>JAWWNH010000260.1:0-2400000 GCA_034641385.1 Darevskia mixta
GATGGCAGCTAGCCATTCCGTGAGGAGATAAATGGTTGCCAAGTGTGCACCTGGGACCGTTTAATGGCTGCTGCTGGTTGCACCTATGGCTTCATATGAAGAAAGCATTGATTTTTCAGTTAATCACTGCAATATTTAGTTTAATTTCAAATGGGAGTGAGGCAAGTTAACATTTACCCATGATCCTGAATTGCAGAATCATGTTCTATTAAACTGCTATAACTTTCTTTAAAGGCTTAGGTCAATGGGTTTGCCTGCTGTTTTATTTCACTTCCCTCTGGTATCTATTTCAAGGCAGGTTATATTTTATGTCAACTCAAAAATCACCTATGGGAAAGCCCATCCTGTAATAAAGAAAAATAATATGTCAATTGGCTGGTTAGTGGCTGTGCAACCAAAGTTAGAAAATGACCTTATGCAGTTCTTTTAAATGTTTGCTACAGGGTGTGCTTTCAGTTTGTTAATATGTGATTAGGATAGGGGTGGCTAAGTTGTGGTGTCTTCAGATGTCATTGGACTCACATCAGCCTCACCCACAATGGCCAATGCTTAGGGGTTATTTGACTTGCAGTCCAGCAATATCTGAAGAGCCACAGGCCAGCCACAGTTTGACATGTGGCCTATGTTCACCCCTGATAGGTCCTTGCAGTGTCTAACAGCAGACGACCCATGACAGGCATAGCAAGGTCAACGCAGAGGCCTAAAATATAGGGAGGGAGGGCGGGTGATCAGAAGCACGCAGCCAAGAGGGGGATCACGTTGCATACCCACCAATATATATTCGCTGGGCTGTCCATCAATAAACTGCAACATACAATTCTCCCAACAACACCCAGGGTCCAATCACAACAGTGGCCATCCATACGATCCTGCCTAGCACCAGAGGGGTGACTTGCTGGCCCCCACCACAACACGTGCTCTCCATGAAGGAGAACACGCTTTGCAAAGAGCAGATGACTGAATAGGGCAGCAAGGAGAATAAAATGTATCAGCATTTCAGCTGCAACCTCTAGTGCATCTCTCATCCGAGAGGAAATGGATGCTTGCCTATCTGCCTAGTCTTCCCCTCCAACACAAATCTCATTAGTCTTACTTTACCTCCCAGTCATAGTAAGTAAAACAAAGCTGGGGACTACTAATCCCCAATAAATTCAATTATTGGGCTGGAAATTCAAAGATCCTGTATGTCAAGAGCAGAAATAAACTCTTTGAAGTGCCCCGTTGTTTTCAAGGCTACTTTAGGCAAGACCAGAGGCATCTGCATGGCTAGGAAGCATTGGGTTTTTAATCTTATTTTACTTTTTCTCTTTGAATAACAGACTCCCATCCCATGCCACATGCCACCTCTGGAATGTCTTTCCGTTTCAAAAAACAGCTTGCAACGTGACTGACTGCTGTTCAAGAAACAAAGCTCCAATTCCACCCTCTCGGACACAGAAATAGCCATGCACATCTTTCAAGTTTGCCAAAGTTTCCCTAGGATTTTGTGTATGATTCCCAACCATTTCAGGCTATAGAAGAACTTGCTATCTAATAGTGAGGGCCAGGGATGGCGTGAGGTGTTGGAATGATCACAGAAAGTGATCACAAGAGTCATCTAGTCCAACCCCCTACAATGCAGGAATCTTTTGCCCAATGTGGGTCTTGAACCCACAGCCCTGAGATTAAGAGTCTCGTGCTCTACCATGATAAAGCTGTGTATGTGTCACATGGCCTGACCTATCGTTTCTTAGCTAGCTTCTTCTCCAGTATATCTTCCCTCACTGCGAGAAGCAAAGCTACAGGGAACCAGGCAGAGGGCCTTTTTGGTAGTGGCGCCCGCCCTGTGGAACGCCCTCCAGCAGAGGTCAAAGAGATAAACAACTATCTGACATTCAGAAAATGCCTGAAGGCAGCCCTCTTTAGGGAAGTTTTAATCTGTGACATTTAATGTATTTGGATATTTGTTGGAAGCTGCCAGAGTGGCTGGGGGAACCCAGCCAGATGGGCGGGGTACAAATAATAAATAATAATAATAATAATAATAATAATAATAATAATTATTATTATTATTATTATTATTATTATTATGTCAGTGGCCAAACAGATGCCTATGGGAAGCCCACAAACAGGGCCTGGGTGTAACAGTGCTCTCCCGCTTGTTGATTCCAGCAACTGGTATTCAGCTGCTTACCGCCTCTGACCTGGAGGGGGAACATAGCCATCATGGCCTGTCCTCCAGGAAGTTGCCTCTGTTTCAGCTTTACCATAGCTGTCAACCCTCCCTTTTTTTTTGCGGGAAACTCCCTATTCCAATGCCGTTTCCCACTGCTATCCCGGATTGTTGATATCACTTAAATTTCCCGGATTTCAAAGGAAGCAGTTCCTCTCCCTCCCTGCCGGCCAGGGAGGCTCCTCAGCTGCGTTGCTCGGCTTGCCAATAAGGAGTCTGAGACTGACTGGGGGCGGAGCTTGCATGCCTTGTGCAGCCAGACTCTCACGCCCAACCAGACAGCCAGCCTGCCTGCCGTCTATGCACTCGCTCTTTCGCTCACCCATTCGCGCGCAGCCTCTGGAGCGCAGGGTGGCGAGGCTACTTGGTGCCATTGCACCGCCCTCGCGGCATGCCTTATTTTCAAATCCGAAAGTTTGAAAAAATCCCTTATTTTCCGAAAGTTGACAGCTATGAGCTTTACAGATTGGTAGCCATCGCTGCATCTTGCGGGAGAGAAATCCACAGTTCGGTTTTTTTTATGGAGTTTAACTATGCCCTGTGTGGCTTATCTCTGGGTCCATTTCTTTGCACACGCATATTTAAGGATTTCTGTACCTGTGGTCCCCTTTAGCTTGTGTGCAAGCTGTTTACAGTAAATACCACCACTTTAAGGACAAATAACAACTGGCACGGAGATTTGATACAGACATTGGAAGCATCTTCCAACGTTGCTTTTTTCTTCAAAGTAAGTGGTCACTTCAAGCCCATATATTTTTAAACAAAAAAGCATGAATCACATAACATATTGTTTGGCCCTCACTTTGCACTGCTCTAAAAGTTTAGGATTGTGGATAACAGCCGGGAACATAGGAAGAACCAGGAAATATATTCCAAAATGAATTCACCTCTTGCCCATAATTGATTCACCTCTTGTCAATTGTTTGGCTGCTTGCACACTCCACATGATGAGAGAAATGGCAAACAGCATCTTAGAAAATTGAAATGTTAACTTTAAGCAGGCACCGCACATTGCCTGCGTCCAGGATCTCTAAATGTGTGACGACGTGTAGACACAGTAATGTTTTGTTAAGCTATGTGAAATGCTTCAAGCAGTCGTCTTGTAAATCTCTGGGGTTAGGACTGACCTGAGCTGGCCTGTTATGGCTGCATTAGTTCTGACTGAGCGAGATTTAATTTAAGCTTGTGGTGACAAGCCTCCTAAAGGACAACAATGAGAAACCTTCTCCCAGGCAATCATTTCTGACATAACACTGGTTGTAAACAGGCCAAGCAGATGCGTCGGCTGCCAAATGAAAGAAGTAACTGGATGGACTTCAGAAAGTGTTTTTACTGCACGAGATAACACAGGAAGGCTTATTTTTAGATTTAATCATATTAGAGTGCATTGATTATTTTTAGATTGAATTTGCGAAAGTGGGCCTCATAGGGACAGGAAAACGATGTTACCAAAGAGAGTACGGTAAATGGAAATTTGGAAATGCCACTAATGTTGTTATGTGGAAAGCAAAATAGATCAAGCACGAGCATCTCAATTGTGTTGCTTTGCTACAAGATCAGAGGAAATAAATAGACTACCAAGAAATAGGATGTAGGTACTTCTATTTAATAGTCAGTCCAAATATACAAGTTGGCAGGTGCAGAATAAAGTTCATGCGGCAGAACCATTAAAAGACTGAAAATGGAGGGACGCTTGTCTTAAAGTGCATGCGTGACAAAGCGAGTTCTCCTTCATGGAGAGCACGTGTTGTGGTGGGGGCCAACAAGACACCCCTCTGTTGCTGGGTGGGATCGTTTAGATGGCCAAGGACTGTGATTGGGTTTTGCGGGTTGTTGGGGAGAATTTAATATTGCAAGTTTTGATGGACAGCCCAGAGGCTATATGTGTTTCTGGCACACAGCGAGAGACCCTCTTCGCTGCGTGCATTGGATCACCCTCCCTCCCTCCCTATATTTAGGCTTCTGCGTTAACCTTGCTATGCCTGTCATGGGGTCGTCTGCTTTTGGGGCAGGGGCTTGGTAGGAATTTTTGCATTTGGCTGATTGGCTGGTGCCATTTGGTTTTCGCCTACTGCGTAGCAATTAGTCACAACTTGTAAGGTTGCGGTTAGGCATTGGTTTGTATGTGTTCGTTGCTGGAGGGGATAAGCCTGGCTGTGGCTTCCCCTACAATGCTGCTGCTGCGCGGGGAATTCCGTTAAAGGAATCCAGGGGCTCATCATGCTTTTGTCCGTATCCCCCGGTCGGGGGCCAGGGCCATGCAAGAGCCCCTGGGAACATTAGGGGAGAGGCGAGGGCCAGACCACCCAACCCCCATTCTCTCCCCAAAGTTTTTTCCCTTTACTGACTTCCGTAAGGCGGGCGGTTGTCAGTCTGTCCCCAGGAGGGGACAGATAGTCTGAACCAATGCCTAAGCAACCACTCACATTTTGTATTTTAATAAAGTTGTGGCCAAAATTATGCCAAAAACCTTAAACTTAAATTTCTGTGTGAAGTGTGTGTTATTTGAGGGGTGGCTTGGGGACCTCGACACGCAAAATCTTTGCTTGGGAAAGGCAGAGACATCAACTGTGCCTCTTCAATAGGGTCAGGGATGGGAAACCTGTGGCCCTCCAGCTGTTGTTGGTATCTCAGCCCAGGATGGCCAATGGTCAGGAATGATGTCCAGAAACACCTGGAGGATCCCCACCTCTGTTCTCTAATTTTCCATGTGTGGGGAGGTGTTGACACAGGACCACTTTCAAGCAAATTATGTGTATCTACATGCTAGAGGTGGAACAACAACCTTTATTAGCTAGGCCACTTGCGCACAATGGGACAGGCGTCACAAAAAATGAAGACAAAAGAGGACGCTGATTTGCACATTTTTTAATATGTCAATTAGAATGTACTGATGTGAATTTAGAAATAATGACTACGATTTAAATAGATGGCCTGCATGCCAGCTCAGCCTTACTGCTGATGAGCAACTTTCAAGTCCTCTGCCCTGGTCCTTCATCTTTAAATGAGACTTTGAGCTGACTGTCCTTCAAACAGAGGATGCCCTCAAGCAGAGGACTGTCCTCTGTAAAGTAGGACAGATGGCCATTTTATTAACAGCGCATTTGAACTGGGGCCTTGGGAGTGCATTTTCAGGGCTTCTGTTCCCCACAGCTTCAAAGCATGATGTACTCCAGGAAACTGCTGTTTGCGTGTCAAGGTCCCCAAACCACCCTTGAATTAATTCACAACAGACACAGAACTACGGTTTAAGGTTTTTGACACAATTTGGGCCACCACTTTATTGATTACAGCATGTGAGTGGTTGCTTAGCCATTGGTTTGGCTATCTGACCCTGCACTCAGGCAGGACCAGAAATGACAACTGCAGCCCTGCAGAAGTCAGTAAGGGAAAACAATCTGGGGGAGGACTGAGCTGTAAACCAGTCTCTAACCTCACCCCCAAATGCTCCCAGGGGCTCTGGCATGGCCCTAGCCCAGGGGTCAGCAACCTTTTCCAGCCGTGGGCCGGTCCACTGTCCCTCAGACCTTGTGGGGGGCCGGACTATTTTTTTTTTGGGGGGGGAGAACGAATTCCTATGCCCCACCAATAACCCAGAGATGCATTTTAAATAAAAGCACACATTCTACTCATGTAAAAACACCAGGCAGGCCCCACAAATAACCCAGAGTTGCATTTTAAATAAAAGGACACAGTCTAAACGGCCTCGGTCCTGTATACCTGAAGGAGCGTCTCCAGCCCCACCGTTCAGCCCGGACACTGAGATTCAGCGCCGAGGGCCTTCTGGCGGTTCCCTCACTGCGAGAAGCAAAGCTACAGGGAACCAGGCAGAGGGTCTTCTCGGTAGTGGCGCCCTGTGGAATGCCCTCCCATCAGAGGTCAAAGCGATAAACCTGACATTTAGAAAATACCTGAAGGCAGCCCTGTTTAGGGAAGTTTTTAATCTGTGATATTTTAATGTATTTTGATATTGTTGGAAGCTGCCCAGAGTGGCTGGGGAGACCGGGCCAGATGCGCGGGGTACAAATAATAAATTATTATTATTATTATTATTATTATTATTATTATTATTATTATTATATTACTCATGTAAAAACAAGCTGATTCCTGGACCGTCCGCGGGCCCGATTTAGAAGGCAATTGGGCCGCATCTGGCCCACGGGCCTTAGGTTGCCTACCCCTGCCCTAGCCCCTTGACAGGGGTTTGGACAAGAGCAAAGCGAGCCCCTGGATTCCTTTAACGGAATACCCTTGCAGCAGCAACTTGGAGGGCCAGGCACAGCCAACCACATCCCCTCCACCAACCAATAGAACCAATGCCTAACCGCCAACCTTACAAAGTTGTGACGATTTGCTACGCAGTAGGCAAAAACCAAAAGGCACCAGCCAATCAGCCAAATGGCAAAATTCCTACCGGGCCCCTGCTCCAAAGCAGACGACCCCATGACAGGCATAGCAAGGCCAATAAGCACCCTAAATATAGGGTGGGTGACCCTGTGCACGCAGCGAAAAGAGGAAGCTCAACGACACGTGCAGGGATATAAATAGCCCCTCGGTTGCCAATCACAAGCTCCTTCCCCAGCAACCGAGGGGCAACCAATCAGGAGTTGAGGCCATCCAATTGTACCCACCTCAGCAACAGCAAGGCAGTTTGGGTGACCTCACCGCAACACATGCTCTCCTTGATGGAGGACACGATTTCCCATAGGCATTTGGTTGGCCACTGTGAGAAAGCGGGTTCTCCTTCATGGAGAGCACGTGTTGCGGTGGGGGCCAGCAAGTCACCCCTCTGGTGCTGGGCGGGATCATATAGATGGCCACTGCTGTGATTGGGTCCTGGGTGTTGTTGGGGAGATTTCTATGTTGCAATTTGTTGATGGACAACCCAATGACTATATACTGCTTGGCTCGCAGCGTGATATTCCTCTTTGCTGCGTACATCGGATCTCCCGCCACCCTCCCTTTATTAGGCCTCTGTGTTTGACCTTGCTATGCCTGTCATGGGGTCGTCTGCTTTTGGGGCAGGGGCCTGGTAGGAATTTTTTCCATTTGGCTGATTGGCTGGTGCCATTTGGTTTTCGCCTACTGCGTAGCAATTAGTCACAACTTGCAAGGTTGGCGGTTAGGCATTGGTTATTAATTTGGTTGGTGGAGGGGTCAGGATTGACTGTGGCTGCCCCTCCAATGCTGCTGCTGCACGGGGAATTCCGTTAAAGGAATCCAGGGGCTCGCCATGCTTTTGTCCGTATCCCCCGGTCGGGGGCCAGGGCCACGCAAGAGCCCCTGGGAGCATCAGGGGCGTACCCAGGATCAAAACTAGGGGGGGGGGCAAGCCATGGTCGTTCAGGTTTGCTTTGAACGGACGCTGATCATTTTTGCTTCTAGGGGGAGGGGGCAGCTGCCTTCTAGGGGGGGCAGCTGCCCCCCTGCCCCCTGGGTATGCCCATGGGGAGCATTTGGGGAGAGGCGAGGGTCCGACCCCCAGCTCCCATTCTCTCCCCAAAGTGTTTTTCCCTTTACTGACAAATGTCAGTTCTGTCCCCAGCGGGACAGATAGTCTGAACCAATGCCTAAGCAACCACTCACATATTTTGTATTTTAATAAAGTTGTGGCCAAAATCATGCCAAAAACCTTAAACTTAAATTTCTGTCTGAAGTGTGTTTCATTTGAGGGGTGGTTTGGGACCTCGACACGCAACAGGGTGCTGAGCTACACAGGTCATTGTTGTCCTGATCCAGCAGGCTCTTCTGATGTTCTCATGGCCCAGCGTGCAGGCCCAGCGTGACTGAGCTGTGAATTGTTAACAACTAACTCCCTGGTGAATGGGGAGGGAGAGGATACCTCCCACGCTACCAATGGTGTCTACAACCCATAAACCACTGGGGAAGGTTAGGTGGCACACCAGCCAATGTCTAAAGTCCTGCCTGTAATGTGAAACTGTTATTTTGAAAAGCGCATGATCTTCTTGTCTGTGTGTGGTGAGTGATTGACGTTTGGCTACGAGTGCTACAGAACTCAGATGCTTTCAGAAAGAGGCGGGGGCAAATGTCAGGCTCCCTGAATCAACACAGCTGACATCTGCAAAGCCACGAGGGGACCCTGCATTGATTGTTGCCAGTCCAAATGGACTCATTAATGCCAGCGACCTGCCTTTTGCTATTTATCTCGTCAGTAAATAATATTCCTTTCTTTGCATGTGTGTCCGGCAAGTGCATTTGGCAGCATAAAGCTAATGGCCGCAATCCAATATTGCATTAGGCGTGCTTAAAGTTGGTTTGTTCAATGGGATTAAGTGTGCCTAAACTCTGCTGGTTTATAGCCACTGGATAAATCACTCCAAAGACAGCTAAGAGAAAGCCATTTATGAGGCATTATTGCTATTTGACTTTAAATCAACAGGCATTATGTTTTGAATGCAAGAAGCACGAGTAACTATGATATTGGAATTAAGCACTTGGAGTCTAACCCACCTCGCAGGGTTGTTTTGAGGATAAAATGGGGAGTGAGTATGTTTAGGGAGCTGGGTATGTTAAGCCTGGAGAAGAGAAGGTTGAGGGGTGATATGATAGCCATGTACAAATAAATAAAAGGATGTCATATAGAGGAGGGAGAAAGGTTGTTTTCTGCTGCTCCTGAGAAGTGGACACGGAGCAATGGATTCAAACTACAAGAAAGAAGATTCCACCTAAACATTAGAAAGAACTTCCTGACAGTAAGAGCTGTTCGACAGTGGAATTTGCTGCCAAGGATTGTGGTGGAGTCTCCTTCTTTGGAGGTCTTTAAGCAGAGGCTTGACAGCCACCTGTCAGGAATGCTTTGATGGTGTTTCCTGCTTGGCAGGGGGTTGGACTGGATGGCCCTTGTGGTCTCTTCCAACTCTATGATTCTATGACCTTGGAAGAAGACAATCTTGTGTGGGTGACATGAAAAGCATACACATATGATGAGCTGTTCGACAGTGGAATTTGCTGCCAAGGAGTGTGGTGGAGTCTCCTTCTTTGGAGGTCTTTAAGCAGAGGCTTGACAGCCATCTGTCAAGAATGCTTTGATGGTGTTCCTGCTTGGCAGGGGGTTGGACTGGATGGCCCTTGTGGTCTCTTCCAACTCTATGATTCTATGAGTATGCATGCTGCTTTGAGCTCGCTGGATGGCCCTTGTGGTCTCTTCCAACTCTATAATTCTATGATTCTATGTAGTCTATCTACATTTGGAGCTATTCTACAGAGTACATTATCATGTATTTATTTAATGTTACAATCAAGAGCCATTATATGAGGGGAAAGAAAAAGGAGTGGAGAGGAAAAAAGTAAAAAGTAAAGACCTATTAGGAAATTTAGCTGAGACTATGATTGGATTGGTGCTGGAGGAGACTCTTGAGAGTCCCATGGACTGCAAGAAGATCAAACCTCTCCATTCTGAAGGAAATCAGCCCTGAGTGCTCACTGGAAGGACAGATCCTGAAGCTGAGGCTCCCATACTTTGGCCACCTCATGAGAAGGGAAGACTCCCTGGAAAAGACCCTGATGTTGGGAAAGATGGAGGGCACAAGGAGAAGGGGACGACAGAGGATGTGATGGTTGGACAGTGTTCTCGCAGCTACTAACATGAGTTTGGCCAAACTGCGAGAGGCAGTGAAGGATAGACGTGCCTGGCGTGCTCTGGTCCATGGGGTCACGAAGAGTCGGACACGACTAAATGACTAAACAACAACATGATTGGATGTGTGTTTGTGTGTGTTTGTTTGTTTGTTTGTTTGTGTGTGTGTGTGTATTTGACAGGACAGAAAGCACAGTTCTGAAAAAATCCTGATTGCTTTACTAGGAAGTGCAAGCAAGATGAATTGCACAGAGTCATGTTTTGAAAAGAGCTCTATGGAATGAAATCTAACAGTACAACCCTATGCATGTCCTGAGGTAAATTCCATTGAACTCAATGGGATTTATTCCCAGTTTTGTCTATATATGATTACAACCTATGCAAATTACAGGAAAGAAGTGCTTTGTATGTGCCCATGTACTCGTGGCTTGGGGAATCCACAGCCAAGACCCACAGACTAGAGTGTTTTAAATGCTACGCACTCCTGTGACCAGGGTCATTTTGAATGATTATGTTCATGAATGTATTGTCTTGGAAAGACATATGGAACTGAAATCTTTTCTTTGGATATAACGTTCCTGTGACATAACACTAGGTTTTTCTTCTCATACAGCTGACAGCTGTACTGTATTGTGTTCCGTGGCATGTGTACCATTGCTATGCTTAATCCCTTGAGACAATTCAGCGTCGAGGTGAAGCTGGTGACCCCTTTTATAAGGTCATGCTCTGAAATGCACTCCAGTGATTCTTTTTTCTGCAGGAATTGTTTGCTTCTGCTTTAACAGAACAACAAACCTGTGCCACTCTATTCCTCAATAAAGGCCAGCGATTAAGAGCTGATGACGAAAGCTCTGTCATGCTTAAAGCAGAGGAACTTGGAAGAAAACCCTACTCTGTTCAGTAGAGATGACTCCATGGTAACTTTGCATAGAATTGCGGCCTTATGGAAATAAAAACAGACATATCTCATTCTTAATAGTGGTCAGAGCAGGTTCCTCACCCACACGGTTAACACAATTTCACAGGTTGCATTACACGTGTATACCATAAATGCTGCAATCTGTAGCTGCAAAGATTTCATATTCTTTTCCAGTATATACTGTACTGTATATAACCATGTGATTTTACTTGCTTTCTTAAACCAAGTAAACCTGGAACACATTCTCTGTTTTGGTATATCAGTGGGAGTAAAAGGCTTATTCAGAGCCTGCATTAAAATCAACAAGCATTCATGAAAACCTACATAAGGCTCTGAGAAGACATTTATGTGTGTTCAGATTTAATGAGCACACTCTGAATGCAAGGATGGAGTACCAGGAAGGTAATCCTGAGATACCTCTCCCCCCTTTTTTTTAACTGATGGAACAAGTTTTCCAGCTGGAGAAAAAAAAAAAAGAACTAAGCCCTAGGTCACTGCAGCTCCTAAAATATTGATGCTTGAGTCTGAGAATTTGAATATGCCTTTTCCCCAGGATGCATCTAGCCTTATGCATAATAATTTGATGTTGGTTCTTAGACATCTGAAGCATTTTTCCAGCCTTAGACAAATGCAATGACTAATGAAGTGACATAGGGTTGATTTTTGCAGGTATACTTGCGTGTCAAGGTCCCCAAGCCACCCCCCTAAATAACTCACACTACACACAGTAATTTAAGTTTAAGGTTTTTGGCATGGTTTTGGCCACAACTTGTATTAAAATACATAAAATGTGAGTGGTTGCTTAGGCATTGGTTCCAACTAGCTGCCCCCTCCTGGGGGCAGACTGACATCTGCCCGGTTAGCGGAAGTGAGTAAAGGGAAAACACTTTGGGGAGAGAATGGGGGTCAGGGGCCCGGGCCCTCGCCTCTCCCCAAATGTTCCCAGGGGCTCTTGCCTGGCCCTGGCCCCCGACCGGGGGATACGGACAAAAGCATGATGAGCCCCTGGATTCCTTTAATGGAATTCCCCGCGCAGCAGCATTGGAGGGGCAGGCACAGCCAACCACATCCCCTCCACCAACCAAATTCATAACCAATGCCTAACTGCAACCTTACAAGTTGTGACTAATTGCTACGCAGTAGGCGAAAACCAAATGGCAACAGCCAATCAGCCAGATGGAAAAAATCCTACCAGGCCCCTGCCCCAAAAGCAGACGACCCCATGACAGGCATAGCAAGGTCAACGCGCAAGCCTAAATAAAGGGAGGGAGGGCGGGTGATCTGATGCATGCAGCAAAGAGGGCCGCGTGCTGCCTGCACTGGGAATATATAACCTCTGAGCTGTCCATCAAAAATTGCTACATTACATTCTCCCCAGCAACCTGCAGGGCCCAATCACCTGCCATGGTCATCTATCCTAACCCGCCCAGCAACAGTGGGGGGACTTGTTAGCCCCCACCGCAACACATGCTCTCCATGAAGGAGAACCCGCTTTCCGGAACGGATTCTGTTCGACTTCCAAGGTATGACTGTACAACTTTAGGGTTGTTCATACACATATGTTCTTAACTGGATGGCTGCAGTGCCAACTGGTGTGTTTATGAAACAACCATCACAAATGCTTTCCTGTCACCTCACCTGCAGGTTGCTCACATGTTCAGCTGCAAATGAATGAGAGACACTATGTGATGAACACACCCCAATCAGCTTTGACCTGCAAGGAGATCTGGTTCGAGTTGACCTTTTGGATTCCTTGATAGACAAATAGATAGAATGCTATAACCAGAGGAGACAAATATCTGATAAAGGCAGCATTCTCTCTTTTGCTTGATGCCACATCTATAGGGAACAATCCATGAAATAGTTTGCAGAAATAAAGCGCAAAACTGTATAGATGTTAGCAGTGTGACTCATTTAACTGCGTGGCTCATTGGTCTCAGGGACAGACTGAGATATATTGTCCGCTGGCTTCAGTAAGGGACATACTGGTAATCCTAAAATATCTCTTCTATGCCAACTGTACTAAGCTTTATCAGAATGGTGTCAAACTGGGCATCTTTCCCTGACTTACATTTATGAATAAGAACTAAAACAATGTATTCATTCTAGTGTGCTTAGCAGCACCTCTCCTTTGACTGTGTACATCAATGAAATGTATGATACAGAGAGCAGGTCAAGCAAAAACGCCTTACTTACTTTTGAGGTGGTCTCTACGCGACACCAACAGATCACGCAACTATGACAATAACGGTCCTTTGCTTCGGTGCAAGAAGCTTGAGAGCAGCAATGAAATGCATCCCTCTGTACTTTTTATTTGAAGGGGTGGGGGTGGGCAACATAAATCCTTCATCATATGAAGGCTATTTTGAAATAGCTAGCAGACCAAGCTCATTTCCTGAACTTTGCAGCCCCCTGTCTGAGATGTCCAGGAAACACAGCCCTCTCGGATGCTTCTGTTCCCTCCTACATTATCAGATGCTATGGAGAGAGCAGGATGAGCTTGACAATGTCTGGAGGCCACAAGGACAATAAAGAGGGCAGCCTAAAGAACACTCTCTCGTGAAAGCTGAAGAATTTCATGCTACCAGAGGTCCTCGTTTCCCGGGGACAGTCTCCGGATTTACAGCTTTCTCAGCATTCACATGTATGTAGCGAACAATAAGTGTCCCGGGATTCATTGAAAAAAAATCTGGTAACCTTATGCTACCATCATGGCAAATATAAATGGAGGGTGTTTATGTTGTGAAAAATCCATGCAGTCTTAGGGGGAATTTCAAGTGGTGTGTTGACTTGCTGATCTAACAAAGCATGGAGTGGGTCATGATGAGTATCCTGAATGCTAAAACAGAAAGATGAAATAATAATAATCATTAATCAATCAATTAATAAACAACAAATGGAATCCAGCACATTCTTTGCCCAGGAAACATAATTTCTGTGCCAAGAACAGCTAGATTCTGTGACCTGGATAAATGATGTTAATTATTACATTTACTTTGTAATCCACCTCTGGGCTTGACTTTTTTTTTCATTGTTACAAATATACACAATATATAAACTCACAAATTCACTTGGTTACTTGTTTAATGACCAGTTCACAAAAAAGTACAAATGGTTACACAGCACCAAGAAATATGCAACATTGCAATATATAAAAGCCTACTTTTCCAGAAACCCATTCAATTATCAGCATTCTCCTGGATTCCTCAAAATGTAAATTATCTAGGACAAAAAAAGGCCCTATATGTCGTATTTTTAGATACCAATCCAGTATAAGGGGTGTTAGCTTTCATCCCCAAAATATATACATTTTGGCTGCAGTTTGGGAGTTCTTTATGAATTCTGAATCAAAGTCAACCAATGTGTGAGGGGAGAACATTGAGAAAGCCACTTGCCCCTCCATCGCCATTTCTTTTCTTTTTAAAATATAAATTTTATTAAAGGTTTTCTTGGTTTACAAAAGTACATGCACTGTCTCTTTCTCCATCACCATTTCTGTGTCACTTTCCAGATTGTAGAAGGCAACAATCTGAAGCAAACATGGGATATCGGAAAACTTGCATCTCTCTTTCTCTTTTCCAAAGCAAATGCACACATATAAACAGATGCCTGTGTGCATGACCACAATGGAGCCCAGGGTTCCAGAACTCAGGGATAGTGGGAAAGTACTATTTGAGAGGAGGGAACAGCAACGCATAGTGCAAATGCATCCTATCAAGCACAACCTACTAGTGTGGAAAGGAAACACTGAAATTAAAAGAACTCATGTTTGGACAAATGTGCACAAAAGCAAACATGGAAAAATCAGATGTGTGTGACCCATGTGCATATGTGACAATCAAACAACACACCTTGGTTACGTACAGCACTGGCATAAATCACAACAAACGTAACCTGCTGAGTATCATAAATGTAGTACCTTATTGAATTGAATATATCACGCTTTGACTCATTTATGTATAAAAATAGAGTTTCAACTGCATCACTTCATATCATTTAGATTTCAAGTTGCTGAAGAAGCCGAAAGGCGAAACAAGTTGACTTTATTCCGGAAAACCTTGTTCTGCTTACATCATCTCCTGGACTTCTTATATTATTTTATGGGATCCAAAAACCTTGGGTTCTTTTTTTGTATATTTGTAATACATCTATATATGTATTCACGTTTGCCAGAGTTGTCTAATGTTACTGTGTTGTTCACCCCGGTTGTGGATATGATATACATGATATGCCATGTGCATATGTGTGCAGAGCCTAAGTAGGAAGAAAGTGTGGGCTGACCTTGGAAGAAGACAATCTTGTGTGGGTGACATGAAAAGCATACACATAAGAAGAAGAAGAAGAAGAAGAAGAAGAGGAGGAGGAGGAGGAGGAGGAGGAGGAGGAGGAGGAGGAGGAGGAGGAATTGGGATTTGATATCCTGCTTTATCACTACCCGAAGGAGTCTCAAAGCGGCTAAAAATCTCCTTTCCCTCCCTCCCCCACAACAAACACTCTGTGAGGTGAGTGGGGCTGAGAGACTTCAAAGAAGTGTGACTAGCCCAAGGTCACCCAGCAGCTGCATGTGGAGGAGCGGAGACGCGAACCCGGTTCACCAGATTACGAGTCTACCACTCTTAACCACTACACCACATTGGCTCCATATGAGATGCATTGAACCCAGTTTCAACTGCCAAGAGTACCCAGCCCAATACAATTGCAGCTTACATATAGACCAACTACGGTAAGTTTGTTCTTGGTATATAAGCTTTCGTGTGCATGCACACTTCTTCAGATACACTGAAACAGAAGTCACCAGACCCTTATACCGGTATATAGTGGGAGGGTGGGGTGGGGTTTTTCTCAGGAGGGTAGTAGGAGATGGCTGATTGACTCAATGGGTATGGTAAACCTGTTGACGACTGTTAACGACTGCAATTAGTCCTACAGGAAAAAGCAAAGGATAGTATGCAGATGATTAGAATATGTAATGAGACAGGAATCCAATATATCTATTAAGACCAGGTCTCTCCATAGTTTTCAGTTTAGTGATAAGTTGTAATTCAGCAACTTCTCTTTCAAGTCTGTTTCTGAAATGCTTTTGTAATAAAACAGCTGCTTTGAGATCCTGTATTGAATGTCCTGGGAGATTGAAGTGGTCTCCTACTGGCAACTAAGACAAACTTAGTTGGTCTCTAAGGTGCTACTGGACAATTTTTTTATTTTTTTTTATATATTTTGACTGTGTCAGATCAACACGGCTACCTACCTTACATATAGGGTTGCCACCTTTTAATGGACAGAAATGTCCTTAAAGCAGCTTCATTGAAGGCAGAAAGCAGCAGGTACCGCTTTATCCCTCAGCACCCCCATCTTGGGAAAAGTTTAATCTTTGGATTTTTGTCTACCAAAGAGAGTTAAAGGCAGAGAGGCATTGCCTTTTTAAAATATGTCGACTCTATTTCCTACTTCATCTGCAACTCAAAAATTAATTCTGCAGTAAAAAGGTTTTCTGAGATTGACCATTGGTTGTCATCCGACATGTCACTTCTAAAATAATGCATCACCCCCCAATTTCAAAATCCAGAACTTGCTAACAAAATTGTCAGGTCCAGTTCCCATGTAAGGCAGACAGTTACAATAGGTGCGATTGGCAGTTAAGCTCCATTATTCGATACAAATTCAGCACATATCAGCAACTTGTACACATAATGAGGGGGAAATAACATATTGTACTAACACAGTTGGTCTAAGAGTTATATTGCAGTAGGCAGAAGCAAATATAGCTGAATTTAATTGGGCTTATTCCCAGGTAAGTGTCTATAGGATTGCAGCCTTATTCTCGAAGTTATTGCTAGCTGCTCAAATGCATTAACCTGACTTCATTTGTAGTTATCCTCTGTTATAGGTGACCACCTCCACAAGGTGTTATTTCTTGAGAAAATATTTGGTCCTTTGGGTGAATTACAAATGTAGATCCCAGTCTCAGTCTTCATTCAATTCATCCATAGCGTCAAGCAGTCTGTGGCACTGGCATTGACCAAATTTATCTTAATCTTCTTGCAATTTTTGAAACTTCAACTAAAATGGCATTAGCTGCAGTTTAGGAGGTCAATGATTTTATATTTCATGGTTGTTGTTTTTTTAAACTATTGTATTAAAGAAGATTGCCTTATCATTACTGAGCTCTCTGTTACGGTCGTTTCCAGGTGTACTGAAAAATTGCACAAGACTCTCATTGCTGTAGCCTATGAACATATATCAAGATTTCTGGCACAGTCATGTGCATCTTTGCTCGGGAAAAAAGTTGGTTGATTTTAAACATTACAGGATGGGTGACACTTGGCTTGAGAGCAGTACATGTGAAAAGGATCTAGGAGTCTTGGTAGACCACAAACTTGACATGAGTCAACAGTGTGATGCAGCAGCTAAAAAAGCCAATGCAATTCTGGGCTGCATCAATAGGAGTATAGCATCTAGATCAAGGGAAGTAATAGTACCACTGTATTCCACTCTGGTCAGACCTCACATGGAATACTGTGTCCAGTTCTGGGCACCACAGTTCAAGAAGGATACTGACAAGCTGGAACGTGTCCAGAGGAGGGCAACCAAAATGGTCAAAGGCCTGGAAATGATGCCTTATGAGGAATGGCTTAGGGAGCTGGGTATGTTTAGCCTGGAGAAGAGAAGGTTAAGGGGTGATATGATAGCCATGTTCAAATATATAAAAGGATGTCATATAGAGGAGGGAGAAAGGTTGTTTTCTGCTGCTCCAGAGAAGCGGACACGGAGCAATGGATTCAAACTACAAGAAAGAAGATTCCACCTAAACATTAGAAAGAACTTCCTGACAGTAAGAGCTGTTCGACAGTGGAATTTGCTGCCAAGGAGTGTGGTGGAGTCTCCTTCTCTGGAGGTCTTTAAGCAGAGGCTTGACAGCCACCTGTCAGGAGTGCTTTGATGGTGTTTCCTGCTTGGCAGGGGGTTGGACTGGATGGCCCTTGTGGTCTCTTCCAACTCTATGATTCTATGATTCTATGATTCTATGAATAGGATTACAGTCTTAATTGTTTTTAACACAAAGTTATATAATTCATTGAGAGTGTATTGGTTGCCTTGGTGGGCTTAGACTGGTGAGACCCAGGTTCAAATCCCCTTTCAACCGCAATGAATAGTTTATAATTTTGATTCAGATACTTTCTCTTACTCAAACCTACTGTGTGTTTCCCCAGGTGTGCTTGAACTGTATAAACTCTTAGTGGTGGGGCTAGGATAAAATTGAAAGGCCTTCAAAACATATAACAAAATCACATAGCAATGTGTGAATGGACCAGTAGAGATCAAAATACTTGGTCATAAGGGATAAGTGAACTCACTTAATTTTATTATGTTTATGAAGATATAAGGTGATGGGTTCATTTGAGTGTCTGGGCCCATCTGTAAAGGTAAAGGTAAAGGGACCCCTGACCATTAGGTCCACTCGCGGATGACTCGGGTTGCGGCGCTCATCTCGCTTTATTGGTCGAGGGAGCCAGCGTACAGCTTCCAGGTCATGTGGCCAGCATGACTAAGCCGCTTCTGGCGAACCAGAGCAGTGCACGGAAATGCCGTTTACCTTCCCGCCGGAGCGGTACCTATTTATCTACTTGCACTTTGATGTGCTTTCGAACTGCTAGGTGGGCAGGAGCTGGGACCGAGCAACGGGAGCTCACCCCGTCACGGGGATTCGAACCACCGACCTTCTGATCGGCAAGCCCTAGGCTCTGTGGTTTAACCCACAGCGCCACCCTCAATGTGTGAATGGACCAGTAGAGATTAAAAGACTTGGTCATAAGGGATAAGTGAACTCACTTAATTTTATTATTGTATGTTTATGAAGTCATAAGGTGATGGGTTCATTTGAGTGTCTGGGCCCATTTGTAGTATACCACAATTTACTGCCTGCCACAGAGAAAGCTCTCTCCTGGGGGCCATGATTCCCTGCACTTCTGAGGGCGGCAAAAGTACCAAGAATAGCAAAAAACAAAAGGCTGAGGTGACTTTTTTTTTCTGGAAGGAAGTGACAAAGAAAATTTAAAAACAGACATGACAACATACTATGTGTATAACAGGATAATACTGCAGATGGGAGTCAAAATGTGATCTGCCTACTGTGTCTGCACTTTGGTCTACAAATACTGTAAACACCTGTTTAGTGCTATTAACATCTACCTCTGCGGAACCCATAAAATGTTTGGCTATGAAGAATTAACCTTTGGCAATGCTAATGTTTTCCTTTTATTTGCAGGTATCAAATTCTCCTTACATGTTCAGAACGTGTTCTCATCCCTGTGTGGGCAGATCTGTGAAATTTAAATGACAACACGTTTGTCGTCTCCTACAGTCATGAGGATAATAATGTATTGAATGAATGAATGAATTTACTTTATTCGGTCACAGACCAGCATAAGCAAAACATCTAAATAAATAGCATAACAGTATGAATCTAAGTGAATAATTATTAAATAAATGAGAGCAAGAACCAACCATAGATTAAAACATATACATAGAATATTTGATTAAGCATGAATAATGGGTGAATAAAAACTAATAAGAAGAATTTAAAAAGATCAGTTAAAACAGCTATATGGGGTGGGGCTTCAATGATACAGATCTAACAATATGGGCCTTCATTTTAGGACTGATTTGTAGCATAGACCATCCTTCTACGAGTATGTATCTATCATGGCAGCACAGAATCTGCCGGCTGAATATGTGACTTGGGGGCTTTCGTCCTGTAGTAAGAGGGAGATGTTGTGTAGTGATGTATTAAACATTTGGGGGACTGAGTACTACATATCAGATTATGCCCCCTTTTTCTTCTGCATGGCAAATATGCACTGATGCTACTGAAAAAGAAGGGAAAAGCAATGCACATTAGACACATTAATAAATGGATTTTGTGAAAGCAGCAAACACATCCTATTTGTTACTTTTAAAATTGCACAACAACATAGTTATGTTTATAGTATTCCCTTGAAGATTTCTGGTACATTGGAATACTCTCTATCTGTCTTGGATGCAAGTTGGATCTACTCCCCTTTTGGTTGGGACACCAAAATCTTTGCTGCTCCTTATCTGTGCATATATCACCCCTGCTCATAATCAAATCTTGATTCCAACTTCAAGGACTCCCTAGATCATGCTTATAACTCTGTGGGCGATCTTTCATGTAGTAGGTTTAGCCTTATCTCAGATGATGCGGACGTGGCTGGTGCTGTGGTCTAAACCACTGAGTGTCTTGGGCTTGCCAATCAGAAGGTTGGCGGTTCGAATCCCTGCGACGGGGTGAGCTCCCATTGCTCTGCCCCAGCTCCTGCCCACCTAGCAGTTTGAAAGCACACCAGTGCAAGTAGATAAATAGATACCACTGCGGTGGGAAGGTAAACGGCATTTCCATGTGCTCCATTGTGGTGTTCTGTTGCACCAGAAGCGGTTTAGTCATGGTGGCTACATGACCCAGAAAGCTGTCTATGGACGAACGCCGGCTCCCTCGGCCTGACTGAACTTAACCATCCAGGGGTCCTTTAAGGGTAAAGGTAATGGGACCCCTGACCATTAGGTCCAGTCGTGGACGACTCTGGGGTTGCGGTGCTCATCTCGCTTTATTGGCCGAGGGAGCAGGCATACAACTTCTGGGTCATGTGGCCAGCATGACTAAGCCTCTTCTGGCAAACCAGAGCAGTTCGCGGAAACGCCATTTACCTTCCCGCTGGAGCGGTACCTATTTATCTACTTGCACTTTGATGTGCTTTTGAACTGCTAGGTTGGCAGGAGCTGGGACCGAGCAACGGGAGCTCACCCCATCGCAGGGATTCGAACCGCCGACCTTCTGATCAGCAAGCCCTAGTCTCTGTGGTTTAACCCACAGTGCCACCCGCATCCCCTTTACCTTTACTTAAATGGTTGCTCATCTTCTCCCATCTTTTTCTTCTTGCTCCTCTTTTTTCTGTGCAATTTCTGTTCTTCTCCTTATCATATTTATATATGTAGATGCTGTACAACATTAAGTAGAAACTTGGAGTGTGCCAAATCTATCAGGATGCTGTGAACACCACACAAAATATTTTGCAAAGATACAAGTTTTTCCTTAATTTTCACTCTCTGCCTGCTCACAATGGCCTGCCATGCTAATCTCGAAGATGCAAAATGAGGGCTATAAAAGTCTATGTTTGCTACATGAGACTAACAGCAACAAGCGACGCCAAAAAACCCATTTGAGCTACTTAAATACTATCCTGGAAATTGAAATTCAGCTTTGCTTTCTATAAACGCTGTTGGTATCACAATATTTACATTGAATTTTTCACCTCTACATCCTTTAAAAGTGTTATCTTGGTTACTTCACCTGCTGTTGAAATATAGGACAACAAATCTGTTTTTAATACCATTTTATAGGGAAAATTGAAGGTCAGGAAGGCATCAAAGTGGAGAGCTGACATGTTTTATTAGTTGATTGCAAAGGTTTTTTTTATTATTGGCATGACTGATGTGGCGGCTGAAACATTTATAGAAGGCTCATTTAGTGTTTATTGCAGCAATAATCCTGCTACCGACATAAACCGATAAAATTAGATCCATAAGATCCATACTGTAGTTATCCAGGTACTTCATAGTAAGGAAAATGTTTTTTGAGTTGGCGGTTATGCCTTGTATCACAGCAGCATTCCTTCCTTGACAGGTGAGGTGGTGAAACATCCTCCTGATACTCTTCTCTTACTTTAAGGGCGAAGGGTTGTGCCCCTGGACTTCATCCTTGGGCGGATAAACAGGCCACAGGTTGAAGTGTTGCTAGCTTCTGTCACTCTTCTGAATTGTGGTGGCATAATTCATTGCAACACAGGCTTGCAGGGTGCTCAGGTGGCCATTTTATTATGTACGAGTTCATTCTGGATTGACGAAAACCCATAGAATGAAAACAAGCGCCATTATTCATTTTTAAAAATATATATATAATATTTAATATTTCCCCCCTTTTCCCCTTTATAACCACCAAATAAAATTTCTTCATCACATATTTGTTGTTGTTGTTTAGTCGTTTAGTCGTGTCCGACTCTTGTGACCCCATGGACCAGAGCACGCCAGGCACTCCTGTCTTCCACTGCCTCCCGCAGTTTGGTTAGACTCATGTTGGTTGCTTCGAGAACACTGTCCAACCAACTCGAACTCAGGATGCAAGGGAGAAATGTGCTAAGAGGAAGGCACGGTTGACAAACCCTCACCATGATCAACTCCCGCCCGGAAACCAATGTTCCCACTATGGAAGGATGTGTGGATCCAGAATTGGCCTCCATAGTCACTTACGGACTCATTGTTAAAACCGTGTTTATGGAAGACAATCTTACTCAGCTACAAGTGATTGCCAAAGAAGGAGAAAAATATTCACTCTCTGTTGTTGTTGTTTAGTTGTTTAGTCATGTCCGACTCTTTGTGACCCCATGGACCAGAGCACGCCAGGCACTCCTGTCTTCCACTGCCTCCCACAGTTTGGTCAGACTCATGTTGGTAGCTTCCAGAACACTGTCCAACCATCTTGTCCTCTGTCGTCCCCTTCTCCTTGTGCCCTCCATCTTTCCCAACATCAGGGTCTTTTCCAGGGAGTCTTCTCTTCTCACGAGGTAGCCAAAATATTGGAGCCTCAGCTTCAGGATCTGTCCTTCCAGTGAGCACTCAGGGCTGATTTCCTTCAGAATGGATAGGTTTGATCTTCTTGCAGTCCATGGGACTCTCAAGCGTCTCCTCCAGCACCATAATTCAAAAGCATCAATTCTTTGGCGATCAGCCTTCTTTATGGTCCAGCTCTCACTTCCATACATCACTACTGGGAAAAGCACAGCTTTAACTATACGGACCTTTGTCGGCAAGGTGATGTCTCTGCTTTTTAAGATGCTGTCTAGGTTTGTCATTGCTTTTCTCCCAAGAAGCAGGCATCTTTTAATTTCGTGACTGCTGTCACCATCTGCAGTGATCATGGAACCCATGAAAGTAAAATCTCTCAGTGCCTCTATTTCTTCCCCTTCTATTTGCCAGGAGGTGATGGGACCAGTGGCCATGATATTAGTTTTTGGGATGTTGAGTTTCAGACCATATTTTGCGCTCTCCTCTTTCACCCTCATTAAAAAGTTCTTTAATTCCTCCTCACTTTCTGCCATTAAGATTGTGTCATCAGCATATCTGAGGTTGTTGATATTTCTTCCGGCAATCTTAATTCCGGCTTGGGATTCATCCAGTCCAGCCTTTCGCATGATGAATTCTGCATATAAGTTAAATAAGCAGGGAGACAATATACAGCCTTGTCGTACTCCTTTCCCAATTTTGAACCAATCAGTTATTCCATATCCAGTTCTAACTATAGCTTCTTGTCCCACATAGAGATTTCTCAGGAGACAGATGAGGTGATCAGGCACTCCCATTTCTTTAAGAATTTGCCATAGCTTGCTGTGGTCGACACAGTCATCACATATATCTTGGCTCCCCTCCCCCTCCCTGACTTCCATATATAATTACTTTTATCTTAGCATTTCTAAATCACCCTGTTTGCCTTATCTCCATACTTTAAAAACTTACTTTGGATATTTATAAACAGGTATCAAATCATAACCTAACAAACTATTTTAAATCAATCCTCCACCCACCATGATTGGCACTGAGGTGGCCTTGCCTGGGGTTGGGCTGGATCACCTTTGGGGTTTCCCTGGACACAGAACCCCCCCTTTTTACATGCCTGTATATATTATACATAATCTAACCTAACCTAAACTCAACATTAGACCTAAGCATTACAAAAACATTTCAAAAACCACAGCAATGCGTGGCCGGGTCCGCTAGTGTTTTCATATATTTACATTGTTCCTTCATATATTGTACAAATTTACTCCAGTCCTTTTCAAACAGTTAGTCATGCTGGTTTCAGATTTTTTCCATCAGTCTCGCTAGTTCGGCATATTCAATCATCTTCGTCTGCCATTCTTCCAAAGTTGGAAGTTCCTGCTGCTTCTATTTCAAGCACCGTCATTCATTATATGGCGAGTAAGTCAGTTCTAAGGAAGGTTGGGAACACAGGAAGCTGCAGATTTATCATTGATCCATTTACCTCAGGATTTCAGGACTTCCCAGCCCTACCAAGAGATTCCAGGGATTGATCCTGGAACTGTTGCACTGTTTATCTTATATGTCTAATTCATGAAACTTATGACATTTGCTGATAAATCTGTGGGTCCATCGGACGTCAGAAAGAAAAATAATGGAATATAAGAATGTTAGTGAATTTAAATGAAATTGTCCCATCCGATTTCACTACAGAAGATGCTGAACAGATACTAACTGCAGACCTTCTTTGGCATCAGTGATTGGATTCCAAAAGGCCAAAGTTATTTGCAACATGGGGTCTTCAATGTTGGAGTCCGACAGTTCATTTCAATGGGAAGGAATGATATTTGTGCCTTTATTTTGATGTAGTCAATCTGGAATGATGACTGAACATTTCAGAACTGATTAAGACAAAATATGAGAGCCCTCTGTGCCAAAACGGTTGGTCAGACAATTCTGCAAAGATCAAATCAAGCTGCAAGAAAGGGGAAATGAACTTTTCCCAACTTTGATCTCTCGGAATATGATTTCCCCCATCATATGAAGCTCAATCAAAGGACAGAGTATGAATGACCTTTGGTTTTACATCAGAATGTGTTAATTGCAGAGTTGATAAACATCATTTGCAACCATGTGCTGTTCTTTGTGATAAAAAGAGATGTGGCATGCAAAGGATCTTGAGCAGTAGCTCTTATTGTAAACAAGGAGTTCATTAGGAGCCATTGTCCAAATGTCTTTGATGTGAACTGGACTCAGAACACAAGGATAAGGGTGGTGGGGTGGGGTGGGGATGCCAGTGCTGTATGAAGCAAAGCTTTCATGGCATAATGCATAAATATCCACCTCTGCTAAGAAAATTGAAAAAGTAAGGTACTGCAAGGCTTTGGGGTACAGAAAACTGTTCATCAAGCTAGCCAATATTTCCTATCTTCTATTACATGGGTAGGCAAACTAAGGCCCAGGGGCCGGATCCGGCCCAATCGCCTTCTAAATCCGGCCCACGGATGGTCCGGGAATCAGCATGTTTTTACATGAGTAGAATGTGTCCCAGTACGTTTCCGAGAACAATTCAAAGTGTTGGTGCTGACCTTTAAAGCCCTAAATGGCTTCGGTCCAGTATACCTGAAGGAGCGTCTCCACCCCCATCATTCTGCCCGGACACTGAGGTCCAGTGCCGAGGGCCTTCTGGCGGTTCCCTCACTACAAGAAGCCAAGTTACAGGGAACCAGGCAGAGGGCTTTCTCAGTAGTGGCGCCCGCCCTGTGGAACGCCCTCCCACCAGATGTCAAAGAGAACAACAACTACCAGACCTTTAGAAGACATCTGAAGGCAGCCCTGTTTAGGGAGGCTTTTAATGTTTAATAGATTATTGTATTTTAATGTTCTGTTGGAAGCCGCCCAGAGTGGCTGGGGAAACCCAGCCAGATGGGCGGGGTATAAATAATAAATTATTATTATTATTATTATTTTATTTAAAATGCATCTCTGGGTTATTTGTGGGGCATAGAAATTCGTTTATTTATTTATTTTCAAAATATAGTTCTGCCTCCCACAAGGTCTTAGGGACAGTGGACCATCCCCTTATTAGTTTTGGTTGTGAACATGTTTATCCTGGCTCCTGTGCACTCCCATCGCTGATGTCTGAAGCCAAGTTCACAAGTAGAAGCTAAAAGGGCATCAGATGATGTCAAAGAAGTCTCTTGGAAACCCCTGCTGTCAGTTGGATCTCACATAAGGCAGTTTGCTATGTTCTGAACATCTCACAGAGGAAAATAAGCATATACTTTTAATATTCTATTTTAACAGTGATCACTGAAACTCCTTGTACTGCTTTTGGCACCTTTTGTTTCAGCAAGCCCACCCAGATGTAAACTTGGCGTGTGTTTTAATATGTAATTTTACTTTATAAATAAATAAAAAAGGGGGCTGGAGACTCAGCCCAACTTGTTTCTAACAGTTGACTTTTCTGGATCCTTTTAATGCATATTTTACATTTTACGTAAACCACTTAAAGGTTTTTTTTATGATTAAGCAGTATACAAATTTGGCTAAATGTGACAGCTTTCTCTAAAAAAACACACAAATGAAAGTGTGTTTAATCTCAGTATAGTACTTACTGTTCATATTTGTTATGGAGAACATTTAATTTCTGTATAAAGTTATCTGGAATCCAAGAAATGGTTATGGCGGTTGGCATCCGAGCAAAGCTGGTGTTTGTAAATGCACAAGTGTGCAGGCTAACACTTTTTAAAAGAAGTGTTGCCAAAATCTCTCCCAAAGGGAGTTGTTGTTGTTGTTGTTGTTGCTTCTGCTGTTATCATTTACATACCTGTCAACCTTCCCTTTTTTGGCGGGAAATTCCCTTATTCCAGGCCGTTTCCCGCTGCTGTCCCGGATTGTTACCGGTAGATATCCCGTAAATTTCCCGGATTTCAAAGGAAGCAGCTCCTCTCCCTCCCTGCCGGCCAGGGAGGCTCCTCAGCTGTGTTACTCGGCTGCATTGATGTCATTAGACAACAGCACTGTTTGTGCTTTGCTTGCGTGTAAAATCAACCACTCTGGCCCAGCCCACAAATACACTCCTTCCAAAAGAGTGTTAAAGGATGCAAAGTCTGCAACACGTTTGTATAATAAGTCATTAATGGATGCCAGAGAGCCAAAAGAGTGAACCTGATCAATCCCCCCATGAAGAATTGACGCTTTTGAATTGTGGTGCTGGAGTCCCGTGGACTGCAAGAAGAGCAAACCGATCCATTCTGAAGGACATCAGCCCTGGCTGCTCACTGGAAGGACAGATCCTGAAGCATCGCATGAGAAGAGAAGACTCCCTGGAAAAGAGACCCTGAGGTGGGGAAAGATGATGGTGTGTAGCCTGGTGTAAATTAATTTGTAGCCTGGGGGGGATTACCGCGGCGTCGACTGTCTCCGAGAACCATAGACTGTCCCCGGGACAGGTGAGGCTGCTGATCCCTTATTTTCAAATCCGAAAGTTGACAGCTATGCTCCTGCTTGCTTGGCTAGATGGAGGATAGAGATGGCTGGAAACTAGTCTGCTGTACAAAGGTAAAATTTACATTCATTCCTCCTTCCTCTACCTTCTGGCCTCACTTGACACAGCTTGACACTGGCAGTCTACCCAGAAAAAAATACATATAATATGTTCTACAAGGTAGCTCTTTTCTTACATTAAAAAAACCCCAAACCCTCAAATCTTTCAGATTTTTGTGTTTCATCTATCCTGTTCCCTAGCTCCAGTTTCTGATGCTTCCTTCTCTTCCTTGCTTTTTATACCAGAGTCTGAACCAAATCAAATTATTAAAAAAAACATCACTGCAGGACACTTTTTGCTGTGTGTTTTCATTAGCTGTCTGAACTGTATCAAGATGTCAAGGGACCCATTACAAGTGCGAAGCAGAGTCGGGTTTCAATAAATATTTTTCACAACTGCGGGTGTGAGGTGTGAAAGTCGCATACAACCTTGAAAATGAATTAAATTCTTGTGTTCCTAGCCGACTGTCTCACGTCACTTTCTAAATTTTATGCCATAGACTTTGTAATGTGCATCAGTAATGTCTCTGAAATGGTTTCTGTAGCGTTCGAAACAAAAGATATCACAATAGAGGAGATCTGTCAGAAAGATGAACCGATTGCATAAACTGAACTGCAACTATATAATTACAAGAACAGTCTATGGACAAAGATGCTCCTGAACTAAGGAGATTTTATTTATTTAATAGATCCTTACCCCACCTTTCAGGATATACACCTAGCAAGTTGGCTTATATGCAGGAAAGCAAAATACATTAACAATGCAACAAAAACCCTAGTTATTAAAGCTGCAGAAATCTTGTTTGTAAACTGCCTTGAGACCTCTGGGTATAGTGTATAAATAATAATATTATTATTATTAATAATAATAATAATAATAGAAAACTTCAACATTAAACAAAACATTATAAATAAGAACAGCGAAAAATATTTTAAAACATTTGCTAAAACAAAGCTGCATTTGGAGGTCCATTTTCAGCTGTCCAGGGCTTATCTTCTACCTTGTAACCTGAGGAAGAATGTACCTTCACAGCAAAATCCATCATTTTGAGCAACTTCCAGGCTGCCTGTGCCCCAAAGAATTTCTCTTTGCTCATGTGCAACCTTTTGAGGCTAAAAATGGCAAGCATGTTCTGAGATGTTTAAATCTTGCACTGTGGCTTTGACCTTAGAGAAGCATAAATTCAGTTGGGATACAACTTTATGGTGCATCTAGGTGCCGGCTGGTTCTAATATATCTCGCTCCCACTGCGTTCCACCGTACTGATACTAGTACAGTAGGGTGTTTGGGGTGGTGGGTAGAAATTGTGGGTGGGAACGGTGTTAGTGGCAGTTGTCTTTTTCCACCTTCTCTTGAAAAACATGTTGGCAAACAACTAGTTCCTAATTGAACATATGATCCATTAATACAACTGAAAATGAGCTATTACCATTTTAAAAAGTGAATCTCAAGTCCAGCAAGAGAGCGTGTTCTCCTTCATGGAGAGCACGTGTTGCGGTGGGGGCCAGCAAATCACCCCTCTGGTGCTGGGCGGGATCGGATAGATGGCCACGGCTTCGATTGGGTCCTGGGTTGTTGTTGGGAAGATTTAGTTGTTGCAATTTGTGATGGACAGCCCAGCAGGTATATAACCCTTGGCACACCCTGTGATGTTCCTCTTTGCTGCGTGCAACGGATCTCCCGCCCTTCCTCTCCCTTTTATTAGGCCTCTGTGTTGACCTTGCTATGCCTGTCATGGGGTCGTCTGCTGTTGGGGCAGGGGCCTGGTAGGAATTTTTCCAGTTGGCTGATTGGCTGGTGCCATCTGGTTTTCGCCTACTGCGTAGCAATTAGTCACAACTTGTAAGGTTGCGGTTAGGCATTGGTTATTGTGTTCGTTGGTGGAGGGGTAAAGATTGGCTGTGTCTGCCCCTCCAATGCTGCTGCTGCGTGGGGAATTCCGTTAAAGGAATCCAGGGGCTCGCCATGCTTTTGTCCAAATCCCCCGGTCAGGGGCCAGGGCCATGCAAGAGCCTCTGGGAGCATTTGGGGAGAGACGTTGGGTCTGACCCCCGACCTCTCTTTTTTCTCTCCCCTAAGTGTTTTCCCTTTACTGACGGTCGTCAGTTCTGTCCCCAGTGGGACAGATAGTCTAAACCAATGCCTATGCAACCACTCACATATCATGTATTTCAATAAAGTTGTGGCCAAAATTATGCCAAAAACCAAAACCTAAATTACTGTCTTGAGGTGTGAGTTATTTGAGGGGTGGTTTGGGGACCTCGACACGCAGTGGTAGAGTGGTAGAGTGGTTCAGTGGTAGAGCATCTGTTTTGCATGCAGAATGTCTCAGGTTCAATCCAAGAGCTGGAAGGGCTGGGGAAAACTAATTGGTTTGAAACCCCAGACAGCTGCTGTGAATCAGAGTAGACCAGTGGATACCAAAGCAGGTGATACTGCCCCCTGTGGGTCAGTGGGAATACCTGGGGGAGAGCTAAGAGGCAAGGTGGAGGCAGCCGGGCATTGGGAGTGTAAATGACTATCAGTCTTTGAAAAGCTGGTATCACAGGAACAACTTCATCAATGTTGTTGCATTAATTAAATAGTTTTAATTGGATTTTGAATAAGTGTGCAATTAACTGTTACTGTTTTGAATTTTATTGTGCTATTGTATTCCTTAGTGGGTCACGCAAACCTCTATTCTGAATAATGCTGTTTATGTTGGAGCAAGGAAAGTATATATTCCCTGCAAGAATATCTAGGAGAACTTTGTCAAAAGCCTTCCTGAAATCAAGATACACTATGTCCACAACATCCCCCCTGTCCTCTCTGAAGCAGGGCATGTGACCTCCATAGGAAACGAGGATTATCAGAATTGTTTAGTGAATCAGATAAAGTGCATACAGCACCGCCATATGCTGTTTTCCATCATGTATGAATGACTTACACATGGCTGGGAGGGCTGTTGCAGGATTGTACCAGTGCGGAAGGCAAGTCACGTGATGCACCATTTGTTTTAGCTCTGCAGTAAATCAGGAGGAGTGAAAGGCCTAATAGTTCAGGGAGCTGTGAAGTGCTTGGTAAAATATTTCTCTTAAGGCCTCCCTTCCTCCTAAACCTGCCTACCTAGCAAGAGAGACCACGCTTAATAAATTTGCGGCTTCAGCTGCTGAGCTTCCTGTGACACCTCTCATTTAACTGAATCGGCTATAAAAGAGGCTGGGAGGGAGCTGAAGGGCAAACTTTCATGTTTGCTCTAAACACTCCTCACTGTTTTGTTAGAAGGAGCTGGCTTGGTCCACATGGCAGTGGGACATTCCCTTTTATCTGACTCCTGAGCAGCTGGAGACAGATAAGAGTGGAGACATTCTGACCTAGCCAAAGAGTCTGCCTGGATTCCTTTGACTCTTAATGCTTTCCCTTGGGATGCAGAGAGACATACGTTTTTTTAAGGGTGGGTGTGGTTTTACTCACCTTGGTGTGACCTCTGTGCAGCACAGATACCGCAGTACCTGCTCCTTGTGAAGCTGAGATCCATCACGCTGAGGAACATAGCTGGAGCATCGCTGGAGGAACATGCCTCTTGCACCCAAAAGAGTTGCTTTTTTAGATTCTCAGAGGCTTTTCTGTTCTCATCCACACATTTATCCACCATTTGTCCATTTGTCTGTACGTCCGCATATTCTTTCTTTGGCTGTGCACACAGTATAAACACAAACAGCATACAGTATCACGGTGGTGATAATATAAACCGAGAACAACAAAAAACCACCACACAATGGCTGAAGATAGAATGAAAGTTACATCAAAAACTCTCATGAGGAACTAATAATCTGTCAATAAAGCCAACTGATAAATGAAGCCATGTATATATCGTATGTATAACAGAATGTATACAGTTTATATACTAGAACCATTCAGCAATGGATAGGTGTAACAACGAAATCCCAGTGCCAACAAACGTTCATGTTAGGTCGATGGTGAATGTGCCACGGAGTACTTCGGCAGATGAATAAAACAATGTCCTGAACACGACGATAGAAGAAAAATATTGTATGAGTCTAGTAGTGTCACCATCCATACAAACTCAATCCGAGTGGCACATGGGAAGAAGATAACCTGTCCTCCGGATATAGCTCAGGTTTCGCTCTGAGGCTTCATCAGTTCTGTGTAAACAATGTCCAAATTACAATGCATCACCTAATATAAAATATACACAATGTACAAAATATTTACATAATATCACAAAATCACCTACCTAGGTATTACATTCTGGTCAACAGAACATGCGAATATCACAGGCACAGCTTGGTAAGAAAGGTGAAACTGAGACTTAAATAGATCAACAATCAATACCATAAATTAACATACAATGGCTTTTAAAGGTACAGCGTATTATAGTAACCATGACATCTAAACAAAACATTGTAGGTCAAACTCTGTGTTGAGGCCATTGGGATGAAGAGTATCAAGTTCAAATATTAATTTATATTCTTTCTGTAATAGTATTCTACGTATATCTATAGATCTGTAAGGAAGTTTCATAGGGGTCCATAAGATGAAAAAAACATTTAATGCACACGCACACCAGAATTCTAGGCACTGTAGTTTGCTAGGAAATGTAATTCTGTGATGGGTTCCTTCTGGTGGTCCCCTCATTGCTGGAAGTGAGGTCACAGGGAACCAGGCAGAGGGTCTTCTCAGTAGTGGTGCCCGCCCTGTGGAACGCCCTCCCATCAGGTGTTAAGGAAATAAACAATTATCCGACTTTTAGAAGACATCTGAAGGCAGCCCTGTATAGGGAAGTTTGCAACATTTGGTGTTTTGCTGTGTTTGATTGTTGGCATTTGCTGGAAACTGCCCAGGGTGGCTGGGGCAACCCCATCAGATGGGAGGCATATTATTATCATTACAGTGTCCAGAATATTTGGAGGGAAAGGATGTATTTTGAATGTGCTTTAAAGGTTTGGTGTGTACACAGCCTTAGTCATAAACCCAGGGAGCTGACATATACTCAGTGAGACCATTGATTAATCTTGCTCTATATTGTGTACATTGAGTCACAGTGGCTCTCCAAGGTTTCAGGCAGGAATATTTCCTAATCTGAATTTGGGGGTGCTGGGGATTGAACCTGAGACTTTTTGCATGCAGAACAGATGCCCACCCACTGAATCACAGCCTTTCCCTTGAAAACTAAAGAGAACTACCCTCCTCTCCTTTCTGGGGAACATTAGAAGATGGTTAAAGCTATGGTTTTCCCAGTAGTAATGTATGGAAGTGGGAGCTGGACCATAAAGAAGACTGATCGCCAAAGAATTGATGCTTTTGAATTATGGTGCTGGAGGAGACTCTTGAGAGTCCCATGGACTGCAAGATGATCAAACCTATCCATTCTGAAGGAAATCAGCCCTGAGTGCTCACTGGAAGGACAGATCCTGAAGCTGAGGCTCCAATATTTTGGCCACCTCATGAGAAGAGAAGACTCCCTGGGAAAGACCCTGATGTTGGGAAAGATTGAGGGCACAAGGAGAAGGGGATGACAGAGGACAAGATGGTTGGACAGTGTTCTTGAAGCTACCAACATGAGTCTGACCAAACTGTGGGAGGCAGTGGAAGACAAGAATGCCTGGCGTGCTCTGGTCCATGGGGTCATGAAGAGTCGGACGCGACTAAACAACAACAACAACAAAAAGGTAAAGGACCCCTGGACGGTTAAGTCCAGTGAAAGGCGACTATGGAGTTGCGGCGCTCATTACGCTTTCAGGCTGAGGGAACAGGCGTTTGTCCACAGACAGTTTTCCGGGTCATGTGGCCAGCATGACTAAACCGCTACTGGTGCACAGAGGACCATGACGAGTGCCAGAGTGCACGGAAATGCCATTTACTTTCCCGCCACAGCGGTACCTATTTATCTACTTGCACTGGCGTGCTTTCAAACTGCTAGGTTGGCAGGAGCTGGGACAGAGCAATGGGAGCTCACCCCGTCGTGGGGATTCGAACCGCCGACCTTCCGATCAGCAAGCCCAAGAGGCTCAGTGGTTTAGACCACAGCGCCAGCCATCCGCGTCCCATATTAGAAGCAACAAGATTTATCATGCTTCCTCATTACCATACATACCAATGGGAATGTAGAAAAATGAAGGGGATACCAGCCGAAAAGACATGGGGTGCAAGTACATTTGAATGTTCATTCTTGCGATTTAAAAATAAACACTGAGACAAAAATACAAGCCCCTGGACCCTGGCAAAAGCTTGCCAAAGAAAAATTCAAAACAGAGACTCTATAAAAGGGCAGGAGTGCAGACAAGTGGACAGAGCTGGCAAATACACCTGAGTGGAAGTGCAAGGGGGTGAAAGACCTGGAAGTGTGGTAAACTGGGTGAACCTGCTGCAATTTGTTTAAGGGAAATAAAGAGAGGAAGGTTCTATGGAGGTTTCCATCACTATGGAGAAGGTGTGCCTGTTGCTAGAACAGCAACCGCGTCCAACACACGTACTGACCACAATGGGAGCACTGTCCCAGCTCCTGCCAACCTAGCAGTTCGAAAGCACACCAGTGCAAGTAGATAAATAGGTACCGCTCTGGTGGGAAGGTAAATGGCGTTTCCGTGCACTCTGGTTTCCGTCACGGTGTTCCGTTGCGCCAGAAGCAGTTTAGTCATGCTGGCCACATGACCCAGAAAGCTGTCTGTGGACAAATGCCGCCCCCCTCGGCCTGAAAGTGAGATAAGCACCGCAACCCCATAGTCGCCTTTGACTGGACTTAACCGTCCAGGGGTCCTTTACCTTTTTAACTGACCACACCCTTGCTTAAGCTTGATTGCTTTCAAATCCACAACACAATCTTGTGTAGAATACTAACTATATACTTTCGCTCTTTTGGCCATCTCCAATCTACTTTTTTCCCCAGGCAGAGCGTTACCCAAGAGAGGTATTGAAGGGAAATGTTTTAAAATTGACCAATGATTATTATAAATAGGTAAAAGAGGATTTTGATAAATGACTGTTTTGAGGACAGGTTATAATAATGTATAAAAGTCATACCCTGTTTCCCCTTTTTTAATACGTAGTCATAAAGTAAGCCATGGCAGGTTTTTTTTACCTTTGTGAGAAGTAAGACATACCCCAAAAGTAAGCCATGGTACCGCCATTGTTCCCGTCGCCTCCTCAGCCCCTCCTGCGTGCGCAGGGAGCCAGCGAACCAGCGAGAGGCACGGGGGGGGGGGAACGCGCCTCTTGCGGAGTTCTGCCCCGCCTGCTTAGCGTGCAGGGAGAGGCGCGGGGGGGGGGGAAGACGCCTCTTCCTGCCCCGCCTGTTCCCCATGCGCAGGGAGCCAGCGAACCAGCGAGAGGCGTGGAGGGGGGAACGCGCCTCTTGCGGAGTTCTGCCCCACCTGCTCAGCGCGCAGGGGGAGGCTGTACCGTACCATACTGACATAATAAAAATAAGACATCCCCCGAAAATAAGCCACCCTGTGTTTTTTTGAGGGAAAAAAATTATAAGACGGTGTCTTTAAAAGGGGGAAAGACGGTAGCAGAAACTGGTACTTGTACAGGCGATGTGCAGGGAGAAGGGATGAATGAATTTTGAAACAATAGTTGGAAAAGTTATCGTACTGGGAGCAGCAATGGAGAGAGTAAAAAAGTGGGAACATCTGGGGTGGGTGGGAAATCAGCTTTTAAATTTGTATTAAATTTGCATTAATTTGTATCAATCTGGAGACGATTTGTTAAAAATTATGGAAAATCAAGAAAAATAATTGGCAAAAAAGTAGTCTCCAATCCCTTTGATATGGAACAAGCTTCTCACATTGACTGAGCCTACAAATTAAACAATATTCTACAAGTATAAGTACCTTTGTCCCAATCCAGAGGCATACAGTGCCTGAACTTGTGAGTTTCCATTCAGGAACTGTGCACTTTTCAACTCGGTAGTGATCCCCTTGTAGAGTAAGTTGTAGCACTTAGCATTTACCTAACATGCCAGGAAGGGACACGGGTGGCGCTGTGGGTTAAACCAGAGAGCCTAGGGCTTGCTGATCTGAAGGTCGGCAGTTCGAATCCCCGCGATGGAGTGAGCTCCCATTGCTCGGTCCCAGCTCCTGCCAACCTAGCAGTTCGAAAGCATGTCAAAGTGCAAGTAGATAAATAGGTACCGCTCCGGCGGTTCACCAGAAGTGGCTTAGTCATGCTGGCCACATGACCCGGAAGCTGTATGCCGGCTCTCTCGGCCAGTAAAGCGAGATGAGCGCTGCTACCCCAGAGTCGTCCGTGACTGGACCTAATGGTCAGGAGTCCCTTTACCATGCCAGGAAGGGTACAGGGCAATTTCCAATTTTCTAGTGTTCAGGATTTTGTTTGGGTACACATGCGTGTTTGTGGACAATAAGAGATCCACTCAAACTCCTGTAACCCAGGTTTGAGAGGTTCCTGGGCAAGGATCCCCAGGGTACCACCCTGGTGGACCCCTCCAGCAGAAGGTGTGTGGGTGGGCTGGTCACCAGTTCAGATAGGACTAAATTAGGCTGCAATACTTTCCTGGGAGTAAGCCCCATTGAAAACAGGACCAATTTCCACATAAGGGATGCTCTTGAGGCACAGTATCTCTTCATGAGGTAACAATGTTTTTTTCCCTTCCCCAAAATAAGTGAGCCTATTCTTTCCCCATGAGGCTGTTAGTGAACATCCCTTGCATTCTCTTCCTCCCTCCCCTAGGGACAAAATATATTGTTTTGAGTGCTCATAAAAGGATATATCCTCACAGCAGAAATGCAGCCTTGAGGGAAGCTGTGCACAGACTGCAAGCAATAAATAAAACAACAAAGGCACGTTAATTGTGTTATAAACTGATCGTGGGGTGGGGAAGAAGAGAACTAAATCAATGTACTCTAAATATTTCATTTATTCCCTCTATTGCTGCTACTCCTCCTGCGTTCATGCCTAACCAGGCGCCTACTAGTGACACGGGTGCCAAGATGTCTGCTTCCCTATAAACAATGGTTGCAGGGCAAACCAATAGCTTTTCCCTCAACAAAGGGCAACAGTAGTGTAACTTGGCTAATTTCTAGAGGGAAGGAAAGATTCTATCAATGTGCCTGGCTGTGGTCAGAGGGAAAATGACAGCTATCTTGAGGTAAATCTCAAAACAAGAAGTTCCTTGAAAGATCAACTACAGATGCAAAACACACTGTGCACATTACAGGCTCAAGTCTGCCTTTTAGAAATACATCTACCAGAAGTTTAAAAACAAATTTCAAGTAAAGTCCAAGTGAGAGGATCTAATATAATTCAAGAGTTTCACTGTACATAGCCCAAAAATCATATACAAGTATTTCCTCCAGATTATGGGAAGGACTGTTTGTAGAAAAACAAGAGAATTTCACAGCTTGATAAATCGGGTCCTCCCTCACAGAGGGCATGTGTTGCGTGTCGAGGTCCCCAGATCACCCCCCAGAATAACTCACACATCAGACAGTCAATTTTGGTTTTGGTTTTTGGCATAATTTTGGCCACAACTTTATTAAATACAAACTAGTTGAGTGGTTGCGTAGGCATTGGTTTAGACTATCTGCCCCACAGGGGACAGAACTGACGACCGTCAGTATTGGGAAAACACTTTGGGAAGAGGATGGGAGCCGGGGGTCTGACCCAACGACTCTCCCCAAATGCTCCCAGGAGCTCTTGCGTGGCCCTGACCCCCGACCGGGGGATTCGGACAAAAGCATGGCGAGCCCCTGGATTCCTTTAACGGAATTCCCCGCGCAGCAGCAGCATTGGAGGGGCAGACACAGCCACACTTTTGCCCCTCCAGTAACGAACACACACAAACCAATGCCTAACCGCCAACCTTACAAGTTGTGACTAGTTACTACGCAGTAGGTGAAAACCAGAAGGCACCAGCCAATCAGCCAACTGGAAAAATTCCTAAAAGGCCCCTGCCTCAAGAGCAGACGACCCCATGACAGGCATAGCAAGGTCAACACAGAGGCCTAATGAAAAAAGGGTGGGAAGGGCGGGAGATCCATTGCACACAGGAAGAGGAATAACACAGGGCATGCCAAGATATTTATACCCCTTTGGCTGTCCATCAATAAATTGCAACATAGCAATCTCCCCAACAACACGCTGGACCCAATCATAGCTGTGGCCATCTAAGCGATCCCGCCCAACTCAGGAGGGGCGACTTGCTGGCCCCCACCGCAACATGTGCTCTCCATGAAGGAGAACACGCTTTGTGGTGCGACCTGGCAACCAGACCCAGTGTTGTGGGTGGGGACCGTTTGGATAGCCATAACACCTATTGGTAGGTCCCTCGATGCTGGGAGCAATCTGGCCAATGGGACGCAAGGAAAGGGCATGAGGGACCTATTTAAGCCCATGCAAGTGCGCCGGAGTTTCCTCTTGGGGCTGCTGCATCGGAACACCCACCCACCTCTTCCTATATTTAGGGCTTGCGCTTGACCCTGCTATGCAGTCGTGTGTCGCCTGTTGTTGAGGCAGGGGCATGGCAGGAATTTTCCCCATTTGGCTGATTGGCTGGTGCCACTTGGGTTTCGCCTGCCGCGGAGCAAATCGTCACAACTTGTAAGGTTGCGGATAGGCTCTGGTTCAAGTGATAGGTGTGGCAGAACGGTCTGGCCACTCCTATGTGAAGGGTATTCCGGTAAAGGAACCCAGGGATTCAATGGTTTGGCAAATCCTGAAAGGGGTTGTGCCCGTGCCAGAGTCCGGGGGACATCAGGGTGGCTGACTGGCACTCCTGCCATCAGCTGTCCCTGGGGTTCACCCTTGGCTGACCTACAATAGAGCTCTGGGTCAGCGCTGCCTGCAAGGGTGCAGGGAGCTAGTCGAACCAGAACCTATGCAACCACTCACTTGATTGTAATCTATAAAGTTGTGGCCTAAATTCTGCCAAATCCCAAACCAAATATCTGAGTCATGTGTGAATTTATTTCTAGGGAATGGTTAAAAGGTCTAAACATGCAACAATGTGTTCTATAGGCTACTCAAGGATAGCAAATTAAGCCCTCTGCCACCAAATGTCTATGCATGTTCCCACACTGGCTGATGTTTAAAATGAAAGGAAAAATCAAATGGGTGTTCAGGCTTCTGTAGTTCCAATAATACAAGCCCCCTGGAAAGTTTGTTGAAGTGTGGCATATAAAATGGGCAACATTAAAACACGACAAAACTGCTCATTTATTGGGTAAGATTGGCTTTGAGAAAGAAAAATCAAAATTAGATGAAATCCTATTAGGAGAAAGGAAAAATAAATATATAAAAAATCTTTACCAGATATTATTGAAATGGGAAACAGAAGATGAATTCGTCAAAGAATCAATGATAAAATGGAGCCAGGATATAGGCAAAGCAATAGAATTTGAAAAATGGGAAAATCTCTGGCAAAGAGATAGCAAATTTACCCCAAATTATGATCTAAAAGAAAATCTTTTAAAAATGCAGAATAGGTGGCATTTAACGCCAGTGAAGATTGCAAAAATGAACAAGGGGGCAAAAAATACATGTTGGAAGTGCCAAAAAGAAATAGGAACTCAAATGCATGTTTGGTGGCAATGCAAGGATATAAAAATTTTTTGGGAAACAATTTATAAAGAATTGAAGAAAGTGGTGAAATACTCCTTCAGAAAAACACCAGAAATGTTTCTTTTAGGAATATTGGGCGACGATATACAAGCAAAAGACAGAAAAATAATTATGTATGCGACAGCTACAGCCAGAGTTTTAATAGCAAGACACTGGAAATCAATGTATATTCCAACAAAAGAGGACTGGCAGATAAAAATGGTTGAGTATTATAATTTAGAGACAAGATACGGAGAAATACAAGGAGAAACAAGAGAAAAAAGACTAAAAGAATGGGAAAACTTTAGAGTTTATATCGAAAGGCAAATACATTAAGCTGGTACCTCAGCAGCAAAAGAAAGACTTAGGAAAAATGGACAGAGGAGGAAAGATAGATATAGGTATGTAAATATAAAGAAGAGACAAATGATTACAATATAGAATGCTGAGAAGTAAAGGGGTAACAGAGGGGGGAGAGGAAGGGGGGAGGGAAGAAGGAAAAATGATTAGAGGAAATAAAAGAGGGGGAAAAAAACAGTCGAAATAAAAGAAGTCAGTACAGTAATCATAACAAAGGGAAATAGGATAGAAAAAAATGGTATAAATATAAGGAAACAGAGAAGCTAAAAGATAAAGAGGTGGGGGGGGGTAAGAAGCAAATAAAATGAAAGAATGAATGTATTAAAGTATCAATGAGAGGAATGATAGCGTTAGAATGAATGAGAATGAATTAGTATGAATGTAGTAGTGAAAGGAAGAAAGTATTAGAATGTGATAGAATGGACCGATGCGAGGAAAGAATGAGTTAAAGATGTATTAGAGGAATAAAAGAGGGGGGTAGAATGGGGAAAATGAGCCAAAACTGAAAAAAGAGAAGAATAAATAAGATATGAAAATAGAAGGTAGAATGAAAGGGTATGAATGTAAATTAGGATGAATGCAAATGTAGAATGAATGCAAAGTAGGATGAATGTAAAGTAGGATGAATAGGTAGAGTAGAATGTTGAATGTATAGTGGCAGGATTGGATGACTGGATATGTAATATGAGCAATATGTGCAACATGTAATTTTAAAGACATTAAATAAAAAATTTTTTTAAAAATTAAAAAAAAAAAAAAAAGCTCATTTATTGGTAATTGCCTGCAAGGAATGGATGATGTGGATTTTCTCATGCATCCCATGCTAAGCGTATTTATTTATTTTATTTATTACAAATAAATATGCTTCGCATGGAATTTTGAGTTTATGGTTAGCTGGTGCATTGGACTGATATACTGTGTGGAAAAGAATTGGCAGTTTGGAATGGCTTGAAGGAAGCCTTCAAAAGCAGTGATGCAAATTTGCCCCTAACTCAGGACGCTTGAGGAGTCTGTGGATGCTGATAGGAACTGACCTCATTAGCCTGCAGATTAAAACATTCAGCTACCTGCTGGCTTTTGCACTTCCCAAATGTTCCGACGCAATTCACGGCTCAAGACGATGTCTCTCAAAATGCAATTAGAATGCAAGTTTTCCTGCAGAGTTTCAAATTTCATTTAATGGGGAAATGGGACAGAACTGACATACGATTGAACACATGCAAACGCGATGAGTACTGAAAATAGATTGGTTCATTAATGTTCCATAAATTGGAAAGAAAATTCCAATGCATTTTCTTCTTTCAAGGAAAAGAAAGTTCCAGGATATACACAACATTTACTGTTTGCAGCACCTAAGCCATAGAAAATATATTTTTCTTCCACTGGAAGAGTCAACACCAGAATAAAGAACTGCTTAAATCAGATTTAAACAGAAGTTAACAAAAATCGGCATTAATGCATTATAGTGCTTTTTCATTAACAAACACTAGTTTAATACTGGGGCTAATCTTTGAAGCAGTTATTAGCCACTGTAGGGCTTGCACTTCACAAGGGATAACTTTTTGACTGGCTATTCCAGCATCTCACTGGTTCTTCTGAGATGCTCAGAACAGGACTTTTGAAACCAATTTTAGGGGCCAGCAAACTTTTTCAGCAGGGGGCTGGTCCACTGTCCCTCAGACCTTGTGGGGGGGGGGCGGACTATATTTTGAAAAAAAAATATGAACGAATTCCTATGCCCCACAAATAACCCAGAGATGCATTTTAAATAAAAGCACACATTCTACTCATGTAAAAACACGCTGATTCCCGGACCGTCCGTGGGCTGGATTTAGAAGGCGATTGGGCCACATCCTGCCCCCGGACCTTAGTTTGGGAACCCCTGGCCTAGCGCAACCACCAGTCCCGATCCTTCTGAGTCAAAGCAGCATATCCTTTTCAGATTTAGCAATGCGACAGACATCAGGATGGGAAACCTACGGCCTGCCAGATATTGTTGGGCTCCAACAGCATCTGGAGAGCTGCAGGTTCCTGATCCCTGGAAACAAAAATGTTAAGTACCAGCCCCTCTTTACTTCTTGAGCAATTTTCTGTGGACATTGCAGAAGTGAGGTTTGCTGAGTTTACTGTGAAAGTAGAACTGGGAGTTTAAAACAACAGGCACTACAAATTTTATATATAGCGTATGTACTTTATATGCTTTAAAATATTAAAAAAGAAACCCTGTTAAACAGGAGGAAAAGCAGCCAAGTGTCCTTTGTTTTAGCCTTTAGTCTTCCTTCTTCTGAAGGGCAGGCATCATCATAAGGCAAATCAAGGTTATGAATACCAGTCTTAAAGAGTTTTCACAACAGGTAGAGTAGTCCACAGAGTGCAAAGAAACAGCCAACGAAGAAGCATCCCATTGTTTTCGTTAATCTTTGGCCATTTGAAAGTAAATGGATCCATTCCTCTTCCTCGGATGCAGCTGAGAAACAAAACAGAAATGGTTAGTTTGTTAACAGGGGGAATCTCTCTGCAAGAATTTCAACAGATTGTGCAATTTCCTCTGCTTCTTTGCAAGTACTTAAGCTAAAGCTAACATCTGTTGGAAGCCAATCACAGATCCTATTCTCAGCTGAGAGGTGCAAATGCCGACCATGAAGAATCCTTTGTGAGCCAACTTATCAGCTCTTGCAGGCATTAATCACAGCATAATCAAATGTAAATACAAACCACAAGGAAGTTAATAGAATGGCTTTTATTTTTAACCCTTTTCTCACAAGTAAAGGAAATAAACAGATTAATACCCCAAACCTACAAGGATCACATATGACACTGGAACTTCTAAGTTTAAAGCCATACTCTTTCCTAAACCATTTATAGGGAGGAAAAAATACTGAACACTCTGATTAGTGGGGCTGCCTTTCAGAATAAAGGCATTAAGAATGGACGTGCTGGACTAAAATTCCCAAGCTAGTTAATGCTGGAGACAGTCCTTCTGCACTTTTAACAGTCGCAGGACAGGCAGAAATTCAACTGGGGAAGTTCTTCCCCGAAATAACATCTTCTGTTAAACTCCTGCTCCTTACAATGCACTTAATTGAACTGGGAGAATCATTATTTGATGGGGATGCATATTTGAGAGCAGTAAGGATCACACTGTTGGCATATATTTTACATATAACTAGCAGTCAAGCAAGTGTGGCGTTAGTTCCTGATATAGCCTAATTGCTCAATGAACTTTGTTAAGATAAGACATTTAAATAACAGATACACATAACTGACTGGCTTTCATAGATTTCTGAGGCCAGAAGGGATCATTATGATAAAATTTAATCTGAACTACTCCAACACGACCTATGCATTTCCTTAAATTGCTCTACATGCCTATATTTTATTGGCAAGAACCCTTTGAGCCTTATTTTCTGCTTCCATCAAATATTCAGCTAGAGAGGGATAGGAAACTTTAAAACTCAGAATGGGGGAAAGTTCCCCAGTGTTATGGTGTGTTGTGACTTTTTATTTGGAAGTGTTTCAAATAGCTTGTAGAAAGGAGGCTACATTGAAATAACCTTTGTTGCTAAGCTCTCAGAAACTAGGATCCTTCTAGAAAGGTAAAGCGTGTTCTCCTTCATGGAGAGCACGTGTTGCAGTGGGGGCCAGCATGTCACCCCTCTGGTGCTGGGCGGGAACGTTTAGATGGCCACTGCTGGGATTGGACCCAGGGTGTTGTTGGGGAGATCTGTATGTTGCAAATTGATGATGGACAGCCCAGCGTATATATAATGGTTGGTGTGCAACGTGATCTCCCTCTTGGCTGCGTGCTTCGGATCACCCTCCCTCCCTATATTTTAGGCCTCTGTGTTGACCTTGCTATGCCTGTCATGGGGTCGTCTGCTGTTGGGGCAGGGGCCTGGTAGGAATTTTTCCATGTGGCTGATTGGCTGGTGCCATTTGGTTTTTGCCTACTGCGTAGCAAAATTGTCACAACTTGTAAGGTTGGCGGTTAGGCATTGGTTATTATGTTGGTTGGAGGAGGGGTATGGTTGACTGTGTCTGCCCCTCCTATGGATACTGGTGTACGGGGAATTCCGTTAAAGGAATCCAGGGACTCTATATGCTTTTTTCCGAACCCCCGGTCGGGGGCCAGGGCCACGCAAGAGCCCCTGGGAGCCTGTGGGGAGAGGGGAGGATCATGTCATCCGGCTCCCTTTATATATCTCCAGAGGGTTTTCCCCTTACTGACGGTCGTCAGTTCTGTCCTCTGTGGGACAGATAGTCTTAATCAATGCCTAAGCAACCACTCACATTATTTGTATTTTAATAAAGTTGTGGCCAAAATCATGCCAAAAACCAAAACAAAAATTATGTCTGATGTGTGAATGATTTGAGGGGTGGTTTTGGGGGACCTCGACATGCAAATAAAATGGAAGCTCCCTGGTGACAAGTCAGAATGACGAAGGACCATCAATATATAGCAAATTAGCAAAACAATGGATTAAAGTTTCATCTTACCACAGTTTTGCGGAGACAGACAGTGCAGTTTCCCGAAAGCACACCGACAAAGACGGCAACTCTTTCGTATCCATTGTCCATGTTTGAACATGCCACAGTTGCTGCCAAGGACAGATCAGAAGGTTCAGAACTTAAATTAATATAGATATTTTATCATCATCATCATTAAAACAGCAGCATAGGAAAAATTTAAACCCAGGCTAGCTGTCCACAGAAACTCAGGTCTCCCAGTCAGTCTCCTTACCTCTTTCTTTGATCATATTCACAGTATCTGCCAGTGAAGTGTTGGGGGCATGCACAGAAGCTGCCCAGGATGCAAGTGCCTCCATTTTGACAGCAATCCCGGTTCAGCGTTTTACCTGGAAGTGAATAATTCCACGGTTTACTAAGAAACAGACCCGCTTTGAACCTACTTTCTCACTTGTTCCACCAAGTCTCCCTGGCTGCCAAAGGTCTGATTTTTATTGGCCTTGAGGGGACAATAAAATTAGCTGCCTGTTAAGAGTGTTTGCTCAGTTAAGCCCAGTTTGTTTAGATAAGGATTAAAAGCACACTACTAGGGATTACTCAGTGGCCAGGCAGCAACCCCCTGGCATGTCTCTGCTGAAGAAGCTTGTGGACTTCATATAAGTCCACTTTCCCAGAAGCAGACCTCATTCATCACTTAAATAAATGTGTTTTTTTTTAAAAGTAGCACCACAGACATTTACCAAAAAGAATGAAAGTCAGATTTTTCTTATAACCTAACAAATGTTTGTGAAACAAAGATTGGTCCTGGATTTGCAGATTTCTGATGGGTTATCGTTTTGCGGAACACAATGAACTGAAATAAAATTAACAAGCACATGGCCTTGTTTTTATGTGACATTAATAGCAGAATAACATCTCATGCTCTTCTACTATCCTTGACTAGAAAGACTATTTCTGATATAACTCAATACTGTATAGCTCAGTGATTGGGAACTGCAACACTTCCCCATAGAATACTGAGGTCCAGCTCCGAGGGCCTTCTGGCGGTCCCCTCACTGCGAGAAGAAAAGTTACAGGGAACCAGGCAGAGGGCCTTCTCTGTGGTGGCGCCCACCCTATGGAACACCCTCCCATCAGATGTCAAGGAAATAAACAACTATCTGACGTTTAGAAGACATCTGAAGGCAGTCCTGTTTAGGGAAGTTTTTAATGACTGATGTTTTATTGTATTTTTAATGTTTTCCTGGAAGCTGCCCAGAGTGGCTGGGGAAACCCAGCCAGATGGGCGGGGTATAAATATATTATTATTATTATTATTATTATTATTATTATTATTATTATTATTATTATTATTCCTGTTCAGATATACAACAGCAAAAAAACTGCTTGAACCACCATAAAATTATTTTCACAGAATTAGCACCCATGAACATTTGAGTATTAAATTAGAAATTGCACAAGGGTTGGGGTTAATTGACAGCAGATTCCCAATGAATACATGTGCATTTATTGCATTTTTATCCCACCCTTCCTGCAAGGAGCTTTAGGTGTCCCTCAGTTTAGTCTCACAAGAACCCTGTGAGCTACGATAGTTTAAAGTTGGTGACTGGCTCAAGGTCACCTAGGCTGCAATCCTGAAAACATTTAGGTAGAAAGAAGCCCCATTGAACACAATGGGTTTTAGCTCTAGGTAAGCATATCTGGGATTGCATTCTCAGGAAGCTTTGTGGCAGAGCAAGGATTTGAGCTTGGGCCTCCTTTGCCCAAGGCTATATATTTCAAAACTCTATACCAGACTTCTTGTCTCTGCTGTTTCTGCAAATACAGATGGCTGGGACCAGTTTGAATCCAATGACATGTTGAGGGCCACAGGCCATCTCTGCAGTATATAATGATTGTTTTGGCAGCATATAAAAATGGCAAATGACATTGTTACCTACTTTCAGTAAGACCAATGAAAGGCAATATTGGTTTATTGAGCTGTTTCCTGCTCTCATAACTCTGGTTCATCTCATTGAAGATATTTAATGTGGTGAGTTGGTCTTTGATGTTATCCTTTGGGACTGTGGCATCAGCAATTTCTTCAGCATCCTGTATTTGCTCTTGTCTGGACCCTTATAGAAGACAAGGTGATAAAAAATAAGATTATATAAGTTTGTGGGGGGTTTTTTGTTTGTTAAAGTGCACACATTTAACAGTGTTGAGACAAAAAATAAATAAATAGAAGAAGAGGGAGATTCTCACCTTTTCCAAAGTGAATGCTTTGCAAGGCCAGAGTCACTGCTAAAATAAACCTAGAAATGCAAAATCAGAAGAAAGGGCTTGAGAGAAAGGTACATGCCAAGGCATGTCTACTCAGAAGTAAATCCCACTTAATTCAATGGGAGATGACTCCCAGGTACTTTATTTAGTAAAAACGTTTTCATGCTCTTTTTTTTCATTTACAAACAAGAAACACCAAAGTGGTTCATGTCATAATAAACTCAAACGATATCCCATAAAATGTCTCATGGTGTAAGTTAGTACATAGGAATGTCATCTTAATCGTAAGGTAAAGAATGCAATACTAAACACACAGCGTGACAATCGGCATAAGTCATACTCAAGAGTAGGCCCACTAAAAACACTGAAGTGCATTGATTGCAATGGCTCTGCTCTAATAATGGCTTAGCTGGCTATCACCCACTGAGGAGTGAGGCTGCAATCCTATTGCTGCTTACCTGGGAGTAAGCCCCATTGAACTCAGTGGGACTTGCTTCTGAGTAGACATGCTTTTGTACTGTACTGCAAGTCATAAACTAAATTCAATGAGACTTCAAAGCTGAGAATCTTACTCTTAAAAACTAGAGTAAAGCAGCTGAATGGATCAGCCACCACTGTTGCCAATTGAAGGGTGCTATCCTGCACATCCATAGAATCCTAGTTTAACAGCTGCATTCTCTTTCATAATATCACCAGGGCAGCTGCTTCCTAAATACATTTGTAGTCTCATTAGTAAAGCCATCTACAGCTCTGTCAATTACCATTTACTCTCGCTGGAGTCAAAATAGCAAGCTTTTGCATGCCTAAAATGTGCTTAGAATTTGCCTCTGTGCATGCAAAGATTAAAAAGGTTAACCAAGGCAGTTATAGGATATAAAAGCAGACTTACCTGGTGTTTTGTTTCCAATACATTTTCCAGCCGTTTTTTTAAAGCACCTTTAGTTGCAATGCAGTTTCCAAGGGAGAGCTCTTTAGGCTGTTCTGTGTAGCTGTCTTTACTCCAAACCTAGACGGAGTAGCTATAGCAACAGTAAAAATGGCAAATGTATATATCTCTAGCCTAGAGCATCATAGGAGAAACATACGACTCCTAGTAGCTCCTCTGCTGGTAAATGCTTTACAGAGAGGTACAACCCATCAGTTCTAATCTCTCTGAGCTGACTGGTTCCTACCCCTCCCCGAAGATACATAAACACTTCTTGCTGGAGGGGGAGCAGTCACTCACAAGCACAGCAGGCGGTAAAGTGGATTCTTCACTGGGAATCTGCTTTAGCATTGGTCTTCACCTAGTAGGTGCAATGCTTTGCAGCATCATCAACATGAACATGATATCTCATCACCTGGGAATTAGAGTGAGTCTAGCATATTGATTGCACACTATCTATAAGAAGACTTTATGGCTATAATATCCAGCCTCCTCCTCCTCCTCCTCCTCCTCCTCCTCCTCCTCCACCACCACCACCACCTTCTTCAGCGAGTAAGATACAAATACAAATATATTTATTACGGTCAAAGACCAGAGAACAGTTAATGACAATCCATAACCAGATATAGTATTGGAAATTGAGTTATATTACAGAGTTAAAACCCATCTCATAAAACTGATACTTACATTTAAAATTAAAATTTAAAACTTAAGATTTTAAAATGTTACATTAATACATCTTTACCACAGGAACCCAGGTGGCGCTATGGGTTAAACCACAGAGCCTAGGGCTTGCTGATCAGAAGGTCGGCGGTTCGAATCCCTGCGACGGGGTGAGCTCCCATTGCTCGGTCCCAGCTCCTGCCCAACTAGCAGTTCAAAAGCATGTCAAAGTGCAAGTAGATCAACCTCTGGCGGGAAGGTAAATGATGTTTCCGTGCGCTGCTCTGGTTCGCCAGAAGCGGCTTTGTCATGCTGGCCACATGACCTGGAAGCTGTACGCCGGCTCTCGGCCAATAAAGCAAGATGAGTGCCACAACCCCAGAGTTGGGCACGACTGGACCTAATGGTCAGGGGTCCCTTTACCTTTACCTTTACCACCTATTAACATTCCTTCAAAGATTAAAGCTCAAGTCTCAGTCTCAGTCATTATTCGTCTTACTCTTGTCGCAATAAAACAAAATTTTGCGACGATCCTAGTGGATGTGAGGGCTATCTGGCTGTGACATCTGTCACCCCATTGATCGCCAGGGTTGATTCGGCTGATCTGGCTGGCTAGGCGGGTGTCCCCTTCCTCCCTCACCGCTCCATGTGTGTCCCTCCCAAAACTGCGCGCTCGGTGGAAGAGGACGACTATCCCAGATAGAAGGAGTGTACCATTCTTCGGTCAAGGGTATATGATAGTTGCGCTCCCCTGCTAGAACCTCCAAACAAGCGAGTAAGATTGTCTTCCATAAACACGGTTTTAACAATGAGTCCGTAAGTGACTGTGGAGGCCAATTCTGGATCCACACGTCCTTCCACAGTGGGGACATTGGTTCCTGGGCGGGAGTTGATCACGGTGTGGACTTGCCAAGCATGCCTTCCTCTTAGCATGTTTCTCCCTTGCGTCCTGAGTTCGAGTTTCTTCAAAGCCCATGACACCTTTGCGCTGCTTGCTGATTTGCTCCTGGGCCAAGTTCATGGTGTTAGGATTAGCAACAACTTGGGACCAGTCTAATTGCGTGATTGCCTTATCATGGCCACTTCGATCTGCAGAACTGCGACTGTTACAGGGATTACATTATACTCATTTCACAATTATCGGAAATGCTAACTCTCTGCCTATTGGCAATACTCTTTCCTGCTTAAAACGTTGTTGCGTGTTCAGACCCAGAGACCTCCCCTCTAAATAAACACACATTTGACTCAAATTTTAGTTTGGTTTTTGGCAGAATTTAGGCCACAACTTTATTGATTACAGAATGTGAGTGGTTACATAGGCTCCGGTTCAACTAGCTCCCTGTACCCTTGCAAGTAGCGCTGACCCAGGGCACCAGTATAGGTCAGCCAAGGGTGAACACCTGGATAAGTGGAAAGCTGGGAACAGGCTATCTCTGTCACCCAAATGTCCGCCCTGGACTCAGGCACGGGCACAACCCCCTCTCAGGGATTGACCAAACCATCGAGTCCCTGGATTCCTTTAATGGAATACCCTTCACATAGGGATGGCGAGAGCGTTCTCCCATCCCTATCACCTGAACCAGTGCCTATCCACAACCTTACAAGTTGTCGCAGCAAGCAAAACCCAAATGGCAACAGCCAATCAGTCAAGTGGGGAAAATTCCTGCCGTGCCCCTGTCCCAACGACAGACGACACACGACGGCATAGCAAGGCCAAGCGCAAAAGCCCTAAAAGTAGGGAGAGGTGGGCGGGTGTTCCGAATGCACGCACCGAAAGAGGAAGCTTTCTCAACAGATGTTTTGCCTGATTTCCTTGTAGCCCAGAAAAATGGTTATCGACTTAACTTGCTTCTTCAGTTTCACTTCCAGCTCACGTTCACCTCCCCTGGGAACTATATTTGTAGCCTTCCACATTTTAAAACCTCCAATACATTGTGGTTATCATTTCAGTCTGTTCAAGTAAGTGAACATGAGAAATAGCATTTACCCGTACTTCTATGCTCATTTCATAATGGAGGGGCTCTATCGATATTTATTTATTTACCATATTCTATACTGTCATTTGATATAAATTTTGAAAGTGTTGTACAATATAAAACTGCTAAAACCAATTGCCTTTTACTGTGCAAGGGGGGAAATGCAGGTATGCAGATATTTTCCCTTGGTGGAAACAAAAATCAGCTGATGTTTGCCTTCTACTTTAGTATTTTACTCTACCGCAAGGATAGGGAACTTGTGGCCCTCCAGATATTGATGAACATCATCCCAGACAATTGGCCATAAGAGCTGAAGAGTATGGCTGAAAGCCAACATAATCTGGAAGCAGCTATCTACAGCTCTGTACAGTAGTGTAAATTTAAAAAAGTATGGACAAACTACCCATGACTGAAGACCAGAATATGCAGCTTGCACTACATGATGCCTCTGCAGCAGTTTTCTGTTCTCAGTCAGTATCTTCACTTATATAAATACAAGGCTGCTAATTATAACTAAGGGGTATAGGTAACATTGCTTAAGGTGTTCTACAAAAGCGCTGCAGAACTGCTGCTTTTCAAAACTTGGTAACACTTTTTTTTTGAAATCCCAATTCAAGATGAATATCCACTTTCACTCACATTTTGCGTCTGTATAAACATATATGTCAACCTTTGATGTTCTTAGGTTTTGACTATCACTTATATATACCAGAGAAATTACTTTATATTGCCTGGATAAACTTAAGAAAGGATATGTTTAAGACTCATTCTAGTTCCTTTGTAAAAAAAAAATTGGTTCCTTTGTAAAAATTTAATAACACAATCAACCTTATAAAGGAATTTGTGGATGGCATAGCTGTTTAGAAGTACCAGTAAATCCTATTAGAATCAGGAAGACATGCTTCTGAGCAAGCATGCTGGGGATTTTCCAGGCTTCATTACGCTTATGTTCATACCAGAGTTTTCAAAAACCTAATTTTGTTTTTACGAACCACCAGAAATCCTTTCGGACAGGGAGTAGGTTCCATAGTCAATATGGTTGTGTTATGTAAGGTGACTGTGAACATTAAGACACTGTACTCCATTCAAGGTAAAGGTAAAGGTAAAGGGACCCCTGACCATCAGGTCCAGTCGTGTCCGACTCTGGGGTTGCGTGCTCATCTCGCTCTATAGGCCGAGGGAGCCGGCGTTTGTCCGAAGACAGCCTCCGGGTCATGTGGCCAGCATGACAAAGCTGCTTCTGGCGAACCAGAGCAGCACACGGAAACGCCGTTTACCTTCCCGCTGGAGCGGTCCCTATTTATCTACTTGCACTTTAACGTGCTTTCGAACTGCTAGGTGGGCAGGAGCTGGGACCGAACAACGGGAGCTCACCCCGTCGCAGGGATTCGAACCGCTGACCTTCTGATCAGCAAGCCTGTGGTTTAACCCACAGCGCCACCTGGTCCCCTGTACTCCATTCAATATTCAGATTAATTTCCAATTTTTACAAAACTTTCTGTGGTTGCTTACAGTTTGCGCAAAGAGGGTACACAATGAGATAAAGCTTTTATAGAAAAATTGAGTTTTGTTTCTCTAATATTGAACCAATAGAGTGCAATACTCTGTGGTTGGTATTCAGCTAAGCTTTACTCAGAGTAAAACATGAACATGACTACCGGTAAGTTAGGTTCATTAATTTCAATAGATCTACTCTAAGTAAAACTTAGTTGAATACCACCCAGTATATCCATCTCTTTTGTTGGGGGAAGTGTAAGAGCCAAGAGTTCGGAGAACAGATGAAATTAATGAGTTAGGGAATGATTAATCTCAGGTTATTTTCCTCTCAGGACTGTAGTATTATTTAGCCCTAGTTAATGACTGATGATGTGATTGTGTATTAGACACAATCTAACTAATATATGTGTAAGTTGTATAGCATTATATTGTATGAAATATTTTTATATTTCTATGTTACATTTGTGATGAACTTTCTTAAAAATGCACTCTTTAATAAAGGAAGAAACCCTGAAGAAAAACATATAAAAGAACCAGAACTCTCTCTCAGCATCCAAGGTTTATATTTGCCCTCACAATACTGTAGATTGAAGGCAGAACAAACAGGGAAACAGCACAGTTATTAGTTTTCAGGAGAGATAATCTTTATTTAAATGCTACTTCTGACCTGGGTATATTCCTAATACAAAGACTCCTAGTCCTATATTAAAAATAGGGTGTGTGTCTGTGTGTGTGTGTGTGTGTGTGTGTGTGTGTGTGTGTGAAATAGATGAAATTTCACACTTGATGCCATTTGCTAAGATCAGAAGGCTGACTTAACTGAAAGGCAACAGTAAAACAACTGGGAAATGTTTCTCACCATGTTGCCACGTTCTGTTACTTGCTTTTCATGGCATGCACAAAAAAATGGTATAGATGCAGAATGCTGAGCTGCTGTTTTCCCTTGACTGGCCTGCAAAACGCTTGGCACTAACGTGCTGAATGGCTTCCAATATTTGGTGTCAAGAAAGTCCATCAGAAAGTGATTGCTCAGTCAGGCCTCAGAATCTGAGAGATGGCTCCCTCCTCCACCTTTATCAGAAGCAAGATAAGACTGGGAGACATTAAGGATCTGGCCCTGGAAATTTCAATCGAGCTTTATTTACAGTGCTGCAAGATTAAACACTGCAAACTGGAAAGGACCCTTCCTCTTTGTTTTTGCAGTGCTTTAGCATAATAGGATTGTCAGAGCAAACTGAAGGACGCTGGACCTGGCATGCATGCCCGATTATTAACCCTCGAATTCGCTGGTGTTGCAATGGTCGGCTTACCACTCTGCCTGCAGTTATTACTCAAAGGAAACTTATGGTACCTTAAGGAATGGCATCCATCTCCTATGTGCCCTTTCTGTAATTGCCACCCTGGCAAGATGTGAAGTGGGTGGCAACAAGAAGAATGGCTTTTCTGGTGTGTTGCTCTGAATATGGACAGCAGTTCCAAGGAGGCCTGCCTGACACCCACATCGCTTTCTTTTAGACCAGTGGTGGCAAACCTTGGCACTCCAGAGGTTTTCGAACTACAACTCCCATCATCCCTAGCTAACAGGACAAGTGGTCAGGGATGATGGGAGTTGTAGTCCCAGAACATCTGGAGTGCCAAGGTTCTCCACCACTGTTTTAGACACTAGGCAAAACCTGTTTAGTTTAACCCAGACCATTTTCTTAACTTGCTGAAATCTGTCTTCCTTGCCAGTATTTAAATGTGAGATCTCTCTTTTTGGATGGAGGGTGGTACAAACTTGTTTTAAAAACACAGGAAGGAAGGAAGGAAGGAAGGAAGGAAGGAAGGAAGGAAGGAAGGAATCATTATTCACAATTATGAGAAACTCCTGGCAAATAGAAGGAGAAGAAATGGAGGCAGTGAGAGATTTTACTTTCTTGGGTTCCATGATCACTGCAGATGGTGACAGTAGTCACAAAATTAGAAGACGCCTGCTTCTTGGGAGAAAAGCAATGACAAACCTAGACATCATCTTAAAAAGCAGAGACATCACCTTGCCGACAAAGGTCCGTATAGTTAAAGCTATGGTTTTCCCAGTAGTTATGTATGGAAGGGAGAGCTGGACCATAAAGAAGGCTGATGGCCGAAGAATTGATGCTTTTGAATTATGGTGCTGGAGGAGACTGTTGAGAGTCCAATGGACTGCAAGAAGATCAAACCTATCCATTCTGAAGGAAATCAGCCCTGAGTGCTCACTGGAAGGACAGATCCTGAAGCTGAGGCTCCAATACTTTGGCCACCTCATGAGAAGAGAAGACTCCCTGGAAAAGACCCTGATGTTGGGAAAGATGGAGGGCACAAGGAGAAGGGGACGACAGAGGACAAGATGGTTGGACAGTGTTCTCTAAGCTACCAACATGAGACTGACCAAACTGCAGGAGGCAGTGGAAGACAGGAGTGCCTGGCGTGCTCTGGTCCATGGGGTCAAGAAGAGTCGGACACGACTAAATGACTAAACAACAACAATGAGAAATGTTCAGACATGTCTGCTGCATGTTCAGACATGTCTGCTGCAGTGTAGAGGTTAGAGTGTTGGACTAGGACCTGGACATGAGGGTTCAAATCCCCACTGGGTGACCTTGGGCCTGTCACTGCCTCTCAGCCGAACCTACCTCACAAGGTTGTTGTGGGGATTAAATGAGGAGGGGAACAACTATGTATGTCACCTTCAACTCCTTGGAGAAAAAATGCAAACAGCAAATGAAGAAATCAAAGTCGTCGTCGTCTTCTTCCTCCTCCTCCTCCTCCTCCTCCTCTTCTTCTTCTTCTATTGAATTTATATACTACCCCATACCCGGAGCTCTCAGGGCAGTTCACAGAATAAAATCAAAAGATAAAGCCCCCAAATAAATAATCAAAATAAAAACAACAACCCAATACCCCCCCACAAAAAACCCCACATTTTAAAAGGGCAGAGGATGCAAATCAGATCAACCAAAGGCCTGGTTAAAAAGGAACGTTTTTGCCTGGAGCCTAAAGGTGTATAATGAAGGCTCCAGGTGAACTTTCCACAAATGGGGAGCCACTGCAGAGAAGGCCCTGTTCTCTTGTTGCCACCCTCCAGACCTCTTGAGGAGGAGGTACACGAAGGAGTGCCTCAGAAGATGATCTCAGGGTCCAGGTAGGTTCATATGGAAAGAGGCGGTCCTTGAGGTATTGCGGTCCTGAGCCATTTAAGGCTTTAGGTCAAAACCAGCACAGCTGTATGCATGTAGGGACTCTCAGTTAGGAAGAGTTTCTACTGCTATCACCGCCACTACTGCTGCTACTCTGTCATCATTGATTATGCCCTACTTTTCTACAAACGTACAGAGAATGACCTTATGTGTGCTACTTTACAGATGACAGTCTTCCACCTGAAGGGCTCTCTGAAAAGTTGAAGGGCTATCTGGTCCAACAGGTGATATATAAAGAGCCATGAGAAGGAAAAGCAGGAGCATTGAAGTTGCCCAAGGACAACTCCACAGCAGGTCACCTGACCACAGGCTTCCCCACTATGTTGTTGTTGTTCAGTCGTTCAGTTGTGTCTGACTCTTCGTGACCCCATGGACCAGAGCACGCCAGGCACGCCTATCCTTCACTGCCTCTCGCAGTTTGGTTAAACTCATGTTAGTAGCTTCAAGAACACCGTCCAACCATCTCATCCTCTGTCATCCCCTTCTCCTTGTGCCCTCAACCTTTCTCAACATCAGGTTCTTTTCTAGGGAGTCTTCTCTTCTCATGAGGTGGCCAAAGTACTGGAGCCTTAACCTCAGGATCTGTCCTTCTAGTGAGCACTCAGGGCTGATTTCTTTAAGAATGGATAGGTTTGATCTTCTTGCAGTCCATGGGACTCACTATAGCAAAATGTATTTGATGTCTATTTGAATTATAGCCATTCTTTCTAAATCTGCATCTAACAGGATATGCAAATTTTCATGCAAAGTTGTGTCAGCTTTTGTCCTCTTTTGTGGTGAGGTATTTGCTGAAGAATTTCCTGTCTCCCTTGTTGGAGGCATCAGATCCAAGTTGGGGGGGGGGTGAACACAGCACCATCCAAATCCTTAAGTGAGATTTCTAGTTATTTTGGTGCCAAAATATTTGTGATTATGCTGGCTGCTTTTGTTCACCCACAGGAATTTATTTATTGTAATAACCGAATGAGGCAATATTCTTGGAAGCATTTTGTTTCCATAGCTTTGGCTTGCATACTTGAAAGGTGTGAAATACTGAGGTAAACTTGCTCCACTTCAGCTATTGTCAACAAATTTTCTTAGGACAAGTGACCTCCTTCTTCTAACTCCTTAAATTTTATGCTTTCTGAATGGCTTCTTGCTGCTTTTCTTCCCTCATATTTAACTGAAAAATAAAATTATTGATAAAAGCAGTTAAATACATCAATTTAAAACATTTTAAAAATAGAAATGTTGATTACAACACATGCCAACATTCTACATAACTGGATAGGCTTGTCTAAACCAAAATGTTTTGTAGTGTGAAGGACATTCTGCTATAACTGTGTTGACTTTGTGTAGCCAATTTTTGAATGCGTTTTCCTTGCACCATTCATAATCAGAACCACACAAATACCTTGTCGTCTTCTTCCCCCCACCCCGCTGTGTCACTGTAATGTCCTTCAGCACCACGGTCACTTATTTTGTTTAAAGAAGGTGTCTCTGAATGAATGCCCAGCAATTTATCTCCGTTCCCATACATTTCTCTGCTGCAAATAGGGACGTCCCATTCCATAATAATAATTTTACTATTTATACCCCACCCATCTGACTGGGTTGCCCCAGCCACTCTGGGAGGCTTCCAACTATATAAAAACGTAACAAAACATTAAAAAGGTTCCCTATACAGGGCTTCAGATGGCTCAGGGGCCGGATAACTCCATATCCTCCAACATTTCTCCAATAAAAATAGGGACGTCCTAAGGAAAAGTCCCAGCTCCTGCCCACCTAGCAGTTTGAAAGCACGTCAAAGTGCAAGTAGATAAACAGGAACCGCTCTGGCGGGAAGGTAAACGGCGTTTCCGTGCGCTGCTCTGGTTCGCCAGAAGCGGCTTAGTCATGCTGGCCACATGACCTAGAAGCTGTACGCCGGCTCCCTCGGCCAATAAAGCGAGATGAGCGCTGCAACCCCAGAGTCGGTCACGACTGGACCTAATGGTCAGGGGTCCCTTTACCTTTAAGGAAAAGTGGGACGTTCCGGGATCAAATCAGAAACAGGGACAACTTCTCTAAAACGGGGACTGTCCTTGGAAAATAGGGACACTTGGAGGGTCTATGCTCCTCCTTGAACCATCTCAGCATCTCTTCTAACTCCATTTTGCAGCATTTACCCTGGACTGGTCTCCATGGTTCCCTGCTGCCTTTACTAACTAAGCCCCCACCTTGTATCTCCTGCACCTTCCAGCTCAGACTAGATTTTGCAACATCGACTACTTTTTGTGGTGTGCTTCTCCAGGCCACAGCCCGGTCCCATAGCTACTGTTTTCAGAAGACCACAAAGGGTTCATGCTTTGTTTTTGTTTTTTCAAATTTTTTTTATTGGTTTTAACAAAATAATACAATTAAAAAACAAACATCACTAAACAAACAAAAAGAAAACAACAACAATAATACACATAAAAACATACATAATTCCTTTTAACCTATTAATCCTTCTTATCATTGTGGGTTGAATTCCTCCCATCCTCTCTTCCTGCGTTCCTTGTATATCATCTTTAGTAATTTCTTGACATCATTGAAAACATTTTTAATTAATTAAACTCAATATCTCTTCTATCCTAATGTCAATATCATTTATTCCAACAATTATAAACCTTAAATCTATCCTCTAAGTCTACAGCCTCCCTTATCTTCCAGCTTACTTCTACTCTTTAATCTTACAATACTTTTTAAAGTATACTTTAAATTTCTTCCAGTCTTCCTCCACCGCTTCATCCCTCTGGTCAAGAAGTTTTCCGGTCAGCTCAGCAAGTTCCCTATAGTCCATCATTTTCATCTGCCATTCTTCTATCATTGGTAGTTCTTCTGACTTCCAGTTTTTAGCTAACAAAATTCTAGCTACTGTTGTGGCATACATAAAGAAAATCCTGTCAACTTTTGGGATTTCCTGTTTTACAATTCCAAGTAAAAAGGCTTCTGTTTTTTTACTAAATGTGTTTACACCTTTTTCAATTCATTATAAATCCTTTCCTAGAAGTCTTTCAACTTTGGGCACGTCCACCACATATGGAAAAAGGTTCCTTCTACTTCCTTACATTTCCAGCATTTGTTACTCTGTGCGCGATACATTTTTGCCAATCTAACTGGTGTTAAATACCACCTATACATCATCTTCATAACGTTCTCTCTAAGAATATTACATGCTGAAAATTTAATACCCGATTTCCACAGTTTTTCCCAATCCTCCATCATGATGTTGTGCCCCATATCCTTGGCCCAATCCACAAAGGGTTCATGCTTTGGTCTCATTTGAGCACTGGGTCAGATCCTCATATTAAGAAATGGGTCAGCTGCCGTCCAATCTGTTTCTGTTCTCCAGTCCCTGCTATTTGGCATTAGGTTGAGAAGCTCCTGAGCAAAGCTACAGATACAGCTGCTCCTGTAATAGCTTCTAAAACCTCTGGGCATTTTCCTGAAATGTTTCAAGTCGAGATCTTCAAAATCTACTTCCTTGGTGTTTTGGATTTGATCATGTGCAAATGAAAGCAGCCAACTTTGTCTATCAATTGACTGAAGGCTTTCACAAGTGTTTCAATTGCTGAAATTGAGCCAGAGAAAGCCAAGTTTCCCCAGTTGTGCAAGGTAACACACAAAGCCAGGATGGCAGAATTTAGCTCTTGTTTATATAACACTGCAGTTAAATCAGGCCCAAGGCTGCAGATGAAGAGAGTTGTCTCTGTGTCAGCTTTAAGTCTCTTCAGTATGCCTGAATGTTGTAAACTTGAAAACAAGATTAGCACTGATGTACACAAGAGCAACAAAAGGACTTTACAAGGATCTATACAGATAGAATCAAGTTCTTAGGGAAAGCTATTGAATAACATGTTAAGCTTAACTTGGGAATTATCTCTTGAAATTGCTTTTCCTTTTTCAGGTTGTAGGTGCTTGGGAGAAGCTAACACACATTTAAGAGAAAGTGATCAGTATTGTCTTAGGTATTTGTTTGGGGATATTTGGCTAAAGTAGCAAGCTTTTAATTGTGTTTACACTTAAATGATGGCAGGGAATGTTTCAAATCCATCAGAGTTAAGATGATATCCCATCTAGCTTTGAAGAGTTTAGCGTGCTGGAACACAAAGGGCTTTTGTAGCTCGCAAATTAAGATTAACATTTGATTAAGCATCCAGGTTTGCATTTTCAATTTCATGTAAATATATCGTCTTTTCTCAAATGATACCAGCACCACTACCATCAATGAGTTATTACGCCTAAAGTCCATAATAGCAAAGCTAGCCTAAACAGACAGGTTTTGTGTAATTCCCTGGTAGGTTTTTATATGTTTTAACAGAACATATGTGTGTTATTGTAAAAACAAAAAACCAGGGAATGTGAGGTGTTAAAAAGGCCTTGTACCTTTAACCTTGTCCCAGAGTTTGACTTAGCGCTGCATGCAAATCAGTTCACCGATTTGTTCAGGATTTGTTCTTGGTACTCAGTCCCTGGGGGACCCAGGTGGCGCTGTGGGTTAAACCACAGAGCCTAGGGCTTGCTGATCAGAAGGTCGGCGGTTCGAATCCCCGCGACGGGGTGAGCTCCCGTTGCTCGGTCCCATCTCCTGCCCACCTAGCAGTTCGAAAGCACGTCAAAATGCAAGTAGATAAATAGGAACCGCTCTGGCAGGAAGGTAAACAGCGTTTCCGTGCGCTGCTCTGGTTCGCCAGAAGTGGCTTAGTCATGCTGGCCACATGACCTGGAAACTGTACGCCGGCTCCCTCGGCCAATAAAGTGAGATGAGCGCCGCAACCCCAGAGTTGGACACGACTGGACCTAATGGTCAGGGGTCCCTTTACCTTACTCAGTCCCTGAGCTGATTTGTTGCTGTATTTACATTCCCTTCTTTCTCAGAGTGTCATCATCATCATCATCAAACCTTTTATTGGCATCACATACAAACATCGAAAACAAATCAATACAGAATTACCACTTCCCCAGTGGCACAAAACATTTGATAAAAGAAAGGAGGCAGAGCAGTCTATCGTCACATCTCTAGGTCTCAGAGTACATCTTAAGCCTAACAACAAACCTTTGAGGTAGTGTTGGTCCCTGTAAGATCATTTAGAACATCCAGGGAAATTCTGTTCATAGGTCTGTACCCTACAGAACGTCCGATGGCAGTGACCCCAAAAGGGGATACAGTGGTACCTCAGGCAGGGGCGGAGGAAGCCTCCGCGGTACCCGGGGCGGCGCGGCTGAAGGCACCCCCCTGGGGGCGGGGCATCGTGACGGCACGTAGTGACGTCACGATGCGCCGTCACTACGGCCCCGCCCCCCGCGGGGGGGAAGCCCTTTAAAAAACAGTAAAGCCCTTTTTTTTTTAAGGGCTTTCCCCCCGCTGCGAGGGCGGCGATCGAGGAGGCGGCGAAGCGGAGGGGTGTCAGCCTTGTGCTGCCCACCCCTCCACTCGCCCCTGCGGCTCCGCCCGGCAGCGGAGAGAAGAGCGCTTAAAAAAAAGGAAAGCCTTGGCTTTTCCTTTTTTTTAAGCGCTTTCCCCCCGCTGCCGGGCGGAGCCGCCTGTAGGGGCAAGGGGACGGGCGGGCAGCACAAGGCTGACACCCCTCCGCTGCCTCCTCGATCGCCGCCCCGGCACAGACACAAGGGCGACGCAGAAGCAGCAGTGCCGGTTTGGATCCATCCAACCCAGCACTGCTGCTTCTGCAACCAAAGCAGCGGCGGCGGCACCCTCTCCACTCCAGTCGCCGATCGCGTGCGGCGGCTGGGGGGGTGCCGCCGCCGCTGCTTTTGCGGCGCCCTTGGGAAGCGCCGTGCCGAAAGCAGCGGCGGCGGCACCCCCCCCCAGCCGCTGCACGCGATCGGCGGCTGGAGTGGAGAGGGTGCCCCGCCGCTGCTTTGCCGGGTTGGATGGAGTGCGCATGCGCGAAGTCGCGCGTGCGCACTCCATCCAAACCGGCACTGCTGCTTCTGCAACCAAAGCAGCGGCGGCGGCACCCTCTCCACTCCAGCCGCCGATCGCGTGCGGCGGCTAGGGGGGTGCCACCGCCGCTGCTTTTGCGGCGCCCTTGGGAAGCGCCGTGCCGAAAGCAGCGGCGGCGGCACCCCCCCCAGCCGCCGCACGCGATCGGCGGCTGGAGTGGAGAGGGTGCCCCGCCGCTGCTTTGCCGGGTTGGATGGAGTGCGCACGCGCGAAGTTGCGCGTGCGCACTCCATCCAAACCGGCACTGCTGCTTCTGCGGCGCCCTTGTGAGGCGCCGCGCCAAAAGCAGCGGCGGCGGCAACCCCCCCCAGCCGCCGATCGTGTGCGGCGGCTAGGGGGGTGCCCCGCCGCTGCTGCTTTTGGCGCGGCGGCTTGCAAGGGTGCCACAGGAGCAGCGCCGGCGCTGGCGGGCAGGGCCCACGCAGGGCGGGGCCAGCCCAACTGGCACCCCCTCCCTGAGTGGCACCCGGGGCGGATCGCCCCCCCCGCCCCCCCGTTGCTACGCCACTGACCTCAGGTTACATACGCTTCAGGTTAAGAACTCCGCTAACCCAGAAATAATGCTTCAGGTTAAGAACTTTGCTTCAGGATAAGAACAGAAATTGTGCTCTGGCGGCGCAGCGGCAGCAGGAGGCCCCATTAGCTAAAGTGGTGCTTCAGGTTAAGAACCGTTTCAGGTTAAGAACGGACCTCCGGAACAAATTAAGTACTTAACCAGAGGTACCACTGTATTCTGCTGTTGCTTCTGTGCTATGGGATGCCCTTGCATTTCCCATACATTTGCTTCAGGTGTCTTTTAAATAAATCTCTGTTTGCCCAGTCTTTTCTTGACCAATAAGATCAGACCCTGTCTTTATCTGTATGAATTCCCTATTTATTTATTTTTAAAAAATGCTTTTATATTTCTCTTTTGGCGGCTTTATGTTATATTTTTGTTTTAATGATGTTGTTTGCTGTTTTATGTTGTACACTGCCTAGAGTTTTTTTTTAAAAAAAATATTAAGATGTATTATTCTTATTCTTATTCTTTCTTTCATAAAATCATACACAGACTTTCCTAAAAGAAAACTCTACAAGAGAGAAAAACTCCAATACTTACACAGATTAAAATGGCTCAGAAGGTAAGAAAACAACAAACACTAACTTGTCCAACTCATTAACATAAACACTTACACTTAAATCTCAGTAGGCTGAGTAATGGAACAAAATGCTGTCAAAAGCCCAAATAGACGCTGACTTCTTATTCTTATTAATTAATTGAATTTATATACCGCCCTTCATCAAAAGAGCATAAGACCGTCCACAAAAAAAATTCAAACAAGACTCAAATTTTGGTTTGGTTTTTTTGGCAGAATTTAGGCCACAACTTTAGGGAATTTAGGGACCTACCGATTGGGTGTTGTGGCTGTCAGTCACTCCCACCCACAACACAGGGTTTTGGTAGCCAGGTCTCACCCTCTTTAAAGGAGGAACCGATTACCCAACTTACTTTTGTTGTTGTTCAGTCGTTCAGTCGTGTCACGCCAGGCACACCTATCCTCCACTGCCTCTCGCAGTTTGGCCAAACTCATGCTAGTGGCTTCGAGAACACTGTCCAACCATCTCGTCCTCTGTCGTCCCCTTCTCCTTGTGCCCTCCATCTTTCCCAACATCAGGGTCTTTTCTAGGGAGTCTTCTCTTCTCATAAGGTGGCCAAAGTACTGGAGCCTCAACTTCAGGATCTGTCCTTCCAACTTACTAGGGCACAAGTATTTGTGGACCTCAGTCCATTTCATCACATGTATTAAATGATAGCCTGACCTGCAGGTATATATGCACATGTTGGGCAGTGGGAGTGGGGATTATAAACAGTGAGGCTGGACGGAAATGAAATGCAGAAAAGTGCAGATGGTGATGATCACATTATGAATAGTAACTTTCTCAAAAGCATTTTGTTGATAACCCAGGTATCGGAATAAAGGTAAAGGAATTCGGGAGCTTTATCAAATGCTTGTCTTAATCCAAGTAGACCCATTGAAATTAATGGACATTAGTAATTTAGGTTCATTAATTCCAACAGGTCTACTCTGGGTAGGACTAGCACAGGATACAACCCAAAACTTCGAACCTGTGGAGAGGATTCTCTTTCTCCCTTCCTTTCACAAGTCCATATGTATATATGTCCAATAAATATACCGAATGTAGGAGATTGCTTTCACCAAGAAGGTGCAACTGTTTAAATTTGGTGTCTGTAATAATTTTGCCCATGCTCTGCCGAGAAAATGATGTTGCACTAAATAGCGTTTGGGATCTTGCACCTGCCCGCTTTTCCTGCCGAGGTCATAACACACGTCTTTCCCCCTTTCTCTCGGTTTTTATAAATGCTATTAACTTTTAACAAGCCCAATACTCTACTGGTGCATATAGAGAGACTACTTAACCCTATATAGCTGTGTGTAAACCTTTCCCCCCTCCCCCTCCACATTACCGACTTGAAGCACCTGATGATGACCCATAAGCTTTTAGAACAAGGCCACATTTCTCCACCGTCCAATTACCTCCATAAAGCGAGGAGTTATGTTTCCAGTGAAAATGCTGAGATGGAAGAGGAGCAAAAACAGAAAACAAATAACGTGACATAGCGAACTCTTCAGGTTCCTTGGGATCTCTTGGCTGAAATGCCATTCTGAAAAATAAAACTGCTTTGAACATGCTTCTGAAGTTGGAAGAAAGACGCAATAAAGACAAAGAGCAGAAGTGGAAAGTTGTCATGGGAGACAAGGAAGGGGAAGATATATATTTTTTAGACCTTAAGCTATGAAATGGGAATCTAATCTGTTTCTCAGCAGGCTTCTGGGTCTGAAATGTAATTTCTGTTGTTACAGTAAAATTGCTTTTCTTACATGGATTTTTTTGTTTTAAAAAAACCTTCATTACCTATAATTAATTTTTCCAGTCACTTTTCCCCCCTCACATAAAAATGAAAATGCCCTTATTTTTTTCTGTGCAGGGTGGGAGACTGGATGACCAATCTAAGAGAATCCAGTATGAATGGTTTCTATGAACTTATGACCGTTGCTATGAACTTATGACCCGCTTCTCTACAAAACTCCTCTCGATTTATATTCTCACAGGCCACTTCACAAGGCTGTATTAACACTTGGTTGGTACCTACCTTGCTTTGGAGACTGCTAATGGGCCACATGATAGACAAAGTAAGGCCTCTCCATTCATCTTCTCTACAAGCAGTGTGTAGGACCATTTCATTTTCCTGGCTGTTCCATCACTGACCAGTCCAGTCCAGTCGCGGACGACTCTAGGGTTGCGGTGCTCATCTCGCTCTATAGGCCGAGGGAGCCGGCATTTGTCCGCAGACAGCTTCCGGGTCACGTGGCCAGCATGACTAAGCCGCTTCTGGCGAACCAGAGCAGCGCACGGAAATGCCGTTTACCTTCCCGCCGGAGTGGTACCTATTTATCTACTTGCACTTTGACGTGCTTTCGAACTGCTAGGTGGGCAGGAGCTGGGACCGAGCAATGGGAGCTCACCCCGTTGCAGGGATTCGAACCGCCGACCTTCTGATCAGCAAACTCTAGGCTCTGTGGTTTAACCCACAGCGCCACCTGCGTTCTCTAATTTAAGAAGCCCCAAGTGTCGCAACCTTTCCTCATGGGAGAGCTGCCTCATCCCCTTGATCATTCTGCATTGGGTGCCCAGCCTTCCCCCTCAGGCTCAGAACATTCATGATCTGATGTACATGTCTGAGTTTCAGACTTGTAATTTGCCCTCTGTCGGGACGGAGCCACGAGCCCCACTCCCTCATGTCCCCAGTTAGTAATAGAAATGTTTCATTCAACAGCTCCTGCTGAGAAGACCCTGGCCCTGACAGATAATCAATGGCTTCCAAGAGTAGGTCAAATCATTTCACGCCGGCACACAAAAGACAGTTTAAGGCAGTGAGCATGGGAGTTCTAAGGAGACAATTTTAACATGCTATTTTCTCAAGACAGAGCAGGGTACATAGACAGAGAGGATGATGAGGGGATGTATGTCTGCTCAGCAGTCAGGATCAGGTGCGGCCATGCCATCTAGAAAAAAAATTCTCTTAGTTTGCAGGCTTTGACAGCTCTCCCCACCTCACCCCAATATTGGCTCTTCGTCTGTATAGCATGGTAGACTACGTGTTGGACTAGGTGCCCAGGATTCAAATCCCCACTTCAGCCACAAAACTCACTTGGGTCACTTGGGTGACTTTGGGCCAGTCAATGTCTCTCAGCCTAGCCTACCTCACCGGGTTGTTGTCAGGATAAAATAGGGAGGAAAAGAACCAGGGGTACCACCCTGAGCTCCTTGGAGGAGATATACATGCAATAAAAACAAAACAAAAAAACAAGACTTTTAGAAGACATCTGAAGGCAGCCCTGTTTAGGGAAGCTTTTAATGTTTAATAAGGTAAAGGTGAAGGGACCCCTGACCATTAGGTCCAGTTGTGACCGACTCTGGGGTTGCGGAGCTCATCTCGCTTTATTGGCAGAGAGCCGGCGTACAGCTTCCGGGTCATGTGGCCAGCATGGCAAAGCCGCTTCTGACGAACCAGAGCAGCACATGGAAACGCCGTTTACCTTCCCGCTGCAGCAGTACCTATTTATCTACTTGAACTTTGACGTGCTTTCGAACTGCTAGGTTGGCAGGAGCAGGGACTGAGCAACGGGAGCTCACCCCGTCGTGGGGATTCGAACCGCCGACCTTCTGATCGGCAAGCCCTAGGCTCTGTGGTTTAAGCCACAGCGTCACCTGCGTCCCTTATTTTAACGTTTAATAGACTATTGCATTTTAATATTCTGTTGGAAGCTGTCCAGAGTGGCTGGGGAAACCCAGCCAGGTGGCCGGGTATAAGTAATAATAATAATAATAATAATAATTATTATTATTATTATTATAATTATAAAAATAACTTAAAAATTTAGTTTTTCTCACCATTGGCTATACCAGCCTTCCACCACTGAACTGCCCTGAGATCTACAGGTGAATGGCGGGTATAAATAATAATAATAATAATTATTATTATTATAAAAATAACTTTAAAATTTCGTTTTTCTCACCATTGGCTATACCAGCCTTCCACCACTGAACTGCCCTGAGATCTGCAGGTGAATGACGGTATATAAATCAGGCACAGGCAAACTTGGCCCTCCAGATGTTTTGGGACTACAACTCCCATCATCCCTGACCACTGGTCCTGTTAGCTAGGGATGATGGGAGTTGTAGTCCCAAAACATCTGGAGGGCCGAGTTTGCCTATGCCTGAATTAAATAAATAAATACCTGGCTCTCTGTAGAAGTTTTGGACTGTAACAACATCTGTCCCACAAGCCAAATGTTGGCCCTCTAGGTCTCTGTATCTGGCCCTTGACACTTTTTCCAGGGCATGCTCCTGAGCAGCCTCCTTGGGTGTTTGTGCCTTGCTGGAATGTGTCATTGAACTGTGATAATGGTCCCATCCGCACTATAGATTTAAGACAGTCTCATACCACTTTAAACAGTCACAGTTTCTTCCTCAGAGAATGCTGGGAAATGTAGTTTGTTAAGGGTTCTCCTTATGCTGGTCTGAAATCTATTTTTTATATCAGGCATAGGCAAACTCGGCCCTCCAGATGTTTTGGGACTACAACTCCCATCACCCCTGGCTAACAGGACCAGTGGTCAGGGATGATGGGAGTTGTAGTCCCAAAACACCTGGAGGGCCGAGTTTGCCTGCTTTATATCTTCACACTGGGGGTAAAAATACTCTTAAAAGAGGAGTGGGCTTCTTTATATTACAGTGGATAAATCAGAGACATCTCACAATAAATATCAATAAAAGGAAATTTTATTAGTAAAATGATACTGATTTTGAATTTGTTTTAAACTGTTTTTAATGTATTTTAAATTGTTGCAACCCACCCTGGGATCTTAGGATGAAGGACCAGTAATATTGAGAGAGAAAAGTTGTTGTTAGGTATTTATCAATTAAAAATTGAGGCTGCCAATGAAACCTTTGAGCCAGTGGCTGAAGAAGATCTCCTCAGGATGTCATTCGCTTACAACAGAAACATGGCATCCCCCAGGGCAATGAATTTTGTTTAAAAAAACCCCCCACATATGGAAGAAACTTAACGCAGCTTGTCAAACACACTTTCTTCTTGCAGAGGCTGTAAGTTTGGCACCAGTTCCAGCTGTGCACAGCAGGCTCTTCCACTTAGAACTATAGCTGAGGACATAAGAGGATCAGCCCATCTTCTGAGCCACCGAGGGAAAAGTTCAACTACTATTGGAGGAGCTTTCTCAGGAGGCTCTGCTATGATCCGAAAATCACAACATGGGATTTTAGAAATAATGAAACACAACCCCTTAGAATGTAAGCAAGTGTTTTCCCCTTGGGGGGTTGACACATTTGCTGACTCACTAAGGAAACAGAAGGATGGAGAAGTAAGATTAGCAGAGTAATCTCCCAAAGCTCTGGGCCAATTGTATCCTTTTCTCTCTTTCAAAAGCACACACTGGTCTTTTATTCCATTGGCTGCCTGTATTCCTCAACTGTGCATCGTAGTTTAAGGGCTTAACAATCTTTGGGGCCTCCTGCTGATGTCCCCCATCATCCTGATGAGTGGTCCTCACTTTGATGAACCAAAGCGGATGATCGCTTCTTCTTCTCGTTATCTGTAACTGCTTTCCTTTTTTCCTGCCTGCAATAAAAAAAAGTCACTGATGTATCTCCGTGAATAAGTTGGAGTTCTTGTTACAAGATACACTGAAATAAATAGCTATACCAAGAACTCTGGCCAGAAGTTTCAACAAAAGAAATAATATCTACTCGTGAGTCAAAATCAAATAGGGTATATATTCTGTTAAGAATTACAGTCTTAAATGCAGTTGCAGATTAAAACAAAAATTATAATTTCAAACAAAGATACAGATTCAAACTCACAATAATATGTGTAGTATGATATTATGTATAATATAAGGCACACAAAATACCAAATACATTGAATATAAATCCGTATCCAAAAGTTCAAGGAGAGCATTTTGTATGTAAAGCCAAAATGAAGAGTCTAATAGGAGTCGAAATAAGGACTTCCGGAATGAGGACCAGATGTACGATGCAAAACTAGGGACCAGGACAGGGCCCTGTTTCGGAGCAGACACCTTCTTCAGCTCGTTTTTTTGAGAAAGTGTAAATTAATGAGGCTTTTGGAGAGGTATCATATGATTTCTGTCTGAAAACGCACAAAAAAAAACATACAGAAAAACTTGGATACACATTGATCCACCTATTCAAGACGCTACATTTGAAAAAGATTTTTAAAAAGACAGAAATCATATGATACATTCTATTTGTTTGAATATTGGTCACGTGTTGCCCAGTTTTTGTTTCACTGTGGACAAACGCTGGCTCCCTCGGCCTGAAAGTGAGATGAGCGCCGCAACCCCAGAGTCACCTTTGACTGGACTTAACCGTCCAGGGGTCCTTTACCTTTTTTTAAAAAACCACAGTATCCTCTAACCTTTCAGAAGGAGAATAATTGAATTTTGAACTAATTTTCCAGCAGTGACAAAGATCTGAAGTCATTGCTGTGGCTGTCTGGGGATGGGAATCTTCCCAGTATCCTTTTGTTTTGTGCTGGGATGTGAGCATTATGCAAAATTGCTTGCAAGCTAACTCAGTGGAGAGTTTAGAGAGATACAAACAGTTGCTGGTGCAAACTTTGCTTTGGGCAGAAACATGGATTCTGGGGTGCCTTTTTGTTTCCTTGCCTTGCTTTTTTATTGGGCTTATTTCTTACAGAAAGCAACAAAATCCTCCCCCCCCCCCAAGATGTAAGCTTCTGTGTGCTGGTCTCCCTTACATCTGCCTCTCCTCTTGGTGTTAGCTGGCAGCATTACAGACCATTTGAAAGCAATGCTAAGTGTGAAGCTGTCAGTGAGGAGTCATTGAGGAAGTGGCAATAGCTGTTATGAGCTCCTTTGCAGAAATATCCTGAGTACTGGAGCTTTGTTGACCCTTCCAAAGTCAATTACAAAGGGATGAAACCCAATTGTGGTGCTGCCAAACCTTAGTTCAAAGAGATTTTGCATCTGAAAAGCTTCAGTTTCCCCAGGGCCGAAACTTTCTTACAAATCCTTCTGTCTTCTACATTCTTTCGAGCCCAAGATATTTGGCAAGAATAACCCAGGGATATATTTGCAGGGATACCACCATTTCCTGAGTTCCTTGCAGCCTTAGCTGTGACATGACTGGTATGAATTCAAAAAATGGTGATAGCCCAACATTGGAAGGAGAATTACACTCCAACTAAAGAAGATTGGTTAAATAAAGTTTGTGAATACTTACAATTAGCAAAGCTGACAGAATGCTGAAGACAAAGACCTAAGAGTGTAATCCAAAACCAATGGAAAGATTTAAATGATTACTTGAATAGAAAAGGTGACAATATAAAATACCGGTTATGTTTGGAATAAAATGTATGAAAATGTAAGAAAATACAAAATACCGGGAAAAAGAATAACAGAAAAAAATTTGTGTTAAATAGATTATAGGAAGTGCTATGGTCAGTGATGGAAGTCATCTGCATTTTTGTTTGTTCAGTATATTTTGTTGTATATTGGTTTTTCTCTTTTGTGAATTCTTTTTTCTTTTGTGACCTTTCTTTCTTTCTTTTCTTTCTTTCTTTCTTTCTTTCTTTCTTTCTTTCTTTCTTTCTTTCTTTTTCTCTTTCCTTTTCCTTTTCCTTTTCCTTTTCATTGTCCTCTCTGGGAGGACAAATTTTAAATGATGTACCGTAATAGAGAGATATATGTAAGAAAGGTTCGTAAGAGTGTATATGTATGTGTATGTATGTTTTTGTATACTTAATAAAATTTAAAACAAAACCAATAACCAAAAAATGTCATTTTCACAGCATTTGCATTCTCTCGTTAATTTTTTTTTTTTGCCTGCCATTCAGGTGTTAAAGGCACTAGTCCTCTGGAACCAATAGCTTAAAAATTGCAAACTGTTAAGTTTTCTCTTACCCTCACTTTGTATTTCTCTCTTCTACAGTCTTACTGTGCTGTGTTTGAGCTGAGTTGACCTGAAATCAGCGTTTGACCTGATAAATGTACAGTAATATTCATGGCACACTCTGTAGAAGCCACTCCAGCCAAGTAAAATTGAGGAGACTCTCTCCATGCGATTACTTTTTCCACTGAATATAACGTAATGAACACTGCAAAAAATACAGTTTTTTAAAAAAAGGAAAATAAAGTACTAATAGTGAACTCTGTTCTCGGAGGGCCATTCTTACATTGCCAAAATGGCAGCAGCCAATGGACGAGAGCAGGGTATCCATATGCTCAGGTGAACCTTGAAGTTTGCAGAAATACAAAACATTTTTTTAAAAAATAATTCCAAGGTTTGTATCCGATGTAGGGCTACATGAATTAGTGCAATGATGTCTGTTAAAAAGCAATGGAACATTCCTCTCTTTTCTTCCCTTGCTCTGTGCACCCCCTAAGTCTGTTTTAGGGGTTCCCCCAACTCTCTGGATCAGATGAAGTCCCACGGCACAACTGGAAATACTTGTGCTGATAGGACCTGTTAGTTGGATGCCACCCTACTTAAAGCATCTATAATCATGTATGGAAGTGGGAGCTGGACCATAAAGAAGGCTGATTGCCGAAGAATTGATGCTTTTGAATTATGGTGCTGGAGGAGACTCTTGAGAGTCCCATGGACTGCAAGAAGATCAAACCTATCCATTCTGAAGGAAATCAGCCCTGAGTGCTCACTGGAAGGACAGATCCTGAAGCTGAGGCTCCAATACTTTGGCCACCTCATGAGAAGAGAAGACTCCCTGGAAAAGACCCTAATCTTGGGAAAGATTGAGGGCACAAGGAGAAGGGGACAACAGAGGACGAGATGGTTGGACAGTGTTCTTGAAGCTACCAACATGAGTCTGGCCAAACTGTGGGAGGCAGTGGAAGACAGGAGTGCCTGGCGTACTCTGGTCCATGGGGTCACAAAGAGTCGGACACGACTAAACAACAACAATCGAGAATTACGTTCAGTCTGCACAGAAGGCTGCCTGCATATTGAAAAACAAAATAAATAAATTCCTTCCAGTAGCACCTTAGAGACCAACTAAGTTTGTTCTTGGTATGAGCTTTCGTGTGCATGCACACGAAAGCTCATACCAAGAACAAACTTAGTTGGTCTCTAAGGTGCTACTGGAAGGAATTTTTTTTATTTTGTTTGACTATGACAGACCAACATGGCTATCTACCTGTAACTGCATATTGAAAGCCTCTCCCCCTCAGTTGAGCTAGTAGAGGGGGAAATGAAATGGAGTCTTCTGTAAGAGGTTTGGACTGAGGCAAGGAAAAGAGAGACAAACACATTTTAGATTACCCTTTTGATGAAGGTGCCCTCTTGGGTTGAGGAGAGAGCTGTTATGATAATATGTTAACACTCTGAACGCACAAGCCCAGGTAAGAATGATCGGCTTCTGAAGTTCCCCTGGAGTGTATTCATTTTGCAGGGCACCTGTGAATGCCTTAAACTTTTTCCAGTTGTGGTGGGAAGTATTAAAACCTCATTTACAGATCACAGTGATTGATGCCGGCCCTAATGGGACAACTCACTGCAACAAATTAGGCACTTAGTGCCATGTAAACTGGCCTCTTTTTGCCATCATTACCTTCTCTCTTGTTAATTATTTTAAAGTTATTGTTTCATCTCTGTGTAAGCCACGGACAGAAGTCATTAGTTCTTTGTGGAGGGTTTCTCTATTCTTTCCTGTAATTTGTCATCGTGTATGATGGAGTGCAGTGCCTCTACCTGTAATTACCTTTTGTAATTACCATGCATATTCCCTCCCTCTCTCCCTCCCTTTCTTTATTGTAATATTTGTGTGACAGACCAAAAAGCAATATATTTAATGGAGAGCTCTCATTTAGATCTTGTTATTGATATGGCAAGCTCTCTAGTGACATGACAACACACACAGCCTTTAGCAAATTGATTCACTTCCTATATAATAATAATAATAATAATAATAATAATAATAATAATAATATACTGCCCCTATACCTGGAGGTCTCAGGGCAGTTTACAGAATAAAATCAAAATATAAAACCACAAAATACATAATCAAAATAAAAACAACAGCCCAATAACCCCCCCAAAAAACCACATTTTAAAACCTCTCCTTTTCACCCCCTATTTTTTGGGGGGGGAGGGGGGCTGACACCCATATGCACATACATTACCGAAGAGTTCAGTGCTTCATAACTTTGCTTCCCGTCTGACCCACTTCTATTAAAAAGGCATTTTATTGGAGGTTATGTCAGGTGATACAAACTCCATGGTGTCTGATTTGTGGTAGCTGTTTAACACATGCGAGGAAGCGCCTGATTTTGAAATGAGGTGGCGAATATGCTTGTGTGAACACATCCACAGTTGCACCTCAAGGATTGGCTTGCTTATTGTGAAAGCAGGCTTGATTTCAGTGAGTATAAACCAGGGGCCAGCAAACTTTTTCAGCAGGGGGTCAGTCCACTGTCCCTCAGACCTTGTGGGGGGGCCGGACTATATTGGGGGGGGGGAGAACGAATTCCTATGCCCCACAAATAACCCAGAGATGCATTTTAAATAAAAGCACACTTTCTACTCATGTAAAAACACCAGGCAGGCCCCACAAATAATCCAGAGATGCATTTTAAATAAAAGCACACTTTCTACTCATGTAAAAACACCAGGCAGGCCCCACAAATAACCCAGAGATGCATTTTAAATAAAAGCACACTTTCTACTCATGTAAAAACATGCCGATTCCTGGACCATCCGCAGGCCGGATTTAGAAGGCATACAAAAAAAGTATCAGGTGTTGTAATAATTGTGATCAAACAAAACCAAAACTCCAAAACACCAAATTGGCTAATAAATATTGAGAACAGTTTACTCAATCAAACATGTTAAAATGAACACATTAAGGTGCAGCATGCAAATCCAAGCCTGTAAAAACTCAATAAACTGATGGCATAATACTGAGACTAATGATAATGTCCTAGCGTAATCAAATTACGCAAAAGTGTTGCAAATGGTACTCTACTGAACGTGCAAAGTCTTTTGTGAGGGAACGGTCACAGTCAGGCAAGAAAACATGGTCATGTGTGATGGTAATCGCAGATAGGCCCTCCTCGCTGTCCCTCAGCGAAAGTAGATCTGAAGACCTGAATCCCGGATATAATCAGGTTTCGCGGGAGCTTCTTCAGTTCATAGTGCTGTTTTTACAACACCATACAATGAAATTATAGATTCTCACAGGCACATTTAGAAGGCGACTGGGCCAGATCTGGCCCCCGGGCCTTAGTTTGCCTACCCATGATCTATTCCAAAGCTTTGTTCAATGCAGGCAATCCAGAATGAGAGCATTGCCAACACAGTGGGCGGCTCGGTTCGTGGGCCAGTTAAACGGCCTCCGTGGGCCGCTTCCGGCCCATGGGGCGCAGGTTGGGGACCCCTGCCTAAGAACATAAGAAGAGCCTGCTAGATCAGGCCAAGGACTCATCCAGTCCTGTTCTCACAGGGGCAACCAGATGCACCATGGGAAACTCTCAAGCGGAACCCAAGCATAAGAACACTCATGTGGCTTCCAGCAAGTGGTATTCAGCAGCATTTCTGACTCCAGCCATGGAGACAGAGCACAGCCGTCATGGTTAGTAGCCATTGATAGACCTCTCCTCCATGAATTTATCCAGTACAGTGGTACCTTGGTTCTCAAACTTAATCCGTTCCGGAAGTCCGTTCCAAAACCAAAGCGTTCCAAAACCAAGGCGCACTTTCCCATAGAAAGTAATGCAAAACGGATTAATCCATTCCAGAATTTTAAAAAACAACCCCGAAAACAGCAATTTAACATGAATTTTACTATCTAACCATTGATCCATAAAATGAAAGCAATAATCAATGTACTGTACTATAAAATAAATGAGACAGTATTGTAGATGATAAAAATCAAATTTATTATTTTTTTCTTACCTACACTGATGATAGTCATTGTTTGGATGGGGGGCTTTTATCCATTTCCGCAGTCACGCCATCAATCAATCAGTAGCTGAACTGGGTTCCACACAGTCACAAAAACAAATTAACCGAAAAAGCCTCAAAAACAAAAGCGCAAAATAAATAGCAGAAACAAAAGCGCCAAACTTAATCAGTAACAGAAGTCCATTTGACTTCCGAAATGTTCAAAAACCAAGGCACAGCTTCTGATTGGTGCAGGTGCTCCGGAAACAATAGCCGACAGCCGCATCGGATGTCTGGCTTCCGAAAAACGTTTGAAAACCGGAACACTTACTTCCGGGTTTTCGGAGTTTGAGAACCAAAGCGTTTGAGAACCAAGGTACCCCTGTACTCTTTGAAAGCCACCCAGGTTGGTGGCCATTACTGCCTCCTTGGAAGCCAGTTCCATAGTTCCCGTGTGAAGAAGTATGTTCTTTTATCCATCATGAAGCTTCATCAGATGTTCATGAATTCTCGTGTTTTGAGGGAGGGAGAAAATCTTTTATACCTTCAATTTCTCCACACCACGGATAATTTTAAAAAACTTTTATGATATCACCTCTACCTCGAAAGGCACTTGAAAGCCTGTCAGAATGTGTGAAGGCACTCAAGCTAGCAAAATTTATTTATTTATTATAAATTTATTTGTTTTTTTCAAATTAGTATTTTACAATCACATATCCAACATACAACATAAAAACAAGATTCCAAAAAATCTCCTGGACTTTTCTCCTCCCCTTTGTAGGTCCTATTATTCATCATTTCCTCCTGCATCTTTTATAATAATCCAAATCTTTTACATCTCTATTATATCCAAAATTCACCATTAGACTACAGGTGTTATTCCAATCCTACTAACGATTTTAACTGTTTTTAACAATGGTTTCTAAGGTAAATTATAATTTCCCCTCATTCCTTATTAAAACTTTGGTCTTCCTGATTTCAGATTCTTCCGATCATTTTTGCCAAACTAGCAAAATTTAGTGCCCAGAGTGTTCCGTGGGAATTTAGGCTACAATCCTCTGCACACTTACCTAGGAATAAATCCTATTTTACACACTGGGAATTGTGAGCCCATGTGCACAGGATTGTGCTGGAAACTGTGCTGAAAATGCAAAGCCTGTGAGACGCAGAATTCCAATATACAGAAGAAAACATTACTGATTTGGAAGACATATGTCCTGTCGTTTATGTAAGTTGTGACTATGATCTACAGCAGGTGTGGTGCTGAATTACAGCTGCCATTATAACCTGCCCATTGGCCATAGAGTTCCAGTGTCATATTTGATGTATGTGACCCACCAGAGCATTAACCATCTTCAGTCAGCAGATGGCACTGTGAGTTTCATTGCTAATACATCACCTCTTGCAATGCATGCTCCCACCCTCCCCCATAGAATATACCCACAACATGGGTGTAATTACGACTCTGGGGTTGTGGCGCTCATCTCGCTTTACAGGCCAAGGGAGCCAGCGTTTGTCGCAGACAGTTTTTCCAGGTATTAAAGGTAAAGGGACCCCTGACCATTAGGTCCAGTCGTGACCGACTCTGGGGTTGCGGCGCTCATCTCACATTATTGGCCGAGGGAGCCGGCGTACAGCTTCCAGGTCATGTGGCCAGCATGACAAAGCCGCTTCTGGCGAACCAGAGCAGCGCACGGAAACGCCATTTACCTTCCCGCTGCAGCGGTACCTATTTATCTACTTGCACTTTGACGTGCTTTCGAACTGCTAGGTTGGCGGGAGCTGGGACTGAGCAACGGGAGCTCACCCCGACGTGGGGATTCGAACTGCCGACCTTGTGATCAGCAAGCCCTAGGCTCTGTGGTTTAACCCACAGCGCCACCCGCGTATGTGCATTAGGACCCACCCGCGTATTAGGACCCACCAAAAGTCTAAAAAATGTGGCAAGCTTTCATAACATCTTGGACTCCTAGCAAGATGCTACACAAGTTAGAGAAGGTGGAAAAATAATAAACAAAAAGGGGGAAGAATTAAGCTACAACAGCCTCATAGTTATACTTTCACAATTATTTGAGAGGGCAAGATTTTCTTTGCTTATCCAAACAAGCAAAAAGGGTTTGTTATGGGGGACAATAACCTCTCAATTCAGGGATCAGGGGCTACCATGTTACTCATCTTTTCCTGTTTAATAGACGAAGGTTGCATATCATTAGCACCTGCAAACAGGCAGAAAACAAGAAGTATGGGTGTAGCCAACGGTGGGCAGGCAGGGGCAACTGTCCCCCTAAATCAATAAAAATCAATAAAAATACATAGCCAACTGAGGTTCTGCCCCCCAACAAAAGGCCTGTCCCCCTAACAAAAATCCTGGCTACGCCCATGCTGAAGCCACTCATTGCTGGAGAAAGCTTCACCTGTTGATATTCTGCCTATTTTCAGGGGCTTGCCGATCAGAAGGCCAGCGGTTCAAATCCCCGTGACGAGATGAGCTCCCGTGGCCGTTGCTCTGTCCCAGCTCCTGCCAACCTAGCAGCTCGAAAGCATGCCAGTGCAAGTAGATAAATAGGTACCGCTGCAACGGGAAGGTAAATGGCATTTCCGTGCACTCTGGTTTCTGTCGCGGTGTCCCGTTGCGCCAGAAGCGGTTTAGTCCTGCTGGCCACATGACCTGGAAAGCTGTCTGTGGACATGTGCCGGCTCCCTCGGCCTGAAAGTGAGATGAGCGCTGCACCCCATAGTTGCCTTTGACTGGACTTAACCGTCCAGGGGTCCTTTACCTTTATTTTCACAGCAATTAGTGAGGTAATCATAATGATCAGGGGCATTCTTTGGGAGATTGCTGACTTTTCCATCAGCTGCAACAGTGTTTTTCAATGTAGCTTGACAATCAGGTGATCACATTTCTCTTTCTGCTGAGAAGAGCTTTCCCTGAGAAAGGCACAGCTAAAAAAGCTGACTGAAACATTGACCATCCTATTATCTGTGATCTCCCTCCCCTGCCTTTTGACCCAAACTCAGAATTCATTGCTTAAAATGCTGGGCTTGGATTTATAGTTAATCACGATGAAAGCAGAACATAAAACTAGTTTGCCGTCTTATGTTGACAAAAATCAATCAATCAACCCTATAATCATGGAACTTTATCAGTAGCGTAATATAGTTGACAGTGCGATGCTTTCTGTGCAATTTCTGAAGTGGTGCATTATCTTGGTTTACATTCAGTCACCAGAGGAAAGTGCTCACTCTCAAATATACATGAGAAAAGCTCATTTGAGGCAACATGACCTTTGTACATTTCGAGTAATTTGAAAGCTCAGCTTTGAAACCATAATCATAGTTCCTCGGCTGACCCAGAATGTCTGAATGTTCAAAATAATAAATCAACCCGTAGAAATCAATAAATAAACAAAAATAACGAGATCTGCAAATGAGCATCTCTCCCCCACCCTTGCCTCCTGGGTTACTGAATCCTTCAGACACGCATCCATCAAACTTACCTCCGCAAACATGAAGGCTAGAAACTTGCATCTGAGCCTTCTAAAAAATAAAAACCAGAATGACCTTTTAGCCTTGTGTAGTAAGTGGCTCATATTGATTCATGTTGCTGCAGAAGAGGGGAATGCACAGAAGCTATGATCCAGTGGAAGACATTTCGGCTGATTTACGGAGTTGATTGGGATGAAAGGCTAGAATTTGATGTGACACCAATGGCCTCCTCGTATGTTCGGTTCCTTGTCTAATGAAAGAGGCCAAAGGTTAGCTGATGGTTGGTGACATTCTCACTACTCTGCTCAGAGTAACTGATTCTATTGCCAATAGCAGACATGGGAGATGGGGGAACACAGTGGGGATCGGTTCCCAATCCATAGTGTGGGGACTCGAGTTTCCTACTGACTTTAAAAACAGCAATTCATAAAAGTGCTAATTGCATGCATGGCACTGTGCCTACGTTTGACTCTTTTACAGCTGAATAAGAAGCCGACGCGGGTGGTGCTGTGGGTTAAACCACAGAGCCTAGGACTTGCTGATCGGCGGTTCGAATCCCTGTGACGGGGTGAGCTCCTGTTGCTCGGTCCCAGCTCCTGCCAACCTAGCAGTTCGAAAGCACGTCAAAGTGCAAGTAGATAAATAGGTACCGTTCTGGTGGAAGGTAAACGGCGTTTCTGTGCGCTGCTCTGGTTCGCCAGAAGCGGCTTAGTCATGCTGGCCACATGACCCGGAAGCTTACGCCGGCTCCCTCGGCCAATAATGCGAGATGAGCGCCGCAACCCCAGAGTCGGACACGACTGGACCTAATGGTCAGGGGTCCCTTTGTTGTGATTTTTGTCCAAGCCGAGCGGCAACACAGCTGCAGCGAGGATAGTGTGACACTTGCCTGTCTCACTAAACCGTGAGAAAGCTGTCTTATCTTTTCCTACATGGAATGTTTATGTATTCACTGTACTGTTGTACTTTGTACTTTTGTACTTGCTCTTCTGGCTAGCTCTGAAGCCGAACAGACGTTTTAATGGCAGTTCTGATATTGGGCTGGCAGCAGAGATTCTCTCTGCACTATTAATACAATAAATAGTTTTAGCCTTAGTTATGGCTTGTGTGTGTTGTTCTTCATACTGGGAGCAATCACATATGACTGCGCCACCGGACTCTCTGTAGCCGGGGATGTGCGCACACAGCTCTGCTCTGGCTTTGGGGCAGCTTCACAAACTGCCCCAGGCTGGGTATATGCTGACACCCTTTACCTTTAAGAAGCCTAAATCAGCAGCCACAACTTTCCTCTGCAAAGAAATGCAGGGACGGAGGAGGCAAAACCCCTTTATTTTTTGCCTGTTGTGCAGTGGGTAAAAGCATGGCGCTTCAGCACATAGCCTAGGGTGGCAGCCGTCTGCAACAGCCTTCTGTTACAGCCCCGGCAACCTGTTTACCGAGAGTCCTTGAGTGCTTCCTGGCACAGCTACTTCACATACATTTCAAAGTGGCTGTCTCAGAGATGAAGGCCTGCCAGGAAATAAAAGTTGGATCCATTCCTGAGAGCCCTCTTTGCGACTATATCAGGAAGCACAGAACCTGCCAAGTTCAGAAGGGCAGCGGCACCTTTCCCTCTAAACAGGGAGCGTGTCTGGCCAGACTGTTTTGTGACTAGGTCTCTCTCCCCAACTCCTGCTCTGCAACATCACTCTGGTCACCTTGCAGCCATGACAGCTGCAGGTACTTTCAGTTCTCTTTCTGATTTCCTTATTTTATTAAGAGGTCTCCAGTCTGAAGGAAATCAGTATATATATATATATATATATATATATATATATATATATATATGTGTGTGTGTGTGTGTGTGTGTGTGTGTGTGTGTGTGTGTATGTAATGTATATATATATATATAAAACCAAAAACCAACTTGGCTTCTTTCTTCCTGGAATAACACTCTGGCACCTCTGTGTGATTTTAAATAATGCAGGTCAAAGGAATGTTGTTTTTATCACCCTCGCCAAAGTGCTTAACCTATTAAAAGTCCCGTTCTTTTATCCGAACGAAGCTTTGCAGGGCTGATATTCTATCATGCCCATGGCTGCTTTCGAACCGCAGATCATGTTAGCACATTACAAATATAGAACATTAGCAAATCTGGAAGGCCAGTCACGCTGGCAAGTTTAAACAAATAGGGATACTGGGCTGACCAACTGCTACGTTGTTGCTGTAAACAACCTCAGAGTTTCCAGTTTTCTTGCCACACAGGTAAACCGAGGAGCTCAGAACAATAGTGCTCTTTAGGTGTAGGTAAGTGGCCGACTGTTTTGCTGGCTGTTGAGATTACAATGGTTCGGATCTGTTGGGGATCAAACATGCAAAGTCACCAGTGATGATTGATGCTGCTAATAGTGTTTTGGTGCCTGCCAAAATGTGTGTGTTTGCGTGAGAGAGAGACAGAAAGAGAAATTATGAAATTAATAAATCTATAGATTATAGATATAAAGTTTAAGCCTGAAACATGTTAGTTTTGGGGTACACTTGGTGTTTCATATACAATGATAAGTTAACTAAACACATTCATTACACCGACCTGAACTTGCAATGTATATAATGAGAGGGGTTTTTTTAATATAAAAAAATTAAAGCATACCTGACTGCAGTTACTAGTACTCTCTATGTCTCCACTGTGGAAAACAAAACAACCCCTGCCTCCTAAAACTGTACTATTCTATCTCAAGGGCATAGGTTGGAGTGAAAATGATTTACTATATTAAAAAAAAAAGAGTTTTGGGAGATAGGCTATTTATCTTTGTTGCGTGTCAGGATCTTGAGTGACGTTTAAAAGAGTTATAGAACGTCTGCTTCTGAAGGCCACGTGCCAGGTATCTAATGGATGTAGAGCAGATCTGGTAAGCCGAGAGACATTTGTGTGTGAGAGAGAAAGTCTTGCTGCAGATCAAAAAGTTACGTTGCAGATGAACAAGTTATCACCTGGTGCCCATCGCTGTGAGAAGAGGATGCATGTCAGTTGAAAAGTGAAATACCTCCAGGGAGTAAATATTAAGGCTGGAGGCAGATGTGGTTTCTGGAGGACATCCGGAGGAGAGGACTATTGCTTTCATCTCCTGCTTATGTGGGTTTCCCATAGGCATCTAGCTCAATATTGTCTATGCTGACTGGTCATAGCTGTCCAGGGTTTTAGACTGGGAATGTTCCCAGACCTATTTGGAGATGGCGGAGATGGAAGCTGGAACCTTTTGCATGCAAAACAGATGCTCTACCACTGAGCTATGGCCCTTTCAGGGCTCGAACACAGTGTGGGTCATGAGACAGGACTATTTAATTGCTCATCTTCTAACATTGTGTATGCCATCCAATGCCAACAGTGCCCTTCAGCTCTCTATGTGGGACAAACAGGCGAAACCCTACGCCAAAGGATAAATGGACATACCGTATATACCCGAATATAAGCCGAGGCACCCAATTTCACCACAAAAAACCTGGGAAAGCTTCATAGGAGCCACTGCCTGCCTCACTCGAGTATAAACCGAGGGCGGCTTTTTCAGCACAAAAAATGTGCTGAAAAACTAGGCTTATACTCGAGTATATAGGGTAAATCTGACATCAGGAATCACAAGACAGAGAAACCAGTAGGAGAACACTTCAATCTCCCAGGACATTCTATACAAGATCTCAAAGTAGCTGTCTTATTGCAAAGGAATTTCAGAAATAGACTGGAAAGAGAAGTTGCTGAATTGCAACTTATTACCTAACTTAAAACCATGGAGAGACCTGGTCTGAATAGAGACATTGGATTCTTATCTCATTATACATGATATAGCCATCTCACCCCTTGCTTTTTCCTGTAAGACCAATTGCAGTCGTTAACAGTCGTCAAAAGTTTTACCACACCTATCAGCCAATCACCCATTCCCACCACCCTTCTGAGTAATATCCCTCCCACCCTCTCACTATATATAAGGGTCTGGTGACTTCTGTTTCAGTGTATCTGAAGAAGTGTGCATGCACATGAAAGCTCATACCAAGAACAAACTTAGTTGGTCTCTAAGGTGCTACTAGAAGGATTTTTTTTATATTTTGTTTGGGTCATGAGAGATGAGCACAGGATCCAGTTTCGGATCCGAAAAAGTTGAATGGTATGGCCTTGGCCTGGCTTCTCACTCTAAAGGTAAAGGGACCCCTGACGATTTGGTCCAGTCGTGACCGACTCTGGGGTTGCAGCGCTCATCTCGCTTTATTGGCCGAGGGAGCCGGCGTACAGCTTCCAGGTCATGTGGCCAGCATGACTAAGCCGCTTCTGGCAAACCAGAGCAGCGCACGAAAACGCCGTTTACCTTCCCGCCGGAGCGGTTCCTATTTATCTACTTGCACTTTGACATGCTTTCGAACTGCTAGGTGGGCAGGAGCTGGGACCGAGCAACGGGAGCTCACCCCGTCGCAGGGATTCGAACTGCCGACCTTCTGATCAGCAAGCCCTAGGCTCTGTGGTTTAACCCACAGCGCCACCTGGGTCCCTTCCTCGCTCTAAGCCACTTGTTATTTGAGTAAAGACCAGGCCTAGCGGGGAAGGACTGGAGCTCAGTGGCAGAGTACATGTTTGCCTGCAGAACCCTCTGGTTCTGGTATGGCTGGGAGAGAACCTTGTCTGAAACCTTGGAGAGCTGTTGTCAGTTGTTGGAGACTCAGTGAATGAGAGAGGCCAATAGGCTGACTCAGCATTTTTAAGCCTTACGGTAGATGCTCCTAAGCTGCTATCAAACCATTCATTGTAATTATGATAATTATTCTTGAAACACTGATATTTTGGCAATAAAATAAAGATGAGAAAGATGAAGTAAAATCAGCAAGGAAGGAAGGAGCTTCAGTCACATGACAGAAGGAGGAATCTGTCTGTGGAATAGTTTGGGCATCTCAGTGAAGAGAAAGGGGAATACATTGAACTTCCGGGAAAATGGCGCTAGTGAAAACTCCCTCTCTCCTTCGTCTCCGTGAGTAAGACCGCTTATAAAAACAAAAACAAGGCTAATTAGACTGATAAGGTGCCTGAGAAGCGTCTCAGTCTAGAACTAACAAATTACAAACTTACAGTCTTATCAACAAAGGACCTAGGGGGAGTAGAAGGACGCTCTTGCCAGATTTTAAATCCTGCCCTCCGTGGCAACCTTCCAGACCAACCGTGAGCTTGTCAAAGTTAAAGTTGTTTTAAACCCTCCAACCTTCAAAAAATTAGCAATGGTCTTGACAAGGAAATGTTATAAAGATCTGGGCATTTTACATATAAGTGACAAGGGCAGTCCCACTGATAAAAAGCAATACATCGTGGGGACCCCAAGATCTCCTGCAATGCTTTTGCTAAGTTTTTTGCAGATAAAGTCGCTCAGATTCGGAAGGAGGTAGACTCCACCGTGGGAGCAGAGCCGGGGCGGGAGAGTGCTAGAGCTCTGTCTAGTCATGTTTCATGGGATCAATTCCAATCTGTTACCTCTGAGGATGTGGACAGGCTGCTTGGACGAGTGAAACCGACCACCTGTCTTCTTGATCCTTGCCCATCCTGGCTAATAAAAGCTAGCCGGGAAGGGCTGGGCGATGGGCTCCGCGGGGTGGTGAATGCTTCCCTCTGTGAGGGAGTCTTCCCAGACCCGCTGAAAGAGGCGATCATTAAACCGCTTCTTAAAAAACCATCTTTAGACCCGGCCATTATGGCCAACTATCGCCCAGTCTCAAATCTACCATTCTTGGGCAAGGTCATTGAGCGGGTGGGCGCTGAACAACTCCAAGCACGCCTGGAGGATGCGGACCATTTGGATCCCTTCCAATCGGGATTCAGGCCTCATCATGGGACTGAAACTGCCTTGGTCGCGCTGGTCGATGATCTCCGGCGGGCTAGGGACAAAGGTGAGAGCTGTTTCCTAGTTCTGCTGGACCTCTCAGCGGCCTTTGACACCATTGACCATAACATCCTTCTGGACCGTCTAGAGGGGTTGGGAGCTGGGGGCACTGTTATACAGTGGTTCCGCTCCTTCCTCCTGGGCCGTGTTCAGAAAGTGGTGGTGGGGGATGAGTGTTCAGACCCCTGGGCTCTCGTTTGTGGGGTGCCTCAGGGTTCCGTCCTCTCCCCCATGCTTTTTAATATCTATATGAAGCCGCTGGGAAAGATCATCAGAGCGTTTGGGCTGGGTGTTCATCAGTATGCGGATGATACCCAGCTCTACCTCTCTTTCAAATCAGAACCAGTGAAGGCAATGAAGGTCCTGTGTGAGTGCCTGGAGGCGGTTGGAGGATGGATGGCGGCTAACAGATTGAGGTTGAATCCTGACAAGACAGAAGTACTGTTTTTGGGGGACAGGGGGCGGATGGGTGTGGGGGACTCCCTGGTCCTGAATGGCATAACTGTGCCCCTGAAGGACCAGGTACGCAGCCTGGGAGTCATTTTAGACTCACAGCTGTCCATGGAAGTGCAGATTAATTCTGTGTCCAGGGCAGCTGTCTACCAACTCCATCTGGTGCGCAGGCTGAGACCCTACCTGTCCGCAGACTGTCTCGCCAGAGTGGTGCATGCTCTGGTTATCTCCCGCATGGACTACTGCAATGCGCTCTATGTGGGGCTACCTTTGAAGGTGACCCGGAAACTGCAATTGATCCAGAATGCGGCAGCTAGACTGGTGACTGGGAGTGGCCGCCATGACCACATAACACCGGTCCTGAGAGATCTACATTGGCTCCCAGTACGTTTCCGAGCACAATTCAAAGTGTTGGTGCTGACCTTTAAAGCCCTAAACGGCCTCGGTCCTGTATACCTGAAGGAGCGTCTCCACCCCCACCGTTCAGCCCAGACACTGAGATCCAGCGCCGAGGGCCTTCTGGTGGTTCCCTCACTGCGAGAAGCAAAGCTACAGGGAACCAGGCAGAGGGCCTTCTCGGTAGTGGCGCCCACCCTGTGGAACGTCCTCCCTTCAGAGGTCAAAGCGATCAACAACTACATGACCTTTAGAAAACACCTGAAGGCAGCCCTGTTTAGGGAAGTTTTTAATCTGTAATATTTCAATGTATTTTAGTGTTTTTTGGAGGCCGCCCAGAGTGGCTGGGGGGACCCGGTCAGATGGGCGGGGTACAAATAATAAATTATTATTATTATTATTATTACATCTCCAATAAATCCCTCTCTGCATGTAGCTACAGTAGCATCCATCAAATTCAATGGGAAACACATTAGTGCCATGGGAGCAGGGGAAGTACAAAAAGTACTTTCAATTGACTACTAATTAATCCATAATTGGAGACCTAATTAATGAACATCCGAAGAGGAGCTTAGACTTTGTGGGCAAAGAATACAGCAATAAAAGAGAACCTTCTTGATAAGATAATTTCCTTTGATGAGTTATCGAATACAAACCCTACTGGATTTAGGGTGCTGCAGGCGAGTCCCTTGCAGAGGGCGCCGAGCTGAGGGGGCGCAAAATTGAAACTGTCTGTAATTGAGAAGATTCATTTGCGGGAACCAAATTTTAGTCTTGCATACGGCGCCGTATTACGAAAGTCTAGCCCGGCCTACCGTGTGTATGAGGAAAATGACAAGTTTCCACAGGTGATGTGTTGCTCACCTTTTGGGGCCAGTGGGCACATCTGGAATTTTGTGAAAGTGCCCTGGGTGCAAATGAAAGATGGGCTGCTTTGGGGGCCTGGCATAACACAAAATGGCAGCTACAGCTAAAAGGGCGGGAAAAGAGACAAGCTCACACAATGGTGAGGGGCCTCCCTCCATTAGAACGCTGTCAAGTTGCAACCATGACATATATCCCAGAGCATGTCACTACCGTCCTTGGCAGAAATAGTGGTCCCAATATGTAGGGTTGCCACCTGCCCTGTATAATACAGAATTGTGCTGTATTTCAATGTAAAATGCTACATCCTGTATTAATACAGTTTTGTCCTGTATTCCAGGTCCACCCCCCTCTCTTCCAAGTTAGGGATCCTCTCCAAATGCATGTATTTTAAAGAGAGCCAGTGTGGTGTAGTGGTTAAGAGCGGTAGACTCGTAATCTGGTGAACCGGGTTCGCGTCTCCGCTCCTCCACATGCAGCTGCTGGGTGACCTTGGGCTAGTCACACTTCTTTGAAGTCTCTCAGCCCCACTCACCTCACAGAGTGTTTGTTGTGGGGGAGGAAGGGAAAGGAGAATGTGAGCCGCTTTGAGACTCCTTCGGGTAGTGATAAAGCGGGATATCAAATCCAAACTCTTCTTCTTCTTCAAGGCTGAAAGTACTAAATGGAAGAAAATACTTCAACACATCTTCGACATTATCCTGTTTTTATCAGAGAGAGGTCTCCCTTTCCTTGGTTCTTCTGAACGACTTGGTGATAGTCATAATGGTAACTTTTTGGGTTTAGTTGAGCTCCTCAGTAAATACGATTCATTATTAGCGGAACATGTAGCACAAGTAAGAAATGCACAAGAGAATGGTGTAAGACCCCAAGTACACTACCTATCAAGTAGAATTCAAAATGAGTTTCTTGAAATTTGTGGATCATTCGTCCAGAGGAGTATCATTCAAGAGATACAAGAAGCTAAGTATTTTGCGATTGCTGTTGATGCAACCCCTGATTGCTCTCACAAAGAACAGTTATCATTCATCATCAGATATGTGAGGAGAGAAGGTAAAAGTTTTGTAATTGAAGAGCGCTTTCTTGGTTTTCATGTGCCTACAAAAGGAAGCCTAGATGAGCTTTTAGTTAATACCGGTAAGTGCTGTGATGACGTACAGTTTGCGAAAACTACATTTCAACAGAAGATTCATCTTGAAAATGTGTTAACTGTGCACATTAGTTTCAGTCGAACCTCAGCACACCTAACATCTCTGGCAGAACTGGGTCTGCAGGCTTCCTTGTAAAAGTAAAATAAATGGAGGGGAAATATGTAAATGGTATTGGTTTCCGTAAAACAAATACATAAACAAAACCAGGAAGCCAGGACCGATGAGACGTGCAAATGATAAAAATTCCATTTCTGAAGCCTGAAACTGTGAATAATGTTGGGAACGTAAGTAACACTAATGTGGCACACAGTGACTGTTGAATAATAATAATAAAAGCAGCTTCAGATCTAGCCGTTGTGCGAATGGTAGCAGCTGCTTTGAAAATGCTCTGAAAAGCAGACAATGATTTTGCAGCAGCCTTGCTGCATTGACTCATTCCTTTTGTAAATCAGAGGTTGCCACCGGAGAGGCACCGGCATGATTCTAGCTCAATCTGTTAACTACAAGCATATTGATTCAGGCCCGGTAAATTATCCATGTGTAAATATGTATTGCCAGGGCCGTCTTTAGCAGATGCGGCGCCGGGGTGCAAATATCTGCCCAGCGCCGCCAAATTACCACGGATAGTGTTGGGGTGGCCGTAGCTGCGCACTGCCAGCCATCCGGGGGGGGGCGCAACTCTCCCCCATGCTGCTGCAGGAGAGCGATCCCCGCAGAGGCTTGGGAAGGAACATGCCCGCCAGCCATATGGGGCACAGCTGATGGGCATGCAGGGAAAGGGGAGGCCGGCAGCCACAGAAGCCATTTATCAATCCCCCAGCAGGCAAGTTTATCCCATAGTATTTGTCTCGGGATACTGTCAAACGCCGCTTTCAAATCTATGAAAGCAGCACATAGTTGGCCCCATCGGGGTGTCGAATATTTCTGGGCCAAATGATAAAGAACAATTGCCTGGTCTGTTGTGGATCGGGTTAGTCTAAAACCAGCTTGTTCGTGGCCAATCAAGTTAGCCTCGTCAGACCACTTCGTCAACCTTGCCAACAAGAAACGGGCATATATTTTGCCAATCATCGATAACAGACTAATGTTCCGGTAATTCCCTGGGTCACCAGAGGGGCCTTTTTTATGGATAGGAATTATAATGGCCTCCTTCCACGTTCCTGGTATCGAGCCAGTGGCATTTATTGCGTCGAAAGTTTTAGCTAAAATCCCTGCCCACCATACAGAATGAAGCTTTATAGCCTCAGCCGGAACCAGATCCGGCCCGGGGGCTTTTCCAGTTTTCAACTGAGCTATCAGTTCAAGAATTTCGGCAGGGTCGGTATTTGGCCAAACAGGAAGGGGGCTATGAGAAGGACCCAGGTGTCTCTGCCACGGAGAAATACTTTCTCGGGAACTGTTCCCACATAGGGGCCGGAATGACCGTCAAGGGATATTTCCTCGTTCTTCTATTTATTAAGGTCCAAAATTTCCTGGAATTTTGAGATTTGGAGACAGCAATTATTGTCTGAGGCAGAGGCTTGGGAAGGAACATATGGTTGGTGGGGCACAGCTGGTGGGCATGCAGGGAAAGGGGAGGCCGGGGCAAAGCCACGCAGCTCCCCCACTTGCTGGGGTGCCCCTGAGAGGCCGGCGCCTTGGCACGACGCACCACTAAGCCCTATGGGAAAGACGGCTCTGGGTATTGCTAAAGCTAGGATTACCTGCTACAGCTACTATAGACTCCAACATGCGGAGCTTGTCACAGGCGATGCTGTTGTAAATTAGTCATCAGCTCCCCTTTCCCCAGTATTGGACTCTTTCTTCTCTGGCTGAGACCCTCTTCCTTTTTATAGTGTATTGCCAAAGAGACCAACTTTCATGATCTCTCTGAGTAATAGATCATAAAGCTGAGTGAAACAATGACGATGTATCATCTAAGAAAGGTGGCCTGTGACCTCAAGAATAATTCAAAAGCAGGCGCTCTTCAGGAAAGATGGGCTTCGCCAGCAACAGATAGAGTATAAAGTCGTGCAGAAACTGCAGCTAAATGCCCTTCCACCCGAATCCTGTGAGCTGTATGTGGCAAAAGCTCATCCAAGAGAGGAGGTGTCATAAATCAGCAGGTGCTTTCTGACAGTTCCCCCCATAGCGTGAGCAGCTAGGCAAGGAGGATTTATCCAAATATGCCTTATTCAGATATACGTAATACGAGCACTTCCTTTGCCAGCACAGAGCTGGGTATTTATGGGAGATGATGAAGGTGATAAATCCTACATGAGTCAGAAGGTGGAAGCACGGGGGGTAGAATACAAAACGAAAGGCTTGTAACTGGAGGAGGTCGGTGTACACATTTGTGATTTATATCTGCCCCTTGCCATGCAGTAGGAGCATATCATACAGACGTGACATGAGAATTAGTCTTCATTATGGGAGTGCCCTTGAATTTCTCATGAGGATGCCCACTAGCTTCCCCCAATCTCATGCCCTCTATACTTTTGGACTACAGTTCCCACCATCCCTCACCACTGGCCATGCTGCTTGGTGCTGATGGGAGTTGTTGTGATTCTAAACATCTGAAGAGCACCAGGTTGGGGGAAGCTGCTCTAAAATGTCCCTTGCAGGAAAGGGTACGGTAGTCTTGGTCCTAAGGGACTTCCTGTGCTAGCTTGCCTTCTTTTATGTGTGGGCATGCATGTGGCTTCCAGAAGGCCACCTGCCCAGGCATTGACCATACTCATAAGAATATAGGAAGTTGCCTTATACTGAGGCAGATCATTAGTCTATCCAGCTCAGGACAGTCTACATGGGGTGACTGTTGTAGATTCATTCTCCATGTCTACAGTAATGGGATAGTTATCTATCACATGACGGTGTATGTTTTCATTCCACAGAATGGGAAGTGATGGAGACAGGATGTTTGTGTTACTGTGTTCCGTGAAGTGGGACTATTGTCCTTTGTTCTTTCTCTTTGCTGTCTGATGCTAGAGAGAGAGGGAGCCATGTTGCAGTGCTCCGTGTGTGTTTATATGTAAATAAAGTAGATTAGCCAAAACGCTGAGTTCCTGAGATCCGTTTACGCATGCTGCGAAGACTCTGCGGATCCCTAAGTGTGCTGATGCTTCTTGGTATCAGTCGTTGTGATGTTCAGGCAGAAGAAAGCTTTTGAAGCTCCCGACCGACTGACCAGGAGGGAGAGAACATGCCAGTCGGGCATGTGTCTCTGCCAGGGTCCTACACGAGAGTATGACGCTCCTGTTGACATAGTGGCATGAGCTCTTCAGGATTTCAGGCAGTGTTCTCTCCCGGCCCTGCCTGAAGATGCTGGGAATCGAACCTGGAATCATCTGGATGCAAATCAGATGCTCTACCATTGAGCTACAGACCCTCCTATTTTCATTATACAGTGGTACCTTGTTTCTCAAACTTAATCCGTTCCGGAAGTCCGTTCCAAAACCAAGGCGCGCTTTCCCATAGAAAGTAATGCAAAATGGATTAATCCGTCCAAGACTTTTAAAAACAACCCCTGAAACAGCAGTTTAACATGAATCTTACTATCCAACGAGACCATTGATCCATAAAATGAAAGCAATAATCAATGTACTGCAGTCATAAAGGTAAAGGTAAAGGGACCCCTACCATTAGGTCTAGTCGTGTCCGACTCTGGGGTTGCGGCGCTCATCTCGCTTTATTGGCCAAGGGAGCTGGCGTACAGCTTTCAGGTCATGTGGCCAGCATGACTAAGCTGCTTCTGGCGAACCAGAGCAGCGCACGGAAACGCTGTTTACCTTCCCACCGGAGCGGTACCTATTGATCTACTTGCACTTTGACGTGCTTTGAACTGCTAGGTTGGCAGGAGCAGGGACCGAGCAACGGGAGCTCACCCTGTCGCGGGGATTTGAACCGCTGACCTTCTGATCGGGAAGCCCTAGGCTCTGTGGTTTAACCCACAGCGCCACCCGCGTCCCTGCAGTCATACAATCAATCAACCAGTAGCTGAACACACAGTCACGAAAACAAAACGAAAAGAGCCACAAAAACGCAAAATAAATAGCAAAAACAGACAGACCTTAGTGTAACACTCAAATCGGAAGCGTAACACTCAAAATGGAACATGTTCAGCTTCCAAAACAAAATTTGCAAACCTGAACGCTTACTTGTGGGTTTGCAGTGTTTGGGTTCCAAGTTGTTTGAGTCCCAAGGCGTTTGAGAACCAAGGTACCACTGTATACAGTATATAAAGGGGGGGCACTAATTTTTAAAATTTTAGCCAGAAAAGTGCTTTACTGCTAATTCAAAGTTCAGTTACAAAAATTAACAGAGTTATAAAATGTTGTTTAGCACAAAGGGTGTTAAGCTGTGATAGGTCACTCTCTATGTCCCTTCAAAGAGATGCAAAGAAAGTTCTAAAGACTGGAAGTGTTCGATGGATTTTAAGAAAGTCGGCTTCAAAGACCCCAGATGAAAGCTGAGTAGAATTCCATAGGGAGAGATTCTGTAGCACAAAAGAGTTCAAAAGGGATTTCCTTTACGTTGAAATGAATGTAGGTTATATAAAAAAGTTTCATAAATTACGTAACCCATATTAAATAGTGGACAGAGAGATGAACAACATATTATTTGGTGGAAACCACACTGCGGCAGGATGGAAACAGTACTGAAGCTGATGAATAAAGTGCGGAATATGGATTATTAAAATTATTGCAAATACTAACTCTAATAATTTTTTGTTTTGGTTTGATTGTCATGTCCTCATCTGAAATGAGGACTGAAAGGATTTTCCGCCTATGCCTAACTATATTATCTTCTTTTCTTTTCTTTAAGTCATCGGCTTCTTTTTCCTTATAATGACACCATGTTAATAAAATTGTTATTGCAGGAGAATCTTAATGTCAGCAACATGGGGCATCAGGTGATCATATTAGACTTTGCGGCCATAAGAGGATTGTGGGAGATTCGGGTTAAGAAGCACAAAGAACGGGAAAAAAAGGAGAAGCAACGAATAGCCCAAAGCGCATTAGAAAAGTAAGGAAATGTATTATTCTTTTTAATCTTCATCTGATAAATTGCCTGAAAACTGAATTATAAATCAAGCTGTCGATGAATCATTGTCAACAATAGCCTGTCTGCATTATTTTATTAGATCATTTCCCTTTTTCCTAGGGGGATTCACGCTAACATCCTGCATTCTTAAACACATTGCAGAAGTTAAATATCTCTTTGCTTTATGATACCGGAGCCAAGCTATTTCAGACTCTACCCTGAAATTACCTCCTGATTTCGGCACATCGCATTACATTTATTGGGATGGCTATAGCTGCATTAGGACATGAGCAAAACTGTGCAAACTTAGTATAGCACTGAAAATAAAATAAATAAAACAAACTCCATGCCTGCAGTTATGGAAACTTTGAAAGAGACTCGATGAAACAGGCCAAGGATTCACCTCGTTGAGCATCTGCTTCCAACAGCGGTGAGCCAGAGAGTTCCCCAAAGACCTTGACTTTTATTTGAACGGTTAACCACCTTGGACTTTTAAATGCAAAGCAGGGTGTATAATAATAATAATAATAATAATAATAATAATAATAATAATAATAATAATAATAATAATTTATTATTTATACCCCGCCCATCTGGCTGGGTTTCCCCAGCCACTCTGGGCGGCTTCCAACAGAACATTAAAATACAATAATCTATTAAACATTAAAAGCCTCCCTCAACAGGGCTGCCTTCAGATGTCTTCTAAAAGTCTAGTAGTTGTTTTTCTCTTTGACATCTGGTGGGAGGGCGTTCCACAGGGCGGGTGCCACTACCGAGAAGGCCCTCTGCCTGGTTCCCTGTAACTTGGCTTCTTGTAGTGAGGGAACCGCCAGAAGGCCCTTGGCACTGGACCTCAGTGTACGGGCTGAACGATGGGGGTGGAGACGCTCCTTCAGGTATACTGGACCGAAGCCATTTAGGGCTTTAAAGGTCAGCACCAACACTTTGAATTGTGCTCGGAAACGTACTGGGAGCCAGTGTAGGTCTTTCAAGACCGGTGTTAATAATAATAATAATAATAATAATAATAATAATAATAATAATAATAATAAACTTTTATTTATACCCCGCCCTTCCCAGTCAGGAACCGGGCTCAGGGCGGCTAACAATCATAAAAACCACAACAAACCATTATTATGTGGTCTCGGCGGCTGCTCCCAGTCACCAGTCTAGCTGCTGCATTCTGGATTAGTTGTAGTTTCCGGGTCACCTTCAAAGGTAGCCCCACATAGAGCGCATTGCAGTAATCCAAGCGAGAGATAACTAGAGCATGCACCACTCTGGCGAGACAGTCCGCGGGCAGGTAGGGTCTCAGCCTACGTACCAGATGGAGCTGGTAGACTGCTGCCCTGGATACAGAATTAACCTGCACCTCCATGGACTGCTGTGAGTCCAGAATGACTCCCAGACTGCGCACCTGGTCCTTCAGGGGCACAGTTACCCCATTCAGGACCAGAGAGTTCTCCACACCCGCCCGCCTCCTGCCCCCCAAAAACAGTACTTCTGTCTTGTCAGGATTCAACCTCAATCTGTTAGCTGCCATCCATCCTCCAACCGCCTCCAGACACTCACACAGGACCTTCACTGCCTTCACTGGTTCTGATTTGAAAGAGAGGTAGAGCTGGGTGTATCTGTTTTAAACAAACAAACAAACAGACAGACAGACAGACAGCTCTGTCCCCTCTCTGATGTGTACAGCAACATGCAAATACAACGCGAGACACATGGGAGATGAAACAACCTCACTGCCTTCTGAACCAGTAGCGTCTCCATTGATTGGGAAGCCTGCACTTCAGAGGTGTAGTATGGTAAAAATCACCTGACAACGCTGCAATGATGATATGCTTTTAGGCTTGACAAAGGCTGCAATTATGTTTAAAAATGCTCCATTTGAATTGAATGTGGCATATTTCATATCAACCCAAGAGAAAGAAAGAAAAATCTTTGATAAATGGAGGGTTTGATGTGTCAGTGGTAACAGTGTATTTTGTCAAGTGAGTTAAACGATTGCTTTTCATTTGATTATATCGGCTAAAAGTGGCGTGTTAAATCTTGTTATTGTGAGCTTTAAATAGAAGTTGTTGAAGTTACTTTGAGAGGGGCTAAAAGAGTCCAGCAGGTATTGTCAACGGAGTAGGGATTTGTTATGTTACAAAGGCCTCCTTCAATGTGTTTTCCAATCACAAAACTGTTTTAAATACACGCTGAAGAGGACTCTTCTGTTGATAGTTGGATTCTCTCTTCCCCAAGGCAGTGCTATTTGGTGTTCAGCTCCCCTCTCTCCATAAGATCTTAGGAGATTTCAGCGAGATCTCATGAGATCTTGCTGGAAATCAGTGCCAATGCCTGCGCCGCTTCTCTGCTGGTGGCGGAGGTGCTTGGGTGGGCAGCACCACCCCACCTCTTGGCTGAGCATAACCATCATGCCTCCTTGCCTGACTTTGCTACCATCCATCACACCTCTGTGGCCAGACCCTCCATGCACTGGGGGATGAGTATTTGCAGGGGAGAAGCTGCTGTACTCATGGGAGCTCCCTGTGCAATTTAGAACCCTGGTTATGCTGAGTTCAGGCCTTTGTCTTCCAATGCATGGAGGAAGCAGGGCCAGTGTCAGGAATGTGCCCCCAACCCCAGCACACCGGGGGAGTCAGCCAACAACAAAGGAGGGACTCTAAGGCCAATCAAAGAATCTCTGCCCCCAAAAATGTATCCTATTTAGCCCCAGCAGACCAGCAACTAGTAGAAAACCAAAGTGTATCGAAGGATGGCTAAACTTGGGTAGGGGCAGGCTTATAAAGCCTGGCTCAAAGGTCCTCTCTTGGCCAGTAGCCATCACATTGCCCCAATTTCCCTCCCTCCCTTTGGGAGCAAACTCCTGAGTCATCTTTGCAGAGGAGGAGGGGTGGGGAGAAACACCCCTCTACTCATAGCTGTCAACTTTCGGATTTGAAAATAAGGGATTTTTTTAAACTTTCGGATTTGAAAATACGGGATGCCGCGAGGGCGGTGCAATGGCACCAAGTAGCCTCGCCACCCTGCGCTCCAGAGGCTGCGTGCGAACGGGTGAGCGAAAGAGCGAGCGCATAGATGGCAGGCAGGCTGTCTGTCTGGTTGGGCGTGAGGGTCTGGCTGCACAAGGCATGCAAGCTCCGCGCCCAGTCGGTCTCAGACTCCTTATTGGCAGCCGAGCAACGCAGCTGAGGAGCCTCCCTGGCCGGCAGGGAGGGAGAGGAGCTGCTTCCTTTGAAATCCAGGAAATTTAAGGAATATCAACAATCTGGGATAGCAGCGGGAAACGGCATTGGAATAAGGGAGTTTCCTGCAAAAAAAGGGAGGGTTGACAGCTATGCCTCTACTGTGCAAGCAGGAGGGATATTGACAGGGAAGAGAGAGGGGGAAACCCCTTTTCCCATCAGCCAAGTAGATGCCTCATGAGATTTTTTGTTTTTAAAAAGAGAGTTTTGTTTTTAAAATCCAAAGCCCTGGCTGTTGGATTAGGGAGGCGAACTGACTGTGCACACTCTTTCATTTCAAATAGCTAGGGTTAATATATGCAGCAGCCTGATTCCAGCATCCTCCTGGGGTTAGAACAGCCGCGTGGTTTCTCTTACCTTCCCGGGAAACCCAGCACTTTCTGTGTTAGCATAAGCATTCACAAAGAGACAGCAGCACTTCCATTTTACAGGCTGACTTAGAGTGTAGCAATGAACTCTGGCTTAGGCATAATGAGCTTCTACACATTCGTCTGGTCATACCGATGGCATACAAATTTCTGATCCATCTCTAGAGTTAATCAAACAACATCAAAATTCGTATCACAGTTTTTGGCTTTCCCTGCTTGTCCAAGGTTTAGAAGTACACGCTGAATGAAACGGCCGGCAATTGATTTGGTTGCTACTTTTCTGGGCCAGGAAGGCTACATAGATTCATTGAATCAGTAATGATGCTCAAGTGATTAGAGTTATCTGATCTTGAAGTGCACAGCACATTTATTCAGAACAAATTAGCTCTCTGCCTTTTGGAACAATCAGAAGCCTCCATATTTTGTCTCTCCTGGTGTGCCAATTCCACTCCCAGCAATGCAAAAGCCTATTCCCCATATAATGCATAAGAAGATAGTCTTGTCCCAGAGGGACAACTATGCTACTGTTTGCACCCTGTTTTAAATATATGGAGCTAGATGAGTGCTCAAGCCTCACTGCTCTTTGAACTTAGGAGCAAAAATAGATGGGCACCTTATTGACGTATAGCCTGAATCAGTATTAGCAGCGCGAAGCTTGATGTCTGAGTTGTTGCCCAGAAACACAGGAACAAACTTGCTGAGCAGTAACTTGGTTCTTTGTAGCTTTATTATTTACAGCTTTATACAAGTTAAAGGTAGATAGCCGTGTTGGTCTGTCATAGTCAAAACAAAACAAAATAAAAAAAATTCCTTCCAGTAGCACCTTAGAGACCAACTAAGTTTGTTCTTGGTATGAGCTTTCGTGTGAGGTATCTGAAGAAGTGTACATGCACACGAAAGCTCATACCAAGAACAAACTTAGTTGGTCTCTAAGGTGCTACTGGAAGGAATTTTTTTTATTTTGTTTTGTTTTAGCTTTATACAAGTTACTATATACAACTACACACCTCTCCAAACATCTCCACATAGCTCTAAACTCTTAACTCTCCTACTCTCCAACAACTTGGTTACTGTGTCATGCTGCTTAAGTGAGAACTCCTAGCCAATCAGCAACCTGTTGCTAGGCTCCTATCTCTAGGCAAAACTGCTTAGTCACTTAATCATGTCCTGGCTTTCTGCCAGTTCACTAATTGGTTCACTCCCAAGCTGCCGTTTCTCATGGAAAAACTTTTTTGGGTGGCACAGCATGTCAACACAAAGGCACAAATACCCTTTTTAGAATTCACAAAATGGTGTGTGTGTGTGTGAGAGAGAGAGAGAGAGAGAGAGAGAGAGAGTTGCTGTGTCTCTTACTGCTAGCGATGCCATCTATATTATTTAACAGATGCCCATGTCAGAAATGGGCAAAAAAGGGAATATTTTTTCCCAGCGGCAAAATATTCTAGTCTGAATTCTGAGAAGTTGCTTGACCCAGGGCTTCTGTGTAAGAAATCAATACAAACTCTCCTTTCTTACTCATTTTCTTACATTTATTCTGATATTTATTTTATTATAAATAAATAATCTGGAATTTGCTTGGTTCAATTCCGTGAGTTATAGTAACTATCAGTGGTGGGCAGTGAACACAAGGTTCACCTGGTATATGTAGCTTTTGGAAGCAGTCTTATTAGTTCCAGGTTAGCTGTGTTTAGGGAGGCTTTTAATGTTTAATAGATTGTTGTATTTTAATGTTCTGTTGAAAGCCGCCCAGAGTGGCTGGGGAAACCCAGCCAGATGGGCGGGGTATAAATAATAAATTATTATTATTATTATTATTATCTGTGTCATTTCAGTTAGATTAGTTATTCAGAGGAAGTGGTTGTACATTTAACTTATGGGAAAACGGAGGCAATTCTTCCTGCTGCATGGCTGTTTTTAAGTACAGATAGGGTGAACCTACAGAATCAATGGCCAGCTGCAATCAGCCCTTGGGAACTTTCTTTTCTATTAGAGCAGGAAAGTGCTGGTGCTGTGATGTTTTTTATTGCAACCATCTATATGTGATCTTTCATATGTAATTTAAAAAGAAAGAAAGGAGGCAACAGAGCTACTTGGAAAATTGTGGACTGCTTAATCCCTCTGAAAACCCTTTTGAACAGAACAATTCAATTTGGCAATGTGAAAGACTTCTCAATCACCATGATTATTCAGAGTAGAAGCAAAGCCAATGTTCAACTGTACCGTTTGACGTCAACATAGCTGTGCTTATTTAGAGACATTGAATATCATGTTTTGACAAAAAGCGTTGCTAAGACTGCAAAGAAGAATAGACTGTTTCCGACTCTCTCTCTTCTTTGAGCATAGAGACAGTTTTCACCTGTGTACATTCAGACAGTGGTGTGATACTGTGATCCTACATGGTGGTATAAGAGGACTGAGAACCATGATATTCATAGAATTAAGTTGGAAGGGATCCCAATGTCCATCTAGTTCAGTCACAGCTAAAGAAATCACAGTTAAAGAATCACCTGACTTTTTAGAATTCATAAAATGGTGTGTGTGTGTGTGTGTGTGTGTGTGTGTGTGAGAGAGAGAGAGAGAGAGAGAGAGAGTTGCTGTGTCTCCCCTCCCATCACAAAGGCTTACCACTTGTGTGAGATTTGCAGTATTCTACATTCTCAGCCAGTTGTAGACAGTAAAGACTTGAGCCAACTTCTGAACTGGACGAATGGCCCTGTGCCAGAAAGCACTGCAGCATAAAATTTGCTTACTTTTTTCTTTTCCTTGGATGTTGAGGATGGTAGAGTGAAAATGGTCTGTGATTAAAGAAGGTGCTATTGATGAAGGCCATTTGCTGAATTCTTGAAATAGATTGAATAAATAGCAGCACCCACCAAACAAGCTGCCAGAAACAAAAGTAAAGAGAACTGCGGAAAAACAGACATGAGTAACGGAATATAGCTTAGGAAAAGCCAGCTATGTTATGATAGCGTAGCAGCATTTGCAACTGACAGTTGTGCTGACATTACTGGCTATAATTCAGCTCAATTAACATTGAAGGCGAATTTTCTCTGGCAAAAATAGGTAGGATATACCTGTTTTTAGCATTATTGTCATTGGCTTTTCACATACCATCTTTGAATATTAGTGAATAAATGCCAGCAAAAATGGCATTCAGCAATAGTTATCTGGACCTACAACATGTGCAACTTGCAATTCCACTGATCTGGTAACACAAAGTTATTCAAAACACTGCGGTCACATGCCTCTTCCTATCCCTAATTCCTGTGAATAATGCTCTGTGCTGTTTCCCGCACCCCAAGGCTCCAGAACCAGTATGTGTGTTGCTGTTGTAAGGCTTTCTAAGACAGTTATAAAGATGCAGTGCTTTTTTTTTCTAAAAAAAAATGTTTAGGGACACTCTCATTTTCCTAAAGGTAAAGGTAAAGGTACCCCTGACCATTAGGTCCAGTCGTGACCGACTCTGGGGTTGCGGCGCTCATCTCGCTTTATTGGCCGAGAGCCGGCGTACAGCTTCCGGGTCATGTGACCAGCATGACAAAGCCGCTTCTGGCGAACCAGAGCAGCACACGGAAACGCCGTTTACCTTCCCGCCAGAGCGGTTCCTATTTATCTACTTGCACTTTGACGTGCTTTCAAACTGCTAGGTTGGCAGGAGCTGGGACCGAGCAATGGGAGCTCCCCCCGTCGCAGGGATTCAAACCGCTGACCTTCTAATCAGCAAGCTCTGTGGTTTAACCCACAGCGCCACCTGGGTCCTTTTCCTACTCATATTGAAATACTGCCCCTCAATGAGGCCAAACTTAGATTCACAAAATGTTTAGGGGTATGCGTCCCCCTGCGTCCCCCCAGAAAAAAGCACTGTATAGATGGATAGAAAAGTTGTAGAGGAACAGGAAAATAGCCTAGCCCTGTGTTTCCATTTCCTAATATAGTAAGATATAACAGGATGAGCTTTAGAAACAGGGTATGCGAATTGCATATGATTTAGTTCAGTGGTTTCCTATATGGACAGAATTCTGAGAAGGCTAAGTGCCCTCAGGGCCTATGGAAATTAATAGGAACAGTTAAGCGTGCAGATAAAAACGTATTCGTCTAGTGCGGGCTTCCGTCAACCATGTATTGTTGCCTGCCAAGTGCTTCACCCTCTCGTTTCTGCAGTCGGAGACAGAAATTCGACATCTTGGGGAGGTGGGCATCTGCCAAGGCTATAATAAAAACTAGGTTGTGGGATATTGAACGCCAAGAACTAACAGTAGCAGCAGAAAAAATGTGTTCCCCTCTTTATTTCCAACTTTCTTGGGCACATGAAATTAACCACAATTACCTTGATTTTCTGCTTAACCCTCAAGAAAGAAGGGCATTTTCGCTGGCCAGGTTTAATTCAAATCCATCAAACCTCCTTTGGGGAAGGTTCTCAGGCAGGTTGGAAGGAGAAAGAACTTGCCCGTGTGAAGACCACCTGGTGGAAAGCCTTACACATATGGTTCTTAATTGTAAACTATATGATGATCTCCGCCAGCAATTTCTAGATCAACTCTGCATCCCCAAATGGAAACCAGAGTTGGAGGTCATACATTTCCTATTACTGGGGAAAGATCAGGAGCTCACCAAGTTAGTGGCTAAATATCTCTATTTGGTTTTTTGTCGTCGAAATACACTGCAGACGTCTGATCTCCCTGGAGACCTAGAGATGTGACGATAGACTGTTCTGCCTCCTTTCTTTTATCAAAGTTTTGTGCCACTGGGGAAGTGGTAATTCTGTATTGATTGGTTTTCGATGTTTGTATGTGATGCCAATAAAAGGTTGATGATGATGAAAATGCAGTGCACTCCACATGGTAATTGCAAATTGTGTGGGCTTGGTCGAGACTGAATGGCCAACATCAGACATAAACCAGAACATCTAACTTACCCACATTGTGTAAACCCTTGACTGAATGATTTGCATGCCTTTGCAGACCTTGGGGATAATCTGGTAACTATTACAAGAGCTGAGTGCTGCCTTTGAATTTCATGTCCTTCAACATTTCACACATGGAAAAAAAGAGCATTTCTGAGTACTGGCAAGACCCTTATTCCATACCATGGGTTGCTCCCTGAGGCTGTCTCTCCCGACATACACTTTGCTGAAAGTACATTAAATTCATTAGGGGTGATAAAGATATGGAGACCACCAGGATCGTCGCAAAATTTTGTTTTATTGCGACAAGAGTAAGACGAATAATGACTGAGACTTGAGCTTTAATCTCTGAAGGAATGTTAATAGGTGGTAAAGATCTATTAATGTAACATTTTAAAATCTTAAGTTTTAAATTTTAATTTTAAATGTAAGTATCAGTTGCATGAGATGGGTTCTATTTCTGTAATATAACTCAATCTCCAATACTATATCTGGTTATGGATTGTCATTATCTGTTCTCTGGTCTTTGACCTTAATAAAGATATTTGTATTTGACCTCCGGAACGAATTAAGTACTTAACCCGAGGTACCTCTGTATTATTATATCTCCATGAACTTCACCTCCCCCCCACCGTCTCTCCTCAGTCACATCTCAAAAACCTTTGCAGCTCATTAACAGCACTGGCTTATTGAAGGCTTGCCAACAACATCCATGCCTGACTCCCCGGGGCCTATTTTTATTCTGTAGCTTTTCCCAGTAATGCCTGCATGACCTCTTCAAATAGCCATTGTCTTGCTTGTGTGAATTCCCAGTTGCACTGGTGATCTTTACTGTTTACATTAGTAACACCACTTGCAAAGTCACTCTCAGCAACCTATTGGATTGGTGACCTTTGGCTCTTGACTCTTTAAAACAGGGGTCAGCAACCTTTTTCAGCCGTGGGCCATCCCTCAGACCATGTGGTGGGCTGGGCTATATTTTTTTTTTTTGGGGGGGATGAACTAATTACTATGCCCCACAAATAACCCAGAGATGCATTTTAAATAAAAGCACACATTCTACTCATGTAAAAACACCAGGCAGGCCCCACAAATAACCCAGAGATGCATTTTAAATAAAAGGACACATTCTACTCATGTAAAAACACCAGGCAGGTCCCACAAATAACCCAGAGATGCATTTTAAATAAAAGGACACATTCTACTCATGTAAAAACATGATGATTCCCGGACCGTCCATGGGCTGGATTGAGAAGGCGATTGGGCCGCATCCGGCCCACGAGACTTAGGTTGCCTACCCCTGGTTTAAAACTTCTACCATTCTGTAGTATTTCTTTAGTGCCAAACACTGTGTTAGGAATGGAAAAGGTGTCCGGGTGTTGTGGCACCAACCCAGCCTGATCTTCCACTCTTAACTGCTATGGTAGAAGAAGGATTACATTTCACCTACAAGGCAAATAGGAAATAAAACAATAAGTGCTGGTTATAAAATGCTCCCAGTCTACTTGGTTGCTGGCGTGATCAAGCACTGCAGACCTTCCAAGTGTCCCTTTTTTCCAGGGACAATCCCAGATTTACAGAAGTCATCCCAGTTTGGAATGTCCCACTTTTCCTCAGGACGTCCCTATTTTCATCGGAGAAATGTTGGCGGGTATGGAGTTAGGCGACCCCTGAGCCAAGGAGATAAGTAACTATGCAACCTTTAGAAGACATACGAAGTCAGCCCTATATAGGGAAGCTTTTAAATGTTTAATGTTTTATTATGTTTTTATATATGTTGGAAGCTGCCCAGAGTCGCTGGGACAATCCAGTAAGATGTGTGGGGTATAAACAGTAAAATTATCATTATGGAATGGGGAGTCCCTATTTTCATCAGAGAAATGTTGGAGGGTATGAGCTTACTTTGTTACAGAGCATCTCAGAAATGAATGGGAGTCCATCAAAAGTGAGTTTGGCTTCCTTGTGGTGCCTATTAATGTACAACAGAAGACCCAATGGATATTCTTTTCCTTAGCCAAAGAACACTAGTTCCACATGCAGCCACAAGGTTCGTATTTCTCCCTTTTAAGCTGTTGATGTTGTTTTTTTACAGTGGCAGAAATTATACGATCTCATTTGGATGCTGAATGATCTTGTCTTTTTGGAAACATGATGTTATTACATGGTTTTTTAATGGGGCGGAGAGGGAATAAGAAAGAAAAGAGAAATGCTTTCATTTGTCCTGTTTCAGGATAAGGCAAGAATGGGACATTATCCAAGAGTGCAGAAGAAATGGCATTCCACAAGCTGCATATCTGAATAATGGTGTTGTAGATACTAACAGAATTTTGGATAAGGTTGAGAACAACTCGCCGCTCATCAAGAAGATTGCCTTGTTGAATGAAACGCAGAAAGAAAGAAACAAATTTATTTTTCAACTTTCAGGAGAACACTGGACAGTAAGTGGGTAGAATGGCTGGGCGGTGTGACACTTTGAGATTAGAGGATTAAATCATTTCCCCCCACCTTTTATATAATCACATTGGTCACAATCTATCAGAATTAGGTGTGCCAAAATCTGTTGACTTCATTAGACTTAAGCATGCCTAAACTTGGTTGAATAAGAACTTTTGCTTGTAGGCTTGCAACATTTTCTTGCAATGCCTTGTATAAAGCAAAGGTTAGCATGGTACTACAACAACATTCATACTTGAAAAAATAAATAAGAAAAGGGATCAAAAGAAAAGCAGAAAAAATGAATGTGAAAATATGTTTAAAGGACACTTGAAAACTTATTATGACTGGCTTTTCAGAATTGTGCTTCCCACCATGCATATGGCTATAGACAGGCTTATATGGCATTTTAGTGCTTGGTTTACAAACCAGCATATGATAGGAAGTGAAATTTACACAGGCTTCCTTTTGGCTCTGCTCTTCAATTCCCTCATGTTCTTCAGTAATCTTCAGAAGCCAGCAGGAAGCGGATAAATTGTTCCACAAAGACAGCCACTAGAAAAGTCTAGTCTTCATCTTTAATAGGAAAGCAATATGGAAGCCCCCTGCATTTCCAGCATAATTTAAAGGCAAGGTAGGCTGGAAAGATATCCAGGGTTGCTTTCTACTACTTTCTACGACAGAAGGTTGCCCAGGAGAGAATGTGGCTCTCAGGCTGAAAAAGTCACGGGGAAACCATTCGTGGACATAAACACTACTCCAACTTAATTTATGTCAAAAGACGGCCCTGTTTTACAGCCAGTTCCAAGGACTGAGAATGTCCAACTCGAAGTGGACTCTAGTGAGGTTGGGCAGGCCTATCTGGCTGCAGCCGGTTTCTTTTGGTTTCTAATGGACAACCTTTTGCCCTGTGCTTTTTGCCTCATGTAAATCACACCCGGGGATGCGGGTGGCGCTGTGGTCTAAACCACTGAGTCTAGGGCTTGCCGATCAGAAGGTCGGCAGTTCAAATCCCCGCAACGGGGTGAGCTTCCATTGCTCGGTCCCTGCTCCTGCCCACCTAGCAGTTCGAAAGCACATCAAGTGCAAGTAGATAAATAGGTACCACTCCAGCGGGAAGGTAAACGGCGTTTCCGTGCGCTGCTCTGGTTCACCAGAAGCAGCTTAGTCATGCTGGCCACATGACCCGGAAGCTGTATGCCAGCTCCCTCGGCCAGTAAAGCGAGATGAGCACCGCAACCCCAGAGATGTCCGCAACTGGACCTAATGGTCAGGGGTCCCTTTACCTTAAAATCACACCCATCTCACCTGGCTGTTTGCCTCATCAAGGAAAACATACCTGTACATGCAGTTATGCATTGAGGGGTGAGGGTCAGTCTGAATGATGCCCTAAGCAGCTTCTAGTTCTTGGTCTCCTATATCCAGCGAGAGTTAGAATCTAGGAGAGGAGGTTGCTGAACCAATCAGACAAGCTTCTTTTTAGTAAGACAATGACCTTAGCTGGCCATTTAAGTGTCCTCATCAGCATCCAAAAGATTGAGGCAGAGATACATTTTTTCCTGGCTCTGTGCTGGACTGTGGGGCTCCCCTAGCAACCATATATGGGAGCGAGATGTGTTAATGCTGTGAGCACCTCCACCTTATGCTCAAGTTATATATGTGTGTAAACAAAACCATCTATCCTATAGACACCACAGTCTCTGCTGAACTTCATTCCAAGGAAACCAAACCCTGGAAAAGTTCTGGAATCCCTGGGGACTCTCACTTCCCCGGAGATTGGGGTGGCATGTATGTTTTCTTTAACGGGAGAAACAGCTGCTGGGGAATGATTTATATTCGGGAAATGGTTGGAGGCAAAATGACTAAGACTCCCTCCCTCAGTCACCGCAGTACTTGGGATTGTTTTTAAAATAAATTTAAAGAGAGGTGAGATCTGATCATATAGTTCCAGCATCTCCTCTAGTTCAGCAGTGTGTATTAAAAATACATGTATTATTGGCATTATGAATGGGGCCAATGTGTGTAAATTGCTGCTCTTCCTTTTAAAATACATGAGAGGAGACCAGGAGAGAGCTGCCCCCTCCCCTTTGCATGCATCTTGATTTTTTTTTGGGGGGGGGCATGTGGAATTGTGATTTCATAGAAGCATAGTATAATGAAACACATGTTCATAGCACATTTAGTAACACCAGCTTGCATCTCAAAATGTTGACAACATTCTGTTTGTGAATATTCCTAAATAAAGACCTTATGCGTATCTCCTTTTCTTAGGAATTTCCAGATTCTCTGAAAGAGCAGACACATCTAAAAGAATGGCATATTAGCAATACTATGATCACAACCATTCCAGCCTACATTGCCTTATTTCAGGAGCTGAGAATACTAGAATTACCAAGTAACCTGATCACAGAGCTTCCGACTGAAATTGGTAGGTCTCCCACTCCCCAGACATCACCTCTGTTGTTTGTCATCACATTCAGTGCTGAACTGCAAGGGAGCATGCATTTCCTTCACATTTTTGCCTCCTGTCAAATGCGCTCTCTCACTTTTAGGTGACTTTTCCCATTCTTTGTTGGGGGGGGGGGGAGAGAGATGCAGTTCACCACTTTCCTGTCCCCTGTTATTTGGGAAGGAGGCAGGAGGGCTCTCGGACCTTGTCAGAGCCGGTGTGGTGTAGTGGTTAAGAGCAGTGGATTCGTAATCTGGTGAACCGGGTTCGATTCCCTGTTCCTCCACATGCAGCTGCTGGGTGACCTTGGGTTAGTCACACTTCTCTGAAGTCTCTCAGCCCCACTCACCTCACAGAGTGTTTGTTGTGGGGGAGGATGGGAAAGGAGAATGTTAGCCGCTTTGAGACTCCTTCGGGTAGTGATAATGCGGGATATCAAATCCAAACTCTTCTTCTTCTTCTTCCCAAAGCCCAGCACTTACTAGGCTTTAGGAAGGAGGCAGGAAGGTACTGTGTGGAAGAACCGGTCATGATGCCCTAATCCCACCTCTGATGACTGACAGACTTCCTAAACGACACTTAAGTGAAAGTAATGCTCGTGGATGGGCGGCAGATGTATCCAGATGCACACCAGGTTTTGCAATGGCAGTACTTTTTTGGTGATTCCAAATTTGGTGATTTGGGGCTTAATTTGCGAACGAGTCGTTGGGATATTGCAACTGGGTTGTTGACAACAAGTCACACTTCCCTTCCCATCCCAGAAATGGCAATTCTGGATTGTTATTTTCTTGAGTTTGAACCAAGAGTGTTATGTTTTGCTGTTGCCAACTTTTTAAACCCAAGAATCTTGGTTCATTACAGAAGGGGGGAACAGTTCATCCACTTAAAACTAGAAGTAAATAAAATTAAAATGGCGCATTTGTTTTTCACTTTTTTGGGGGGTGGGGTTAAATAGCACAGATCATAGTGATATTAACTAGTTAACTAAATAGTATCTAATGCCAGATTAGATTTTCCCAACTGTTAAATTAACACTAATAGATATGATTTATTTATTTATGTACATTATACTTTATGAAGGGACCCAGGTGGCGCTGTGGGTTAAACCACAGAACCTAGGGCTTGCTGATCAGAAGGTCGGCGGTTCGAATCCCTGCGACGGGGTGAGCTCCCGTTGCTCGGTCCCTGCTCCTGCCCACCTAGCAGTTCGAAAGCACATCAAAGTGCAAGTAGATAAATAGGAACTGCTCTGGCGGGAAGGTAAACGGCGTTTCCGTGCGCTGCTCTGGTTCGCCAGAAGCGGCTTAGTCATGCTGGCCACATGACCCGGAAGCTGTACGCCGGCTCCCTCGGCCAATAAAGCGAAATGAGCGCTGCAACCCCAGAGTCGGACACGACTGGACCTAATGGTCAGGGGTCCCTTTACCTTTACCTATACTTTATGAATATAATTGCCAGCTCATATCAGGATATATTTTATGGGCAACCTGAAAGCTAAGTGCATTAGAAAACCACCCACAAGGAACATGCATGAAATTTATGGGTATGAAACAAAAAGTCAAAGTCTGGCTGTTTTATTGGTGTTTTGATCTTTGGGATGAAACAAACCAGCAAGCTTAATTGCTTTAAGTATTCCACAAGGTGGCAGTGAAGAATAGAATAAAATGGAATCCTACTCCAAATTAGATTCTATCTCAAGGTCTCTTCTTCTTTTAAAAAAAGATTCTTGTTCTTTAGGCTGATAAACGCAACAGGCGTTCTTGGAAATACGATTTGCCATATAAAAATGAAGAGTGCGGGGTGGGGGGGAGGTAGTTAGTTGCATAAAATGCTCTTTGCTTCTGTGTTCTTCCCTGTCCTGAAGAAAGTCCTCTTGAAAAATCGTTGGCCTACACACTCTGGCTAACAGAAATTACTATGATGAGGTGCTTTTTCCAAATCAAATGAGGGCATTTGCTGGAGATGTATGAGTTGCATACTTGCAAGTCACCAGCATGGTAGCAGAGGTGTCCTTTTCAAAATTCTCTCATGTCCTGTCAGAATAGTTGATGCTCCTATTCCATGCTTTGAGTTGTAGCCGATTAAGGTCTACAGCGACGCAGGTGGCACTGTGGTCTAAACCACTGAGCCTACAGCTTGCCGATTGGAAGGTTGGCGGTTCGAATCCCCGCGACGGGGTGAGCTCCTGTTGCTCGATCCCAGCTCCTGCCCACCTAGCAGTTGGAAAGCACATCAAAGTGCAAGTAGATAAATAGGTACCGCTCCGGTGGGAAGGTAAACGGCGTTTCTGTGTGCTGCTCTGGTTTCGCCAGTAGCGGCTTAGTCATGCTGGCCGGAAAAACTGTCGGCTCCCTTGACCAGTAAAACAAGATGAGCGCCACAACCCCAGAGTCGTTTGCGACTGGACTTAACTGTCGGGGTCCTTGACCTTTACCTTTAAGTTCTACACAAAGTAGACCCATTGAAACGAATGACCCGTGATCATGCCCATTAATTTTAATGGGTCTGCTCTGAGTATGATTAACATGAGATACAACCATTTGTGTAGTATCAATAACTGCAGCATTACAGAATATGTGAAAACCTTAACAGAGATGTGCTTTGTATTCATGTTATTGGCAGAGTCCTAGACTGTCATCGTGTAGGGGGAGGAGAAGTATGTGGACAGCCAAGGGCATTTGGAGAGTTTTTACTGAAGCCAATCATTGACTGAATATGCAAGTTGTTTTTAAATAGAAAAGTGCTTTTACCCCGTTGTCTCAAGTGATCAGCTGCGTGCAGATTTTCAAGGAGGGCTCTAAAGTTAATGAAATTTGCAAAGGGAAGGGTTAAAGTAATAGAGTTGATTCCTTGAGTCAAAGGACAGACAATAAGGAAGGAATGAGCTAGTTCAATCTTCTTCTTTGGCGATCACTCGTAGCCAATTAAGATTGTCTTCCATAAACACAGTTTTAACAAAACAAAATAAAAAAAATTCCTGCCAGTAGCACCTTAGAGACCAACTAAGTTTGTTCTTGGTATGAGCTTTCATGTGCATGCACACTTCTTCAGATACCACAGTTTTAACAGTGAGTCCTCAAGTGACTGTGGAGACCAATTCTGGATCCACACTTCCTTCCACAGTGGGGACATAGGTTTCCAGGTGAGAGCTGATCACGATGAGGGTTTGCCAAACATGACTTCCTCTTAGCACGTTTCTCCCTTTCGTCCTGAGTTTGAGTGTCTTGAAAGCCCATTTCACCTTTGATAAAGACTGTTCTCCAATTGTCAGTGTTTATACTACATTTTTAAAGATTTGCCTTGTGAGAGTCTTTGAACCTCTTTTGTTGACCACCAGCATTACGCTTTCCATTTTTAAGTTTGGAATAGAGTACCGGTAGTTGCTTTGGAAGACGATAATCAGGTATCCGAACAACATGACTAGTCCAACGAAGTTGATGTTGAAGAATCATTGCTTTGACACCGGTGATCTTTGCTTCCTCCAGTACACTGGTATTAGTTCGCCTGTCTACACAGGTCATAACCAGTCCAAAAAGGTTATTGAAAAGCTGAGCAACACGTCCTCTACCCACCTCTAGGGAAATTGCTCAAGTATTCCATTGAGTGTGTGTGTTTTAAAAAGTAGGATTTTCTTAACTTGGAAAAAAAGAAAAGGAAGGCGAAGAAGGAAAACATGGAAGGAAGATGTTTTGCTCACAAGATCATAGAAATGTCTTCTAGAAAGTGAATGAACAAAGTGTGGCTATGTCTCACACCTGCTGTAAAAGCAGGTTAGGAGATCCACACTCTTTAGGATGTTCAGTTTTGGTTTGCTACACACATTCAGTTGCAGTTCTGTAGGCTTCTTTTCTGGAGATATCATGCTTAATGTGTACATGTTGGGGACCAAGGACAGCAGCCATGGCACTACTTCAGAGGTCGGCAACCTCCGGCCCATAGGCCAGATCCGGCCCACCAAGGCCGTTTAACCGGCCCACGGCTGCCCGGTCACCGAGCCACCCGCTCGGCAAGTCCCCCGCGTGCTGCGCTAAACCGACATGGTGCGGCGCAGGGACTCGCGCAGACGCCGAAAATCACTTCTACGCAGGTGTCTGGGTATGTGCAGAAGCGATTTCCGGCGCCGGAAAATTGCTTCTGTGCAGGCGTCTGGGCATGCGCAGAAGTGATTTCCTGCGCCGGCGGACATGCACAGACGCGATTTCTGGTATCGTGCTGCGCATTTCTGGCCCACGGACGAGCTCTGTGGGACCGATCCTGCCCACGGCTGGATAACGATGCCAACGCCTGCACTACTTGGTCCACACAATGTTCCTGTATCCACGGATTCTAATGGTCCTTTGTTCATCAACTCATTTTCTGCTAGGAGCATAATTTTCTTCCTGTCCCTAGAGTAGGTGTAACCTTTTCACCTTTGCATATTCCTTCCAGCCAGCCTTTCTTCAAATCTCTTGACTAAACTTTATGCCCTCCCTGTTCCTCTTTCACACATCTTTCATCTTTATCCCAGCTGCAGGAAAATTGAGACGTGCGTCTTTTGGCTGTGCTGCTCCATGAGTTAGTTGGTTCATGCAAGAATGCAGCACAAAAAAACATACGCCAGCTCATACTCCTCCCTGAGCTCAGTGGCAGCACTGGAGGGGGGAAACCGGGACATTCCAGGATCAAATCAGAAGCTGGGTTGACTTCTGTCAGGGGCGTAGCAACGGGGGGGTGGGGGGGCCGCCCCGGGTTCCACCCCAGAGGGGGGTGACAGTTTTTTTAAAAAAACTTTTTTTAATTTTTTTTTAAATTTTTATTTATTTATTTTAATTTCATTGAAAAAAGAGATAATAGACACACACACAACTCCCAACACCTCACAAAGTGGCACCATCAGAGGGGAGTGACACTTTTTAATTTTTTCAATTTTTTTTTAAATTTTTATCATTTTTTTATTATTATTTTTATTTTAACTTTATTGAAAAAAGAGATAATAGACACACACACACAACCCCCCACACCTCACAAAGTGGCACCATCAGAGGTGGGTGACACTTTTTAATTTTTTTAATTTTTTTTAAAAAAATTTAATTTTTAATTTTTAATTATTTTAAATTTATTGGGGAAAAAAAAGAGATAATAGACACACACACACAAAACCCCCACACCTCACAAAGTGGCACCATCAGAAGGGGGTGACACTTTTAATTTTTTAATTTTTATTTTTTTACATTATTATTATTATTTTTTATTTTAACTTTATTGAAAAAAGAGATAATAGACACACACACACAAAACCCCCACACCTCACAAAGTGGCACCATCAGAGGGGGGTGACAGTTTTAATTTTTTTTTAATTTTTTTAAAAATTAAAGTGGGGGGGGGGGATGACAAAGAAAAATCCGCCCCGGGTACCACCTGGGCTTGCTACGCCTCTGCTTCTGTAATTCAGGGAATGTTCTGGGCAAATTGGGACACTTGAAGGTCTATTGTATATTTCTTTCTGGAGCCAATTTTTTAAAAATCACTCTCCCTTGTGAGTACTGAGTTACTTAGTGCTTATTCCTCCAGTTTTGCCACCAGGCTCTCCCTGTGTCTAGGGTTAGGCCCAGGCCTCTTAGTCAAGCTGGCCTTTTTTCTTTCACAGAAAATGCACCATCACCACCAACATTTATACCTTTACATAAGATTCTTCTTGTATAATGATTAGGTGGTGTTGAACCTTCCGTGACATCATAGCAGCTTCAGTAAATGGATTGGATGGGTGAGGTGCTCATGGGCAAGAGTCAGTTATTAGCATTCATGGAAAGATTATTTACCTTTCAAAAGGGCTTTAGGTACAAAAATGGCTTTATAATGGTCTCCACTTACAGTTTTCTTAACAGCCACTTAGGAACTCTAATGCATTTCCACAATAATAACACCCAGTGCCTATTAAAAATTAAAAGTTGCACTTTAATTACTGGTTTTAACGTGTTTAATAATGATTTTTTTTTAAAAGGAAGAAATAAAAATAAGAATACATCATGACTCAGGAGTGACTGGGATGGTGCTGCAGCTACTAATTAAAAGTAAAATATTCTCAGGCATGAAATTACCAGGGAAACTGGATTTCATTACTGCTTTAACTTCTACTTCCACTCAGAAGGCACAAAAATACATTGGTTGTTTAATTATTTAATTTAGATCTTCTTCTTTTGTACACCGACACAAACCATTGGATCATATAATGCCAATTGTGGCCCAGCTGCACTGGCTGCCAATTAACTTCTGGGCCCAATTCAAAGTGCTGGGTTTGACCTATAAAGCCAATTTTTAAAAAAACAAACAATTTTTATTTGGTTTTTACAATGCAAAATTATATATAAAAAAATCAATTGCATATCCATATAAAGAGATTCCTCTGAATCTCAAGACTTCCCTCCACCCCTTCCCTGGAGTCCCTTTTTAATCATTTAAAACTGCATCTTCTCCATACTCTGTTATATCAATCCAAATTTCCCATGATAATTGTTACACTACAAGCGAAATCAAAATCCTGCCAATGTTTCCATCTGCTTACAGTGGCCTTTTAGAGAACTTACGAATTTCCCCCATTCTTTTATAAAGTTTTTGTCCTCTTGGTTCCTGAATTTCCCAGTCAGTTTTGCCATCTCGGCATAGTCCATCAGCTTGGCTTGCCATTCTTCTCTGATAGGGGCTGTATCCTCTTTCCATCTCTGGGCTAGTAGCATCCGGGCGGCTACCTGTCCAGACTCCTGGATCCTCTCCAACACTTTCAGTAAAGTATTCTTAGGGTCTTCTATAGTAATCAAAAGGTCATCTGCAAAAACTTTTAATTTATATGCTCTATTCCTATTCCTTTAATTGTATCATCTGTTCTTATTTTTCTCGCCAGGGTCTCTAGGACTAATATAAATAATAACAGTGACAGGGGACACCCTTGTCTTGTCCCCTTCGTTATTTTACATTTTTCCATGATCCTATTATTCACAATCAGCATAGCATTCTAAGCCTTAAAAGACTTTGGATCACAATACCTCAGGGACCGCTTCTCGCCATATAATCCACCCCAGACTCTGTGTTCATCATGTGAGACCATAGCTGTCAACTTTCGGATTTGAAAATAAGGGATGCCGCGAGGGCGGTGCAATGGCACCAAGTAGCCTTGCCACCCTGCGCTCCAGAGGCTGCGTGCGAACGGGTGAGCGAAAGATCGAGTGCATAGATGGCAGGCAGGCAGGCTGTCTGTCTGGTTGGGCGTGAGGGTCTGGCTGCACAAGGCATGCAAGCTCCGCCCCCAGTCGGTCTCAGACTCCTTATTGGCAGCCGAGCAACGCAGCTGAGGAACCTCCCTGGCCGGCAGGGAGGGAGAGGAGCTGCTTCCTTTGAAATCCGGGAAAATTAAGGGATATCAACAATCTGGGATAGCAGCGGGAAACGGCATTGGAATAAGGGAGTTTCCCGCAAAAAAAGGGAGGGTTGACAGCTATGAATCCACCCCAGACTCTGTGTTCATCATGTGAGACCCTTCTTTGTGTGTCTCCTTTGCAAGAAGTCTAGAGGGAGGCAACACGAGAACAGGCCTTTTCTGCAGTAGCTCCTTGTTTGAGGAATGTTCTCCCCTGGGAAGCTCACCTGGTGCCATCGTTACATATCTTTCGGCGCCAGGCAAAAACATTCCTCTTTTCTTTGGCCAATTGAACTATTGTTTTTGTTTGTTATTAAGGCATGTATTTTTGTGTCTTTATATTGTAAATTGCACTGTGATCCTTGGATATAATAATAATAATAATAATAATAATAATAATAATAATAATTTATTATTTGTACCCCGCCCATCTGGCTGGGTCTCCCCAGCCACTCTGGGCGGCTTCCAGCAAATATTAAAATATATTAACATGTTACAGATTAAAGACTTCCCTAAACAGAGCTGCCTTCAGGTATTTCCTAAATGTTATGTAATTGTTCATCCCTTTGACCTCTGATGGGAGGGTGTTCCACAGGGCGGGCGCCACTACCGAGAAGGCCCTCTACCTGGTTCCCTGTAGCTTTGCTTCTCGCAGTGAGGGAACCTCCAGAAGGCTCTCGGCGCTGGACCTCATAAGGGAAAATGAGCGGTATAGAAATTAATAATAATAATAATAATAATAATAATAATAATAATAATAATAATAATAATAATAATTTATGTCAGAATCTTCTATTGAAACCAATATAGTGCCATTGACCTTAATGCATGTCAACTCAAGAAGCATGGCTGCAGAAGTTTGTTGTTCCATACTGTAAACTTCCAGGACTTGGAGACATTTTGATATCTGAGACAACTGAGAACAGTTGCTGCCTCCCTTTTGTGGGATGTGATACACAAGTAGCAGTCAAGTACAACATTCCTTGTTTGCCTAGAGTGGACATGCAAAGGGGATGTTTGTTGCAGCCAGTCGAAATCTCCCTGTTTCCTCCTGGCCTGGAGCAATGGAGCATCCTGTCTCTTGCATGTGACTAGAGGTGGGTGTGACCTTACCTGTCCAGGTGACAAAAGCACTAGGCACGCAGCCATCTCTCCCTCTTCTTTGACTTCTTCTCTTCGTTGGAGCAGCTTTTTTAGCCAGAGTTGCTTTCAGCCAACAGAGGAAAAAGAGACTATCTCCATATGAGATAGACTCACATGTATATATATATCTGTAACTAAGTCTGCCTTTAGGGGTCCATCTGTGAACTGATGATGCTGTGAGTAAACTATTTTTACATATCTTAAATAAGATTGTGGCGTGTTTATTCTTTTAAGAGGGAAATAAGGAATCTTGCCAGGAATCTATATTGAGAAGCTTAAACAAGCTTGCAACCAGCTACCCGCTGTGCGTTAAAAGGGGAATGTTTAAAACTCTGCTAAGTTATAGAATTTGCTGGCACAAGTTAGGAAGGATATTAATAAACAATATATCCTCTCCTGCCTCCCTGAACATTCCCACACCTTTGCACTGCCAGCCTCCTCCTTGCTGGGAGGTAACTTCTTAATAATAATAATAATATTAATAACATTTATTCTTTATACCCCGCCCATTTGGCTGGGTTTCCCCAGCCACTCTAGGCGGCTTCCAACTGAATATTAAAAACAATACAGCATCAAACATTAAAAACCTCCCTAAACAGGGCCGCCTTCAGTTGTCTATTAAAAGTAAAATAGTTGCTTATTGCCTTGACATTTGCTGGGAGGGTGTTCCACAGGGCGGGCGCCACTACCGAGAAGGCCCTCTGCCTGGTTCCCTATAACCTCACTTCTCGCAATGAGGGAACTGCCAGAAGGCCCTGGGAGCTGGACCTCAGTGTCTGGGCTAGACGATGGGGGTGGAGACGCTCCTTCAGGTATACAGGACTGAGGCCGTTTAGGGCTTTAAAGGTCAGCACCAACACCAACTTACACATTTGAGATATATTTATTCACCCTGTGTCTAATGAATGATTTACACATGGCCTCTATTGTAGCGTGGGGTCAGTGATTTCAGCTCTCTGACATAGCAGGCAGGAGACAGCTTCTTCATGTAACAGCCCTTTATTCAGGCAAACCAGACCAGCCAACTGAGGAGAGGGAATCTACATTTATAGGGACAGAGGACTGGCTAGGAAAAGATACATTGTGGAGGGAACAATCTCAAGCAATCACAAAGCTGCCTTTTGGTGGAAGCCAATGAGACTGAGGATCCAAATGCAGCAACTGGAATGAACCAATAGTAACTGTTCCTTCTGGACCGGAAGGCAGTTACTTTACCCTCATTGTGATTACACACAATAGTAATACAGATATGACAACACTTTAACTCACTACACAACAGCCTCCTTTTTCTTTTTAACGTTCCCTATTATCTTGGACTATATATGCACCAAATGTCAATATTCTGTGGGGTCTACAAGTGGTCTATTTTTGATGGTTCCTTAACACTCATGAATGGCTCTGTCTGTGAGAGGTCTGCACTTTTTCTTTTTCCTTCCGCCTTCAAAGATGTCAGGGCCAGAGTGAGCAAAGGCCTTAGAGCTATTACAAAAAGCAGTAATAGCAAGCAGTTGAAAGAGCTGTCCCCCAAGGGTCCAAGGGTAAGAGAATGCCTGCCTCTTCACCTGTCGTTGCGGCTGCTTCCTTAGATCCCGGCTTTACGCCGTCTTTTGTCAACATCTGAACTGTTGCTACTTTGCAGAGAGAAGGCAACTACAAAGCCTTCATGTGTCCCAGAAGAAGTAGCTTGCAGTATAGTTTCAGGGAGATGCTCTGTTGAAGAATGTTTACAGAGAAGGGTCATAGCTCAGTGACAGAGCGTCTTCTTAGTATGCAGAAAGCTCAAGGTTCAATCCCTGGCATATTCAGGTAGTGCTGGGAATATCCTGTCCGTTTAAAAAATAATAATTTTTATTGGTTTTACAGAATAAATCACACAATTAAATTTTGAAATCAAACAAGATTTACCCAAATTTAGGACTTCCCTTCTCCCCTCCGTGGGCCCTTTAAATATCTTAATCAACTGCATATTATAGTTCATCCGAATTACCGTTCTCCAAAATATCCAAAGACTTTATAACATTGCAAGAGTTATTCAAAGCCCGCCAAAGAGTTCAAGTGTTTACAGTGTTCTTTTAAATACAATCTATATTTGTCCCATTCTCTGTTGAAGTTTTGATCCTGCTGAAATTTGATTTTCCCAGTCAATCTAGTCACCTCTGCATAGCCAAGTAGTTTCATCTGCCAATCCGCCTTAGTCGGAATCTTATCCTCTTTCCGTCGCTGGGCAAGCAGTATCCTTGCAGCTGTAGTCGCGTACATGAAGAGTCTTCTCAAATCCTTCGGTATATCTGCACCTAAAATTCCTAAGAGAAAGGCTTCTGGTCTTTTGACAAAAGTTATTTTAAACATTTTTTTAAATGTATTATATATCATTACCCAGAATTCCTTTATCTTTTTACAATTCCACCACATATGATATAAGGTGCCCTCTTTTTCCTTACATTTCCAACAGACATTTGAGTTAGTCCTATACGTTTTCGCTAATTTACTATCTGAAACTTGGAGAGATTCTGCCAGTGCAGACCATGCTGAACTAGAGAGACCAATGGTCTGACTCACTATAAGGCAGCTTCCTATGTTCCGATGGGGCCGGCTCTGCCATTAGGCAAAGCAGTCTACCTCAGGCAGCATATTTTGGGTGCCGTGAAAAGGCAGCAAATAGTTACCTGCTCAATTTGTTGCGTGTCGAGGTCCCCAAACCACCCCTCAAATAATTCACACATCAGTCAGAATTTTAGTTTTGGTTTTTGGCATGATTTTGGCCACAACTTTATTAAAATACAAACAATGTGAGTGGTTGCTTAGGCATTGGTTAAGACTATCTGTCCCACAGCGGACAGAACTGACGACCTTCAGTAAGGGGAAATCCCTCTGGAGAGATAAAGGGAGCCGGGTGGTCTGACCCTCCCCTCTGCCCTCAGGCTCCCAGGGCTCTTGCAGGGCCCTAGCCCCCGACCAGGGGTTCGGACAAAAAGCATCGAGCTGCTGGATTCCTTTAACAGAATTCCCCTAACACCAGCAACAATTGGAGGGGCAGACACAGTCAATCATAACCCCTCCTCCAACCAACATAATAACCAATGCCTAACCGCCAACCTTACAAGTTGTGACTATTTGCTATGCAGTAGGCGAAAACCAGATGGCACCAGCCAATCAGCCAAATGGAAAAATTCCTACCAGGCCCCTGCCCCAACAGCAGACGACCCCATGACAGGCATAGCAAGGTCAACGCAGAGGCCTAAAATATAGGGAGGGCAGGTGATCAGAAGCACGCAGCCAAGAGGGGGTTCACGTTGCCCACCAATCAATTTGCAACATACAGATCTCCCCAACAACACCCAGGGTCCAATCACAGCAGTGGCCATCCACACGATCCAGCCCAGCACCAGAGGGGTGACTTGCTGGCCCCCACCGCAACACGTGCTCTCCATGAAGGAGAACACGCTTTGTTATATTTTCTCCGTCAGGGAAAGAGAGATGTGCATATGGGATTTCCTGCCTCAGGTGCCAGAATAACTTGGCTGGTCTGGGGTACTATGCACCTTGATTTTGGAGGAGGGGGTGCCATTTTACTACTTTGCTTCAGGCAGCAAAATATCTTCAGAAGACACCCCTGTAATGGGGCAAGGGACCAAAAGGGGATTTTCCACTCTAGAATAGAGTCACTTGTTCAGCCTCATCTCTGCTTTTGGCCCTTTATAGAAGTGGATCTTCATGGAATAGATAGTTCTTGGTCGTAATTTAGTCCTTCACTTGATTATAGTTCCTCCAGTTCTATGTCAGAGCCAGAGAAGTTTAGCGCTTGGACAGCCTAATGAAATATGCTTTCTTTTATAGCTGTAGTGACCCAAATTTGCTTCCGATACAACTTTACAATTTCCCACAGCCCCGGAGTATGGTGCATAGCTGTCAATCCTCCCTTTTTTTGTGGGAAACTCCCTTATTCCAATGCCATTTCCCGCTGCTATCCCAGATTGTTGATATCTCTTAAATTTCCCGGATTTCAAAGGAAGCAGCTCCTCTCCCTCCCTGCCGGTCAGGGAGGCTCCTCAGCTGCGTTGCTCGGCTGCCAATAAGGAGTCTGAGACCGACTGGGGGCGGAGCTTGCATGCCTTGTGCAGCCAGACCCTCATGCCCAACCAGACAGATAGCCTGCCTGCCGTCTACGCACTTGCTCTTTCGCTCACCCATTCGTGCGCAGCCTCTGGAGCGCAGGGTGGCGAGGCTACTTGGTGCCATTGCACCGCCCTCGCGGCATCCCTTATTTTTAAATCCGAAAGTTTTTAAAAATCCCTTATTTTCAAATCTGAAAGTTGACAGCTATGGTATGGTGTGCCTCATCACATGGCAGAAAAGAGAGAACACCAGGCTTTTATATTTCCTCCTTTCTGCTAGTCTCTTCTTCTGTAGTTTTTCTAGATGGCTAGATGTCGGATTGGTGGAGCATCAAATGTTGCCTTTGTGAATTAGTATATGGCAGGTAATGTGGAGTATTACATTCAAGAGATGCATGGCATGTTGGACTATGGCTGGGGAGATCTGAGCAAACCGGATTCAAATCCCCACTCATACCTGAAACTCAGGTGGTGTCCTTGGGCCTGTCACTTTCCCTCTTCTGACCTAATTTAGCTCATCCCAGGATAGTTGTTTGTATCATCTTGAGCTCCTCAGTGAAAAGTCATTGTGGATAGGCAGAGAAATGATCTTTTTAAAAAACAAACAAACAAAAACATTCTCAACCCACTAAGAAGACACACCAGATTAACTGGGCCAGTTATGCTGTTTTAATTATATATATGTATATGTATATGTATATGTGTGTGTGTGTGTGTGTGTGTGTGTGTGTGTGTGTGTGTATATATATATATATATATATATATATATATATATGGTCTGATGTCAAGCACCATATTATAATTAACATATTTATTATCTGAAAAGAGGTATTCCCTTCTATTAGAGAATGGTGAATCCTTCATTTAATATAATATTTGTGTTGTGCTTAATCTAAAAATGTAATATAAACACGTGCGTCAACTTTTTCTTTTGAAATATTCCCTCACATGGAAATGTATACATTCAAACTGTTAATTTAGTAATGCAATTTATCAGTAATTGCATTAGGCTGCCCTAATTCCTCCCTCTCCCCCTTCATGAAATCATATTAGGTCTGTTTCCCCTGTCTGTATTATGCTGGCTCATCCAGATATCTAGTTGCTCTGTTGCTTTTCTTCGGGAAAACTCACTCCGTACCACTGAATTGGAAAACCGCTTGGCCCCTTGTCTTCCAGGGGCCTCTTGTTGTTACCGTAATCATTGGAATTACTGCACAGCTGATCCTAGCTCACTTTATTTTGACAGGTTGCTTAAAAAACCTGCAAGAGCTCAATGTGAGTTTTAATCGCTTGAAGGCTGTCCCTCCAGAACTGGGAGACTGTGAGAACCTGCAAAGACTTGATTTGTCTGGAAATCTAGAACTAGCAGAGCTCCCGTTTGAAGTAAGATTTTTGACCTCACTTTTGGTAATCAATTTGGGTGGTGAGATGATGATGATGATTATATTTTAAAAACCCATGTGACAAAATTGACTTTCGCAAGTGTAGTTCACGGCACAAAAGTGTTTTAATGGCAGCTTTAGAATCCATAAAACTGAAAAGCCTTGTTGCTGGAAGAGTAGGCTAGAACAAATGAGTGTCTGTTTTATGTATGACTATGTTACGGCTCTCATTGCGCTAGTGAAAAGGAGAGCAAAATCATGCCAGGAGGTACTTTGTACTGGGCTAATAATAGTGTAATGGGTGTCTGCCAAGAAAAACAAAATTATGCAGACAGCTGGATGCATGCAATCTACTACTACTTAGGCGTGGCCTATTAAAAGCACATGGCCAGGTTCCAAGGCTGCCATCCACAGCAAAACCAAAAATATTTGGCAGAGGTTCAGTTACATACATTTCTGTCTGTGGTCCAGCTAAGACCTTTCTACAAAATATGGAGACATCTCACCATGGAACATTCAGCTCTGTGAGAAGATTTGGTGTGCATGCTTAATAGAAGGGGAAGAGGTTCATCGTTGTCTGGTCGCATCCATGGTTTAACCCACAGCGCCACCTTAGAGACCAACTAAGTTTGTTATTGGTATGAGCTTTCGTGTGCATGCACACTTCTTCAGATACCTAGATTTATCTAGGTTTGCATTTCTGTATCACGTATCCTTTGGAGAGAATGCCGTCCCATCTTTGTTGAACCCATATTCCCATTGCTTCCACGAAGAGGGAAGGCAGGGTCACGTAAACCATCTGCCAAATATTTTCACTTGCCCCTGCAATGTTTGCCAAAAGTCTGTCAATCTAAGGAAAGCAGCAGCTGTGTTCTTTTTCTGGGGGAAGGGCGTGGTTTGGGGGGGCTGATATTGGCATAGCATATAATTCCCAATATTAGCAGGAGGGTGTGAAAATGGAAAGGGCAGGTGGTGAGGTGTCAGTTGTCAGAGGAGATTTGTGGAAGCATTAGCACTGCATGAGCTTCTATAAATGTTTGGGAGATGCTAGGGCTACAATCCCATGGACCACGGATGGGGGGGGGCTAAGGCTCAGGGGCCAAATCTGGCCCTCAGGTGTGCTGGTCCCTTGCGTTACCCGAAAGGCGAGGTCTAAGTCCGGTCTGTGGTCAGAGGTGCAACGTAAAGGCAGTCCATAGTCACTGAAGCTGGGTGCAGGGCAGGGAGTCAGGCAAAGTCGGGAACAGGTAGGCAAGCAGGGAACCAGGGCAGGAGCTCAGGCAAGAAAGCAGGACAGGTTTCAAGCAGGAACACTTGCAGGAACTGGTAACCAACAATGTTGCTCCTGCAACTTGGGGCTGGGGCTGGCCGGCTCTTATCTGCCCCGAGGCATAGGGCGGCCCTGATCCTCTGGTGACTTGCCTCTCCTGGCCTGGAGTCCTAATACAGTCCATGAACCTTCTGCTCTCTGGTCCCAGAGAGAGATCCTATGCAAGCAACTTGCTTGCTCAGGATAGCTGAGCCACAACTGCTGCTGCCTCCAATGCCTGCTGAGAAGATGGGTTTTCAGGTTTCCCAGGGATGAGTCATCACTTAGCACACACTGAAATGGAAATACTGCTGTGTCCTGTTTCCCCTATTTTAAGACGTAGTCAGAAAATAAGCCATAGCAGGATTTTTTTCGCATTAGCGAAATATAAGCCGTACCCCAAAACAAGCCATAGTGATAGGCGCAGTTCTGGAGGGCGCCACGGAAAAGGTGGGGCTGGGCGTCCAGCCCTGCCACCAAAACCAGTCAGCCCCAGAAGCAGCGCTCAGGAACTCTGCAGAGCAGGGCGCACAGGAAGGGGCAGCGGGCGCGACAAAGGCACTCTGAAGGTCTCTTTGCCCGCGCGCTCGCCCAACTCTGCTCGGCACAGAGCACATGGGGCAGCCGCCATGGCGGAGAGGGAAGGCGGCATGGGCTTTCCCTGCTCGCTGCCACGACGAAATCCCCTGAGCCGCCCCGCACGCTGCCCAAGAGGCCCCTTGGAAAACAAGGCTTCTGTCGAGTTTCGAGGAGGGAAGGCAGCAGAGGAGGAGCAGGAGAGAGCGCCCAGCGAAAGCGGGTCTCTCTGGTGCCTGTTTCCTCAAAGCTCAGCTTGGATTCTCCCCCCGCTGCCAGCAAGCAAACAGAGCTCCGCGCCCGTCCCGTCCTTCGCAGCCCCAGAACTCGAGCGTGGCCTTGCCAAGGCATGCTTATGTAATAAAAATAAGACATCCCCTCAAAATAAGCCATAGTGCATTTTCTTGAGGGAAAAAAATAAGACGGTGTCTTAAAATAGGGGAAACACGGTAACACACCCTGGCCCCTTGTGGCGAAAGACAACTAAGAAACGATGATGTTGCTGATGCACTTAAAATAGTTGATAGTGCCTATTGGGAGCAGAGTGAACCACTGAACCAGAAATCCAAATCTTAGGCCTGAACAATCTGAGACTCACCAGACCAAACTCCATCTATCTCTGCCCTCTGAGCTTGTGCCCTCCAGCATTAAAAACCAGTCATGGAGGGCTTTTTCTCAGTTGGCCAAATTTCAAGGAGCAGTCAGGAGCACATCTCCAAGTGCTAATTTTCAATATCAACAAAGGTAAATGGAAATAAAAAAGATATTTAGAAAAAGTTTGCTCAGTGCTTGTGAAGATTTATTGTATCAAATGCTTCCCTGGCCCCATTCTTTCGGTACTGTCAAGAAGCAGCTCTAGTTATGCATATCTATGGGGGGGGGGGGAACTGTGCCACTCGCATAAAAGAATTCTATTCCAGTCAGGAATCTGCTTACTTAACAATGAGATTATTTCTTCTTCTTGCCAATAAATGTCAAACTTTGGCTAGTATCTTTCAGAGGGTTTCTTTCAGTCCCAACAACCATACAAGTATAAAAGTTGGATTGAAAGTTCATCATCACATGTTATACATCATCACATGTTATATTCAAAAGGCACAATGCTGCTTTATGGCAAACCTGATCTGCTATTAGCTGAAGGATAAAAAAAAAGTAGCTTTCCCAGTTGTGAATATATGATTCAGTAATGCTACATGTAAGCAATTGCCATTCTGCTACACCAGCATCCATCAAACAGGCAGATAACATCTCTAACGTATCAGTCATTGAAATGTTGCTGGTATAATAGCACATTGCCAAAGATCAGTGTCTTTTAGCTATGCCTTAACATTTACCTCCCATCTTTTCCCTTGACATTTATTTAGCATCTGCCATTGCTATCCTATTCCAGGGCTCCATTTCACTGATATTATCTTTGAAAATGTTCTCAATATTTTCCACCCTGAAGTGAACAATCACTGATTCCCTCCCCCCCTCTGAGGGGAGAAAGCAGCTAACTAGTGTTTTATAGTTTGCAACATAACTGTATCTTTTTGGGGTAAGGTGTGTGTGTGTGTGTGTGTGTGTGTGTGTGTTATATTTCTCAAATATGAATGTTTGCAAATAAAATTACCTCTGTAAGAACTTCTTGCTTTATGTTTCAGAAAGGTTTTCTTTTTTTAATGGCAGTTTATGTCAAATGAAACAATAGCTTACATTGCAGTAGCTCCTACTGGTAGTTACATCAAAATATTGTTCTTCTTCTTGTTGTTGTTTAGCAGTCTGGTTCACTGGGGAAACAATTCTGTATTAGCTGGTTCTGCAGCCTGCAGAAAGGACACTGAGAAAAAGCGGCAAATAAAGGGCAGACAAACGAAATTATTGGCAGTCCCTGACATCTAATGCTTCATGAGTGGGCTAAAATCATTCTTGCTTACTTTGTCTGCTACATTTATTTATGTATTACTAGAGTATCCATGGTTGATCTGTGTCCTTTAAATTTGCAAAGCAAATATGGATACCCAGGAAGGACCACTTAATAGTTAAAAGGTAAAGGGACCCCTGACCATTAGGTCCAGTCGCGGACAACTCTGGGGTTGCGGCGCTCATCTCGCTTTATTGGCCAAGGGAGCCGGCGTACAGCTTCCTGGTCATGTGGCCAGCATGACTAAGCTGCTTCTGGTAAACCAGAGCAGCGCACAGAAATGCCGTTTACCTTCCCGCCGGAGCGGTACCTATTTATCTACTTGCACTTCGACGTGCTTTCGAACTGCTAGGTGGGCAGGAGCTGGGACCGAGCAACGGGAGCTCACCCCATCGTGGGGATTCGAACCGCCGACCTTCTGATCGGCAAGCCCTAGGCTCTGTGGTTTAACCCACAAACCTACCGTATGTTAAGTGGTTCTTAGTATACACTTTTGCTTAAGAGCATAAGGAGTGCTTTGTTGAATTAGACCAGTGTCCCTTTAATCCAGCATTCTTTGCAAGAAACAGCATTTGCTACATGATCCACAGCAGCCTACCTCCTGCTAATCCCTGATTTAAACCTTGTGTCAGCTGTTTATCAGTGGCTTTCCTCGCAGGCTCTGTCTAACAGTGTTGGACACAAGGATAATTCACTCATATAAAAATGTGTCTGTGCCCTGCTTGGGGCCAGCTCAGTCATTACAGACCCAGATGGAAGTGGCCAAAAATTGTTACCCTGAGCCAGCACTCCACATAATGGCTTTAAACAGTTCAAAGCCACCTTTTCCTACCTAATTGGGAGGATTCACTTTAAGCCAGCACTGCAAAGTCTTGCCAGCTTTTGGTATTGGCATGGAGAACCTCTGAGCAATCATGTCAAAAAATGAGGGAAATGGCTTTCAAATATTTCAGCCTCTGTGTGGAGTGAAGCTTGTTGTTTGGTCTTTTGCTCTTCTTTGCTTGGATGGGGGTTGATTCTAGCTATCATTTAGCCTGGAATTGGCTTTTTTTTGTTATTTCTGTTTTAATTCTAATTTATCAAAATACATAGCTGTTTAAAAAATTAGGAAAAAAAATACATAGCTGTCAACTTTCGGATTTGAAAATAAGGGATTTCCCCCCAAAGTTTCAGATTTGAAAATAAGGGATGCCGCGAGGGCGGTGCAATGGCACCAGGTAGCCTCGCCACCCTGCGCTCCAGAGGCTGCGCGCGAATGGGTGAGTGAAAGAGCGAGCGCGTAGACGGCAGGCAGGCTGTGTGTCTGGTTGGGCGTGAGGGTCTGGCTGCACAAGGCATGCAAGCTCCGCCCCAGTCGGTCTCAGACTCCTTATTGGCAGCCGAGCAAAGCAGCTGAGGAGCCTCCCTGGCCGGCAGGGAGGGAGAGGAGCTGCTTCCTTTGACATCCGGGAAATTTAAGGGATATCAACAATCCGGGATAGCAGCGGGAAATGGCATTGGAATAAGGGAGTTTCCCGCCAAAAAAGGGGGGGGGGTTGACAGCTATGTCAAAATATCATTGCCAATCCATTGAAAAAATGATTGTCAATCTATTGCATTTCAATATTTTCAGTTTTATCCTCCTGCTTCCCCCGCCCCCAGCATCAGTCTTTCTAGTTTTGACCGACAAAAGGCATTTCTGGGGAACGTGGACGTTACTTAGAATAATAATAATAATAATAATAATAATAATAATAATAATAATTTATTATTTATACCCCGCCCATCTGGCAGAAGCTTCCTCCATGCTACCTCTGCCCCTAAATGCTTCCTGCTATGCGCTGCGTGGCATAAGAGGGAAGTCCAACGATTCAGGGTATTTTTTATGCGTATGATTATGAATACTCTTTGAATATAAATGTAAATTGTAAAAACTACCGGTAATTAAAAAATTGGGGGGGGGGGGAGTGGAAGTGGCACTTCGAAAGCCCTAAGAAGCGACTGTTAGGCTGCAGTCTTCAGCAGAGAAATCTTCAGTATACCCAAAGGAGCGTCTCCACCCCCATCGTTCAGCCCAGACACTGAGCTCCAGTGCCGAGGGCCTTCTGGCGGTTCCCTCCCTGTGAGAAGTGAGGTTACAGGAAACCAGACAGAGGGAACGCCCTCCCATCAGATGTCAAGGAAATAAACAACTATCCTATTCCCTACATCTCACCGGCTCTACAATAGTCCAAGAACGAATCTGATTCCCAACGTCTAAGAGCCTTGGTAGATGATAAGGACCCCGAAATTACGATTAATGTAGCTAAATTCTGTGTATCTGCTATTAAACGTAGGAAACAAGAACTTCTTAAAGGAAACTAGTGGGGACATGTAAACATCTGATTTTAATTTAGGTTCTAAAATTTTAAATTGATGTTTTATTTGTAATGTTCTTTGTATCTTTCACATGTTCTACTATTTGATGCTGTATGAGTCGAAGCTGGTCTGTGACTGTTTAAATAAATGAAACTATCCTATTCTTAAAAGACATCTGAAGGCAGCCCTGTTTAGGGAAGTTTTTAATGACTGATGTTTTAATGTATTTTTAATCTTTTGTTGGAAGCCGCCCAGAGTGGCTGGGGAAACCCAGCCAGATGGGCAGGGGATAAATAATAGATTATTATTATTTTTTTTATTATGAAGACAGCAGACAGTGTAGGGATGGTGGACTGGCTCAAGGGCAGCCAGTGTCTGGAGGAGGATTGGCCTGGTAATGGCTGCATGCAGCCTTGAGGATGGCCAGTGGGTGGGCAGGCGATCTGCTGCCTCTCCTGATCTATTCCTTGAGCCATGATGCTGATCTTGGATCATGGTTTGGCTGGCCCTGTGCAGGTTCCAGCTTGTTCAGCCTTTCTCAACCTTGGGTCCCCAGATGTTTTTGGCCTACAACTCCCATCATCCCTGACTACTGGTCCTGCTACCTAAGGATGACGGGAGTTGTAGGCCAAAAATATCTGGGGACCCAAGGTTGAGAAAGGCTGAGCTTGTTGGAATATGGCACGTGAGTTGAATTTAATTGACTATAGCTTTGTTTTTGAGAGGTAGCCAAGAACTAGAATGATCACAGACCTCTGCATTCCGACATGCTACGAAATGGGCAGTTCACGCTAAAACTACAAGCAGATGACCTTATCAGCGAATCCTTTTCAATGACAAAAATATAAATAAAGCAGAACCGAAAACACACCCATTAATCAAGCAACTCTTTCTGTTCAGGGACGTGGCGTCCTTTTCTCTCAGCCAAAACTTTCACTGCCAGAGAGTTGGGAAGCAAAGCAACGGGGGTCTTCTGGAATGTTGCACAGGCTATATTTTAAAGCAGAATGATTAAGATAAGCAGAAATATAGGTCGTTTGTCAAATAAAGATGACAATTTTGATTAAAAATGAGGACAGCAGTAATGGTGGCTGGGTAGTTTGACTGTCAAATGCGGTATAAAATGAAGCTTGCACAAAGCTTGCATTATAACTGATGCAGAGTTGGATAACAAAGTGCTTAAAAGGGGGGAAATATAGAGGTGGCAAAATAAACTGCCGAGGTAAAACTGATAAGCTTGGTGCACTTGTTTAAAAATAAAATGTTACCGAAGGTGCAAAAACCCATCATTCTTCTAGAGGAAATAAAATGTACATGACTTCCTTTATTAAATATACTATTCAGCTGCCATAATTTCCTCTGTGTCCTATACCTCAGGGAATTGTTGTTAGCATTTCAGGGAGGGGGAAAAAATGAAATAAAAACTCTGCTTGGCTTCCATGCCATATAGAAGCCAGACACAGCTTGTTAAATATAGCCCTACATGAAAGAGCCCAGAGGAGCTGTTCTTTACACAGTATAATCAGAACCCCATATATATTCTGAGGTAAAACTAACCCAAGTTTCTTCTCTCCTGCGTTAGTCCATTTCTTCATATTTCTTTGTCACATTCCATTTCCAAGGGATTATGAAGTAGAAGGGAGGCACTCTTTGTGATATAAAGCACATTCTCCTTCATGGAGAGCATGTGTTGTGGTGGGGGGCCAGCAAATCACCCCTCTGGTGCTGGGCGGGATCGGATAGATGGCCACAGCTCCGATTGGGTCCTTGGTTGTTGTTGAGGAGATTTAATTATTGCAATTTGTGATGGACAGCCCAGTGGGTATATAACCCTTGGCACGCCCTGTGATGTTCCTCTTTGCTGCGTGCAACAGATCTCCTGCCCTTCCTCTCCCTTTTATTAGGCCTCTGTGTTGACCTTGCTATGCCTGTCATGGGGTCGTCTGCTGTTGGGGCAGGGGCCTGGTAGGAATTTTTCCAGTTGGCTGATTGGCTGGTGCCATCTGGATTTCGCCTACTGCGTAGCAAATAGTCACAACTTGTAAGGTTGGCGGTTAGGCATTGGTTATTGTGTTCATTGGTGGAGGGGTAAAGATTGGCTGTGTCTGCCCTTCCAATGCTGCTGCTGCGCGGGGAATTCCGTTAAAGGAATCCAGGGGCTTGCCATGCTTTTGTCCATATCCCTCGGTCAGGGGCCAGGGCCACACAAGAGCCCCTGGGAGCATTTGGGGAGAGATGTTGGGTCTGACCCCCTGCCTCCTTTTCTCTCCCCTAAGTGTTTTCCCTTTACTGACGGTCGTCAGTTCTGTCCCCAGTGGGACAGATAGTCTAAACGAATGCCTATGCAACCACTCACATATCATGTATTTCAATAAAGTTGTGGCCAAAATTATGCCAAAAACCAAAACCTAAATTACTGTCTGAGGTGTGAGTTATTTGAGGGGTGGTTTGGGGACCTCGACACGCAAAACTAAGAAAATTGGCAAAACCAAACAGGCCACAGTAAGTGTGTATATATGCATCTCCCCAAGTCAGACCATTGGTCCAGGCTTTAGGTGAAGTTGCTTATAGAAATGCTTTCTTTGGCACCCAAATAATTGCATGCTCTGCAACAGAGATCACTTAAAAGGGGTCGAAGAGCAGCATCGAAATAAATTGTGAAGCAAGAAAAGATTTTGAATACCAGAGAGAAAGAAACAGGAACAAGCACCCATACTTACAGACCCCCTTTGTTGCATTGACACTGTGTTTCAGTGATTCTTCTCCCACCTCTGGGACTATTCCAGAAAACAGCTATTGTGGGAGAGAGGCAATGTGGTGTTGAGAGCCAGTGTGGTGTAGCGGTTAAGAGCGGTAGACTCGTAATCTGGTGAACCGGGTTTGCGTCTCCGCTCCTCCACATGCAGCTGCTGGGTGACCTTGGGCTAGTCACACTTCTCTGAAGTCTCTCAGGCTCACTCACCTCACAGAGTGTTTGTTGTGGGGGAGGAAGGGAAAGGAGAATGTGAGCCGCTTTGAGACTCCTTCGGGTAGTGATAAAGCAGGATATCAAATCCAAACTCTTCTTTTTTTGCAACACAATTTTATGCTGGGCGGGGGGGGGGGACATGCTCACCGAGATCCCTGGGCATTGTACCCCCACTTCAAGTACCAGCCTATCTATCAACTCTTTCTATTGCTAGTCATCGTTTCGCTTTTATTAAAGCACGGTTTAATGTCTTCCCCTCAAACGTCCTTCTTCATAGATTTTCTAGGGACCAAGTTTCGGTCTTATGTGCCTGTGATAACCGTTTGATTGAATCTCTTCATCACATAGTATTTTCTGCCCCTTGTATTCTGCCACCCGTAAGACTCTATTACTTCCATTAACTCAAAAATTACTGGGGTATTTGGAAGAGTCTTACCTTGCTCTTCTGTTGCAAGATTCAGACTCGATTATAACCCGACATATGGCAAAATTTCTGACATCAGTTCTGACACTTAAGAAACGCAATGGATTGTTATATACAGCTTGAAATTTTAATTTAATTTTTATCATATTTTATTCAATTGAGTATCCCTTTTAATCTATTTTACTGTTAGCAATTGTAAACCAGACTGTGCTGTTTCTGTTTTTGGTTGTTATGTCTATGGGCTTAAAGCCGAAATAAAATGAGTTGAGTTGAGAAACTCTTCTTTTTCTTCTAGTATCAGACTAGCACCACCAGGGTTTCAATTTCAAATCCATAAATCTCAGCCATAAAGCTTACAGGGTGACAAAGCTGATTACGCTCTTCCAGGCTAACCTGCCTCATAGGGTTGTGATGACAAAAAAGGAGGAGGAGACACCTGAGTAATCATTCCGACCAATCAGTCAATAATTATCCATTATATTTCCCATGTACCCCATGTCTATTTAGTGAGTGTCTTATTAGTTGTGAAATATTATTCATGTCGTTACATCTTCATATTCACATTACATAATTTCTTTGCAGTCTAGCAGTTGGCCTGGGATGCTGAAATACTTGGCAGCTTCTGAAGACATCATGACTGACCAGGTCTTTTTGAGATAGGAAAACAGGGATCTTCTTACAGGGGAGGAGGTGACAACTAGACCACTGACATCTGCTTGACCTTTATATACCTTTGCTGCTGATAAAGTCCTTTTCTGCTGTTTGGCATTCGACTTGAAATATATCTGTGGCCATCTTGCTACCAGAAGTCTCTTACTGCTTGCTTGCTTGCTTTTCCAGTTCGATATTCAGAGTTCATGACACAGCTTCACACACCCATCAATTATGGGTGATTTTATTTTGTTTCTTGTTAAAATCAATGCCCTACCTATCGTTGGTAATTTGGACCTGTTGCTCAATAAGACGAGAGTTAATGCAGGATCATCAAAATTGCATAAACAAGCCATGTCTCTTAACTCTCAGTCTTACCCCAGTATTTTCAAGCGTTGAAAATACACCTGGCTTGAGAGCAGTACATGTGAAAAGGATCTAGGAGTCTTGGTAGACCACAAACTTGACATGAGTCAACAGTGTGATGCAGCAGCTAAAAAAGCCAATGCAATTCTGGGCTGCATCCATAGGAGTATAGCATCTAGATCAAGGGAAGTAATAGTACCACTGTATTCCGCTCTGGTCAGACCTCACCTGGAATACTGTGTCCAGTTCTGGGCACCACAGTTCAAGAAGGATACTGACAAGCAGGAACGTGTCCAGAGGAGGGCAACCAAAATGGTCAAAGGCCTGGAAACGATGCTTTATGAGGAACGGCTTAGGGAGCTGGGTATGTTTAGCCTGGAGAAGAGAAGGTTAAGGGGTGATATGATAGCCATGTTCAAATATATAAAAGGATGTCATATAGAGGAAGGAGAAAAGTTGTTTTCTGCTGCTCCTGAGAAGAGGACACGGAGCAATGGATTCAAACTACAAGAAAGAAGATTCCACCTAAACATTAGGAAGAACTTCCTGGCAGTAAGAGCTGATCGACAGTGGAATTTGCTGCCAAGGAGTGTGGTGGAGTCTCCTACTTTGGAGGTCTTTAAGCAGAGGCTTGACAGCCACCTGTCAGGAATGCTCTGATGGTGTTTCCTGCTTGGCAGGGGGTTGGACTGGATGGCCCTTGTGGTCTCTTCCAACTCTATGATTCTATGATCTTTGGTTGTTTTCTTTCTGCGTAAGGACTGCTCCCAGTAATCTGAATGCATGGAGCGAGTAAAAAACAACAAGACTAATTTAAGACTAAGATATGTGATACTGCTCTTTGAAGATTGTTCAACCAACACTTTGTGAACCAAGTTAATTGGTGACTCCTTTCCTCAAAGCTGGTCATCAAACTTATAGTTCATATCACATGGTACACAGCAGGGGTGGAAACCTGTCTCTCACCCACAGCCCTTCAAAACCATTTCAGTGCTCATGAGAGTTAGAGAAAAATGTATACAGCCGTACCTTGGTTTTCGAACAGCTTCGTTCTCGAACGTTTTAGCTTCCAAACACCACAAACCTGGAAGTGAGTGTTACGGTTTGCGAACTATTTTTGGAAGCCAGACGTCCGATGCGGCTTCTGTGGCTTCCGATTGGAAGCCACGCTTTGGTTTCCAAACGTTTTGGAAGTCAAATGGAGTTCCGGAGTGGATTCCGTTCAACTTCCAAGGTACAACTGTACACATGGATGTGAAGCAAACATTTGATTGGTGGGATCATTTCATTCCCCACCTCCTGTGGGCCAACTTTGACTAGTGGGGAGCATGGGCATAGTCAGGACTTTGATTAGGGTGGCAGAACCGACATGATCGGTCAGTTAAGCATTCCTGTTGTTTTACTTGATCTGGGGAGGGGGGCAGCTGCCCCTCCTTGGCTATGCCCATCATCCTGCTGCCAATTACCTGATCTTGTGAACCACCCCAAGATCTTTTGATGAAGGACAGTACATAAATCTAATAAATCTAATAATAATGACATGTAGTCACCTGTTTTCCTTTGCCCACATGGTTTGAAATCAAACTGGTGATCAACTGATGGGTGGCTTGCAAAGCCCAGTGCCTTTTCAAGAGCTGCCATGATTATCTGCGCTTGCAAGGGCAAATTGAAATGGTTTGGAATTAATATTTACACTATCTTGTATACTTACTACGTCTTGATTACCACTAATTTTATTGCCAATAATTTTAAATTCAACTGTGTGAGTGTAACTGCTGTTCTTGTGTTGTCTTGTGTTATGAGCTTAAAGCTGAAATAAAGTTGATTGGTTGATTGCAAGGGCACAGTGCAAATTTATATGCACACATTCAAATTTAGAAACAATTACTGTAATTTAAAAAGAAATGCATTGCTCTCAAACTCCAGCAAATCTGTTTTTAAATAGTATCCTGATTCCTGTAGGTGAGCAAGGCTGACCTCTGCAATCTAATTATTTAGCAGTGTTATCTGGTGATCTGGGAGGTTAAGAAGACATCCCAGGGTGCACAACTTGGACTGAAAGAAGCACATCACTGCATAAAGGAAGCTCTGATTTCAGCACCACCTATGCTTGGAAAGGATGCAGGTGGCGCTGTGGTCCAAACCACAGAGCCTAAGGCTTGCCGATCAGAAGGTCGGTGGTTCGAATCCTTGCGACGGGGTGAGCTCCCGTTGCTCGGTCCCTGCTCCTGCCAACCTAGCAGTTTGAAAGCATGTCAAAGTGCAAGTTAGATAAATAGGTACTGCTCCGGCGGGAAGGTAAACGGCGCTTCTGTGCGCTGCTCTGGTTCGCCAGAAGTGGCTTTGTCATGCTGGCCACATGACCTGGAAGCTGTACGCCGGCTCCCTCGGCCAATAAAGTGAGATGAGCGCCGCAACCCCAGAATCATCCACGACTGGACTTAATGGTCAGGGGTACCTTTACCTTTACCTATGCTTGGAAAAAAGGCTAAAATTTAGCAAGAATTGCTACTGGCAACTTCTGTTTATCTCAAAGGACTCCTTTGGATGAAATATATGGGAGTCATATAGGAGTTATGCCAGGTGGAATAAAGCAATGACACACAACATTGCTATGATGTTTCTTCCACATGGGCTCGTGGATTGTATCCCCATAAGCAAAAGAAGATGTTGTTTAAATTCTTTCCCATATTTTCCCTGCTTGTTTACTTTTATTATGCCTTTTCTAGAAAACAGGATTAATTTGATTTCTGGGCTTTCAGGTGTCTTTTGCTCTCCAGGAAAACTGTTAGATTAAAGCAAAGCATCATCCTTTGCCAGTCTCCTAAAGAACTGGGGACATTAAAATTCTGATCCTTAATCCATTTCTTGAAAGCAAGCCTAACTGATTTTAATATAATGTGTGTGATCTAGGCAAAGTTAGGCTCTTTTATGTCCCACTGATTTCCATGAAAGAGAAATCTCAGCACATTTAATTAATATATGCAAGTGAGCGATTATCATTTTTTACCCTCTGGGGCATGTGAAGCTTAAATGTGTGTGCCTGTATCTGAGTCTTCCTAATTGTACTTTCAAATATTTGCGGTGCAAGCCCAACCCAGATTACTAGCTATGGTGGCAGCCTTGTAGGAAGTATCTCTCCTCTAGCTGCTGCCATTGATTGGAGAAGATTGGAGGATCCCAGAAAAAGGAAGGAGGTTTCTCATCTTTTTCAGAGTTCCCCGAGTGGTCAATGTCTAGTGAATGGGTGCAGAATTGTAGAAACAAAATAAAAAAATTCCTTCCAGTAGCACCTTAGAGACCAACTAAGTTTGTTCTTGGTATGAGCTTTCGTATGCATGCACACTTCTTCAGATAAACTGAAACAGAAGTCACCAGACCCTTATATATAGTGAGAGGGTGGGGAGGGGTATTACTCAGAGGGGTGGTGGGAATGGGTGATAGGCTGATAGCTGTGGTAAACCTGTTGACGACTGTTAATGGCTGCAATTAGTCTTACAGGAAAAAGCGAGGGGTGAGAAGGTTAAAAAAGCTTTGTCATGTATAATGAGATAAGAATCCAATATCTTTGTTCAGACCAGGTCTCTCCATGGTTTTAAGATTGGTAATGAGTTGCAATTCAGCAACTTCTCTTTCCAGTCTATTTCTGAAATTCCTTTGCAATAAGACAGCTACTTTGAGATCTTGTATAGAGTGTCATTATACATGACAAAGCTATTTTTAACCTTCTCACCCCTTGCTTTTTCCTGTAAGACTAATTGCAGTCGTTAACAGTCGTCAGCAGGTTTACCACAGCTATCAGCCTTTCACCCATTCCCACCACCCCTCTGAGTAATACCCCTCCCCACCCTCTCACTATATATAAGGGTCTGGTGATTTCTGTTTCAGTGTATCTGAAGAAGTGTGCATGCACACGAAAGCTCATACCAAGAACAAACTTAGTTGGTCTCTAAGGTGCTAGTGGAAGGAATTTTTTTTATTTTGTTTTGACTATGACAGACCAACACGGCTATCTACCTGTAACCAGAATTGTAGACCAAGCCTACAATCTTTCCCCACCTACTGGGGAGTAAATTCCATTGAAAATGGCTCTTACTAATGAGTAGTAATTATAGGATTGCAGCCTTAGAGCAGCAGCCTGGGGCTTCCGGTCGGCGCGCCGGAGGGAGAAGGTCGGGGGAAATGTCGCTCTTGACATTCCCCGACCCGACCGGCTCAAAGGGGAGCTTGCGACGGCGACGCAACCCCCAAAACTCCCGGGAGGGTTGTCCCGGGACCTAAGATCCGGCAGCAGCTCGGAACGTTGCCCCAACTCCCCGGTAGACCCCAGTAGGGGCCGCCGTGAGCGACGCGGGGCGACGGAGCTCATCGGATCGCCATTGCCCGTCGGGTGGAAGCCGCGAGTCCTTCCCCCCTGAGCGCGCCGATTCCTCCAAAACAAAACAAGATCGGACGACTTAAATGTGAGTAATTAAGAAAGAATTTCAAGAATTTGGACTGATCTGGAACAGCATTGGGATGTAATTACGGAGGTCCGTCCCTTGCTACTGTGGCACTAAATCAGGAACTTTATTACCGATGCGGTTGAACTGTATTGGAATTTGGTTATACAACAGAGATTGGATCCTTTTGATACCCCTGATCGGGGGGGCACCTAACTAACACTCTTGATAAGTAGAGGATCTGAATCGGACCTGTTGGACTCTATTGCGGGAATTTGGACTTTGAACTTGGACTGGGTTCGGTCTGGAATATTGCAAAGCTATGTCTATGAAAATGGAGGATGATTTTGAAAATGGAGGCTGGAAGAGGGTCCTTGAAAAAATCTGGGAACTGAGAAAGGAATTCCAAGCGGAGACTGCAAGAATGAGAGGAGAAGTAATCAACACTGATGTCATGCCAGCTGCACAAAGGATGGAAGGGGGAGAAATCCCCCCCAAGGTCAAAGGCAAGCCTCGCCATAGGAAAATTCCTTCTCGGCGCAAGATGTTTAGACTGAAGAAGAGGAACAAGAAAACAACATCGGCAAAGGACTATTTTTTTCGACGCAAGAAGACACCAATAAAGAAGAAGAATTGGTTTAAGAAGTGGGAGCAGGAACAGCTGAGAAGTCAAAGAGAAGGTGAAGTCCAAGTGCAAGCAAGCACTTGGACTTGGACTGGGGAAAGGCGAGGGGAGGGTTGAACAGTGTAGGTGGGTAACCCCGGATTGATTAAATGTGTGGATTTTGAACATTTCTATCGGACATGGTCTTGAGTTATGATTATGTTAGGATCTTTCGAAGTTGGGAGCCTGAAGATTCAGGGGAGTCAGAAGGAAATTTGTAAAAGATTTGGGAGGATGACGCTGAGGTTGGAATTAACAGATGTTATGAAAAAAGAATGTAATGCTATTTTACTAGAGTTAGAACTATGCTTTGTTACAAAGTTAAAGATATGCTTAATGCAACTATGTACCTGAATTGGAGATATATTTTGTTTAATGCAGCCACTGGGGAGGTGCGGAGGAAGTCACTATGACTAAGTTTTGTAACTAAGAATGGTTTACCCGGTAACAGGGTTAGGCCGAAGTCAGATAATGATTGCTTTAAGGTCAGGGGAAATAATGAATGGGTTTACCTCTGTGAGAGGGAGGGTAAGATTAAATAACTCCCCAAGGTGAGAGGTGGGGAGTGATGAATCCTGACCGAAATGTAACGTTGAATATTTATAAAATTATAAAATCAATAAAAATTATTTAAAAAAAAAAAAAAATAGAGCAGCAGCCTGAGCAATATTTTAAGTTTCTAGCATTGCTTTAAAGTCAGGAAGAATGGACTATATGGAACTCGCCGAACTGACCGGGAAACTATGCGACCAGAGAGAGGAGACGGTGGGAAAAGACTGGAAGAAATTTAAAGTATATTTAAAGAACTACTGTAAGATTTAAAGACTGAAAAAAGTTGGAAGAAATAACAGTTTACAGATTAGAATTAGGATTAAGTAATGTAAATGTATGATTTATGGTTAAGACAATTATAAGATGAGAATATAAGTAATATAAGAAAAAATAATGAAAGATGAGAGGCAATTACAAAAGATGATTGACATTGAAACGCAGCAGGGGAGACTGGAGGAAGTCACCCCAACATGATTAGACAAGATGAATGGGAAATTATGATGTTTGTGTCTTTGTATTTTGTATTATGTGTTATGTTAAGTTTCTTTTTCTGTTTTTTGTTTAAAACCCAATAAATATAATTAAAAATAAAATAAAGTCAGGAAGAATGCATACGGTGGTATTAAATTTTACCCAGAGCACACCTATTGGAATTAGCGGGTCTAACTTTGTCATGTTCATTAATTTCAGTGGTTCTGACTAAAGCTCATTTGAATAACACCAATACAATTTTAATTCTTAGATACTTCTTTGTGCTTATTGGGGGAGACGAAAACCCCAAACTCCATAATTAAATGCATTCTTTCCTCACTGAATTCTTCATTATTGTTGGCTTGTTTTACAGCTAAGTAACTTGAAAAAAGTGACCTTTGTCGATGTGTCAGCAAACAGTTTCCCCTCAATTCCAATATGTGTACTCCGGATGTCGAGTTTGCAGTGGTTGGATATGAGCAGCAACAACCTCAAAGATCTCCCACAAGACATAGACAGGTAGTCCTTTATATTGCTTTTGGAAGTTTGGTTGTAACAAACGAAGCATTGACTGACTATACTGTCTAAATTTGGAGGTGGCGTGGATTGGAAGGTTGTCTAACTCAGTGGTGGCTGGTGCCCATTAGCAAAAGGGAGGTCGACCACCAGTAAGTGGAGCCACAGTCAATAAGAGGCGGAGACAACAGATTCTAGTTCTTTCCCCATTTTCCCCACTGCTGAATTCTGCAAGTGGAACACTGAGACTAAGGACTTATCGACACCTCCATTAGCTCCACTGCTTTCCACCGGGGAAACCTGATCTTTAGTGCTGAATTGGCTTTTCTGTGGATTGCCATTTGTCTGATTTAGCACTAAAGAGCAGGTTTTCCGGGAGAAAGTGGCAGGGCAAAGGGAAAACTGCTCAGACCCGTGCCTGAAAAGTGTCGGACAAGAAGGAAGCCTCTCAGATCCATGTTTTCTATGCATGGGATGTAGTGTGGATGAGCCCTAAGAAGAAGAAAGCTGCCAGGCAGTGCCACTCCATGGACTGGTAGCAAGTAAGAAGGCAGGCAAGGGACCCAGGTGGCGCTGTGGGTTAAACCACAGAGCCTAGGGCTTGCTGATCAGAAGGTCGGTGGTTCGAATCCCTGCGACGGAGTGAGCTCCCGCTGCTTGGTCCCAGCTCCTGCCCACCTAGCAGTTCGAAAGCACGTCAAAGTGCAAGTAGATAAATAGGAACCGCTCTGGCGGGAAGGTAAACGGCGTTTCTGTGCGCTGCTCTTGTTCGCCAGAAGCGGCTTTGTCATGCTGGCCACATGACCCAGAAGCTGTACACCGGCTCCCTCGGCCATTAATGCGAGATGAGCGCCGCAACCCCAGAGTTGGACACGACTAGACCTAATGGTCAGGGGTCCCTTTACCTTTTAAGAAGGCAGGCGACTTGAGGCTGGCTGAGGGTGGATAGATGTTGGTGGGGGGTAGTGCTTCATTTGCCCTTGTAGACCAGCCCCCACTGATCTAACGATCATTTACGGTGGAAGATATGAAACTTTGGATGCGCACAAATATTCTGGTCTATGAGCTGGAAGGATGGTGGCAGCTAATCCACATGTTGGCTGTCCTGCTTTGAAAGTAATAATGGTTAAGACTCTATAGCCATCTTCAGGAGGTAAAAAGAATGTGTGAAGTCTCAACTTGGGTCAGGGGCATGGCTTCACCAGCCCTGCCCACAATTTCCCCTCCTCTCCCGACATTTACATGTTCAGCATGAAGTTCAACAGAGAGGTTCTAAGGGCATTCAGAATCTTCCCAGTTTCAGCCAGTGTGGTGTAGTGGTTAAGAGCAGTGGACTCGTAATCTGGTGAACCGGGTTTTTGTCCCCACTCCTCCACATGCAGCTGCTGGGTGACCTTGGGCTAGTCACACTTCTCTGAAGTCTCTCAGCCCCACTCACCTCACAGAGTGTTTGTTGTGGGGGAGGAAGGGAAAGGAGAATGTGAGCCGCTTTGAGACTCCTTCGGGTAGTGATAAAGCGGGGTATCAACTCCAAACTCTTCTTCTTATGTTCTTTTGCATTCCTGAAGGAGGTTTATATCAGGGATAGGGAACGTGTGACCCTCCAAATGTGGGTTGACTCCAGTTTCCAGCAGGCCCAGCTAGCATTGCTGATGACTTGGGATGGTAGGAGTTGAGTCTACCAACATCCTTAGTTTATTGTGTATTTAACTTAGGGCTGTGCCTGACATTTCTACACACTCTCACACAAACACCCTTCTCCATCAGTTAATGAGAAAAGAAATTGCATTCCGAAATTATCAAACGGGAAAGAAAATTTCAGTGACATTCTCATGGATGGAGGGCAGGAATTTTGCTACAACTGCCTTGGTCTTAGGGTGTTTTGTGAGTGCCTTTACTTTCATTCTGCAAATCATCTTCCCACTGGTCTGCTTTCTTCAGCTCTCCTGAGTGCATGCATTTCCTGAAAACCTTATCATTTCCTCATGGCCTGGCAAATACAGGTTATCATATCAATAGGAAGTTTGCTAGTATATAAGCAAACATATCAGCTATGGTATTAATGCATTTAACTATACAACTCTTATTGATTTCCCAAGGCTGGAAGAATTACAAACTCTTCTCCTCCAGAAAAACAAGCTTACTTATCTTCCACAAGCTTTGGTCAACATGTCGAAGCTCACTTTACTGGCAGTGAGTGGCGATAAGTTGGTTGCGATGCCCACAGCTATATGTGAGTCAACCACAGGTCTAAAGTAAGTAATCAATAACAACTTCAAAAAATGTTCTTCCTTTTCTCTTTCCTGGATCTATTCCCCTAGATTCTACAATGGATGGCATCTAATCCTGCATTTTCTTCACATAATCTAACTCCCCCCCACACACAATATTACGTCCAGGTTACAAGGTGTCACAAACAGATAGCAGAAGAAGCGTATTGACAGATATGCTTGTAAAACAAGGGGTGAGGGAATAAAGAAAACTCTTTTAGGTACCCAAGAAACTATGTTGATGGCTTGCTGTTGGGGAATAGGAGCAATGAAGGTCACATCCACACTAAACAATTCCCCCAACAATCCTTGCAACTGTAGCTTGCTAAAGGTGCTGGGAATTGTAGCATGGTGAGTGGAAAGGATGGTGAATATGGTAAGTACCGGCACCTATTTTTCTAGGGGGGGGGGGAAAGCACTGATCATAACTGTCAAGATTCTCTTATCGGTTGTTCAATAGTAAGACCAAGCCATATTGTCTTTAAAGTCTCTTTATTTTGTGCAAAGCTGTTTACAGTGCAGAGTTCAGTTTATCATGTCTGCTCAGTCACTAGCAGAATCCGGAAGTGCCTCCCTTCTGTTTTGGCACCAACACCAAAGCCTCAGCATCCTGAATTGCCGCCTTCTCCTCCTACGTGAAATAGGCACCGGAACTGACGCCTCCCCCTCCGAGCGAGTCTGCTGGGTGGTGCCAGGTCTCTCAGCAACTCCCTGTACACATGGCACTCCCTGGCTCCCAGCCACTAACTGCTCCTCCCCCGAACAGGGGCTGCCAGATTCACTCGAAGATGACACAGGCTGCGGGTCCCTGTATGCACACTGTGCTGGTCCCGAGGGATATCCGATAGGCGAGGTCTAGTCCAGTCCAAGGTCAGTCCAAGCCAGAAGTCACGAAGCCGAAGTCACGAAGCCGAGGTCAGGAAGCCGAGGTCAGGAAGCCGAAGTAACAAAGCTGAGGTCAGGAAGCCGAGGTCAGGAAGCCGAGGTCAGGAAGCCGAGGTAACCAAGCTGAGGTCAGGAACGCAGGAACCAGGAATAGGAACTAGGCAGCACCGATGTTGCTCCTGCAACTTGGGTCTGGGACTGGCTGGCTTTTATCTGCCCCGAGGCAAAGGGCGGCTCCGATCCTCAGGTGCCTCGCCTCTCCTGGCTTGGAGGCGAGCACTCCTCCTGCGGGAACTTAGTTCCCTTCGCCTCTCTGCCCTTAGCCTTTGCAGCTCAGGAGAAGCTGGAGGGTTACCGGACCCAGAGGCAACCTCAGCTTCCCCTGACTGGGTGGGGAGTGGAGCACCTGCAGGCAATAAGTCCTCCATCCCATTAGAAGCCAGATCAACCTCAGCTGATGCCTGCACCTGAGGATCCAGCACAGGTGAGTCCCCTTGAGACTCAGGCCCCAGCCCTGGCTCTGCTGGTTCTGGAGGCAGTGAATCATGTGCAGGCTGGGATCCCTCAGGTTCAGCGTCTGAGTCTGACTCCCAGGTCATCACACACTCAGAGCTGGACTGGCAGGGCTGGGCAGATCCCTGACAATAACCATATTTGCAGATAAGATAAAGCCTCCTTTGGCCCAATTAATTCCATAATAATCCTGCCATGTTAAACAAATTCAGGACAACCAACACAATCAGTGTGTAGGTGCAACCAGTATTGTGTGATCTCCACAATTAGAACATATCTATCTTCCTATGGTAAGCAGAAGATTGTCAGGGTTGGTCATGTGCTATGCCATGCTTTCTGAGGCAGCCGTTTTGTATTATGCCACCCCCAGCAGCTATTTTGTGGTGAATACCCTCAGTACTCTCTCAAAATTCAAAATCTGCTCACTGCTTCTAAAAGGTTGCTGACCCCTGGTTTAAGGCCTTTGCTCTCAGAACCAGTAATTCTGATCATGGTCTCATGGGGGCTAGTAGGGATCTGAATATTGAGCCAGGAAGTGTGCCAGGAGAAGCAGAACTCACATATTGTGGGAATGTTAAGGATAGTAGGAAAGGATATATTGAATACTGTAAGTATCCTTCCTTCACTCATACTAATGAGTGATGTAGCAGAGCAGATTCCCCTCAATATAGCAGGAAGCTAGTTTGCAGATTCGTTTGAATCTCTTTTGTTAAGTAATCCAATTTGGCTTGCCCGGATGGATTATTCCTGGTGTCCCCTTTTATCCCTCTTAAAATAATAAAGACACAAGAGATTTTCCTTAAAAGTAACAAGAAATTTACTCACATTCAGTTCACAATTAGATCCCTGAAAGGCAGGCTTTCCTTAGTACAGTAGTTGCATTAGTCTGTGAATTTATCTCACATGGAGAGTGAGCTCACGTGCTGCTGGCTGAGAGCCAGCAGATAGCAAAATCATATTAAGAGAACAAAATGGCTGCAGGAGAGCAGCATGGCAGCAAGAGAGGAGAGCAAGAGAGAGAAAATGGTTGCGTGACTCGACTTTTATGGAGTCAGCCAGGGCCATGCCCATCTCCCAGGTCACATGCAGGGGGAGGATGCTCCAGACCAATGGAACAGGAAGTTACACTGACTGGATGTCCCCCTGTCTGTGCCCACTCTAGGGAAACGAGGAATGTTGCATTTGACTGTTCCAATGGATTACTGTACATTCCACACATATGAATCTGGTGTTTTCCCCCTTCATAACTCTAGTTAACTCCCTTGAGTTAAAATGTTTTTCATGGTTTCCCCCGCTTAAGATTGCTGTGCAAAATTGAACCAAGAGGGTGGAGTCGAAACTATTTTTATGCTCCTCAGGAGGTGGAAAATATGTCTTTCAATTCAATAATTAAGCATGGGCTCTCAGTCTTGTGCAAGTCTGCCTCCACAAGGCTACTTCTGAATTAACGTTTATTCTAGCTAATTAGCATGAAAAGTGTGTGGCTTCTATGCCCACGAAAAGAGTAGCAAACTTTTGCCCGTAGATAAATTGACTTTGCTCAGCAACCAAGTAGGAAGAACGGAAAATTTATAGGGCAATAAATCATTTGGCATATAGCAAGTTACAGTCTGCTTATGATAAGGAACATTATATAACCCTCTTCATGCTAATATTTCATTTTTTTGCAGATTTATAAGCCTCAAGGATAACCCTCTTGAAACAACCTCATTTCAAGAGATTGACGAAATAACAGAAAGTGACCGTGATCGTGAGCTGTTTGAAAAAGAATTTATGAAAGCCTACATTACAGACCTCAGAGAAAGAGGTACAGACATATATCAATGAGACCGCAGCCTAATTTCCTTTTCATCCCAGTGTATTGCGATGCTAATTTCAACCCTATTTCTTCATCACATTAGGGAGGAAAGTTAGTCAATTATACAAGTCAAAATCCTTGAGAATAGCCGTTTAAAACAGAAAGCGAGTTTCTCAATCATCTTATGGAGGTGTGCTTGAAATCTGCAAGAAGTGCATATAAAAAGGAGAAGGCTGGGAATTAAAGATTTTCTTTTTCACCCTGTAATGCTGCCTTCCTCTCACTTTCCTTTGTCACTGTCATGTCATTTGGTACATAGCTGTGTACATCACCTTGAGAGGTGTGTGGAAGGAGAGAAGTAAATGAATAATAACAGTCCCTAAAGCAGCTCTGCCCCATTATTTAAAAACTCTTAGCCAACCATATAACCAATCTTATCTGAACTTAAGAAGAGCCTGCTGGATCAGGCAATGGCCCACATCCTGTTCTTACCCAGATGCCTTCTGTGAAACCAGCAAGCGGGACCTGAGCACAGGACCTGAGTACGGTTTCCAGCAACTCGCAATTAGAATGCTTCCCATCCCTATGTCAGCCATATGACTATTGTGATCTCCTTGACTTGTTTGTCCTTGAACTAGAGACAAAGCTTGTTGCTTGAATAGTTCCAAGGCAATAAGGCAAAATTCAGGAACAGTGACTCTTTCCATGGTGAAGCAGAGGCCATTCTCTTCCCCTCCCCATCCTCATCCCCATCCCCTGAGCTGCAGCAACCAAGAATCATGTTCTGCTGACAGAGGAGGAGGCTGGACCATGATAGCATCAGGGGAAACACTCTTTTGAACAATGCCTCACCATCCAGGAGCTGAACAGAAATGGTGGTCCTCCAGATGTTTTTGGACTTCTGCTCCCATCAGCCCCGGTCAGCATGGCCAATGGTCAGGGATGATGGCAGTTATATTATTATTCTAATTTATTGCATTTATATCCCACCTTTTTATCAAGGTGGCGTCCATAGTTCTCTCCTCCTCATTTAATCCCCACAACAACCCTGTGAGGTAGGTTAGGCTGAGAGGCAGTAACTGGCCCAAAGTCACCCAGTGAGCTTCATGATGGTCAAGTGGGGATTTGAACCCTCCTGTCCTAGTCCAACACTCTAACCACTACACCACATGGCTCTTTGTTGTCCAGCAACATCTGGAAGGCCACACGTGCCCATTTCCTGTGTTAAAGCAACTGATGTTGTCTCTGGGTCAGGAACTAGTCTCATCTGCATATATGAGGCTTCAGTTTCCACATAGTCTAATTCCAAAAGAAGTCAAGGCCTTGCTTGTTCTCCTAATATTTCATTATTAACTGACAATGTACTGTTTAAGGCAGTAACTGTACATGACATTCTAACAAACCTCATGACTCATCTCAATTCAGACTCTGATAGGCCTCTGTTTTATGTGCTTGGACAAATCATAAAGTCTGTTAGAGTGCCATGTATAGTTACTCCTGACCTAACACAATTATACACATAACCTTCCTAATCTTTCCCACTAAAGCTTCTGCCTCAGACTGTCTTCCTGCAATCCAGCTGTTAACCCAATCCCTCAATGGCTCCCAGTTGGAGTAATTATTTACTTTCAAGAAGCATGGATGGGCTGCTTGCCCTAAAAAATGGCAAAGATTTGTAGGTGCTTATGGCAGTGTTTGGCCACTTGACAATAAAAACCAATATCCAGCTGTTTGAGTCCACACGCAGCTTCCAAAACAGATAAGCAAGCACAGAGTTATCTGTCTATAAATCCACTAAGTTCGATAAATGTGATGCCTCCAACATGATCATTACTCAATACCTACCTTCTGTGAATTACAGGGATGTCTCCCAACTGAATTCTTGAAATCTGATCCAGCTTAGGGTGTTTTCACAAATGATACTAAGAACAGCACTTCGGATGAAAAGTTACCATCTATTCACAGTCTTAATTTGAAATGCATCGCTTGTGAATTTTGTTTATATGGAATGGGAAATAAAAGAGGGCTAGTTTTGATCAAATATTCAGTGGGCTTTGTTGGAGGAAGCCTAAATGGGTGGGAGAGTTCACATTCCATCACATCCAAAGCTCTGACAACTAGCCAAAGCAGGAGATGGGATCATTTTTCACCATTTGTTTTCTCATTGGTAGTTTTTTAATTCCCCCTTCCCATTGAAACCATAAGGTTCCAGGCTGGCGTAGTTAAGGAGCCTAATCCAAAGGACTCTTGAGAAAGTGAGGGCATAGCTGTCAACTTTCGGATTTGAAAATAAGGGGTTTTTTCGAACTTTTGGATTTGAAAATAAGGGATGCCGCGAGGGCGGTGCAATGGCACCAAGTAGCCTTGCCACCCTGCGCTCCAGAGGCTGTGCACGAACGGGTGAGCGAAAGAGCGAGCGCATAGACTGCAGGCTGGCTGTCTGGTTGGGCGTGAGGGTCTGGCTGCACAAGGCATGCAAGCTCCGCCCCCAGTCGGTCTCAGACTCCTTATTGGCAGCCGAGCAACGCAGCTGAGGAGCCTCCCTGGCCGGCAGGGAGGGAGAGGAGCTGCTTCCTTTGAAATCCGGGAAATTTAAGGGATATCAACAATCCGGGATAGCAGCGGGAAATGGCATTGGAATAAGGGAGTTTCCTGCAAAAAAAGGGAGGGTTGACAGCTATGAGTGAGGGGCAGATCCAGCAGTCCCAAGGTCACTCTGACATGCAGCATTCCTGAATATAAGTAACATTGAGGACTGGCCCATTATGGCAGTACAGTGGTACCTTGGTTCTCGAACTTGATCCGTTCCGGGAGTACGTTCAACTTCCGAAACCATTCAAAAACCAAGGAACGGCTTCCGATTGGCTGCAGGAGCTTCCTGCACTCAATTGGAAGCCATGTAAGCCATGTTGGACGTTCGGCTTCTAAAAAATGTTCGCAAACCGGAACACTCACTTCCGGGTGTGCGGTGTTTTGAAGCCGATTTGTTCGGGAGTCAAGCCGTTCGACTACCAAGGTACCACTGTCTCAATAAAATCATTTTTCACGTGGCTTGGTGCTGGACTAGGGAAAGCAGCTTCAGCAGTACCACTGCTTGAGTAGAAACTCTTTGGCTCCAGGACATAATATGAGAAATAATTCTACACATAACTATCAGCAAGACAAATATGTTTATGCCAAGGCTCTATACATGGTTTAGCATGAAATTGGCTTTCTTGGAAATAATCGGGGCCTTGTGGTGCCAGGGGTAGATGAACTTAATGAGCTATAATTTTGTAGTTGTTTGCACATTCTTAAACTTGGATTGCTTCAAAAGAGAATTGGACAAATTTGTGGAAGGCAAGGATGTCAATGGGTACTAGCCATGATGACTATTCTCTGCCTCGCATCTCAGAGTAGAGACAGTATATCCATGTGTAGGGAACGCTCCTTGCAACAAAAGTTATTAATTTAAAATGTTTGGAGGATTTGGGTGGAGAGTGAAGCTTATTTCCACAATTGTTTCAAGACCTGCCTAACCAAGTAAGCATTCAGAGATTGACAACTAACATAGGTAAAGGTAAAGGGACCCCTAACCATTAGGTCCAGTCATGACCGACTCTGGGGTTGTGGTGTTCATCTCGCTTTATTGGCCGAGGGAGCCGGTGTACAGCTTCCGGGCCATGTGGCCAGCATGACAAAGCCGCTTCTGGCGAACCAGAGCAGTGCACGGAAACGGCGTTTACCTTCCCGCCAGAGCGGTTCCTATTTATCTACTTGCACTTTGACGTGCTTTCAAACAGCTAGGTGGGCAGGAGCTGGGACCGAGCAACGGGAGCTCACCCTGTCGTGGGGATTCGAACCGCCGACCTTCTGATCGGCAAGCCCTAGGCTCTGTGGTTTAACCCACAGCGCCACCCGTTAGATTGACAACTAACATAGTATACTTCTATTTTCTCTTTGCAGAGACTGTTCCTTGCTACACTACAAAAGTATCACTTAGTGTCCAAATATGAGGTCTGGGATACGTACATCATCAGAGAACCCAAAGGTTTAATTTTGCCATAACAAATGGGGAAAAAACATCTTTAGTATTAAGTGCCAATATAAGCTCTGAAGAAGAAGAAGAAGAAGAAGAAGAAGAAGAAGAAGAAGAAGAAGAAGAAGTAGCAGCAGCTATCAGTGTTTATGGGAGTTTTGTTGCATTTGTTAGCTTCAAATGACCAGGCTATGATGTGATAGTTGTAATCTCCAGTTGACTCTGTCTACCATTACAAAATGTTTCTTATGTGAAAATAGTCGATTCCTTAAAATACGTGTAATTTTTTTAGACCAAAAATAGGCACCTGAATTAAGATCTTCCCTTCTGTGCTGACCATTTCCGTGTATGTGTCCGGTCTACTGCAGCACTGTAAGAATCAAGGCCTAATTAAAGCTGTTTTCCAGGCAGAGGGTTTGCTGCAAATGCCAGGTGTCCAGGACTAGTGTATCTGGCACTTAAAGCTCACAAGAGGACTATGCCAATTCCCCAGCTGACCATTCTTTGGACTAGTGCGATCAGCACGTCATCATTCACTATCAAATCAGTGACTGTGGTGCTCAGTTGGTACCATTTCCTAGAAGTACCTTTTCCCACTTCCTATTTAGTGGGACAGTCACCAGGGAAAGCTTCTGTCTGAACAGAGCCTTGGCTAATGGCAATTTCCCTGTAATTGTATCCTCGGAGAAAAGGTGATTGCTTGCAGTTAACGCGTTTACTCCGCTGTTCAGAACTGTCTTTTCCCCACGCTGCTTTACAGCTGAAATTACAGTTGGAAATATAGAGACTGCAGTGCAGAATCCTGCACGGATACGCCAGATGTGTGCACAGTTCTGGGGTGTCCCCCACCTCCCCGAGTCTTCTCACAGTAGCTTCAAACCTTTCTGAATGCAGGAGGGTTTAAGAAAGCAATTTGCAGTTGAGCGCGGCTATGGCAAAAGTAAATTAGAACAGGGTCCCAACTCAAGTAAACAAAGAAACAGGACCTTTTTGCTTTGATTGTTGGAGCAAGAGTTTGCCTCATCCAGTGCTGCTTCCTAAACATCCCTGGGTGACTTGGGATATAGAGTACAAATGGGAACTGCTATTTGGGAATGTGTTTGATTGTATTTTCAAAATCTTCATTAAGAGCAATAGCTAAGGATGCCAAATGAGTAGAAAAAAGTAGCCTGGCAACTTGATATGCAGAATTCAAACGCTTTTTTTCTTGCTGCAAACAGCTTCAGCACTTGCCAATAACAGCTACTGCTGAAGACACAGTTATAGCTGCCAGTTGAAAAGTTGGCAACCCAAATTACGACACAGCGGCAGTTTTTCTGACAAGTAGCTTCTTACAATTTGAGAGATTTGTTAGAACTATAAGAGAAAAAAGAGCTCAGGAAGCACGTTTCAGCTTTTAAAAAGCTAGAGTGATGTTTTAAAACTAGGCACTTTTCATTAGTATTGTTAATTCTGAAATGGCAGTATTTTTCTGTTATAAAAATATTTTTATTTTGTTTCAGTGTCACAGCCGTAAGTTCACTTTCTCTTATGACGGCTTACTTGTTTTGTAGTCTGTCGTAACTTTTTTTTGTATGTGTACAGTAGACTTTCAAAATGATTTTGTTTTGCATAGTTATTTTTTTCATTCGTTCAATAAACCATACTGATAACCTGTGAAGTTGTGAAGTTGTTTCATTTGTATGACACCCGGCAGATGTAGGCAGGTAAAAGGTTGAACAGACAGCTTATACTACCACATAAACATAGCAAATACCCATGTCATGTACAATGAAGGCTGCAATGCTAATACACACAGACCTAGTGTCGCCCCATCACCCTCAAACAGCAATATCCTCATATAATAATAATAATAATAATAATAATAATAATAATAATTTATTACTTGTACCCCGCCCATCTGGCTGGGTCCCCCCAGCCACTCTGGGCAGCCTCCAACAGATATTAAAATACATTAAAATATCACAGGTTAAAAACTTCCCTAAACAGGGCTGCCTTGAGGTATTTTCTAAATGTCAGATAGTTGTTTATCGCTTTGACCTCTGATGGGAGGGTGTTCCACAGGGCGGGCGCCACTACCGAGAAGGCCCTCTGCCTGGTTCCCTGTAGCTTTGCTTCTCGCAGTGAGGGAACCGCCAGAAGGCCCTCAGCACTGGATCTCAGTGTCCGGGCTGAACGGTGGGGGTGGAGACGCTCCTTCAGGTATACAGGACTGAGGCCGTTTAGGGCTTTAAAGGTCAGCACCGACACTTTGAATGTGTTTGGCTTCTGATGCCTCCCCTCGGAACATCTCACTGAGCTATAAGCAAATATCATTTTAAATTCCTACAATCTCCAGATTCAAGCTATGCAGGACAACCCAGAGCTCTGTGGGAAATTTTAAATGGTGGCTCATCATACCAACCAGGCATGGCCAATAGGAAAGTCCGGAACATGGAGGGCTTTCTGGCAAGGACCCCTTCAACTGTGGAGCCAGCTGGTAAAGTTGGTGTTATAGATTTGGGTGGCGGACCCCCCCTAAACCCCAGAAATCAATAAATGTTAGGATTCTGATGTGAAGGAAGAGAAATACAAGCTGCAGATGAATACCTGAGCTAGCAGGTGCAAACTGAACTGGCGAAGCTAGGGACATTAAGAAACAATAGAGGGCCATTGAGAGCCATTGGCAATGCAAGGGATACTGTCCTTCCCCCTTGACCTGAGGTCATAGCTGTCAACCCTCCCCTTTTTTGGCGGGAAACTCTTATTCCAATGCCGTTTTCCGCTGCTATCCCAGATTGTTGATATCCCTTAAATTTCCCGGATTTCAAAGGAAGCAGCTCCTCTCCCTCCCTGCCGGCCAGGGAGGCTCCTCAGCTGCGTTGCTCGGCTGCCAATAAGGAGTCTGAGACCGACTGGGGGCGGAGCTTGCATGCCTTGTGCAGCCAGACCCTCACGCCCAACCAGACAGACAGCCTGCCTGCCATCTACGCGCTCGCTCTTTCGCTCACCCGTTCGCGCGCAGCCTCTGGAGCGCAGGGTGGCGAGGCTACTTGGTGCCATTGCACCGCCCTCGCGGCATCCCTTATTTTCAAATTCGAAAGTTGACAGCTATGCCTGAAGTGTGAACAGAGACGGGATTTGGAAGGTTGCCAGGGCAACTGAGGGTGAGGTGACAGGAAAAGAGAGTCTTGAGCAAGGTGTTCTGGGAAGAAGGAGAAGGAAGAAAGACTGGGATCCATCTTGGGCAGACTGGCTGGAGACTGGCGGGAAGAGATGCATTGGACTCCATGGCTGCACTGCTGTGGGAGACAAGCCCCTCTTGAAATGGTGGCGGCTGAAATTAGTGGTACTTAAAGGAGCTTAATTTTGCCTAGATTGTGGCTTAAGGATTTGCAAGCAAGCAAGAATGTAGTCACCCATAAATCAGCATTTTTGAGGGGTAAATAACAAAGTTAGTAAGTCTTGGTTAGTCACATACCAAGAATGCTGAAAAAGAAAATACAATTATCTTTCCTTTCCTCTTGACCAGTGACATTTAGACGCCATCTGGAACTTGAGAACTTTTCACTTCAGGAAAAAAGAAAAGAGTCCATTTATCATATGTGCTGACAGCATTTCATATAACATGATTTGTTATGAACAGGCCTCTGGTACAGGTTGCATGCACCAAGAGGCCACGGAAAGATGAAATCAGTTTCAGTTGCAAGAATGTAATTGTTAATACAAAGCACCCAACAGGAATTAGAGTATGGTGAGGGAGTCATTTTACTTCCAGCACCTGAAACAGTAGAACTTTGACTGGCATAAGTTCCATAAACTCTAACTGTTTTTTTCTTCCACCTTTATTTATATATTTATACTTATTGAATTTATATCCCAAATTTCAAGTTGCCTGGCGGCCACTGGGTTGTTCACACACACACACACACACACATGAGCAATCACCCTTAATTAAAACCATTCCACAACTTAATCATATTAAACAGAGATAGGCAATGCAGTGCCTTCCAGATGTGGACTACAACTTGGTCAGTCCCAGTGGTGCAAGGAGAAAGATTGTATTGGAGTTGAGAGGCAGAAGTGATTCATGCGGGATGTGGAAGAAATGGGTAGATTGGAAGAAGAGGTGCAGAGAGTTGAACTGCTGGGGTGAGCAAAAGATCTAAGCCCCGTTCTCCTTGCACCTAAAACCTCCACACATGTGGCTCAGAGCTCTGATCTCTGCCCTGATTATCGTCCCCATTGCATAGCTGTCAACCCTCCCTTTTTTTGCGGGAAACTCCCTTATTCCAATGCCATTTCCCGCTGCTATCCCAGATTGTTGATATCCCTTAAATTTCCCGGATTTCAAAGGAAGCAGCTCCTCTCCCTCCCTGCTGGCCAGGGAGGCTCCTCTGCTGCGTTGCTCAGCTGCCAATAAGGAGTCTGAGACCGACTGGGGGCGGAGCTTGCATGCCTTGTGCAGCCAGACCCTCACGCCCAACCAGACAGCCAGCCTGCCTGCCATCTATGCGCTCGCTCTTTCGTTCACCCGTTTGCGCGCAGCCTCTGGAGCGCAGGGTGGCAAGGCTACTTGGTGCCATTGCACCGCCCTCACGGCATCCCTTATTTTCAAATCCGAAAGTTGACAGCTATGCCCCATTGCCCCAACCACCATCTCATATCTGGTGAAGCAGGAAGCAATATAGCCATGGAAATGGCTTTGGAAATTAAGGACAGTTTTATGTTATGACAAAAGGGTAGTCACCAGGCATTCAAGGAAGAAGAAGAAGAAGAAGAAGAGTTTGGATTTGATATCTTGCTTTATCACTACCCGAAGGAGTCTCAAAGCGGCTCACATTCTCCTTTCCCTTCCTCCCCCACAACAAACACTCTGTGAGGTGAGTGGGGCTGAGAGACTTCAAAGAAGTGTGACTAGTCCAAGGTCACCCAGCAGCTGCATGTGGAGGAGCGGGGAAGCGAACCCGGTTCACCAGATTACAAGTCTACCGCCCTTAACCACTACACCACACTGGAAAAAATAGTTAGTGGACTGGTAGTGATTACGGTGCCTTCTATATGATTTAGGACAGGGGTGCCCAAACTTTTCCCAAAGAGGGCCAGATTTGATGAAGTGAACATGCATGAGCACTGACCAAAGTTGTTGCGCTTTTTTTTAGGATTGAAGTTGCTGAGCTTTTTTTAGGGTTTTGCCCCAGGACATTAAATTGGCCCCCTGAAATGGACTTTGGACATGCCTTATTTAGGACCACAACTCTGGTGGGAATTGTGGTCCACCAGCATCTTGTGTGTACTACCCTGGCTACCCCTGTCCAAGCTGTTAACTCCATTCATTATCCCTTTAGAAAACAGAGCTCATTACCTTACCGGTAGTAAGTGAAGTTCATTATCTGTTGCTCTCCTCTTGCCTTGGGTTTTACATTGAGCTTGTTTCGCTTTGACGCTTGGTAAGATTAAGTGCTCATTGAAGCTTTTTTTTGGGCCGACCTGGCCACTCGGAGGTCACATTACATCTAGACTGTGTTGCACCTGGATGTATAAAAGCCTTCCTATTATTTAGTGCTGGCTTTATTTCTTCCATTTTATGGATTATCCTGAGACATTTAAAAATGGGTACATGGGTCAGACAGATCATTTATAATTTAATTGCTGTAGTTACAGCTGACTACGCTTGGAGGAAGTAACAATCTTTATCATGCTTTGTTTAGAAAGAAAATCTGTATAATTGAGTTCTGGAACTACCTTTTGGCTTCCTTGTTTTTGGTGTCTGTAGTAATTAATTTCTCTCTTGAAGCACTAATTGCCTTGGGGCAATTATCATACATCTATGTTCCTTACACTCCTTGGCGTACTGTTATTGTCGGAGAATGCTAATACATTTCTGAACCTATTCTGACAGGACCTTGTTGTGCGAGTTACAGATGACGCAGACCCATTATTCCTGCATTCTCTTGCAGTTTCCAGTCAGATGAAAGACATGGCAGCCTCTTTCGTTTGTGTTCCAATAAATAAATAAATAAGCCACTTGGCAATTCTCTTGGCAAATAGGCTTGATGACCTATTCATCAAGCATTCCTTCTGATTTGCTGGCACAAAGTTTACATGGAGGTAAGATGATACCCCACCTTTATTTAGCATTCATTCTGATTTGCTTACGGGGTGGTTATATAACAATGAGAATTCTCTCAGCATTTGCTTGTAGGGTGCTTGCCTGTCTTACCACTAATAACTTGTGCCTCCCAGACTTTCGATAGCATTTCCCCGACACTTTCCGAACTGCAAAAAGTCTGTTGGTTTGTTGTGCTAGGGCAGCAGAGCCCTTTAATCCACTTTAAATGCTCGAGCCTCAAGTTCTGGTATGTATAGTCCAGGCATGTCCAACAGGTAGATCACTGGATGTCTGCATGTCTGCGGTAGATCACTGGTAGATCATTGGCTCCCCCCAAAGAAGCTGAACAACTGTGGCTCCCCTAAAAAAAGCTCAACATTTTACCTCCTCCCCTGAAAAAACTCAACAACTTTGACCCCCCCAAAATCCCCTAATGGGCCTTCCTCCTTCCTAAAAAAAGCTCAACAACTTTGACCTGAACCCCCCAGCATCCTCACACCATATTTGAAAGCAGCAACAAGTCAGCTTGGGTGGTGCAGAATGGGACGTATAGCAGACCTTGCCATCAGTCCTCATTCTCCCTGCATCTGTTGCCTGAGGCAGGTCCCCCACTCTGCAATAATATACTTATTAAGGAGCAGGTTGGGACGTGCGTGGTGCTGTGATCTAACCCACAGAGCCTAGGGCTTGCCGATCAGAAGGTGGGCGCTTCGAATCCCCGGGACGGGGTGAGCTCCCGTTGCTCGGTCCCCGCTCCTGCCCACCTAGCAGTTCGAAAGCATGTCAAGTGCAAGTAGATAAATAGGTACCACTCCAGTGGGAAGGTTAACGGTGTTTCCGTGTGCTGCTCTGGTTTCACCAGAAGCGGCTTAGTCATGCTGGCCACATGACCTGGAAGCTGTCTGCGGACAAACGCCGGCTCCCTCGGCCTATAGAGCGAGATGAGCACGCAACCCCAGAGTCATCCGCGACTGGACCTAATGGTCAGGGGTACCTTTACCTTTAAGGAGCAGGTCATGTTGAACACAGTGGAACAGTGAGTAAACATGCATAGGATGGAACTGTATGTAAACTGAAGGCAGGTCTAGACATTCTTGTTGACAGTTGCCTCACCCCCAGAGGACTTGCTTGCTTGCAAGTGTGAACCAGGAGCTGAGTTGTGGCAGATCCTGCAACATTAAACCCTTCAGAACCCCCAAAGAACTTGGAAGTTCCTGTAGCTGAGACCATTAACTTCCTTGCTTACAATCTTGGCTGCTCCCATGCTGGAATGACTTCCAGAAGTGAAAACAACACCATTGATATTCTGCATGAATCCACTCCAGAGATGCAATCCATCAAGTATTTCTGTTGTACAGCTTCCTTTCATCTCTGTGGGCTATTTACAGGGGTCACATTCAAAAAGTTATGTCCTGCCCCAGCAATGTTCCTGCAAGATACTTTTCTTCTGATGTCTGAAGAGTCAGCAAGGATCACTTGCAGAATTTTTAGCATGAAAATCTAGATTAATATTTTTTTTAAAAAAGAATTTTTAGCTTTCCCCCTTGAAATCTGTTGACTTTTGTTTTTGCCTTTTCATCTGAAATCCACGGACTATTTAGAGAAGCATCTCTTAGAAAAAAAAGAAAACAAGTCGCTGGCAATGTCTTTTTAAATCATTTCGGCAGAGACGAGAAGTACCGATAAAATTTGAAACAAATCAGTGAGAGCTGTTCGACAGTGGAATTTGCTGCCAAGGAGTGTGGTGGAGTCTCCTACTTTGGAGGTCTTTAAGCAGAGGCTTGACAGCCACCTGTCAGGAATGCTTTGATGGTGTTTCCTGCTTGGCAGGGGGTTGGACTGGATGGCCCTTGTGGTCTCTTCCAACTCTATGATTCTATGATTCTAAATCAATTATTGAGTTTCAAACTCATTTATTTAAACAGCCATACTCATAAATGGCCAGCCAGATGTCCAGTTTTGGACCAGCCTGATGCAATTTTGACACCTATGGCTTGATTTGGATATAAAGGAAGGCTGTACATTTCAAAGATAAAGACACTTGATTGGAAAGACCTTGCCCCTCTACAGTAGTTGCAGTTCCAAGCAAAGTGCCCAATGCCATAGCTTGCCATGTGTTGTGCGCTCTCTTGCCATTCATGCCGTCTGATGATGTGGACAGGTGCTTTCTATTATGTGAACTTAAGACTGTAACCATAGTAATTGGGAGGATGGGACCGAGTCTTTTGTTATTACTTTGTGAAAGGAACACGAATATGTCTTTGCAAAATATAAATTGGAAGCTGAAAAGGCTTTGGTCTCCTGTGAAATTAGCTTCCTTCTCCCTAGAAGTATTGTTTGCCTTTCTTTACAAAAAAAACCCTCTCTGTAACCTGAGACTTAGAAAATTATGATAAAAAAAGCCATTTACAAAAGGCGGGGGAAAGGATAAGGGAGAGCAAGGTGAGAAGATATGCCAGAAAGACAAAAAGGGAGAAATCAATTGGGGTCAACCTGGCAGAAGAGATGTATTCTCAGTAATTTTCCTCCCACGCACAGACCTAGTGGTGGGAGGAAAAAATCCTTAAGTAGGAGACTAGGGGGAATGATCAATGGTTTTCAATGTCTGTATACAAATGCACAGAGCATGGGAAATAAACAAGATGAACTTGAGCTCTTGGTACAGCAAACTAAATACGACATAATAGGCATCACTGAAACCTGGTGGGATGAGTCTCATGATTGGAATGTAGTAATAGAGGGATACAATCTATTTAAGAGAAATAGACCAAACAGGAAAGGAGGAGGAGTGGCGTTATATGTCAGGGATGTGTATACCTGTGAAGAGATCCATGATTTAAAACTTCAAAGCCAAATTGAGAGTATCTGGGTCAAAATTAAGGGAGAGAAAAATAACAGTGATCTCATGGTGGGAGTTTACTATAGATCCCCAAGCCAAACTGAGGACATAGATGATGCCTTCCTGGAACAGATGACCAAGCATTCAAAAGGAAATGAGATAGTAGTAATGGGGGATTTCAACTATCCTGATATTTGTTGGATGTCAAACTCAGCCAAGAGCATAAGGTCGAACAGATTCCTCACTGGCCTTGCAGACAATTTCATTGTCCAGAAAGTGGGAGAAGCAACAAGAGGATCAGCCATTTTAGATCTGGTCCTAACCAATAGTGATGACCTGGTTAGTGGGGTAGAAGTGGTAGGATCATTAGGTGGGAGTGATCATGCTCTTCTGGAGTTTATTATACATCAGAAAGGAGCAACCAAGCATACTAAGACTCAAATTCTAGACTTTAAGAAAGCCGACTTCAGAAAACTTAGGGAAATGCTGGGCGTGATCCCATGGTCAGTAATACTAAAAGGGAAGGGAGTTCATGATGGATGGGAGTTTGTTAAAGGGGAGATATTAAAAGCACAACTTCAAGCAGTACCAATGAGACGAAAACATGGAAGGTGCCTAAAGAAGCCAGGGTGGCTATCTAATGAACTTTTAACTGAGTTAAGATTTAAAAGGGATATGTACAAGAAATGGAAAAAGGGGGAAACCACCAGAGAGGAATTCAAACAAATAGCCAGCACATGTAGAGACAAAGTCAGAAAAGCTAAAGCACAGAATGAACTCAGGCTTGCTAGAGAGGTTAAAAGCAATAAAAAGAGTTTTTATGGGTATGTCCGTAGCAAAAGGAAGAACAAGGAAACAGTGGGGTCACTTAGAGGAGAAGAAGGTGAAATGCGAACAGGGGACGCAGAAAGGGCAGAACTCCTCAATACCTTCTTTGCCTCAGTCTTCTCCAAAAAAGAAAACAATGCCCGACCTGAAGAATATGGAGCAGATGATTCAGCAGGGGAAACACAGCCCAGAATAAGTAAGGAGGTAGTACAAGCACACTTGGCTAGTTTAGATGTATTCAAGTCTCCAGGGCCAGATGAACTACATCCCAGAGTATTAAAAGAACTGGCAGAGGTGATTTCAGAACCACTGGCAGTAATCTTTGAGAATTCTTGGAAAACAGGTGAAGTCCCAGCAGACTGGAGGAGGGCAAATGTTGTCCCTATTTTCAAAAAGGGGAAAAGAGAGGACCCAAACAATTACCGCCCAGTCAGCCTGACATCAATACCAGGAAAGATTCTAGAGCAGATCATTAAGCAAACGGTCTGTGAGCACCTAGAAAGGAACGCTGTGATCACTAAAAGTCAGCATGGGTTTCTGAAAAATAAGTCATGTCAGACTAATCTGATCTCATTTTTTGACAGAATTACAAGCCTGGTAGACGAAGGGAACACTGTGGATGTAGTCTATCTTGATTTCAGCAAGGCCTTTGACAAGGTGCCCCATGATATTCTTGTAAAGAAGCTGGTAAAATGCGGGCTAGACAATGCTACCATTCATTGGATTTGTAACTGGCTGACTGACCGAACCCAAAGGGTGCTCATCAATGGCTCCTCTTCATCCTGGAGAGAAGTGACTAGTGGGGTGCCACAGGGTTCTGTCTTGGGCCCAGTCTTATTCAACATCTTTATCAATGACTTGGATGATGGGCTTGAGGGCATCCTGATCAAGTTTGCAGATGACACCAAATTGGGAGGGGTGGCTAATACCCCAGAGGACAGGATCACACTTCAAAATGACCTTAACAGATTAGAGAACTGGGCCAAGGCAAACAGGATGAATTTTAACAGGGAGAAATGTAAAGTACTACACTTGGGCAAAAAAAATGAAAAGCACAAATACAGGATGGGTGATACCTGGCTTGAGAGCAGTACAAGTGAAAAGGATCTAGGAGTTTTGGTAGACCACAAACTTGACATGAGTCAACAGTGTGATGCAGCAGCTAAAAAAGCCAATGCAATTCTGGGCTGCATCAATAGGTGTATAGCATCTAGATCAAGGGAAGTAATAGTACCACTGTATTCCGCTCTGGTCAGACCTCACCTGGAATACTGTGTCCAGTTCTGGGCACCACAGTTCAAGAAGGATATTGACAAGCTGGAACGTGTCCAGAGGAGGGCAACCAAAATGGTCAAAGGCCTGGAAACGATGCCTTATGAGGAACGGCTTAGGGAGCTGGGTATGTTTAGCCTGGAGAAGAGAAGGTTAAGGGGTGATATGATAGCCATGTTCAAATATATAAAAGGATGTCATATAGAGGAGGGAGAAAGGTTGTTTTCTGCTGCTCCAGAGAAGCGGACACGGAGCAATGGATTCAAACTACAAGAAAGAAGATTCCACCTAAACATTAGGAAGAATTTCTTGACAGTAAGAGCTGTTCGACAGTGGAATTTGCTGCCAAGGAGTGTGGTGGAGTCTCCTTCTTTGGAGGTCTTTAAGCAGAGGCTTGACAGCCACCTGTCAGGAATGCTTTGATGGTGTTTCCTGCTTGGCAGGGGGTTGGACTGGATGGCCCTTGTGGTCTCTTCCAACTCTATGATTCTATGATTCTATGATTCTATGATTCTAATTTGAAGATGGAATACAAATTCTTCCTACTTTGGGGATTAGAGGTTTCGAAGAAAGCTTTCTAAGCTTCCTTTGCCATTTGTAAAGCAAATCTGAAAATTTACCATAATTGAAACCAATTTGATTGCTGACTTCGTTTTTATTGTAGCCGGACAGGAGTCTGTTGAAGGAGAAGCTGCGTGGATCAGAGAAGATGCTTTCAAAGAGGCTAATTGTATCAAAGGGAGGTAAAAATCGGAGTTATCTTTGATATGAAACCTCAAAGATTTCTTAGACAAGCTTTGCTTTGACCAAGAGATGGAGAACAGCTATATTATGGATGGATTGTAGTTTGTGAAATGTTCTCCCCAGAGAGGCCTCCCAAGTTTCCGTGGCAAGCAAAAACAGCGTTGTTCTCCTGTGCATTTTGGCAGCACCAAAGGTTTTAATCTGTTTTTGTATTTTTAGATTTTTCTATTTTTTACTTGATGTTAAATCACTTTGGGACCTTTTGGTGGGAAGGGGTGAACACATTTAATAAGCCTACTTCCTGGTTTCAGCTGCTTCTGTGTTGCAAGGTGCAATATACAAATGTCACACTAGATGGCAATGGTAAGCTATGGAAAATTCATTATATTTTTCAAAACTTTTTAAATGTTTAAGCGCTCCTCCCCGGGTTGCCTCACTGCATTTCCTGCCGGGCGTGCAGTTTGGCGTGCAGCGGGCGCTACGACGTCTCCGCCCAGGCACACTTTGGAGCACGATGGGGCGCTCTCGGCGGCCCTGCATGGAGTGAGGCTGTCCTGGGCTAGTGAGGCAGCTGGCAAGAAAGGCCCATCCACCCCGGCTCAGTGGGCAAAGTGGAGCATGGTGCTGCGGCCCCCGTCCACCTCCAGTGCTTGGCAATGGTGAGAGAAGGGCCGGGTAGGAGGCGTGGGTCCCCTCAATGAGTTGCTCCACCTGCCCCGATGGAAGTGGAGGGCGCTTGCCCAGCCAGGCTCTAGATAGGTAGGTAGGTAGATAGATAGATAGATAGATAGATAGATAGATAGATTGTTTGTTTGTTTGTTCATTCATACATACATACATACATACATACATACATACCCTGCCCATCTGGCTGGGTTTTCCCAGCCACTCTGGGCGGCTTTCAACCGAATATTAAAAACAATACAGCATCAAACATTAAAAACTTCCCTAAACAGGGCCGCCTTCAGTTGTCTTTTAAAAGTAAAATAGTTGCTTAATAATAATAATAATAATAATAATAAAGCGATAAAATATCAAACATTAAAACTTCACTAAACAGGGCTGCCTTCAGATGTCTTCTAAAAGTCAGATAGTTGTTTATTTCCTTGACATCTGATAGGAGGGCGTTTCACTGGGTGGGCGCCACCACCGAGAAGGCCCTCCTCTGCCTGGTTCCCTGTAACTTCGCTTCTCACAGGGAGGGAAACACCAGAAGGCCCTTGGAGCTGGACCTCAGTGTCCGGGCTGAATGATGGGGGTGTAGACACTCCTTCAGGCCAAGCCCCCCACCCAATCGCACTCACCTAGGCATTTTCTTTCTTTTCTGCCTTCCAGTTGCTGCTGCATCTGTGACTGGAGCTATTGGGGATGGCTGCACCGGGTTGCCATACACCTGGGTTTTCCCGGGCATTTTACTGCTTACCAGAAATCCCCCACAATGCAATTTCAGAGGGCCCAGTCCTTGCTATGTCCAGGGAAACCCCCGACTTATGGTGGCCCAAGGTAATCCCAAAGTAGACATCCAAACACCATGTTTCTGTTGCAATATAGCCAACATGCAATTGTTTCCAGACTTTAAACCTCACAGTGAGGGCCCCACAGACCTCACTACAAAATCACAAGTGAAAAGGTGTCTGTATTAGGTAGCTACCAGCTAAACTTGCTGGAACTGAAGAGGCATTTCAAAATAAACGAGAGAGGGAGAGAGAGAGAGAGAGAGAGAGAGAGAGAGAGAGAGCACTGTTGCAGTGAAAACAATTAAAAATTGGAGACTTAATAAGAGTCACTTTGGAAGTTACAAAATTATGAATGCAATGACCAAAACTTAGAATAATCATTATTGCAATCCATTCAAGGTAAAAAAAATATGCAAAAGAAAGCTAAGGAATTAATTAAGATCTTTAAGAGCTACCGTATTTGCATGTCAAGGTCCCCAAGCCACCCCCAGAATAAATTCACACTTCAGACATAATTTTTGTTTGGTTTTTTTGCATAATTTAGGCCACAACTTTATTAAGATACGAATCATGTGAGTGGTTGCATAGGCATTGGTTCAGACTAGCTGTCCGACGGGACAGAGCTGACCCACGTGTCAGCAAAGGGAAATCCCATCTGGGGAGAGTTATGGAGGCTGGGAGCAGAGCCCTCCCTCTCCCCAGAGGTTCCCAGGGGCTCTTGCGTGGCCCTGTCCCCCAACCGGGGGTTCGGACAAAAGCATGTCGAGCCCCTGGATTCCTTTAACGGAATTCCCATCACACCATCATCACTTTGGAGGGCGACCGCCCTTCCAGCAACCAACATAACCAATGCCTAACCGCAACCTTACAAGTTGTGACTAGTTGCTATGTAGTAGGCGAAAACCAAATGGCACCAGCCAATCCGCCAGATGGAAAAATTCCTACTAGGCCCCTGTCCAACAGCAGACGACCTCATGACAGGCAATAGCAAGGTCAATGCAGATGCCTAAAAACAGGGAGGGAGGGTGGGTGATCCGAAGCACGCAGCCAAGAGGAAGGTTGCACAATGTGCTGACCAATATATAGGATGCTGGGCTGTCCATCACAAATTGCAACATATAAATCTCCCCAGCAACACCACCAGGTCCAATCCAAGCTGTGGCCATCTACCAACTCACCCCAGCTACAGGGGAGGTGGCTTGCTAGCCCCCACCGCAACACGTGCTGTCCAAGAGGGAGAAGACGCTTTCCACTGGGCCTGCACATTTTGAATAAAGTCTCACCATCATGCAATAGATCCCCATGTCCTGTTTCAATCCACAAGTTGAAAGCGTGTTAAGTTTCCATTTGAACATTGAGGGTGGAACCAGTCACAAAATTGGAGGCAGTTCTGCGGTTCTAATGAGGAGAAATATTGATGTGTAAAATATACCCATAAAAGCATACGGTTTAAACATTAAAGTCAGCCTATTAGAAGGAGGAAGGTGAGTAATCAAGGCAGGTGGGAGTGAGGGAAAAGACCAAACTTTATTCTTCCACTGTCAGAATGATTCATTTTTATCACTTTATGTTAGCCGACCCAATAAAGGCATTTGAGCGCTTTCATCTGGTTTTTCATCTCCTTTCTAAAATGCCATTAAGGAGTCCCTATAGTGGACTGCAATATGGCCTGCATAGTAATGAGATAAAATCTTCTTCAGCTATTCCAATTAGTTTAATTTTTAATTGACCTAAGAGAGTGTCTTGTTTGCAATTAGTAAGAGGAGTTTATTCATGGTAACATAAGCCGTTTCTTCTTCCAAGAGGTATTTCAACCCAAAGCACATAAGAAAAGTAAATGTTAGAAATCTACTAAACGGGGCTGTTTTTTTTTTTTTCTTGCTTGTGCTTTTTAAATGTTTGTGTAGCGGAATGTACTTTGAAATGAACTCATTAACACCATAGGTGGCCCTTTTAGAAAAAGAAAAATGGCATATTTTCTAATATTGTAAAGACAAGAACAGGAGAAGACTTGCTGGGATAGAGTAAATCATGCTTGGTGCAATTTTGTGGTGTTAGTTTTCCCCTACTGCTTTACAAACTGCTGTGGGTAATTTTCTCTAACCTCCAGCCTGCTCTCCGTGTCTCCATTAACATTGGGGCTCTAAAGGCATGTTTCCAGAGCTGTGCGTTGTCCCTCAGTTTCACTTCTCTTCTAACAACTTGCACAAAAGACACAGTGGGCATTATTACTACTGAGGCGATTCCAAGTGGCTTTGAAATGGCAATTTGACTCTTGCGTTCTGCTCTTCTATTAACAGAGAGATCAGCATAAAATGGTCATTAGCTACAATTGACTTGTGAATTCGTTTGCTCCATGTGGCCTTCCGGATGTTTTTGGACCACAGTTCTCATCATCCCATGTGGTCCAGAAAAAGGTTCCTCATACCTGCTCCTAGTGACAGCCTAGCTTTTTGCTTAGTGAGATGACTAACTGAGAGGAAATTATTTTCGACTGAGTAATATTTGTAAAGGCGTCCAGGTAAGGTCCTTAGTTTGATGATACTACCTCTGTGGTGGCATTGTGGGCTCTTGGACTTTTGGGCTTGCCAATCGTAAGGTCGGCAGTTCGAATCGTGTGATGGGGTGAGCTCCCATTGCTTTGTCCCAGCTCCTGCCAGCATAGCAGTTTGAAAGCATACCAGCGCAAGTAGATAAATAGACACCACTGTGGCAGGAAGGTAAATGGCATTTCCATGTGCTCTGGCTTCCATCATGGTGTCCTGTTTAGTCATGCTGGCCACATGACCTGGAAAGCTCTTCTGCAGACAAACGCTGGCTCCCTCGGCCTGAAAGCGGAGAGGAGCGCCACACCCCATAGTTGAATTGAACTGGACTTAACTGTCCAGGGGTCCTTTCCCTTTCCCACCTCTGCTTTGCATGCAGAAAATCTCATGTTCAGTCCTCAGCATCTCTAGGTAGGGCAAGGAGAGGACTCCATGCCTGAAACCCTGGAGAACCTCTGCCACTAAGTGTAGTGCAGTATAATGCAATTTTCTATGTTCTTAACTGTATATGTACATATGCATTTGTTTATTTTTTAACTAGTCTAATGACATTATTAAAAAAGGTGTAGAGAGAGTGAAGGGTCATACATTGTTATAACAGGCAGCTATTGTATCCCAATGAAAGCTCATGCATTTTATACTTATTGCATTTTATACTCATACATTTTATGCTTATTGTATTTTATATACATATATATTAGGCCACCTGTATTATATTTTATATACATATATATTAGGCCAGGCTGTGATTAGTCTAAGAAGTGCTTAATGATATATTGGCAAATGTCTGTCCATAAGTAATGAATTGTTTTCCTGCAAAGGCCTCTTCTAAATGTGGAATCCGCAGGTTGAAACATTCATGGTCGCTCGTCTCTCCAGACGTCAAGGCTGAAGAAGCACTGGAGGAGAGTTGGCAACATTTAAGGTTGCATTCCTAGATAATATGCGGCTGCAGAGAAACCTTACAATAGACACTATGTGCCCAAGGTCTCTTGTGTGGTAGAAAGTTTCAATGTATGATTCCTTTCACGCTGTCTGGGATTGCGTTCAAGAATTTCTTCTTTTGTATTAATTGTCTTTATCAAGCCACCTGCTTGAGTTGTTATCAAAGGAGTATAGTCTGGGTTTGCCTCTATGTTGTAATCAGTAACAGGGTAACAAGGCCATTGTGTTGTAAGTAACATGTAAAGGAATGTGAGCAGAAAGTATCGGTTTCCTGGATCCACAATGTATAAAAGGACCATACACTCTTCAGTAGGTGGGCAGATTGCGAGCTATTGCGCTGCACCTTTGGCCTTGTATATGCAATCCAAATAAACCCTTGTTGTACCCTGCCTGGTGTGTTGCCTCTTTGCTTGAGACCCATCGCTCCAGTCCCGGTGAAGGTACAGGCTTTACAAGAGTAGAAGAAAATGGAGAAGTTTTTAAAATGTAGTGACAATGTAACAAAAACATGGTTAGGAGAAAGAAAGAAAACCAACCTCTGCGAAAGGAGAAACTGAAGCAAAAGGATTTTCAACTCAAGAAGGCAGAGGCAAACCAAACTGTTCAGATGAGATTTTACTAACTGTAAGTTCCTATCTTGGCACCCAATTTTGCCTGGCCTTCTTAATTTCTAAAATTTGGAGGGAGTTATCATGGGGGAACTTATCATGGGGGAGTTATCATGGAGGGAGTTATCATGAGGGACTCAGGTGGCGCTGTGGGTTAAACCACAGAGCCTAGGGCTTGCTGATCAGAAGGTCAACGGTTCGAATCCCTGCGACGGGGTGAGCTCCCGTTGCTTGGTCCCAGCTCCTGCCCACCTAGCAGTTCGAAAGCACATCAAAGTGCAAGTAGATAAATAGGAACCGCTCTGGCAGGAAGGTAAACGGCGTTTCTGTGTGCTGCTCTGGTTCGGCAGAAGCGGCTTTGTCATGCTGGCCACATGACCTGGAAGCTGTACGCCGGCTCTCGGCCAATAAAGCGAGATGAGCGCCGCAACCCCAGAGTCGGACACGACTGGACCTAATGGTCAGGGGTCCCTTTACCTTTATCATGGGGGAATAATGAATCTATACCTTACCTGTGTACGGATGGGCAAATCTATTAATTTCAATTTCTCTCATGTTTCCAACTTGCAGTTCCATTCTCCACATTTCCACATCAGCCTTTTTAAAAGTCATTCTGAAAAGTCATCAGCAAATTTTTCCTAATGTGCACATGTTTGCACGCAATTTTGCCAAATATACACATTTATGCAATGCAATTCCCATTTTGTATTCTTGCTCGCTATGTTCACAAATAAATTTATTTGTATGCACACTTTACCCTAGTGTGCAAATTTGTGTACTCATTACCCGTCTGGAGAAATATTGCAAAATTTGGATAAATTTGGAGAAATCTGAAGGATGGCTGTGTTTTGTGGAAACTGGGAAGGTTTGCCTTTCAAAGCAAACCAGATCAAATTCTCTCTTATCCCTGTCCCTACCTCCATTTCCCTCCTTTTCTTGTCCCTTTGTTTTTTTTCTTTTTGATTGCAACCCCGTTACAATCGTTCTCTGTAAGCTCTCATTCTTTGTGAAGCACCATGCGCATAAATGCTACTATGCAAGTAATAATTATGACCATAATTTGGTTCTTTTTTTTCTTGCAGAGGGCAAAGAGGCCCAAGATTCACATTTTGTTATTTGTTTTCAGAACATCATTACTGTTCCTCGACTTTCCAGTTACAAAAGCAGGTGGACTCTCCCATGCAGTAGTTGGAAGAAGGCTAACAACTGCTGAAAACTAATGAGACTGGTGAGCAGAAGAGAGAAGACACCTTTCTCTGACTTGTGATGTGCGTGGCCTAATGAGGCAAGGTTTTCACCGGGAAAACACTTTGTGTTCCACAGGGGATTTTTTTTAGTTTTGCTGCTAGTTCACTGCATTAAGAAATTTAAATGAGTGTCATGGATCATAAAACGGGTATTGAATTTCAGTGTGTGCAAGACTAGGAGACTCAAATCTACATTAGGAGCTCTGAATGCAGTGGTAGATTAATAGGTAAGTCCAGTATACACAGAATTAGGCTGACCCCCCTGTTAACTGAGGGGGATACCTTTGAAAAAATGACAACAAACAATGCATTGTCAAATTCTAGTATTTTAGTGTGTTGCATCGTTTCCAATATTCATTTGGTCTTGGCGAGTATTAACCGCTTTCAGTTTTAACCTGAGGATTGTCATTTGTTCAGTTTTAACTTCAATTTTAATTTATTTGAATTAATTTTGGGATGCATTTTAATCGATTGCTTGCTTGCTTTTATGTATATTGTATTATTTATATGATGTTAGCCACTCTGAGCCCAGCTCCAACCAGAGAGGGCAGGGTACAAATAATAATAATAATAATAATAATAATAATAATAATAATAATAATAATAATAATAAATAATTTCTCCTCCCCAATTAAAGTCAGTGGAGGTGGTCCATTTGGCCTGTGAAGGCCTTCGTTGACACCCATTAGCAGGGCCAGTCTCTGAACTTACATTTTACAAGTGAGTCTCTAGCCCTTCTAGAAAGACAGCTATGAAACATAATGTGAAGGTACCCTCCTTAAGCAATTTCTGTTAAATGAGCCAGTCTGGCTACTCCCACTTGTAAGTGCTTATAGTTAATGAGTGAAGTCACAGCTGTGATTGATAAGTGAGTTGTTTGGACGCCAGGCTATAGGAATCCCCAAGGATTCTACCAGAGAGGGATTTATGATGGTGCAATTGGCTGAAGTGCAAGTAGATAATTAGGTACCGCAGCGGCGGGAAGGTAAACGGCGTTTCATTGCGCTGCTCTGGTTCGCCAGAAGCGGCTTAGTCATGCTGGCCACATGACCCGGAAGCTGTACGCCGGCTCCCTTGGCCAATAAAGCAAGATGAGCACCACAACCCCAGAGTTGTCCATGACTGGACCTAATGGTCAGGGGTCCCTTTACCTTTACCTAATTGGCTGAAGAAGTTTCCACAATCATGGACAGGAGAATCTGACGCTAAACCTCTCTCTCTCCACCCTAGGAGAGGGTGATCCAATGCTTCATATGGACCCTGGAGATGCCTTCTGAGATACCATAGGACAGTGTTTCCCAACCTCCTCGGGGCAACGGCACACCTGTCCCACGAAAAAAATCTCGCGGCACACCACCACCACATGCACCCCGACCCCCCCGCCCCGGGGGGCGGGGTGTCCGCGCGCCCAGGCGGGAGGGAGGGGAAGGACCCAGGCGGGCGAAAACAGAGCGGGAGATCGGCGGGCCAGGCGCCCGCCCCCCCTCCTGCGCCCAGCCCCCCGGCAGCACCTCCACCCGGCCCCGAGCGAGCCCGGTGGCACCGGCACCTCCCGCCCGTCCCCGACCGCGACCGGGGCGGCAGAGGCAGCGGGCGAAGCGCCTGGCAGCCCCGGCGAAGGCGGCGGTCGGCGAGCGGGAAGCGGAGCCGAGGCGACGCCAGCCCGGACCGACCCGGAAGCGGAAGCGGCCCAGGGCGGCACAGCAGCCGGTGTCTTCCCGCGGCACAGGAGCCGGTGTCTTGCGGCACACTCCTGTGCCGCGGCACACCGGTTGGGAAACACTGCCATAGGATTGCAGGGTAAACCTATAATCCCATCCTCACTTCTAAGTAGACATAGCTCAGCTGGAAAAGCATGAGATTCTTAATCTCAGGGTTGATCATTCGAGCCCCACGGTGGACAGAAGCTTCCTGCATTGCAGGCGGTTAGACTAGATAATTCATTGATTCTATGATTATAGAATTGCATTGTAAATCCCACAGTACAGAAAAGAATAATTAAATGTCATCTCCCTGTGCCTCCGCCCCTGGTGATACTTTGGGCTCGTTGCTGTTCATTGAAAGTTTTGAAAATGAATGATGCCCATAAGAGGACAACTTCCCCCTCTCACAAGATACCAAATGTAGACATGTTAGCAGAATGCAGAACATCCCCTTAATTGCATTGTCTCATCTCATTGTTTTATGGTGCGAGCATCACAAGTCAGCAGGAAAAAGATGTGTTGTCTTTATCCAGTTGGCTCTGTCTTTACAACGCAAACAAGATAGGATTAAGAAATGTAAGTAAAACAGCGGAGGAAACCTTTTAATGAGCTTTCTGATTGTGTTGTGCTTTCCAAATTATGCACACGCAGTAGGGGATTTATATATATCTAAATTATCTTGCTGCAGATAATGGAGGTGGTGTTCAGGAGTCCTGAGGTTTGTAACAGATGGCACTAAACTGAAACTGTGGATGGCACTCAAAACAAGGGGGGGAAACCCTTAAGATGGTATTGACAGGTGGTGCAGAGGTGAAAATGCATCCCTGTGGCTCAGTAAGAAAGACAGCGGTGCAGTAATAGGCAGCTGCAGTATGGAAAAAGACACCGAGAGGACAAGTTTAAAAGGAGCTATAACTAGCTTCTGAAGTGGGTGTCTGCTAGTTGATGTAAAAAAAAGGGCAAATCAATATGCTTGTTATCTCCAAGACTTCAGTACTCCTTTCCAGTTTTCTGCATTCTCCTGTGAAATCATTAACGAACAGCGTATTCTTGAAATTTTGTAGTGGCTGTATGTTTTGTTAACCCAACTGATCTTTCCTATGTAGCTTGAAATCGCTTAAGAACTAAGGTTTACATTCAAAACCTGGTTGTCGTGGGATCTCAGCTTAAACCGGAGCCGAGGCACTGGAAATTCTGTTTTAAGTAAATATTAGCCTGTGTACATGAAGTAGGTTGCAGATAGAACCACAGGACCACTAACAGTTCTGCATCACCTTTCAATGCCATTCTGTAAACAGTGCCTTCACCTCTGAGCTAACAACTAGAGCTGGTCCTTTTCTGTTTTGTGCACATACAGCTCAGTGTGAAATCTGGAATGTGATACAAATTTGAGGTTCGTGAGATATCTTTAGCTTATTTATTTGAGAGTGAAAGAGGGTCATTGTGGTGTAACGCAGAGTTGTGTTCGGTTGGTGACATCTCCATCTGTCCATGGAGGCGGAGGTTAATTCTGTGTCCAGGGCGGCTGTCTACCAGCTCCATCTGGTATGAAGGCTGAGACCCTACCTGCCCGCAGACTGTCTTGCCAGAATGGCTGGCTGGGCGTGAGGGTCTGGCTGCACAAGGCATGCAAGCTCCGCCCCCAGTCGGTCTCAGACTCCTTATTGGCAGCCGAGCAATGCAGCTGAGGAGCCTCCCTGGCCGGCAGGGAGGGAGAGGAGCTGCTTCCTTTGAAATCCGGGAAATTTAAGGGATATCAACAATCCGGGATAGCAGCGGGAAACGGCATTGGAATAAGGGAGCTTCCCGCAAAAAAAGGGAAGGTTGACAGCTATGTCCGGGATCAAATCAAAATCTGGAATGGCTTCTCTAAATCAGGGATGACCCTGGAAAACAGGGAGACTTGGAGGGTCTGAGATATGTAAAGAATGTGCTAGACAAGCCTTTCTGGGGAGAGCATTGCAGAAGTGGGGAGCTAGCAGAGGAAAAGTCCTTACTTGTGTTGCCACCCTCTGGACCACTCATAGAAGAGACACTTGAGGAACGGCCTCAAATGATGACGGTCTGGGTTGGTTCATGTGATCAGAGGTGGTCCTATACGTGGAGTGTGGAAGAGCGAACAGAGACCTAACAATTGAGCAAGAGCCATTGCTGAAAACTGGCAATATCCCATCCAGCACCCACAGCAATTGTAATAATAATAATAATAATAATAATAATAATAATAATAATAATAATTTATTATTTATACCCTGCCCATCTGGCTGGGTTTCCCCACTCACTCTGGGCGGCTTCCAACAAAGATTAAAAATACATTAAAACATCAGTCATTAAAAACTTCCTTAAACAGGGCTGCCTTCAGATGTCTTCTAAATGTCAGATAGTTGTTTATCTCTTTGACATCTGATGGGAGGGTGTTCCACAGGGTGGGCGCCACTACCGAGAAGGCCCTCTGCCTGGTTCCCTAGTTTTAGCTACTGGAGTTAAGAACAAAGTAATAGCCTTTGGGAAAACAGTGCATTCAGTTATTGAGCGGCGCTGCTGTCTGACTGTGATTTGTCGAATGTTTTATTTATGGCAGGACAGTGCTTTTTGTTAAATGATTTATGTTTTTGTTAAATGTGTCTGTTTTCTGGAACACCCTAGCTGTGAGGTAAACTTACATCCACTTGCAGGCACACACAGAGCTGCTTTTTTATTTCATAAAACCCACTAGACACAATAAATGTCATTTTTCACCCAACCTTCTCTGAACTCTGCCCTGCTAATCTATCTCTGCTGGGATTACTTTTTACAACCCGGTTTCTAAAGGAAGACTGATGCTGAGCTGCACTTTTGCCCTTCACCTCCTCCTGTCCTCGAGGAATATTCTTGCTACTAGAATTTATATCTTTCCAACAGTAACACTCTAAAATCAACAACCCCAAAGAACAAACAATTTATTTATTTTTGGTAACAGTTGTGGGTCCCATGCAACAAAAGCCACAATTTGCCACTGACAGATGCCTCTTTGAAACCTTGGACAAAAACATGCCAGCTTCCTAGAAACAGTGATCTGGAATCTTGGGAACGTTAACGTTTCAGAAATAATCAGCACTAGCAAAAGAAATGTCTGGGTCAGGGGTCAGCAAACTTTTTCAGCAGGGGGCCGGTCCACTGTCCCTCGGACCTTGTGGGGGGCCGGACTATATTTTGAAGGGGGAAAAATGAACCATAGAATCATAGAGTCATAGAGTTGGAAGAGACCACAAGGGCCATCCAGTCCAACCCCCTGCCAAGCAGGAAACACATTCCTGACAGGTGGCTGTCAAGCCTCTGCTTAAAGACCTCCAAAGAAGGAGACTCCACCACACTCCTTGGCAGCAAATTCCACTGTCGAACAGCTCTTACTGTCAAGAAGTTCTTCCTAATGTTTAGGTGGAATCTTCTTTCTTGTAGTTTGAATCCATTGCTCCGTGTCCTCTTCTCAGGAGCAGCAGAAAACAACCTTTCTCCCTCCTCTATATGACATCCTTTTGTATATTTGAACATGGCTATCATATCACCCCATAACCTTCTCTTCTCCAGGCTAAACATACCCAGCTCCCTAAGCCGTTCCTCATAAGGCATCGTTTCCAGGCCTTTGACCATTTTGGTTGCCCTCCTCTGGACACATTCCAGCTTGTCAGTATCCTTCTTGAACAAGTTCCTATGCCCCACAAATAACCCAGAGATGCATTTTAAATAAAAGCACACATTCTACTCATGTAAAAACACGCTGATTCCTGGACCGTCCGTGGGTCGGATTTAGAAGGCGATCGGGCTGGATCTGGCCCCCGGGCCTTAGTTTGCCTACCCATGGTCTGGGTGATATTTCTCTTCTAGGAACTTGCACCCCTCCCACTTTGCTGAAATCTCTACAACTGACTTCATGATGAAGGTTATAAGGAGGGATATGCCAGTTTTGGTTCTCTGTGTTTCTCATTTATCCAATCAGTTATCCAGGTTTCTGTGGAATTTGTGTGTGTGTGTGTGTGTGTGTGTTTAAAATCCTCATGAAAAATCTTCAGCAGAATCTCCACACAGAGATTGTATTAGCAGCTGCTGCTGCAGATTGCTCTGATGCAAAACCAACCTATGTATTTGGGGAGATGGGAAGGAAATTTTCATACATAAGATCTCACCAGTTTGCCCAAGTAAAATGTACAGTATATTGGAAGTATTTAACCCACTAGACAGATCATACTTAGGCATGCCTGCCTCTACTGGTACTAACAATAGTGGTGGAAAGGAGGTGGGAGCCTGTCCATTCAACAAGAAAACTCCCCAAAATGGAGAATGATTGAAAATTACCTATTCGGTGCTTAGAAGAGCTCTTGCAGATGTAAACAGGTCACAAACCCAGGTGCTTGTGTGTTTTATTATTCTTATTTTATTTTGACAAAGTCATAATCTGAATAAAAAATGTGCTCCCCACCACCGAGACCATTCCATTGTACACTAGTGGCCAAAATTGTGGAAACCTTTTTGGGAAAGTGTATTTCCGAGGTTTGATGGCTCACAACACCACTTTTGGGGAGGAGTAATACCATATACCCTGATCCCCCTATTTTAAGACGTAGTCATAAAATAAGCCATAGCAGGATTTTTTCGCATTTGCGAAATATAAGCCGTACCCCGAAAATAAGCCATAGTGATAGGCGCAGTTCTGGAGGGCGCCAAGGAAAAGGTGGGGCTGGGCTTACGTAATAAAAATAAGACATCCCCTCAAAATAAGCCATAGTGCATTTTCTTGAGGGAAAAAATATATAAGACGGTGTCTTAAAATAGGGGAAACACGGTAAACAACTTGACCAAATTTCTTTGCCAATGTGGGCGAAGATTACAATGGAGGGAATTTATTTTAAAAAGCCCCACCTTTACCCCTCTGTGATCACTGTAAATATGAAATAGGAGCTCAAGCAGTCATTAGAAAGTGCTTTGTCTCTAAAAAAAATCACAAAGAACTGCTTTCACAATAGGCTGCTTTCACAGTTGGGCTATATTGTCTTATGTCACTGCAAGATCAAGTTGTGTTTTTGCCTGAGCCTTAAGGAGAGGCTGGGAGGGAGTTTGCTGCAACTTAGAGGAGTGTTTTTAAATTGTCTGTCACAAGCATCAGGAATAAAAGAAGTGTTTATTTTTCATATTCGTTATGAATGGGAGTTCATATTGCTAAATTAGTGTTATTTTTCAGGTGTCGGTTTGCTTTCTTACTGTTGTTACAGGAGCCGACTTGGTTCAGATGTGAAATAACTGATGATAAATGGCAATAAAAGGCTTAAAGGACTGAGATACTCACCTGAAGAAAACCCAGGGCAAAATGTTTGGTTTGAGTTTAGTGCTTGAAAGATGACATTGATCTGTTTTCACCAACTATTCATGTGTAGCTGGAAGGTTAACATAGTATAAATGCTGAATATATATATATATATATATATATATATATATATATATATATATATATATATATATACAGAGAGAGAGAGAGAGAGAGAGAGAGAGTTGTACAGCTTTAAAAATTAATGTATTGAAACCACTTCTTAAAAGCCACAATATGTTTGTCATTGTTCAGTAGACCTGGAAAAACCACACATGCTAAAAAAATAATAAAAAGAACTCCAACAAGAATGCTGGAGTTTGATAAATTATTTGTTGATCTCATGTTTGTTCTCAAATAATTGAAATTACTGTTTCAGGTGTTTGTTTGTTTTTTACAGTGATAAAGGAAGAGTATTGAATTGTGGTGTTCGGGTGACTTGTCTATAGTTCTTGGAAATATTTACCTTCGTATGATTCATTTAGTAAGAAGGGTTTTTCTTACCAAACTGTAGGATAATTGGAGTGTTTCCTGTTTGCTCTGAGAAAATGCTTCTGCTAGCGATGATTCACCACACCACCACAGATAACTAGCTTTCTCTGTTGTGGTATATTCACATTATCTAGTGATAATTACCGGTAGGCTGCTCAAGTGAGTAACCCAACTTGTGAATTCATCCTAAATGTGATGGCCCAGCAGTTTCTAGTGTCTGTAAATCTATGCAGCTAGAGAGATTAGCCACCTACTTAAAAGCATCTGCACATCAGATGAAAAAGGATGTTGAATTTGACACTAAGCTTATGTTTTGATTCCCATTTTGGCATTTATTTGAGCCAGGCTGCCATCCTGTGCATACTTACCTGGGAGTAAGCACCACTGAATGCAATGGGATTTACTTCTCAGTATACATGAATAGGATGGCACTTGGTGATTTTCTTTTTGCATGTATTGCTAGGGAAAAGGGAGTTCATCACACGGAGGATCAACAATAATATTTCATATGTTGTCTTGAATAAGGTATGAAAGGGAGTATGTCTATCTTTTAATTCCTTCTGCGTTTTCAAAGCCTGTGACACTCAGTCAAGGGAATCCTACTGTGATATTTCTCAGAGTAGCAGCAGCCTAGATGCCTTGCATCAGACCTCCAGATTTTGCTATGCTGCATCCCTTTTCTTCAGACAGCTTTATGGAAAGGCAGCAATTATTCATGAGACTTAACAGAGATGCTGTTCTTGCACAAAGTATTCACACCTTTTGATGTTATGGTTTCCAAATTTCCCAAATAAAATCTGAGGGAAGAACACACCACTGAAAATGAATTCTAAGTCAACCTGTAGTTTTGTAACCTCTTGATCAAACAAGACTTTTGAATTGCAGCACTACAGTGCAGTGAGTTGTAGTGGCACAATTCTGGGGCCCAGGCCCAGGGCCCCACAGCCCCATGGGACTTGTATTGTATTGTATTGTATTTTAATATTTTGTTGGAAGTTGCCCAGAGTGGCTGGGGAAACCCAGCCAGATGGGTGGGGTATAAATAATAAATTATTATTATTATTATTATTATTATTATTATTATTATTATTTTATAATCTGTTTATTAAATTTTCCAATACAAATCACAACAAATCACATTGAAATTATTCCCAATTACATTCCAAATTACAATCCAAATTAATTAAACAATTCCCAATAAAAAGAAACATTCCAATTATGCCTAATCATTATAATAATTTTTTATATATGTACTTCCCATGCCTCGGACGCCGGAGCTTCCCTGATCACCTCCATCGATTGCTTTTCAAAATTCTTTCCAATATTTCCACAGCCGCTGATATATGCCAGCAAGCAGGCTAAATTATAATAAACAATGTCTCTGTGTGGATGAGGTCGATCTTCTTAATTCCAAATGCCACATTCCGACCATCGCCATCTTCTCGTCCTGTTGTTCACCAAACTTCTTCACGCTGCTACTCTCCCCCGCTTGCTTTGCACATACCTCTTTCCAGGAGTGCCAGTCTCTAATATAAATCAAACTTCAATAAACAACCAGAACTGGCTTCTCCCTGTGGAGTAGTGCTCTGCCTCACGGGGTATTATTATTATTATTATTATTATTATTATTATTATTATTATTACGATGATGATGATTATGATGACGACGACTGCTGCCATTTGATTATGGTGTGTGCATTACTGATCTACCAGGCAGGAAGTGGACAAGGCGACAAACAGTTCCTTCCTGCCTTCCTTCCTTCCTTCCTTCCTTCCTTCCTTCCTTCCTTCCTTCCTTCCCCACCCCCAAACCCACTTTCACAACCAACAGCTAATCCATTTTGTGTTATTCTGGAGCAGGGGTAGGCAACCTAAGGCCTGTGGGCTGGATGTGGTCCAATCGCCTTCTCAATCCGGCCCATGGATGGTCCGGGAATCAGTGTGTTTTTACATGAGTAGAAGGTGTGCTTTTATTTAAAATGCATTTCTGGGTTATTTGTGGGGCATAGAAATTCGTTCTTTTTTTCCCCTCTTCAAAATATAGTCCGGCCCCCCACAAGGTCTGAGGGACGGTGGACTGGACCACGGCTGAAAATGGTTGCTGACCCCTGTTCTGGAGTAAAGTTCGGTGTGTTTAGGAAATGTACTGGCAATACTATGAGTTGCTATGACTTGACTGAATTGTATTAATTGCTTTGATGAATTTGTTGTTTCCTTTATATGCTATAGTGTTTGATATTATAGTGATTGCAATGTTTGTTGCTGTTTTTAATGCTGTTGTGGTTGTTGTGAGCTGCTTTGAGCTGAACAATTGTTCTTGGAAAAGTGGAACGCAAATATTAAATCAATGCAATGCAACCCCCTGTTTGTTCTCTTCCTGTTGCCTGTTAAGGGCAACGTTTAGAGGAACAGAAAAGAGTGCAGCAGCCATCACCTTCAGTGAGCATTTTATTCAGGGCACCTCAAGCTTGGCAGCCCTACTGCTGAATCAATTGCTTCTTGTCCTACATGGATATTTTTTATTTGGAAATTGTTGTTGAAAGCTCTGTGTTTGGGGAATGACTCAACAATGTTCTAGGCCTACATATGGAACTCAGATTATGCTAGACGTTATTATGCTACAAATAATTTTGCTGGGTGTAGTTTTGACAGCAGTGCAACTATTTCAGTGTGGCTTGGTTCTGATTAATGCTAAGTCGTTGTATAGCATGAAATGCCTGTTCCAATTTAGTAAGGTTTAATGTTGCATCTGAACGGTTCCTTTGTGCATGAGTATCACTGTATTTAGGCATCTTTTTACATAGCATATTAAAGTATCTTTTATTATTCTATCTTCGAGCCAAACTATGCATCCAACTCAGACGAGTGCTTGCATTTCCATCTCTTTAATTTTACTTTGCAAATAGCATCTGTGCAGGGGGCCAGTAAGGACCATGGCACAGGATTTCTTTTTAACCCTTTCCCTTGTATCATTTCCCCAATTATAAAATTGTTCTCTACATGGAAGCTGCCATTTTATCCAAGTAGGAAAACCATACATGTCTACATTTATTAGTTTTAAAGTTTTCATCGTGAATTAAACATGTACCGACTCTCATTTTGTATTCTCCTTTCTACTTAAATGGAATTACAGCAAAACTATTTAACCAATGGTGGTAGCAGTCTGGTAGTAGCACACATTTTTTCTATGTGGTGTCTGTCTCTGGAGAGCAGAACTGGAAAGCCATGAGATGAACAGTAAATTAGGAGAGGATTTGGTGGTGCCAGAGAACTTTCCTAGGGACCCATCATTTTTCATTAATGACTTTGACAAGGATGTGAAGGGGAAAAACATGCAGTTAACACCACATTTCATTCATTCAATTAAGGTTGCAGTCCTCTGTGCTCTAACTTGTGTGCAAAAGCTCCATTCAACTCAGCTTCCAGATTCTCGAGAACAATTATATGGACATGAAGTTACAGAATACATCTATTAATGATTGTTATTGCTATGGATAGGGACGCGGGTGGCGCTGTGGGTTAAACCACTGAGCCTAGGGCTTGCTGATCAGAAGGTTGGCAGTTCGAATCCCCCGACGGGGTGAGCTGGTTGTTAAACAAAAGGGTATCGAAATCTTTGCTGAGGAAGATCACTTGGAAATTTACCAGCAAATCCAGATCTATGTCCTGGTGTAGATTCTTTGCACGTAGTGTGCTGGCACATCTGATGCATTGCACATCCAAAGACATTTTGCTACCTAAGGCAAGGGACAATATGGTCCCCCAGACGGAGTGGAACCTTCAAACAATGGCAGCATCCTCACACCATATTCGAAAGCAGCAACAAGTTAGCTTGGGTGGTGCAGAATGGGACGTAGTGGTATAACAGACCTTGCCATCAGTCCTCATTCTCCCTGCATCTGTTGCCTGAGGCAGGTCCCCCACTCTGCAATAATATACGGAGCAGGTCGGGATGTGGGTGGTGCTGTGGTCTAACCCACAGAGCCTAGGGCTTGCCGATCAGAAGGTGGGCGCTTTGAATCCCCGTGACGGGGTGAGCTCCCGTCGCTCGGTCCCTGCTCCTGCCAACCTAGCAGTTCGAAAGCACGTCAACGTGCAAGTAGATAAATAGGTACTGCACCGGTGGGAAGGTAAACGGCGTTTCCGTGCTCTGCTCTGGTTCGCCAGAAGTGGCTTAGTCATGCTGGCCACATGACCCGGAAGCTGTACGCCGGCTCCCTCGGTCAATAAAGCGAGATGAACTCCGCAACCCCAGAGTCGTTCACGACTGGACTTAACAGTCAGGGGTCCCTTTACCTTTATTGCTATGGATGACAATGAAAAAGGAGAGTCATCCTATAGGTGTAAAATAATTTGTCACCGATCAATGAAAACTGTTGATATAGTTTTTCCTTAGATTTATAGCTACTGTTTGATGTTGGAAAAAGAGAAAGGAAAGAGGCAGGAAGAAGTAGGGGAATGAGGCAAACAGGGAAAGGGTTGTAGCACAGTGGTGGAATTTTGAGTGCAGGTTCCCAGGTTCTTCCTGTCCTCAATATGTGCAGAATCGAAAAGTAGCAGACACCACTGCTATTGTGTTACCTTTTGCGTGTCGAGGTCCCCAAATCACCCCTCAAATAACTCACACCTCAAACAGTAATTTAGGTTTTGTTTTTTGGCATAATTTTGGCCACAACTTTATTGAAATACATGATATGTGAGTGGTTGCATAGGCATTGGTTTAGACTATCTGTCCCACTGGGGACAGAACTGACGACCGTCAGTAAAGGGAAAACACTTAGGGGAGAGAAAAGGAGGTCGGGGGGGTCAGACCCAACGTCTCTCCCCCAAATGCTCCCAGGGGCTCTTGCGTGGCCCTGGCCCCCGACCGGGGGATATGGACAAAAGCATGGCGAGCCCCTGGATTCCTTTAACAGAATTCCCTGCGCAGCAGCAGCATTGGAGGGGCAGACACAGCCAATCTTTACCCCTCCACCAACGAACACAATAACCAATGTCTAACCGCCAACCTTACAAGTTGTGACTAATTGCTACGCAGTAGGCGAAAACCAGAAGGCACCAGCCAATCAGCCAACTGATAAAAATCCTACCAGGCCCCTGCCCCAACAGCAGACGACCCCATGACAGGCATAGCAAGGTCAACGCAGAGGCCTAATAAAAGGGAGAGGAAGGGTGGGAGATCCGTTGCACGCAGCAAAGGGGAACATCACAGGGCGTGCCAAGGGTTATATACCTGCTGGGCTGTCCATCACAAATTGCAACAACTAAATCTCCCCAACAACAACTCAGGACCCAATCGGAGATGGTAATGTTTTATTACAGCCATTGGCCCATAGATATACATTGTATTACATCCAAAGAAACAAGAAAATACAAAGAAACTTCCTAAGTAAAACAGAATTTTTATACAATAGAAATAAAATTTAAATAAAACTCTATAAAACTATGTACACAGTAAAACAGTAAAATCCAATCGTGTAAAACCAAAATTTAGATCCAGCAGGGCAGAACCCAATCGGAGCTGTGGCCATCTATCTGATCCCGCCCAGCACCGGAGTGGTGATCTGCTGGCCCCCACCGCAACACATGCTCTCCATGAAGGAGAACATGCTTTGTAGATGTTATAAGTTCCTTATAAAGTTACACAGTATATGTAGGCAAGATAACCTCTCACAGTTGTTCAGCAAGGTAACTGTGAGTAATTGGGAGCGGAAAAAATTTGCTCCCGTTTGGAGTCATGGTGGAGATATGAAGGAGGGAGAAAGAGAGAACGAGTACTTGAAAAATAGAAGAGTATCTGTGATTGTCAACTAACAGCGCAATCCTAAAAAACAAATCCTTAAAAATAAGTCCTATTGAGTTCAGTGGAGCTTATTCCCAAGTGAGTGAGGTTGGGATTGTAGCCTTACTCAGAGTAAGTCATTTTAAGTACATTGATTTGAATTGTTGTTGTTCAGTCGTTCAGTCGTGTCCGACTCTTCGTGACCCCATGGACCAGAGCACGCCAGGCACGCCTATCCTTCACTGCCTCTCGCAGTTTGGCCAAACTCATGTTAGTAGCTTCGAGAACACTGTCCAACCATCTCATCTTCTGTCGTCCCCTTCTCCTTGTGCCCTCAATCCTTCCCAACATCAGGGTCTTTTCTAGGGAGTCTTCTCTTCTCATGAGGTGGCCAAAGTACTGGAGCCTCAACTTCAGGATCTGTCCTTCTAATGAGCACTCAGGGTTGATTTCTTTAAGAATGGATAGGTTTGATCTTCTTGCAGTCCATGGGACTCTCAACAGTCTCCTCCAGCACCATAATTCAAAAGCATCAATTCTTCGGCGATCAGCCTTCTTTATGGTCCAGCTCTCACTTCCGTACATTACTACTGGGAAAACCATAGCTTTAACTATACGGACCTTTGTTGGCAAGGTGATGTCTTTGCTTTTTAAGGTGCTGTCTAGGTTTGTCATTGCTTTTCTCCCAAGAAGCAGGCGTCTTCTAATTTCGTGACTGCTGTCACCATCTGCAGTGATCATGGAACCCAAGAAAGTGAAATCTCTCACTGCCTCCATTTCTTCCCCTTCTATTTGCCAGGAGGTGATGGGACCAGTGGCCATGATCTTAGTTTTTTTGATGTTGAGCTTCAGACCATATTTTGCGCTCTCCTCTTTCACCCTCATTAAAAGGTTCTTTAATTCCTCCTCACTTTCTGCCATCAAGGTTGTATCATCAGCATATCTGAGGTTGTTTATATTTCTTCCGGCAATCTTAATTCCGGCAATCTTAATTTGAATAGCTCTACTCTAAGTATGACTAGCAATGAATACCAGCCCCTATGCTTTTAAAGCTGTCTCACACAATAAACCTGTATAAAACAGGCTGATTAAATGGTGTCATATATCGCATCATAGAAACCTTTCAAGGTTACTGCAATTAGGCTATTCATAATATGGCATTTAACAAGTACGTCATTTTCCTTGTTTGGATGTTTAATAGATAACATTGCCCTTTAAAGTGTTTAAACTGTTGGCATTATAGTGTAACACTTTCAATTTTCTGCGATCAAACTTGGATAGTGAAATCTAAGTTTAGTTAAAATAGATTGTCCTGGCTGATGCAAAGTTCATTGGCTGTGAATATCAGGGCACAAGCTTGTACGTTAATTAATTTTTTAAATAGAAATTCTTGACGAAAGCCAAGCTTGGCACACAATATTGGAAGATGAATGCCTCCTTATTTTTATTTATTGTCGGGGACTGGCAGGGCTCTGATGAATGTGTGCAGAGACTGGCGCAGGAGAGGGGACCAGTGATTTATGGGGTTTGGTGCCACCTGCGAGGCAGGACTCAGGGGAAGACGAAGGGTCAGAGCTATCAGAAATGTGCAGTGGCGGTTCAGGAGGTGTTGGTAGCAGAGAAAGAGGGCAAGCAGGTCAAATCCCAGCCACCCCCTGCCCCACAGTCTCCTGGAACCAGGAGTGGCTTGAAGATGGAACAGAAGTGATTACTTCCATTCAGGAGATGTCTCAGTCCGTCAGTTGAGGGCACATAAGCCCGGGAGAGAGGTGTGGTCCCACTGTTGCTTCAATTGCTCTACAAGGCACAAACCTGGAAAAGTTCAGGCCAGCTAAATGGTGCTGCTATAAGTGTGTGGGTTTGTCAATTGAGAATTAAACATCAGCTGGTTGCCTTCCTGGGCTGGGTAGGCACAGGACATTTATTTTATAATAATAATAATAATAATAAACTTTTATTTATATCCCGCCCTTCCCCGCCAAAACTGGGCTCAGGGCGGCTAACAATCAAATACGGATATAAAAACACAGATTAAAAATACAGATATAAAATACACTTTAAAACTTAAAAATTTTGAATTTTAAAAGTTACACTCAAATTAACCCAAAAGCCAAACGAAACAGCTCCGTTTTACAGGCCCTGCGGAAGGGTGCCAACTCTTGCAGGGCCCTCGTTTCTTGTGGCAGATCATTCCACCATATTGGGGCCAGAACCGAAAAAGCCCTGGCCCTGGTGGCTGCCAACCTGACCTCCTTATGACCTGGGATCTCCAGAAAGTTATTATTTAATGACCTCAAGGTCCTACCTGGGGCATACCAGGAGAGACGGTCCCTTAAGGACTTGTTTATCATGCTTCAGGGGACGTGGGTGGCGCTGTGGGTTAAACCACAGAGCCTAGGGCTTGCCGATCAGAAGGTCGGCGGTTCGAATCCCCACGACAGGGTGAGCTCCCGTTGCTCAGTCCCTGCTCCTGCCAACCTAGCAGTTCGAAAGCACGTCAAAAGTGCAAGTAGATAAATAGGTACTGCTCTGGCGGGAAGGTAAATGGTGTTTCCGTGCGATGCTCTGGTTCACCAGAAGCGGCTTCGTCATGCTGGCCACATGACCCGGAAGCTGTACGCCGGCTCCCTCGGCCAATAAAACGAGATGAGCGCCGCAACCCCAGAGTCGTCCGCGACTGGACCTAATGGTCAGGGGTCCCTTTACCTTTACCTTTATCATGCTTCAACAGATATTTCCAGGGCACTTTTCAAAGAGACAATAAAATCATTAAGAAACATCGAAAGCCATCTCAGCAAATGTGTGGAAAGGTCTTCATCTGGGGCTTCATCTAGGAGTCAGGGGAAGTTTTGATGGGAAGCAGAGGCAGCAGAGCTCTGAGTCCGACACCACAGACTCATGAAGCATCCGATGCTCTATGATGCTATGGGGAAAGGCAGTTGGAAGAAAGCAATTGTAGAACCTATCCTTAAAAAAAAAAGTCCAGCCAAAGATCTGGGAATCTATAGACCTATTAGCTTACTGTCCATTATGGGGAAGTTATATGCTAGGTTTGTAAGGAGTAAACTGAACTCCTTTTTTTTAGAGTTGAAGGCTTTACTTACTCTCAGGAATCATTTAGAGAGAATCATTCCACTCTAGATCATGGCTTGGTGCTTTCCCATCTTGCTGGAAAATATACAGGGCCTCCGAAAGGGAAACCTTTTATGGCCTTCATGAATTTAAAGGCAGCCTTTGACTCTGCCCCAGGATTAAGTTAGGGCAGAAATTGAACAACATTCTTGTTGACAAAAGACTTCTAAGTAAAATCTTATTAAGCCTCTTTGGGAGTAATAGATGTGGTAATCAGGGAAAGCTCACTAAGGATATCCCTAAATCAAAGGGAGTCAGGCAAGGTTGTATTCTTGCACCTGCTTTATTCTTAAATTATCTTGTAAATGTCTTAAATGGCCCTAATGGGCATTTGTATTTTACTTTACATTGATGATACAGTCATTTCCTCCTGTCCTAGACCAGGAATTAGGTGCTTGCTAGCTAAATTCTCTTCTTACTGTAAACTTAACTGTGTCAAGATTAACTATAGGAAATCAAAGATCGTAGTACTTCAGAAGAAGTTAATTCAGTGTGTTTTCTAGATGCTCAAATTAGGAACAAGTTATACGTTTTCAGTATATGGGAGTGATAATCCATTCTGTCTGCCTAAAAATAGATATTTTCTCAGAAGGCTTCAGCTAGCCACTCTGCTATGCTTCTTCTGGAGCAAGGAGGACCAGTATATTCCTATAGTTTTCAGTGCTAAAATAACTTCTCAGCTCTTTTATGGAGCTGCTGTTTGGATCAAGAGAGTGCCTTGGGGTCTGAATGGTGTTCAATCTAGTTTCTTACAGCCCCTTTTACACATGCTAAGATGTGTTTCTAAAGCAGCTATACTACTGGAGACAGGGCAGTGTTCCTTTGAGGTAGGAGCCAGTTGCGACCCTGAAGTTTTGATTCAAGATTTATATTTTTAGGGTGGTTATTATTGTGTCTTCCTGGTGATCCTTGCAGTATCCTCCGGATTATAGTTATTGCAGCGTTTGAACAAAATCTGTTGCCCAAAAAGTTTGTCGCGTTGAACTGTCACCCTTCTTCAGTTGAGATTAACTCCATGTTTGTTTTGGTAAAGCAAAGGCATTTTGGTTTATTCATGCACAACTTGCTCAGTTATTCTTTACAGTTAGGTGCTTATTTTAGAAATGTGCACGTAGTTAAACACTGTATCCCTTTTACTCTGGCCAGATTATGTATTGTCTTCCCAATCGCTTCAGGGTTAGATATGTTGGGTGGTTCTTTCACCTTAAGGAGTTGCTCATGTAATTTTTATTCTGCAGTTCACCATCAAATGATTGTCTGCCTACTGAACAAAATTCCAGGAAGGTAAACCCAATTTTCTGTTAAATGAGATAAAATCCCATGGGCGTAATTGACCATGGCCTTTTTAAAATCATCAGCAGTGAAAATAAGTAGGCATTTATCCATCTGAGGAATCATTTTTGGGGACAACTTAGGTAATTTGGTATCATGTATGTAAACCACAGAGCCTAGGGCTTGCTGATCAGAAGGTCGGCGGTTCGAATCCCTGCGACAGGGTGAGCTCCCGTTGCTCGGTCCCAGCTCCTGCCAACCTAGCAGTTTGAAAGCACATCAAAGTGCAAGTAGATAAATAGGTACCGCTCTGGCGGGAAGGTAAATGGCGTTTCCGTGTGCTGCTCTGGTTCGCCAGAAGCAGCTTTGTCATGCTGGCCACATGACCTGGAAGCTGTACGCCGGCTCTCAGCCAATAAAGTGAGATGAGCGCCGCAACCCCAGAGTCGGACATGACTGGACCTAATGGTCTGGGGTCCCTTTACCTTTTATACCAATATACATGAGCTAATGACAGTTACATTATTATTTATATTTCACTCTGTACTTAAGGAAATCAGCCCTGAGTGCTTACTGGAAGGACAGATCCTGAAGCTGAGGCTCCAATACTTTGGCCACCTCATGAGAAGAGAAGACTCGCTGGAAAAGACCCTGATGTTGGGAAAGGTGGAGGGCACAAGGAGAAGGGGACAACAGAGGACGAGATGGTTGGACAGTGTTCTCGAAGCTACCAACATGAGTCTGACCAAACTGCGGGAGGCAGTGGAAGACAGGAGTGCCTGGCATGCTCTGGTCCATGGGGTCACGAAGAGTCGGACACGACTGAACGACTAAATAACAACAACGGTTTATTTTTGCTCTTATTTTTATCTGTTGGCCATAGTAAATTGATGATGAGAAATGAAGGTGAGGGAGTTGAGAGTTTAATGTCTGAGAAAACGGAGGGCACGGAGCAAATTGGAAACTTAAGGGCCCCCAGGATTGGCTTGAGACACCTTGTTAATGGTGGAATCCTTTCCAGGAACATGAGACCATGATCCAAACCATCCCAGTTCACCTTATTATTCAGGGTTAGCACAGAGCCAATGTGCACTCCATCTTATGATATGAAAAAGGTGTTGGGGGTGGATGAGTTTAAGTGTGAAAGTCTTTAAAAGAATAACAGCAAAGACTGTCAGCAGTGTACACATTTATTGTGGTGCTATAACTCAACTGCTAAATGAGTAGGGTGAAAAAGTTTAAAAAGCAACCTCATGATAGATACAAAAGTTAACCATAAACTAGTAGTGGAAACAACAATCTTGGATTTTTGCAAGCGTCTGATGTATTATTCTGTGTTTGATGTTTCCATAGCAACCACCTGTAGAAAAAATAGAGGGAGAAGCGTTGACTCAAATGAGCATCCTTAGTAACCGTGCCTGGGTTAAGAAGGCAGTGGCTGTTTTATAAATCATGTAAACTAGTATCATAAAATGAGCGAGCTTGTTCAGAGTAGTGCTGTGCTGAAGATTTCTTCTGTTTTCCCCCACAACCATTCCCCACCAGTTAATGATGAAAAAATTGCAGCTAAAAATTATCAAAGGGAAGAAAAATGTTTATGAAATTCTCTTGTGTTTTTGTTGTTGCTGTGTATACTTTATTTCCAATGTGGCTTAGGATTTCTGTGAGAGACATTTCTATCATTCTACAGAATATCTGTAATCTGCAGCCTTCCTCATTGATCACACTATCGGAAAACTCCATTGCACCTTCATCTAAGCTTTCATGTAAAAGCCGGAAGCCAGGGAGGCTGCATATGATGTTCCTGGCAGATGATCCTTGTTTCTTTAAAGTGAAATCTTTTTACTTTCCAAGAAATCACTGCATATGGATTTGTTTTGTTAAGATAAAAGGAAGGACTTCCCATAAAAATACAATTAAGCAAGACCATAAATCCCAGGCCCTTCATGGCCAGCCTTCCTTCCCACTTTGCTTGCTTCATGAGGTGACTTCTCCCATAAAGTTTTTTTTCTAGGTCAGGAAGTGTGAGCAGCCGGGGAGGCTGCACAGTAATGGTGAAATATTTAGGTGAAACGAGGAGCACACATACCCCACCCTCAGCTGCCTCACAATTGCAAAGTAAACTCAATTCGGCACTCACTGAAGTTATGAAGAAACATAGCGCTCTCTGGAAGAGGGAGGAAAATAGAAGGCTCTTTCCAGGGGAAATAAATACTTGTAAGAAAATTGAGGACTGTTTTTGGCACAACACTGGTTTATAGAGCTAACATGTGGATGAAGATTGTTCTAAAGGAGATACAGGTCTGAGGTTTCCCCTCCCTAATGTTTAAAGAATCAGGGATTGCATTGTCCTAACTGGAGTGAGGGTTGGAGCATGAGTTTGTTTTCGTCAATGTCTCCTTACCCACTGAGCATCTGAGTTAACTACTGTGAACAATTATGCATTTTAAAAACAGGGGGGGAATGGACTACTGTGATTTGCATTAGCACATTTCACCTTTTGTACCCACTGCTTATGCAGAATATATAGCCTTTTCTGCTTGGAAAAATATTTGCTAAGACCTACAGTTATGAACTATTATGAATTCTGTGCCATACGATGGAGAAATAGCAGAAGATGCTTTTACCGTTATCTGAAGTAAAAGAAGAACTTGAGAGTTCTTAAATAGTAGGGTTTTGATTCAAGTCAGAAGCAGGGGACATAATTTGGGATGCTGATTGAGAAGATTGGCTATAAGTTTTCAGTGGAGACGGGTATTATCAGGGGTGGGGAACTGTTTTTATGTTGCTTTCTGGGTAACCTTATCCGGGAGGCATATGCCAGTGTTGGGTGAGACTAAAGGCAATAGTGCACAGAGCAACAAATTTACAAACTCACAAACCCCTCTCTAGCCTCCATCCAGGAAAGGAAGAGGCATTGTCAGAGCTCAAGGATGCATTTCAGTCAGACAAAAATAGAAGGGGCAATGTAAGACTAGTGAGAGTTGTGGCCTGAGGTGGAGGTCCACCCTTGGAAGCGTCCTGAGAGTCAGAAAGAGAGACCTGAAGGGGCACATTTGTCCACAAGGTCTGAAGTTCTCCACCACTGCATTATAGGGGACACTGAAGCTCTTTGACCTGCCGAGTGGAAGGTCAGCAGTTCGAATCCCCGCGACGGAGTGAGCTCCCATTGCTCTGTCCCAGCTCCTGCCAACCTAGCAGTTCGAAAGCATGCCAGTGCAAGTAGATAAATAGGTACTGCTGCAGCGGGAAGGTAAATGGTGTTTCTGTGCACTCTGGTTTCCGTCACAGTGTTCCGTTGCGCTAGAAGTGGTTTAGTCATGCTGGTCACATGACCCGGAAAGCTGTTTGTGGACAAACAACCGGCTTCCTCAGCCTGAAAGTGAAATGAGCACTGCAACCCCAGAGTTGCCTTTGACTGGACTTTAACTGTCCAGGGGTCCTTTACCTTTTACCTAGAAGGTGTTGGCTGGGCATCTTTGTATAAACACAAAACCTAGCCTCAAGGTAGCTGCTGAGGTGTGATGAAGTTTGTTGCATTAATGGATTTGCATGACATCTGAGAAAGAAATGCAAGAACAACGTAATCCCATCTATATTGCAGGAAACCTTTGGGGATATTCAGACCTTGTTTGTATCTGTAAAATACTAGTCCGGTAGTTTTTTTAATGGCTGAAATGAATACCACTAGATGGCACAAGAGTTGTTTAAAAAAATATTACTGAGCCAGAGCCATTTAAAGTCATGTGTTACAGAGCTTTGAGAAGGCAAAACAATACACAAGTCATTCAAAGCATTGGCATGTTTTGTTATTAAGAGTCATGTCTTAAACTGCAAAAGCATAATACATTTATGTCTAATATATTTCTTCATTTAGTATTTTTTTAAAAGTGATGTTCAAAAACAGTGGAGTGGAAGGGATTGTGGGAGAATGGTAAAAAAGAATTGTCTAAAATTCCTGGCAGATGTGGTTTCATATCTAAAATAATTGGGACAACCTCATTAATAGTAAGAAGCAGAATGGGCTTGCTAGGATGTTTTCCATTTATATTTTAATTCAATGTTTTATCAATGGCATGGAAATGAAGATTGGCCTTGAAACTTGAGACATACCTTGAGGATATAGAAATGTTGCAGCATCAGTTGTAATAGGATTTGTTATTGTCTTGTTAACCTATTCAAAGGAGCAAACTCTTGAAAGTGTGTTTCTGCCAGTGCTCAGCAGAGACCAAGGTTGATGATATTTTTGCAAGGTGGAAGAGAGATTAATTTTGTCACTGTCTGCATGTCTGCAAGTCTGCATAGCCTACAATAGATAAAATGAACAAACAAATATTCAATAAAAGTTCAGCATAGCACCTAAACACTTACTGCCTGTTGATAATACTCAATTTCTTAATAACATTCGAAACCACGTCAAAGTGCAAGTAGATAAATAGGTACCGCTCCGGCGGGAAGGTAAACGGCGTTTCCGTGTGCTGCTCTGGTTCGCCAGAAGCGGCTTAGTCCTGCTGGCCACATGACCCGGAAGCTGTACGCCGGCTCCCTCGGCCAATAAAGCGAGATGAGCGCCGCAACCCCAGAGTCGTCCACGACTGGACCTAACTGTCAGGGGTCCCTTTACCTTTACCAATATCTTTTATATTTCAGTTATTTAAATAGTTACAAAAACAAATATAGAAGTCTTTACAACTGAGACCTGCCACATAATGCCTGCCACTGCTTAAGAAGAGGAGTGGTTTTTTTTAAGGATCCAGACAGCTTGGAACAACAGCATTGAAATGTTGTTTCGTGAGTGGTATGCTGCTGCTGCTCTGTCAAGCAAGTTCCTACAACTAAACAGCTCAACTAGAACTGATACTCCTGCTTTGTCCAGGACACCCTGGTCAGATTGTGATTATTTCATATTTGCAATGTTGAGATATTGGAGAGGATGAGAGATCTCAGGTGGTGCAGTGGGTCTGGCTCTTAACCAGAAGGTTGGCAGTTCAAGCCCACCCAGGGACAGCTGTGGGCAGGATTCCTGCATTGTAGGATCAAATGAACTCTACAATTCTGTGAGTTGGTGGAGACAGAGATGCTTTATATTCAAAGCACTGATTTATTTTTTTCAAAACAAAATAAAAGAATTCCTTCCGGTAGCACCTTAGAGACCAACTAAGTTGGTTATTGGTTTGAGCTTTTGTGTGCATGCACACTTCTTCAGATTTTTTTTAGTACATCCCATTTGTTATTTCTACACGGTTCCTTATTATTCTTGCCATTTGCACAGCTGGCCTTATCATTAGGCAGTGAAGCAACTGCCTCAGGCAGTCATTTTGGGTGCCAGGAAAGGGCAGCTAATTGTTATATGGATTGGTATTGTTGTATTACTACTCCCAGGGAGAGATGCTTATGGGATATTCTGCCTCAGGGGTCAAAAGAACTTGGATAGCCTTGGGTACTATGTAGATTGGACTTTACTTAACGCTGTGTCCCAGTTTGGGGAACACTATTTGCTGCTCTGCCTTAGGCAGCAAAATGTATTTGGCCAACCCTATCATTGTGCATTCCTTTCATTCAGGATTTTCTGCATCCTTGTCTACTGCTGTTGGTTGAGGAAAGCGGAGAACTACTGACTACTTTCTCCAGAACGAAACAATGCCAGCTTGTTGATAAAGGCAAGAGAATAGAGGATATCTTTTGCAGCAAAAAGATGAACCTACGAATGATTTCACGAGGTAGTAGTGAACACATCTATTATTTTGATTTACTTGCTCGAACATTTAGATATTGCCTTTCCATAATTATAAATAAAGGTAAAGGGACCCCTGACCATTAGGTCCAGTCGTGTCCGACTCAGGGGTTGCGGCGCTCATCTCGCTTCATTGGCCGAGGGAGCCGGTGTACAGCTTCCAGGTCATGTGGCCAGCATGACTAAGCCGCTTCTGGCGAACCAGAGCAGCGCACGGAAACACCGTTTACCTTCCCGCTGCAGCGGTACCTATTTATCTACTTGCACTTTGACATGCTTTTGAACTGCTAGGTTGGCAGGAGCAGGGACCGAGCAATGGGAGCTCACCCCGTTGCAGGGATTCAAACCGTCGACCTTCTGATCGGCAAGCCCTAGGCTCAGTGGTTTAACCCACAGCGCCACCTGCGTCCCTATAAATACCAGTGTACAAATTATAAATTATAAATACCAGCGTATTAATGAAGGCTCTATGTGAATACATACTTTTGCTTTTCTCACAATATATTTAATACTTAAATCCTTGAGGTTGAAAATCCAGCTGATTATTTGAAAAAAAACACCCAAAAACCTAGTTGATGCCTTTCTGCTTTGTACAGATAAAACTTGTACTTCTTTCCCATCTCTCTTGAAAGGTCCCCCCCCCCCCTTTACACAGCTAAGAGGAAGAAGGCACACTTTAATTTCTTTGTCAGCCAGCTGCAAGGACAGGCTGTTTAACTATCATCAACAAAATGGGGCAGAGGGAGAGACAGACAGAGGAGAGGCAAAACACAGCCAGTAGCAGTTCATACTCTTTGCGCTGCTCAATCGATATGCCTCAACCCTGACCTGGGAAAACTCTCCCTAGGGACAAAAATTAGTGTCGGTGATCATCTTTAAACCTTGGTCTTTCCGTTCATCATGCCAGCAAGGGCGCCAATTAGTGTCAGTGGTGGTGATGATTTTTTTTTATTTTTTATGATGCGAGCCATTAGAAAGATTCAGTACTGTCCCTCTGAGCAATGAGCATATGGGACCTTGCATCCAGCCAACTATTCTCTTTCAATAATATCGTTAGGCAGTTTCAATAGTGTCCGAGGCAGCTGGAGTGCAAGCTTAGTCACAAGTTCAGTCAGACCATAGCTGTCAACCCTCCCTTTTTTTTGCGGGAAACTCCCTTATTCCAATGCCATTTCCCACTGCTATCCCGGATTGTTGATATCCCTTAAATTTCCTGGATTTCAAAGGAAGCAGCTCTTCTCCCTCCCTGCCGGACAGGGAGGCTCCTCAGCTGCGTTGCTCGGCTGCCAATAAGGAGTCTGAGACTGACTGGGGGCGGAGCTTGCATGCCTTGTGCATACAGACCCTCATGCCCAACCAGCCAGCCAGCCTGCCTGCCGTCTATGCGCTCGCTCTTTCGCTCACCTGTTCGCGCACAGCCTCGGGAGCGCAGGGTAGCGAGGCTACTTGGTGCCATTGCACCGCCCTCTCGGCATCCCTTATTTTCAAATCCGAAAGTTGACAGCTATGAGTCAGACGTTCAAACAGGGTGGGCATTCGTGCGTCTGAATATTGGTGCCCGCAATACTAAGCCGTGTCTTATCAGAGCAAAAAGTGAGCAGTGAAGGCCAAGCTCCAGTTAGCCTTTCAAAACTTGTGAAATGTGCCTAGATCTTAAAAATAATAATTAAGCCAAGCAACTTTTTTTAATTGGTTTGAGTCTTTATCACATATTACCCTCAGAATTCTGAGCTTATCTTTTAAATGGTTGCTAGCAGTTTCATTTTAGAAAATGAATGCTGGCAATCTGATCATTCTCATCGGAACCGGCAGGTCTTTAGAGGTCAGGAAGTTGGTGGTCTTGGCAATTGGAGGGAAATTCCAGAGAGATCAGATCTGGGAAACATACCCACACTGCTGCGCCACGGATGAGGAGCGGCGGATTAGCCATACTCTGAAATCTATTGAATACGAAAAAATAGGTTTATTAAAAGCAAGTAACACTTCCAATTAATTACAGCAACAACAAAACACAAACTACCCAACCACAAACTACTGCTAGTTACTTGGCACGGTGTGTTAACTGTTGTTATTTGGATATAGCAGCTTGTCACAGTTTTGAGTCTGTCAGCTCCTGTTGCTTAATTTTCACTCTGCTTAATTTTCATTCTTCTTGATGATGTCTCCCTTCTGCTCACAGGCGTTGGCTTGCTTCCGTGAATGGAAGGTGGGTACCATGATATTTGCCATAGTCAAATGATGGAACTCACTCCTGCAAGTTGGTAGGGATGACTACCAACTTGCATAGATTTAAAAGAGGATTAGACAAGTTCATGGAGTATTAGAAGATCTTCATGGAAATTTGTCAGACTTTTGTGTGATTTTCTCCTAAGAATATTTTTTTTATGCAGTTTTGACTAGGGCACACATTTTTGCAAGCATTTTCTCCTATTATAATGCATTCATGATATATTCATTTTTATGCACAACTAGTAGACTTTAAGCCCGTTAAATTAACGGGCGCTAGAACATATGTGGTCAAACATTTGTAAAAACAGACTTGTTGTATATATGTATCTGTTTGGATTAGCCCTATAGCCTCTGTCATTTTTTTGCCTCCCGCTTACGTCGTTTTTTCCCCTAACAACGAGAGAGCCGCATGACGTAGTCAGCTCTGCGCATAGCGTCCCTATTACCCTAGCTACATCGGGGACACGCGCAGAGCTGACCGAGCGGCTCTCGTTTGACATCGCTCGCCCGCCGCCACTTGTAACGGCCGCTGCTGCTTAGAAGTAAGTCCACGCGAGCACGCACCCGCCGCTTCAACAGTTTTGCCCGGCCGCCCGTGGGGCACATGCGCAGTTTCGCCCGGCCGCCCGAAGTCTCTGCGCTCCAATCCCTGTGTTCGTGGGGCACATGCGCAGTAGCGTAATCCCACGGACACAGGGACTGGACGCAGAGACACTTGCACTTTATTACTGTAGATGACTACATTTTTGAAAGCCTTGTTTGCTGAGAGAAGCACAAATTTTGAAAGATGGCTCATTTCAGTTTTCTTTTATTTCGGAAAGTGAGAGTTTGATAGATTTGCCTGAACTGAATCAAAATTTCTCCCCATCCCTATGAAAAGTTTGTTTAGGCTGAAACTGCTCGGATGCTATTCTGTATACCACGAATGGGAAATGAAATCAGAGGAGTTTGGAAATTGCTTGTAACTCTAGAATAATGTTTATACCCAAGAGCAGAGGTTAGAGAGGGGTCTCTATTTCACTTCACAACAAGAAAGGAGTGATGAACTTGGCCCTGGAAGTTAAGTCTAGACTCCTGAATAACTGCACCAGGTAGAATAAGACATTGCAATGGAAGGGAATGATAAATGGATAGGAAACCTCTTGGGGGGAAAAGCTGTTTCAAGCTGAATTACTCTGGGAACAACTAGAAAACCACAAGGCCTAAGTTGCTAATAGTTCCATTATTTCTCTTCCTGAGGTTTCCACTAAAGGATAAATATACCCTCTGCAAAATACTACTTTGAAATCCCATATTTTGGCTTCTGCCAGATGCTGTGAAAGAAGACTAATATCCTCTTCTTTACACCACTGTTGTTTTATTGTTGTGTACCGTGGTAAGACACGGACACTGTAGAATCGCCAAATGCTCATAGCACGTTTTTGTCTTATGAAAAGGGAGTTTGTGTTTTGTTTGCTTGCTTTAGAAATGCATATATATTCCTTACGTATAATTGAATTATGACTCTTTTCTTCCAGCTAGACTGGTAACTGGGAGTGCCGCTGAAGCCATATAAACACTGGTAGTGAAAGACCTACATTGACTCCCAGTACATTTCCGAGCACAATTCAAAGTGTTGGTGCTGACCTTTAAAGCCCTAAACGGCCTCGGTCCTGTATACCTGAAGGAGCGTCGCCATTCCCATCATTCTGCCCGGACACTGAGGTCCAGCACCGAGGGCCTTCTGGCGGTTCCCTCACTGCGAGAAGCAAAGCTACAGGGAACCAGGCAGAGGGCCTTCTCGGTAGTGGTGCCCACCCTGTGGAACGCCCTCCCATCAGAAGACAAAGGGATCAACAACTACATAACATTTAGGAAATACCTGAAGGCAGCCCTGTTTAGGGAAGCTTTTAATGTTTTATGTTTTATCGTGCTTTTAATATTCTGTTGGGAGCCACCCAGAGTGGCTGGGGAAAAGCAGCCAGATGGGCAGGGTATTATTATTATTGTTGTTATTATTATATTATATTATATTATATTATTTATTTATTTATTTGTATTCCACACAGTTACAATCTCACAGAAGTAATGAATGAAGAGGGTCCTTGCCCTAAATAAAATTTTGATGCTCTGCCCACCTGGGTTCATTTCTGCCCTGATATGTATATGCCTCTCCAGTTTCCATTTCAGAAAGAAACTGTGGGAAAGTTTAGGAATGTGGATGAGGATATATTGCTTAAGATATCCTATCCCAACTTGTGTTTACAAGTTCCAACAAAGTCAGCAGAGTTACATTCCCCTTTTAAAATCACACAGCGGAAGGCTGCTCAGGTTTGTTTAAACCTCTGTAGAATAGTTTCCTGGTATATATCTCCCCCTTTCCCCTCTTAAAATAAGACACTACACAAGTCTTCTATAAAAGCATATAAAAACGTTTACTCACATACATCAAATGGTCACAATAAGATCCCAGATGAAGGCAGACTTGAGTTTAGAAAATATATGTACATGTGGAGACTCTCCATGTGGGAGAAGGCTCCATTTGGGTCCATCTCTGCTCTAAGATGTTGCTTGCTTGAAGTCACGATCCCAAGAGAGGGAAATGGCCGCTGACCTGTGGTTTTGTGCTAACCTGCCCAGGTGAAGCCACACCCACCTCCAGTTACATAGAGGAAGTTGTCTCAGTCCAGGTAAACAGGAAGTTATGGCTGGAGGACTGAGACACCTTCATGTCCACTCTAGCAATGTTGTGTTTGACTGCTCTGTGTTTACATCCCACAGAAACTACAGGTTATGTAGGCATGCTTGGCCTCAGACTGAATCCTAATAAACACCACTTGCTTTTATTTCTGCCTTCAATCCACCCTTGCTTTTACACTGGGTTAACTTGTCGGTTGCGATACTGCTTGCCTCAGACTTAACTGCTGATTATTTCCATTTAGCTGCTTGACTGCCTAACTCCGGCCTTGATTGGCTCATGATCTGCTAGATTCCACATGTTTCGACAAACTCACTCTAAAATGCTCTGACCTTCCAGCCTCTGGCGTCAATCAAGACTTTTATTGCCCCTGCTCCTGGGTCTGGACCAATTCCTGGCTAAACTGCTACTTTTGTATTTGCCACACTGCTTTGAGTAGCAATTGGACTCCTCTAGTGCTGTTATGCATTAATCAACTCAAGAAATTATAGCGAGAAGAAATGTGATTTTAAGATATATATTTTTTGTATGGAACCTTGGAAAAGCAGAGTGCAGCACTTTAACTAGTCACCCTTGCCAACATTTCCAAATTATTAGGAGAGGAGATATTTCTAGCCAGCAGGGACGTCCCAATTTAAAACCAGCTATCTACTGATAAAAACACTGAAAGAGAGTCTGGAAGAATTTTAATAAATAATTATGGTAATCCATCTCAGAGTCCCACTGCAATTTTAGCATGAAGCTCCAGCTGTAATGTGATATCAGTTTTCAAAATACAAGTTTTAATCAACAGCAAAAGGAGTAGCATCTTACAGAGTAGATTGATTCAATTTCAAATATTGTGAATTACAAATCTCATAGTGGCATGTCAGAGTCCATGTAAAAAGGAAAGAACTACAAGAAAGAATCGTGAAGCACATGAAGCATAATAAATGTTTGCAATTCTAATGCATCTGGGGGAAAAAAAATACAAATTCTCAAATCATGTGGCTTCTCCAACCCCAGCATGGTTCAATCAGCCATGAAGCTCACTGGGTGACTGGAATGAAAATCTCAATGTAAAATGCTTGTTGAAAGAGGAAGGTGTTCAGTTGTCATCACAAAGACAATAGAAGCAGTGTCCATATAATCCCTGATGTGAGGGAATGCCAGAGAGTAGGTGCCAACACATTAAAGAATCAATTCCTATCTTATATTGAATGAGTCTCTTGATAAGAAGAGATCTGCAGACTGCTCTCTCCTGCAGAATGCAGTGATGAATTGGGTATATACAGTGGTACCTCGGTTCTCAAATGTAATCCGTTCTGGAAGACCGTTCAACTTCTGAAATGTCCGAAAACCGAGGCGCAAAGGACTGGCTGCAAGTTCAGTTGGAAAAAACTGAAAAACACACAGTGGAAGCCGTTGGACTTCCGAGGCCTGTTTGAAGACGGAAGCAATGACTTTCGGGTCTTCGGCGTTCGACAACCGAAACATTCGGCTTCTGAGATGCTTGAAAATGGAGGTACCACTGTAATTGGGTATTTATATCTCACCTTTTTCTCCAAGGAGCTCAAGCTAGCATACATAGTTCTTCCCCTCCTCAATTAATCCCCACAACGATCCTGACTGTGTGTGTGTGTGTGTGTGTGTGTGTGTGTGAGAGAGAGAGAGAGAGAGAGAGAGAGAGACAGGGGCGTAGGAAGTGGGGAGCATGGAGGGGGTGACAAATTATCAAGGAACAATTACTGCCCTACTAGGGTGGTTCATAAAAAACTTTTTTAAAAAAATACCTGCTCCAAAGGTCATATCTTACTACACTAGGGATTATATAGCTATATATGAAATTTCATGCATATCAGTTAATCTCTTGACCCTCCTCCACGAAAATAGCTGTTTACTTGGCTGTTTTCCTATGTTGTGAAGGCTGAAATTTCAATTCAGTGGAGCACTTACTGTTCCCAACCCTAACCCTTCGGAAAGCCATCTAATTAGACTTTAATTAGATTTTTGACATGTTTTTAGGAGGTAATTTAATTATTGTTTGATTTTATATCAATGTTATGTATCTGATGTTAGCCGCCCTGAGCCCGATTTAGGCCGGGGAGGATGGGATATAAATAAAAGTTTATTTTTACTTATTATTATTCCTTTGTAAGAAAATATGAAATAACATAAAACCATTTTTGCAGGCAAAAAAAAATGTGTGTGGGGGGGGTGACAAGAAATTTTCCGCAATGGGTACCACCTGACCTTCCTACACCTCTGGAGAGAGAGGGGGGGGATTTGGAACGTTATTGAAGAAAAGAGAACCTTAAAAAGAAAAGAACAAGAGCAGATTTACCAGATTTCAATATAGTTGCATTGCCCAGGGTGTGTTTGAGCAAGTGGTTTGTCCCTTGACACTATATGAACGATCAGCAAGAACCGCAAGCAAAAGCTCTTAGTAGTAATGTAAGTTTTTACACACCTGGATTTGGCAGATGAATAAGCAAACCAAGACCCTGCCTGTTCCCGATTACCAGTTGCCACACTGCATTGAACACAGCTTTCCATTGTGTGTGGCTTCCAAAGTGAAGGTCTTGGTCCTTGAGTAGAATTGGTCTGATTCTTGCATCATCATCATCATCATCATCATCATCATCAAAGGTCTCATTGCAGCTCTAATTACAGCCTGATTTTAAAACCATACATTTTTAATCTGCCATCATTATTCCACGTGATTGATCAATCCTTCCACACACTTAAGCAAGAGAGTTTGCCCCTTGTTAGCTGGTTTCTGTAGCCACATCTCACGGTACTTTCAGATGTAACATTAAGGAGCTCACCTGAGCCTCTCAATCAATTCAATTAGTTTTATTACGGCAAAAGCCAGCAGCACAGAAAGCCAAAAATCCAAACAAGTAAAAATCGGCAACATCATCATCAAAAATAAAACAATTGCACAAAGGAGCTTTACAATGTACAGTATTATTCAATAAAAAAGATTTACGCTTCTCAATAGCTAAAGTGCAAAATCTAGCCACATCATATGATACTAAACTTGAAGAATCTTCCAAGAGATATTTTCGTAAAATTTCGGGGGATGAGTCCAAATAATATTGTAGAGGTATAAACTTTGTTAAAAGGGGTAAGATAAAGCGGGCACGTTCTTCAGTGTAGAATTGGCAAAATAAAAGAATGTGAGTAACAGATTCTACCTTGTTAGACAAGCATGGGCAAAGCCGCGCATGCATTGGCACCCTCATAAATTTGCCATACAGCACTGCTGAAGGCATTGTCTCGAAGCGGGCTCTAGAGAAGGCCCATCTATAGGCTTCATTAATGATATTAGTTAAGTAAGGGGCTGCTGCAAAGTTAGGCCAGGATTTTAAACATCTATACTTCTCCAGGAGTAAGGCATCTGAGCCTCTCTAGTGCTTTTTTCTACCAAGGAATTAATTCAGGAAAGAAACAGGAAGAAAAATGGAATATACAGCACAGTCAGTGCAGGTTTTACATTTTGTGTTAGGAACCAATTTAAAAACCAGCCTATTGAAGTCTCTTGTGTGAAAATGACCTCATTCTTTCCCCTCTTTCTTCCTTTTCCCCCTTTATTAAAAATTTTCCTTGGTTTCAATATCAAAAAGTTAGTAGCTCCCTTACAGTCTCTTGTTACCACTGAGGTACAGGGGCTGCCAGAGCCACGTTTAATTACAAAAACGTGTTACTGTCTTTTCAAGTTAATAATGATGAAGACAGGAGATCAAACTAAGAGCAGCCTATTGTTGTATCCGACAAAACTGGCTTTCTGTCTCACATGGTTTTTGTCAGCACAAAAGTCTGACATCCCAGAAAGCCTGTTTTGACAAGTGCCAAAACTAATTTAGGGAAAGCAGCCTATTAGCTAGACAGTTAAAATCCTAGCACTGGAAGAAATACTTACTTGGTACATAAGGTCACTATGGTGTCAGCCCATTCAGTTCCACGCTGTTGTCAGCACTTAGGGCCCCCTTGCTCTGTTATTAGCATTTTATTAATTTAATCAATTTTTACATACATCTCAAAGTGACTTGCGAAATATGGAAATACAGAATAATTTATCAAACATTTAAAATGCAGAAGAAAGCATAAGGGCCCAGCAATAAGAATTAAAATGGCAAATCTTACACTACCTCTTTAAATGATGAACACCGAAACCAGGCCAGATGATCAAATGAAGACCCAAAAGTCTAAGTAAACAGGAATACTGTTGCCAGGTGCCTAAAGGCTCTGACAACTAATGTTACAGGAGGGCAGGGTGTTAGTATGGATATTGTCTGTAGAATCCAAAGCCTGTGGCTTTTTATTGCTAAGATGGGATTCTATCAGAGGCAGATTTAGGACAGCATGGCTAGTTCTGCTGCACTGGGTGCTGATCTAATAATGTTGCAACTAGGATGTAGTTAATTGAGTAGAATGGAAGGCAGGAAACAGGGGTGGGCGCATCACATTTTGGCCTCGCTGCTGAAATTTGAAAGTCTGCCCCTGGTTCTATAGTAGAAAGAACTGATGGGTTGGCCAAACTGGTCTCTTTGTTAAGTTAATGGTCCTACATGACTAAAGAGTTGGCTAAGTGTTGCCATAGAAACAACTAGCTGGTGCTATTTCCAGAAGAAGGTGAGAGGCTTTCATCCCTCACCTGGCTGGAGGCCACAATAGCTCATGGGCTAGTTCAGGCATAGGCAAACTCGGCCCTTCAGATATTTTGGGACTACAACTCCCATGATCCCTAGCTAACAGGACCAGTGGTCAGGGATGATGGGAATTGTAGTCCCATTGCCTATGCCTGGGCTAGTTGGTCTAGCCTTGCCTCGTTTGGAGCTGAGGAGGCACTGAGACTTGATTTGATCTCTGTGTTGAAACCAAGGTTATTTAAACCATCTATAACAAAGTCTCCACGGTGTATGATAACCTTCATTCCAAGGAAATCAATTCTAGGGTAGGAGTTGTGTAGTGGTACCCCTGAAATCTCTCACCACTTTGAGACTGGGGTGCACATTAATGCTATTATGTGGAGGTGTGACGGCAGCAGAGTTGGGGCGCTACCCTGGTAGTAAGCCAGCTCGGAGCATTAGGAAGATATGAGGTGCCGTGCTAAAGCTATTCTGCACAGAGTGGTTCCCAGATACTATACAGACAGAAAGAGAAGGCTGCATCTTGCTGATTGCTCCATTCTCCAGGCACTATGCAACTACAGGCGGGAGACCAGTCCTCCCATGTCACCTTGATTAATCATTCATGAGTGCAAATTCACACTCAGAATGCCACAAAGATTCTCCCAGGTTATGGTAATTTATCATTCAACAATAGATGAGGGAAAGTGCAGGTGATGAATCATAGAATCATAGAGTTGGAAGAGACCACAAGGGCCATCCAGTCCAACCCCCTGCCAAGCAGGAAACACCATCAAAGCATTTCTGACAGGTGGCTGTCAAGCCTCTGCTTAAAGACCTCCAAAGAAGGGGATTCCACCACACTCCTTGGCAGCAAATTCCACTGTTGAACAGCTCTTACTGTCAGGAAGTTCTTTCTAACGTTTAGGTGGAATCTTCTTTCTTGTAGTTTGAATCCATTGCTCCGTGTCCGCTTCTCTGGAGCAGCAGAAAACAACTTTTCTCCTTCCTCTGTATGACATCCTTTTATATATTTGAACATGGCTATCATATCACCCCTTAACCTTCTCTTCTCCAGGCTAAACATACCCAGCTCCCTAAGCCGTTCCTCATAAGGCATCGTTTCCAGGCCTTTGACCATTTTGGTTGCCCTCCTCTGGACACGTTCCAGCTTGTCAGTATCCTTCTTGAACCAGTTAGAGAACTGCAGAGTTAGCTTAAAAACATCAACAGCAATGTTCTCTGGCATCTTTTGGGTTTAACCGCGTAGTGTTTTGCACATCTTTTGCATTTAATTGATTTTGGACTCCTGTTTCGCCGTCACCTCTGCTACATGCCACTATTAAAAAGGTAAAGGGACCCCTGGCCATTCGGTCCAGTCGCGGATGACTCAGGGGTTGCGGTGCTCATCTCGCTTTACTGGCCAAGGGAACCGGCATACAGCTTCCGGGTCATGTGGCCAGCATGACTAAGCCGCTTCTGGCGAACCAGAGAAGTGCACGGAAACGCCGTTTACCTTCCCACCAGAGCGCTACCTATTTATCTACTTGCACTTTGATGTGCTTTTGAATTGCTAGGTTGGCAGGAGCTGGGACCGAGCAACGGGAGCTCACCCCGTCACGGGGATTCGAACTGCCGACCTTCTGATTGGCAAGCCCTAGGGTTCAGTGATTTAGACCACAGCACCACCCACCTCCACTACATGCCACTATTATTGACTCCTTAAAAACACTGCTGCTATTGTACCATTCACTCCGTAAGCAAGCTGTGAAACAGGCCTTTCTGAGCAAACTGAAACACAAAGAACATGACCCCACGGAGTAGGGAGTGTACATTTGCCCTCATGGAAATGAGAATAATTGCAGTTTTCAATGAATAGTTGAGTTGGGTAGAACTTTGAAACAGCACGACAGAGGTTGGGCTGTGGAGAATGAAACAATTGCCCCAGTTTCATGTCCTGCATTGCTAGAAGTGATTTTTTGTGTGTTCTCAATTCATACTTAAGCATACTGTACTTCAGGAATGTTAATTCAATGCTTGGCTGCTGTAATTCATTCTATGCGCAACTGCATTCGGAATGAAGCTGCTGCTATTGCAGAAAGGAGTGTCCGACCCAGAAGCAGCTCCAGTGGAACTGCAGTGCTTGCTTCCCAGCAGGGATGTGCAGAACATCATGTTCCTGCCATGTACTGGGATGGGGAGGCAGGAGGGAGGTTGATGCAGTGTGTGCGCACCAGTGCAGTCAATCCAGGAGTGTCTTGCCCATAGAGGCAAGTGGCGCGGGGCGCCTGGGCTCCAAGTTTGCGCCAAGTTCTGGAGGGTGCCTGGGAAGAGGCGGAGGCTGGACGTGGCACCTCCCAGCATCAGCTCACTGCCCTCGCCTGCCACGCCGAAGCAGCACTGCGCCCGAAGTCTCCACCTGCCATGGCCACAGTGGCATGGGCACCAGGGAAGCAGTGCCGCACCTGGAGCCTCCGCCTCTTCCCTGCCGGAGGAGCCGCCCTCCAGCCGCTGCCTGCCTCCTCCAGCCCCGCAAAGCTGCCGGCAGCACTGTAAAAAGGTGAAACCGAGGGGGAGGAGGCGCCGGAGGGATCTTTGAACCACGGCACCGGATATCCTTAAGACGGCCCTGAGTCAATCTATGGTTTAGCCATTGGGTAAGCCTTAGTTTTGTATGGGGGGGGAGGTTGTAGTCTCTGCCTGCCCTTCCCATATGTAGGGTATTTGGTTAAAAGGAGTTGCCCTTGTCTGTATGGCCAGGTGGGGGCTTGGGCCACAGCACTCCTCAAGGTAGTGATCCCTGCAGGGGATATTTGATGTACGGTATTTTTCGCTCCATAAGACACACTTTTTTCCTCCTAAAAAGTAAGGGAAAATGTCTGTGCGTCTTATGGAGCGAATGTGTGGTCCCTGGAGCTGGACTGCCCAGGGGCAAAAGCAGATCGTGCTTTTTAAAAAACAAAGAGAGAAGGGGGTATTGAAAGGAAGCCCGCTGAGCAGCTGCTTAGCAAACTATGGGGGGGGGGAGAGATAAGGGAGAGAGATTCCAGCCCCGCCCCCTTGCAGAGGGAGGCTGTTTCCCCAGCGACATGTGACTGGCTGATTAGATTATCTGTCTGGAAACTGTAGAAATGGCTCCCTTTACTGAAGCTGCAGAACTGTGAGTTAAACCCCATAAAACAGGGTTTTTCCCCTTTGCAAAGTGAGCTCAACAACTTTGAGCTGATCCTCAAAAAATGGGGCTTTTCTCCTTTGCAAAAGAAGCTGCAGAAATTTGAGCTGATCCTCAAAAAAATCACAGCGCCACCCTCGTCCCCCAGTCATTTTAGAATTATCTTACCAGTGTTGTGGGATTGCAGAACAAATTTATTGGGGAGCTAGTATGGTGTTGCATCTAGCATTGTAAAAAAAATTATTGTAAAGTTTTAAATGGTAAATTTTTGTTTGCATTTTTGCCGCACTTTGCTGTAAGTCACCATGAGACCATTACAGGTATAAAGTAATGGCTAAAGGTGTTATCCTCATCATCATCCTATTATTGCAATGCTGCACTGTTAAGAGAAACATTCATTGAGATAACAGTTGAATAAAGAGAGAAATTCTCCCAGGACGATTATCTTAAAGCTAAGAAGAGTGTTGTGGAGAAGCCAGTGTGGGCTCTCTCTCCTTGCCAGTGCTTTGCTCTTCCTAGATAGCTGGAGACAGATCTCGGAGTCCCAGCAACAATTCCCATAATTAACTAACTAAGGCTTCCTGAGGTTCAATAACATGGTATGTGGTGCAGATTACAGGCTTCCAAAGGACATAAGTATAGGGAACTAGACGGATCACTAGGGAAAGGGAAATATTTTGATGAACTGAGCCAACAAGTGACAATCTTCTCCTGAGCTGAGGGGTTAGTGAAACCTTACCGTCATGGATTTTCTCTTTCTTTTAGGTGAACCTTCTCTTGCCCACTTGTTTCTTAAGGGTATGAACAGAGACAGATAAGCTATCAGGAGACAAGGAGTGCAGCCCATTCCAATGTCTTTTGCGCAGCAGTCAAAAGAAAATGTTTATCGGAGTTTCCAAACATGCAGAAAAGGGAACATAATAAAAAAAAAAATCAGTCTCAGGCTTTGATGAATTATTTAGCCTATTTTTCCCCTCCAGTAAATGCTGCACGGTTTTCTTTGTGTGTTATCGCTTATCTAGTAGTTTTTTTAAATGCAAACATACAGCAGCCAGGGCTTTATTATCTGGTATGAACGATTATGTTCCATATATTTTTCTTTGTTATTTTGTGCTCGTACGTGCTGTTAGGATGCTAAATATGTGTTTGATTGAAATTCCTCATTAGAATCTGCAGGCAGCGCTTGCCTTCCTTGACACCCATTATTAGCCTGGCATCGGAAGATTTGGCACAATGGAGTTGTTTTCATCGGGTGTCAAATCGTTGGAAGACCAAATTGCTCCATGCCTGTGGCCTAGCTAGTGGAATTTCCCCTGTGACCCTCCTCATCAGGCAGACCATTATTATCTGCATAAAAATAGGCCGGATTTATTCATGTGATTGTTAGCAAAGAATCCATTCTCAACATTGTATAATCGTTCCCCATCCCCTCATCCCTCCTTGAGCAAGTAAATGAATGACTAGCCATGCCAACTGTGAACGGCAGGAAAATAAACAAATTTCCAATTGCGATTGTCAGAGCGCTTTACGCCTAACATGCTCTTACCTCTAGGAAAACGACTGGAAATATAACCTCACATGGTATCCAGTTGTTGCAAGGAAAGCAAAGACTTTGTCAAAGGAAAACTTTCATTCTCTTGGCTTCCTTTTGCAGGAGCTGTGCCACTGCCGCAATCAGATCAAAAGGGAGGGGAAAAAGTAAGAACAAGTGGTGCCTTGAGTTGTGTGTGTTTCATTCAGTTCTTTTTGAGAACTGAGAAGTCGGGCGGACATTTCTCTCCATGCCAGAAGAAGATATTTTGAACTCATGCTCAACTGTTCTTGAGCAGATGGCCAATAGGGAGAGTGGATCTGCAGGGTGGATGTGTCAGGATGTCCTACACACAAGTAGAACCTTGGCAGAGACACATGCCCGACTGGCATGTTCCCTCCCTCCTGGGCGATCGTTTGGGAGCTTCAAAAGCATTCCTCAGCCCGAACATCACAGCGACTGATGCCAAGGAACATCAGCACACTAACGGATCCGCAGAGTGTGCACAGCTCCGTAACAGAACCCAGCACTCCTCCCAGAAGCAATTAACATGGAAATGAGCACTAAACGTCCCCTAGAATTTCAGAAGTGGCTTTTACATCATGCAAAAGTTCACAAGAAATACAAATGGTATCAAATAAGGAAATATCAGGGGAACAGCCTGATTGTGACACACATGTACACATGGACAGAAATGCTTTTTCAGTGAAGTATTTATATGCAGTTCAACTTGCTGAAAGTGCTTCAATTACATTATCACAGCAGGGTTTTATTTTTTGCTTTTTAACAACAACATTGTTAGAGGAGTTACCACTATCGTCCTGATATTACTCAGAGCATTGAAGAAAGAATAAATACATTCAATTTAGTGTTTCTGTCTAGTGCTTTGTTCATGGTATTCTCTTCATTCTTGGTAGGATTCAGATTTTTTAATTTTAGTTTGTAGACTTTTAAAAAAATATCAGGAAATATTGTGCTCCAGTACCTGTCCCTAAAAAAGTTGGCTGATTAATAATAATAAAAATTCATATATCCAGGCAAAGGAGGCACTTACTGTTAGATAGCTTTCAAATGAAATAATCTACTGAAAATATTTTTTGTTTGTTTGTTACGCTGTAACTAATGGAATGCCTCATGGTTTAGTGGGATTTCACATAACTGCAAAAGCTATTTAATTAACCAGCACAACTTTTTAAAAATACATGATGCTTGTCTGTAGGATGGTGCAATTTGCTCTGAACCTTTCTTGTGTATGAGTGAAGATCTGTGCTGAATACAAAACGGAAGAGAACCATAAAAAAAAAAAATCAAATGTGCACGCTGGCCAATGTCAATTAGCTAGAATGTGGATCCCATAGCTATATTTGAACAGTAGACACAGGAAATTCAAAAATCAATTTGAGCCTCACTTGCGGAAAAACTGCTTTAGACACCAAGTTGACTACACTCCTAAGAATAAAATGCTGCTACGCTTTTCCACGTCTCTGTCGACAGTGACTAGAATAAAAAGGAACATTTTGGTGGATATGCTATGCATTGCTTATAAGTAACTATATGTTCTGCTTCAGCCATGTTCTGTAAAACTACTGAAAAATAAAGACCTGCCATGTCAGCCCTTAGCTGTTTATTATTCAAGTCACTATAACCTCTTACAGCACAATCTAATGCATGTTTACACGTACGTAAGTCCCACTGTCTTCAATGGTGCTTACTACCAGGCAAGGGTAAATAGGATCGCGCCCTTTCTGGTATTAAATTCAAAATGAGAAGAAATCCCTTGGGTGGGGAGAAAAAAATTGTGCACATGTTTCAAAATGTTGGCGGTTGTGTGCTGTTTAAACTACTGGTATTGCTTGGATCAGGCGTTCCCCACACGTTAATTAAGGGATTCTAGGCTTGGTGAACGTGAACTGTGGAATAGCCCTGTACTTTAATATTCCTTGGAAGAAATTGAGAAAGCCAATAGATGGAAATGAAGTAAAATCTAACACAGAAAGAGATGAAGATTATGATGCACATACCGTACACAGGGCTGGGTTTGGGTTTGATGAGGCCCTAAACTACTGAAGGTAATGGGGCCCTTTATATGTCCAGCTGTCCTTTGTGAACAACTAATTGTCACTGTTTTTTGTGTTGAATATATGCTATATGGTAATTTATGGACCTAATGGGTATCTAAAGCCATTTGCACATAACAAAATATGTATTTTATCAAAGTAATTGTTGAACTGAAATACAATTAAGAAGAAGTATATTAATAGTGAATTTTTTTGCCCCCCCCCAAGAGAGTGGGGCCCTAAGCTATAGCAGTGTGGTGTAGTGGTTAAGAGTGGTAGACTCGTAATCTGGTGAACTGGGTTCGCATCTCTGCTCCTCCACATGCAGCTGCTGGGTGACCTTGGGCTAGTCACACTTCTCTGAAGTCTCTCAGCCCCACTCACCTCACAGTGTTTGTTGTGGGGGAGGAAGGGAAAGGAGAATGTGAGCCGCTTTGAGACTCCTTAGGGTTGTGATAGAGTGGGATATCCAAACTCTTCCTCTTCATCTTCTTATATGTAAATCCGGCACTGCACATACACTGGAAGGTCCATAATGCATGCAGGGAAAGTCCTGTTTCTTCATTTTATTGAACAGGATTTAAATAAATACCTACATAAATTCCTTTCCAACTTGAGGAAGCTGTTTCAGTGCTAAACCAGTGCTGCCTAGGGAATGCTGTTTTAGTTTTCCTGATTAAGGTTGCATTCACATGGCAGTTCATTCCTTTCCGCCCATGATTTCCCCCTGCTGTTTTGCGTGTTCAGACCTTTAACCTCACCCCAAATAGAATCATAGAATCATAGAATCATAGAATCATAGAATCATAGAGTTGGAAGAGACCACAAGGGCCATCCAGTCCAACCCCCTGCCAAGCAGGAAACACCATCAAAGCATTCCTGACAGGTGGCTGTCAAGCCTCTGCTTAAAGACCTCCAAAGAAGGAGACTCCACCACACTCCTTGGCAGCAAATTCCACTGTCGAACAGCTCTTACTGTCAAGAAATTCTTCCTAATGTTTAGGTGGAATCTTCTTTCTTGTAGTTTGAATCCATTGCTCCGTGTCCGCTTCTCTGGAGCAGCAGAAAACAACCTTTTCTCCCTCCTCTATATGGCATCCTTTTATATATTTGAACATGGCTATCATATCACCCCTTAACCTTCTCTTCTCCAGGCTAAACATACCCAGCTCCCTAAGCCGTTCCTCATAAGGCATCGTTTCCAGGCCTTTGACCATTTTGGTTGCCCTCCTCTGGACACGTTCCAGCTTGTCAATATCCTTCTTGAACTGTGGTGCCCAGAACTGGACACAGTATTCCAGGTGAGGTCTGACCAGAGCGGAATACAGTGGTACTATTACTTCCCTTGATCTAGATGCTATACACCTATTGATGCAGCCCAGAATTGCATTGGCTTTTTTAGCTGCTGCATCACACTGTTGACTCATGTCAAGTTTGTGGTCTACCAAGACTCCTAGATCCTTTTCACTTGTACTGCTCTCAAGCCAGGTATCACCCATCCTGTATTTGTGCCTTTCATTTTTTTTGCCCAAGTGTAGTACTTTACATTTCTCCCTGTTAAAATTCATCCTGTTTGCCTTGGCCCAGTTCTCTAATCTGTTAAGGTCATTTTGAAGTGTGATCCTGTCCTCTGGGGTATTAGCCACCCCTCCCAATTTGGTGTCATCTGCAAACTTGATCAGGATGCCCTCAAGCCCATCATCCAAGTCATTGATAAAGATGTTGAATAAGACTGGGCCCAAGACAGAACCCTGTGGCACCCCACTAGTCACTTCTCTCCAGGATGAAGAGGAGCCATTGATGAGCACCCTTTGGGTTCGGTCAGTCAGCCAGTTACAAATCCAATGAATGGTAGCATTGTCTAGCCCGCATTTTACCAGCTTCTTTACAAGAATATCATGGGGCACCTTGTCAAAGGCCTTGCTGAAATCAAGATAGACTACATCCACAGTGTTCCCTTCGTCTACCAGGCTTGTAATTCTGTCAAAAAATGAGATCAGATTAGTCTGACATGACTTATTTTTCAGAAACCCATGCTGACTTTTAGTGATCACAGCGTTCCTTTCTAGGTGCTCACAGACCGTTTGCTTAATGATCTGCTCTAGAATCTTTCCTGGTATTGATGTCAGGCTGACTGAAATAAATTCAGACAAGACTCAAATCTTGGTTTGGTTTTTGGCAGAATTTAGGCCACAACTTTATTGATTACAGCAAGTGAGTGGTTGCATAGGCTCTGGTTCGACTAGTTCCCTGCACCCTTGCAGGTAGCGCTGACCCAGGGTTCCAGCATAGGTCAGCCAAGGGTGAACACCTGGATAAGCGGAAAGCCAGGGACATGCTAGTCCACCACCCAGATGCCCCCTTTGGACTCAGGCACGGGCACAACCCCCTCTCAGGGGTTGACCAAACCATCGAGTCCCTGGATTCCTTTAACGGAATACCCTTCACATAGGGATGGCGAGAGCCCTATCACCTGAACCAGAGCCTATCCGCAACCTTACAAGTTGTGACGATTTGCTACGCGGCAGGCGAAACCCAAATGGCAACAGCCAATCAGCCAAGTGGGGAAAGTTCCTGCCGTGCCCCTGTCCCAACGACAGACAACAGACGACGACATAGGAAGGTCAAGCGCGCAAGCCCTAAAAGTAGGGAGAGGTGGGCGGGTGTTCCAATGCACATGCCAAAAGAGGAAGCTGTGGGTCACGTGCATGGGGTATTTATAGGTCCCTCGATCCATTTAGCTTGTATCCCTATTGGCCTGATTGAACCCTGCATCGAGGGACCTAGCGATTGGGTGTTGTGGCTGTCAATCAAACCCACCCACAACACAGGGGTTTGGTTGCCAGGTCTCACCGCAATACGTGCCCTCTTTAAGGGAGGACCCAATATGTTTGCGCTTTCACATGTCATAAAAGCTGCTTCTGGAACTATAAGTGGAATGTGTTGTTGTTGTTCAGTCGTTCAGTCGTGTCCGACACTTCGTGACCCCATGGACCAGAGCACACCAGGCACGCCTATCCTTCACTGCCTCTCGCAGTTTGGCCAAACTCATGTTAGTAGCTTCGAGAACACTGTCCAACCATCTCATCCTCTGCCGTCCCCTTCTCCTTGTGCCCTCAACCTTTCCCAACATCAGGGTCTTTTCTAGGGAGTCTTCTCTTCTCGTGAGGTGGCCAAAGTACTGGAGCCTCAACTTCAGGATCTGTCCTTCTAGTGAGCACGCAGGGCTGATTTCTTTAAGGATGGATAGGTTTGATCTTCTTGCAGTCCACGGGACTCTCAAGAGTCTCCTCCAGCACCATAATTCAAAAGCATCAATTCTTCGGCGATCAGCCTTCTTTATGGTCCAGCTCTCACTTCCGTACATTACTACTGGGAAAGCCATAGCTTTAACTATGGAATGTAGTGCAAGTTAAGTGCTCATTTCCAATCCCTGTCTTCCGTTATCTGGTCCCCCTCCCCGCTTTGTAGTTGCCACCTGAAGCAGAATCTTTTCACCCTCCTCCATGGCAAGGTTGACAGTATTTTCCCCACTGACTAGAACCTTGAGCGGATTGTGGGCCCTAGCTTAAAATAGTGCTCTGCCTCTCAGGATGGCTCTATCTATCACTTTATCCGCTTTTTGTCATAGTTACTTATAGCCTGACATTGCAAAGATCACCACATCGGCAAGTTCACTATAGCTTTATTGATGTTCAGTTTGTTATATGTCGGACCGAGAATACTATTTTTAAAAAACAAACACCCTGTTCACTTTCTGAATGCCTTGCTAAAACCTTGCAATTCCTGCTAGGCTGTGAGGTCTGACAGCACCTGCCAGAGTCAGCCTTATGGAGCTGACATATTTTTTAGCAAAAAATGAGCTTCTCTGCTGTCCTCAACATGGGCGCTTAATCAACGTGTATGATAGAGGTCACCTTGAGTTTTAGCATACTAAACAGTGGTGTATCAAGCCCCGCTTGTATGTCAAACTGCTGAGCTGACCAAACCTTTTACAAATGCCAGTGTCGTGATAAGTTAAAATAAAAAGGTTTGTGGGCAAACATGTCCCAGAACACTTTTGCTTAGTTCATGGCTTTGTGAAAAGTATATAAAAAAAGGAATCTCCGGAAGTGTATCTATTTCACAATAGTGTGTGTGTGTGTGTGCTATGTGTCAAAAACAACAGACCCCTGATGTTTCAGTATTTTCCTAGCTTTCAGCCTGTGGGTTAATGTAGGTTCTAGTATCTTTTGAAGTCAGGATAGAATCATTTCTATCCCCTGCTCACCATCCTCTTGCAGGGTGAAGATTTGCAGCGGATCTTTGATGTTGCTAAACTAACAAAAGGTAAGCAGATTTTAATTGATTTGTGAACATTCAAAGAATCGTTGCAGAGAATGCTAATTAAATAGTTAATCCAGACTCCTTAAAAACTGGAAGCCATTAATAATTAAGCCACATCTTTCCACAAACAGTATCTCTTACCAGCTGTGAGCCTTCTTTGGTCTAGTGGCTCAGAAAACAAATAATGCAAATAAACCTCCATCCCTTCCTACATATCAGCATGGGGGCAAAAATAAATGATAATCGAAAAAGGTCCAACAAATTAATGCAATTTTTTAAGGTTAATTTAATGAGACAATTCTGCCTCTTGTGATGAGTGGCTAATTACAGAAGAACAGATTTGCGCAGATAAAACATGCGAGGGCTGCAAGGACAATCGATAGAAAGGAAACAATTGCAGCGATGGCCCTGGATTCCAAGATATGCTTAAATAATAACAGCCATGGTGGGAGGACATAAATCATAGCCACTAAATTCAAATTTATATTCACTTAAGGCCATACACCGCTCTGCAAGCAAAACCCAATTTGATGTAGGCCTCTCCAGATATGTGGGCTTACTGGTCAGCTTTTGACTTGCAATGTTTCTTCTGGATGTAATCAATATTTCAGCAATGACAGATCACTCTTCAGAAGGGCAAAAGCGGCACCGCTCTGCCGAGAGAGGAAGCCTCGCTTGTGCACCAGGAAGGTGTGAGAGATAGGAGATAGCATACTACTGGTTTTACAAGGCTGATACATATTGATAGCCCCTCTGGCATCGGAAGTGGGCAAACAAACACAAAATAAAGATACAATTTGATATGATGAATAGCATCTGCCGGGGGAACAATGTTACAATGGCACATAGGGTTGCAGTGCTTCTCTCTGTTCTCTGTGTATGGAGACATATTGTGCCTGCTAGGGGTCATTATTAGTGGACGAACATAAGGCTATTTATTTTCAGGAGTCAAGCAAACCCAGAGCATTGGCTTGCTTCACATTTGCATTTTTCAAAACCAGGCTGTGAAGTTGGTGACCTGGCAGCTTCCATTAAAAAAGCCAACAAGATGATGGCGGCAATTAGAAATATTCCGAAACAAAAGCCTAAAGCGGAGTGGAAATATGTTGAAGATTATTTGGAAAAAAGAAGGTTTAACAACTGATTTAGTGATTTGCTTAGATTGAGATACATACAGGGATAGATATATTAAAGAAAGAGTCAATTATGTATTTATTTATTTTCTTTTCAAATTAAGTATTAGAAATAGCAGATTATGAGCATTTATTAAGGAAAGCGATTTACAAACAATTGGAAGTCAATGTTAAATGGTTATCTTTAATTTTTGGTGTTTTTCTTTTTTCTGTATTTTTTCTTTTTTTTTCCTTTTCTTTTTCTCTTTGTTCGGATTTTATTATATTTGTTGATTGTTTGTTTATTCTTTGTATTTTAAAATGAAATCTAAATAAAGCTTAAAAAAATAAAAATGAAAAAGCAAACAAACCCAAGACTTTTCTTTTTGGAGTAGGAAAAACTTTGGTTAATGTTGGTGGCTGTTCCAAGGCAGTAGAGCTCCACCTGAACCTCCCAAAGGTGTCTACTTAAGAGGCTCATCATCACTTTTATCACACTTAGTAAAATAATGATGATGATGCAGACAGTGAGCACAGCAGGAGGTTGAAGGGAAGTAAGGGGTGATATCAAGCTGGCGTGGTCAATGCCTTAGCCTGGGATAAAATTCTGCCCAGCCAATATGCTAAAGAGCTTGTTTGGGGGAGACACCTTTTCATGGCTGTGTTCCACCCCAAAGTTTCAGTAGCACATGCAAGTCGAAAGAGTTTGCTGTCAGAGCTGTAGTTACACACTGAAACCTGGAAAGTTCAGAGAGGTAAAAATCAGCCCATTTAATTGCACAGTAACCCCCTGCTACTAATTTGCATTTATCACTGAGGAATTGGGGGGAGCTATTAGCATAGCTGTCAACCATCTCTTTTTTTGCGGGAAACTCCCTTATTCCAATGCCGTTTCCCGCTGCTATCCCGGATTGTTGATATCCCTTAAATTTCCCGGATTTCAAAGGAAGCAGCTCCTCTCCCTCCCTGCCGGCCAGGGAGGCTCCTCAGCTGTGTTGCTCGGCTGCCAATAAGGAGTCTGAGACCGACTGGGGCGGAGCTTGCATGCCTTGTGCAGCCAGACCCTCACGCCCAACCAGACAGCCAGCCTGCCTGTCGTCTATGCGCTCGCTCTTTCGCTCACCCGTTCACGCGCAGCTTCTGGAGTGCAGGATGGCGAGGCTACTTGGTGCCATTGCACCGCCCTCACGGCATCCCTTATTTTCAAATCCGAAAGTTGGCAGCTATGGCTATTAGGCCTCCATATAAGCTTTAAAAATGAGCAAGAAAATAGAAGATGGAGGGTGAGTGGGATTTAACAGCACATAAAAAGCTTCTGTATAGCTTCTATGCTTTTTGGGTTGAGTTGGGCATCTTCCTGGCACTTGTTTAGACAGACTGTGATTTGCCAAAGGAGAGAGCTTTGCATCCCTGACGCTGTCCTGCTGTCCTCAGGTGCAAGAGATATTGTGGTCCTCTCATTAGTAGTGAAGTAAGATTCAAGTGCCAGTTTAAAAATCTTCTTTTTTAAACAAAATGTATTTATTTATTTTAAAATGTGTATTTAAATCTAGATTTTCAAGATAGCTTACATAGAGCTGTCCCTCACTTCACACCAGCAAAATCTCTTGGGCCAACCCCATTTCTCGGGGTGTTAACATCTTTTTGATTACCTGCGATTAATAGTCTAGTTCTTTGACAAAAAACAGGATATGAGCATTCTGTTCGCAGCCAGATTCTTATTTTACACTTTGAGCTGGAGAATATCTTCCCAGTACAACAATACTTGATTCATAATACATTTGGAATATTATGAGCTGCACACATTCATATTCAGACAAGGCATTTGTGAGCTTTTTTGATGACACTCCAACTGGAAATTAATCTGTTCTCAGGGCAACAAATGCATTTCCAAATCACTTCTACCACACTTAAGTGTTATGTCTTTTCTTTTTTTGCCAATAAACTCCCTTGTTGCTTCTTCGCCAAACCTTTATTAGGCATTACAAATATAGGCCATCATAAAACACCCATATATAAAATGTTAAAATATATACAAATAAACAGCCATGTAAAAATATGTAATAATGAGGATTTTCATTGGAGTTTCTTCCCGCTAAATAGTGCCAATCACCACTCTAAGAGATACTATTGACAAAAACTCAGCCGTCCTTGCAGTTACTTCCGGGTTAATGTCAGACAGATAGCATCTGATATTTTCATTGTGCCGCAATGTTGGACTACCCAAAAAGGGGATAGCTCACATTTGCATAGCTGGTTGTACAATGCACAGTAGAAAAGAATATGTTCTACTGTGTCCGGCACATTCATGTGCGCAATGTCTATTGTTTCTGGGGAAGTTTAAATATCTGCCCTCGAAAAAAGCTGAGGGGAAAACATTCAGTCAGGCTAACAGAAATGCCCTGCATTGGACTGGAATTGTTAATTTTGAAATATAAGTGACCCCGCTATCTGTTTAAACCAGGGGTCAGCAAACGTCTTCAGCAAGGGGCCGTTCCACTGTTCCTCAGACCTTGTGGGGGGCCGGACTATATTTAGAACGAATTCCTATGCCCCACAAATAACCCAGAGATGCTTTTAAATAAAAGCACACATTCTACTCATGTAAAAACACACTGATTCCCAGACCATCCGCGGTCCAGATTTAGAAGGCGAGTGGGCCAGATCTGGCCCCCAGGCCTTAGTTTGCCTACCCATGGTTTAAACCATAGAATCTGGGGGAGCAAATTTTATTGCTTCCTTGTTGCGCATCTCTTGCTATGCCAAGCTAGCTTGGGGATGACCAGCCTTTTTCAGCCCTTTGCAAAGAGGGCCAACTGTCACGGGCAACCTCTCACCCAACACATCACAACCAAGCACATATTGCAATCTATACTGTTGCTTGTGCCATTGTAAAATGCATACTTTCAGGCGTAAGCTAGCAACCTGAAATTTCTCCCCCCCCCCATTACTGATCTTTATTGGTTTTTCTTTTTCACCATACCAGATATTTTACATTCTTTTTCTCATTTCCATCTTCCATTTTTGCTACTCAATTATTTCCTCATTAACTTCTGATTTCACACATTTTTCCTATTCCTGCGATGACTTCCAAATCCTCCTTAGCTGTCTTCTTTCACTCAAATTTTACATCACTTTGTTTTTCTAGTTATACAATACATTACTGACTTTCCCTGGCTATTACCAGGTTCTTAACAAAACAAAAGATTTTATACTGTATAAATACATTATTGAATTGTTTACTTCCTATTTACAAAACCAATAAAATTTGTACTTTAAAAATTCAAATGCTATATGTGTTTTATTTAAACTCTACTGCTATATAATCCATAAATTTCTTCCATTCTCTATCAAATTGTTTTTCGTCTTGTTGTCTAATTTTCACTGTTAATTTGGCAATTTCGGCATATTCCATTATTTTTTTCCTCCAGTCTTCAATTGATAGTATTTGCTGCTGCTTCCATCCCTGTGCTAATAACAGTCTGGCCCCTGCAGTTGCATACAGAAATTTTTTTTGATCACATTTCTTGACATCATCAGTGACCATTCCCAATAGGAAGGCTTCTGGTCTTTTCTTAAAGGTATATCTGAGGATTTTATTTAATTCATTGTATATTCTTTCCCAGTATTCTTTGACTTTCTCACATTTCCACCACATGTGGAAAAACTCTCCTTCCTCCTTACCACACTTCCAGCAGTTCTTATTGCCAGTTTTGTACATTTAAAATAATTTAGATGGTGTAAGGTACCATCTGTATCACTTGCAACCTGAAATTTCAATGAATGCATTGGCACCAAAATGCCATGTCTGCTGTTATCAAACAGAGCCTACATTAGGGACGGCCAACTCCTAAGAGACTGCGATCTACACACAGAATAAAAAACTGGCAGCGGTGGGGGTTCAGGTCAAAGTTGATGAGCTTTTTTTTTTTTTTTTTTTTAAATAATATTTATTTGATTTTCCAATTTTATAAGCACATTACAACACGGTTAAATTTCTTTTGTTTCCCACCTCTCACATTGGGAAACCATACATAACTTCCCCCCCCTCTCACGGAGGTATCTTTTAACATTGTTCATTTAACCATCTAAACACAACCCTCACTTTGCTTGTACCTGGTCCCTTTCCAGACTAGGCATCTATATTACTAACTTTTATCAAATGGCTTCCACAGCTTCTCACTGCTGAATCCATAGATAATTCTTGGCTCACGGGTTCTTATCTTGGTATTTATACATTATCTTCTAATTTTTTAACTTAACTTACACATATCATCTTCTAAACATTTTTCTCCTAACATCATAATATCCTAGTTTATAACATTCTCATTATCGCAATTTCTAATCTTAATTTTCCCCTCGGCCTTAAATCCTAATTTTTTTTTAACTTGCTTTCCCCCCCCCCCATGCCCCAGAACCTGGTTTTCAAATATTCCACAACAAAACTTATATAACTTCTATAATTCCCACCATACCAGAAATTAAATCCACATACTTTGGTCAAGCCGTCAAATCAATCCAAGAAAGAAAAAAAATAACCACTCTCACCCCACACCCACCCGCCGTGTCACCCATGTCCGATCTGAATGGGCCAGCAAAACTTCTTTGGGAACAGTCTGTTGCTTTCTTCTTTGCTTTCCCAATCTTCTTACAACGTCAATGTCCCAGAGATCCATTCTTACTTTCTCATCCTGTTTGAAAATCTTCTTCTTAATGATTCTCCTCTTATGGTTTCTAGCTTTCTTTTTCTTTTTGTTGACATCATGCGGCCGGGTGCGTAATCTTTTTTTCAAAGTCAGAAGTTCTTTTTGGTTCTCACGCTTCGCAGCGTGGGAACATCCTGTTGTTGGTTCCTCTGATATGATCCTGTTCAAACGTATCTCCATCCTATCCAAGGCATCATTCAAACGTATCTCCATCCTATCCATAGCATCACTGAATTTCTGCAATCCTTGTAGAAATAGGTGCACATCTAGCTTTGCCATCTGTGCTCCTGTCATTCTGTCAAATGTAGATACAATCATTCCATTCAGCAATCCATTTAGATATCTTGTTGCAAAAAGTATTCCTTGCCAGATTCCTCCAGCACAGGGGGAGAGGGGGGCTGGTTACACTGAAGCAAATTCCTTTTCAATGACCACTTTCATTTTGCCTCGGCTGCCGCATCCCCGTCTCTTAAACTTCAGCAGTGATAGGGCTGGCCTCCATTTTAAGCCCTACACTTTACCCAGAAATAAGTCCAAAACATCCATTTTACTCACAATCTTCAGGTCCGAATTGATAATTTGGCAGGAGAAATCCCGGCGCACGATCAGGAGAGATCTGGCAGCTGCGCCCGTCAGGGGGATAGATGTTCTCAGATCCAAAGGGTTCAGGCTCCCCCCGCTCGCGTCCCGGAGTCCCTTATTAGGTTCTCCTCAGGAGGAGGGAAGCCCCGCGAACCACCGCCGGACCGACCGGTCCTGGGACGCTCTTCCCGGGAGTTTTGGGGGCTGAGGCGCTGTCTCAAGATACCCCTTTCACCCCTTTTCGGGCAGGGAACATCGGAGCGATGTTCCCCCCGACCTCTCCAGCCAGCAGCCGGAACCGGAAGCCAAAGTTGATGAGCTTTTTTAGGGGGAAAGGGGAAAAGTCTCTCACCAAAAGATTGCTAAGGAAACAATCCGCCTCACTGCAAAAGCTCCGTCTTCCATTCTGGAGATCGTGCAACAATGGAGGGCAGGGTGGGGCCGTATTCTATTTTTAGCTGAGGAAAGGGAACCATCGATTGACAATGATCTACCAAAACCTCCTGGGGATCTACCAGTAGATCACGATCGATCCGTTGGACATGCCTGGCCTACGTCATTTCCCATTTAGGAATGTAGAGGGCTGCCTTATACAGAGTCAGACCATTGGACAATCCAGCTCAGTACTGTCTACACCAGTGATGGCTAACCTTGACACTCCAGATGTTTTGGGACTACAACTCCCATCATCCCTGACCACTGATCCTGTTAGCTAGGGATGATGGGAGTTGTAGTTCCAAAACATCTGGGGTGTCAAGGTTAGCCATCACTGGTCTACACAGATGGGCAGCATCTCTTTAGGGTTTCAGATGGGACATTTCTAAGCCCTACCTGGAGACTGAACCCAGGACCTTGTGCATGTTAGACACACTCTACCGCTGAACTCCAGTCTTTCCCCATTTTGGGGGGGATCAGTCTTGCAGTTAACCGGTGACTTACAGGTTCTATGACAATAATTGTTAAAGAAATTATATAAACCAATGGGTTCATCATTATTCTTTTTCCAGTTCAAAGGGAGGAAAATCATGCAAACAGGAAAGAGAAAAATGCTGCAAAAGTATTTGATTCACCTGACAAAAGTGGTTGGATTAAATACTCTTGGAGAAATAAAGCGAATTTAAGTTACTATAATGCGTTGTATGATCACCTGTGCCTATCAAATGTTTATTACCCTGATGCTTGGCTCCAGAAGTGCTAATTAAGAGGCAGTGCACTAATTGGAGTTTAAATAAGGGCCATAACTTTATTGATCAACAACCAATTAACCAGTCATTCATATCAATCAAATCAGGCATCCCTGCCAACAGTTCCGCCAGCCTGCTGGCTCACAGAGGGCCCAGGCAAGGTATCCAATTTAACTCGGAATCAAACAGAGGCTGTTAGTCAACTCCATATGTGACCAAGCCCACTGCATTACAGCAAATAATGGTGTATTCCTAGTGTTATGTGTTTGTGGGTGCCAGACCCCACTGATCCCTGGGTCTGGCAAGTATTAAAATACAGATTAGGTTAGCTTCCTGATGAGGTGATGGCCTGGGCGACGAGCCATTAAGGCGGTTGGTGCAAGAAGGCAAATGGATGGGGTTCTGCTGGAATCCCAGGCTGCAGCTATAGGAGAAACAAGACCCTCTTGGGGTGTTAATGCTGCGAACCCCTCCATCACAGGCTCAGGTTGCATATATGTGTAAATAAACCATGTATCATAGAAACACCACAGTCTTCAGTGTGAAACCCCTGGAATCTTGCACTGCTTGGAGATTGGGGAGGCGTGCAACACTATGAATGATTCAGTAGACCAAAGTGTGTACAGGAAAAGCCATAAGAACCTAAAAAAGACCTTGCTGAGTCAGGCCAAGGTCTACCCAGACTTGCATTCTGTCTCCAACAGCAAACAGTCAGATACCTCTGAGCATCTCCAAGCAAGACAGTCCTTTGGCTAGGAAGGTCATGTGTACTAGTCTTCTAGTTAGCATATTACCAGGTTGTATTAGACATCTCTGTCCCTAGCACGGCGTGGTACACAAATCAAATGGAAAAAGGAGGTTAGGGGCCCGAAAGTACCTGCTTTGGTTCTTTGCCCATCAAAGTAGCTATTCAAGGACACATGTGACTAGTTCTTTTGGAATTCAAATCAGCTGCCTTATTGATTGGTTCTTGCTACTAATGGAAAAGAACATAATCACCTCTTACTGTAAAGACACCTTATAATCAGATGTATGTGGAGGTCTATTTTTAGTGCGCCGCTCATTGTGTCTGATTTTAATGCATCCTATTCTTTGTAGGGAACGTGGGTGGTGCTGTGGGTTAAACCACAGAGCATAGGGCTTGCCGATCAGAAGGTCGGCGGTTCAAATCCCCGCAATGGGGTGAGCTCCCATTGCTCGGTCCCTGCTCCTGCCAACCTAGCAGTTCGAAAGCATGTCAAAGTGCAAGTAGATAAATAGGTACCGCTACAGCGGGAAGGTAAATGGCGTTTCCGTGCGCTGCACTGGTTCACCAGAAGCAGCTTTGTCATGCTGGCCACATTTGCTTTCAGAGAACTAGACATAGGAAGCTGCAGATCCATGCAGGGCCGTCTCAAGTATATCCGGTGCCATGGTGCAAAGATCCCTCGGGCGCCCCCCCTTTCCCAGAGTTGCTGACCTTTTTACGGCGCTGCTGGCAGCTTTGTGGGGCTGGAGGAGGCGGGCAGCGGCTGGAAGGCAGAGGCTCCGGGCATGGCGCTGCTTCAGCGAGGCGGGCGATGGCGGCGAGCTGATGCTGGGAGGCGCCGCACCCAGCCTCCGCCTCTTCCCTGGTGCCCATGCTGCAGTGGCCATGGCAGGTGGAGGCTCCAGGCGCGGCATGGCAGAGGCAGGCGAGGGCAGCGAGCTGATGCCACTGCGTCCAGCCTCCACCTCTTCCCTGGTGCCCTCCAGAACTTGGCGTCCCGCACCACTTGCCTCTATGGCTGCTGGATCCATGTAGGGTTGACATGTGTCCTCTATTTCCAGGACACGTCCTCTTTTTCAGGGGTAAAATTCCTGTCCGGGTGGATTTTTTTTAAATTTGCCAAAATGTCTCTGGCTATACTTTCTGGATGGCTGGCTATACTGGTGGCTGAAGATTTGCTTTCCTCTTCTCCTGCCTCCCTCAGCCATATATCTCAGCTTCTACTGCCTACATATAGTAGGGTTATTTAAAATGAGAGTCATCATAGCACCCTCTTTTTTGCTCTTCAAAATATGGCAATCATAGATCCTTGGACTGTTTAGCTCACCATGATCAACACCACCAGCATTCCAGAGTTTCAGCAGGGGATATTCCCAGCCCTAACCTGGAGATGCAAGGGATTGAACCTAGAACCTAGAACCTTCTGCATGCAAAGCTACAGCCCTTCCCCTAATATATACAGTGGAACCTTGGTTCTCGAACAGCTTAGTTGACGAACAAATTGGCTCCCAAATGCCAAAAACCCGGAAGTGTTTCGGTTTTCAAACGTTTTTTGGAAGCTGAACGTCCAATGCGGCTGTCAGCTATTGTTTCTGGAGCGCCTGCACCAATCGGAAGCCGCGCCTTTGTTTTCAAATGTTTCGGGAGTCGAACGGACTTCCGGAATGGATTAAGTTCAAGAACCAGGGTTCCACATTTAGCAATGCAAGTAAGGCATGCAATGAGAAAATTTTTGGGAACACTTTATCATGGAGAAGCTGTCAGATTCAATCTGGGAAACCAAGGCACTTTTTGATAATCCATTAAGAATGTCATTGAATATAGGAGCTTTCGTGTATAGGTGCTACTGGAAGGATTTTTTTTTATTTTTTTTTGTTTTGACTATGACAGACCAACACGGCTATCTACCTTTAATTGAATATAGGATACCGTCCTATGGATACCAATTTTGATGTTGGATTTCCTAAGGGCAAATATGCAAGTCCAGAGATATAGCTGGAGTTAAAGCAGTCTCTACACTAGTCTGTATCAGTAGTGAGGATGTAGCCTAAGATTTACTAAAAGGAACATAGGTATAATCAGATGTCATAGAAGCAAATTCGTACAGGACTGTCTTATGTATGTATATGTGTGTGTGTGTGTGTGTTTTAACAAACCAGTTGCTTTCTCCACATGCTTGCAAAGCTTGTCTTTATTTCAATACAAGAGAATTTCCTTTATGATATACAAAGGTGACTTGAACTTTCTGCGCAACAGCAACTGAAAACTGTTACATGCCCATCTCTCCTGTGTGTGTTTCCCTCCCTCTTTATCCCCTTGAATTGCAAATCACCGATGCATGGTCTTCAGCCTTGAAGTTCAAATCAGATTATCTTCAAATATTTCAGCCCACAGAGGCAAGGTGGCCTTTACATGCCTTGAGATCAAAGAAATGCTGTGCAACCTTTCAGATAATATAATGGTGTCTGTCGCAAAACAGGGACAATAAAACATAGAGAGAGAGCAGGTCACAAAGAAACAAAGAGGTCACAGAGTCACATGGAACCCTTTTCAGTATTCTGAGATAGGCGCAGGCAGGTGAAACTAAACTAACATTCCTTAGAGGGCAAAATAAAAATGTGTATGAATCCATACCCTCCAACATTCTCTGATGAAAATAGGGACGCCCTATTCACTAATAGGGGACGCGGGTGGCGCTGTGGTCTAAACCACTGAGCCTACGGCCTGCTGATCGGAAGGTCGGCGGTTCGAATCCCCGCGACGGGGTGAGCTCCCTTTGCTCGGTCCCTGCTCCTGCCAACCTAGCAGTTCGAAAGCACATCAAAGTGCAAGTAGATAAATAGGTACCTCTCTGGCAGGTAAATGGCGTTTCCATGCGCTGCTCTGTTTTGCCAGAAGCGGCTTAGTCATGCTGGCCACATGACACGGAAGCTGTCTTTGGACAAACGCTGGCTCCCTCGACCTATAGAGCGAGATGAGCATGCAACCCCAGTCATCCGCGACTGGACCTTACGGTCAGGGGTACCTTTACCTCTATTCACTAATAACAATTTTACTATTTCTACCACACCCATCTGACTGGGTGGCCCCAGCCACTCTGTGCAGTTTCCAACATCCATAAAAACATAATAAAAAGTTAAACATTAAAAAAAACTTCCCTATACAGGGCTGCCTTCAGATGGCTCAGGGGTCAAGTAACTCCATACCCTCCAACATTTCTCCAGCGAAAATAGGGACTTCCTAAGGAAAAGCGGGACATTCCAGGATGAAATCAGAAACTGGGACAGCTTCTGTAAATCCGGGACTGTCCCTGGAAAACAGGGATACTTGGAGGGTCTGTAAATGCTTCGCCGTTAGTGTGCTTGTGTCCACATCCTACTTGGGGATACAAAGGATTGAATCTGAGACTCACGGGATTTTAGTTTTTATTTATTTATATACCACTGGATTGTAGTCAAATCTCTAAGCAGTTTGCAAGAACCATTTTAAGTGCTTTGTAAGCAACACATGCATTTTGTAGGGTCAGAGCAGGAATCCATTTTAAACATATTTATGCATGGGATTTGGTGGTTCCAGACTGAGCTTCGCCCACACTGAAGCACTTATTGCATCAAATGTCCATTTTTTTTACATAGTGTACATGCAATGTTTTTGTGTCTTCTCTCCTCTCCTCTCCTCTCTTCTCCCCTAACCTTATACTGTGTACAACATCAAGTCTCACATCAAATATAACTGATCTGTAAAAAAGACTTTATGATCTGAAAATAGAGATGATGTATGTGCTTTTGTAACCCCAAAAAAATCTTTAATAATTTTTAAGTCAATTTATGCCCAAGCTACATCACTGTAACAAAATATATTTACCAGCAACTGATTATATACATAGAATACACACACACACACACACACACACACACACACACACACACATATGTATATGAGGTACAATATTTTTGAAGGATAATTATATAAGTATTAGCCACTAGTGCCCAGCACTGCCTGGAAATGTATAGAAACCAAAAAGTATTATGTCTTTTAAGTGGATAGTGTAATTTGTGAGTTTGGACCCATCATGCAACAAACAAACAAACAAATAAACAAACAATTAATTGGGCATTATAGTCTGTTATCTCCAATTAAAAAGTGGCACATTTTAATGAGAAGGCTTGCTTATTCTAGTACAGGGGTTGGCAATGTGGTCCTGAGTTGTGGACTACAAACACCATCAACCCTAGCCAGCATTAACAGTAGCAAGGGATGATGGGAGTTGTAGTGCACAACATCTGGAGGGTTCTCCATTGCATTCACTTGCTCTAGAACAGTGATGGCCAAAATTTGGCCCACCAGCTGTTTTGGGACTACAACTCCCATCATCCCTAGCTAACAGGACCAGTGGTCAGGGATGATGGGAATTGTAGTCCCGAAACAGCTGGAGGGCCAAGTTTGGCCATCACTGCTCTAGAACAATCCCTTAATTTGTAGATGACTTCTCAGGCTGAAATGGATGGTAGATCCAAGTCCTACTGTCCAACGTCTGATACATCTGTTCACTGAGTTCTGTGGGATTCCTTTCTTCCTAAGAATGCTTAGGACTGCACCCATAAGCATCATGTGTTTAAGATTCTGCTGAATTCATTTCAGGAGTTAGCAGCTCTCTGATTGAGATCCCTATAACAACTTTTTAATTAGAAGATATTTCCAAATATATTTCTGGTAATAATCAGTATCGGAGAGACTTATTAGCCTCATTATCCTCTTCCATTGGTCTCTACATCTTCTCACAATAGTTTTGGGAATGTAAAATTAAAAATTCACTTGCTATGCTATACAGCCCCTTCTAGATGAACCTTCTTTCCTATTGTACGAAGCTGCAGTAAAACAAATGGTAGCCTCTTCAAAGTTCAATGATCATTCCTCATCCTGAACTTCAGATTAAACCTTTATATATGTGGCATTCTATGGAATTATTTATATTGTTGATTCTGCACTTTGGTTAATCAGATGAGCATATAAATCTTCTTTGCCACTGAATAAAGCAAAAGAGTGAAGAATCAGCAGTATGTTCTGCGCTGCAGGAGGAAGTTGGAGTGTTATTTTTAATAAAAATATTTGCTCGAGTGAAGGCATGAGCTTGACTAATTGGAGTTTACATTCCCTAGTTCTGAATGTCGAGCTACATGGAAATGAAGTTGAGACCTGGTTCAGTTTCCTCTTTGTTTTTCTGGAAAACCTTCACAGATCATTTCATGTTTGTATGATCCCTTTGGAATGGGACCCACTGCTAATTGGGTTCTTGATGATGATTGTTTGTGTTCAGTCCAAGGGTCCCATCTAGCTCAGACTAATGTATTGCTCCAAACTGCAGATCTAAAGTTTCCACCAGATCAAGATAGCTCTACTCTTTCTCTGATGGAAGAAGAGCCAGTGTGGTGTAGTGGTTAAGAGTGGTAGACTCGTAATCTGGTGAACCGGGTTCGCGTCCCCGCTCCTCCACATGCAGCTGCTGGGTGACCTTGGGCTAGTCACACTTCTCTGAAGTCTCTCAGCCCCACTCACCTCACAGTGTGTTTGTTGTGGGGGAGGAAGGGAAAGGAGAATGTGAGCCGCTTTGAGACTCCTTAGGGTTGTGATAAAGTGGAATATCAAATCCAAACTCCTCCTCCTCCTCCTCCTCCTCCTCCTCCTCCTCCTCTTCTTCTTCTTCTTCTTCTTCTTCTTCTTCTTCTTCTTCTTCTGCAAGACTACCAGCGTTGGCCCACTAAGGTTCGCTGCTAAGAACCCACCTCTTTGTCCTTCATCCCAGGAGCTGCAGGAGTGGATAAGAAGAAGCTTTAAAATAAAAACATGGTGGCTCATTTTCCGTTCTTTAGATGAATCGTGCACAGCAGACAAACTCTGGTGAAGCTTAATGTGTCAATATTCCAGAGAGAAATATTGAGAGAGAGAAAAAGTGTTACTTTCAGAATCTGAAATGCACTGGCTCTATTATAGAAGAGTCAATTGACAATCCACCACTCAGTGATTTTAGTTCTTGCTGCCTATTTATTTCTATTTTATTTAGCAACACACTGCATTAGAGTGTAATGTGTCAAACTCCCCGGCTTTTGCTTGCTCGACTTCTGACAGCAGCAGCAAAAATAACCTTGATCTTATGCTCATGTCACTTTCGAACTTTCTGCAAAATGTTAAAGGAGCAATTTGGGCGGCTTGTGAAACACATGTAAATGTTAACCAAGGAAGGCAATGACATATTTCTAGGCAGTAAATTACCTATAATGGATGAGGGCCCCAAATAATCGCTTTCCCCGCTTTTATCAAGCACAAAAGAAACCTCTGTGTGCAATATATATGTCATGAAACATTCCCTGAAAACGTACCAACCCAAGAGATAAAAGTCTGCTCACTGGGCCTTTACTACACTGATTCCCAGTAATGAAAATTTTATTATTATACTTATGTCTCTATAAACTATGCACTGAAGGGAGAAGTGAAACGTCACAAGCTATTTCATGCCTTCTGATTAAGGGCCTGGTGAATTCTACTGAATTAGTACAAGAACATATCCAAAAAGTCAAAGATTTTTTACAGATCAGAAAAGCTTTTTAAAAATAAATAAATAAATAAGCAGCTTTGAGGGTCATATATTCTGGTTTAGAGATCTGTTCATTTCAGTAGTTTGATTCAGTTTCTCTGCCCCACAGGATTACCATCCAGGGCCTGCCAATCTATGAATATAAAAACATAATAAAACAATTAACATCTTTAAAAACCTTCACTATACAGGATTGCCTTCAGACAGTTTGGGGGGGGGTAATTCCATACACTCCAACATTTCTCCAATGAAAATAGGGACATCCTAAGGGAAAGCGGGACATTCCGGGATGAAATCAGAAACTGGGACAGCTTCTCTAAATCAGGGACATCCCTGGAAAATAGGGACCCTTGGAGGGTCTGAGCTTTGTGCCAGTGGCTATACATGGGTACCTCAGGTTACAGATGCTTCAGGTTGTGGGATAAGCTGCTGCTGATGATAGATGTTATGAAGGAGTTGTTAAGACTCACTAATATGTAACATATAGTCTATTTTGTAACCTAACTATGAATCTGACAATAAACTAGTTTGTTTTATTATAACACAGATTCATGTGTGTTGTTTTTAAAGAGGGATAAAAGGGATTCGCAACTGAGAAAGACTTTAACGAGTCAGCAGGCCGTTTGCTGCTGTGCAGACATCAATAAGGAAACGTTTGACGCTTGTAGGGTTTGTTGGTGCCATGGAAAGCAGGTAAGGGAGGCTTCAGTGGCAGCAGGGGAGCAGGGCAGGGTGGGGCGGTGGCATAGCTGTCAAGTTTCGGATTTGAATATATGGGATTTTTTCATACTTTCGGATTTGAAAATAAGGGATGCCGCGAGGGCGGTGCAATGGCACCAAGTAGCCTCGCCACCCTGAACTCCAGAGGCTGCGTGCGAACGGGTGAGCGAAAGAGCGATTGCATAGATGGCAGGCAGGCTGTCTGTCTGGTTGGGCATGAGGGTCTGGCTGCACAAGGCATGCAAGCTCCGCCCCCAGTCGGTCTCAGACTCCTTATTGGCAGCCGAGCAACGCAGCTGAGGAGCCTCCCTGGTCGGCAGGGAGGGAGAGGAGCTGCTTCCTTTGAAATCTGGGAAATTTAAGGGATATCAACAATCCGGGATAGCAGCGGGAAACGGCATTGGAATAAGGGAGTTTCCTGCTAAAAAAGGGAGGGTTGACAGCTATGGGTGGTGGTGGGGCAGCACGCTCCCATTTCACCTCAAGCAGCGGAACAGGATGCATCACCCCTGTCGCCATTGCATGAGAGGGAGAGGTGGTTGAACCCATAGCCCCAACCCAACCTGCAGACCTGCATCTTCCATTGAGTTTGGGGACTGAGGTTCTGCAGTGGAATGGTTTATTGCTCTGGTAAAAGTACAGTGGTACCTCGGGTTACAAACACCTCGGGTTACAGACTCCGCTAACCCGGAAGGAGTACCTCAGGTTAAGAACTTTACCTCAGGATGAGAACAGAAATCGCGTGGCGGCGGCGGCGGGAGGCCCCATTAGCTAAAGTGGTACCTCAGGTTAAGAACGGTTTCAGGTTAAGAACGGACCTCCAGAACGAATTAAGCTCTTAACCTGAGGTATCACTGTACAGTGGTACCTCAGGTTAAGTACGCTTCAGGTTAAGTACGCTTCAGGTTATTTGTTGTTGTTCAGTCGTTCAGTCGTGTCCGACTCTTTGTGACCCCATGGACCAGAGCATGCCAGGCACGCCTATCCTTCATTGCCTCTCGCAGTTTGGCCAAAGTCATGTTAGTAGCTTCGAGAACACTGTCCAACCATCTCATCCTCTGTCGTCCCCTTCTCCTTGTGTCCTCAACCTTTCCCAACATCAAGGTCTTTTCTAGGGAGTCTTCTCTTCTCATGAGGGGGCCAAAGTACTGGAGCCTCAGCTTCAGGATCTGTCCTTCTAGTGAGCACTCAGGGCTGATTTCTTTAAGAATGGATAGGTTTGATCTTCTTGCAGTCCATGGGACTCTCAAGAGTCTCCTCCAGCACCATAATTCAGGTTAAGAACTCCGCTAAGAACAGAAATCGTGCTCTGGCGGCGCAGCGGCAGCAGGAGGTCCCATTAGCTAAAGTGGTGCTTCAGGTTAAGTACGCTTCAGGTTAAGAACGGACCTCCGGAACGAATTAAGTTCGTAACTAGAGGTACCAGTACCACTGTATAGAGTAAATGAACATCGGATTTAATCCTCAGCTTTCAGGTTGATGAATATTGCAGTGCAAAATCAACAGAACTAGTTTACAGGCAAATGAAGCAATTGCTTACACACGATGTTTAAACACATCACTGCCAAGCACATCAGTTTTTGTTTGTTTTTTTAGTAAAGAAAGGGACTTTTGTTTATCTGGACCACAGTGTGTGCGAAGGTGAGGTTTTGCCCTTCTCTCCCCTGCTGATGTCTCTAAGAAAACTTTTGGTCTTCATGTGATGCTCTTCAATTGTTATTGAGATTGCATCTCTTGTTACCTGCTTGCATTTCTCTTGCCAAAGTTTTCCTCTTTTGCTCTTTTCTTGGACAAGACCTCCGTTTTCTGAAATAAGCCTTTTTTTCTCTACTAGCTTTCTTGACTCTGCCTTTAAACCACACTTTAAGTACCTATCCTGATTGCCTTACACATTCTACTTTAGCTTCTGTTATTGGGGGTTTGAATAAACCCCGAGCGTCTCCACCCCCACTGTTCAGCCCGGACACTGAGATCCAGCGCCGAGGGCCTTCTGGTGGTTCCCTCACTGCGAGAAGCAAAGCTACAGGGAACCAGGCAGAGGGCCTTCTCGGTAGTGGCGCCCGCCCTGTGGAACGCCCTCCCTTCAGAGGTCAAAGCGATCAACAACTACATGACCTTTAGAAAATACCTGAAGGCAGCCCTGTTTAGGGAAGTTTTTAATCTGTAATATTTTAATGTATTTTAGTGTTTGTTGGAGGCAGCCCAGAGTGGCTGGGGGGACCCGGTCAGATGGGCGGGGTACAAATAATAAATTATTATTATTATAATAATTCTGGAGAGATTTGACTTTCAAATTCCTTTTTTTCCTTTTTGTTAATTCCCTAATTTGTGAGAAATTTCATCTTTTGAAGTCAAATGTTACTGTGCTGGGTTTCCATGGCAAATGTCCACTTACGTATATGCTCAGTTTGATAACTCCATAGTCACTGTTTCCAATTATTTCAACCACATTTACACCTCAAACAACTTGATCTTAAGTCCTCTGGTTGGTTCTATGGTCAACTGAATTGGCCACAGTCATTTAGAGCATCTAGAAAATTTGCCCTGAATTACAACTTATTACTAAACTGAATACTACGGAGAGACCTGGTCTGAATAGAGGTATTGGATTCTTGTCTCATTACATATGCTGAAGCTATTTTTGGTCATCTGCATACTATCCCTTGCTTTTTCCTGTAGGACTAATTGCAGTTATTAACAGTCGTCAACAGGTTTACCATACCCATTGAGTCAATCACCCACCTCCTACTACACATCTGAGAAAAACCCCACCCCACCCTCCCACTATATACAAGGGTCTGGTGACTTCTGTTTCAGTGTATCTGAAGAAGTGTGCATGCACACAAAAGCTTATACTCAGAACAAACTTAGTTGGTTTCTAAGGTGCTACTGGACAATTTTTTAATGTTTTAATTTATTTCAATATATTAGAGAATTTCCTGCTTTGGCATGGAGTTGTACTGTATGATTTTGTAGGTCTCGTACAGCTTTGTGATTCAGTGGTTCTATATGGTCTGATTCAGTTTCCTTTGGACAAGAAAACACAAGACATACGGTGTCTTTGTGGTGCTGTGGGTAAAACCACAGAGCCTAGGGCTTGCTGATCAGAAGGTCGCCGGTTCGAATCCCTGCGACGGGGTGAGCTCCCGTTGCTCGGTCCCAGCTCCTGCCCACCTAGCAGTTCGAAAGCATGTCAAAGTGCAAGTAGATAAATAGGAACTGCTCCAGGCGGGAAGGTAAACGGCATTTCCGTGCGCTGCTCTAGTTCACCAGAAGCGGCTTAGTCATGCTGGACCCACGTGACCTGGAAGCTGTATGCCGGCTCTCGGCCAATAAAGCGAGATAAGCGCCGCAACCCTAGAGTCAGACACGACTGGACCAAATGGTCAGGGGTCCCTTTACCTTTAAGCAGATACTGAAAGCAAATATTCACGCCTATAGCGACCAGCAAATCCATTGACTTCTGCTACTGTTACAGTGCCTCTAAGGTTTAAGTCCAGTTTAGGCAACTCTAGCTCAGCTCTCATCTTTGTCTTCTCTCTCTCTCTAAATTCTAACTACAAATTGACTTCTTTTGCAAAGACCGTGGCTATGCATCGGATAACACTCTAGGCAAATCATGGGACTAAACCATTCATGGCAATCAAGACGGCCAAACTGAACAGAGAACAGCCAATCCCAACTTCAGTCAATAGGACTTGAGAAACCTTATCAACACTTGTAATGGGGCAAGGCACGAAGCACCCAATTTTCAGCTCCACCACTGAAAGTGAGACTGGTCAGCACCTCTGAAAACTGGGACTTTTTCACCGTCTGCTGCTCTTGCAAGAGGTGAGAACAGCAGCCAGAGGCACTGAATTATAGCAACACTCTTGATTGCTTTCTGATGTCACGTTGCTAATTCACCACTAGCTTTCGCGCAGAAGAAAACCCGTGAAGCAGTTTTCAGACCAAAGAGAGCTGACAAGGAGAACTGAGTATAATGGGGACAGATAAACCTTTCCTTCTTCCCAACACTCATTGAGAACCGGAAAAAGAAGGAATAATTGCAGTTATATTGTATTTGGATAAAGCGGGTTCTCCTTCATGGAGAGCACGTGTTGCGGTGGGGGCCAGCGAGTCACCCCTCTGTTGCTGGGCGGGATAGTATAGATGGCCACTGCTGTGATTGGGTCCTGGGTGTCGTTGGGGAGATTTTCATGTTGCAATTTGTTGATGGACAGCCCAGTGACTATATATTGTTGGGTTTGTAACGTGTTATTCCTCTTTGCTGAGTGCATCGGATCACCCGCCCTCCCTTCCCTATTTTTAGGCCTTGCTATGCCTGTCATGGGGTCGTCTGCTGTTGGGGCAGGGGCCTGCTAGGAATTTTTCCATTTGGCTGATTGGCTGGTGCCTTCTGGTTTTCGCCTACTGCATAGCAATTAGTCACAACTTGTAAGGTTGGCGGTTAGGCACTGGTTATGTTATTAAATTGGTTGGTGGAGGGGTCAGAGTTGGCTGTGTCTGCCCCTCCAATGCTGCTGCTGCACAGGGAATTCCGTTAAAGGAATCCAGGGGCTCATCATGCTTTTGTCCATATCCCCCACATGACCTGGAAGCTGTACGCCGGCTCTCGGCCAATAATGCGAGATGAGCGCCGCAACCCCAGAGTCGGACACGACTGGACCTAATGGTCAGGGGTTCCTTTACCTTTACCTATCAATATATAGAGTTCCTTTGTAGATACCATAAAAACGCCTCAACTCACATTCCTCTTTTTCCCAAGAATGTCAAAGCTTAAGGAACTGTCAAGCCTCTATAAGCTTGCAAGCAGTGCCTGCCTTGAGGTTGTTCCTGTTCTGACATCCGTGCCAGAGAAACGTACAATTATAAATGTCTGGCGATGTTTCCTTTTTGCCCTTCAGGTGACCCGCTTCTGCAGGACGCATGGGGTTGTTAATTTTCACACCCAAGCAGTTAAAACAATTCAGCATGTTAAACTGGCACCACAACAAATGCACGGATGCTGGACGTTTTGTTCTGCCGCTACAGCGGGCTAATTAAGATGTGTCACACAAAATGTACTTTGACAGTCAGAATCGCACCAGCTTGGATCTACTCTCCTGCTGCCTTGCATGACTTATTGCTTAGAGTGAAGTTCTCTGCTGAAAATCCAGTGCAGGCAGGAGAGATAAAATTAGACCTTCATGATTTGGACTTAATATATTTAGTGATTTCCACTTATCGGCTATTGTATCTTGATGGCTACAGGCAGGGAGTCTGTGCCTTCTTAAATTAGAAGTATAGCACGACAGAAATATACTGCGCTGTTTTGAGCCACGAAACAGCAATTCTAACAAAAATATCTCCCTTTCTTTCCAACAAATGCTTCATCTGTGGAACAGTCACTGACATCAACCCTTTTTCGGTTGCCATATTTTGAAGAGAAAAAAAGAGGACACATTTGCCAACTTCTACTTCTAACTATGGATCACTATGATGACTCTACCCATGAAAAAGTAGACATGTCCTGAAAAAAGAGGACATATGGCAACCCTACTTCTGGAACTGATAATGTGTTGGATCTAAAGGCTTCCTTCTACTGATGGAAGAAGCTTTCCTCTGGTGGATGAGATCCCGTAAGCAGACTAGTTTGATATTTCTCATTGAATGCAAAGGCAATAATAACATCTATGTTACATACTCGGGGCCCAAATCTGAACATAAAACAGAGGTAAAATGATTTCTCACAATTGTTCAAGGCATGGCTGGTCCATTAGGCAGAGTGAAGCAGCTGCCTCAAGGAGCTGATTTTGGGTGGCATGAAAGGGCAGCAAATAGAATCATAGAATTTTAGAACTGGAAGGGATCCCAAGGGTCATCTAGTCCAACCCCCTGCAAGGCAGGAATCTCAACTAAAGCATCAATGACAGATGGCCATCCAACCTCTGCTTAAAAATCTCCAAGGAAGGAGAATACACAACCTTCTGAGGGAGACCATTCTCCACTGTCAAGCAGCTCTTACTGTTAGTTTTATTTATTTTTCCTGGTTTTTTCGCTTCCAGGGAAAGTCATTTGTGGGATATTTTTTTAGCTCCGGTGCCTTGATTTGGGGCAGGCACCGTTTACCTCAGGCAGCAAAATACATTGATTCAAAAGAGATTTCTACTCTAAAAGAGTGTTAAGATGAGCAGCATTAAACTTGTTCACCTGTTACGCTGAACACAGCTACAATCTGTCTCCATGCATGTAAAAGTGTTTATGTGGAAGACTGTACACTTGTCAAGCTCAGCTACTGTGTGAACTGGCACACAAGCTGTACACTTGCTGAACATGTCATGTGAATAACTGGACAGTGCCAGTGTGGTGTAGTGGTTAAGAGCGGTAGACTCGGAATCTGGTGAACCAGGTTTGCTTCCCCGCCCCTCCACATGCAGCTGCTGGGTGACCTTGGGCTAGTCACACTTCTCTGAAGTCTCTCAGCCCCACTCGCCTCACAGAGTGTTTGTTGTGGGGGAGGAAGGGAAAGGAGTTAGCCGCTTTGAGACTTCCTCGGGTAATGATAAAGCGGGATATCAAATCCAAACTCTCTTCTTCTTCTTCTTCTTCTTCTTCTTCTTCTTCTTCTTCTTCTTCTTCTTCTTCTTCAGGGGTACAGCTCCACTATCTGTGTACACAGGTACACATATTATTCCTTCCATTGAATAGAACAAGATTGATCTGAATGAGCACAAGTTGATCATGCGGAAGCCAACATAAAGCACAAACTTAAAAAAAGTTAAGCTTTCTCTTTAGGAATTCTGCAGCGTGCAAAGTGGCCCTCTTGGACTAATACTTTATCTTTTTAAGAATCAATCCCTAAGTAAGCCATTAAGCAAAATAAATAAATAAATCCTGACAATAAGAACAGCCTGGCGGTGGCATAAATTAACTCGGGAGAGTATTGAATCTGTTGGAGGCTTTCAATAAAAGGTTTGGGAGACATATTGAGGATGCTTTCTGTCTGGGACATTCTTTCCGAGTGAAAGCGTTGTACTGAATAATCCATTGTTTGTGCTCACCTCTATGCTTTCACGGTGTCTCCCCTCAGCCAAAAATTGCTTCACATAATTAGAATAATAAGCAGGTTCCATTAGTGAGAATAGGTTCTTTGCATGCTGGAAGACTCTACAAAGGAACTACTGCCTTTCTGCAGACAGAGACGTGTGAGATCCACCCTTATACATTGCAAGAGGCATCAGTCAGCAATGAACCTGGAACAGTAAGCAATGAAACAGGAACATCGTGGCATGAATCCATGTCCTGGTCTAGTGAGGTAATGGAGACTGTGTGTGGTTGGGTTTCAAAGCCCCTTAAGGGTATGGTGAAGAATGAAGGAACACAACACCAGCCCCTGAAACTGGCAGGCGATATGAAGCATCTGAATTGGCCAGGCCTGTTAAATATAGTAGGAATCTAGCCTTTTGCCCTGGCTTGGCTGACAAAGCAGTAGCTTCTGCCAGTTCCTAGGGCCAGCAATTTGCTTTGGGGGATTCTGGATTGCAGAATGCAAGCTGTGGATTCAAATACAGCTCCCCACAGCCCTGACCTGGATCTAATAGGTGACCAGCTGAAAAACAAGTCAATTTGAACATCCTTTTCTATACTACTACTTGATGAATTGCCACAAAGTAGGGAACCCCAGAAAGAGAGGGAGAGAGAATAAGAGAGGATACTGATTTACTGAAAATTCGCATACTGTAATTTTTTTTGTATAAATGAGAATTCAGAAACAATGCTAACCAGGTAACCTAATTGCTAATGGGCAATGTGAAGTCTCTTGCATGGTGTAGTAGTTAAGAGCAGTGGACTTGTAATCTGATGAACCGGGTTCGCATCTCCGCTCCTCCACATGCAGCTGCTGGGCTTGGGCTAGTCACACTTCTCTGAAGTCTCTCAGCCCCACTCACCTCACAGAGTGTTTGTTGTGGGGGAGGAAGGGAAAGGAGATTGTTGGCCGCTTTGAGACTCCTTAAGGGGAGTGAAAGGCGGGATATCAAATCCAAACTCCTCCTCCTCCTCCTCCTCCTCCTCCTCCTCCTCCTCCTCCTCCTCTTCTTCTTCTTCCTCTTCTTCTTCTTCGCTTCTTATGTTTTTTTCTCTTGGACCAGACAGCCCTTCAAATGGAGGATTATCTTCTGCAATTTAGATGGAAACACAATATATCTCCCACTAGCATGCATGACTATGACCAAGTGTCATATGGGCCTGCTCAGTCTGCTACCCAGGTACCAAGCAGTTGAGGTGCAATTTCAAGGCACCTGCTCCCCCTTCTTAAGACAAATCTACACCATACCTTTAAAGCACATGGCTTTCCCCAAATAAAGCCCTCCTGGGGCTTTACTTTTCACGGAGCTACAGTTCCCAGCACCCTTAACAAAATGCAGCTCCCAGGATTCCTTTAGGGGAAGCCATGCAGTGTGTGGATGCGACCATTCTTTATCTCTTTACCACACTTGGATTGGAAAGCCCACCGAATAAAGGTCTCATTGAAACAGAGATGGTGCATTCTCCTCTTCCCTCCCCTACCAAACGACTGTGCAAGATCTCCAGATCACCTTGGGATCCCTATCTGGTTGGCGCTGGATTGTCCCAGGTCAGATCTGAAGCACTGGATCCGGCTCAGAATTAGATTGGTGGACCCATACACAGCTCTAGTAATAATGTCATCAGATATGTATAACTCAGAGGGTGGTAGAGTTCATGAGGGGGCAATATTTACTCTTTCAGCAACAGAAGGAAAAACGTTTCTTTCTTAGGAAGTGATGGATATGCTTAAGCAGTTCAAAGACATTAGCCAAAACAGTAAATGCCAATCCATTCAACTTTATTTGTTTCCCTCCTCCCTTTATTTTTTCCCTAGACAAGACCACCCATACTTGACTACAGGCCCACATTACTTCAGAATCATTTATGGAAACATGACTGTTTATGTTGGCAAATGCAATTGTTTGTAGCCGTGTCCAAATTTTCATAAATCAGAGGTGATGAAATTAAAACTGAAGGACACCCAAATTACTCTGTGTTCAGCGAATGTTCAGCTTTACTTGGTTTGTATTGCAGGTGACATTTATGCTAATGGAAATGTTTGCTCAGCTATATTATAGCCACACAATTCAACCTGCTATAATCAAGGTTGTGTCAGTAGTTTGAGTCTGGACCATGTGTATGGAGTTATAATTTAGCAACGCCGGGGTGGGGGTGGGGAAGAGAGATTGCTCCATTTAAATATATTGGCAGACTGCCGAGGCATGTTTTTTGAAAAAAAACTAATTTCATTATAATATCGTGACTGCTAAAGTTATTGGAATAAAATTGTACTGGTGTCTGACTTGGTGTCTGGGCATACTCCCAAGTTTTGTGGTGCTGGGTTCAAGTGCTGGTATGGTGTCATTACTTGGGATACACAGAGAACCTCTGCAAATATTTTAAGTATATAAATGAATCTGTGGGGTGGTGCATTGGAGCACCAATGCATACAGCTGTGCACATATAAGCACATATTTCACACATTGCAGGGAGCATGTAGATGTCAAGGGGTGGGGCCAATAAGCATGATCCTGCTTACTCTTTCACGCATCTAACATATATGATGGTGGGGAGCATATGCAAGTTAATAGAGCTTGTGTTGGAAAGTGGGACACAACACTTTTGTAGTTTCTAAAACAGAGGATATGCAACAATGGGCTCCCTCCCTGTGTAGAGGGAGATACGCTACTTTGGGTTGGAGATACAGTGGTACCTCGAGTTACAAACGCCTCAGGTTACAAACGCTTCAGGTTACAAACTCTGCTAATCTGGAAGAGTTACCTCGAGTTAAGAACTTTGCCCCAGGATGAGAACGGAAATCGTGTGCTGGCGGCACAGCGGCAGCAAGAGGCCCCATTAGCGAAAGCACGCCTCTAGTTAAGAACAGTTTCAGGTTAAGAACGGACCTCCGGAACGAATTAAGTTCGTAACTAGAGGTACCACCGTATTTTTCCATCTATAAGACGTCCCCATGTATAAGACACCCCCTATTTCTGGGGACTCAGATTTAAGAAAATGGGGGGAGATGTATCCGCGTATAAGATGCCCCCTAATTTTGACATTATTTTAAAGGGAAAAAACCTACTCTTATACATGGGAAAATACGGTAAGTTAAGCTCTTGGAGCTACTCTGTGTTGCTAGGAAACTTCTAAAATCTCCTGTTCAGGAACCTGTGGAATCATCGGGAACACCATGTGACTTTTTGTGTGTGAAGCTTCATGCTTCTATATGTTTTTAGATTCTCTGCTGGAAGCTCCATTAACTCCTGTTGGTTTCATTTGTCTGTATGAACTTCCATTTATTTTGCTTAAGCACGAAGACAAGGGTTGTCAGAAGACACCGATTTCCATTCTGACCCTTGTTTGTCACATTCAGCGCTGTTTCCATTCCACCGCAGTTCAGCTTCTGACAAAAAGATGCAGTATTCATCTTGTTATCTGTCTTCCACATTTAGCCGTCAATGTGAGCTATGTAACGTGGTGGAAAATACAGTAGACCATATGTCAACCATAAAAAGGGATAGTAGTGTTTTCAAGACCTCCCACTGGGGAGTTGTCATATGGTCTTCTGTAAGTATCTTTGTTTGATGCTATGGCAAATTGAGCACCTGCATGAGTAGTTAAAAGGGCATGCGAGGGACAACTGCCGGCATATGAATTTTGTCCTTTGTGTCATAGTTTCTCATGTTGAACACCAGGCCTCTGCACTTATGAGTAGAGCCACTATGGAAAATCTGTAAGCTCTCCCCAGGTAACTGAATAAGCAGTTATTAGAGTTCTCTGGCCACCAAATGATCTGGCCTTTGACTACCTGTCAGCTGTATGAATCAGTGAGCGAAAAGGAAGAGAAAGAAAATCTGAGGAAGAGAGAGAAAATGAGTCTGGCTAGTATTTTTTTTAGCTTTCTACCCTTCTTTAAAAATAATAACCTGTGATTTGGGTGTGGGAGAGGGCAGGGGGAAAGGAATGAAAGCCTTACCACATTGAAGACATTTTAGGAAAAAGTTAGAATAATTTTTATGCAGAGATTTAGCATCCCCGATGAGAAAGAAGTTGCATATGTCACGCTGACATTAAGTTAAAATATGCCTATAATCCAATTATGCTCACTAGATGAAAATGACTGTCTTTTTCTATCCCTGCTTATTATTTTTTATTATAAGAGAAAGGCAGCAGAGTGCTGAATTAAATGTGTCATGATGCATTGACCTGTATGAAAGTAATGTGCTTAGTTAGCAGGTGTTGTTGTGCCTTCCCACTCCATCCCCTACCTGTTTAGAACATCACCCACTTGTCAGGTGGGAGCAAAACGGCCAGCCAATCAAAGTGCGGAGAATAGAAAAGGTCGGAATCATACAGTGTTCTGTAATGCTTGACATGATATTCTTATGCATTTAATGCCTCCTGTACTGGACAAAGACACTGAAGAGAACAGGAAATGACACTTGATTAATCTATTGTCCAGGCAAAACGTGTTAGAAGGATGGGATACAGCACAGCCAACCTTCTTACAATTTCAAGACTAATCTCCTGATCCTCTTTGCTTGTCACATCTGATTTACTCAGCATGTGTGTAACGTAAAACCACATTTCTGTTCCATAGTGGAATCCTGGAGTTGATAAGGTTCATAGCTAAATTCCCTCCTCTAATGAGTCTGTGGATTGCAGAGGTCAGATACTCTATGATTACCTTAGCAGAGGGAAGGGAATTAATTGATTGAGTTAGATAATTGATAGAAAGTCAGGCATTTCTGGACTAGAGGGTGGAGCAAGGCAGGTGGAAGGAGGCCTTGCCTGACGGAGTCTCTCCCCTCACAGTTCTTCCTAAACCTGTCTTGGGTAAGTTTTTTAGGCTGCATCCTAGCCCCACTTACAGGGAGTAAGCCTCATTGAATTCAGTAGGACTTAGACCAGGCATCCCCAACCTTCGGCCCTCCAGATGTTGTTGGACTACAATTCCCACCATCCCTGACCACTGGTCCTGTTAGCTAGGGATCATGGGAGTTGTAGGCCAAAACATCTGGAGGGCCGCAGGTTGGGGGTGCCTGACTTAGTTAAGATTGTATTCTCATTTATCATCTATGCTAATGACACTCAACTCAAAGGACTGCTAGGATCCACAAGGACATTCATTTTGTAATGCAAGCCTATATGTGGAAACGATAATTTTGCCACATAGAACATGTTTAGAAGCTGAAATCTGTATCTGCTTTCATGTACATGTACAGTATTGGGTTTTCCCCAACATAGGCACTTATCCACATACTGATGTCTGGATTCCTTGGTTTCCATCGAACATCTTACACAGAGTAGCTAGATTCAGAAGATACTTTGCTCAGGTTGATTGGGACAACAATGTCATTCCTGCACTCCAGCAGGAGAGAATTTGCTACACCCATGGAGAAGATCTGCGTTGGTCTCTCCCAGGGGGATGGGGTCTGGGGATCACAAGGGCTTTGCACAAGATGCAAAGAGCATCTGGATGGCTATTTAAACAATTTATGCTTCCAACACCTCATTCATGGCATCACCCTCCTCCTCTTTCCCTGCGCAGGATGGGCTTTGCCAATTGCCTTGTTGGGAGCCAGGTACGATTTTTGAGGAGAATTCCTGATGGGTCCTTAGGACTCATCTTTCCCACCTTTTCCACACTGTTGGGTTATTCTCTTTGGTCTTCTGATGTGTATCAGCTACAGTGGTCCCTCGACTTACGAAATACTCGACATCCGAATTTTTCGACTTACAAACGAAAAAAGTGGCCGCACGCCTACGAATTTTTCGACATCCGAATGGAAATCGTTGCCGGTTTTAGATGCAGTTTTTTTGACTTACGAATTTTAGATGCAGTTTTTTCGACTTACGAATTTTTTTGAATATTTTTTCTCCCAATGCATTCCTATGGGAAATCGCTTTTTTCGACTTATGAACTTTTCGACCTACGAATGTCTATTCGGAACGGATTAAATTCGTAAGTCGAGGGACCACTGTATTCTGTATGTTTGGCATGTAGTGTAGGGAGGGTAAGGAAATTTAAGAACTTTGTGGAAGGCACCCTGAGGCATTACTGGGGCAAGGACATTTTGAGTTGCCTTCCATAGGCGTTGGCTTTGATAGCGGAGTTATTGAAGGTTGCATTTAGAAATGGGGTGCACATCTTGGTGAATGCCTGACAGCAGGGCCTGGGTGTATATGTTGGGTTCATATACAAAAGCCTCGAGAGCGCTCTCCCAATGCTTGGCTGAGGAGCCATGGACTGTGGCTGTTAGCATGCCCAGGGGACTGGACTTTGCTTCCCTTCTAGACATAAACTGAAGCCCACCTCCCCATACTGTCATAATTTGGTTAACTGATTTTCCTAACCTCCTATACTTAAATTTAATCAATATAACCATTTTACCATCCTTTTGTCTTTTGAATCTTCTTCATGGCTCCGTGGGCAATCTGTTTGAGACATGCACAGAAACACGCTTTGTCCAAAATGTGCGAAGCAATAGATTTAATAATTGCTATTGTGCTTTGGGACATAGCATCCCTAATGTTTCTCCCCCACCCCATGTCACCCTGGTAATTTACATCTCACTTTATCTCTCCTCTGCTCTGACTTCTAGTACAGTGATCTGTTTGCATTAGAACTGAGCACACAGCTGCATAAGGCAGATACCTGATGTTCAGCAGAGGTGCGCATGATTAGCATTTCATACAAAGAACTGCTTCTGATGCTGGTCCTAAGCTAGCTTTTAACACATTTTGCACACACTGCCTCAGTTGGAGACACTTCTACAATCCAACCTGAACAAATCTCCTTTTCTTTGCATGAGGACCTAAATGATAAATCTATAATTGAAGTATGAATCTGCGAACCTGTGATCCCCCTTTCCAGAGCAAAATGACAAAGGAAGCACTTTCTCTGCAGTGCTAATGGAAGCGGAGGCATTTGTCATGCATAAAGTTCATTCTGGGCAGAAATCTTTGTCCTTTGTGTAGTCAAAGTTTTGACCATGCCCATTGTTCCATCAGACTATTTTTTGGAGTACATTCATAACAGAGAAAGTTGGCATTGGATGCTAACTATGGATTCTGGTAACCACTCTTGCCCAATGCAGTTATATTTGCCGCCAGTAAGGTATGAGAGGGACGCGGGTGGCGCTGTGGGTTAAACCACAGAGCCTAGGGCTTGCCAATCAGAAGGTCGGCGGTTCGAATCCCCGCGACGGGGTGAGCTCTTGTTGCTTGGTCCCTGCTCCTGCCAACCTAGTAGTTCGAAAGCACATCAAAGATATACACGGTGGACCGGCCCATGGCTGAAAAAGGTTGCTGACCCCTGGTTTAGAGTAACAGAGATGTGCGTGAACAGGAAGCATGAGGCACCTGCAATTCCCTTCCATTCCACATCAATGTTGCCTCAGAAACGGCAAGAAACCAGCTAGGTCTGCATGAGAACATCAGGATGTGAGGATCAGATGACACCTGGACTTGGACCAGTTGAACTAATATGCAGCTTTGAATGGCCCACAGTATTGTACTCTCAGCATCCAGTATGGCTCCCTCAACACTCTCAGAGCCCCAATGGAATTGTTTATTTATTGTTGTTGTTGCAAATATGGCTGTCCCCCACTTATATAAGCAGATATGCCCTGCTATATGGTTATGGACAATATTTTTCTCGTTTAAATGGATTGCATTGCCCTTTTTTTTCTAAAGCAAACAGAAGCATTGCAACAGCAAGTCAAGGCAGACAAATGGGATATGTATCGGCAGGTGAAAAAAAGGAGCTAAACCTTAACATTGCAAACAAGCAAAGGGAAGAAGGGCCAGTTGCAGAGAAGCAGGAAATGAGAAAAGATTAGTTTTGAGGAGAAACTTTAATAGCAAAGGTTATTATATGCAAGGCATTTAAATGGCTATATAAAACCATTAATAGCTTTAATGCTTAAGTGTGCAGGAACTTTTAAAATAAATTACAGAGGTAACAATTGCCTATTTTGTGAAACGCAGGTCTGCATTAAATGCCTAGCTGATTTCTTGCTTCCATTTAGTTTTCTGTGGCTAATACTATGAATCCGTTTGTGGTCAGAGGGCCTTAAAAGCTAGGGCTGTGCAAGGGGTTCAGCTGAAGCCTGAACAGAATTGGGCTGATTTGAGTGGATTGAAGCTTTGGGCAAGTTGGAGTGAGACAGATCTGGATCCACACAGGTCAGGTCAGGCAACCTAAAGTGAGATGATGGGAGTTTTAATCCCACTGTGTGTGAAGGACCACAGATTTCCCATCCTTGTTCTGCACCCCCAAAATCTCTTCTTGCAAATCTCCAAGGAAAGGTAGGTAAAGGTAAAGGGACCCCTGACCATTAGGTCCAGTCGTGTCCGACTCTGGGGTTGCGGCGCTCATCTCGCTTTATTGGCCGAGAGCGGTGTACAGCTTCCGGGTCATGTGGCCAGCATGACAAAGCCGCTTCTGGCGAACCAGAGCAGCGCACAGAAACGCCGTTTACCTTCCCGCCAGAGCGGTACCTATTTATCTACTTGCACTTTGACGTGCTTTCGAACTGCTAGGTGGGCAGGAGCTGGGACCGAGCAATGGGAGCTCACCCCATCGCGGGGATTCGAACTGCCGACCTTGTGATCAGCAAGCCCTAGGCTCTGTGGTTTAACCCACAGCGCCACCTGGGTCCCTCCAAGGAAAGGACAACCTATCTTACAGCAGGAGGGTGGACTAAGGTACTTGATGGTAAGGACGTACAAAATTGTAAGGTACAAGAGAAAGAAGGATCTTTTTATCATATGAGGTGGCCTTGTAGTAAGGTTAAGGCTTATTGGGAAATGATATACAATGAAATGAAAATCAATCACTAAAATTTATTCGACCGTCAGTCAGAAAGCACATATTATCCATACTAAAGTTAAAACGTCTAAACATCTGGAAAAGCGTGACACTTAGAAACAGCGAAAAGTATATTATACATTTAGACCCGTGTCAATACAGTCAATTTTAGCCTTACGACGCTTAAAGGCCAAAAAAAGAAATTTGGCCACCGAGAAGGTTGTTGTTCCAGTGAACTTGTTCAGCAAATACAAAACCAGTCTTTCTCTGTCTACTGGGCTATGTTGGCATAGGAGTGGAGCTATAAGTTTTTGCGTGCCGAGGTCCCCAAGCCACCCCCCTAAATAACTCACACTACACACCGTAATTTAAGTTTAAGGTTTTTGGCATGATTTTGGCCACAACTTTTATTAAAATACAAAAATGTGAGTGGTTGCTTAGGCATTGGTTCCAACTAGCTACATCCGCCCGGTTAGCGGAAGTCAGTAAAGGGAAAACACTTTCGTGTGAATGTGGCCCTTTGAAGAACTCTACATAGAATTAAATGGAAACTTTGAAAGAGCAAAGTTTTCAGCTGCTTCATTCTTCCAGGGGCAACGATGGTTGTTTGACACTGTTTTGTATCCACAGCAAGCTGGAAAAAGACAGGAGGCGGAAAACAAAACAATTGATTAGATTTTGTGGCCCACTAACTGTCATAGTTGTGTGTGTGTGTGTGTGTGTGTGTGTGTGTGTGTGTGTGTGTACGCTTTAAGGCTACATACATACATAACATGAATATGAATGAAGTGCTGGCTTCTTTTCCGAGTTCATCCAGGTGGCTGTTGAAAATAAAATAAGGGAAATGTACATGCCTACACCAGCCACTTCTTAATAAAGACTGATTGAAATTGCTGTCACAAGAGGAAGCCACATTAACAGTTATTACTGTGTTGTCTCATTTCTCTTTTCACTGCTCAAAAGGAAGATTTCTTACTTGAATGGGCCCTGCTGCTTTGATAAGGCATCAAAATCTGTCAGATGGTGAGATGAGAATCCTAACAAGTTGCAGATGACATTCAACCATAGCAAGCCCTCCTCTTTGTTGACAGCTTTTCTGGTAATTGTCTACAAGGCTGACATTTAGAAAAAAAAGACACCCGCAAAACGTGCGCACTTAAGAGAATGTAGCCGAAGCTAATCCTGTATTTATCTGAGGCTTTGTGTTTTAAGTTGAAGATCATCTGCAAACTTTTGAGGGAGGAAGACATATCCAATCCTCAATGCAAATATCCTGGATCAAGGCAGACTGAATTTCTGTTTGTTTGTTTGTTTTGATAGTAAAGTGCCATGAACAATCAATAACAAACTACAATGCCATTTCTTTTCCTGCTTGGGGACCATGGAAAAAGGCAATTATAGTTTGCCATGTTTTCATTATGCAGTGGTTGTTGTTGCTGGCTTTGTTTTTTTGTTTTTGATTTTGACAATAACTGCAAATATTGTGAATAATGCAGTGGCATGGGATGGAGCAAAGCTCTGTTCATTATTATTTATTAAATTCATATACAGTCACACCTCGGCTCCCGAACGCCTTGGGAGTCAAACGTTCCAGCTTCTGAACAATCAAAAACCGGAAGTGAGTGTTACGGTTTTCGAACTTCTTTTGGAAGCCGAACATCCGGCGTGGCTTCCTCTATTGTTTCTGGGATGCCTGCACAATCTGGAACCAATCGGAAGCCTCACCTTGGTTTCCTAACTTTCTGGAAGTTGAACGGACTTCCGAAATGGATTCCGTTCGACTTCCAAGGTGTAATGATCTCTGGCAGGCAAGCAAGCCCCGATAAGAAGTAATGACTCTCTGGCAGTTTTATGTACGTTTATTTAAAAAAAGACACATCCAGAGCATGGTTTCTCGCCTGCTCGCATTTACAATAGTTGGTCAGTCTGAATCTTCACCCCTCCCACAACAGGAAGGACGCCAAACTCCTGCCTTTCCGCTCTTACCCTTCCATTGCCCTCTGATCTTATCCAGTCGCCTAGAACGGGGATTGAGAGGCTGGCCTGCCCCCTCTCCACTTCTACTCGACACAGACTCAGAGCTCTGCTTATCTGCTGATTGCCTAGCAACACTCTGGCTGCCTTCCAACTCTTCCTCTCCTTCAGAGCTAACAGAGTCTTCCCAGGGAAGGGGGGAGGTCAAACTGCCCTTTCTTGACTGCTCTCACCTGCAGAGTCAGTCCCTCATTCACTTAGTTCAATTTCTGAATCTAACTCTTCTCCTGTGCTCTGGGGGGCCACATTCCTGACACGAGGTACGTTTGTACCACCCTATACCTGCAGGTCTCAGGGTGGTCGCAGTGTATAATTGACACTTTTGGACTGTTATTTTCAGATGGGATTCAATCCCATATCACCAAATTCAGGTTGTGGAATTGGAGTTGATTGAGGAGTCTTACTCAACAAACCCACTCCCCCGAAAGATCCAACCTCCTCACAAACAAATCAGGATGAATGCTCAGTAAACGGGGCATCTGGAAGCACCCCAAGATCTTATGTTTCTGTATCTTTGAATGGCTGATACACTTGTGCTTTGAGCCTTCTTCCAGCATTAAACCTGAGCACACAAAGGCAAAAAGGGTAGAGGGGCAGGGACCTGAATGCCAACACTGTCCCCAATATGTGTACTGTCCCAGCTCCTTCACTCCCAAATTTTAGGCAAAGATCAGGAGTGGAGGGATCAGGGCAGTACACTTGGGGGCATTGGGGTGAGGTAGGTTTGTACCTCCTAGTCTGCTACACATTTCCCACCCCATATGTCGTCGGACTAAATGCCTGAAGAGGCATTTAGTGTCTGAGGGATTGCCATGCCCCTGCAATGATTCAAGGGCAAGGTTAGTGTCCCATGTCTACAGCAATCTTCTATTCCCATGGTCAGTGCTTTTTTTCCTTAAAAAAATATGTTTATAGGTACTCTCATTTTCCTACTCATATTGAAATACTGCCTCTCAATGAGGCCAAACTTAGATTCACAAAATGTTTAGGGGTATGCATACCCCTGCACCCCCCCCAAAAAAAGCACTGCCCATGGTACAGCTAGGAATAGGAAGAATAGGGACCCACTGACTTGTAGGGTTAGAAACTTCCTTTTTAAGGATGAACAGTATACAAGTGAACTTTCCTAAGTCAAGAAAATTAGGTTTGATTTCCATATGTCATCCCTAAGCCATCAGTTGGTGCTCACACTTGTTTTGAACCTTCTCTCTCTCTCTCTCTCTCTCTCTCTCTCTCTCTCTCTCTCTCTCTCTATTTGTGTATGTAACTTGACAAAATGTCACAAAATGGGAAGGACCAAGTGGATCCCCTAGAGCAGTGTTCCCCAACCTTCGGCCTCCAGCTGTTTTTGGACTACAACTTCCATCATCCCTCGCTAGCAAGACCAGTGGTCAGGGATGATGGGAATTGTAGTCCGAAAACAGCTGGAGGCCCAAGGTTGGGGAACACTGCCCTAGAGAGTCCAAAGAGTGGCAGGGGACCCCCCAATTATCCCTTGTTACCCCAAAGCACTGACAATACATGAAGGGTTCCGGAAGAATTAGTAACTTGGAGTGAAATTAGTACACAGTTCATTCGGTAGAGGATGAGACTCTTAATCTTAGAACTGTGGGTTCGAGCCCCACTTTGGGGACAAAGATTCCTGCATTGGTCTAGATGACCCCTGCGGTCCCTTCTATGACTTCTATTATTAGGCTTGCACACTGTTTCCTAGCTAATGTAGATCTTCAATGGGCTTAGTTCAAAGAGAAGTGTGGACTTCTCCTGGCAACTTTCAGGTCTGGACTTGTCTCTCATGCGTTGATGCACATTTGCAATGAAATTCAAAATTGAATGGAATGTACAAAAGGAGAAATGTTATGCTATTGATCTTATTAAATAGCTCATGGCCAATTTAATCAATCTCTCCTTCTCTCTCTCTTGGGGTATGTGTGTATGTGTGTACTTAAAGGCTTTAAACCCAGTGGTTGGATCAAAATAGTAGTTGTATGGTTCATTTAGAATGGTTCAGGTCATTCCTGTCAGTGATTTCCTGGAGGATCTCTCTCTCTCTCTCTCTCTCTCTCTCTCTCTCTGTGTGTGTATGTGTAGAGAGAGAAAGAGAAAGAGCTGTATGTATTGAAGAGGCATGGATGGTCATTAAAGGTTCCCTTTGTGCTCAATCCTGTTCAATCTTCCTGAATGGCTTGTACAGAGATTAAATACCAGTTCTCAGGGTGCTACCGTACTACTGCTTTCTAATCTACTTCTCTTTTTAATCTGACCTTTCACTTGTTGCCTCTGTATTTAGACAGTGTGTGTCTTTTGTGGGGACTGATTTGGTATTTATCTCAGAAAAGAACGAGGTACTGAAGCTTGGCAGGTTGTCTGACCAAGATGGAGTGGTGGTGACATCTTTTGTCAATGGGGTCATGGATGTCCTGGTCTGCAGTTTTGAGTTATTCTTTGATCCAACACTGAGGCAGGCCTTCTTGTCAGAAGTACTGGCTTAAAAGACCTTTTATTAAACTTGACTGGTGAGAAGGCTTTGGCAGGGAGCCGTCATTAGGAGTTTTTGGAACTAGGTTTTTGGAACTAGTGGGGTGCCACAGGGTTCTGTCTTGGGCCCAGTCTTATTCAACATCTTTATCAATGACTTGGATGATGGGCTTGAGGGCATCCTGATCAAGTTTGCAGATGACACCAAATTGGGAGGGGTGGCTAATACCCCAGAGGACAGGATCACACTTCAAAATGACCTTAACAGATTAGAGAACTGGGCCAAGGCAAACAGGATGAATTTTAACAGGGAGAAATGTAAAGTACTACACTTGGGCAAAAAAAATGAAAGGCACAAATACAGGATGGGTGATACCTGGCTTGAGAGCAGTACAAGTGAAAAGGATCTAGGAGTCTTGGTAGACCACAAACTTGACATGAGTCAACAGTGTGATGCAGCAGCTAAAAAAGCCAATGCAATTCTGGGCTGCATCAATAGGAGTATAGCATCTAGATCAAGGGAAGTAATAGTACCACTGTATTCCGCTCTGGTCAGACCTCACCTGGAATACTGTGTCCAGTTCTGGGCACCACAGTTCAAGAAGGATATTGACAAGCTGGAACGTGTCCAGAGGAGGGCAACCAAAATGGTCAAAGGCCTGGAAACGATGCCTTATGAGGAACGGCTTAGGGAGCTGGGTATGTTTAGCCTGGAGAAGAGAAGGTTAAGGGGTGATATGATAGCCATGTTCAAATATATAAAAGGATGTCATATAGAGGAGGGAGAAAGGTTGTTTTCTGCTGCTCCAGAGAAGCGGACACGGAGCAATGGATTCAAACTACAAGAAAGAAGATTCCACCTAAACATTAGGAAGAATTTCTTGACAGTAAGAGCTGTTCGACAGTGGAATTTGCTGCCAAGGAGTGTGGTGGAGTCTCCTTCTTTGGAGGTCTTTAAGCAGAGGCTTGACAGCCACCTGTCAGGAATGCTTTGATGGTGTTTCCTGCTTGGCAGGGGGTTGGACTGGATGGCCCTTGTGGTCTCTTCCAACTCTATGATTCTATGATTCTATGATTCTAGGTGTCACCAGTATGCTGAAGATGCAAAGCTCTACTTCTCCATAACATCTGAATCTGGAGAGGTTGCAAAAACTCTGGATCGGTGTCTGAATGCAGTGGTGGACTAGATGAGGACCAAGAAACAGTGCCGGAATCCTGATAATGACTTGTTAAGTGGGATGATTCTGCTTTAAATACGTAGTGCAAATGGGTCTCCAGAAACTACAGGAGGTCCCAAAGAAAGACACAGCCTTCTCACTTGTGGATCCACATTCCCACTGCCAGTGTGGGCAACGAATGAAGAATGAGCTAATGGAGAAGAGATGGAGACCTAGGCTCTAGCCCTGAAGATTTGGCACTTTCAGCTCACCACTCTGCAAGAATGAGACAATTAAATCTCAGGTGTTGCCTAAGCTGTATAAAAATACAAGTTTGCTTTGGCAATAATAATAACAATTTATTATTTATACCCCACCCATCTGGCTGGGTTTCCCCAGCCACTCTGGGCGGCTTCCAACAGAACATTAAAATACAATAATCTATTCAACATTAAAAGCCTCCCTAAACAGGGCTGCCTTCAGATGTCTTCTAAAGGTCTGGTAGTTGTTGTTCTCTTTGACATCTGAAGGGAGGGCGTTCCACAGGGCGGGTGCCACTACCGAGAAGGCCCTCTGCCTGGTTCCCTGTAACTTGGCTTCTCGTAGTGAGGGAACTGCCAGAAGGCCCTCGGCGCTGGACCTCAGTGTCCGGGCAGAATGATGGGGGTGGAGACTCTCCTTCAGGTATATTGAAGAATATTGGTAAGAATATTGTCCTGTAGACAGGTAAGTCCTGGCTGAGCAGGACTGCTGAAAACCATATTTTGGCAACTTTGGAAACATTCAAGTAACACTTTATTGTTGAAGTCCCAGTGTGACAAGAAGAAATTACATTCAGAAGATTAATTGGACTACAAGCAAGTGAAAAATATAATGAGTGTTTGGCAAGGCATTTCTGAAAGCAGAAGGTCATTGTTTCATGCTACAGGAACATATTAGCACAGATCTACTTTTTGCAAACAAGGTACCATTTAGATCAACATGGAATTGGGCCTAAAGTATTTAAATGGATTACAACATTAATAAAGATTAGCACATCTGTAGCCCTTGATGTTCTCATTGCATAGAAACAGGAAAGGGCCTTGGAAAAAAACTTCCTTCTTGGACTAAAGGAATTTATAAAGTGGGAAGCTATCTGTTAAGCTACTGAGAACTACAATGTTCAGGAACCTGGGACTCATGATATTTGGTCAAAAGGGTTCAAATGACTTTCACCAGAAACGTCATAATTTGACGTCCTGTTGTGACAATAAGGAGAAGTGCTTCTTTATTTGCTTAGTTTTAAATTGCAAGTCTGTCTGTGCAGGGAAGTCCTAAAATCAATTTTCAATTTATAGTACACAAATTGCAAGATACTTCACATTTGCTTTGACACCATCTGTTCTTTTCAAGGATAATTTTAAGTGATCTCAGTTGCATCTGCTTTTGTTTTATAAAAGGACTATAAAAACTATTCCCACTAGGTATGTGTTGGAATAAAAGAGAGTAAATAGACATTTACAATGTAATTGCACCATATTCATTGTGAAATATTTCATTTATTGACTTACCAATCTAATGCCTGTGCTCCATACTGTGTTGCAAGGCAGGACATATATACTCTGAGTCCCAGATAATTAGAATAGAAACGATCTTCATGGGATAATGAACATCTTTCTAGAGTCCTGATTTTGAATTATCTGCTTTATAATTGAAATACAGATCATGTTTACTGTTCCATCATATGTTGAACCCCCCAAAAGAAATGAGTTTGGGTTTATTAATTTATTATTGGCTATATTAATATCTAACTTTAATCTTAGAGTCCTAGATTTCAGATCCACTCTGTTATAAGGTACTTACACTACAAAAGAGCTCTACTGCCTACAAGAGCCTCAATAAATGAGAGGAAAGGGAATTGTCCTGGAGAGATGGGAGGCAAACTGCAAAAATGTTAGATATTCTGTAAGGCTGAAATTTGACCTTTATTTACCCTGGCACAGCAACATCCTACCTCCCTTCCTTTCAATGTAAATGTTGGCTGAACTTTCTTTCACCCTTCCCTAATATCCTGAAGCAGCTCGTGCAATTGCATCTACAATGGTACCTCGGTTTACGAACTTAATCTGTTCCAGAAGTCCGTTCTTAAACTGAAACCATTCTTAAACTGAAACTGTATGCTTGTGAAACATGGACCACTTATAAATGCCATCTCCAACTCCTCGAAAGTTTCCATGAATAGTGTCTCCGAAAAATTTTACATATCACTTGGGAAGACAGGCAAACTAATACCAGTGTACTGGAAGAAGCAAAGATCACCAGTGTTGAAGCAACGATTCTTCAACATCAACTTTGTTGGACTGGTCAAGTTGTGCGGATGCCTGATTATCGTCTTCCAAAGCGACTACTCTATTCTGAACTTAAAAATGGAAAGAGTAATGTTGGTGGTCAACAAAAGAGGTTTAAAGACTCTCCCTAGGCAAAAAAAAAAAAAAAAATGTAGTATAAACACTGACAGTTGGGAAACACTGGCCTGTGAGCGCTCCAATTGGAGAACAGCCTTTACCGAAGGTGTCATGGACTTTGAAAATGCTCAAACTCAGGACGAAAGGGAGAAATGAGCTAAAAGCTAATCTTTGATTCTTGCCTCAACTATTGCCTTTCATTTTGTGACATGTAAGATATGACCACTTTCATATTTTACCAGTTAGGATAACATCATGTGCTAGATCCATCATTTTTGTTTGTTTGTTGAATTGAGTGCATTTCTACATTCTGGGCGAGTTTCTAATAAATCAAATGGTTCCGTTCAGGACAGGTAGTGTGTTTTTATCTCACTTCATGTTATTGCTTTGGGCCTTTAGCCAAGGTACTATCGAAACGTGTGCTGATTCTTTTGGTGAATTGGATGGGCAAAGACAGATCTGGCAGAGCGGTAATTCAGTAGCACAGTTAGGTTTCTCTCTCACAAATGCTTTGTTCATTGCATTTCATTTTTAAAATTTCTAAACCGTCCACCATTTGAAAATATTGTCACAGTGGACAAAAAAGAAATAAAAGCAAAGGATGGAGTTGAAACAATAAGAATTAAACCCAGTGCTTTTTTCTGGGGGGGGGGGTGCAGGGGTACACATACCCCCTCAACATTTTGTAAATCTTTGTACTTTTGTCCATTTATTGTATTTATTTTTCTCAATTTGTACTATAAAATGGTGATTTTCTTGAGTCAAAATTAAAGTACCCCTAAACATTTTTTTTAGATAAAAAGCACTGATTAAATCCATCTGTGACAACAACATGAACAGCCTCCAACAATGCTACCTTGATAAAGCCTGGTGAATTAAAAAATAAATAAATCTTAAGGTGGGAAAATGGTTGGCTCCATCCTAATCTCCAGGGTGGGGTGGTAATTCCTTGGAGTGTGGATGCTAACACACCGAAAGCTCTCCCTAAGGAACCCATTAATGAACTTTTGATGTTTGGGGCACCTACACCTGCTTCCAAATGTAACCCGAGAAATACGCAAATCAGGCTTTTCTCTTTCTTTTACTTGTTATTTTATAATAATAATAATAATAATTTATTATTTGTACCCCGCCCATCTGGCTGGGTCTCCCCAGCCACTCTGGGTGGCTTCCAACAATATCAAAATACATTAAAATATCACAGATTAAAAACTTCCCTAAAAAGGGCTGCCTTCAGGCATTTTCTGAATGTCAGATAGTTGTTTATCTCTTTAACCTCTGCTGGGAGGGCGTTCCACAGGCCAGGCGCCACTACCGAGAAGGCCCTCTGCCTGGTTCCCTGTAGCTTTGCTTCTCACAGTGAGGGAACTGCCAAAAGGCCCTCAGGGCTGGATCTCAGTGTCCGGGTTGAACGGTGGGGGTGGAGATGCTCCTTCAGGTATACAGGACCGAGGCCGTTTAGGGCTTTAAAGGTCAGCATCAACACTTTGAATTGTTCTCGGAAACGTACTGGGAGCCAATGTAGATCTTTCAGGACCGGTGTTATGTGGTCCCGGCGGCCACTCCCAGTCACCAGTCTAGCTGCCGCATTCTGGATTAATTGCAGTTACTGGGTCACCTTCAAAGGTAGCCCCACGTAGAGCGCATTGCAGTAGTCCAAGCGGGAGATAACTAGAGCATGCACCACTCTGGCGAGACAGTCTGCGGGCAGGTAGGGTTTCAGCCTGCGTACCAGATGGAGATGGTAGACAGCCGCCCTGGACACAGAATTAACCTGCGCCTCCATGGACAGCTGTGAGTCCAAAATGACTCCCAGGCTGCGCACCTGGTCCTTCAGGGGCACAGTTACCCCATTCAGGACCAGGGAGTCCCCCACACCCACCCGCCCCCTGTCCCCCCAAAACAGTACTTCTGTCTTGTCAGGATTCAACCTCAATCTGTTAGCCGCCATCCATCCTCCAACCGCCTCCAGGCACATTTTAGTTGTGGCTCCACAAATACAGAAGCAGCAGCAGCAAAAATCTTGAGTATGAATTTCACCTGGCCTAGGCAATGCTTACATAGCAGGGAAATGTAGAACATTGCCTATGAAAATCATTCTTAAAACCTGTCCTTGTGAACTTCAACTTCCACACATTTCACACACACACACACACACACACACACACACACACACACACACACACACTTTTCAGGCATTCTAAATGTAATTTAAGTAAACTTGTGAGGAGCGTCATTGCAGGTATAAGCATGCTAGCTGTACTATCACTGATTGTCCTCCATGATCTGGAAAGTGAAAGTATGAATCTTGTGCTGGTGGAAGAATCCTGTGCATCTTAGAACCCTGGAAACTCAGGATTCTAAAATGTGTGGGGTCTGTCCCCAGTACAGGAGGCTCCCTGATTCATATGTTCACCCTCTTCAGATGTGATTTAAGAAAAAATATGGAGGTGCACATGAATATCCCCCACTCAGTCTCTGCCCTCATGGAGGGCAACTGGAACAGAGACTGAGTGGGGGATATTCATGTGCACCTCCATATTTTTTCTTAAATCACATCTGAAGAGGGTGGCACTATTCTGGAGAGATCATGAGCTTTCGTGTGCATGCACACTTCTTCAGATACCAAGAACAAACTTAGTTGGTCTCTAAGGTGCTACTGGAAGGAATGTTTTTATTTTTTATTTTGTTTTGACTATGACAGATCAACACGGCTACCTACCTGTAACTGGAGAGATCATGTTAGCTTAGAAGCCTTGGGCTCCACAACCTAAATTTATCAATTACTAGCATGTGTATTTGGAAACAAATATAAGCTCTCCCCCTTCTACTTGTGAAATCTATCCGTTCATTTGCAGCAAAACCACAATTTACTATCTCCATCTTAGGCAAATATGGTCAATTCCTTTACTATATCTCATAAGCCTTCGAGGCAGTAGAGAAGGATATCTTTGAGCCGGCATGTCCCAGATGTAAAATATCACTCAAGAGCCCCATTAGTAAAGATCTGAAGACACATTCAGCTTAGTGGCACTTGTCCAAAATGTACCTTTTATACCTATTGCTTTACCCATATAGAGGAGGGTTCCTCTTTAGGAGGACATTGTTATTTCTACATCCGAAGCAATCTGCATGCCTTTTAAAAGTGGCCACTGTTCTTCAGTTGAAAGCTCTGGATTTCTTAAAGATCAATTCTCACATAGTTCCTTCACATTGGATACTGATTTTAGTTATTCATTGTTAAGAAAATGAGGTGCATATAATAGCCGAACAATCAGATAGAACTCCTTGAAACAGACAGTGCTGCATAAATCTCTAATAATGGATCTAAATGCTTCAATCAGTCCCTGTTCCTGACCTGTGATACATTCAATGCTCGACCTGGAAACTGTATTTTTAAAAGAACTTGGCAGTTATCATCTTTGTAGAATAAAATTAAAAAAGCTCTTCCCTGCTGTTGCTATAACACACACACACTCACACACACACACACACACACACACACACACACAGTGGCAGGGATGTAACAATAGAGATGTTTTTACAGTCTATTGTGCTTACCCAAATTCATGAAGCCATTATCACAGAAATATGCAGGCTGGTTTTGCAAGGCCTCCTTAATCAGCACTCAAACACTATTGTTATGACACTAGATTTTAAATGTGTCACCATTCCAGTTTCAAATGTGCTTGTAATGCTGAGAGAAAGGGACTATTCTCATCTTCTCTCATCCATTTACATGAGGAGAGCAGATTGCAAAAATACTCCTCTCATTTCTTTCAACAACAGCCATTATGTAACATATACAGTCCAATCCACAACCCTCCACAAAGGACCAGGTAAATGCTGTCTAGCAGGCATTAATGAGGAGGAGTAAAGATGGTCCATCTTTTGGGGCTTCTATACTATGCAAGAAAGGGGCGCGGGTGGCGCTGTGGGTTAAACCACAGAGCCTAGGACTTGCCGATCAGAAGGTTGGCGGTTCGAATCCCCGCGACGGGGTGAGCTCCCGCTGCTCGATCCCAGCTCCTGCCCACCTAGCAGTTTGAAAGCACGTCAAAGTGCAAGTAGATAAATAGGTACCGCTCTGGCAGGAAGGTAAACGGTGTTTCCGTGTGCTGCTCTGGTTCGCCAGAAGCGGCCACATGACCTGGAAGCTGTACGCCGGCTCTTGGCCAATAAAGCAAGATGAGCGCCGCAACCCCAGAGTTGGAAACGACTGGACCTAATGCTCAGGGGTCCCTTTACATTTACCTTTATGCCTGGATATAGCACTAGGCAGTGCTTCCCCCCCCCTTAAAAATGTTTAGGGGTACTCTAGAGCCAGTGTGGTGTAGTGGTTAAGAGCGGTGGACTCGTAATCTGGTGAACCGGGTTCACGTCTCCGCTCCTCCACATGCAGCTGCTGGGTGACCTTGGGCTAGTCACACTTCTCTGAAGTCTCTCAGCCCCACTCACCTTACAGAGTGTTTGTTGGGGGGGAGGAAGGGAAAGGAGAATGTTAGCCGCTTTGAGACTCCTTCAGGTGGTGATAAAGCGGGATATCAAATCCAAACTCCTCCTCTTCTCTCATTTTCCGACTCATATTGAAATACTGCCCCTCAATGGGGCCAAACTTAGATTCACAAAATGTTTAGGGCTCAGAGCTGTGTACAATGTTTGGCAGTGGTTCTTGAGATTTCCAGGCAGGCAGATTTTTCAGTCCTATCTCTAGTTGCCAAGGATCGAAGCCGGGATCTTCTGCATGCAAATCAGGTGCTCTAACCCTGAGAATTATGGCTCTTCCTCTGCACCTGAGGATGGTACGGTTCCAAAGCATTATTTCCCCATTGCACTGCAAGTGTATTATTACAATTTTTCCAATTCTAAAACAGAAACAAAAACATTCAGAGGCTGCCTGCCAACTAAACAAGCACCACTCCATGCTCTGAGGATTTATACCCGATGAACAGCTACCTGTATAAGCTGTTCATTCTGGAAGCTGCATTGTGCTTAGTAAAGCCTGACTGAACTCTTTGAGAATTTAAAAGCCTCAGCCCTTTTGGTATTCATAGAAGTCAGATCAGATGCCAAGACAAACTCTCTGCCGCTGTTAATGGGGAAGCTGGAAGGCAAGGAATGGCGTTTGATGACACGGAGTGGTATGTTCAGAATCCGGATGCGGTTTTATGAGGATTTGGAGTTTGAATGGGAAATATTTGATCGGACGAAACGACTCCTACTATACTTAACACTTAAAACTGGCAGGTCTTTTTTTAATATGTCCGAATGCCACTTGCTGGGAAAACAAAGTGGGAGAGGGCTATTGCCCTCCGTTCCTGCTTGCGGCATATCATTGGGGAAGCAGACCTTTGGGTTTTTTAAAATATATACTGGTATATAACATTTTATTAATTTTCCAAAAATAAAAAATAACAATATAAAATCAAATCAAAAGAAAACATAACAAATTGACTTCCCCCTAGTTCATGGGTAGGCAAACTAAGGCCCGGAGGGCGGATCTGGCCCGGGAATCAGTGTGTTTTTACGTGAGTAGAATGTGTCCTTTTATTTAAAATGCATCTCTGGGTTATTTGTGGGGCATAGGAATTCATTTATACACACACACACACACACACACACACACACACACACTCTACACATACCGGGGTGTGTGTGTGTGTGTGTGTGTGTGTGTGTACCATATATACCATATAACACCAGTCTTGAAAGACCTACATTGGCTCCCAGTACGTTTCTGACCACAAAGTGTTGGTGCTGACCTTTAAAGCTCTAATTGACCTTGGTCCTGTATACCTGAAGGAGCGTCTCCACCCCCCATTGTACAGCCCGGACACTGAGGTCCAGCTCCAAGGGCCTTCTGGCGGTTCCCTCACTGCGAGAAGTGAGGTTACAGGGAACCAGGCAGAGGGCCTTCTTGGTTGTGGCGCCCGCCCTGTGGAATGTCCACCCATCAGATGCCAAGGAAATAAACAACTACCGTATCTGACTTTTAGAAGACATCTGAAGGCAGCCCTGTTTAGGGAAGTTTTTAATGTTTGAAGTTTTATTCTGTTTTTAATGTTCTGTTGAAAGCCGCCCAGAGTGGCTGGGGAAGCCCAGCCAGATGGGCGGGATAAAAATAATAAATTATTATTAATTATTATTATTATTATTATTATTATTATTATTATTATTTCCAGGAATATATGAATCATGAATCAGTGACTCATTCCTTCCCACCTTCAAAAAACGAGGAAGCATTTTAGAGCATGTTAGATAGCCCAATGAAGTTGCTTCAGTTTGGTAAGGCTATTTTCACTCATTTTATGGCAGTGATGGCTAACCTTGACACCCCAGATGTTTTGGAACTACAACTCCCATCATCCCTAGCTAACAGGATCAGTGGTCAGGGATGATGGGAGTTGTAGTCCCAAAACATCTGGAGTGTCAAGGTTAGCCATCACTGTTTTATGGTATAGTATGATAGTAGATAGTAGATAGTATGGCCTGCAATAGACTGATGCCCCTATCCTCCCAGGTTTGCATATAATGTATGGCTTTTTCCTCTTTTTCCTCTCATTTTTGTAGAGATTAAATCAGATAGGCACAATTTTAGCAAGACATTGATCCGCCTTTCACTTATACTGTAGCTCATACCAAATATGTCAGAAACAGTGAGGAGCTTGCCAGAGATCAGGTATTGATTTAAGTTCTGTCTGTTGCTGCAACACTCCATAACAAATTTCCAATTGCTCTGAATGGCTCAGCCATCATTGGCTGTGCATGGCCAGGTTTGTTAGTTTCTCATATGCTTGCTGAGCAATCTTCAGTCAAAGATTAACTCTGCTTATGAAAAACTCGGCACACTCTCTCTGTCTCTTTCTCTTTCGCTAGTGATATAGATTTCCAGTCAAATGCTTTTAGTCCACGTCGCATGCCCAGATGACATTCTGGTCCAGTTTTGTCAATTTTTATGCTCTCAAACAACATTTACAATGCCAAAACCATTCAGCGGCAAAAGCCAAGCCGTGATATACTCTGACATCCTGTGACTGCATTTGCATGCTTATAGCTATTTTCCAGCTTCATGAATAAGAACAGCCTTTTGTTCTGAGCTCACTTTGGAACATAAATAGAGGTTCATCTGTGGTGTTCAAATGAGATCTAAGAGATGATTTTGAAGTAACAGCATTTGTTTAGCATTAGGAATAATAATTGGACACATGCCGCGATGGCAGTCATTATTCTGGAGAACACTTACTCATCTTCACAAGTTGTACAAATTCTGGATTCAGTGTCTGCATTTCCCTGGGATGTACGATAGTGAAACAGACATTCTGATACCCTTTCACACTGAAGCCTGCAGGAGAAACAGCTGAAGCCCATTCAACAATATGCTATTATTGACAACAATCAAATCAGCAGCTGAACAGACAACTTCACAAGGGCTCAACAGCTAGTCTTCCATGCAGTCACACAGCAAAAGTCAAGTTCCAACATGGCTTCTTCTGATGACCAACTGTCTCTTGGGTTCAGCAACCCGCAGTCCAAGCTGCTGAAGAACCCATCACAGGAAACTTTGGGGAGCAATGAAGTTGTCTTGTTTATTATTTGAGTATAGTTAATGTTGTTTGTTGTCTATATATATAAAAATGTTCCCATTGCGTGTTTGTCCGAAACACCCTTGCTGCGTAACCGCTGGACCAAATCGCATCAACTTAGGACACAGCGTTCCATTACCATGGCAAAAGAATCTGGCATAATAAAAATTCAGGAAAACCACACCTGTCATGCCTAAAATAAAGGAAAAATGAAAAAAAATATGGCTCCCCTATTACACGTCACCAGCAAAACAGCGCCCTCTAGCGATGGCTATACTGGTACTACAGCTACAAAAGCACAAAAATTGTCGCACCTATTAGACGTCACCAGCAAAACCTCGCCCTCTAGCGACGGCTATACTGGTACAGCTAGGCAGCTGATACAGTGAGGGATCCAGAGTGAAGGAGGCCCTAGACTGTAGGCATAGGGGTCTTTCATCCCAATAGCCCAGAGCAAGGAATATAACAGGCCACGGCAGATGGACAGGAGCACTCTCGTTACTGGGATCCCCTTTGTGTAAAGGGAGATCGGTTGGAAAGTCGAACCTCGGAGGATAAGGTGGGAGGGGATAAGGATATATCCGACACACCTTGAGAAAATTATAAATTAGTAACTGAGAGGCTGACGGGAGAAGGGGGTTCGCAACAGGAGACAATTCCACAAACAGGGAGCCACTGCAGAAAAGGCCTGTTCTCATGTTGCCACCCTCTGGACCTCTCATGGAGGGGCCTCAGATGTTGAAGTTACATAAAGTTACAAATGTCAGATTTGGGGATGTTCCCATCATGCTCTGAAATGACTTTTTGTCCCCCTCCTTCCTCTCGTAGCTGTGCTAAACATATAGCGTGAAGAAGAAGAATTCTGAAGCATTGAAAAGCTTGCTCACTACTTTGTGATGTCTTAGCTCAGGGGTCAGCAAACTTTTTCAGCAGGGGGATGGTCCACTGTCTCTCAGACCTTGTTGGGGGCCGGACTATATTTTGAAAAAATAAATAAAATGAACAAATTCCTATGCCCCACAAATAACCCAGAGATGCATTTTAAATAAAAGGACACATTCTACTCATGTAAAAACACGCTGATTCCTGGACCGTCCGTGGACCGGATTTAGAAGGCGATTGGGCCAGATCCGGCCTCAGGGCCTTAGTTTGCCTACCCATGTCTTAGCTGATCCTCCCGAAAGCTGTTGTGCTGCTGTTGCTTTTTCATCTGGCCCCTTTGGACTAAACGTTTCTGCAACCATGATAACCTGCAGGTTTCCCATCTAAAGGCAGCATTAGTCAATCTGTTCTCTGCTCTGCCGACAGCTGTCATTGTTTTCGCAGTCTTTGAGGACGGCTGGGTGACCCATCAGCCGGTGTCCTTTTAGCTGCCAGCTCATCAAAGTGAATTTGAATGTTTGGACTCCTGTCTAAATATTAGTATTGCAAGAGGCAAGTAAGTATGGGGGGCGGGGGCGGGTGGGAAACAGTTTGCAAGCCATCCTGATTCTTAAACTAAAATTAAAGGGGGATAAAAGGAAATAATCGACTGAATTCCCAGGGAAGGCAGCGAGCAAATTAGAGGGAGCAATAAAAGAACCATTTTCTTTTTCTCTGCCACCTGTTCCCAGACCCATCTCCCCCTTTCCTCTCTCTGTTTTAGTTAACTTAAAGGCATTGCCGTCATTTCCCAACTGCTGTGTATTTTGTTTAAAATGAGATATTTGAATACCCACCATGCTGTTCCTCTGAATGAGCAGCTGAATCTGTACTGCTTCCACGGCTACCACTTAACAGAGTAACTGTTTGGAGTTGCAGTCAAGGTCTTTCGACTTGGGAGGAAGAAATTTGAACAGCATAAACCACCCATTCTACTTAGTCCCCAAAGCTGCATTTCTAAGCATTTGGCCTGTGGAAGAGAAGGACCCACAGCCACCTGGTATATACTGCACTGTTAGAAGTATTTTCTTCCTCAATGAGAGAGAGATAAGACTATAAGGAGGATATGAGGATCTCAGGCAGATTGGGTCCTCCCTTAAAGAGGGCATGTATTGCGGTGAGACCTGCCAACTGAATCCCTGTGTTGTGGGTGGGTATGATTGACAGCCACAACACCCAATCAGTAGATCCCTTGATGCTGGGTTCAATCTGGCCAATGGGACACAAGCTAAAGGAATCGAGGGGCCTATAAATACCCATGCACGTGACCCTGAGCTTCCTCTTTTCAGCGCGTGCATCGAAACACCCGCCCACCTCTCCCTACTTTTAAGGCTTGACCTTGCTATGCTGTCGTGTGTCATCTGTCGTTGGGACAGGGGCAGGGCAGGAATTTTTCCCACTTGGCTGATTGGCTGTCACCATTTGGGTTTCGCCTGCTGCGTAGCAAACCGTCACAACTTGTAAGGTTGTGGATAGACTCTGGTTCAGGTGATAGGGATGGGAAAACGCTCTCGCCATCCCTATGTGAATGGTATTCCGTTAAAGGAATCCAGGGACTCGATGGTTTGGTCAACTCCTGAGAGGGGGTTGTGCCTGTGCCTGATTCCAGGGGGACATTTGGGTGGCCGATAGAGCAGGTCCCTGGCTTTCTGCTTATTCAGGTGTTCACCCTTGGCTGACCTATGCTGGAACTCTAGGTCAGCGCTACCTGCAGAGCAGGGAGCTAGTCGAACCAGAGCCTATGCAACCAATCACTTGCTGTAATCAATAAAGTTGTGACCTAAATTCTGCCAAAAACCAAATCAAAATTTGAGTCTTGTCTGAATTTATTTGGGGTGAGGTTAAAAGGTCTGAACACGCAAACATTTTTCACAGTCCTGTACATACAAAGCCTTGCATATGCAAAGTATCTCCTCTAGGGCCAACCTAGATGGAATGGTGGCAAGCCAATCTCTTTCTAAGCAGGGACTATAGGACCATCCTTAAAAGCAGAAAAGAGGCTTTATAGGCAGGAGATACTTAACAAGTCATGGACTTCCAGGAGTTATATTCAACTCTGTGAGCAGAAGGCAGTTGTACAACTGATCTTTCCAGTGGTTTTTTTTCCTGGGGGTACGCAGGGGTACGCACACCCCTAAACATTTTGTGAATCTAACGGGAGAAGAAACTAAAAAATTATTTATTTTTAGTTTATTCTCTAGCACAGTGAATTGCCAGTTCCTTTGCTACCCCCCGATGGCGGCATCATTTCCTGTCACGGCGTTTCCTGAGTCTCAGACGGAAGTGAGCGTTTAATGTGTGAAGTAGGAATTGGACTCTAGCATGGTGATTGGTCAGTTTCGTTGTTACCACCTTCAATGGCGGCTTCCTTTCCTTTCCTGGTGTTTCCTGAGTCTCAGACGGAAGCGAGCGTTTAATGTGTGAAGCAGTGTGGAATGTGGATGTGTGGTGTTTTATGAGGTAATGAATGTTCTTTGTACTTTTGTCCATTTACTGTATTTATTTTTCCTGATTTGAACCACAAAATGGTGGTTTTCTTGAGTCAAAATGAGAGTACCCCTAAACATTCGGGGGGGGGGGGTTAAAGAAAAAAAGCACTGGATCTTTCCCTCACCTTGCTTTCCTTTTCTTCCCCTTCCTTCCTTTCATACATATTGCCATTGTACAGATTCTGAAAAAGTCCGCTTTGACGTCTTCCAGGAAGCTGACAACTGCGGTAAAAGTGCTGTGTTCTGTCCACCTGCCATTAAGTTACCAATTCATAATTTTATTGCCCTATTAGCATTGTTATGACAATAATTGTATGAGACACGGATCCTAATAGGAGGTCAAATTAGACACTGGCCTGAAATCATTTTCATTACTTCCACTGCAAGGAAGAATTCCAAGCATTATGAAGCACCATTTATTTCTGGACTGAGCTGAAGTGCCATTTGTGTTCCTAATGCAAAGTCAGAAGTACAACTGTGCATAAATTACTCTGCTGTAACTTGGACTATTAAATCAGCATGAAATAATGGCTTCCTGTTCTGTTCCTTCCCAGAACTGGTTCACCTGCTGCAGAGAAGCAGGGAAGCGGGCTATAAGCACCCTTCACTTGGGCATCTTATTTCCCTGCTTCAATGTAAAATATACCTCAGGTCCAATAGCATCCTTCTTGACAAAGGGTAAAGCAGAGGTGCTTTATCTGCAGGTTGCTGGGCGATCATTTTTATTGCACTTCTTACAATTTTCCTGTGACTGAGAAACTTAATCTTCTCATACATATTTATCATTTGAAAGAGCAACTGATGAAAATTGCCTCTCACCTTGATTAAACAGACCTTTCTGGATCTAAATTTGTGTTAATAAATATTAATTTGCATTTCAACAGGAAATCAAATTTCACCTCGTGTTTAATTATGCATCTTTACTCTCTTTAATTGTTATTTTGTAGACATTATCTTTTTTTTTTTTTTGCTTTGTTTTTGTTACTGCAAAGACAACGTAGCCTTCAAGCAGATAACAGGAGTTCTATTCTGGCACCTTGCTGCTTCTTCATTTAGTAAACAACTCCGTCTCAGTAGTAACTCTTTAATTGGTATCATTTGTGGACTGTAAATGTCTGCAAGCAAGTTCAAGTAGAAATTGAATTTTTGATTTGCAGCTTTGGACTCCAGAAGCTTTTGGGTCCTTTGACACTATTTCATTTATTTATTTACATCTAAGGCAAACTCAGCCCTCCAGATGTTTTGGGACTACAACTCCCATAATCCCTAGCTAACATGACCAGTGTTCAGGGATGATGGGAATTGTAGTCTCAAAACATCTGGAGGGCCACGTTTGCCTATGCCAGCTTGTACAGTGGTACCTTGGTTTACAAACTTAATCCGTTCCGAAAGTCCGTTCTTAAACCAAAGCGTTCTTAAACCAAGGCGTGCTTTCCCATAGCAGTGGAGAACTCAATTTACAAATGGAACACACTCAACATGTTCTGCTTCCAAAGCAAAGTTCACAAACCAAAACACCTACTTCCGGGTTTGCAGCATTCTTAATCCAAGTTGTTCATAAACTAAGCTGTTCTTAAACCAAGGTACCACTGTACTTTGGTTTGAGTGAAGACATATTCACTTAACTCTCTCATCTCCTGCCAAACATGTGGGTGGGAGACCTGCTGGTGATATGTCCACCGATGGAGCCCAGTGGAAATGGGAAAGTCCGAGGGTGGGGACAGGATGAAACTTAGCTGGATCTCATTCCAGTCTCACAGACATCACTTGCTAACACTGGGCCAGGTCCAGGCCTGATCCCCAGGAGCTCAGGTAGAGATCAGCTTCAATCCTGCCGCCCCTTTCTCTGTGGCCATTGTGAACGGCCAGACTGTGGATGCCGCAGTGGGGAACTATAGCCTCATTAAACTCAAAAAGGCTTGCTTATAAGTAGACACATATAGAATTGTAGCAAACAATATTGCATCAGTCCTAATGTTCCTGTCCTAATGGCTGAGGGGGTAGCAGAAGTAACATAGGTACAGGGTTTCCACTGTGGCACGTTCACTCAATCAAAAGAAGGATGAGTTCTCTCCTGCTCCTGCTGTGGTTCCACTGCTGGCAATAGAAACTTGAGGAATCTTGGATGTTAGATGTGAAACATCTAGGTGTTGCTCAGTTGGGTAAGGTTGGAGACTGCTCCCTGTAATGGAACTGTTTCCCTTTCAGAGGACATTTCTCCTGTTATCAAATGAGATTTTTGCCCTCTCCATATAGTTGGCCCCTGTAATTAGTTTTCTGTGGCGGCAGCTCCAAGATAATGTCCATGACTACATGCAGACTGCCTTGTTGTGGCCTTCCTTGGTTGCATGTTGGAGAAACACAATTGGCAGAGGATGCTGTTGTACTCAATTCCTGCTTGCAGGCAGCAGGTAGGCCACTGTGAGAGCAGAATACTAGACTAGATGTGCCTTTGGTCAGATCCAGTAGGGCTCTTTTATGTTCCTATGGGCATGGAACAATAGTATCTACTTTTTCTGATTTGATAGAAGCTGCATAACTTTGTCCTGAGTAACAACAACAACACCAACTATTATTATTATTAATAATGATAATGATCAGAAGGTCATAACCACAGCCCAAAATATTATTGGTCATCCTCTCCCATCTCTGGAAGTTCCCGTTGCCTTAAAAAGGTAAACAATATTTTAAAGGATCCATCTCATCCAGGATATAGTCTCTTTGCACCACTGCCTTCGGGTAGAAGATATAGAACAATTAGATCAAGAACAAATAGATTGAAGAACAGTTTCTACCCAAGAGCTATAGCCATCTTAAACGCTGTAACCAGATAATATGACCTTGGAGAGCTGTGATGGGTGTATGTGTGTGTATGTGTGGCTTTCCTTGGTGTGTGTGTGTTTTGTGCTGTTTTTTTCCCCTTTTCTTTCTGGTTTTTACGGGATGGCATGCAATTTCGTTGCACTTGTATAGCATTGTGCTTGTACTTGTGCAATGACAATCAATCAATAATAATAATAATAATAATAATAAAAATAATAATTATTTGCAGTACTGTTGTCTGCATTTGCAACTAAGATTTTCACCTGGATTTACTTCTTATTTCTTTTGGTTTTTTGTTTCCATTCTCCACGCAGAAAGGTTAGAGAATCCTCTTTTATTAGAGAATCCTATTTTGTGTCTTGCTACAATGCTTTTGTACAGTTGAACATCGCTGCAGCTGTGCCTTATTTCTGCATTTGTTGCTGATGAAATGAGTTTGCAATATGTTTATGCTTTTGCTTTGATGACCTTCTAACCTAAATCTTTTAAACACATTGTCTGCTACATCACAACATCCGACATATTCACACTTCATTCTTTGTACGTTGCTCATGCAATCAAGTAAACACGCTGAACCTTCTGGAATAATTTTAGCAGATTGCTCTAGTTTCTCAAGCTCAACAACTAAGGTAGATTTCATTGTTTCTTGGAGTGAACCAACACACATTGTTAATGGCCAAGGAATTGGTCCAAGTGGATGATTCAGACATCTGTCATTGACAAATTATGACTCTGTGCTGTCAAAACCATCTGTCCCAAAAGAGCTCTGTCAGCTTTCACATAAGTTCCCTTCCCTTAGCTACAACTTGTACAGTTCTACTGAGGGTTGATAATGCTTTTAGTTGTAACTCTGTTTATGTACCAGTTTTTTCCTACCTCAAAGTTGCGGTAAGCTTCTTCTTTGCTATTGTTGGCATTTAAAAGGTCACTCACAACATCTGGCAGGGCAAGCCAACCAGCAGACAAACTACTCAGTTCTTGCTTCTTGGAACAGAATGGATTTTGCCAAACGATTTGGAACATGTCTATCATTCACATCATGTTCCGTTCTGGACCTTATGAGGCCTGGATGGATAAACCAGTTATCTATAACATCCATCATATTCTGAAAGTGATGAATGCATGTACTTCTGCATCCTGCTCTAATGTAATACCTGGCGAGTGCTCCTTTACAAGCACTGAAGTGTTTTATACCACCTGTGTCTGTTTGTAATTAACTTTTTCTTCAATAGCGTGGTCCATTGCTATCCTCAGAAATCTCTCAGAAATGGAGGCAGTGAGAGATTTCACTTTCTTGGGTTCCATGATCACTGCAGATGGTGACAGCAGTCACGAAATTAAAAGACGCCTGCTTCTTGGGAGAAAAGCAATGACAAACCTAGACAGCATCTTAAAAAGCAAAGACATCACCTTGCCAACAAAGGTCCGTATAGTTAAAGCTATGGTTTTCCCAGTAGTAATGTACGGAAGTGAGAGCTGGACCATAAAGAAGGCTGATCGCCGAAGAATTGATGCTTTTGAATTATGGTGCTGGAGGAGACTCTTGAGAGTCCCATGGACTGCAAGAAGATCAAACCTATCCATTCTTAAAGAAATCAGCCCTGAGTGCTCACTAGAAGGACAGATCCTGAAGTTGAGGCTCCAGTACTTTGGCCACCTCATGAGAAGAGAAGACTCCCTAGAAAAGACCCTGATGCTGGGAAAGATTGAGGGCACAAGGAGAAGGGGACGACAGAAGATGAGATGGTTGGACAGTGTTCTCGAAGCTACTAACATGAGTTTGGCCAAACTGCGAGAGGCAGTGAAGGATAGGCGTGCCTGGCGTGCTCTGGTCCATGGGGTCACGAAGAGTCGGACACGACTGAACGACTGAACAACAACAACAACAACAACATTGCTATCCTTGCAAAGGTATTCTGTTGTTCAGTCCTTGGCAGAGCATCTACCATTTCAGTTTACTGGCAGTACTAATATATTTTAAGGTGACTTGATAATAATAATTTCAGCATGTTTTTCAACTGGCATGGAAGGTTGTGAGAGTAGTGGGTTCTGCCATGTGCAAAGCAACTGTAATGTCTTATGTCTTCAAGGTGAGGTTTTCCACTGGAGTTTGCTCACAGGACTTCCAAAACTGCAGAGCTCTGACCCTCTACTGTAAACTCTGCTCATTTCAATATGTTTCTCAGTTCGTACACAGATGCCATATGTATAACTTCACAGATACATAAAAAAAGAATTATTCTATTGTAGACCATCATCACTTCCTTTGTTGGGTGAGGGACCCACTTAAGTTTTGCATTGCTTCTGCACCACTGCTAGGTAGCATCTGCCAAGTTATTTTGTCACTATGAGCTCACATTTGAGTTTTCAAACAATTAAGGTGCTCCCCCGCCTTTTAAGTGAAAGATGCTCATTCCTGATGGTTGTCATGGCCAATAATTTCATTTGATTCGTAAGCTACTACAACAAAGTACCTTATGGTTTTTTAGATGATTCTTTCCTGCTTTGGTTATTTATGATTCACCTTTTCCATTCTATTCCCCCCCCCAATTTTTTTAATAACTTTAAACAAATGAAAACAAACATCAAAATACATCAATAAACAATAATAAAAGAAAACAACAATAATAAACATAAAAACAAACATACCTCCTTTTAACCTAATCCTCCTTCCTTTTCATTGTGGGTTGACTTCCTCCTGTCCTCCCTTCCTGCGTTCCTTGTATGTCATCTTTAGTAATTTCTTGACATAATTTAAAAACATTTTTAATTAATTAACCTTGATATCTCTTCTTATCTAAAATCATTATCATTAATTCCAACAATCATAATCTTTATATCTATCTTCTAATTCTACAGCCTCATTTTTCTTCCAACTTACTTCTACTCTTTAATCTTACAATACTTTTAAAAATATAATTTAAATTTCTTCCAATCTTCTTCCACCACTTCCTCCCTCTGGTCACGGAGTTTCCCGGTCAGTTCGGCGAGCTCCATATAGTCCAACATTCACCTTTTCCATTCTAGTATGGTTAAATCTTCTTCACTACTTTCTATTTCTGTTGCTGTGCCTTCTTCTTTCACTAGTTTGCCTTTTAATTTTTATTCTTTAATGCATTTGGTGTGACCCACTTTGAATTATATAAAATAAATGAGGATATCTCTCTTCAAAATAAATATTGAGGGGTGAGAGTATGCACACACACATGTACTGAAGACATAAGCGAGGTTCAAACATTTCACATTTCTTTAATGCCATGAAAAGTTTAGTTCAGGGGAAGTAGAGCTTCCCATAGACCTCCACATTCATCAGATATATTCTATAAGTAGGTGATGCAATAACTGAATCACATTTCAAGGTATAGATAGATACTCTGTGTTGTACCTAATGATTTCATTTGTTAAGTAAGAATTTCATGGAGTAAAGGGAGAGAAAGGGTTTGTAGTTCATTCTAAATGTGAGAAATCAATGTACCCCCTTTTAGCCAATCAATTCTAATTTGTATCATTGAACGAACACTCAGCATGCTTTTCTTGTTTACAAGCTGCTCATTATGTGAAGCTTTCTTGTCAAATGGGTGGAGCTGGAGCAACAAATGCTGCACTGAAAGTCTGAGTTAGACTTCTCAACTTTAAAAAACCGAGTCACTTTAAATTCTGGCAGTTGTCCTATGAATGAATGAACTACCAAAAGATGTTTTCAGTTTCTTTAGTGAAACTGTTTCAACTGGCAACATTTTGTATTTCCTTTCCTGCATAGAAATTCCATATATTAGCATATATCTGCATTTATACCAATCAACAATGACTGGCTGACTTGGTTCAATGACTCAGAGCAGTCAGTTGCTCAGGGAATAATACAGCTGTCAGTTACTCACTCGCTCAGGTTCTGTGAGGGAAGGGAAAGTTGTTAGTTTGGCTGGGATTAAAACCTTTCAAAAAAGCATACCAAAAGCTGGGAGGAACTTCAATGGTTGCAAATATACTACCGGGCCTATCAGCATATAAAGCCATTAATAACTTGGGAGCAGGTTACCTATGAGATGCTAGGGAACAGGAAGTGGTGGTGAGGTGCTACTCTTAGGTAGGGTGGAGAACACGGTCTTTTCACCAAACTACGAAGTTGCACTCAGATCCTGCTTGCAGGTTTCCCCACAGGTTGGCCACTGTTGAGAACAGGATCCTGAGCTAGATAGGCCATTGGCCTTATGCAGCGGGCTCTTCTTATGTTCTTATCTTCTGAGGATTTTCATCACAGAAATGGGGTACAGTGTCCATTCCTGTGAGTGCTTTAGGTTTGCAGGGGAAGCAGGCCATGCCCAGTCAGAGATCTCAGTTAAGTAGAGTATACAGGACCTTGGAGAGCTCCAAAGGGCCCTGCTAAAGCACTAAGGCACTGGGAGGGATTCAAAACTTACTCAGAGAAATTAATGGGCCTAACTTAAAATTTCTTTTTTTTTTTTAATAATTTTTATTTGGTTTTACAATTTTATAGGCATTTCACATTTCCTTACAGTCAGGTTTTTCTTCCTGACCTCAATTGTTGTTTCCTTAACTATGCCAGGGCCTGGCCCTTTTCCAGGCCAGGTCACATCCATTATACTAACATTCTCATATGACTCCCTCTCATCCACCCCATTGTTTCCATATTTCATATAGTTCCAAATCTAAACAGGTTTCTAATTCATCTTAAAATATTTCATCTCCAAATATTAAATTTTTACATTAACTTGCGTCCTCCTCAGCATACTTATATTTCACTTCAAATACATTTCCCTTTCCACCTCCCCTCACTCCCTGGGTACGTAGCCTTAATATTAACTCTTTATCTTATCTTATCCTTAATGATATGCAATCTTAATAATGTCTCTTAGTCCATTGCCGTGTCCATATTTCTTATCCATAAATCCAAAAAAGAAGAATACTTCTATAGTGTCCCTCACCCCTCCCCCGCCGGTTTTGGTGTCCAAAACCATTGTCCTAACTTAAAATTTCAGTGGGTCTACTCTGGGTAAAATTTAATTGAACAGCCCCCATTATGTCTGCAAGTAAAACCTTATGTAGGTTGACCAGACCTAAAGTGTGGTAGGCTCCATCTCCCTGGAGAAGAAAAGTTTGGATTTGATATCCTGCTTTATCACTACCCTAAGGAGTCTCAAAGCGGCTAACAATCTCCTTTCCCTTCCTCCCCCACAACAAACACTCTGTGAGGTGAGTGGGGTTGAGAGACTTCAGAGAAGTGGGACTAGCCCAAGGTCACCCAGCAGCTGCATGTGGAGGAGCAGAGACGCGAACCCGGTTCACCAGATTATGAGTCTACTGCTCCTAGCTTGTTAAGGAGCCCTTGGCTTTTTTCTTTGCTGCCTTTGGATTCTTCATGAGTTGGAAAAGAGAGGACTTATTCTCCAAATCAGATTATGCTGTCTGGCTTGGATGGCTCTCAATAAGGTAAATGAGATAGTCCTCCTGAGGAAGTAGCCTGAACCCTGTCCTCATCTGAGCACTCTGCCATACACTGCAAGGTTCCTGGAAATGTTAAAGGCTCCTTTCACTAACTTTAGCTCTGATCTGGATCCCTATTCCCCCCACGACTGCTATTTGCAAAAATTCTAACTGGCCAGACAACTACAGTATTTGTAGATCTCCACTGTCTGTCTTGACCTTTAGATTCTGGAATACAACCACCTTCCATCTGTCAGTATGTTTAATTTTAAACTCAATTAGAGACAGACAAACAGACAGACACACACACAGAATCAGGCCTTCCACAGTGCTTTTTGTCCTTTAAATTATCCATCATGCTCAGGTTTTTGCCTCTTATTGTTGGCACTTGACTCAGCTCTCCTTATAGATGCCATTCCAGAAATGGCCTTGAGAATAAAATCTTAAGAGAAGAGCAATGTAATTTGATGCTGCCTAGGGAGAAGAGCCAGACATCCTAGAGAGTGAAGTCAAATGGGCCTTAGAAAGCCTTGCTAACAACAAGGCCAGTGGAAGTGATGATATTCCAGCTGAACTATTTAAAATTTTAAAAGATGATGCTGTTAAGGTGCTACACTCAATATGCCAGCAAGTTTGGAAAACTCAGCAGTGGCCAGAGGATTGGAGAAGATCAGTCTATATCCCAATCCCAAAGAAGGGCAGTGCCAAAGAATGCTCCAACTACCGCACAATTGCACTCATTTCACACGCTAGCAAGGTTCTGCTAAAAATTCTACAAGGCAGGCTTAAGCAGTATGTGGACCGAGAACTCCCAGAAGTGCAAGCTGGATTTCGAAGGGGCAGAGGAACCAGAGACCAAATTGCAAACATGCGCTGGATTATGGAGAAAGCTAGAGAGTTCCAGAAAAACATTTACTTCTGCTTCATTGACTACGCAAAAGCTTTTGACTGTGTTGACCACAGCAAACTATGGCAAGTTCTTAAAGAAATGGGAGTGCCTGATCACCTCATCTGTCTCCTGAGAAATCTCTATGTGGGACAAGAAGCTACAGTTAGAACTGGATATGGAATAACTGATTGGTTCAAAATTGGGAAAGGAGTACGACAAGGCTGTATATTGTCTCCCTGCTTATTTAACTTATATGCAGAATTCATCATGCGAAAGGCTGGACTGGATGAAGCCCAAACCGGAATTAAGATTGCCGGAAGAAATATCAACAACCTCAGATATGCTGATGATACAACCTTGATGGCAGAAAGTGAGGAGGAATTAAAGAACCTTTTAATGAGGGTGAAAGAGGAGAGCGCAAAATATGGTTTGAAGCTCAACATCAAAAAAACTAAGATCTTGGCCACTGGTCCCATCACCTCCTGGCAAATAGAAGGGGAAGAAATGGAGGCAGTGAGAGATTTCACTTTCTTGGGTTCCATGATCACTGCAGATGGTGACAGCAGTCACGAAATTAAAAGACGCCTGCTTCTTGGGAGAAAAGCAATGACAAACCTAGACAGCATCTTAAAAAGCAAAGACATCACCTTGCCAACAAAGGTCCGTATAGTTAAAGCTATGGTTTTCCCAGTAGTAATGTACGGAAGTGAGAGCTGGACCATAAAGAAGGCTGATCGCCGAAGAATTGATGCTTTTGAATTATGGTGCTGGAGGAGACTCTTGAGAGTCCCATGGACTGCAAGAAGATCAAACCTATCCATTCTTAAAGAAATCAGCCCTGAGTGCTCACTAGAAGGACAGATCCTGAAGTTGAGGCTCCAGTACTTTGGCCACCTCATGAGAAGAGAAGACTCCCTAGAAAAGACCCTGATGCTGGGAAAGATTGAGGGCACAAGGAGAAGGGGACGACAGAAGATGAGATGGTTGGACAGTGTTCTCGAAGCTACTAACATGAGTTTGGCCAAACTGCGAGAGGCAGTGAAGGATAGGCGTGCCTGGCGTGCTCTGGTCCATGGGGTCACGAAGAGTCGGACACGACTGAACGACTGAACAACAACAACAACAAGGGAGAAGAGACAGCGCACCCATAAATTTGATATAAAAATCATTCTCTCAAAAAACAAATTTCTACTTAAAGCTTGCCACACAGCTGCTAGCTTCTTACTTACAATTATGTGTGTATATTATGCATAATATGTTTGAGTTGTTGACAGGGCTTTTTAAACAGTTTGCTTTTTTCTCTTTCTTTTTTCTTTTTGACAACCCCAGACAAAGAAAACAATATGTTAAAAGCATATATTTTGTTCATTCGACTTTGGTGAGATTTGCAAGCTAGCTTAATGGATTTTTGTGCTTATAGAATAATTGTAAATCATAATCAGGATATTATGCAAGACTGTGCAAATAATGGTTCCATTTGAAGAATTATAGAATTATCCCATCTTGTCAGCATTAAGTGAAAATTAAATTCAGAATGCTACAGTGAATGGTCTCCCAGATGTGCAGGATTAATGTTGTCAATCAAATATCATCTGGGACTATTTATCATAGCAAAACTGTTATCATTGGATGTAATTCTGATCTGTTCTTAATTCTTTCCATTCTTTTGATTTTCTGCCTTAGTTAATTACCAGCCATGAAAAGGAAGTCAGGAAAACAAAACTGATGACCAGACGTACAATGCAAGACAAAGAAAGAGCGCATTTATTCAGATGTAGCAATTTTTCCAAATGGCAAAATATACACATAACATTTACCAGCTACTTTTGAAGAAGTCTTTGCATACAATTTAATAACAAGCATTTTGAATTATTATATTTTTAATTGAGAAGTACAAGGCTGAGTTCATAATGCCGTCTGGATTAAAATATTTCTAGAGTGTCTCCTGTATCATCTTGCATTTGAAAGTGCCCTTAAGAAGCTTGATATTGTGCAGCGAGGTATCAGAAGGTGTATCCCACATTTGTAAGATACTTTTCTATTTATTCATAAAAGAAATAAGACTTTGTTGTCCCTTGTTGCAGCAGAATATCCCTCTGGAAATTATAAAAGGGTATTTGTTGCTTTTCCTGCAATAAAAGTGCTGTAAGCAGCATATAATAGAGGAATAAACCGTCACAACTTAATACGAAGCTTTAAAAAACACAGTTCAGTCGCCTGATCCACAGCTGCATAAAACAACCAATAAAATAAAATATAGGAAGGTGAGAAGTCTTTAGCAATTATCTTAAAGTTTTCAGCAAAAACTGCACACAGAATAAAACCCGTTTCTTCTACCAAGGGAGGAGCTTCCAGTGGGTGCCACTATGGTTGCTACCATTTCCCAAACAGTCTCAATTTTAAGAATGGTATTTTGCAACGCAATGTTATGCTGGGTGGGGGGACATGCTCACCAAGATCCCTGGGCATTTACCCCCACTTCAAGTACCAGCCTATCTATCAACTTTTTCTATTGCTAGTCATCGTTTCGCTTTGATTAAAGCACGGTTTAATGTATTCCCCTCAAACGTCCATTTTCATAGATTTTCTAGGGGCCAAGTTTCGGTCTTATGTGCCTGTGATAACCGCTCGATTGAATCTCTTCATCACATAGTGTTTGTCTGCCCCTTGTATTCTGCCGCCCGAAAGACTCTATTACTTCCATTAACTCAAAAATTACCGGGGTATTTGGAAGAGTCTTACCTTGCTCTTCTGTTGCAAGATTCAGACTCGATTATAACCCTACATATGGCCAAATTTCTGACATCAGTTCTGACACTTAAGAAACGCAATGGATTGTTATATACAGCTTTTACTCAGATATCATTCCGAAATGTACAAATAGTCGTTTATTTATTTATTGTTTTGCTTCATTTTACCTTGTGGGCTTATAGCCGAATAAAGTATATCTATCTATCTATATACAGCTTGAAATTTTAATTTAATTTTTATCATATTTTATTCAATTGAGTATCCCTTTTAATCTATTTTACTGTTAGCAATTGTAAACCAGACTGTGCTGTTTCTGGTTGTTATGTCTATGGGCTTAAAGCCGAAATAAAATGAGTTGAGTTGAGAATGGTATTTTGTTTTTGTTTTTTTATAATAATATTTATTAGGTTTTTCAAATTTTATAAGCACATTACAGCACGGTTAAATTTCCTTTGCTTCCCATCTCTCACACCAGGAAGCAATACTTAACTCCCCCCCCCTCTCACAGAGGTAATCTTTTAACATTGTATATTTAACCTTCTACACATAACACCCTCACATTGCTTAAACCTAGCCCTTCTCCGGGCTAGGCATTTCTACTATATTCATAACATTTGTCAGGTGGCTTCCCCAGCTTCTCACTGTTGAATCCATTGTAAATCTTTCCTCTCGGGTTCTTATCATTATTCTTATACATTGTCCTCTAATACTTATACATGGTATTTTGGAACCCTTTCCCCACTTGTGCGAACCCTCAAAGCAATGCTATACAAATGAAGGCTATACGATAAAGCTAGCAGTTTTCAGTTTCAGCTGCAATTTGTCATTGAGGCACGCTGCTTTCATAAGAACGTAAGAGAAGTCCTGCTGTATAAGGGAAAGGCCCATCTAGTCCAACATCCTATTGTCACAGTGGACAACCAGATGCCTCTAGGAAGCCCACAAGCCTGGACAGAACCCTCCCTGCTGCCTCTGACTGTGGAAGTGGGACATAGACGTCATGTATAGTAGTCATTGACAGCCTTATCCTTTCAATCAACCTTCATCTCTAACTCAACCTTCCCGCGAAATCATGGCAAAATTCATACGGCAGATGCGCCTGGCACCTGCTAATCTAGACAGGCTTGCAAAACCTCCTTCTCAGCTCCAGTACAGTGACCAGATATGCGTGGCGCAAAAAGACACAACAAACAAAGGCTGGCCGGGTGCACTAATTGAAAAGAAAAACCCAACCGACAGTCCCCCAAGGTGGAGCCTCTTTGAATTGCCTGGCTTCCAGCCAGTTTCCTACCAATCGAATGAGGGCATGTTGGTCTAGCAATAAGGCTGCTGCCCAGGCGATGCCTGCTGCTCTACTGCTGCAAATTGCCTCCTCTCAGCAGGGCTGCACAGCTCCAGTGTAGGGCCCTTGGCGCCCAAGCAGACCAATTAAAGATTAAAGACTATTAGGTCCATAAATTACCATATAGCATATATTCAACACAAAAAACAGTGACAATTTGTTGTTGACAAAGGACAGCTGGGCAGATAAAGGGCCCCATTACCGTCAAGAGGGACATGGAACATAACGTACATTTCCAAGCAAGACTTTGGAAATTATACACCAAAAATAGAAGCCCAATGTTCATCTAAAAATTGATTTGGATAACTCGCAAGCTTGGGAAGGTGTCATCTGACTGAGGCACACAGTCCCCTTTAGCTTATTGAGTTTGGCATCTTTACTATTTACTACTCCTTATTAAGTTTTTTTTCCCTTCGCAAACCATGCAAAAAATGGTGCAAAGCATCAGCAAAAAATGCAGCCGACTATGCTTTAAAAGGTAGATTCACAAACGGAACAGAGGGAAGCATATATAAGCAACCTTTACTTTGCCCTTGTTCCACTGGCCATGCTGCCTTCCCAATTGTCCCTCTCTGTGGTACAGCAAACATGGAACCAGTAGAGGCTGATGTGTTGGGGGGGGGGAGCTTCCTTCACAACACTGGTACCAGTGCCGGATTTACGTATAAGCTAAACAAGCTATAGCTTAGGACCCCACTCCCTTGCCCCCCCCACAAAAAAAAAATTAAAGGAAAAAAACCCTGGATGTACATTTCCAAAATATAAGTTAAAAAACAAATAGAATAAAACCTACATACAGCAACAGTGTTTTGTGTTGTGTAGGCTCCTATGATCTAAGTAATGGGCCCTGCCTGCTAACCTGCTCCCTAAAATATCACTGGTTTGCTCATTTCTATATATAGGGTGCCTACATTCTGCATGGACTGGTTGCATGGCAACATGGGCAAATGGCTTTAGATGCCTATTAGGTCCATAAATTACCATATAGCATATATTCAACACAAAAAACAGTGACAATTTGTTGTTGACAAAGGACAGCTGGGCAGATAAAGGGCCCCATTACCGTCAAGAGGGACATGGAACATAACGTACATTTCCAAGCACAATTCAAAGGGTTGGTGCTGAACTTTAAAGCCCTAAATGGCCTTGGCTCAGTATACCTGAAGGAGTGTCTCCACCCCCATCATTCTGCCCGGACACTGAGGTCCAGCTCCAAGGGCCTTCTGGCGGTTCCCTCACTGTGAGAAGGGAGGTTACAGGGAACCAGGCAGAGGGCCTTCTTGGTAGTGGCACCAGCTCTGTGGAATGCCCTCCCATCAGATGCCAAGGAAATAAAGAACTATCTGACTTTTAGAAGACATCTGAAGGCAGCCCTGTTTAGGGAAGTTTTTAACGTTTGATGTTTTATTGTGCTTTTAATTCTGTTGGGAGCTGCTCAGAGTGGTTGAGGAAACTGGGTGGGGTACAAATAACAACAACAACAACAATAATAATAATAATAAATTATTATTATTATTATTATTATTACATGGGTGGAAAGCAAGAGTCGGTTTGCAAAACTTAACACACTCCTTTTCAACATGTACATGAAGCTTATTGTTCCCTCAAAAAGTGTTTCCTGAATAAACATCCTCTCATCTCGGATATCTACAAGCAACTTTTTTATATAAAATAAAGTTCAACATCTGCTTTAATAGCTTCTAATGAAATTAAAGCCTTGTTCCAATACCCCAAGGCTATATCTTGTTTCCAATTAATGTTTGAACTCTTGGAATTCTGTATAGTTTTTATGTTGTTCATGCAATGCAAATTTGCCCTAATGATTTGTAGCCATGTTCGAGTCTAGATAAATAGTGCTTAATTGTTATAACATCATTAACTTTACAAGGCGTCTATCATTTGTGACTCGCTGCGAGATTTTTCTTAAGTCTGGCTTTTATACAAAGTCTGGCTTTTATACAAAGGGAAGAGGGAGAGTTAAGTACTTCAGCTGTAGCCCATACTCTAACATATGCTTTACTTTCAACCTGTTGATTAGATTTTTAAAATAGTTCATCTTGAGGCCTATCTGGACCACAATGAAGCAATCAGCTACCTTGCCATGTATGCTTGAACTGCCATTTATTTTCACTACTACTACTACTACACCATATTGAAAATCCAATTTTGATTATTGGAAGCTGGAACATTGCTCTTTCTCTCAACATAGTGACTTACTAGCAGTTCCTCTTCTTTCCTAAGCACCCTCTATGTCCACTTTTTCAGTCACCTCATGAGGAAAAAACGGGTTTGACTGGCTTGACCAGCTTTTAGCATTGCCGTGACCTCTGAATTATCCACGGAAAGACTGTTGATAAAGTCAGAAATGTAAAAAGAGAACCAACTTTCTCCTTCACTTGTTTATTATTACACTAGCAAACATCTTTGGTACACTTGCACATTTCCAAAAACAGCATTTCCCACCCTTACCCCAGTACTGTTTCGGGAGGCTTTTAATGTTTAATAGATTATTGTATTTTAATGTTCTGTTGAAAGCCGCCCAGAGTGGCTGGGGAAACCCAGTCAGATGGGCGGGGTATACATAATAAATTATTATTATTATTATTATTATTATTATTATTATTTATTATTATTATTATTACTACTACTACTACTACTTTGGAATTCTTTTTCCTCTGCCATACATGAAAAACGATCATTTCTTCACTCTCTGTGTCTTGTAAATATATCTCATTTTGCACCGGCTCTCCCTAATAATCCATAAGATTATTCTTTTCTCTAGTTTTGTTATATTGTTCTACAGGTTTTTTAAAAAAATGTTTTGTGCTTGTTGCATACTGCTTAGAATGGTAAACCCCTCCGCGGCAGAGGCTCCCCTGGTGCAAAATAGGAGGTCAGGCAAATACTTTCCAGGTTTTCTAGCATGCCTCTGAAGCTGGGTTTAAACTGATGTTTTTATTGCTTTCTTGTACTTTTGGTGATATTAAGATTGCATTTCATTGAACTTTTTTATGATCTTATGAGCTGCCCCAGGAGTTGTGTGCAACAGAGAGCAGCAGACAAGCATTTAAAATAACTAACTAAACTTCTTCCATTTGGAGGAAGATACATAGTGCTGAATATTTCTGCATCTGCACAACCTACTAGTAACGTGCCTTGCAGCATTCAGCCTTTATAAAAGGTGGTCATTGCATATGAAGTGGAGAATGTAGCCCTTTTTCATGCATTAGATATGTTTAGGACGCTCACCTATTGAAGCAGAAGGTTCAACCCCAGCTTTGCATACTTAGGCTAGCCTTAGCCCCAATCTCAATGACATGAGCCAAGGCATCTACAGAGGAACTGCTATTCATGAGCAGTGGTTGATTCATAAGGGTTCTAGTGAGGTTGAATCCTGACAAGACAGAAGGACTGTTTTTGGGGGACAGGGTGCGAGCGGGTGTGGGGGACTCCCTGGTCCTGAATGGGGTAACTGTGCCCCTGAAGGACCAGGTGCACAGCCTGGGAGTCATTTTGGACACACAGCTGTCCATGGAGGCGCAGGTTAATTCTGTGTCCAGGGCGGCTGTCTACCAGCTCCACCTGCCCGCAGACTGTCTCACCAGAGTGGCGCATGCTCTACTTATCTCCCGCTTGGACTACTGCAATGCACTCTACGTGGGGCTACCTTTGAAGGTGACCCGGAAACTACAACTAATCCACAATGCGGCAGCTAGACTGGTGACTGGGAGTGGCCGCCGGGACCACATAACACCGATCCTGAGAGAGCTACATTGGCTCCCAGTACGTTTCCGAGCACAATTCAAAGTGTTGGTGCTGACCTTTAAAGCCCTAAATGGCCTCGGTCCTGTATACCTGAAGGAGCGTCTCCACCCACATCTTTCAGCCCGGACACTGAGATCCAGCACCGAGGGCCTTCTGGCGGTTCCCTCACTGCGAGAAGCAAAGCTACAGGGAACCAGGCAGAGGGCCTTCTCGGTAGTGGCGCCCGCCCTGTGGAACGCCCTCCCAGCAGAGGTCAAAGAGATAAACAACTATCTGACATTCAGAAAATACCTGAAGGCAGCCCTGTTTAGGGAAGTTTTTAACCTGTGATATTTTAATGTATTTTAATATATGTTGGAGGCCGCCCAGAGTGGCTGGGGGGACCCAGCCAGATGGGCGGGGTACAAATAATAAATTATTATTATATATTATTATTATTATTGCAGATGCTCATGTTCATCACATGGAAATTGTGGCAGGGCTGGGCCAGATGTACAATGTCAGGGTTGCAACCGTGCTCCTGCATCAGTGTGTGCGTGCCCAACATGCCTGTAACATGTGAATAGAGCTTGGGCTTATTGCCATGAGTGTTAGTGTAAGACACTGGTTTCATGACTGCTGGTTAGAAGCCATACCATTATGTGTCTGTGAGAATGTGTCCATGCATATGTAGGCTAAATCCCCAGTCAATCTAGGCTCTGCCCCATTGCACTTTCCAAGCGGCAGAATGTTTGAAATGAAATAATAGCAACATTATGGGGAAAGAATATGATGTTGACTAGTATCAAGTACTGGTCTGGGGGGAAAGATGGATATTAACAGCAACAGCAACAGCTGATGTGTGTCATAGGGTGATCTTTAACTCAGAATTGACCCTGAAGGAATAATAACCCAGTACCTGGTCTTGCGGGTGGCTCTGTGGTCTAAATCACTGAACCCTAGGGCTTGCCAATCGGAAGGTCAGCGGTTCGAATCCCCGCGACCGGGTGAGCTCCCGTTGCTCAGTCCCTGCTCCTGCCAACCTAGCAGTTCGAAAGCACGTCAAAGTGCAAGTAGATAAATAGGTACCGCTCCGGTGGGAAGGTAAACGGCGTTTCCATGTGTTTCACTAGAAGCGGCTTAGTTATGCTGGCCACATGACCCGGAAGCTGTCTGCGGACAAATGCTGGCTCCCTCGGCCAGTTAAGTGAGATGAGCGCTGCAACCCCAGAGCCGTTCGCGACTGGACTTAACTGTCAGGGGTCCTTTACCATTACCTTTTTACCTGGGCTCACTGATTCAGGATACATACCCAATGCCCATGCCAAAGCCTACTTGCATCTGTAATCAATAAAATTATAACCTACTCATATTCTGCACAAGTATTCTTCATTTATTGTATGAACTGCTGTGTGTGGGTTATGTCTCCATTATATGACAACTATCACCATTATCACAGGATAAAAGGAGCATCTGAGTCAACCTTCAACTTCATGTTGGGCAAAGAATGATGTGCCTGTGGAATATTTCACATGTTGTGCTAATCAGAATGCTTAACCCGAACTGATGAAGCTATATAGCGAAACCTGTGAGTAATCTGGAGGACAGGTCTTCTTCGTCCTTCTCATGTGCCACTTGTGTTGATTTCGGCTGGATGGTGATGTTGCAAGACTCATATAAATATGCTTCATCTATTATTACATCCATAAGATTTTTGCTTTGAACCGTTGAAGAATTCTACTATCTACTCACCATCAACCAATTGTGAACGTTTTGTTGGCACCAAGATTTTGTTGCTATACTCAACCTGTTGCTGAATGGTTCAGTCACGTGAACATTATACATTCTGTTATATCACGCATATATGGCTTGTTAATCATGTGGCTTCATTGAAAGACTGTTAGTTTTTCAGAAGAGGATTCCAGTAAATCTTTTATTATAGTTTCAGCCATTGTATGGTGGTTTTGGTTGTTTATGGTTCATATTATCACCACAGTGATACTTTATGCTGTTTGGGCAAAGAATGACGGCAACTCTTTACATTTAGGCTGAGAATATGCGGTTGATGTGTGAAACCTACAGATAAAGCTGAATATGTTTAATTTGCCTTGCTAGCTGGTGTTATGTGCTCTTCCTTTTCTAAATATTGTAACAGGCAGCCTACGAGATGTCTGGGAACTTGCTTAAGAAAGCACAGTTGTCCATACCTATTTACTTGTGTAAGCATTCTCATTGATTTTGATGTGTGGTCTTTACTCTCCTAAGGGTAGAAATAAGAATGCAAGAAGCACAATAAAATACCTCTAGTAAAATTAACGGAGAAGTCGTCTACACATGCCAACCCTGGTCATTAAAATCCAGCCCAAACAATATGTATATTGTATGGGTAAGGGGAGAATTTCAGCACTGGTGTAAGCAGATTTAAGAGATTAGTTTGAAGTTCATGGAACTTAATTTCCATGCAGCTGTCAGCATGCAAAATTTAGTCTTCCCCAAAGAGGAACTGATTTATGCAAAGTTGTGTTTGGGAGATTTATGAATGCTTCGTTCTTCTTGTTGGCTTGGTTCTTCTTTCAGAGTTAACATTAGCTTTTTGATGGACAGTTTTGAATTTATTTTTTGAAATGAAACGTTGTCAAGATAGATCTGGTTGTTTCATTTTTCAGTTCAATGTGCATTTTTACTGCAGAGGTATAAAGCTCTGAATATAGGATGTTAATGGGAAGTCTCGCTGCCCCTTGACGGCAATAATATGAATGGCAGAACCATAACTTAATACATAAGACTTTCATGCATTTTGCAATAGTTTGTTTAAAAGTGTTCTAAAGTATTTAAAATTCATTTCCTTTCAAACTGGATTTAAACAGGGCAATATCTGGTTTCTCCCGGGTGAGTGCCACAAAATATTTATTTTATGTATTGTGCCGATAATCATAAACCAGAGATATGCATGCAAGTACAGTATTCGATTTGATTTGTATTCAACCTTTGCAGGCTTGCTCTACCCTCTAGGCTAATGCCATATCATGATTTCAGAAGTTAGTCATGAAGAAAATAGAGGAAAAGGAAGAAGGGGGGGGGAGAGAGAAAGGACAAAGTCATTCTGCAGAAGATTGTGCAAGCACCAGAGCCAAAGAGTTACATTATTTTAGCCTACAAATCCCTGAGATCTTGCATGAAACATCTTGGCACTGCCATTATTATTATTTACCATTCCATTATTCAGCATGTGCCCCGAATCATGATGCATCATTCAGAATTAAGTGTCAGCAGAAAAGACAATTTGCTTTTGATAGGCCTGACTTAGTACAGGGTGGATAAATGTAGCAATTCTGCCTGGGTGGGAAAAGATTTTTTTCCAGCACAAAACCTTTTTTTTTCCTGAAAAGCAAGATCATTCATAAACGTTGGTCATCCAAATTTTTGCGCATTTTGGTAAGTCTTTAATAGTTTTTGATTTAGATAAAGCTGATGGCAACGAGATATAATATGCTCCGTTTTTATCACACCGAGGCTGACAGCAGGCCAACTGGGCCCTTTGCGTGTGAAGACCCCCAAGCCCCCTCCAAAATAAATCACACAGGACACAGAATATTTGTTTAAGATTTTTGGCATTAATTTGGCCACAACGTTATTAATTACAGCATGTGAGTGGTTGCTTAGGCATTGGTTTGGACTACCTGAACCTGCACCAGCAGGAACAGGGCTGACAACTGGAACCTCCAGAGGTCAGTAAGGGAAATACTGGGGGAGCACAAAGGTGGATTTCCGCCTCTTCATTCACCCCAGATGCTCCCAGGAACTCTGGCATGGCCCTACCCCTGAGAGGGGATCAGACAGAGCAAATTGAGCCCCTGGATTCCTTTAACGGAATTCCCTAGCAGCAGCAACAAAAATGAGGGGCAGGCACAGCCAACCCATAATCCCCTCCACCAAAGAATGAACCAAGGCCTAACCGCCAACCTTACAAAGTTGTGATGATTTGCTACACAGTAGGCAAAAACCAAATGGCACCAGCCAATCAGCCAATCCACAGACTGCACCTCTTTTATCACCTCCCTTTCCCATGATGACAGGAAATCATCCCTCAATGTCAAGGGGGCGATGCCCACTGGTTTAAAACAAAGCTTGAGCCATAGCCAAAGCTGTGGGGCTTTTTTGAGAAACCAAATTCTGAGCTCTGCCTCTTCACGGATCCGAAATGGGTCCTGATTTCTGGCATGCTCAATGATTTTGTCCTCTAGTTCCTACTTTGTCCTTTGGCTGTGACTTACACCTACTGATTTACCTCATGACTTCTGGTTCCTGCTTGCCCTCAGACAATAGGCCCATACTAACAAATTGTCAGTACAAACTCATTCCCCATCACTTTTCCTGAAAGTCAAATAAAAGACACATACATGACTAATGCAGAGCTAGTGTGATAGAGCCGGACGGAAGCTCTAACAGATTCTTAAAACGAGCTTTTGTTGTTATAAAATTGGATACCAAGGAACCATCAATAAAAAGGCCATGAGAAGATCAATATGCAGTCCTTTATAGCCCCATTTTAAAGATTTTGTTGGCTACCAGAAGCTTCTACAGTAAGATTTTCTGTATAAGTTTCATAACTGCACTGTTTTCCTTGATGCAAGAGTTTAGCTTGTTGAACATTTCCCCCCTACGAAGAACATTTTTAAAAAGTATTTTCAATGTAGATAAGCAATATAGCAGATTAGTGAGATAGCTACTTTATCAAAGATAAGGAAAGTAATTAGAGTTTAAAGGCCCATGCGTTACCTAATTAATAAAGACATTTAATAACTGAAGGCAATCTGATTGTAACTCTACTTTTTCTCTTCCCAAAGTTGTGCTCTTAATTTATTAGTGGAAAGATACTCTTGCAACGGACCTTGCAGTTTGCTCAAGTTCAACAGTAATTAATTTAATGCAGTCACAATAGGTGATGCCTGGCTTTCATCTCCGGTGTGCTTCACAGAAATATGTACCTCTTCAGTTAACTAAATCCACCTGTCGAACTGGTAACATGAGTTGCTTGAACCAAGAGTGGAACTGATAGTGCCACCTGGAAACAGAAGACTGGGCAGGACTTCTTAACACCTTCAAGTATTCATAAGGCTTTTGGAGATACTCTGATGAACCTTAGAACTTCAGAAGAAATCAGGCCTCTCTAAATTCAGAAACTATGATGACTTATTAAAGACTAATTATGCATCTGCTCGCCTACTGCTTTGAAATCTATGGCAACCTTGATTCATTCACAGACAAAAAGGAGGAATGGAAGGATCTGCCCTAAGCTTTGATCCACAGAAACATTTCATGACTAGTTATAAAAAAACAGTGGAAATGGAACATTCTGCAACCTGTAGCTCTCAGCTTCAGTCATGATGGCTTTAGCATCATAAGGGAATTGCTGGTGTATTTGGATCATTAAGGATCTAACATTACAGATAAAGCTTTCATATATCTCCAAACGATGCTTTTCAGTGACGCTTTTGGGACTAGTTCAAATACCTGTGGGATCAGTTGCCTTCTTTAAACTTGGGGCTTTTCCAGATGGCTTGTTTATTCAGCATTCATCTTGATTCGTTTTCACTAAGTCTGTGCAGAGCATAGGCACCAACTCTAAGTAAGTTGGGATCGGACTAAGCGTCCCCAATCTTGAGAGGCCAGGTCTCACTGGGCCTCCCCGCAGCAATGGCGGGCCTCCTGTCAGGGACTGGCCTGAGCCAGGAGGGGTGGCTGAGGGGCCAGTGGGACCAATGGGGCACCCATGCACGGCGGAGGAGGTATTGCGGGCATGGGAAGAGGAGGAGAGAGTGCCGAGGTTGTCGCCAGAAACAGGGAAGGAGGTTTGGAGAAGTGGCAGTGAAAGGGGGTCGCCGCCTGTGCTGACGGCGGAGAAGCAGGGGGCGAGGGAACCAATAGGAGGGGAGGAGAGGATGGAGTCAGAGGTGGAACAAGGGGTTGGGGAGCTGGCGAGAGCCTCGACGGCAACCTCTAGGGAAGATGAAAGTGAAAGGGAAGGGGCCAGCGCTGGGACCAGTAGGGTCAAGAAGCGGAAGAGGAGGAGTGAAAGGAGGCGCTGGAATTTCGCTAAGCTCTTATGCTGGGGGGAAAAACGGAAGCCCTTACTCGAAGGATCTGATTCATCCGAGGAGGATGAGGAACTGTAAAGCTTGTCAGTGAAATAAACTCTTAGTTTAGTCAAACGGACTGTGGAGTGGTTTACTCTTGAGGAGGACACACCATCATCCTCACACCTCCCCAGACCTCCCCGCGATGGCGGCGAGCCTTGTCCAACCTCACTGCAGTGGCTTTTATTCAGTTGCGTGTCAAGGCCCCCAAGCCAGCCCCCCTGTTAGAATCAAGAAATTCACACTGACACAGAATTTTGGTTTAAGGTTAATGGGCAAAATTTAGGCCACAACTTTATTGACTACAGCAAATGTGAGCGGTATTGGCTTAGGCATTGGCAAAAGACTATATCGGGCTCCTGCCCCCTTTGCAGGATGTCAGTAAGGGGAAACCACCAAAAGAGGGAGCCACTTTGGGGGAACCCACCTGCAGCTCTCCTCAGTGTTCCCAGAGGCCTGGCATGGCCCTAGCCCCTCAATCGGACTTCGGACAGGATCCAGGCCCCGGATTCCTTTAATGTAATACCCTTGGACAATGGAGGGGCAGCCGATGGCCGACCTCCCCTCCCCCCCACATCAATAAGCTAATGCCTAACCGCCTAACCGTACAAAGTTGTGATGATTGCTAAGAGGTAGGCGGAAACCAAATGGCCAGTGCCAATCTGCCAAATGGGAAAAAATCCTACCCGGTCCCCATCCCTAGACAGGCGACCAACCGAAGTCCAAAGCAAGGCCAGAGGACACCTAAATTAAAAGGCAGGTGGGCAGGTGTTTGGCAGTGTGAAGCAGGGGCTTGGCACACATCGTGCTGCCGCCTTTATACCCCCTCACAACCACCCCATTCAAAATGATTGGCCAAGAGGCCTGGGGTGATCATGGTGCCACCCTGGCGTGAGAGTATTACTCCACCCACGCCAGGGAAGGCGGGAACTGGGTTGAGGGCCTGCCTGCAACCAGGACCATCTTTTAATATGATCCTATTTTTCATATTGTTTTGGCTGTGATTCAGTTCCCATATTGTTTTGGAAACAATATGGTGGGTTTGCCTTTAATTGTGAGCTGAATTATTTTTTTAGGGGGCCATTCTAGAGCCCATGCCATCTTTCCCTCTCACATACCCACACCCCAGGTTGAGATCAGCTAGACTAGACTCAGAGGCGTAGGAAGGTCAGGTGGTACCCTGTGCGGAAAATTTCTTGTCACCCCCCCCCCCACACACATTGTTGGTTTTTTTTTTGGTTTTTTTTGGCCTGCAAAAATGGTTTTACGTTATTTCATATTTTCTTACAAAGGAATAATAATAAGTAAAAATAAACTTTTATTTATATCCCGCCCTCCCTGGCCGAAGTTGGGCTCAGGGTTGCTAACATCAGATACATAACATTGATATAAAATCAAACAATAATTAAATTACCTCCTAAAAACATGTCAAAATCAAATTAAAGTCTAATTAGATGCGTTCCGCAGGGTTAGGGTTGGGAACAGTAAGTGCTCCACTGAACTGAAATTTCAGCCTTCGTGACATAGGAAAACAGCCAAGTAAACAGCCATTTTTGTGGAGGAGGGTCAAGATATTAACTGATATGCATGGAATTTCATATATAGCTATATAATCCCTAGTGTAGTAAGATAAGACCTCTGGAGTAGGCATTTTTTTTAAAAAAAAACCACAGTTTTTTATGAACTGCCCTAGTAGGGCAGTAATTGTTCCTTGATAATTTGTCACCCCCTCCATGATGGAACCTGGGGCGCCCCCCCCTTCTACCACTTCCTACGCCCCTGACTAGACTACATTCTTCTATAAACAACGAGCATTTGCAAGAAATGCAAAGCTGAAACAGAAGAGCTATGGGGACATTTTGTCTTGAGGCTATATTAAAATTATTGCTGTATTTTAATTATTCAGAAAACATGTTTATAGTTGCACTGCATTTTCCTACTTGGGAGAGGCATGAATAGATGGTGACAAATGGGTAGATGGGCTGTGAGAGCTGTTAGGCTTCCTAATGGCCTTTAAACTTCATGGAATCTATTATTCATGTAAGTAAGCAAATATGCCAAGGTTCAAAGTTCTTTTCATCTTCCTTGGCAGTGAATGTGAGTGCTAAAACTTCATTACTCATTTTGGGTCTGTGTTAGACGAAGGATTTTAAGGTTCCGTTGTTTACTTTTGAGATAGATCAGGATTTTCCCACAATAAACTTTGAAATGTACTAGATGAGAAGCTGCTGTAATTGTTAGAAATGAACCAGTAAGTTATTTTTTAAAAACTGAGCAATGTCCATCTGCTTGATGTGATTTTTGAATCAGATGTTGCATGTCGAGGTCCCCCAAAACCAGCAAGGCACCCCTCTGGTGCTGGGCGGGATTGTATGGATGGCCACTGTTGTGGTTGGACCCTGGGTGTTGTTGGGGAGATTTGTATGTTGCAATTTGTTGATGGACAGCCCAGCGGATATATATTGGTGGGCTTGCAACGTGATCTACCTCTTGGCTGTGTGCTTCTGATCACCCGCCCTCCCGCCCTATATTTCAGGCCTCTGTGTTGACCTTGCTATGCCTGTCATGGGGTCATCTGCTGTTGGGGCAGGGGCCTGGTAGGAATTTTTCCATGTGGCTGATTGGCTGGTGCCATTTGGTTTTCGCCTACTGCGTAGCAAATAGTCACAACTTGTAAGGTTGGTGGTTAGGCATTGGTTATTATGTTGGTTGGAGGAGGGGTTATGATTGACTGTGTCTGCCCCTCCAATTGTTGCTGGTGTACGGGGAATTCCGTTAAAGGAATCCAGGGGCCCGATATGCTTTTTGTCCGAACCCCCGCAAGAGCCCTGGGAGCCTGTGGGGAGAGGGGAGGGTCAGACCACCCGGCTCCCTTTATCTCTCCAGAGTGTTTTCCCCTTACTGACGGTCGTCAGTCCTGTCCCCAGTGGGACAGATAGTCTTAACCAATGCCTAAGCAACCACTCACATCATTTGTATTTTAATAAAGTTGTGGCCAAAATCATGCCAAAAACCAAACCTAAAATTCTGTCTGATGTGTGAATTATTTGAGGGGTGGTTTGGGGACCTCGACACGCAGTTTTCTGTTCCAAAATTCAATTACCCAATATGATTTTGTATTCTTTCATTCTCAGCAGTCAGTTTCATTGTTGTTTGAAATAATTCCCCCCGTTAATTTGAGTGGTGTGACCCCTGCTCAAAAACCAATTTCCATTTGCATCTTGTTATTTCAAGTTTGAGGATGCCCAGTTGTTTGTCTGCTTTCAAACTTGGAGTTGAAGATTACTCATGAAATTCATAGCATGTTGTAGTGAGCAGGACCCGAATTGCTGATTTTGGGAGGGTTCCATCTGGTATAAACTATTGGCAGCACTTTACTGGTATTTATTTTCAAACTAAAAGCTCTGCACTAAAACACTTTCATAATCTAAAACTTGTCAATCCCTTTGTGAAGAAAAAAGGGGGAAGAGTTAGACTCTGAACATTTACGGGGCTTAAACAGCAACCAGTTGGGAGTATTCTTTGCCTAGTGAGGGAAAAGATATACTACTCAAAGTCAGAACTGTTTGAGGCAGAACAGTAATTTTGTAAGTAAACAGAGAACAGAAGTATACTTCAGAGTAAGGCATCTCAGGCTGATTTGCCCTAAAGCAATAGACTTTTTAACAATGTAAGAACATTATCACTTTATGATAGAGCTTTGTATTTTCCCAGCTTCTTTGTTCCATAAATCTTTTGAATGATGATTCTTTTGAACTGGGACAAAATTTGCTTCAAACATATATGATTCTGTACATCAGTAGATGCATAATTTATTTTAAGTAGTTCAGAAAAAAAGGCTTCTTTAACGTTTGATTGACTTGAATCTGCACAGAAAGAATGAACTCCAGTCATCATGTCTGATTCAACGTTGGTTCATCAAGGTTTTCACACAAACAGAAAAGTAAAAAGTTTATGCAAGAACCTTTAAACAAAAAACAATAATCCAACATGGCAATTCTTCTCATGTAAGTGGAAAACATAATTTTGATTCTTGCCTGTCTTAATTATTATTATTATTATTTTGCAAATCCTGAGTTACCTTTGCACTGAAGGCTGTTTAATCCTTGTGGCAGACATGTGTAATGCTGGTAAAATACAGCAACAGTCTTTGCAATAGCTTTGTAACAATAAGATCTTGTGAGCTTCCATAGCCCCTTGTTGACGTGTTTTATGGAGCTTGTTTTTCGAACTTGAGTTTAGGTTTTTAACCTTTTGGATGAAGCAATATTAGAATTCCTAGTTTGGATAATTACCACTTACTGTTTGGGAGTGTTCTTCTTTTCTGAAGTTTCTTTAATCCTCCCCCTAGATTTAATAGCAAACAAGCTATTTTGAGTTATATAAAGTCATTAACTTTTTTCCTTCTGAGGAAACTGATAGATCATAACAGTAAAACGAGAATCTTAGCCAGCAACTTGTTAAGGTTATTTGTTAGTTTATCTTGAGTTATTTTTGTTATTTGGAAGGTTCTCTTGAGTTATTTATATTTCTTTGAATTAGTTTATAATGTTTTTGAGTATTTTTGCTCTTGAGCAATTCTGCTCTTGAATCATTAAACATATTGTTTGTTTGAGTATCACTATATAAATATACGTTCATCTCGTTTCAGGGATCTTTCATGGTGTAGATTTCCTTTGTTGTAATTCAGTTATTCCCGTGATTGTCTTTTTTGCCTTGTGGTAAAATACAGTCGGATGTCCTTGGCTATTCACTTGATTTTGAATGGTAGTTGTCTCAAGTGACCTTAAGTACCAGAAAGGAAAGAAACATCATTGTCCATTGTGTGAGATGTTTCTTCATTTGAAACTCACATGGTGTGCTGCTGAATCAGGGCTGGGGACTTATTTCAGTCCATGAGTCACATTCCCTCATGGCCAGCCTTCTGCAAAAGTGGGCAGAGCTTTTGTCTTTGTAAAGAAAGTTACATTCCAGCCATGCAAAAGCCAGAGGTTTCTCCTCACACTTCACCATCTTCCTTCCAGGCATGCAAGAGGCATTATCAAGGACACATCCCAGCCAGAAAAAAGTTTGAGTATGACTTCTGGCATGGAGAGAGTCCCAAGGGCTGAACAGAACATACGAGCGGTGCTGGATTTACGTATAATAATAATAATAATAATAATAATAATAATAATAATATTTTATTATTATTTGTACCCCGCCCATCTGGCCGGGTCTCCCCAGCCACTCTGGGCAGCCTCCAACAGAGATTAAAATACATCAAAATATCACAAGTTAAAAACGTCCCTAAACAGGGCTGCCTTGAGGTATTTTCTGAATGTCAGATAGTTGTTTATCTCTTTGACCTCTGCTGGGAGGGCGTTCCACAGGGCGGGCGCCACTACCGAGAAGACCCTCTGCCTGGTTCCCTGTAGCTTTGCTTCTCACAGTGAGGGAACCACCAGAAGGCCCTCGGCGCTGGATCTCAGTGTCCGGGCTGAATGGTGGGGGTGGAGACGCTCCTTCAGGTATACAGGACCGAGGCCGTTTAGGGCTTTAAAGGTCAACACCAACACTTTGAATTGTGCTCGGAAATGTACTGGGAGCCAATGTAGATCTCTCAGGACGGGTGTTATGTGGTCCCGGTGGCCACTCCCAGTCACCAGTCTAGCCACCGCATTCTGGATTAATTGCAGTTTCCGGGTCACCTTCATAGGTAGCCCCACATAGAGCGCATTGCAGTAGTCCAAGCGGGAGATAACCAGAGCATGCACCACTCTGGCGAGACAGTCTGCGGGCAGGTAGGGTCTCAGCCTGTGTACCAGATGGAGCTGGTAGACAGCCGCCCTGGACACAGAATTAACCTGTGCCTCCATGGACAGCTGTGAGTCCAAAATGACTCCCAGGCTGCGCACCTGGTCCTTCAGGGGCACAGTTACCCCATTCAGGACCAGGGAGTCCCCCACACCCGCTCGAACCCTGTCCCCCAAAAACAGTACTTCTGTCTTGTTAGGATTCAAGTATTGTTTAGTATAAGCTAAACAAACTATAGTTTAGGGCCCCACTCTCTTGGGGGCCCCCAAAAAATTAAAGGGAAAAAACCTGGATGTACATTTCCAAAATATAAGATAAAAAAACAAATAAAATAAAACCAATGTGATAAAATACTTATTTTGTTATATGCAAATGGCTTTAGATACCTATTAGGTCCATAAATTAGCATATATTCAACACAAAAAACAGCGACACTTTGTTGTTGACAAAGGACAGCTGGGCATATAAAGGGCACCATTACCTTCAGTAGCTTAGGGCCTCATCAGACCTCAATCCGGCCCTGCATAGGAGCATATGAGGTGCCTTAATCCAGCATGCTTTAATGCAGACTGGATTTCCCTGAGATTTCCCCCTTTTCTGTCCCTTAAAACAACAACATCCAGGGAACCAGGCAGAGGGCCTTCTCGGTAGTGGCAAAATCCACCCAGATGGGGCATTCCACGCAAAAACAAAACAAACATTAAAAAGCTTCCCTAAACAGGGCTGCCTTCAGATGTCTTCTAAAAGTCTGGTAGTTGTTGTTCTCTTTGACATCTGGTGGGAGGGCGTTCCACTGGGCGGGTGCCACTACCAAGAAGGCCCTCTGCCTGGTTCCCTGTAGCTTTGCTTCTTGCAGTGAGGGAACCGCCAGAAGGCCCTCGGCACTGGACCTCAGTGTCCGGGTAGATCGATGGAGGTGGAGACGCTCCTTCAGATATACTGGGCCGAGGCCGTTTAGGGCTTTAAAGCTCAGCACCAACACTTTGAATTGTGCTCGGAAACGTACTGGGAGTCAATGTAGGCCCTAGTCTGCTCTATACTCGAGTATCCCCTACATGTGTGTAATACATGCATAGAGCCAATGTTGTTGCTCCCCCCCCCAGTGGACACTCAAGGGTATGCAGTACTGGCACCTCTTTATATATATATTGTTGTGTTTTCTGGACAGCAAGCAGTTAACTATGCACCAGTCGTTCTGATTCTGGGAACTCTGCCCACTGTATCCAGGCAATTATCCTTTGTCTGAGGCAAAGAGGGAGGTTCAGTTTCACTTTCCCTTCTTGCCGAAGAGTGTATGCTGTAGTGTGATAGAGATTGTATCGCAGTCAGAATGGAGTTTGACTCCTCAGGTTTTTGTTTATGCTTCAATAAAGATATGTAGTTTAGAAGCAACAGTCTGGACTTGAGTTATTCCAGACACAGAAGAAACAGACCTCAAATTGCCATACAGGCGTTGCGCGATTCTGCTGAGTCCAGCATGGCTGAGGGAGCAGCCTGCACAACGGAAACGTGGCTGGACCCCATTACGGAGCCAAGGGCTCGTTAAGAAGATTTATGACTTCTCCGGGCAGCAGTCTAACGTGGATCAAAGACTCCACTACAGTGCCACACTCACATTTTTCACACACACACACACACACACACATTAAAGATTTTCTTGGTTTACAAAAGTACATGCCTTGTCTCTTTTTTTCAGGTTGTACAATCTTTCTTACAAATCAGTTACATTCGTTGTGAGACGGTCTCTCTTTTTGTTGTTAAAAAGTGTGACACTGTAAGAGCTTGATGGTGAGTACTGGCGCCTATTTTTTTCTAGAAAAAGAGCACTGCAATAGAGCTTTTGTGTTGGTTGCCTGAAACAACTTCCCAAATGAGGCAATGAATAAATACCAGGCAGGGGCCCTGTTAAATGGACTGATGATGAATGGCAAAGCCTAGGTATTTTGGTAAATTTGAGACTAAACTAAAATCTTACAGCATTTATTGCTTACAACAAGAAAAACAAACACGGAGAATACTCAAAATTCACTGGCTCTGATCTACCTTGGTGTAACCCACCAGCTTTCTCTAGCATGCCAAGTCAAGTGCAATTGAAGGAATGTCATTCTAAGTTGCTTTTCATGTTTAAGTTTCTCTTTGAGAGATGGCGATGGTCGTGGCTGAAAACCCACTTGACTCCTTTATGACTGCTTTGGTGGCAGTTTGATTGCGAGATAACAGCTTTGATGATTCGGGTGGATTCTGCTGGGCTTTCCTGACATGCTTTTTATCAGGGGAAGGAGTTGACAAATTTTTGGAACTTATCACGAGTCTTGACAATCTGGAGCAGTAAAGTAATTGATGAAACTCCTCTGAACACATTTGTGCCAAGCTCTTTTCTGACTGTTGTGCAACTGGCGAGGAACAAAAAAGCCTGCATGGGGACAAGATTCAAGTCCCTTTAATATTTATATACTTTTCCTTTTAAAAAGGACATTTTTCTATTTATGGTAGCTATTCTCAAATCCTTATGCACTTGGTGTGAGAATAAACTTACAACAAACGGCACTTGGACAGAGGCCAAAATGGAGCTCTTAGTTTTCATGTCAGCCAGAATACATTTTTAATGAAAGACTCTTTGATGATGCAAAGCTTGTACACAAATGTTCAGTGGGAGATGGGTTTCTCAGTTAGTAAACATGTGGTAAAACAGAACAGAAATTCTTGCCATGAGAACAGAAATGAAGAGGAGCCCATTAATACCAGTGTATTTACACATAGGAGACTTTCTAGTGGTGCTGTTGGCATTGGAGGAGGAGGAGGAGGAGGAGGAGTTTGGATTTGATATCCCGCTTTATCACTACCCGAAGGAGTCTCAAAGCGGCTAACATTCTCCTTTCCCTTCCTCCCCCACAACAAACACTCTGTGAGGTGAGTGGGGCTAAGAGACTTCAAAGAAGTGTGACTAGCCCAAGGTCACCCAGCAGCTGCATGTGGAGGAGCGGAGACGCGAACCTGGTTCACCAGATTACGAGTCTACCGCTCTTAACCACTTCACCATACTGGCTCTCAGTAGTTGCGTTACACCATACTGGCTCTCAGTAGATATAGATCTGCATGGAAACTTCACAAAGATACCCGTAGATGTTCCATTGTAATGGATCATGATTATGGATGGGCAAATGTGTTCATTTTTTTAAAAAAAATAGGTGTTTCTATTTTTTCTTATCTTAAAAAGTCAGTTGACCACCTTTCCACTTTATTTATTTAATGGGACGCTGGTGGCGCTGTGGTCTAAACCACTGAGCCTAGGGTTTGCTGATCGGAAGGTCGGTGGTTTGAATCCCCGCAACAGGGTGAGCTCCCGTTGCTCGGTCCCAGCTCCTGCCAACCTAGCAGTTCGAAAGCATGTCAAAGTGCAAGTAGATAAATAGGTACCACTCCGGCCGGAAGGTAAACAGCGTTTCCGTGCACTGCTCTGGTTTCGCTGGAGGCGGCTTAGTCATGCTGGCCACATGACCTGGAAAAACTGTCTGCGGACAAATGCCAGCTTCCTCAGCTAGTAAAGAGAGATAAACGCCGCAACCCCAGAGTCGTTCGCGACTGGACTTAACTGTCAGGGGTCCTTTACCTTTACCTAATCGTCAAAACCTCGAAGCAGTTTTCAAAACCTCCAAGGTGTTTGTGAATAGCTTTTTTAGACCTTCAAAATTTTGTCAGCGTTTTAGTGCACACTTCTCCTAATAAACACACATTCCTATGTTATTTTGATGAATATATACATTTTATGCACACTTTCCCCTAATATGTGATATTTAATTTTTTACATTACATCACAACATTATAACATCGTGCACACATAAAACAGCATATCCCACCCTAAGCCTGAAGATGAACTTTAAACAACACATCCAAAATACTATCCAAATAACATAATGAGTTCCTATTCCAGACAACCCTTTTTATAGAAGGCAATATATAGTTTATGTTAACCAATAAGTTTTATATTGTGGAGTCCCCTGTTTTCATTTTTAGCCATGTACCAATAAAGCTATACCAATCAGTTTGCAAAAGAGTCTTTATGCTTCAATTCTGGGACCAATATTATTTGTTAGTCAGTTTTTCTACAAGTGCCAGTTGCTATACTTGATTGTACCAATTTGTCAAAGAAGCACCCTCCAGATTCTGCCAGTATCTCATTATTATGAGCTTGGCCGCTAATAAAAGATATCGGTTTGAACTGTAAGTTAGTATTTTCTCTCTTGAAAAGATTGAACAGTGCCAGCTCTGGGCATTTAAAAGTGTCCCCCCCCCACCCAGTAATTGCTTTTATTTCAACAAATGCTAGCTCCTAATATATGACTTTGTGCACACATTTTTTTTGGTTGGAGAATCAAAATTTGGAGAGATGCAAGTTTTAAAGATAGCTGTTTTCAGATAAGATAAGAGATAAGATAATCTTTATTACTCGGCTGCTCCATTCACCCAGTCAGGGCACTCCACACAAATGCAAAACAACTACACAACACTAATTAAAACAGTAGAATATAATGCAGCATAACAAGTAAGATAGGATGACTTTCAAAGTCCAGGCATCCCATTCAAGGCCGAAATTGCCCTGGGGAAGAAGCTGTTCCTGAGACGGCTTGTTCTTATCCTCATCGTCCTGTATCTCCGTCCCGACGGCAAGAGCTCGAAGAATCATAGAATCATAGAGTTGGAAGAGACCACAAGGGCCATCCAGTCCAACCCCCTGCCAAGCAGGAAACACCATCAAAGCATTCCTGACAGGTGGCTGTCAAGCCTCTGCTTAAAGACCTCCAAAGAAGGAGACTCCACCACACTCCTTGGCAGCAAATTCCACTGTCGAACAGCTCTTACTGTCAAGAAATTCTTCCTAATGTTTAGGTGGAATCTTCTTTCTTGTAGTTTGAATCCATTGCTCCGTGTCCGCTTCTCTGGAGCAGCAGAAAACAACCTTTCTCCCTCCTCTATATGACATCCTTTTATATATTTGAACATGGCTATCATATCACCCCTTAACCTTCTCTTCTCCAGGCTAAACATACCCAGCTCCCTAAGCCGTTCCTCATAAGGCATCGTTTCCAGGCCTTTGACCATTTTGGTTGCCCTCCTCTGGACAGGTTCCAGCTTGTCGGTATCCTTCTTGAACTGTGGTGCCCAGAACTGGACACAGTATTCCAGGTGAGGTCTGACCAGAGGTCTGATACAGTGGTACTATTACTTCCCTTGATCTAGATGCTATACTCCTATTCATGCAGCCCAGAATTGCATTGGCTTTTTTAGCTGCTGCATCACACTGTTGACTCATGTCATGTCAAGTTTGTGGTCTACCAAGACTCCTAGATCCTTTTCACATGTACTGCTCTCAAGCCAGTACTCAAGCCTGCTCTCAAGAAATGGTGACCAGGATGCAATGGATCTTTTACTATGTCCAGTGCCTTTCTATGGCACCTGGTGGCATAAATCTGCTGTAAGGTGGAGAGCGAGCAGCCAACAATACTCTCTGCTGCCTTAACAACTCCGCACAACCCCATCCTATCCTGGGTAGTACAGCTTCCGTACCACACACATAAACCATAAGTGAGCACGCTCTCAATGGCACAGTGATAGAAGGCAAGCAGCAGCTTTTGTGGAAGATGGTTTTTCCTTAGAATTCTCAGGAAGTACAGTCTCTGCTGCGCCTTCTTCACAAGCCCCCTTATGTTTGCACTCCAGGACAGATCCTCCTGTAATTCAATGCCCAGAAATCTGAACATTGTTACCCTCTCCATGCAGATTCCATCAATCAAGAGTGGCTGGAAGTATGATTTAGGTATGCTCGCATAAAGATATAATAATAATAATAATAATAATAATAATAATAATAATAATAATAATATATTATTTGTACCCCGCCCATCTGGCTGGGTCTCCCCAGCCACTCTGGGTGGCTTCCAGCAAATATTAAAATACATTAACATGTTACAGATTAAAAACTTCCCTAAACAGGGCTGCCTTCAGGTATTTCCTAAATGTTATGTAGTTGTTGATCCCTTTGACCTCTGATGGGAGGGCGTTCCACAGGGCGGGCGCCACTACCGAGAGGCCCTCTGCCTGGTTCCCTGTAGCTTTGCTTCTCGCAGTGAGGAAACCGCCAGAAGGCCCTCAGCACTGAACGGTGGGGGTGGAGACGCTCCTTCAGGTATACAGGACTGAGGCCGTTTAGGGCTTTAAAGGTCAGCACCAACACTTTGAAGATGCAAACCAAGCTAAATTTCTTCATCATCCCTAAACAGGACACTTAAAAAAATCAGGAACTGGTGTAAAATGTACAAGTATTGTGACCTGGAACTAATAAAATACAGTATGTTCCATTATCTGGCCATTTTAATTTCTGATCTCATACAACCGTGGCTCATATCCTTCTACAGATATTTGTTTCCTTGCTTCTTACATATCCTGAGCTGGTAACCATAAAACCAGGTAGACTTTATTCATTGGCTACTGAAGCAAAGTATGCACCAGTGTGTGGGAATGGCTGATATCAAAGCTAATTAAAGTACTATACTTTGATTTTCATCGGTGAGCAGATACTTGCAATCTAATTCAATTTGTCACCCTCATTGAGTATATAAATATTGGATATGTGTGTTTGGGAGGAACGGTAGCAGCTTCCGATCAGGCTGCTTTAAAAAAAAAAAAAGTTTTCTTGTTTCATTAGGTAGTAAATGTTTATTTTGTTTTAAGCCTTTAGTATAATTTTAAAGACATTTTGAAAAGGGGAAAGAAATAAAAAACTGGCATCCTGATGCAAAGAAAGCGGAATGTGAGGACAGTAAAGCAAGGGGAGAGAAAGTGACAAGTAAGAAAGTCAATGAAGCTATAACATGTGTGATTGACAAGTAGGATAGCCAGTAAAGTGAAGTGAGAGTAGGGTTGGAAAGATCTGTCAACTTCATTTTTAACTCAGTTTCTCATTTTTCCATTCTTATATTCTCCACGTTTCCACACCAGTTTGTGATTTTAAAAAAAGTCTTCTTGAAAATTCATCAGCATTCAGTGCAAATTCCTTCTAGCACACACAAGTTCATAATACACACATTCACAACAATTTCCCCCAAGGTAATGAACTTTTAGGGACGCGGGTGGCGCTGTGGGTTAAACCACAGAGCCTAGGGCTTGCTGATCAGAAGGTCGACGGGTCAAATCCCCGTGATGGGGTAAGCTCCCATTGCTTGACCTGGAAGCTGTACGCTGGCTCCCTCGTCCAATAATGCGAGATGAGTGCCGCAACCCCAGAGTGGGTCACGACTGGACCTAATGGTCAGGGGTCCCTTTACCTTTACCTAATGAACTTTAGTATGTTACAGTTCACTTTACTGGCCGAGGGAGCCGGCGTACAGCTTCCGGGTCATGTGGCCAACATGACTAAGCAGCTTCTGGTGAACCAGAGCAGCGCACGGAAACGCCGTTTACCTTCCCGCCACAGCGGTACCTATTTATCTACTTGCACTTTGACGTGCTTTCAAACTGCTAGGTTGGCAGGAGCTGGGACCGAGCAACGGGAGCTCACCCCGTCGTGGGGATTCGAACTGCCGACCTTCTGATTGGCAAGCCCTAGACTCTGTGGTTTAACCCACAGCGCCACCCGCATGCCTTAACTGCATGGTAGCTTATAGTGATTAAATAAAGCAGAGTAGACTTCAATATTTCTTGCAGCATTTCACCAAAACCTGCCCTCAAATGTTATGCCCACATTTTCCTAATTGAGAAATATGTAAACAATTGATCATTTTTAGTAAATACCACAATAACTGCAAAATAAATCTGAGATAACCTTGTATTGCAAAACGGTTGTGTATTGGTAAACTAAGCATGTTCTTGATTGATTCAAAATATGTAATGTCTAATTAGTTATTCAGGGAAAGCGCAAAGTATGTAGAAATCACATCAATTCTAAGTGCTAATGAAATGCACAGAGGAGTAGCTGACATAACAAGCCTTCTTGGTCTGGGAAAGAAGTGAAAAATAATTTGAATAATTTATTAGAATTTTTTTTTTTTTTTTTTTAAAATCTGGAATAAATTATCGCTTGGTCATTTTTCAGTCGGGTTCCAGTACTGAAACGAGATCATCATAATCTGACTGAGAAAATGACTGTCTCAATGAAAATATATCTTTATTTAAATGTCAGCTTGCATCCTTAGAAACCTTTTTGTGGAAGCAAGTCCTAAACCAGTGATGGCTAACCTTGACACCCCAGATGTTTTGGAACTACAACTCCTATCATCCCTAGCTAACAGGATCAGTGGTCAGGGATGATGGGAATTGTAGTCCCAAAACATCTGGAGTGTCAAGGTTAGCCATCACTGTCCTAAACTATTGGTTAACTCTGTGGCATAGACTGCCAAGCCACTATCTTGCCCAATGCCTATGGCGAGATGTATTCTCTAGCCCTTGGACTAGTAGAATTCATGCCAATCTACTGTGTTATGGAATCTCCCCCTCGGATTCTCTAAAAATAGATCTTAATACTGCTCAAAGACTTATTCAACAAAGATTGGATGACATCGATCGGCATCGAAACCACATGTTGGGGGGGGGGTCTGTTCGCCATAGAACATTGGTATTACCTCAACTAATTGTGCCCCATCATACCTTTCCTCCCCCTCTACTGCTTCCCAAAGATTTGCCTTCATTAAAGCGAGAATTAATGTTTTTCCCTCCAATGTTCTGAGACATAGATTTTCGAAAGGCCAAGTCTCTGCCCTATGTGATTGCGATAAGGAGTCAGTGGAATCTCTTCACTGTTTGTATGACTCTTGTTTAGCGTGGCTCGGGCAAATCTACTGGGACCAATAATCCAGAAACTAGATAGTACCCCAGCAGAATCCCACCTTGCCCAAATTTTGCAAGATAAGGATACTCATATGACCGTGCAAGTGGCAAGGAATTTGGTCGCTGTTCTCTCCCAAAAGCGACGTAAAGGTTTACTGTATAATTAGTAAAGGCTTATTAAGTTATCCCATTTATTATAAATACATATTTATTTTTATCTATTCTATGTATTTTTAAATATCATTAGGGATGACTGTGGTATGTGATATGTTATATATGTTTAGGGAGGCTTTTAATGTTTAATAGATTACTGTATTTTAATGTTCTTTTGGAAGCCGCCCAGAGTGGCTGGGGAGACCCAGCCAGATGGGCGGGGTATAAATAATAAATTATTATTATTATTATTATTATATCGACTGATGTGCTTACCTCGCACAAGTTTGTTATTTATGTGTGTTTTATTTTGTATGGGCCTATGGCTGTAAATAAACATCTCTCTCTCTCTCTCTCTCTCTCTCTCTCTCTCTCTCTCTCTCAATGTCAGCTTGGAAGAGGCTTTTGCTTTGTAAGAAAGCCACAAATCAGGATAATCCATGGGGGAAAAAACAGAGCTCAAAGATCAGCTGGTAGCAAAAATTGCCTGGATACAGCCTGTTCAATATGGCTGAAACAGCATGGTAAGAAATCAAATAACAATCATCATTACTACTATTAATTGGCTACTAAATGGAAATATATAAAGAAGCTGTGACCTATTATTGCTAATATGGTGTTCTCGCTTTCTTGGTGTCCCCAACTTGCAGCATGAACTTATGCATGCTTACTCTGAAGCAAGCCTCACTGTTATTAAATGGAGCTTTCTCTCCTTAAAGTATACCTTAAAGTATAAGGAGAGAGAGAGAGAGAGAGAGAGAGAGAGAGAGAAAAGAAGAAGAAGAAGAAGAAGAAGAAGAAGAAGAAGAAGAAGAAGAAGAAGAAGAAGAAGAAGAAGATATCCGGGCATGATTTATGAAATCTGATTAATTCGTTTTCTATGTGTGATTTGTGTCACTTTAAAATATATTGGTTAAGGTTTCTCTTCTGTTGTGTAATCTCTGGCTTCTAGAGAGATTTCCAACAAAGTGAAACCTTAATGCCAAATCTCTTAGTTCTGTGTGATTCTAGATCGAAGTGACACATTAATCTCACAAGCGCCATCCGAAAGTAACTCACATTTCATTACTGCATTATTGTAGATCTCAGAGACATCAGAGAGTCTTCCTTTGAATCAACAGGCATATCGAGACAAGGGAGCCTCAGTTTTAATATTCTGAATGTGTTTGCTAGTTGATGTGGTGACTATGAAGGAATTAACATCTGAAAACCTGTCAGCAAAGTACATTTTCTTTATATAGAGAGAATGTTGGCTGTGATTCATTCTTTGAAACATCGGAGACAATGGAGAATATTAAACTTAAGATGGGGAGGAAGTGACAAAACAAGAACTGTGCCCGGTTCTGCTGAATTTCTAGCTGGTGCTAGTTAATGTGATGGAAGTAAGAAAAGTAGGAAATGAATGTACACAATGGTTCAACTTGAAGCTCCCATTCTTGATCCACTAAGTCCTATAACTATTTCAGTACACATGATTAGATGACTGAAGAATTACAGAGCAGTAGCTGTGATAGAGAGTTTGGTAGGGTCTTAAAGCTTTGAGTTTTGAAAACCCTTCGCTTTATGGAAAATATCACCATAATTTAAGGATGCAGTTCATGAATCAGGGGAGATTGTTGGAGATTCATTCTCCGTGTCTGCAGTCATGGGATTCTTATCTATCACATGACGGTGTTTTGATTCCACAATGGGAAGTGACGAAGACTGGATGTTTGTATTACTGTGTTTCCTGAAGTGGGACTATTGTCCTTTGTTCTTTCTCTTTGCTGCCTGATGCTAGAGAGAGAGGGAGCCATGTTGCAGTGCTCTGTGTGTGTTTATATGTAAATAAAGTAGATTAGCCACAATGCTGTGTTGCTGAGGTCTGTTAGGCATGCTGAGCAAACTCTGCGGATCCCTAAGTGTGCTAATGTCTTCTGCCATTAGTCACTGTGATGTTTGGGCAGAAGAAAGCTTTTGAAGCTCCCGAACGATTGCCTAGGAGGGAGGGAACATGCCAGTCGGGCCTGTGTCTCTGCCAAGTTCCTACTCATGTGTAGGAATCCTGACACTGTCACCATAATTTAAGGACCTAGCTCCTCAAATTATTGAATAAACCCATCTGCAGACTCTGAAGATTTCAAACCTAGTTCAAGATTCTGGGATCATGCGATGAAACATGGTACATCCTGATTAGTAGCGTGTTTGTTTTCCCCTATAATTACCAGAAAGTCATGCTTTTGAGTTTATAAAGTGCTTCAATGGATTGGTGATTACATCATTAAATAGAACAGATTGCTCCTTGATCATCAGTTAGAAACATTTAACATACAGGCAGCTCCCCAATTGTGCGCAATCAGCATGTGCGCAACTGCTGATGTGCGCCATTTTGGGTGCTGAAAGGGGGCGGGGACAGAATGGGGCGGAATGGGGCGGGGGTAGAACAGGATAGAACAGACTGTGTGCTGTTTGCTGATTTTAGGATGCATTTTAATTGATTGCCTGATTTTATGTTAATGTGTTATACATTTGATGTTAGCCGCTCTGAGCCCGGTTTTGGCCGGGAAGGGCGGGGTATAAATAACAATTATTATTATTATTATTATTATTATTATTATTATTATTATTAAAGTGGCAGAGAACAGAACCCCCCCCCCCCATAAGTGGAAATTCCCCTGTATTTCGCTCAACAGCACTGTCAACAGCATCCTTCTTCTCCATATAAGTGTAGCAAGATTTGGTATAGTTTTCAGTGTCTGAATGGGGAAAAATAGCACAGGATGTAGGGATACTTTACCTTAAGCATTGCTTTGAAGCAACAACACTGTACATGTCCATCAATATTCCAAATGGATATGCAACTGCAATCTGATCCTTGTTATTGACCAATTTATCATCTCTTCCCAATTAATAATGCAATTAGAGCAACAATCCCTGAAAATGACGAGATGGTTAAACAATGTAGAGTTTGTCTTTTCTGCTATCTAAAATTAGCATGTAAGCAATTATGCTTGGGGAGCAATTACTGAAGTTGAAGTGTGAAGTACCGAAGCAGACAGCAGGAGTTTACTTTTGAATTAACTTAGCTGTGGCCAGCAACTCTACGTGTCAGGAAAATATATTCCTTTATGGGGTTTAAAATAGAGTTAACCTGGGTTTGTAGCTCTTGAGATAAAAGTAATTAAAGCTTGTTATTATAGGTGGAAAACCCAAAGAAATCTTCAGAGTATGTCAGGGCATCCTTTAAAGTAAGATCTCAACATGCACAAGTGTAGTTCTTATGACATTGAGCAAAAAGCATAGGGTTCCTCTGTTCAAAATGTCTAAAGTGTTTTCTTTTTCAAAATGGCCCAATGGAAAATCTGTACGGGCATTTCATTGTTGATACACGTGATCCTAGTAAGCCACACATCTGTTGTAATAATCCTTGCTCATGAAACACACAATCTGATGCCTCCGTTGGGGATACCATTAGTCACATTTCTAGTTTAGCATTTAAATTTGAGCAGGGATGGGAGAGAAATTCCATTCAGTTTGCATTTAAAGGCAAATCGATCATATTACACTTTCTGATTCGCATTGTGAATCAAAACACAGCCACCCTTCGCACTTATCCAAATTTTGTGATGCAGTTCTTCAACCAACCAATGTTTACAACAGCCAAAAACATATATAAAACTTCCCATGTTCCTAAAACCTTCTCCAAAGGTATTTGGCACTTGTATAGTTAACATCATTTTATTTGTCTAAGGTTTTAATGAAGAGTGAAGTTAGTTAGTTAGTTATTGTTTTGAAGATTTCATAGTACCGTATTTTCTGGCATATAAGACGACTGGGCGTATAAGACGACCCCCAACTTTTCCAGTTAAAATATAGAGTTTGGGATATACTCGCCGTATAAGAAATACGACCCGGCGTATAAGACGACCCCCGACTTTTGAGAAGATTTTCCTGGGTTAAAAAGTAGTCTTATACGCAGGAAAATACTGTAATTTTTTTTTTGACTCAGCTGTTACTGAATAAATATTTAGTTCCTTTATTGCATTTTAATAATGCTTTTGTGTCTGCCTTAATTTTTTTTAAAACATTAAATGGTGGAATATTATATATATATATATAAAATGAATCTGGGTACATGAGAAGAATATAATTAGAAAATGATGCTCAGTGCAGGTGGATTTAAATTGAACTTACTTCCAAATAAACGTGAAGTGTCTCAGTCACACACATGCACAAATCTATGATGAATTTGAAAAAAAAAAACACCATATATTAGAAATGGAAGTATTGACTTCCCCCACTTTAAAAGGAAACTAAACCGACAAGTTATCTTTGCAGGTTCAGAAAAATGTTTCTCTCTTTCATCCTTTCTCTATCATGTTTTGGCCTTTAATGTTATCTTGAATACCTTCAGGCCAAGTGGTATCGTTTCATGTGTGTCTAGATTGCTGAATGTCACTGAGGAAGCAGTGCCGGAGGATGTTGACCTGGGAATACTTGTGACAGTGGGGAAGAAGCCAGATAATAAAGACAAGAGCAGAACACATAAGGGGGGAAAACAAGGTATGGAAATGCTTTTACTGCTGAACCTTCTAAACTTTCCTATTTTGATCACAAAGAAAAGGTAGTTTTTATGTCTCGGTATATTTTGAGGGAGGAAAACAGAGAGAAGGCGAGTGCACATCAAATGGTGTTTAAACAGGCCATAACTTTTATTGAAAAGGATTCCAGAACAGTGGGGTCAACCAATTCAATGTGCCATAATAATGGGTCATGTAAATGGATGCATAATATGAGCAGGAATATAAGGCATCTATAGCCCAGGGACCCAGGTGGCGCTGTGGGTTAAACCACAGAGCCCCAGGCTTGCTGATCAGAAGGTTGGCAGTTCGAATCCCTGCAACGGGGTGAGCTCCCGTTGCTCGGTCCCAGCTCCTGCCTACCTAGCAGTTCAAAGGCACGTCAAAGTGCAAGTAGATAAATAGGAACCGCTCTGGCGGGAAGGTAAACGGCATTTCCGGGCGCTGCTCTGGTTCGCCAGAAGCGTCTTTGTCATGCTGGCCACATGACCAGGAAGCTGTACGCCGGCTCTCGGCCAAAAAAATGAGATGAGCGCTGCAACCCCAGAGTTGGACACGACTGAACCTAATGGTCAGGGGTCCCTTTACCTTTTATAGCCCAGGCTAAAAATTGACTGCTCCCAAAATTGAAAGCCTGTGGAATTTTGCCCAATTTAAAATTTAAACTCAGTTCGGTATACAGTACAGCAAGTAAAATGTGTGCAATAAAATCTCTGCCTGAGCATTTGTCACTCCCCCCCCCCCCAGGATAATGAGGAACTGTTAGTGAGCACTCTTTGGGTTGAGCCAGTCAACCAGCTACAAATCCACCAAATAGTTACCTTGTCCAGCTCACATTTTACCAGCTCCTCTGCAAGACTATCATGGGGGACTTTGTCACAAGCCACAATGAAATCAAGATATGCTACATCCACAACATTCCCCTGATCCACCAAGCTTGTAACTTTATGAAAAAGAAAAGAAATGAGATTCATCTGGCATGCTGGGTCTTAGTAATCAGAGCTTCCTTTTCTAAGTGCTCATCCTGGTATCATTGTCAAGTTCACTGATCAGTAGTTACCTGGGTCTTCCTTTTTGAAGATGGAGATGGCATATTTGCAAATATACTCATGCTCTACCCATACTCCCAGAATATGGAAATTGTGTGTCACATAAGCAGTAAACACTGTGGAACTTGCTTACATCCTAGCCAATTTCCCTTGGCCTTATAGCCCTAATCTTCAGGACACCTCCAGGAGTGTCACTTATGGAAACGCTCTTCATCAGTTTCCTTCAGATTTCCTCGTCCCACTGGAGCTACCCACTGTCATGTCTAAGCCTTTCCCAAGAGTCCCTTGACCTCCAGGAGAGGCGTTATGGGAGGGGGGACGGGGGCTGCAGTGGGGAAGAGGCAGTGGGAAAGTCCCATTGTGCAAGCAATCTTCTGCTTGTGCGACTGTTGAATACCATCTAATGAACTGGCTATTCTCATTTCCACATTGATCTTTAGTTTTGCTGCCTATCTGGTCTGGATAAGTGAGTCCCAAGGGAAGAATAACACAGGGCTCATATATTATTTGGAGGTAGGGGAGAGCGAGACCTTGAGAAATTCTTGTTAGCATCTGAAAAACAAATCTCTGGTTTTCAGGCTGCATTTGTTTTTGCTTACCTCTGTGCTACTATCATTTATGATCATGCTTTGAGCCATATTAAGTAATTATTCCCTCTTCTTGTTTACACATTTTAAATGCATGTAGCCTGTTATAGTTAGGCACCCTCTAGCTATTGCTTAGCAAAGCTCTGCATGCTCTGTAATTTTTAAAATCCTCCCTAGAAATGAATAATTTTAGTTTTTTTAAGCCCTTTTGTTTCTTCTGCTCTATGTTCTTCCAGTATTGGACAGATCCAGATGCTTGAGGAAATGTCCAACAGTCAAGGGCACTGCTTCAATATCCATCCATCCATTCATTTTCTTTGCATGCCACTTTCCCATTAAAAAATAATCCCCAAAGCAGCTTACAATCAAGAAACAGGGATGCATTTCCAACACTACAAAAACAATTTCACAATAACGTAGCAAAACAAAAATATAGTAACATACAAAAAAAAGCCACACACTTCAATGCTATAAATATAACAAGATTACTTAAATGTCCTGCAGCACCTAATAGCAAAAAATAACAAGGAGCTTCATAGTTTCACCTTAGTCCTAGAAACTCCCATGATGTTGCTCACAGTCCCTCTACTGCAACAGCTTCCTATAAGGCAGACATGGCCAAACTTGGCCCTCCAGCTGTTTTGGGACTACAACTCCCATCATCCCTAGCTAACAGGACCAGTGGTCAGGGATGATGGGAATTGTAGTCCCCAAACAGCTGGAGGGCCAAGTTTGGCCATGCCTGCTATAAGGCTTCCAAGGGCAAAGGGATACTCAATGCATTACCATCTATTTCCAGTCTCTCTCATGTTAGCCTATAACGAAGGATGAAAATGTCCTGAACATCCTTCCTGAAAGCACTGCAGTCCTCTTTTCCTTCCCTTGAGCCCAGAAACCTCTGGCACAGGGGGGTACTGTTGTGGAGCTGCCTTCCCAAACGTATTATTCCTGCTTTCTGGGCTGGTGGTAGTGAGCTGAAGCTGTGTGAGCACACTGGCAGGAACACAGTCTTGGCTCTGCCAATGCACAAACGGAGCCCTGAATTCGCTGCCATCTTGCCATCCTCTAGCTGTAGTGATGCTAATGTCAGGAGGGCAGCTGTTGATATTTAAACAGTATCACAGCGGGTGGTGCTGTGGTCTAAACCACGGAGCCTCTTGGACTTGCCGATCAGAAGGTCAGTGGTTCAAATCTCTGCGATGGGGTGAGCTCCCGTTGCTCTGTCCCAGCTCCTGTCAACCTAGCAGTTCGAAAGCACACCAGTGCAAGTAGACAAATAGGTACCACTGCGGTGGGAAAGTAAATGGCGTTTCTGTGTCCTGTTGTGCCAGAAGCGGTTTAGTCATGCTGGCCACCTGACCCGGAAAGCTGTTTGTGGACAAACGCCGGCTCCCTTGGCCTGAAAGCAAGATGAGTGCCGCAACACCATACTGTAGTTGCCTTTGACTGGACTTAATCATCCAGGGTCCCTTCACCTTTTTACCATTACTTAAACAGTTGATCGTGTAAGTAATTCTGTTGCAGGTCAACTGTGCATTATGTGAAACAAAATGCTTCTTTTTGAATAGGTTTTTAGCGGGTTTGTTTTAAGATATGATTTCCCATTGGCGTCTTCTTCACTCTCATTTTTTAGACTTTCTGCACTAATCACAAGTGCTGTAGATATACCATCATAAGAGCTATATCAGAGCCGCTGAGGAATTTATTATGATTTCCACACCTTTTTCGGTTCTGCAGAACAGGACCAGGTGGAACAGACTGAGGGTGATGTCTTGCCAAAATATGCAATGAACATTTAATTAATTAATGTACCATTGTGCCCACATGTCCCAATCTAATTACCAAAGCATCTGTCCTCTATTTGCCATGCAGAATGTGGAACATTGGAATCCTACACATGCCTACTAAGTATCACAGAGTTCCGTGGGTCTTGCTTCCAAATATTAGATTGCGGCCTAAACTTCATAGTAGTGGTGCTGCAAACCTATGGACACTTAACTGGGAATTGGACCCATTGACCTACTTGTCAGTAAACATGCATAGGCTTGTGGTGTGGATCTTATGCAAAATGAAATTGAGTTAAGATGCAAAGTAGTGAACTTTGTGGGCACTTTGTGTATAGAAAAAGAGCTTTGAAAGGGGGCCAAAGAAGCTTCAGAGGAGGAAAAAGGGTGCTTAACTTTAGACTCTGCTGGTCATTTTCCTGCTCCAAATTGCCCCTTCCCGACTGCTTTTCCCTTGAAGGACTCCAGGCATATTTGTTGAAATATACTCGGAGTTGAGTGTTGATTTCATGCTCTTTATTTCAGCTCATGGTAAACAGTGAATGAGTGCTGTCCCCAAAAACCTCTGGCTATATTTACATTATTTACACAATGGGTTCCGTGTGATTGGCTGATTCAACTCCTGAAGCCTGATTGAACTGTTCCTGCAGGCCAATCAGGTTGCTGATCCACTTCCTCCTTCAGGCGGATTGGGCAGCTCCTGCAGACCAATCAGGTTGCTGTCTATGTGCCTAGGATCCAAGCTCAGTAGATCAGAAATTTATGTTTAATGGATAGGGTGCATATGTTTTAGTCCTGCTCCTTCTTAGCTCAAAGTTGGCCTTTCCACTCAAAGGGAAAGCCCACCCATGGGGGCGGGGCTTGACTAGCATGCATTTATGTGTAACATGCAGTTAGGTCCTGTGTAAAAACCATTTCTCACTGCTTTGCATGCATCAAAATATTTTCTTTAGGGGAAGAGAAAATGATTTCCAGTAGAAGCCTATACTTACTTAGTATAAGTAAATAAGAAGCAAGTCCCATTGAATTCAATGATATTTATTCCCAGGTAAGTGGGTATAGGATTTCAGCTTAGAGTTGTAAGAGTCATAGTCCTGGACAGTTGTTACTAAGTTTATCATGGAAAAATGAGGGAGTGTCTAGATGACTTCTTATTCCTCTCCTTAACTTTTTTTTTTACCACTATATTTTCATAATGTACAAATTGAATTCATCATTAGTGTGTTAATAATAATAATAATAATAATAATAATAATAATAATTTATTATTTGTACCCCGCCCATCTGGTTGGGTCCACCCAGCCACTCTGGGCAGCCTCCAACAGATATTAAAATACATTAAAATATCACAGGTTAAAAAATTCCCTAAACAGGGCTGCCTTGAGGTATTTTCTGAATGTCAGATACCGTAGTTGTTTACCTTTTTGACCTCTGCTGGGAGGGCGTTCCACAGGGCGGGTGCCACTACCGAGAAGGCCCTCTGCCTGGTTCCCTGTAGCTTTGCTTCTCGCAGTGAGGGAACCGCCAGAAGGCCCTCGATGCTGGATCTCAGTATCCGGGCTGAACGGTGGGGGTGGAGACGCTCCTTCAGGTATACAGGACCGAGGCCATTTAGGGCTTTAAAGGTCAGCACCAACACTTTGAATTGTGCTCGGAAACGTACTGGGAGCCAATTTAGTTCTCTCAGGACCCGTGTTATGTGGTCCTGGCGGCCACTCCCAGTCACTAATCTAGCTGCCGCATTCTGGATTAATTGCAGTTTCCGGGTCACCTTCAAAGGTAGCCCCACGTAGAGTGCATTGCAGTAGTCCAAGCGGGAGATAACTAGAGCATGCACCACTCTGGCGAGACAGTCTGCGGACAGGTAGGGTCTCAGCCTGTGTAACAGATGGAGCTGGTAGACAGCTGCCCTGGACACAGAATTAACCTGCGCCTCCATGGACAGCTGTGAGTCCAAAATGAGGACCAGGCTGCGCACCTGGTCCTTCAGGGGCACAGTTACCCCATTCAGGACCAGGGAGTCCCCCACACCCGCCCGCCCCGTTCCCCCAAAACAGTACTTCTGTCTTGTCAGGATTCAACCTCAATGTCCATTATACCTTTACTTTCCCCAGAAAGCATATTCATGACTGGTTTCCCCAGTCTTACAATGTTTTTAAAAACCCACATCTTCAAGAAGGAAAAGTCTCAGCAGCTGAAATTTGCATGTGTGCAAATTGTTGAAATCTCCCAAGTGAGAGAAAACGATTAGTCTCTTGCTTGCTTGATGTGCTCCACATGGCTGTGTGTGTTTCTCCTTTCCTTCTGTGATCCATTCACTCATCCAGATCCAGTTTGCCCAATCACCACAACAGCTTGATCACCACAACAGCTACTCACTTTGGGTTTTAGTAAAGCAAACAGTCTAATTTGTCAGCGCCTAAATGATATCGAGCACCAGAACAACTTGGCCACAATAAGGAAATTTTGCTCATGGTATGACTATTTTCCATCTTCCCATTTCGACTCCTGCATAACCAGGGTGGATTTGATTTAAATCAAATTGATTTAAATCACGATTTAAATCACAATTTAAATCACTAGTCAGTAAGGCTTGATTTAAATCACTAGTCAGTAAGACTTGATTTAAATATTTTTTTTTACAGAAAGACTCATTCTTGCTGGTATAATCTTAATATTTACCTTAATATGAAGGTTTCATTTTTGGAATAATAAATTTTCAGAGTAGTTTTTACAGTTATATCAAAAATTACTGATTTGGTTATACTACTAGAAATACATAGACAGATAATTATGAAATTATCGTGAGGTTTAATAAGTTAACTGTTTATATTTGGACAACTTTTCTGCTGTACTTTATTGGAAGGAGAAAAATAATCATTTCCTTAATAACCAACTAAACAATTTATTTAACTAAAACAATAACATGATAGCATATGTATCCATGTTTGTTAACTGATGTGGTTAAACATTTTTTTAAAAATACTTAGACTGAGTTTTAGCACACTTGATAAACTTAAAACAAATCCTTATTTCCTGATGAATAGCCTTTGGACTACAGTGTAACTTAAATAGAAGACTATATTTAGAAAGATTTTTCCTCCAAAAGCATTTTATTTTAAAAATACAATTTAAATCAAAAAAACCGATTTAAATCAAAAAAATCCGATTTAAATAAAAAAAATCCGATTTTTTTGATTTTTTAAAAAAATCATTGATTTTTATCCACCCTGTGCATAACCTAGCAATTCTAAAATATAGACACACTTTTACTTTCGCAAGATTGAATGTACTTGAGGGATTGTACTTGAGGGATGATTCCAACAGATTCCACATGAAAAACGCTAATGTCCCTGTGGAGATGGCAGTCCCGAATCGGTGGCGCATTCCCTTCTGGCTTGCACTCTTTATAAAGACTTGAGGAATGAGATTATCACTCCTCTTTTATTGTCCATTCCTGGTCGACCAGCCACTTGATCTTGGCAGATCAAGATGAGCAGGTGGCAGCAAAGGTTGCAAGGTTTTTAGCTGGGGCAATCAGAATAAGATCCACTATTTGACTATTGATTCAAAACCCTAAAATGTATTTTATATAATTGACTTTTTATTTCTATTCTTTGTATATTGTATTGCTGTTTTATTGCTATGGCTGATGGCTGAAGCAAATAAAGATTCATTCATTCAATCAATCCCAATTTCAAAGCAGCATTGCTTTCAGAACCTTTATTCTGCCTATTAACCGGCTTTTTTCTCTTTGGGATGCAGTCTTCTCCATTCTCAAAGGCTGGTCTGATCAATTGTCCAAGAAATGGCAGATTGACATTGATTTGGTCTCCTTTGTAAGTATGTTTAAATGCTAAATTATAACATGTGAATACAGACTTTAATGTATGCCTGCTTCCTCTCTCTTCTCTCTCTCTCTGTTTTTTTTTTTTTTAATCTCTCCTCCTATGTTCATTATTCCGTAGAAAGGTCATTGCTTCTACAGCTGGAAAAAAGCAAACAAATCGTAAAATCCTAGGAAGGGGTTCAAAAACTGATTACAATTTCATTTGCACAATTCTTCTCTGCAGGGAAAAAAAAGGGGTCACTCCTACTGTATTAATTTGTACTGAACAAATGTTTCAAATACAGGAAGTAGGAGATGAGGAAAGCATAAACCAGAAAGGGGGGAGTTGTATATTGTCGATAAAGAAGCTAGTGAATCAATCAAGTCTGCCTTATTTTATATCAGATCCATTTATCAGTGGGATGCTTTGGAAATAATGTGGGCATTTCTCTATCCTGTTTTCCCCTCCTTAATTCACTTTTAATGTTACAGTATTACCTAGGAGTAATGGACTCACTCCTCATCCATGACTGGGTCTCCATCAGCACTGACCTTTCTTGTGGTAGCTTAGCTGAGATATCGGATATTAGTGTGAGGAAGTGATGGCACATTTTCCTTGAATTCATTCTAATCAAGCTAGAAATAATTTACATTGATAGTGTAGGCTATCTCTGTTCGCAAATGACAAACACATTAGTCAAGCTATTGATCCTTCTCGGCTCTTTTTATGTTGCTTATACAGTCTGGATCTTCCCTGCCTCTGGGCAGCAGGATAAATTTGGAGGATTTTAGGATTTCCTCCAGTGCAGGCAACAGGCTGCAAATCAATAACATAACTTTGATATGACTTTTCTTACTTCTCATCCTAGAAGACAGAATGCAGCTATTAAAGGCCTTTCACATATCTGGCCTGGAGGAGAATTTGGTGAAAATCCATATGGATAAGACTGTTAGGCCGTGTGTTATACTAAAGGCAGTAATAAAAGACAAACCCCTCCCTTATTGTCAACTTCTCAAAAGATTCCATCAATGGTGTCTCCGAAAAATCTTACACATCACTTGGGAAGACAGGTGATCTAATGCCAGTTTACTGGATGAAGCAAAGATCACCAGTGTTGAAGCAATGATTCTTCAACATCAACTTCGCTGGACTGGTCATGTTGTGAAAATGCCTGATGATCGTCTTTCAAAGCAACTACTCTATTCCGAACTTAAAAATGGAAAGTGTAATGCTGGTGGTCAACAAAAGAGGTTTAAAGACTGTCTCAAGGCAAATCTTAAAAAATGTAGTATAAACACCGACAACTGCGAAACACTTGCCTGCGAGCGCTCCAGTTGGAGAACAGCCTTTACCAAAGGCATAGCTGTCAACCCTCCCTTTTGTTGAGGGAAACTCCCTTATTCCAATGCCATTTCCCGCTGCTATCCCGGATTGTTGATATCCCTTAAATTTCCCAGATTTCAAAGGAAGCAGCTCCTCTCCCTCCCTGCCGGCCAGGGAGGCTCCTCAGCTGCGTTGCTTGGCTGCCAATCAGGAGTCTGAGACCGACTGGGGGCGGAGCTTGCATGCCTTGTGCAGCCAGACCCTCACGCCCAACCAGACAGACAGCCTGCCTGCTGTCTATGTGCTCTCTCTTTCGCTCACCCGTTTGTGCGCAGCCTCTGGAGCGCAGGGTGGCAAGGCTACTTGGCGCCATTGCACCGCCCTGGCGGCATCCCTTATTTTCAAATCCGAAAGTTTGGAAAATCCCTTATTTTCAAATCCGACAGTTGACAGCTATGGCCAAAGGTGTCATGGACTTTGAAGACACTCAAACTCAGAACGCAAGGCAGAAACGTGCTAAGAGGAAGGCACGCTTGGTAAATCCACATCGTGATCAACTCCCGCCTGGGAACCAATGACCCCACTGTGGAAGGGCGTGTGGGTCCAGAATTGGCCTCCACAATCACTTACGGACTCATTGTTAAAACTGTTTATGGAAGACAATTTACTTGACTACGAGTGATCGCCAAAGAAGAAGAAGAAGCTTATATATATCTCCTGCTTTGAGGTTTTTTTTTACTACAATCAAGCACTGTATACATTGTATGGAATAAATAAATAAAAATTATTGGTAAAAACAAGGCATTAAAAACATTTAAAAGGTGATTGAAATCAACAGTGACTAAAAAGAGATAGTTACAGGTAGGTAGCTGTGTTGGTCTGTCATAGTCAAAACAAAATAAAAAAATTCCTTCCAGTAGCACCTTAGAGACCAACTAAGTGCATGCACACGAAAGCTCATACCAAGAACAAACTTAGTTGGTCTCTAAGGTGCTACTGGAAGGAATTTTTTTATTTTGTTTTAAAAAGAGATAAAGCACATGTAACTTCTACATCTCTGAATAGCCTTGGCTAAACAAACATGTCTGAAGCGGGTGCCAAAAAGAATTCAGTGACATCAATAGGCTGTGGTGGAACAGATGGTTGATGGACCCAGAGGAAAGATGGTGTGAATTTAAAGGAGCATGCTGAAAAGGTTTAAGAAACACTGACCTGAATACACCTTAGAAAAAAATAATTTTTTGTTTCCTTTATATATCTTGTTTGTGTTTTGGATTATCTTTAAAGTGGCCTGGCTTGAAGTTTATAGTTCTATATCTATGCAGATATTAATGTTCATATAATAAAATGGTCCACCTCTGGATGATATTTTAGAGGCAATGCAAGTTCAGCTAAGATTCAAGAGTGTACCATGTGATAAAAACTTAGTGGGCACTCTGAAATTTAAGCTGTTTAGAAGTATTTTATCAGCTTGCAAACTATTTTGTGCTATTGTAGTTTTCCCATTGAACACTGTGCCCCTGCTGTTATCCAAAAAAATCAAGCTGTATTGTGTTATTATGAAGGAATGTGTTATCATTTACAATTTTCCCACCCCTGTTAAATCAAAGTTATAGCTTTTCAGGGTTCACAGTAGCAGAACAAAGGAGAAATTGTTCTCTTTATCTTCATCATGGCTTTTAACTATAAATTGAAACATCTTCATTTCTTGCTACACTTCCTCAGGAGAATTTGTCAACTGTGTTGTGCACTGGGGGAGAAATGTTTTGGGGGTTGATGGTAGAGGACAATTGTGCTAGGTGATGGGAAAGAGAAGTCAATTCTGTTCAAGAGTCTGGGAGAAAGTGAACACACACAATTAGAATGTATTAGCATATAACAAAATATGTTCATTACATAAAGGGTGCCAGTATTGCTTATGGTGGGGTGTTTTGAAATACATTATCGACTTTTTAAATATATCAACAGCGAGGGCTAAACTGGTGTTCAATCAATTTCCTCCCTCTTTATATAATTAAGCAGAGGTGGTTTTCGAAAGAATCCAAATGGCCTATGAAATATTGATTTAAGTCCCACATGCCATAATTAAACTTTAGTCAGACATTGTGTGGTTTGTATCTGAATGAAGCACGGAGGGGGGGCATGGAGGGATAAGCAACCATTAACACCAAGCCCCTCTCCTTTCAGTTAACTCACAGGCAAGGATAACATGAAATAATTGTCCTAGAAGATTGGGAAATGTTGCAATGGCAATGCTTTTAGGCTGCCCTCATTTGTTATTGTTATCGATTATTATAAGCAATGCTACATGAGGCAGAACTGCATTAACTGGGCTGAGTCTCAGGTAAGCGAAATTGACTAGTCTTGTATCCAGTCAAGGACCAGACACGTTTTTTTGTTTATTTGCATAATTTGTTTTTCCGTTTACTTCATACTACTTGGACTGAACACCTCACTTACTTAGCATCATGTGGAAGCTGAAATTATTTCTCTGCTTTGCGTTGCACAATATAAATGGGAAACTCTCCTCCATGCAAAATCAAATATGGCTAGGCAGCCATCCTCCCCGCAGACCACGTGGCTATCCTAAACAATGGGAATGCAATGGGAACACAACAGAGCTCAGGCAAGGCAATCGCCTTTAGGTTAAAACTAACAGCGATGCCTGTGCCTCACCTAAAATGGCTGCTGGAATAAAACCATGTGGCGGCCGTAACCCAGGCAACCATAAGGCCAGCGGCGCAGGTTTCAAAAGAAACAAGAAAACGACGGGCAAAGAACTAAAGCGCCAAGAATTCTTCAACCTCAGATAGCACAAGGGCCCTGCGCACGTTACCGATCACCCCTGGCGATCCAGGGGTGTGCTGAGGCTTGGCGTAGCAACAGAAGCGGGGATGCTGCCGTGGCTTGGGGTTCTCCCGGAGCAGGAACACGCAGCAGCCTTGGGGGTGCCCGACAAGAGGAAGGGAAGTGCGAACAGCACAAGTGATTTCAGCCCTTCAGCGCTCGGCAGGAGGGATTTTTTTTAAAAAAAAATGGAGACGATGATCCACAGTCTTGATTCGGTGCAAAACCTGAGCGAAAACGAGTCAGCTGGGTGGTGAGCAGGAGCAAGAGGGGGAGCTCCGGCCGTGCGCCCGCTTAAATGCAGCGGGCCCCGCCCCTGGAGCATCCTGATTGGATGCACAGGGGAGTGACACGGCCAGAATTTCCCCCAAGCACGCGAAGGGGTAGTGTCTCCCGCAACCCCATTTCCTTCTATGGGGCGGAAATAGCTTTATTAAAATACAAAAAATAAAAAATAAAAAAAATGGCAGCATACATTACAAAAACAAATATTCAGTGCATTGCAACTTTTCTACAATGGTGCGGCGACCTGAAGGATCACTTACTCAGACGTGAGTCTACCAGTACATTCAGACTATCTTCAACTGCATATCAATACTTCTCCAAGTTTTCATCTTCCTAAGTTATCTATACATTCTGTTACATTACAAGTGCATTTAAAATCCTGCTAATGTTTTAACCTGTTTACAATGATTTTGTATATACATTATAAACATTTCCCATTCTTTTTTAAAAATTCTTGTCCTCTTGATTCCTGAGCTTTCCAGTTAATTTTGCCATTTCGGCATAGTCCATCAACTTGGTTTGCCATTCTTCTCTGGTTGGGGCTTTCTCTTCCTTCCATCTCTGGGCTAATAACATCCAAGTGGCCATTGTAGCATACATAGTTTCCTCTGGTCTTTTGGAATCTTGGTACCTATAATTCTAGATCTATCAATCCTAATGCAGTTCAGCAATGTTTGTAATGCTGGTTTCCTTGAGCACCTTGTAGGAAGGCATCAGCTATGGCTCAAGCTTTGTTTTAAACCAGTGGGCATTGCCCCCTTGACATTGAGGGATGATTTCCAGTCATCATGGGAAAGGGAGGTCATAAAAGAGGTGCAGTCCTGTGGATTGTCACACCTCTACCTGGAGTCCATGACGTATAATCAAGCTAGAACTGCAATCTCCCGGAGACTGAGTGATATTGCCAGACAAGAGGACATAGCTCAAGTGAAACCAGGGATGTTCCTAGGGGACCAGATATATCAAATGACACCAGCCCCCTATCTCGCGGAAATCCACTATGTGGAATACTGCAGACTTCTTACAGCGGCTAGACTAAACGCCCTTGATTCCACGGTATTGTGGGGAAGGTACAAGGGAGTTCCATATGCCCAGAGAACCTGTCACTGTACTATGGGCGTGGTTGAGTCTACCGAACATATCCTTCTGTCTTGTCCTCTCTATGTAGAACTTAGGCAAAATCTTATAACTCCACTTTTACGTCAATCTAGCTTTCTACCCAGAGAAAGACAGGTTTTATATTTACTGAATAATATTACTAGAAATACAGTCTCCCTGGTGGCTAAATTTCTTTTTTAGCTTCTAAGATTTTAATTGATTGTATTGATATGGGGCTATTTGTTTAGTTCCATTCTATTGTGGATTATGTTTCCTTTTTTCAAAGTTCTTTCAGATGCTTTTAATTCTGTACAAATGTGTTCTTCTGACTGATGGTCGAATAAAAGAATGATGATGATGATGAAGGCATCAGAAGCATTGCCCTCTGTGCTGGTATTTGTTGATGCATATATTCAATTCCCCCCCCCCCAGTACAGTTGTAGCTTAATTAATCCAGTTAATTCTGACTCTTCCTTCCTTCCTTCTATGGTAAACAGATTTCCTGACTCTAGCCACTGTATATGGCTTGGGGACTGTTTGTTACCTGACTGGCAGAGGTTGTGCAGGTCTGCTATAGTTTCTTGGAATCTCAAACTATGGAGATTTATAAAGACATAGCACTTTCCATGAATAAATAACAAAATAAATGGAAGTTGCGGTGTAGAAGAGACCACTCACCAAAACACCACACATGTGAGCAACTGCTTCTTCCCCCAAATGCTCTAATGAGTTTCCAGGTCAGCACTAATTGCAAATGTATAAGAGGTTATTAATAGTTACTGGATTTTCTGCAGTAAAGGGAAATGTGGATTAAATGTAAGGAAAGGGAAGGGAAGGGTGGCAATCTGATGACAACACAGGAAATTGGCGTTCTTGGTAGAGTAATGCAGGAAAAGAAGCAAAAAGGACATCAAGGACTCAGGCCAAAAAAAGATTTGATGGATGTAAGTTATTCAAGTCTCTTATAGGTTTTATTCCTTGAGGTTTGTAAAAGAAGGAAACGCCAGGACAAGGCCTTGTTTCTGTATTCTTCCTCAGCTGGAAAATTGAGAGACCCTATGTTAAATATCACATTGAAAGTTTGAAGTTGTCTATTCTTCATCATATGGAAGCTGCCCCCAAATCATTTCCACCGCAAGAACTCTGATAGACTTCTCTTGTTCAATACGATTTCTCCCCGGGGTCTGAACAACCATCAGGACTTTACTTCCTTTCTATAATTTGTTTTAACTTTTACTATAACTTTAAGACCAACTGTGCTTTAAATTCTAGCAGTAAATTGCTCTAATTCTTTTCTAATCTCAAACTGTAACACTGCCATTTTAATGCTTTAGCAGACCACACCTCATCTTTCCTTTAAATTCCACAAACGCATTTTGAGTCACATGTCTTGAAATAATTGGTACACTTTGACCTGAAAACTCTAAGACACTAATAGGTAAGATTAACTTTCTTATATACATTCTATATATACATTCTATATATACATATGTAAATTTGTAAATGACCAAATCTACGGAATCTGATGACAACGACATCGTGTCGACACTGCAAAAAACTTCATGCATGAGCAATGCTGATTCCACAATAAACTCCCATCTGGAAGCACCCTAAAGCTATGCAATTTGTCTGTGATGGAGTTGGGAATTGAAGCCAGATCTCCCAGGTCCAATATGCTGTCCATTGAATAATGCAAGATTTTAATGAGACTGACAGCTGAATAACATAGAGCCAGTATAAATATGAAGGGGTTGCAAACAAGAAGGACAATGCTAGGGTTTTGAAAACTGAGCAGACCGTGAAAATGGGAGGGCAGAATTATGAATGCACATTAGAGGGGAAAATGCACATATGACAAAACTCCAGAAATGGCTGTGGGATTCACAGGTTTCCTCTGCCAAAGAGATGCATACATTATACTTTGAGAGCACACACAACCACTAACACCAACAAGCGCCTATACCAGATGGAAGTTGTTAAGCCATTGTGACTACCATCTGGTAGGCCATATTATTAAACTCGCAGGTATGCAGATGGAGACGGAAAAGAAAACACAGCAGATCAACAAAACGCAGGGTGGGGGAAATAGACCATGTGTCCTGGGAGGTACAAGAAAGCTGTCCATAAAGTTGCATAAATGTTGCTGGCTCAGAGTTCTAGAAGGATTAGCGACCATGACCGGGTCATTGCTAGAAGGCTATACCTGAGCAATGGCCTTATAGTCTTCTCATTCTGCACTCTGTCAATTCAGGAGCAAGGCGCATGCCTGATCATCTGTAGTAGCTTATCCTCTAGGAGGTTGGCCATATGTTTTGAACAGGATGCATGGCTTCACTTCGAGCCCCCGTGTGATTTGGAAATAAATATTTGTGTGAAAAAGGATAAATTAACTTTCAACATAGAAGGCCAAAATTAGCACAAATCTCAAGAGTGTGCGCAGAAAGCTTTGTTAAACACATGGCGAGGGCAGGGGGTGGGGGCAGGTGGGTTGAGATACCTTGCTTTAAATATATTTCTAGTTTTTAAATGCTTTTAATTATCTTATGTGGAAGTCACCTTGCACCAGAGGTTTAGAGGGTGATTCATAAATTAATTGTAATAATAACCACCGCAATAAATGCACACCACTGGAAATATACAAACCTAACGGGAAAATGGCAGACATTCCCACACTGTATTCAGAGAAACATGACCTGCCCCATGATCAGGGAAGAGCCAGCAGCAATGCTCACATACCATGCAGACACAGAGGGAACCAATCAGTGCAGGCCAAGTCAGAGGCGTCTTCATGACATCACCATGCCCCCAAACAAAAGGAACATATACAATCAGGCACTGGCCAGAAGCTCAGCCAAGGGAGCCCTGTGACAAGGGACTCAGCCACACTTGTCAATTATTTCATTATAACTGTGTTATAAACGTGTGACACCAGATAGCGCTGTAGAGCAGCGAACCATCACCAATTGGAATTTTGCATTGAGAGCTTTTATAGCGTTTTTTAAAATCAGTGTAGATCCAGCCAAAGTCTGCTCCAGTGCCTACACACTCATCAGAATACTGATTCAAATCCATGCAGGAAAAAGTTTTCATGGCCAACAGATATTGTTCACAGAAAAGCCTCTGTAAGGTTTCTGTAGTTCTGTTTTCATTTTGTTTTTATCTTAAACAGGAGACTTGTGGTTGTCTCCCTGTCTTTGGCCACATTCACACCATACATTTAAATCACTATACCACTTTTAAAAACCATGGCTTTCCCCCAAGAATTCTGGGAGCTGTAGGATGCTGAAAGTTATAAGACACCCCTATTCCTCCCCACAGAGCTACAATTCACAGAGTTCCCTGGATTGATTGTTAAACCACTCTTAGAATTTTGGTTCAACAGGAAAGACCCCTGTCTGATCACAACTGTAAGGAATTTCCATAAAACTGGGACCACAACACTGAACGCATGGCTACAGGTGGATACAAGTTATGCACCTGAGCTATGGAGGATCACTAACAGTGACTCCCCCAAAGTCCTCAGTGACTGAGCAAGAATATAAGGGATCACATGGTCCCTGAGTTATCCTGGACCCTGAGTTTTTAAAGACATTATCCCCTGCAAGCTTTTGAGCACTGGAGCTATGTACTGGCAATAGTCTGTACCCATCAACAGTCTAGCAGCAGTGTTTTATACTAGATGAAGTCTCTGGACCAGAACCAGAGGTAGCCCACATAGAGCCATAGCTGTCAACCTTCCCTTTTTTGCGGGAAATTCCCTTATTCCAGCACCGTTTCCCGCTGTTTCCCTTTTTTGGCAGGAAATTCCCTTATTCCAGCGCCGTTTCCCACTGCTATCCCGGATTGTTAGATATCCCATAGATTTCCCAGATTTCAAAGGACGCAGCTCCTCTCCCTCCCTGCCAGCCAGGGAGGCTCCTCAGCTGCGTTGCTCACCAATAGTTACAGAGAATAGGATGTCATTAGACAACAGCACTGTTTGTGCTTTGCTTGCATGTAAAATCAACCACTCTGGCCCAGCCCACAAATACACTCCTTCCAAAAGAGTGTTAAAGGATGCAAAGTCTGCAACACGTTTGTATAATAAGTCATTAATGGATGCCAGAGAGCCAAAAGAGTGAACCTGATCAATCCCCCCATGAAGAATTGACGCTTTTGAATTGTGGTGCTGGAGTCCCGTGGACTGCAAGAAGATCAAACCGATCCATTCTGAAGGACATCGGCCCTGGCTGCTCACCGGAAGGACAGATCCTGAAGCATCTCATGAGAAGAGAAGACTCCCTGGAAAACAGACCCTGAGGTGGGGAAAGATGATGGTGTGTAGCCTGGTGTAAATTAATTTGTAGTCTGGGGGGATTACCGCGGCGTGGACTGTCCCCAAGAACCGTAGACTGTCCCCAGGACAGGTGAGGCTGCTGATCCCTTATTTTCAAATCCGAAAGTTGACAGCTATGCATAGAGCATGTTGCAATAATTGAGTCTTGAGGTTACTAATGCATGAATCACCATGGCCAGACTATTCCTGTCCAAGAATGGCAGAAGCTGGCATAATAGCCATAGCTTCTAGCTTTTTACTATAACTCTTACCATCCACTGGCTGATGGGAGTTGTATCAGAAGGGCACTATGTTGTCAAAGGCTAATCTAAGGGATCTCTGGGTCGATCTCCCTTGGAAGACAGAAGAAGAAGAGAATTACAATCTCATGCTCATTTTGGCCTTGCCACCTTTAGTGGACTTTTCTGGTCATCAGTGAGTCTTCCTGCTAGTTGTGGTTCCTGCTACTTGCCATTTCAATAGCTGACACCAGACCTGAATTCTAACACGTTGAGAAGTTTTCTTTCTATAGCTTAGAACTATTAACGTTTTGAAAGAAGTTTCAATATAATTTTGGTAAATGATGCCATCTGGAGTGCTTGTAATTAGCTTACCAATGAAATTCATTACATATACTTTTAAAAAACCCTATTGCCCTGGTGATATAAATAAGAGACCTTTAAATAAGAAGGGATGTGATGTGCAGAAATATGCACTTTTCCCATCTGAAGTTCATATAATTAGGAGGTGAAATTTTCTTTTTTATGTCAATCACAGAGCCACAGTCTTTTTAAATCTGTTAAGATTGTGCCAGTCTTCACAGCTGCAGGCCAGGAAACTAATTTTGGAGATATGCCTAGGCAACCATGTCCAATGTGTATTGCTGGACATATTTTAATACTATTTATGACAGAAGGTAATTTATATGTTACAAAATGATGCAGTGTATTTGCACTAAACTTTTCTGTGTCCTTATGGTCCAATGCCTAGGAAAAGAAAACGATCAGAGTATTTTTTAAAATAAAACTTGAAGCTCATAGCCCATAGATGCCTTCTCATCAATTTTATCAGTTCAAACCTGAGAAAATGTAATGACAGAGCACCTAGTACCTGTCTTTTCACAAAACCCAGTTTTAATCCGTTTAAGGTTGCATTCTTTGTGTGGCAGCACACTAGGTATCAAAAATTGGCTGAAGCAGCAGTTTGCAGAGTCTGGCCCCGAAATGTTTAGGGCTTTAAAAGTCATATGTCTTGGACCAGGCTACTTGAAATAAGTCCTTCTTTCTATTCCTGTTCAGGCTTTTGTATCTTCATTGGAGGCTGTTATCCAGACTCCCTAGCATGGTACAAAATTTTGGTTGTGATGCAAGCTGAATACCTTTTAATAGCCATTTAACAGTATATTGGGATCTTGTACTAAAGTTGCTCCTGTGCGGTTGTGTTTCTGCATAATTTTTTTGCTTGTGTTCCATATTACTGGTGTCGAACACAAGCCAAAAAAATATGCAGCAACACAAACACCACTGGCACAACTTAAATAAAAAGGTAAAGGTAAAGGATCCCTGACAGTTAGGTCCAGTCGCAAACGACTCTGGGGTTGCAGCGCTCATCTCGCTTTACTGGCCAAGGGAGCCGACGTTTGTCCACAGACAGTTTTTCCGGGTCATGTGGCCAGCATTCTGGCGAAACCAGAGCAGCGCACGGAAACACCGTTTACCTTCCCGCCGGAGCGGTACCTATTTATCTACTTGCACTTTGACGTGCTTTCGAACTGCTAGTTTGGCAGGAGCTGGGACCGAACAATGGGAGCTCACCCCATCATGGGGATTCGAACCTCCGACCTTCCGATCGGCAAGCCCAAGGCTCAGTTGTTTACACCACAGCGCCACCCGCATCCTTAAGTACAAGATGCCAAAATACCGTTAAATATTGAGTTGTATCTGGAACTCCCTAAACTCACTTGGTGGACTTGGGTGTCTCCTACCCCCAAGTAAACATTAAAGGTCCCTTGCATGATAATTCCTAGATGTACTTGCCACTTGGCCGTCTAAATTCACTGTGGAGGGACTTCTTTGCCTGCAAATTTCATCAACTTCTGTGAGAAGGGAAAGAGTTACAACTATTTTTCATTTCCCCATTATAACCAATTGAGTGGGTGGGGGACAGAGCTCTGGATCCAACTCATCTGATTCAGATCCAAATAACAAATTGAAACAGAATGATACAGAACAGAACCAAAACAGATTGGGTTGCTTCCTAATACTGCAAATAAAAATATAAAGGTAAAGGTAAAGGGACCCCTGACCATTAGGTCCAGCCGCGGATGACTCTGGGGTTGTGGCGCTCATCTCGCTTTACTGGCCGAGGGAGCCGGCGTACAGCTTCCGGGTCATGTAGCCAGCATGACTAAGCAGCTTCTGGTGAAACCAGAGCAGCTCACGGAAATGCCGTTTGCCTTCCCGCCGGAGCAGTACCTATTTATCTACTTGCACTTTGACATGTTTTCGAACTGCAAGGTTGGCAGGAGCTGGGACCGAGCAATGGGAGCTCACCCCGTCACAGGGATTCGAACTGCCGACCTTCTGATCGGCAAGCCCTAGGCTCTGTGGTTTAACCCACAGCGCTACCCCACCCCAAATAAAGACATAGATACAAGGCAAATCTTGCCACTGATGAACACCCCTATTAAATGCCATGAATTATCTTGCAAAATTGTATTCAGCTGGTGGTTGAAACTGCATGCCTAAGAGCTTGGATGGTTAGCTACAAGATCTCAGTGGAAGGCAGCATAATGCATAAGTGAATAATCAAAATAGAGTGCAACGTTTTCGAAGTGAGCTCAGACCACACAGATGAATGAGAACGGTTCCTATACATCAGTACTAAAATCTGGACCATGATGTTAATGTTTCAAATGGAACTCTTTTAACATAATACAGTAGACTTTCTTGCTAATATTTTATCAGCATATTTAAGAGGAACATGCCCGAGCATCTGCTCCTTAGATCAATCTGATATCAAACAAGAAAATTAACAGAATGCCGTAGGAGGTCAGTTACTGTCTATGTGGCATATGGGTCATTTCCTGGGTGATATATATTGGAAAGATCAGATTTGTGCAGGTGATGTTTGTTAATGAGTGGAATACTTCTAAATACATAATATTTTTTTTAAAATACCCAATGTGCACTTTTCTTTTTATCCAGTGGAAAGCTCAGTCAGTTGAGCATGAGACTCTTAATCTCAGGGTTGTGGGTTCAAGTCCTACATTGGGCAAAATATTTCTGTGTTGCAGAAGGTTGGACCAGATGACCCTTGTGGCCCCTTCCAACTCTGCAACTCTATGTGACATGTCATTATGGAGTTACAAGAATAAGGTATGACATTCCTTTTCACCCTGGATGACAGGATTAAAGTTTCTTCATTTTTAAATGTTACAGTTAAAACAAAAAACTAAAAACTTCTGCACTTAGGGCTTATATTACCATCTGTTTGTAGAATTATTGCTATTTTTAAAACAGCCATCTTTGGTGTGAAACCATCTATTGCAGGATATATCTTTGTAAGAACTAGATATTTAGCATTTGCTCATGCTTAAGGGCACATTTAACATCTCAAGCGTTTCTAACAAACAAAAAAGTAGGTCATCAATATCAAAGCGTAAGTGGAATGCTTAAGAACATCAGAGTTAGGCTAATGACCCATCTAAGTCCAGCAACCTGTTCTCACAGTGGCCAACCAAATGCCTTTGGGAAACTCGCAAGCACAAGAGCAACTCTCCCCTCCTACAGTTTCCAACAACTGGTATTTATTGTTGCAGAATATAAGAGGCTCAGTGAAACAGTTCTGGACATAGATATATACAGCTTGTAGGCTTGGGCAGATACAGATACATACAAGAACAAAGTATCATTTTTGCTCTAAATAAGTTCAGCAGTTCAAGATGTAATGCTGGACAGGTAACACCAACAGATTGACAACTCACAGACTAACTAACTGAGCTGACGTACATTAATCATAGATATAGTCAGGGCACTGGGTCATTACCATAGCAACTGGCTTGCCTAACCTTGCACCTGCAAGTAGCTCATCCATGGGGTGATTTACGCTCAAAAAGGAAATTAACCCATTCTCATGTCCAGTTACTCCCAACATATTATTACATGGTCTGCCACATACCTCATTTACTGATCAGCCAAATAGCAAGAAGAAGAAGGAAGGGCTAACTCATACAGCTGTTCCAGAAGAATACCATGGGTAATAGTATCAAAAGCCACAGAAAGGTCAAGAAGAGTTAAAAGGGACACAATTCCCCTGTCACTCTCCTGACAGAGGTCATCATACAAGGTGACCAAGGCAGTTTCTCTGCCAAAACAAGCCCAAACCCTGATTGAAATGGAACTACAAATTCTGTTTCCTCCAAGAGAGCCTGGCTCTGGTCCATGACCACCTGCTCAACATTGCCCAAGAACAGAAGATTGGCAACTGGCCAGTAATTACTTAGATTTTCCAAATCCAGGGTGGGTTTCTTGAGAAGTGATTTTGCCCCTGGCTCATTCAAGCAGGCAGGGACAACCTGCTCTCACAAGGAGGCATTCATCACATCCTTGGCCCAGCCAACTGTTCCCACTCTGCTAGTTTTTATCAGCCAAGAGAGGCAAGGGTCCAGAGTGCAAGTGGTTGCCCTGACTAATCCAAGCACCTTGTCCACATCCTCAAGCCTTCTAACTGAAACTCATCCAACACAACAGGACTAGACAGTGTTCCAGGCACCCCTTGAGATTCATACTTCCTGAACATAAGATACAACTTGAGTTGTCGCAGCAGCTAAAGTGGACTTATTTCTGTCCTCATCACTCCAAATGTATCAAATGGTCTGCAGGTGATCTCTTAACTGGCCAGATATTTGCTTTTGGGAAACAATGATCTCATTGGGAAAGCACCAAGACAAAGAAAGATATCAACATCAGAGAAAGGTCAAATAACAACATTGTAGCTTCATGGGTATTTGCCTGTTAATCAGCCCATTTTTTCGGGGGGGGGGGGGAGGAATCAAGTGGCCTAGGTTCTCTGCACGCCCCCACTATGGGCTTAGAATTGAACACCATCACAGTCAAATGTGGTTGTATCAATAAGCTCTTGACTTTTTTAAAAAATAGAGCAATCACCTTTGCCTTTTTCATCTGAAAGCTCTTCTTTTCTGATTAGCGTATTAATTTCCAGCTTTTCCATTAAAATTAATTAATTTTACACTAATTAGTTTTAATTTTAAGAAGGTGCATATTTATTCTTCTATGGTTTCCCTTCTACATTCTTTTTAGAAAAGCCTTTATCACACCTGTTAGTCTTGATAAGTAATCCTTAAAGCTCCATGAACTATTATGCAGGCTACCACCATTCTAGTACTTAAATATCTAGATGGCAGCTTCAAGTAATTCATCATGTTTTCTTAGCAATCACATTGATCTCACACGTCATTTAGGGCTTAATGATGATTAAGAATATTTAATGAAGTCTAACTCACTTTGATAAATTGACCTTACATTTGCTGTAACTAGCATTTTAAACTACCAAAAGTTCAACAAAGACATTACAGGGGTCTTGAAGTATTTGGCATATTTGTTTAATTTTTTTTTAACTAAGGGAAATCTGAACAAACATTGTAATAGAAACGAGTCACATGTCACAGGGCATAGTCTTATAAAGGTTGATTTTGGGGATGGGATAAAATTAGTTCCCTTGGCATTTTGATGCAAAACTACCAATTCCACACTTCCTGAACCAATATGCCAGGCTGGGAAACCTCCTCAGGTGCCAGATGTTGCCCACCAGGTCTCCCTGTTTGGCCCATGAAGCCTTTCCCCCAAAACCATGTCCACTCACCCTACACTTGATATCATATGTGGTGTCAACTTGGGGCAGGTAGAGGCATGGCAGAAAGTATTACAGTAGTCTGCTCAGGATGTGGGACGTGGGTGGCGCTGTGGTCTAAACCACAGAGCCTAGGGCTTGCCGATCGGAAGGTCGGTGTTTCGAATTCCTGCGACGGGGTGCGCTCCCGCTGCTCGGTCCCAGCTCCTGCCAGCCTAGCAGTTCGAAAGCACATCAAAGTGCAAGTAGATAAATAGGTACCACTCTGGTGGGAAGGTAAACGGTGTTTCCGTGCGCTGCTCTGGTTTCACCAGAAGTGGCTTAGTCATGCTAGCCACATGACCCAGAAGCTGTATGCCGGCTCCCTCAGCCAGTAAAGCAAGATGAGCACCGCAACCCCAGAGTCGTCCACGACTGGACCTAACGGTCAGGGGTCCCTTTACTTTTACCTTTACCAGAAATGATAGAGCCAAGATGAACTGTGATAAACTAGGGCACCTTTGTTTTTACAAAACAGATCTGTCAAGTGAAAAATGGTGTTGGAATCTTTTCCATGTGTTAACAGGCTACTAATGTTACAGATTCTTGGATGAGTCTACCCTGCCTGTTGGATAAGTGATGGAGACACCACACATTCCCACATTCTTCAGGTAAGAAGGAAGGCCTTCTCAATCCCATTGGTGCCGTGCTACTTCATTCCCTTTCCTGCACATCATAGCTGTCAACTTTTGGATTTGAAAATAAGGGATTTTTTCCCAACTTTCGGATTTGAAAATAAGGGATGCCGCGAGGGCGGTGCAATGGCACCAAGTAGCCTCACCACCCTGCGCTCCAGAGGCTGCGCGCGAACGGGAGAGCGAAAGAGCGAGCGCATAGACGGCAGGCAGGCTGTCTGTCTGGTTGGGCGTGAGGGTCTGGCTGAACAAGGCATGCAAGCTCCGCCCCCAGTCAGTCTCAGAATCCTTATTGGCAGCCGAGCAACGCAGCTGAGGAGCCTCCCTGGCCGGCAGGGAGGGAGAGGAGCTGCTTCCTTTGAAATCCGGGAAATTTAAGGGATATCAACAATCTGGGATAGCAGCGGGAAATGGCATTGGAATAAGGGAGTTCCCCGCAAGAAAAGGGAGGGTTGACAGGTATGCTGCACATCTCTGCCAAAGTGACCAAAGCCAATGACTAACAATCCCTCTAATCGTTCCCCACCCCCAACCAACTACTTGGACCTGTGCTTTCTAGGCACAGGAAAAGCAGAAGTGTTGACAAGCCCTATGTCAAATAAGAAAAACCACTTTCTTGATATCATAAAGCTGAACATTCTTATGGGGTGGAAGAGTTAGCATGTGTCTCATGCTTTGTCCCCCCCCCCCAGTGCAGGTTGTAACCGTAGTAACCAAGTATCCATAGTAACACTGATATTCTTGAACAATATTTTAATCAAAATCATTTGATTGCATTCTGATTTCAGAGTCAATGGGGAGTTTCATATTGTAATATTTCTGCACACTGTTATTCACACCTCCACATTTCCTTGTATTGTAACCTCTGGCTTGGGAGGCTTTTTAATCTTGTTTTGAATAAATATTAATGTCTCTCTATTTAATATATGGCTTTAGGAAAAAAAATTCTGAACATTCAAATTGATGGAATGATTGCTAAAATTGCTGTAGCCGTACTGCGTGTGCTTTTGGTGTGTCTTTAATATGTGAATATCATCTAAAGCCTATAGTTCTCAATCCAGCAGAACAGCTAGAATAAAAACACTTTGGGGTATTTTGTAAATTAGAAAATAGATTTTCTTGATCCTTCTGCAGAATCCCTCCCCCCGCCATGTGCTGTCAACCCTCCCTTTTTTTGCGGGAAACTCCCTTATTCCAATGCCGTTTCCCGCTGCTATCCCGGATTGTTGATATCCCTTAAATTTCCCGGATTTCAAAGGAAGCAGCTCCTCTCCCTCCCTGCCGGCCAGGGAGGCTCCTCAGCTGCGTTGCTCGGCTGCCAATAAGGATTCTGAGACTGACTGGGGGCGGAGCTTGCATGCCTTGTTCAGCCAGACCCTGTGGGTGTCTGTGGGTGTCATTGCCGGGATCGCGTGCGGCACTTTGGACCCCAGGGAACTCACAGGTGGTGTAGGCTGGTTTGCCACTCAGTGTTATTCCTTGGCGGTTCACACCCAGTTTCAGTTAGTCAATTTACACTGCTGAGAGGTGGGGCCAGTTGCATAAATAGGGGGTGGAGCCGGCAGCAGCCAGGCAGTCGGCTCAGGAGCTTCACCCACCCTCCCTTTGTTTTATTGTGCCCTCCAAATCATGAAGAGCCACGTGTTGTGGTTAGATCACCAAACTGCCTTCTTGTTGCTGGGGCGGGCCCGTTTGGATGACCTCATCAGCTCATTGGTTCCCCCTTTGTTGCTGGGAAAACTTTTCTGTCGGCTGGGGTTTGATTGGTAGCTAAGGGGCTATTTATAGGGCTGCACAAGGCAAAGTACTTTCTCTTTCACATCGTGCAGCTGATCTCCCTCCCTCCCTCCCTCCCTATAATTTATGGTTGTGTTTTTGACCTTGCTATGCCTGTCTAGGGGTCGTCTGTTTTTGGAGCAGGGGCCTGGTAGGAATTTTGCCATTTGGCTGATTGGCTGGTGCCATTTGGTTTTTGCCTACTGTGTAGCAAATCGTCACAACTTTGTAAGGTTGGCGGTTAGGCCTTGGTTCATTCTTTGGTGGAGGGGATTATGGATTGGCTGTGCCTGCTCCTCATTTTTGTTGCTGCTGCTAGGGAATTCCGTTAAAGGACTCCAGGGGCTCGATTTGCTCTGTCCGATCCTGTGATGGCCTGGGATTCAGACTCAGATGCTGAACCTGAGGGATCCCAGCCTGCACAGGATTCCCCGCCTCCAGAACCAGCAGAGCCGGGGCTATGGCCTGAGTCTGAAGGGTCCTCACCTGTGCTGGATCCTCAGGTGCAGGCATCTGATGAGTCTGCTCTGGCTCCTGATGGGATGGAGGACCCATTGCCTGCAGGTGCTCCACTCTCAGCCCTGTCAGGGGAAGCTGAGGTTGCCTCTGGGTCCGGTCACCCTCCAGCCTCTCCTGAGCTGCAAAGACTCAGGGCAGAGAGGCGAAGAGAACTAAGTTCTCGCAGGAGGAGTGCTCGCCTCCAAGCCAGGAGAGGCGAGTCACCAGAGGATCGGGGCCGCCCTCTGCCTCAGGGCAGATAAAAGCCGGCAAGCCCCAGCCCAAGTTGCAGGAGCAACATTGTTGGTGACCAGTTCCTGCCAGTGTTCCTGCTTGAAACCTGTCCTGCTTTCCTGCCTGAGCTCCTGACCCGCCCTGGTTCCCTGCTTGCTTGGGTGAATGAAGAGGTGGAAATCTGCCTCTGTGCTCCCCCAGTATGTTTTCCCTTACTGACCTCCAGAGGTTCCAGTTGTCAGCCGTGTTCCTGTCAGTGTAGGTTCAGGTAGTCGGAACCAATGCCTAAGCAACCACTCACATGCTGTAATCAATAAAGTTGTGGCCAAATTAATGCCAAAAATCTTAAACAAATATTCTGTGTCCTGTGTGATTTATTTTGGAGGGGGTTTGGGGGTCTTCACACGCAAATGTTTCTTGTTTGCTGGTTAACCTTTCTTCCTTCTGTTTCTGGTACCTACTTGCAATTTTAAAAATGCCATGTTCTGCCTACGAGCCTATTAAACTCTTAAGAACATCCCCTACTCCCCATAAAACTTCAAGTGAAATGTCAGTTTCCATCAATTTTCTGAAAAGCTCTTTTCTACAAAGATAATAATAATAATAATAATAATTAATAATAATAACCACCTCTCCGTGTTACACAAGAACAGAATTGCAATCATGATCACTTTATCTGGTTTTGTTAGAAATCTCTCAGTAACTCCTAAAATTATACTACTTTATCCTTTGGACGGCATGATCCTGTATTCATGCATAAAGAACTTCTCAAGTAATTTTATGCAACGGTGAAGTCCCCTGATCAATGGCCCCTGCCATTGGGCACTTCTGCCCTTGTGAGTCTAAGATCCCCTTCCCTTGGGAGACACCAACTCACATCTTCTCCCCAGGAGGGTGTGTGTGTGTGTGTGTGTGTGGCAAAGTTGCCCCTACGAAGAGAGGGAGAAGCACTGCTATAATAATAATAATAATAATAATAATAATAATAATAATAATAATAACAACAATAATTTATTATTTATATCCCGCCCATCTGGCTGGGTTTCCCCAGCCACTCTGGGCGGCTTCCAACAGAACATTAAAATACAATAATCTATTAAACATTAAAAGCCTCCCTAAACAGGGCTGCCTTCAGATATCTTCTAAAGGTCTGGTAGTTGTTGTTCTCTTTGACATCTGAAGGGTGCCACAGGGAGGGTGCCACTACTAAGAAGCCCCTCTGCCTGGTTCCCTGTATCTTGGTTTCTCGTAGTGAGGGAACCGCCAGAAGGCCCTCGGCACTGGACCTCAGTGTCCGGGCAGAATGATGGGGGTGTAGACGCTCCTTCAGGTATACTGGACCGAAGCCATTTAGGGCTTTAAAGGTCAGCACCAACACTTTGAATTGTGCTCAGAAACGTACTGGGAGCCAATGTAGGTCTTTCAAGACCGGTGTTATGTGGTCTTGGCGGCCGCTCCCAGTCACCAGTCTAGCTACCGCATTCTGGATTAGTTGTAGTTTCCGGGTCACCTTCAAAGGTAGCCCCACGTAGAGCGCATTGCAGTAGTCCAAGCGGGAGATAACTAGAGCATGCACCACTCTGGTGAGACAGTCTGCGGGCAGGTAGGGTCTCAGCCTGCGTACCAGATGGAGCTGGTAGACAGCTGCCCTGGACACAGAATTAACCTGCGCCTCCATGGACAGCTGTGAGTTCAGAATGACTCCCAGGCTGCGCACCTGGTCCTTCAGGGGCACAGTTACCCCATTCAGGACCAGGGAGTCCCCCACACCTGCCCTCCCTCTGTCCCCCCAAAACATTACTTCTGTTTTGTCAGGATTCAACCTCAATCTGCTGGTCAAACAACACACACAATACAAGTCACACTTCTTTACTAGGGTGAAGGCAGTTGGCTTATAAACTTGTTTTTATAGTGACACAGTTTACAGCTTTCAAAACTTCCGACATTCATTTCAATTTCACTCAGTGAGAACACAAAATGTTTGCTATAATAATGCAGAACACCGTCTGCCAGTTCTGTCTTCTGCCTACCGCCACCAAAGCACACATCAATTGTTGAAAGAATCTGGAGCCAAGATTGACATCAAAATAATTTTCTGGGAAGCACTGCTGGTGTCCTTTTATAGGAGATTTTTCTGAACAGAATAAGAAATGTGAATTAAAGAAAGATAATGTCAGGATCGAAACCAAGAAAGACTTGTTCATAGTCTCTAATTCACCCGGGCACACACACACACACACACAAAATAGAGGTAGCATACATCACTGAATACTGCAAAAGGTATTATATGTTTACATGATATCACTGTGGAAGAAAAGTCCCTTCAGATAGAAAATAAACTTGTTGCTATGGGAAAAGTACTTGCCATTCATTCTCAATGTAATCCTCCATTCTAGTGATATTCGTAACATTGCCTTCATTCCCTGCAGCAACCAATGAATGTGGTTCACAGAAGGTACAAAAAGTTGTGTGTGTTTTTTAAGCACAAGTAATAGCAGGAAAGGATAAACATTAAAGATAAAATTTCTGCAATGATTGGAGCCTCTGATGTATTTTGGTGACATTTTCATATGGCCTTTACCTGCTGTATATTTTCTACCCCAAATATAATATTATTGGACTGGTTTTATCTGGCAGGTAATACAGAATATATGAAAGCATGCCCCCTCTATCGGCTAATCTTCCACTTGTAATTTAACTGCTATTACTTTCTTACAGCTAATACTTTGCATTGCCAATTTGCCATGGGTAACCTATAACCTCCTCATGATTGCAAAGCTTCATCGCTCCACACATTATGTCACCATATCTGAACTGCCTGAAGCTACTCTTCATGTGCCGATTATAGGCAATAATATTAGGTGCAGAGGAGGAACAAAATGGCACAGTGCTTGAAGTCCTAACTATATGAATGAAAAAGAAAAAAGTTCAGATTCATAAATTGACTGCGCTTGGGTGCCGTCTAAGGGTGTATCTACAACATTATTTAAAAATAAAATGTATAGCATTATTCAGTTCACTTCACAGGCCTGGCACAAATGGTCAAAAATATAGAAGCCTTAAAGATGCCCACAGAATACAGTGGAACAGAACAGAACAAAACAGAATGCAAGCACTAAAATGCATTAATTGGAAAAGAAACCAGAAAAAGAATCCTGGCTTAATTTCAACCTCCAAAAACCACCACAAGTAGACAGGACTTTGAACTTGGTCTTCCCAGTGGCAGAGGTTTGCATATGTAGGGCTCTAAAAATCTTTGTCAAAAAAATGAGCTTTGACCAGATTTTGAGGTTTGGCCTTTGGGGAAGCAGGAGACATGGTTTTGAAAGGTGCCCTGCCCAATTGCCAACCCAGCAGTTCGAAAGCACATCAAAGTGCAAGTAGATAAATAGGTACCGCTCCGGTGGGAAGGTAAACAGTGTTTCCGTGCGCTGCTCTGGTTCGCCAGAAGCGGCTTAGTCATGCTGGCCACATGACCATGTCCTGGTGCGGACAAACACCAGCTCCCTCGGCCAGTAAAGCGAGATGAGCGCCGCAACCCCAGAGTCGTCCGCGACTGGACCCAACGTTCAGGGGTACCTTTACCTTTTAACCTTTCCAGAGGGGCAAATATGCCGGCAGATTTCATCCACTTCTGACAAAAGGGGGGGGGAACTATGACTGTTTTTGATTTCCCAGTTGTACGGGGGGGGGGGGGGAGAGAACTAAAATGAAGGCTCATCCCCCAGCCTGCAAGGTAGACTCAACCTTGGATCCTGAGCTGAACCGGACACTTTGGACCAAAATGGGTAGTGTTCTGAAGCAACAAAGCAATGCCCAAACTGAATCTTCAGGTTGCCATATGAACACCTACAGTGACAGCTGTGCTCTCTGGCTCCCTTTCCCCTTCCAGTTTAGCATTACTTGATTATACCAGCAGCATTGATATCCCTTTGGCAGTGAATGGTCGTTGGGTCATCAGCTCCTCCTCCTTTCTGTTTCTCATATAAAAGTGTTTTCTTCTTCTTCTTCTTCTTCTTCTTCTTCTTCTTCTTCTTCTTCTTCTATTGCATGAATGAAAAGGGGTTGCATGGGGGCAGGGGGAGACGGTTATCTTTTCCTCCTCTATAAAGTGTTGTGTTTGGTTTGGATTCCTTTTTTGTTCTAGCACTCCAGATAGCCTCCTTAGTGAAAGTAAAGAACAAGCCAGCAGGGAGACGGAGGGCCTGCTGTTGCTCACAGCTGTTGTAAGGCTGCCTCATGAAATTTTCATCTGCCTTCTTCCACACAGAAACTTTGCAACTACACTGCAGTTCTCTATCCCCGATCTTAATGGCTATATAAAATAATCACCCCAAAAGGATGCCCAGAAATTAAAGCATTGAGCATCCCAAATTCTCAGCCTTACCAGACAATTTGACTTCATCAATGGGAAATGGCAGTTTGTGTGAGGAGGCAAGGGCATTTAATTGATAATTAGATAATTTATTTATTTGTCATTGCACAAGTACAAGCACAACACTATACAAGTGCAACGGAAATTGCATGCCATCCCATAAAAAAGGGGAAAAAGGGAAAAAAACAGCACAAAACACACACACACCAAAAAAAAGCCACACATACACACACATACACCCATCACAGCTCTCCAATGTCATATTATCTGGTTACAGCATTTAAGATGGTTATAGCTCTTGGGTAAGCTACTTCAAAAGCTTATTACGTATCAGTGACAATGGGGACCCGAAATGGAGCAAATGTCTGAAAACATAAGAGAGAAACTCATGAATCTTTTTGTCAGAAGGCCTGATGATTTACAAAATTCAGCTGGGATCGGTTGGTGTCCACATATGTATGGTGACATGACAATTCTTCGGGCATATTTCAGTAGCGCCTTACAGTGTACTGAATGCTTAAAATTCTCATCTGTCCTCACAACAATTCTGTGTGGCAGATAAGGGGGCGTGAGGCAAAGAGTTATTCACCCAAGAAGACATCTAACTGAGAAGGGCTCTTCCTTCCAGCATTCTGCCTACAGCACCAAACTGAGCTCAAGTGCGTTTTATTACAATAGGTGCCATTAATTTTCATGTCAAAATAAGGTTATCCATTTCAGCACCAAAGACTAGAAACGAAGCTATTTCTTTTTTACTTCCTTCGTGAGTCTGCCCATTTGCTAAGACTTCCCTCAGAGGCAATTCTCTGGCTATTCCTGCCTTCCAAGGGCCTCCTCAGAGGCGCCCCCCCCCAACCCACATTGTGGGACTTGATCCTGAAACAGGTTTTACGTGGTGTCTTCCTTGCAATCTTTCATGCTTTTTGTTTTGCTGCTCTTCTGGTTGTATTTAATTGCTTTGAGGCCTTGTGTTGTCTTAATTTAAAACAGGAAGTGGTGTGGGTTTTGTTTTTGAGGGTTCAGAGGAGATAGTGATTGGGGGGGCATAAAAGTGCACATAGCAACATACAGGGATGCTCTGTAGCTCAGTGGTAGAACATGTGCCTTTCATGCAGAAATACCAGGTTCAACCCCTGGTGTCTAAAAGTAGGGCTAGATAAAGCCTCCTCCTGAAACTCTGGAGACTGACTGTCAGTCAGAGTAGGCAATACCAATGCTTTAGATCAGGCATGTCCAACAGGTCAATCCCGATCTACAGGTTGATCGCCAGGGTTCTCCAGGTCAATTGCGTGTCGAGGTCCCCGAACCACCCCTCAAATAATTCACACATCAGTCAAAATTTTTGTTTTGGTTTTTGGCATGATTTTGGCCACAACTTTATTAAAATACAAACAATGTGAGTGGTTGCTTAGGCCAGTGTTTCTCAACCAGTGTGCCTCCAGATGTTTTGGGACTACAACTCCCATCATCCCTCGCTAGCAATACCAGTGGTCAGGGATGATGGGAATTGTAGTCCCAAAACATCTGGAGGCACACTGGTTGAGAAACACTGGCTTAGGCATTGGTTAAGACTATCTGGCTTAGGCACTGGCTTAGGCATTGGTTAAGACTATCTGTCCCGCAGGGAACAGAACTGACGACCGTCAGTAAGGGGAAAACCCTCTGGAGAGATAAAGGGGGCCGGGTGGTCTGACCCTCCCCTCTCCCCACAGGCTCCCAGGGCTCTTGCATGGCCCTAGCCCCCGACCGGGGGTTCGGACAAAAGCATCGAGCCCCTGGATTCCTTTAACAGAATTCCCCTAACACCAGCAACAATTGGAGGGGCAGATGCACTCAATCTTAACCCCTCCTCCAACCAACATAATAACCAATGCCTAACCGCCAACAGATGGGTGTCCATTTTGCTTGATAGGGTTGCAGAAAGAAACAGGGTTGCACAGCAAACTCCCAACTTGCTGATTATCTCAGAATTGTGAATAGTAATACACAAGTTAATATTACCTTAGAGACTAGGCTCTTGGATTCAGTTTAAATTCATGACTGGTGCACAAAACTATACGTAGATGTAGTGCAATGTATACATTATTCTTTAAGAATATGAGTACCTGGCTCATGCCTGTTAATTGCTTTGAATTCTTGCCTGTGAATTCAAATAAAGCTAATGAGTGAATGGCTTCAGAATTTCAGAATAAAGCTTTGGCAAATTAATTTTTTATTACAAATCAGAGTGAAATTATTGCTGAAATTGCTTTTGATCTCTTGCAAGGAAGAATGTGCTAATTAATTTGTTTTCATTGCAAATAGGAATGAAACCAGTTAATGTGTTCCTTTTAAGGGTTTTTTAAAAATAAAAAACCCGATAGCATCAACATTGATTGATTTGTTTTTAGATCCTTAAACATTGCTGAGAGGAATTAAATAGTTGAATAAATTGCTTTTGCTTTCTAATTGCACCTAAATAATGAAATACACTTTGTAGTTTTTAGAGATTAAGGAGAGAGATTAAAGTATTGTAAGTAAAATTAATGTTGATGGTTGTCGAGTGGAGGAATATAGTTCTCTAGTGCATTTTGTATCAGAGCAAAATTCTTTTATGCAAAAGGAGTGAAATACAATTCTGCTTAGATTACAGACACAATTACTTTATAGACTGGAAATGGCAGGGTAATAAAATATCTATGCATTGGATAACAGTGCTGTTTGCTATTGTGTTCCATGGTGTGTTAAACAATTTAGCCTACTTCTAAAGCTCTTTATACATTTGGGCTGTGTTGAATTTCACCAACCCTCCTACAACATTCTGAAATCTGGAGTGTCTTTTCACCTGCACTTTACTTTAGCAGCTGTTCCAGTGTTTTTGTTTTTTTGGTCTTCCAGTGACGCTTCATTTCCCTTCCAACGTGATTCCCAGGTAATTTGCGATCAAGTTGTAATGTCTCAGTGCTAAATAACCAGTCTGGTGTGGGAATGTTCAGGGTGGCAGGAGAGGGTATATTGTTTATTAATATCCTTCCTAACTTGTGCTAGCAAATTCCTTTATGTAACAATTACATTCCCCTTTTTACATGCACAGCAGATAGCTGGTTGCAGGCTCGTGCGAGCTTCTCACTGTTATACAATTCAATCTGTCTCAGATTGAATTGTACGTTCCTGGTAAGTTCCCTTGAATCCCTCTTAAAAGAATAAATACACCACAATCTTATTCAAAGTCAATAAAAGAAGTTTACTCACATCAGTTCACAGTTGGATTCCTGAAGGCAGACTTAGTTACAAATATGTACATGTGGATCTACCCCGTATCCCAGTGCTCCTGCTAGATGAGAGCTAGCAGAGCAGTCCTAGCTAAAACTGGTCAAACGAAGAAGGAAGTGAAAAAGAGAGAAGGGTGCTGTGTGACTCGTCCTTTTGTTACCTGGACAGGTTAGGTCACGCCCACCTTCTATCACATGCAAAAGGAAGGATGCTCCAGCCAGGAGGAACAGGAAGTTTTGACTGGCTGGACCAAACATTCCCTCTTATGTCTTCTCTAGCATTACAAGGAATGTTGTACTTGACTGCCTCTCATGGATCACAAAATAAAAAAAAAATCCTTCCAGTAGCACCTTAGAGACCAACTAAGTATGTTATTGCTATGAGCTTTCGTGTGCATGCACACTTCTTCAGATACCTCATGGATCACATCCCACATCTGGCACTGAGACAATTCACCCAAGTTGGTTGTACGCAATACTAAGTAAGGAATGGCAATGCTTTTTGTATTGCATTGTCATCACTTGGGTTGGGGAGGAGTGGAGGAGAATGCATGTTGGGTCAAGAATAAGGTAGTAGTCTCTACTGTGACCACTACTGTCAGGGATCTGCCCACCCCTGCCAGTCCAGCTCTGAGTGCATACAGGGACCCACAGCCTGTGTTAACGACAGATTCATCTTCGAGTGAATCTGGCAGCCGCTCTTCGGGGAAGGAGCAGTTAGTGGCTGGGAGCCAGGGAGTGCCAGGTGTCCAGGGAGTTGCTGAGAGACCTGGCACCACCCAGCAGACACGCTCGGAGGGGGAGGCGTCCGTTCCGGCACCTATTTCACGTAGGAGGAGAAGGCAGCAATTCAGGATGCTGAGGCTTTGATGTTGGCGCCAAAACAGAAGGGAGGCGCTTCCGGATTCTGCTAGTGACTGAGCAGACATGATAAACTGAACTCTGCACTGTAAATAGCTTTGCAGAAAATAAAGAGACTTAAAGACAAGATGGCTTGGTCTTACTTTTGAACAACCGATAAGAGAATCTGACAACTACTTTTATCTTAGTTTTGAAGGGTGAATTGTTCCCTGTGCCAGTCAAAGAAGATGTTTTCAACCTTGAAAGAAACATCAACAACGTTTCAGCTTTGGTTTCAACACTGCAAAAGATGTGAGATCCACAGCTCTCCACCTCAAGCTTCACATTTCAGTAGAATTTGGAAACTGGACCTGCAAAACAGAAGCCTGCATTTGACGAACATCTATGAAGTCTTCACACCTATAATTGCTCTAGCAGAATGGTTCCCTTCAGTGCCATTTTTCAACTCCACTTTTTGTCATTTCAGTAGGGGAACAATGTCAGATTCCTAATAAGTAGAAAGAGGTAGTCAGCAAAGGAGGAACAAAATCTCATCAGGAGTTCAGTGTCAAGAGGCACTTCATTGTGTCAGTGCATAATAAGGAGTGAATATAAGTGGAAATTTAAAGCTCACCACAATTTTTACATAATAATATAAGTAGCTGAAGACTTAATTTGGGAAATTAAGAGTTTAGCAGATCTGAATCCCTTTACCAGGATGTTTTCATACCAAATTAAAAGTGCTGACATTTGCATGTGATTGCCCAGGGCTATCTCTTACTGACATTTTGTTTTATTCTAAGCCACGTAGCACCTTGATCATAGTAACAAGCATGTGGGGGACATAGAAGCTGGTTTGGAAACCTAGAATGGTAACTGTCAAGGGCACTGAGGTCCCAGGGACAGTGGAAGCTGGTGCTGTAGATAGGATTTGGTGGGCCTTGGCATCTCAAAGTTCAGTGGTGCCCTGTGCCATGACAAAATCTGGTGCCATCTGCCTCTTGCCTTTGGTTGGACTTATTTATTTATTTATTTATTTGGTTGGTTGGTTGGTTGGTTTTATAAACAAGAATAATGTTATACAAACAAGTAGACCAAGTTTTCTCATGTCATTTGTATACCACAAAAACAGCATAAGAAATGTGGGGAAATGTCTATGATTAAATGATTAGTGGTCAATGTGTAAGCTCTTGGTTTACGAATTGGTTTAAACAGTTAGGAAGAAGAAGAAAATTTAAAAAAGAACAAAAAAGGGGGAGAGGGGTAGTGGGGTGGGGTGGTTATGCTCAGTGCTTTTTTTCTTTAAAAAATGTTTCGGGGTACTCTCATTTACCTACTCATATTGAAATACTGCCCCTCAATGAGGCCAAACTTAGATTCACAAAATGTTTAGGGGTATGCGTCCCCCTGCATCCCCCCTCCAGAAGAAAAACACTGGTTATGCTTCTATTATTCTACTTAGGTGTGTGTGAGGGGTTGTGTCAGTGTTACTTGTATGGGTTCTCTTACTATTCACTCGTTGTATTTCCTTGGTGGTGAGAGAGGTTGGGTGTGACTTAGGGTGTGCATTGGACTTCATAGTTGTGGTGCCTGGTGCAGCACCGCAGAAGTCTCCAGTGTGACCGAACCAGTCATGCTCCTCTGGATTTGCCTTTGCCTGGACACATGGTGGTTAAATGAGTTTAATACTTGCTTGATCCAGGGATCGGAGGCTTCTGACACCCTCAAACTCATAGCAATATTCTTATTTAGTCCATGATTCCAATGCTATGTTTCCAAACACAGTGGAACACACATTATAGAATGTGCTGTTCTTATTTAGAACTTGCTTTTCACCATTCTTGGGTGCACTTCTGAAATACCTTTGCATAACTTTGTTGATATCCTTCTGGGGACGTTAATGAGATCCAAGGTTAATGGCCTTCTACTTTCATCTCAGACCATTAGCTAACTTTTTCCTCAGGCGGATGTTCAGCAATTGAACTTCACCTTTACATTCATGCACAATTACAAAAACTGGGGAAATAACCTTTCACATGATATACAGAAAACAACATTGACATTGGCAAAGTGATGAGACTACAGTGAATTACACAGCATTAAGAACTTTCTTGTGGTTTCTTGGCTTTCGGCCATTTTCTGCAGGTAACTGTCATGAAACAATTCCGGGAATATCGTTACGAATGTCTGGCCGAAATCTGATATAGACTTAGGCGATTGAAATCAATGGTGTCCAACATGCCTAGGTCTGTGCTGGATTTAGACATCTGAATTTATTCTTCCGCTCTAATTGCATGCTTTGTTTGGGTAGGAAATGGGGTTTGAGCTTTTGCATGTCGAGATCCCCAAACCACCCCTCAAATAACTCACACCTCAGACAGTAATTTAGGTTTTGTTTTTTGGCATAATTTTGGCCACAACTTTATTGAAATACATGATATGTGAGTGGTTGCATAGGCATTGGTTTAGACTATCTGTCCCACTGGGGACAGAATTGACGACCGTCAGTAAAGGGAAAACACTTAGGGGAGAGAGAAAAGAGAGGTCGGGGGTCAGACCCAACGTCTCTCCCCAAATGCTCCCAGAGGCTCTTGCATGGCCCTGGCCCCCAACCGGGGGATATGGACAAAAGCATGGCGAGCCCCTGGATTCCTTTAATGGAATTCCCCGCGCAACAGCAGCATTGGAGGGGGCAGCCACAGCCAATCTTTACCCCTCCACCAACGAACACAATAACCAATGCCTAACCGCCAACCTTACAAGTTGTGACTAATTGCTACGCAGTAGCTGTGAGTTAAACCACAGAGCCTAGGGCTTGCTGATCAGAAGGTCGGCGGTTCGAATCCCTGCGACGGGGTGAGCTCCCGTTGCTCGGTCCCAGCTCCTGCCCACCTAGCAGTTCAAAAGCACGTCAAAGTGCAAGTAGATAAATAGGAACCGCTCTGGCGGGAAGGTAAACGGCGTTTCCGTGTGCTGCTCTGGTTTGCCAGAAGTGGCTTTGTCATGCTGGCCACATGACCTGGAAGCTGTATGCCGGCTCTCGGCCAATAAAGCGAGATGAGTGCTGCAACCCCAGAGTCGGACACGACTGGACCTAATGGTCAGGGGTCCCTTTACCTTTACCTTTAGGCGAAAACCAGAAGGCACCAGCCAATCAGCCAAATGGAAAAATTCCTACCAGGCCCCTGCCCCAAAGGCAGACGACCCCATGACAGGCATAGCAAGGTCAACACAGAGGCCTAATAGAAGGGAGAGGAAGGGCGGGAGATCCGTTGCAAGCAGCAAAGAGGAACATCACAGGGTGTGCCAAGGGTTATATACCGGCTGGGCTGTCCATCACAAATTGCAACAATTAAATCTCCCCAACAACAACCCAGGACCCAATCGGAGCTGTGGCCATCTATCCGATCCCACCCAGCACCAGAAGGGTGATTTGCTGGCCCCCACCGCAACACGTGCTCTCCATGAAGGAGAACACGCTTTATCGTGTTTCAGTACCTCTCCCTTATTGATGGATAAGATTATTGTTTGAATTTCAGCAGGCCAGGCTTGGCTTTCTCTGACTTTGTCAATATTTAAATGTAAACATTTGATTACTAATTTAGAATTCATGATGTTAATCTGCATTCCAGTGTGGAATCAATCAATATGTCCCCTCATTTCTTTCATCTTCATATTTTATGCTTGGATTGAGTTATCAGTGGTAATATATACCTTCTCCACAATTACAACAATTGTTAAATTCCATTTTAAATTCAAAGCTTTCCTCCCCACCTTTTTCATTGCAGTTTGATGTGTACAGAACAGAATGAGGCCCAGTTTGTTTGTGTGCCTGAAAGCTAAACACCCCCCCCAGCCTTCCAAACACTTCTGCTTTACTTTACACAGCTAAATGCATTTTCTTTCTCTTTCCCTTTTTCAAAATATTTCCAAAGCAGATAAAACGATCCCTTGATTTTGATTTGCATCTGAAATCAAACCTCTGTAGTCTCAGTAATCTGGTAGAAGAGGAGAGCAAGAGGAGAAAATGAAAGAATTGTGTGGCGAAGGAGAGAGGATAAAGATCAATGCATATAGGGTTTTATCTGATAAATATTACTGTGAGAGAATTTGGCATATTGATCATATGACTCTCCACATTATTAATGCAGGTGTACTTCTTAAGAAAAATATGCAGCAACCTTTCTTGTAGTAAAATTTAGCCAAATGATGGGCAAGAATGGTGCACATTTGCCAAATAAACCGTGGATGTATATACCCTGTACATCCCCCCCCCCCCGGAATTCTGAGAACCATAGTTTACCTCTCACAGACCTACACTTCACAGCATCCTAAACAAACTACAGTCCCCAGGATTTGGGGCGGTGGATAGAATGTGTTTTAAAAGTATGGTATCCTTGAGTTGCCTAGCTGAGTTGCCTGCTTCTGAAAACCATTCCCATCTTTAGGATTGGGGAACAGAAATCATTTTAGCAAGATGGTGCTGGGCCAGGCCGCTTCCAAATCGCGGCAGCGTGAGTAGGAGTCTTATTTTCAAACTGCTCTGATAAAAAAGGCTTACCCCAGGAAGAATTATTGCCAACTACTATCAGTGAAGAATTCCTAGAGAGGTTGGAAGGTCCTCAAATCCCCCCCTCCTCTTGAAGTAACTTAAAACAACTCCAACCCCCCCTCTCCCCGTAATACATTCAAAGCCCTCAAACCGGGGTCGGGATAAAGCAGCCTCTCCTAGCCAAGAGTTACAACCATGGTCCTAACAAGAAAATGCTGCAAAGATTTGGGCATTTCTCCCACACAACCGGTATCAACACCCACAAAAGGAAAGCAGACTAAAATACTCACTTACTTCCAACCTAGGGCTGAGGAGGCAGACCCCCCAGGAGTTCCCCACTCTCATGAGTGGTCACTGGAACACATTTGGCTCGGAAGAGAGGGGAAAACAAACGCCAGCGGAGAGGGAGTGGACCTAGCTACCGAACTAAAACAAGCTGAGACAGCCGAAGAGGGCCATTCAGTAAGCGTGGAACAGGAGACTCTCTTGGTAAACATAGAAACCAGCCATTCATCTTCATTTAGGTATGAAGAGAGAAACACTGGTGCCTTATTTTCAAATCCGTAAGTTGACAGCTATGTCAGTGTCTTATAAAATCAAGTACACTTGATTTCCTCCCATAGGCAGATTTAATTGTATGCTACTTAATATGAATTGCATTAAAAAAAAAACAAAAAACAAAAAAACCAAACTCGTATTGTGCAATGTTTTCAGATAGCACAATAGGCCATTCTGTATGTCTGCTTGTTCTCTCTCTCTCTCTCTCTCTCTCTCTCTCTCTCTCTCTCTGTAGTAATTGTAAATAACTGTCAGTCACTGACAATCCTTGTATCTCATATAGCTTGGCACAATTTATCATGACTGGCAGATGGTGTTCAAGAGGAGCTCATTTCAAAAATGAGGTTTGGCGGCAGGAAAAGAGAAATGTGATAGGTTGAAATGGAAATGCTTGTCATATGTTGTTAAGTGGTTCTTGCTTCTCCCAATGAAAATTTATTTATTTATTTAGACTGATTGATTTTAGCAGTAATACCACTAGAACATTTGGGTTTTGGTGCCTTTGTAACACTTTATTTACAAGTATACAAATGGCACAAACTGGAAGAAAATAGGTAATCTTTCGACAGACAGCAAACCTGTGGGAAATTGCAGTCAAATATAACTAACAAGCTTAGAGCTGGTTAATGTATGAAGGGGTTAAGATCACAGAACTGTATTACAAGACTCAGGTCATGCCCCTCACCTCCGGTGAAGAAGCAAGTGAAACTTCCTTTGTTCATTCTCTTCTACCACGTGACCAGGCAACACATCTGGCTTTGATCGCTTCAAGCCCAGACTGTGTGTTCAGAAATATTTTTTCTGTATTTTGTAAAATCAATACTTTCTACCTGTGTCCTTTTTGCTGCTGCATGGAATAACGTATGAATCTGACCTTTGGAGTTTGTAAGTAAAGTCATTTAAACTTACTAAATGGTGTGGAATGTTCATTGCAGAAGCGGGCAGAGAGGGGAAGCGCTGTAAGTGGCTAGAACAGGATATTTAAAACGTCTGACAGCCTATTATTCCCATGATCCACTGTGCTGCATGATTCTGTGTTTTTAAACTCTGCTGGGGGGTTTCTGTTGCTGGAGAGTGTGCTTAGCCCAGAACTTTGGATCTAGAGATCCAGTTAATTCTTTTATTAATTACTCCACACGGGTGATTTATGTATTTATATTTTTCCTTGCCTCCAAACCCCACCAAACCTGTGATCCCAGAGATCCCAGTTTTAGCCAACTCCAGCCAGAAACCTTTTCATAGAAAATTTTTCTCTCTCATTCTCTCTACATTCCCCCCCCCAATAACTTTCTCTTAGTTGGAAGATGTTTCCTTCACTAAACTCCTGATGTGCATTATATGGGAATGGAGTTCCTAGCTATCAAGAGAACAGTTACTATCCTTATCTCCAACTGGTGACACCTCAACTCATTCCCTGGCACTATTAGCAATCCATCAGTCTTATAGAAGTCTCACAGCATCCGCAACAATATAGGCATAATGAAATGTTTCAGCTGCATGATGTGACTATTCCATTTTCATAGAGACAATAGACATGAAATGTAAAAAGTAAACAAAATCTGTTTGTCTCATTATTCACACAAACAGGAATAGTGCCAGTAGCTAAAAAAACATGTAATCTTGTAATAATCACCTCTGCTGCTGCCTGTTGAAGTAACAGCTGTGTACAGATGCTCACTGTAAATGAACGGGGTAAATCAATATATTACAAACTGATTTTTTTTTATAACGCAACTACTAAAAGGATAGTTGGCAAAGATGATGATAGAATAAGGTGTAGGACCCATCTGAAATAAATACACTGAAATGTACATAATGTCAATGATTTGTCAATCATTTTCATTTGCTGGTAAAATACGTGTTCAGTGCTGGATTTATGTATAAGCTAAACAAGCTATAGTTTAGGGCCCCACTCTCTTGGGGAGGGGGGCAAAAATATTTAAAGGAAAAAAACTGGATGTACATTTCCAAAATATAAGATAAAAATCAAATAAAATTAAACCTACATACAGTAATAGTGTTTTGTGTTGTGTATGGACGTATTAGGTCCAAAAATTACCATATAGCATATATTCAACACAAAAAACAGTGGCAATTTGTTGTTGACAAAGGACAGCTGGACATATAAAGAGCCCCATTACCTTCAGTAGCTTAGGGCCTCATCAAACCTAAATCCGGCCCTGTACGTGTTGTATTATTTTCATAAAACAAAACACATAAAAAGTAAGAATGTTAACAAAAAACCCCCCAAACTATTGGCATCAAATTAGCTAGGTGTCAGTCTTTTTTTAAAAATATGACCCAGTGCTCATTCACCTTTTGAGGTTTAAATCCACCATACTCCCATTTTATGGATTCAGGAATGCAAGATACAGTGGGACCTCGACTTACGAAGATAATGCGTTCCGACGCGATTTTCGTTAGTCGAAAACATTTGTAAGTCGAATCCCCATAGGAATGCATTGAGCGAAAAAAAATCGTAAGTCGAAAAAATCCTATTCAAAAATTCGTAAGACGAAAAAATCCTATTAAAGCGGCCGCGACTTCCTTTCGGAAGTCGAAAAATTCGGTTGCGGCGGCCATTTTTTTTCTTCCGGAAGTCATTCGTAACTCGAAAAATACGTAAGTCGAGTTGCTCGTAAGTTGAGGTACCACTGTAGACTGAAAAATGTCCTGTCACCTAACAGGTTCATAAAGTGATACAGTTTGGTTACATGGTTTGCTGGTACCCTGTTCCTGACCATGTTTAGCCATACATCTGACAACAGTGTGAGACAGCCCAATGCATCCCGCTTGTGTACACCTGTATGTGTGTACAGCCCCCTCACACTGATGGTGGGGTGAGTATGGCCGGCATGCGTGCCAGTGTGCCAAAGGTGTGGCCCCAGCGCTCAATAGTGCTTCCCTTTCATACCACTATGTGAGAGGGTATTTATATTAGTATTGGCATATTTATTTATATCCTGCCTTTCCTGCAAACTGGGAGGTTGTGAGGCCCCCCCTCCCCTTCTGCCTTCATCTTAAAATTACTTTTCTCAGTGAAGGACATCTCTTTTTTTTTACAAGATAAATAAATCAGCCTCTACAATTGCCTGAGATAGCTCACACTGCTTTGAATGAAGATGACATATCTGAAACAGCTACTGTACTAAATAATTGAACAAGTAAATAAACGGATAGCAGCTTATTCTGTAAGAAAGAAGAAGAACGAGAACAGATGGGGCTATGGCGCCACATCTGCTGGGGGTTCCTCTCGCTTACAGGACTGGACTCTCTTGCAAGCTACCTGTACATAAATATCCTTAGCTAGCTCTCCCTCTCCTCCCCTTCTGCTGCAGCCTGCTAGATCCAGGTATACCTTCTACCTTTAAAACAGATTTGAAACACATTTTCCCTTTAAATGAATTCTGGGGACTCTGTAGAAAGGGTGGGAGAGCAGTGATGTTGTCCAGTGTCGAACCGCGCCCATTGGTACGAATGAAATTTAAGGTGATGTGTTGATATATCGGCCAAAAAGCCATAGTTCTGTTTTCAACCTTTTGAATGAAGCAAGATTAGAATTCCTAGTTTGGATAATTACCACTTTCTGTTTGGGAGTGTTCTTCTTCTTCTCTGAAGTTTCTTTAATCCGCCCCCTAGATTTAATAGCAAAAAGCTACTTTGAGTTATATAAATACATTAACTTTTTTCCTTCTGAGGAAACTGATAGATCATAACAGTGAAACGAGAATTTTAGCCGGCAACTCGTTAAGGTTATTTGTTAGTTTAGCTTGAGTTATTTTTTGTTATTTGGATTTATTTGGAAGGTTTTCTTGAGTCATTTATATTTCTTTGAATTAGTTTATAACACTTTGAGGATTTTTGCTTTTGAGCATTTCTGCTCCTGAATCATTAAACATATTGTTTTTTCAGTATCATTATACAAATATACATACATCTCGTTTCAGGGATCTTTCACGGTGTAGATTTCCTTTGTTGTAATATAGTTCCGTACAGGGCTTTTTTTTTTTTGTCCGGAATTTGCCGGAACTCAGTTCCAGCACTTCTTAGGTGGGCGCCACTGCCATTGTAAGAGAACAAGGGAATTCTGTTCATGGTGAGTTCCAGCACCTGTTTTTCAAGAAAAATAGCACTGGTAACATAACATAACATAACATAACATAACATAACATAACATAACATAACATAACATAACAACATAACATAACATAACATAACATAACATAACATAACATAACATAACATAACATAACATAACATAACATAACATAACATCAGTATGAAAGGATCATTAGAACATGGAATAGAAGCACTAGCAAAATAATCAGGAAAACTAATGCAATATTCCCCATGTCCAAATGCATCCTTATTCTCTTCTGCTCTGCCTCTCCTTCTGCCTTCTCTTCTATTTCCCTTTATTCTACAATCTTCTTCTTCTTGTAACACCCTCTCTGTGTCTGTCCTGACCTTATGGATTATTTTCTTTTGCACAGCTAGATGCTACACACACTCACACAGGCAACAAGCCATTTACAGAGTCCAGGGACACGTTCCAGTCAGGCAAAAACACTCAAGGAAGGTATGAAAGCAGTAGCAGAAAATGAATGTGACTTGAGACACCCTCTGGGGAGGGTGTGTGGAATGGGGAGAGTTCGGGGGGGGCAGAGAGAGAGAAGCTTGGAATGTCCTGTTTGGTCACTTGGCCTAAGATTGTCCAACCTTCTTTTAGTTTAGCCCCTTCAAATGAACCAGATCCGTTGAAGTCCAGTGATGTTTGGTACTGCTAATTGCGTGTCAAGGTCCCCAAACCACCCCTCAAATAATTCACACATCAATCAGAATTTTAGTTTTGGTTTTTGGCATGATTTTGGCCACAACTTTATTAAAATACAAACAATGTGAGTGGTTGCTTAGGCATTGGTTAAGACTATCTGTCCTACATAGGACAGAACTGACGACCGTCAGTAAGGGGAAAACCCTCTGGAGAGATAAAGGGAGCCAGGTGGTCTGACCCTCCCCTTTCCCCACAGGCTCCCAGGGCTCTTGCACGGCCCTAGCGCCCGACCGGGGGTTCGGACAAAAAGCATCGAGCCCCTGGATTCCTTTAACGGAATTCCCCTAACACCAGCAACAATTGGAGGGGCAGACGCAATCAATCATAACCCCTCCTCCAACCAACATAATAAGCAATGCCTAACCGCCAACCTTACAAGTTGTGACTATTTGCTACGCAGTAGGCGAAAACCAGAAGGCATCAGTCAATTAGCCAGATGGAAAAATTCCTACCAGGCCCCTGCCCCAACAGCAGACAACCCCATGATAGGCATAGCAATGTCAACACAGAGGCCTAAAATATAGGGAGGGAGGGCGGGTGATCAGAAGCACGCAGCCAAGAGGGGGATCACGTTGCATATCCACCAATATATATACGCTGGGCTGTCCATCAACAAATTGCAACATACAAATCTCCCCAACAACACCCAGGGTCCAATCACAACAGTGGCCATCCATACGATCCTGCCCAGCACCAGAGGGGTGACTTGCTGGCTCCCACAGCAACACATGCTCTCCATGAAGGAGAACACGCTATGCCAAAGTTTCTGCCCTTCTTAGTAACTTTCACAGAAGCCTCATCTGATACAGTTTCAACTTATGTTTAATTTTGAGGCAACACAGTACAAAACATATAACCATTCATAGGTTTGAAATGCTGACGCCTTTGCATTAAAATTATATTAAATAATAAATGAACCTTCTATTACCATTTCAGTTTATGGATTTCGCGTAATAACTTCTGTGGTAATTATAATTATCGCCACCGCCATCATGCACTGATTTCAGCCAGCACTTTCCCTTCCCTTTGTGTTAAGGACTGGATTCTGTAAAACTTGGAAGGCAATTTGGGACAGATGACGTATAACTTTCAGCCAAGAATCCATCTGAGAGAGTAGTGTTAACCAATGGAATTATTGTTATCTCATTTATTGTGTCTCATATAGTTATGTTCCTATTAACAGCTTAACATTATTCCAAACATAATGTAGGACATCTAAACATTTCCCTGTTGCTTATTATTTGAATACTGACAGCCATACAATGATATGTAATAGGAAACAAATATTTGCTTAATCTCCTTATTAGTCTCAACCAGAATGCCATTATGTCTTTTTACAGCAAGAATTATGAATTTTCGTTATTGTTTTTATTACTCTAGGCTAACATCTCAGCCACTGTGATTTTTTTCCAGAGCAAAGCTGTCTAATATATCTCTTTTTAATTGCCCTATTTATTTATAGTGCATTGATTTCATGGTATTCTTTCATGCTCTCTTTTTGCAATAGTTCCCTTTGATCCCATTTTAGGAGATTTTCTTTCCCCATCCAAATTGGAGAGCATTTAATGCTTTATGCAGTGAGATTAGAGAAGAAGGAGTCTGTACCTAAATATATTACCAGCTAAAAATATTGGCTTGTTATGATCATGAATAAGATTATATCAAGGATAAGTATCCCAAATGGCTATATTTCTTAAGTATTGGCAGTTAAAATTCCAGCATGAAAATGTTAGATGGCAAAAAATTGGAAATGCTATACTGCTGGATAATTAATGTATTGTTGCGGACACCCCAAACTCAAACTGAAAATATATCCTGGGGGTCTCAGTGCACGCTGTGGGTTTGATTTTCTTGGAATGAGGGTCACCAAAAGCTTGTTGTGTCTTTATGATATATGATTTTATTTATGCAAGACTAAGCAGAAGCTAGAAAGTTTGCAGCATTAAAACTCCAACAGATCTTGCTTCCCCCATTTAGGTTTCAAGAGGCTACCAAAGGCATAGCTTTGGGATTCTCACAAAAAGCAGAGAAGGCCCCTGTGTTTTTCCATCTCCCGATTACAACTTACAACCAGCTCTGTTCTCAAAGTCACCTCCAGCCAGGCGAAGGTAGAAGCTTGCCTCGCTTTCATCTCACCTATTAGAAGCATCTCTGGGTATTGATATCTGTGGAACACTTTGCTCCAGTCTGAACATAACAAAGCTGGCATGTAATAGACTTAGTTGGGATCATTAACTTAATAAATCGGAAGGTTGGCGGTTCGAATCCCCGCGACGGGGTGATCTCCCATTGCTCGGTCCCAGCTCCTGCCAACCTAGCAGTTCAAAAGCACGTCAAAGTGCAAGTAGATAAATAGGTACCACACTGGCGGGAAGGTAAATGGCATTTCCGTGTGCTCCTCTGTTTCGCCAAATGCAGCTTAGTCATGCTGGCCACATGACCCGGAAAAACTGTCTGCGGACAAACGCCGGCTCCCTCGGCCAGTAAAGCGAAATGAGACATTAGTGACTGGACTTAACTGTCAGGGGTCCTTTACCTTTTTTTTTTTTTAGGTGGAGAAAACACACCATAACAGCCCACAAGGGTCCATTTGCGGGTACCTCTGAACCCACCTGGGACCCAGGTGGCGCTGGGGGTTAAACCACAGAGCCTAGGGCTTGCTGATCATATAGTCTACCCTATATCTTCTTAAACAAACAAGGCATTTAGTCTGGCTAAGATACTCTGAGCTATCTAGATATATATAAATCCTATAACACAAGCTGTTCTTTTATTAATTGGTAGTGGTCATTGCATTTTCTTTCATTATGTTGCTGGACTGACGAATGTTTTTTGGCTGGATTACATTCAGATTCTGAGGAGACTAGCATGGCAAAAACTTATATTTGGATGCTAATAGAGCACCGAGGAAAATAAATTGGCAATGACTTTGAGAAATACTACCAAAGTAACAGCTTCTCTGAGAATACAGCACTCCCATGTGAGGAACTACAAATTTTCCAGCATTCCAACATCTGCTCTAAAAAGGAAATGTTCTCTAATCTGGGGAGAAATTCTCTCTCTCTCCATTACGTCGACTCCTATCATCTAATTGCAAAGCAAAATCAAAGTTTCTCAGTGCTGCCAACAGGTAATGGAACATGGTCTCAGTTGGGAGGTGCATCTGTGCTTGAAACTAGAATGAGAAAAGTGCTCCACCTCACATATCTCTGAGACTTTTCTCCCTAGGCCTCTTCACTGGCAACCTGGACCTCCGTGGGGGGACTAATGTGTCATTTTTGCATAAAAGCTTATGTATTTAGACACTAAGTACTGCCAAGTATTGTTTTGACAGTGAGAGTGGGAGTATTAGAGACTCTAACAAATAAACTAAGCGAATTATGTGGGGATTAAATACACACATATGCAGATGATAGCTAGGCTTGTGCCAAATGCTTACGGTCCGCAAACAGAAATGGCAGGTAGGATCGTTTCTTTGCTTGGATAGGCCTTTTCTAATTAAACTGCCATAATTTTTCTTATATATATTCCATTTATTGTTTTTGTTTGTTTAAGCAAGCTTAGCCAGGCATGCAACTTTCCCATGTATTTAAAAATGTAATTTCATTTCATGATGTTTCAAAATTGCTGATTTCATTCTAGGAAAAAAGTTTGGGCTAGCTTGTTTTTTAGCATTTCATCTTTTTGGCATTTTTTAATGTATTTCATGGAAACCACTTAGGGGTTCTGATGGCCATGTGGCATGTACATTTTGTTATATAAAAGAAATAAATGAAATTAATTACCCATGGCCTGTTTCCTAAGACTGGTTGTCCAGGATTGTTTAGGATTTAGGATTGTTGTTGGCTGGCAAAATGTCACATAATATGGTGGTGCTTCCTTAACTTTAAAATATTGATGTCTGACCATGATTAAGAAGTAGATGCAAATAACCCAACTTCAAATCTAAGCATAACTGGAGTAATGATTGCTTGCAGACCGTGAGGATGGTAACTCCCTTCACTGAAGTCAGTTCAGCTTTGGGTGTGCCTAGATCCAACAGCGGGTGGTGCTGTGGTCTAAACCACAGAGCCTAGGGCTTGCTGATTGGAGGGTCAGTGGTTCGAATCCCTGCGACAGGGTGAGCTCCCATTGCTCTGTCCCTGCTCACCAGGCAGGGATTCGAACTGCCGAGCATCTGATCAGCAAGCCCTAGGCTCTGTGGTTTAACCCACAGTGCCACCTGGGTCCCTTTATGCACCCTTACCTCAGAGTAAACTCCATTAAACACAGTAGGAAGTACTTCTAAATGAACATGCATAGAATTCAATTATGGTAATAATAATGTATTAATTATACCCCACCCATCTGGCTGGGTTTCCCCAGCCACTCTGGGCGGCTCCCAACAGAATATTAAAAACACAATAAAACACCAGACATTAAAAACTTCCCTAAACAGGGCTGCCTTCAGATGTCTTTGGTACCTCTAGATACGCACACCTTTGGTTGTGTATCTTTCAGGATGCGAACATGGCAAACCCGGAAGTATTTTTCTGGGTTTCACCGCGTGTGCATGTGCAGAAGTGCTAAACCGCGATGTGCGCATGCGCAGAAGCGGCACCTCCGGTTGCGAATTCCTCGGGATGCGGCCGGACCTCCGGAACGGATCCCGTTTGCAACCGGAGGTACCACTGTAGTTGTTTATTTCCTTGACATCTGATGGGAGGGCGTTCCACAGGGTGGGTGCCACTACCGAGAAGGCCCTCTGCCAGGTCAAGGATGGGGAACGTCTGGCTCACAGGCCATATTAGGCTCCTCACTATTAGTGAATACTACGCCAGATTGCCTTACTGCTTATGTGGAGCAGAGTGGGGGGAGTGGATTGCCTTTTCCAGCTGTCAGAAAATGTGGTCACTGAAAAAAAGGAGGTATTATTTGTAATAATGGGTGAAGGATGGATGACTATCATGGGGTGCAATCCTATGTTGCTGGACTTTCCCCAACTTTGCTGCCGCTACCACCATCATCCCACCCATCCTAACAAGTTTTCTAACAGCAATTCTGGGCTGCATCAATAGGAGTATAGCATCTAGATCAAGGGAAGTAATAGTACCATTGTATTCTGCTCTGGTCAGACCTCACCTGGAATACTGTGTCCAGTTCTGGGCACCACAGTTCAAGAAGGATACTGACAAGCTGGAACGTGTCCAGAGGAGGGCAACCAAAATGGTCAAAGGCCTGGAAACGATGCCTTATGAGGAACGGCTTAGGGAGCTGGGTATGTTTAGCCTGGAGAAGAGAAGGTTAAGGGGTGATATGATAGCCATGTTCAAATATATAAAAGGATGTCATATAGAGGAGGGAGAAAGGTTGTTTTCTGCTGCTCCTGAGAATAGGACACGGAGCGATGGATTCAAATTACAAGAAAGAAGATTCCACCTAAACATTAGGAAGAACTTCCTGCCAGTGTTCGACAGTGAAATTTGCTGCCAAGGAGTGTGGTGGAGTCTCCTTCTTTGGAGGTCTTTAAGCAGAGGCTTGACAGCCACCTGTCAGGAATGCTTTGATGGTGTTTCCTGCTTGGCAGGAAACTGGATTGGACTGGATGGCCCTTGTGGTCTCTTCCAACTCTATGATTCTATGATTCTAATTTCAATGCCACCAGCACCAAGAGTGCCACCAGCACTACCACTCTGCCTCCACCCACCCAGAAGCCACCCCTGAGAACATGGTATAAATAAGCATGCTCTAGCCCATGGGTATCCAACCAAGTCATATTTGAGTTCAGTGTTTTAAGTAGGCCTACCCTGAGGATGACTAAAGTTGGACATCGCCCTATAATATTGGTAATCTTCAGTGTTTATTTATTTGTTCCTTAAAAAGAACAAGAAGAACATACGTTTAAAGAAGATAGGAAGACGTTCATTGAATACAAGGAAAATAATTGCTTACAGCTGGAAACGCTGGCAGCATTAAGATAAATTCAACAGTGTAAAAAAGTTTTGATGGATGCAGTAACGGAAAACCGATTGGTATAGTTTTTGTAAAATATGCAGGGATATAAGATATGTAAAATGAGCCATGGAAAGAGAAGAAGGGAAGTCATTGATATCTTAAGTATGTAAAATGTTTATTTGAAATTGTAACAGAGAAAATTTAAGAAAAATCATATTAAAAAGAAAGAAAAACGGTGTTATAGTTAAGGTTGATAAATGTGGGGGGGGGGAATTGGAGACTAACAACACATTTCTAGACATATCTACTCAGTCCCACTGATTTCAAGGGAGCTGACTGCTAGGTAAGTGGATATAAAATTGTAATATAGCCATTTCTTTATTAGAAACATATCTGCTCTCTGTTGATATAAAACAGCTATTAGTAATAATGTATTTGGTTTTGGTTTTGCTTGTTTGTTTACAGGTAGGTTTGACTTGTTTTAAAAAGAACTGACAATACAGAACTGCATACATGTCTATGCAGAAGTAATTTCCATTGAGTTCAATGGGCCCTAAAGGTGGATATAGGATTGCAGCTTGCATGGGTTTACTACTCATAGACAAACTCATATTATGGAAAGTTTTGTCATTCTTGCCTATTGGTTTGGAAGATGACTGGCATTAGTGATTTTATACTTTTCTTCTCCCTGTAAGAACATGTTTTTTTTCCATGGCAAGTTTTTAAAAGTTCTGTAAAATTAAACTGGACAAAACCTGTAATGCTAAATGTTCCAGTGTTTTGTACGTGGGACTGAAAAGATCAGCATTGCTTCTGAAAGCTCTCTTCTTTTTGTTGCATTAATATATCTAGACATATGCTATTGCCTTACATGCTTCAAAATATGACACATCATTAAAATGTAATGAACACTGGGGAAAGTTCGACCAACTTACAAGCTTGGAAAAGAAGCTTGAATCAGGTTGCATTTGTTCACCATCTGTAAAGGAATTGAAATGTAATGATTTGAACTCATTGAATCTTTTTTTCCTTTTTTCCCTGTTTGTTTTTTAAGCAAGAAGGTAAGCTGCACATCTGTGGCATCTCTTCCGACAGACTGGACTGTTCCAAAATTATTTGGACAGTCTGCCAATATGCAGATAGGGGAAATCATTTAACATTCACAAAGTATCTATTCAGGAGCAGCAATTTCACATGAAATCGTTTGAATCTAGTTAACATATCCCTGCTGATAGGGACAAAGAAATAGAAGTCAACAACATGCCAGCTTGACATCTGCCATACTCAAAGTTCTTCAAACTTGAAGAGGAAGTATGAAGTACAGTGGTACCTCGACTTACGAGTAACTCGACTTACGTTTTTTTCGAGTTACGAGTGACTTCCGGTAAAACAAAATGGCCGCCGCATCCAAATTTTTTCGACTTACGAAAAGACGTCGCGGCCGCTTTTAATAGGATTTTTTCGACTTGCGAATTTTTGACCTGGATTTTTTGACTTACGGATTCCCCCCCCCCCAATGCATTCCTATGGGGATTCGACTTACGAATTTTTTCAACTTACGGAAATTGCGTCGGAACGCATTATCGTCGTAAGTCAAGGTACCACTGTAGATGGAAATCAGTCTGCAAAGATTCACATGGCATTTTAATATGGCAATATGTGGGTTAATAGTCACCACATGATCATACTGTCACTCAAGCATAGTGCTGGATGATCTTCAGTGACACAATGAGCTGTGATACAAGCTGATTCCCTCTCCGTTTTTGATTCATCGTGCTCATTGCCATGCCGTACTAAGATGAAAATGTTCAAATGCCAAATGATTATCAGGGAATAAGTGGTGCAGAAGTGCCATAGCTATTAGCCTGGCACTGGCGAGTATGCCCTGTAGTGGTGGCAGAAGAACCCTGAAGTCCGTGATTGCCCTGGAGACAGATCACTGAATTGTAGCCATGGATTGCAAAGGTATTTTTTGGCATTTTGAGCAATTTCTAAATGCATCCAAAGAATCTGAATCATCTAGGAACTGCCCCAGCATCCCGGAGTAAAAACAGCAGATAAGTTACATATCTTTAGCACCAGGTAGAAATATTCCTCTTTTCCCAGGACTTCGGCTACTTCAAAATACAAATATCTTTATTATGGTCAAAGACCAGAGAACAGATAATGACAATCCATAACCAGATATAGTATTGGAGATTGAGTTATATTACAGAATTAGAACCCATCTCATACAACTGATACTTACATTTAAAATTAAAATTTAAAACTTAAGATTTTAAAATTTTACATTAATAGATCTTTACCACCTATTAACATTCCTTCAGAGATTAAAGCTCAAATCTCAGTCTCAGTCATTATTCGTCTTACTCTTGTTGCAATAAAACAAAATTTTGCGACGATCCTAGTGGTCTCCATATCTTTATCCGCTAGGAGGAGTCTGATGCAGGCTTCCTCAGAGCGGCCTGGCAGTTTCCCCAACAGCGGTTCAATCAGTTCTTTCCTTGAGTCACGATACAGTGGACAGTATAAGAGAACGTGCCCAGTGGATTCAATCTCATTGCAATCACAGGGGCATAATCTTTGATCGATCGGTATCTTACTATATCTGCCCTCTAAGAGAGCTGATGGGAGGGCATTAAAACGAGCCCTGAAAAAGCCCAGCGGTGTTTGGGGTTGTCTAGTGACTTAAGATAGTTTGTTGGATGGAGCCTTTGAAGGTCATAGAGAGGCCTATAAATTGTGGAGAGTCGATTAAGATTAAGATCATTTTGTAACTCAGTATCGGCTACTTCAACAATCTAGTGTTGTTTAAACTGTGGGCAGGGGGTTATTGTTTTTGTTTGTTATCATGGCATGTATTTTTGTGTTTTAATATTACAGACCACCTTGTGATCTTCAGATGGGTAGTATATGAATGAGGATGAGGATTTGCAATGAGCAGAAACTTTCTACCATTTATTAACCCAAGTAGATATCCTATAAAGGAGAGAGCTGAGAGGACCACCTTCTGTCCAGCTTAGGCAGGAAACTTCATCCTTGCTCCAGGCACCAGATCAGTCAATGACTTGATCTGTGTGTTTCTTCACCTGGTCAACTTAAGATAAGCCTTCCTTTTTTAATCTTATCCCAGCTTAACACTTAGATGGGATGAAGCTACCAGAGTTCAGGAACTGTTGTCTTCCCATATCCCCTTGAACCATGCAGCATGTAGAGGTAGGTTTGGTAGACAACCTTTCAGCATCAAGATGCTTCAGAGTACTCACTAGGGCAGTGCTCTTCAACCTTGGGTCCCCAGATGTTGTTGGACTCCAATACCCACAATCCCCAGTCATCTTAGCCAATGGTCAGGGATGGTGGGAGTTGTAGTCCACCAACATCTGGGGACCCAAGGTTGAAGAACGCTGCACTAGGGCATCTATTTTAATATCCCTCCTTGTTAGTTCTGACCAAGATGGGAAATCTCAAATCTTATTGCTTAACCAAGAGCTGTCACCAAATCATATGACAATAGTACATAAAATGGTACATCAGTCAAAACCTAAGTAAAACAAACGAATGACACAAGAATAGCATCATCAGCAACAAGTAGAACTATAATAATAAATACAAAAAAAGATAGTAGTCATTTACAATTCAGCCAAGAACTTTAACAACAGAGTCAACAGTCTCCTACTAAGTGGCATTCTTAGTCCACCTTCATTATTGTAAATCATGCTAGCAATCAATCAATTGGGATTTTGTACATTTATTTTTAATAGAAAAAAAGTGCAACTAGAAAGCTAGCTACCGTAAGTCAAATATGATCCTATGGGTCAGGTTGGTCAGCAAAAAGACTAATATGTCCTGTGGTACCTAATCTAGGGCTGCCATGCGTCCGGGATTTCCCAGACATATCCGGGATTCGTTTGTCAGAAATAGTGGCCAGGCAGAATTTCCGGAAATCGCTGAAAATGTCTGGGAAAACCCAGACGTATGGCAACTCATGTTGGATTTTCCTTAAAAATACCTCAAAAAGCTCAAAAGCTCAAGAACTTTGTCCCCCCCCCCCAAAAAAAAAGCTCAGGAACTTTTATGTGCGGATTGTCACTTGAACAATGGCAACCCTGACCTAAACCCTTTTGTCCCTCAGCCACCTTACTCAGGATGCAAAAATCACCAATCAGTTACGCAAAGTTGTTACCCTATATCAGTGGTGGCGAACCTATGGCACGCATGCCAAAGTGGGCACTCAGAGCCCTCTCTGTTGACACATACACCATTAGCCAAACACTCCCTAGAGCTGGCGATGCTGCTGTGAGAGGAAACCGCCCCCTAGAGACTCCGACACAGCTTTGAGTTGGTAACGCTTCCTTGATTGAGATGCAGGCCCACCAATCAGCTGTTTCATTGGTATGTTGCCCCCCCGCATGGCGCAGTGTGTTGGCAAAGGTCCTCACCACCTGACCACCTGACTCTGCTGCGAGTGGGGAAAAACCTGGGTCCTTCCCCCCCCAAAAAAGCTCAACAACTTTGGTATGCAACCCCTCAATAAAGGTCAACAACTTTGGTCAATCCTCCCCAAAAACGCTCAACAACTCTGTGATACATAAGTGGGTTTGGGGTTGCAGTTTGGGCACTCAGTCTCAAAAAGGTTCACCACCACTGCCCTATATCTATTTTTGAAATGTTCAGTAAGGGGGAAAAGAGGAATTCCCAGATGCCAATGGTGGAAATCACCCTCCCAAACCCTTTGCCCAAGTGACTGTGGAATCCCACACTGCGGTGTTTTTTGGATGAGTAGGTGCCCTCTCAGAACAACAGATAAGAAGAAGAAGAAGAAGAAGAAGAAGAAGAAGAAGAAGAGGAGTTTGGATTTGATATCCCACTTTATCACTACCCGAAGGAGTCTCAAAGCGGCTAACATTCTCCTTTTCCTTCATCCCCCACAACAAACACTCTGTGAGGTGAGTGGGGCTGAGAGACTTCAGAGAAGGGTGACTAGCCCAAGGTCACCCAGCAGCTGCATGTGGAGGAGTGGAGACGCGAACCTGGTTCCCCAGATTACGAGTCTACCGCTCTTAACCACTACACCACACTGGCTCTCAGGACCAGGGATAGGGGAAGCTGCCTTATAAAGGCAAACTACCCCTCACTCCTGATTTGCCACCCATGCTATGACTCAACACTGACCACCTCCCCCACCCAGTGCTCCAAATTCCCCCCCAGTACTAGCCAAGTAAGCATCATTTCTAGAGGACTCATGAGTATACAACTCAAAGACAAAATATATTCACCCCCCCTCCCAAGGTTAAAGAGATCCACTGGTTCAATTTAAAGGTGTCCAAGCTAAGACAAAGCCAGTTCACAAAGAAGTATTCTATTTATACTCCAGGGATTCTCAGGAAGAAAATATTTATGGAGTACAGCCTTAATAGGCAAGGTAAAAACCTAGTGGCAGTGGATGATTAAGGAGTTTCATTTATAATGTTTCTGAAACTATTAAATAGCGCAGCACATTTTACTTCTAGGGATATGTGGCCTTGTGTGTTATTCATAAAAGTTTAAGCCAGACATACTAGGGCTGTGCAGCAGCCACAAGATTTTGCTTCTATCTGTAGTTTTCAGAAACAGCTCAATCTGTTTTCAGGGCTTCTCTGTGTCTTTCCATTTTGGCTCATTATCAGAGACTGAATTATATCCAATAACAAGAAGTGATACACCATATTCACTATCATGTGGAATAATGAAAAAAGTTATAGTTTTTAAAATTTCTCCTTTTCATAGAAGCAGATGAAATTTTCAAGCACAGGAATCCCTCAAGCGTCCATTAAGCCTGTCAAATTTCAAGCAGATATATGAAATCAGGGCTTTCATGCAGGGCATGATTTTGATTTTCTTAAAAGGGGGAGTCAATTTTATTTGTTGCCAGACTTAGATGCAATTTGCAAGAAGGGGCACCCCTTCTAAGGCGAAAAAGTCTCACAAAATTCAGAATGATGACTAGTAGTTCTCCTGCAAGAGGGAACTGGTGGTGTAAAAAAGGCCATGACTCCCTAGGAAACATTGGTGTGGAGACAATGTCATCCACCTGAATCACCTGGAAACCTCACCTGATTCACCATTTACAGGTAGGTAGCCGTGTTGGTCTGTCATAGTCAAAACAAAATAATAAAAAAATTCCTTCCAGTAGCACCTTAGAGACCAACTAAGTGCATGCACATGAAAGCTCATACCAAGAACAAACTTAGTTGGTCTCTAAGGTGCTACTGGAAGGAATTTTTTTATTTTTTATTTTGTTCTGAATCACCATATTCACCTCATAATACAGAAAGTAAACAGGGCCAAGACACACTCCTAGTGCACATTTCAAATCTACTATCTCTACGATTTGCATTTGTGCTTTTGAAAAACATATTGATCATGCCCCCTTGTACAGTATATATATATATATATATATATATATATATATATATATATATATACACACACACACACACACACACACACACACACATACATGCACACACACACATATATAGATATAGATTAGATAGATAGATATAGATAGATGATAGATGATAGATGATAGATGATAGATGATAGATAGATAGATAGATAGATAGATAGATATTTTTTCAAAGCTTTGGTGTATCAGTTGTTTGGCAAGCATCAACGCATTTCTGGGTGCTGTTAGTAGGGATTGATGGAACTGTCAATTGCAGTTTCTTATTTGTCCAATCTTAATTTCAGTTCCCCACATTTCCATATCTGTGATTTCCCCCCTTAAAATATTATCATGAAGATTCACAGGCTTTTAGTGCAAATTTCTCCTAATATTGCCAAGCAATATCCCCTATTATAATCCATTTGTGTATGCTGTTTTCATTAATATGTGCATTTTATGCTCTCTTTGCTATAAATATGCATGTTTAAACACACTACTTGGCTGGAGAACTGCATTGCAAAATTCAGAGAAGTGCAAACTTTGGAAGAGAGCTGTGTTTCAGTTTGCATGCTGTTTAGGAAAGCATTAGTTACTTGGGCCACTTCTAGTAGTCCTTGAAAATTCTCTTCTAGTTGTTTGTAATCCTGTACATTTTGTTTTATTCAACAAAAATTATTCCATTATTATTATTGTTGTTGTTGTTGTTGTTGTCGTTATTATTATTACCGGTATTATTATTATTTTAGGGAAAGTGTGTGTGCATAAAGTAGGTTCATCTTTGAATGTGAACTGAACTGAGTTTCTTCCGCTCCCTAGCTGTTAGTAATCTTCCTCCTCCCCAGTTTCAGAAATGTTAAAGTTTGAAGGAAGCACTCCACAACCCTCCATTCTGTCACATATATGGCTTGTCTAGCCCTCCTATAATCTGTGGTAGACTCAATCGCACAGATGGTGAAGTTTCAAAACTCAGCAGTGCCCTGATGGTACACTAGAGTGCTTAGTGCCATTATGTTTTCTGTTGCTGTATTGGATGAGAAACATGCCAAGTTTTGCTAGTTCACTTCCCTGGAACTCAAGATGTTGACATTTCAGCTTTCTCTGTTGTGCAGCATTATGTGGTGCTTATGTCTGTACAGCAGGCCGATGCAGAGCTTATCTGAGGCCTGGGGTGGGAGTCCTTGGTTGGCTGGGAGGCACAGGGTGGTTTTGGCATAATAGCCAAAGTCTGGCAGGGCCCTAGTGGGACCTCCTGGCTCGCTTAGCCCTCTGATGCCCGGGGCAAGTGTACTCAGCTATCCCCTGCATGTGCTTGCTGAATAGGATTGTGCTGTTATAGTGTGTATGTATACATAATGTATAAATCTATATAGTATAGATCAGGGGTCGGCAGGGTTTACAGGCCATGGGCCAGATTACTCCCATGGAGAGCATACGTGGGCCAGACTGGCGCAGCGCGATGCCGGAAATCGCATCTGTGCATGTCTGCGGCACCGGAAATTGTTCTGCGCATGCCCAGACGCCAAAAATTGCGCCTGCGCAGAAGCGATTTTTGGCATCTGGACATGCGTAGATGCCACTTCCGGGATCTGCGCGTGAGCAGACGCAATTTCTGGTGCCGCTTGGCGAGTCCCCACGCCGCGTTGCGCTGGTTTAGCGCAGCGCACGGGGGACTCGCTGAGTGGGTGGCTCGGTTTGGGGGCAACTCGTGGGCTGGTAATACGGTGTTTGCGGGCTGCATGTTGCTGACCCCTGGTATAGATAGATAGATGATAGATATAGATGCTATAGAGATAGAGATATGTGAATTGCATGTTTATATCATAAAAATGTTTACCAGCCTTGGCATTGGGGTGTAGGCCAATGAGAAAACTTAGGTTGTGAATTTTCTGCTGCTTCTTCTTGGCAAAGTATGAATAAGAGAGAAAAGCAAAAATATTTGTTGCTCAACTAATTGCGAAAGTTCTTCACAGTTTATTCTTTCAACTGGGTTTTCTAATTGACTTCATTGTCTGGATTTAATAAAATTATTGCTACTATGACATTCTAATTTTATTTCTTAGTTGAAAGATGTTTATGATTTCATTTTTATAGAACCGCAGAGACCCTTCTGCCAGTCCACAACGCATCTGTGCTTGTAAATCGTCTCAATACCGAGCAAAGAATTGCCCCTTTTATTGTTCAGTTATCTAATTTGGAGAGCTCCTGGAATCAGTCAGAAGTGGAGCTAAGGGTGAAATTGGTTTGATTGGCATCTGTTCACTTCCTCTAACATAACTATTCTAGAAGTTTGGATTTGAGATTGAAGATACTCAGCAAATGTTTGGGTGCAACGTTGTGGAAATTGTTGTCAATGGCCTGTTTTTAAGAAGAAATTCTTGGCCTTGCAGTACAGTGGTACCTTGGGTTAAGTACTTAATTCGTTCCGGAGGTCCGTTCTTAACCTGAAGTGTACTTAACCTGAAGCACCACTTTAGCTAATGGGACCTCCTGCTGCCGCTGTGCCGCCAGAGCACGATTTCTGTTCTTAGCGGAGTTCTTAACCTGAAGCGTACTTAACCCGAGGTACCACTGTACTAACAACTAAATATATGTTTAAGATGCACTCTCCACATTAAAATCAACCAATTTGAAAAGGATATCAATCAATAAAGGTTCAGGTAGGTAGCCGTGTTGGTCTGACGCAGTTGAAATAAAAATATAAAAAAATAAAAAATTGTCCAGTAGCACCTTATAGAATATAGGTTTGTTCTGGTATAAGCTTTCGTGTGGATGCACGAAAAAGTATCTGAAGAAGTGTGCATGCACACGAAGGTTTACACCAGAACAAACTTAGTTGGTCTATAAGGTGCTACTGAACAATCAATAAAGGGTTAGAGAAAACCAAGTGAAGATTTACAGGTGCTGTTATTGAAAATATTGTTTCTGCCTGTGACATTTCCCTCTATAATCTCTATTGGGAGGGGGGAAGCAAGGTTTTCCCCCCCTTAAAATAATTGAGAGATATAGAAAGACAAAGACCTATTTGCTCAGAATATTACAGAGATGATAGAGCAACAGAAAGCTTTGCAGGGGTCCTGAACCAACTCATGAGACTTTATTATTTACAGTGTGGTGTAGTGGTTAAGAGCGGTAGACTCGTAATCCGGTGAACCAGGTTCGCGTCTCCGCTCCTCCACATGCAGCTGCTGGGTGACCTTGGTCTAGTCACACTTCTTTGAAGTCTCTCAGCCTCACTCACCCCACAGAGTGTTTGTTGTGAGGGAGGAAGGGAAAGGAGAATGTGAGCCGCTTTGAGACTCCTTCGGGTAGTGATAAAGCAGGATATCAAATGCTAAACTCTTCTTCTTCTTACTTATTGCATTTATATCCCACATTTTTCTCCAAGGAGCTCAAGATAACTTACATGGTTCTCTCCCTCTTCATCTAATCCACACAACAGTCCTGTGAGTTAGGTTAGGCTGAGAGTGAGCGATTGACCGAAGGTCACCTAGTGATCCTCACTGACCTCACACCTCAAAGTATTCCAATTTGCCTTGGAATTCATTCCCCCCACATAGTGCCAATGCACGCAGCTGATTTATTGTGGCTCTAAGATGTGTAAGAGCTTTTCAATCAATTTACTTTGCTTTTAACATGTTATAAAATATTAACTGAAACATAAAATTAGAAGGTAGAATCATGTTGACCTTTTCACTCCTTTCCTCCATGTACCTGACATATTAGTGCTAAGGAGGTTAGGCAAAGGAATTAACCGGAAGAAAGTCAATATTATGTTTAAGAGAGTTTCAAAGGTTAAATGAATTTTTAAATCGATTTAAATGTTCCAGTTTCTTCCTTGAAATGACATCATTAGTAGCTACTCTTTCCTTCTAGTCACCTGAAATAGCAAGAGTTAGTGGGATACAATGGATAAAGGGATGGGCTGTAACTGGGAAGATCTGGGTTGATATCCCCACTCATGGTTTCCACACTAGCCTTTATTCCCTAGAATTGCTGTGTATTCTCCCACGTCTTATGGAAAATACAGATATTATTATCATGAAGGTAGTGGTAGGACCCAGGTGGCGCTGTGGGTTAAACCACAGAGCCTAGGGCTTGCTGATCAGAAGGTCGGCGGTTCGAATCCCTGTGACGAGGTGAGCTCCCGTTGCTCGGTCCCAGCTCCTGCCAACCTAGCAGTTCGAGAGCACTTCAAAGTGCAAGTAGATAAATAGGTACCGCTCTGGCGGGAAGGTAAACGCCATTTCCGTGCGCTGCTCTGGTTCGCCAGAAGCGGCTTTGTCATGCTGGCCACATGACCCGGAAGCTGTATGCTGGCTCTCGGCCAATAAAGCGAGATGAGCGCCGCAACCCCAGAGTCGGACACGACTGGACCGAATGGTTAGGGGTCCCTTTACCTTTACCTTTAGTGGTGGATGGACTCTGCAACAGTGAATCTAGTACACTGAAGAAATATAGGGAACAAGCAAATCAAAAACGTTTGAGGGGAAGTGAAGCTTTAGAGAAGAAACATAAACACAGAGACAGGAGTTTGGGTACCAGGGTTTTCTTATACACAGCCATCATCCTTTTGTCTCTGGGACAGCCATCATGGTCAACATTTAAATTGCCATTCACTACGCTCTCTCAATAAAACTCAGTGGATGAGTATTATTTTCCCCACCTGATTAGAAATTGGTCTGTTGTAAAGAGGCACATATTTATTCTGCACATGTCAGGATGCTGTCAGTGGCTCCCAGCTGGTTGCCCAGGAAGGTATAAGGGCAATGAAAAGTTTCTCACTGTCCTTTTTTATTTCAAACTTTATAGAGAGAGACTATAGAACCCAGCCCCTTGGATAATGGCGTTGTCCTGGGTGAATCTCCACTCCCTGTCTCTCCCACTTCTTCATTTGTCTTCATCACCATCTCCTCTACGGGTCCTGCTACGTGCCCCCTGTCATCGAGCTCTTTGCTCTCCTACTTTTAAAGCTCACCGGGTTCTGGGAGATGGTGGGTCAGGATGCGGAGGCGGTCTCCACTATTTCTCCTCCACTGTGGTGTAGTGGTTAAGAGCGGTAGTCTTGTAATCTGGTGAACTGGGTTCGCGTCTCCGTTCCTCCACATGCAGCTGCTGGGTGACCTTGGGCTAGTCATACTTCTTTGAAGTCTCTCGGAACCACTCACCTCACAGAGTGTTTGTTGTGGGGGAGGAAGGGAAAAGAGAATGTTAGCCGCTTTGAGACTCCTTCGGGTAGTGATAAAGCGGGATATCAAATCCAAACTCTTCTTCTTCTTCTTTTTCTCCTTCTCCTTCTTCTCCTGTGCCCAGCCCCTGACATCACCTCAGGGCAAAAATAGACATTACTTTTACTGTGTGGTTATCAACTACATCTGGATATTAAAATAACAACTGCTATGTTCAACCCTCCAATAATTTTCATCAGGATCACAGTGAATGTGGAGCAGAGTCGAAATTCTGAAGATCCACCTATCCCGAGGCAACAATTAGCCTTAGGACAGGAGAAAACTCCAATTTGCTCTAATTGGGAGATTTTATTCTAAAGCTAATTGCAATGTGTGCTGGGGCACGTGGAATTCAACCAGGCTCTTGGTTGGGGAGAGAAGGGTTAAATCTCCCTTCCCCACATGCAGTGGTCTCAATGAAAAGCATGCATAACAAATTCCTGGTGAATCCACAGATCTGAGGGTTCAGCTCGCCTGCACAATAAAGTTAGCAAAAAACTTCCTTCTATTAAAATCTTAAGTTCATTCTTCATTAGTAGAATCTCTGTTACCAATATGTAATATGTTGTCCCAATGGTACCTGATGGCTCTGTTTTCATATGCAAATTTCAGGCTGCTGAATGTTTGTGATGTCTCCCATTTGAATAAATGAATTTGTAGTAACACTAGATAAAAATGAACTTTGAGCTGAGCACCTATCAATCCCTATTAATTAGGCCATGAAGAATAATCAGCATAATATACTACTAATGACCTTACTGGCCTATTTTAAGATCTGACTTGAGATGTAAATTATATGCAGCAAAGGTTGTGAATAGGTGCGTGCCAATCTGAACTTTTTCTGTGGTTTATTACTGTAGATCACGGCATGCATAGAAAGGTTGGCATAACTTAATATGACAGGAGAGCCCCATTAAGAGCTTTCTTGACCCTGGTACCAGTCTTATCTCAAATGTGTCCTGCAAGGCATTGCGGAGACAATACCTTGTGTAAAAAACAGCACCTGTAATCTAGTTACCAGTAAAATCTATACTGCCTGCTAAAGAATGGTTGCTACAGAGACAAAATGATAAGATAACTCTTGCATCGACCTCTCGGCGGCTTGTGTTGCCAGGGCCTCCTCCAGAGTGACCTGGAACGTTAGGTCCTTCTTGGCGTAGAGGCGTCATTGCAGCTTCTCGTCCCTCAGGCCACCGACGAGGTGGTCACGAAGCATGTTCTCCAACTCTGAGAAGTTGCAGAACCGAGCAGCTTGGCGGAGGGAGGTCACAAACCCAGTTATGGTTTCCCCGGGGGCTTGCCGCTTTGCGTAGAAGGCATTTCGACGAGCCACCACCGAGGGCTGCGGCGAGAAGTGCCCCTTCAACCTTTCCATTATTGTTTTGTAAGGAATGGTAGCAACATCGTCAGGTGCAAAGAGAGCCCGGGTGATTTCGAACGTCTCCTCTCCACAGACGCTGAAGAATATCGCCCTCTTCTTGGCGTCGCTGGTGACCCCTTTAGCTTCTAGGAGGAAGGTGAAACGGCTGGCGTACCCTTCCCAGTCTCCTGATGCTGGTTTGAACGGTGAGAAGCTGCTGTTGGTTGCCATTCTGAGTTCCTTGGGTCCCGGAGCTGAAGCCTGGATACATGGTGCGAGGCAGCGGTGCGGCAGGTGGCGGTGCTGCAGTGCTGTGTGTGGCGGTCAGCTCAGCGGGATCCCACCCTCGTCGCCAGTGAAATATACTCGGAGTCGAGTGTGGATTTCATGCTCTTTATTCAGCTCATAGTAGCGAGGAAAAGGAAGTTCCCCCAGAACGTCTGCTTTATATACAAAACAAAATAAAAAAATGCCTTCCAGTGGCACCTTAGAGACCAACTAAGTTTGTTCTTGGTATGAGCTTTCGTGTGCATGCACACTTCTTCAGATACCTGAAGCATGCACACGAAAGCTCATACTAAGAACAAACTTAGTTGGTCTCTAAGGTGCCACTGGAAGGAATTTTTTTATTTTGCTTTGACTATGACAGACCAACACGGCTATCTACCTGTAACTGCTTTATATACATTATTTACACAATGGGCCCCACGTGATTGGCTAACTCCTGTAGGCCAATCAGGTTGCGGATTCACTTCCACCTGGAGCTGGATTGGGTGGCTCCTGCGGACCAATCAGATTGCTGCATTCTGGATCCTATTGTTTTAGGACCAATCAGACTGCTGCATTTTGGATCCTATTCAACTCAGTACATAACAGGAAGCAAACAAGGATAATCAGCTAAGCCATTGCTCACCAGGATTATATTCTTTCAACTTTTAATTAAGCAGAATAGACAAAATGGGAAATAGGCAGGAAACTCTAGGAAGAAACAATAGAAATATAGGAATTATAGGAATTGCTCATCTCAAAGCCCTCCCCCCTTCTCGATTAGAATGCATTGGCTAAAATTAGTAAACAAACACTAGCTTTTCAGTGGTTAGTTAGATCTCCAAGTACCAACAAGGAACTTACTCCACATTCTCAAGCAACCAACACACACTTTATATATACCCAGTGCTATTTTTCTAGAAAAAGGTGCCAGAACTCACCATGAACACTTCCATCGTTCTCTTACAATGGTGCCCACCTGAGAGATGCCGGAACTGAGTCCCAGCAAGTTCTGGCTGAAAAGAAGCCCTGGGTATACCATTGTCCTCCATTTCTTGACTCGCTATTAGTGTGGCAAAATTGTCCTGCTCACTTTCTGTAGGCTTTTGAGAATAACTAAGGATTTGCCGCCTGTTTAAATTGTAATTTTGGTGTCTGAAGCAGCATTTATATATTCTGTCAATTTAATATGATAAACATGGAACTACATACTGTACATTGCTGAAGCAGGTCCAGCAGGCAGTCATCCCACTTCAAAAACCTGGAGCTACCAATTTTATGAATGAAGAGCCTACATTTTAAGGGCAGCTTTGGATGTAGCATGTATATACTGGGAGCAGAGGGAAACCGCAAATCTCAGCAATCCCATTAAGGCACCTACAGTCTGTGCAATGCTGCATAATAATAGCTCTGCAGTTCCCTGGACTCTTTGCCATCCGTATAACTGCTTTATGAATAAGCATCCGGCATCACTATGGCACATTCTTTATTCCAGCACAACCTTTCTGTTTCTGTAAATACTGGCGCTCTTGATGGAATTATAGAAATCCAGCTCGCTTTCTTTAGAAAAGAAGAGCTCACAGGATCTCGCAATTGGCTCAGCGTTTTATTCTCCCCTATTTAAAATCTAACCCATCGACAGATTCACAGCAATCTGCCATTGTGTTTTGATTGCATTTATTATTGTGTACCATGGAGGGGAAGGGGGATGATTCCGATGCTGTGCTTATTAATGCTAATTGCAAAATTAATTCTAAAGTAAGAAGCTCATTAGATTCCACTGTATAATTCCTGTAGCATAATGATTCCCAGAGAATGAGCTGGCTCCTCTTGTCAACCTATATTTCTCTGTCCTCTGCACACCCCTGAGCAGTGCTTTTATTCTAGAAAAAAGGTGCCTGTACTGTGTAACTTTGAGTACCCCCAGAAAAAGCACTGCCCCTTAGAATATTGAGATGCATCAGTCGTGTTGATTGAAAATATAGTATTATTTTCAGTCTGCATTCATGAAGTAAATGAATTCAAAGTAAAAAAAGGGGGGGAGTATGTATATGAGATTGATACTTGTGCTGGTCCCGTGGGTTACCCGAAAGGCAAGGTCCAAGTCCGGTCCGTTGTCAGAGGTGCAACGTAAAGGCAGTCCGTAGTCACTGAAGCTGGGTGCAGGGCAGGGAGTCAGGCAAAGTCAGGAACAGGTAGGCAAGCAGGGAACCAGGGCAGGTCAGGAGCTCAGGCAGGAAAGCAGGACAGGTTTCAAGCAGGAACACTGGCAGGAACTGGTCAGCAACAATGTTGCTCCTGCAACTTGGGTCTGGCCGGCTTTTATCTGCCCCAAGGCAGAGGGCAGCCCTGGTCCTCTGGTGACTCGCCTCTCCTGGCTTGGAGGCGAGCACTCCTCCTGCGGGAACTCAGTTCCCTTCACCTCTCTGCCCTGAGCCTCTGCAGCTCAGGAGAGGCTGGAGGGTTACCGGACCCAGAGGCAACCTCAGCTTCCCCTGACAGGGCTGGGAGCGGAGCGCCTGCAGGCAATGGGTCCTCCATCCCAGCAGGAGCCAGAGCAGACTCAGCAGATGCCTGCACCTGAGGATCCAGCACAGGTGAGGACCCTTCAGACTCAGGCCCCAGCCCTGGCTCTGCTGGTTCTGGAGGCGGGGAATCCTGTGCAGGCTGGGATCCCTCAGGTTCAGCATCTGAGTCTGAACCCCAGGCCATCACAATACTGTAGGTAAAGAAGCTGAATTGCTTCCTTATAAAGTTTCCTTGGCCCTAATGGGCACCTGGTGGCTTTGTGTGGCCACTTCAGTTCAAAGGAAGCAATGTCCCCCAACTCTTATCAATGTCCAATCCCTTGCATCCTTGGATATCAGGTTACAGTGAAACATAAGAGCAGAACTAGCAAGGTTTGACGCTAGTTGTCTCTGCAAGGGTCTGTGTACGTTTAAGACAGGGGTCAGCAATCTTTGTCAGCAGGGAGCCGGTCCACTGTCCCTCAGACCCTGGGGGGGGGGCAGACTATATTTTTTGGGGGGTGGGGATGAACAAATTCCTATGCACCACAAATAATCCAGAGATGCATTTTAGAAGAAGAAGAAGAAGAAGAAGAAGAAGAAGAAGAAGAAGAAGAGGAGGAGGAGTTTGGATTTGATATCCCGCTTTATCACTACCCTAAGGAGTCTCAAAGCGGCTAACAATCTCCTTTTCCCTTCCTCCCCCACAACAAACACTCTGTGAGGCGAGTGGGGCTGAGAGACTTCAAAGAAGTGTGACTAGCCCAAGGTCACCCAGCAGCTGCATGTGGAGGAGCGGGGACTCGAACCCAGTTCACCAGATTACAAGTCCACCGCTCTTAACCACTACACCACACTGGCTCTTTAAATAAAAACGCACATTCTACTCATGTAAAAACACCAGGCAGGCCCCACAAATAACCCAGAGATGCATTTTAAATAAAAGGACACATTCTACTCATGTGAAAACATGCTGATTCCTGGACCGTCCGTGGGCCAGATTGAGAAGGTGATTGGGCCGCATCCAGCCCTTAGTTTGCCTACCCATGGTTTAAGTCTTATACATAAGGCAGAATTTCAAGAAATGTGGCGTTTCGCATGGCAGTAATGGGAGACGTCATATTGGGTGTAACTCTACCTTCTTCCTATCATAGGGAAGGGTTGTAGCTCAGTGGTGGAGCATCTGCTTTGCATGCAAAATGTCCCAGGGTCAACCCCCAACCTTTATAGGCAGGGCTGGTAATGCCCACTGTTTTAAAACCCTGGCAAGCAGCTGTGAGTCAGTATAGATAATACAGAACTAAATTGCTTCCATATTGCTCCTCCACAAGCTCTTTAGCTCAGTGCAGAGCAGCAACCCAATATTAGCATGTTGTCTGAACCTGGGATCATGAGTGAGATCTCTCCTTCTTAAGCATGATCTGTAGCCAAGGTTTGCCCTATGTGCATTCATGCTGAGCCATGGTTTGTGAATGAGGCCGAGATAAAGTAGCTTTCTGTGTTGCTAAAGTGTCCCTCTAAAAGTTTGGAGCTACAGTAGCAAGGGTGATGCTGATGCTGCTATCAAACACCACTTTCCATATTGAAAAGTTATATCCATCCAACTAAGGAGGTTGAGGAGACGATGGAGGCATGATGTCAAGGCTTGCTGCCTATTAAGTCATCAGAAAGATGCATTTAGAGGAATAAACTCCCACCATATAATATGTTTTGTTTACTTTCTACAATTGGAGCACTTGAAAATTAAATCCAAACACAATATTATTTGACTCCCGTCAGCAGCATTCAATCCCGTCAGCTTGATTGTCTCTGTGGATATTTCATTATAGTTATGCACATGCTGTTTCCTAATGTTTACAGGTGGTCAAGCTCAGGCTGAGCCTATATTAAAAATATTCTCAGTCTCAGTTTGAGGTCAGCCGCCCCCCCTTCTTTGTTTACAGCCCCCCGCCCTTAGACTGCTCTCCTAAATCAATCTCCCATTCATGCTAATATAATTTGCAGGAATTCTCTTACGTTCCGCTGCAAGCCTTTATTTCCTTTGTTTATATGCATCCACAGTTTTAAAATCTGCAGGGATTTATTCTGCCCTCAGTACATGCACAGAACTTCAATTAATGCTAATAGAGGTTTCATGCGCTCATTAAATTGTTGAATCAGCTGGAACAGAAACCAACTCTAATTGGGACATCATTCTATAGCATGGCAAGATTTATCTTACTATTTCTAAACCAGATTTATTTTCTTTCTTTTTTTGAGGGGCAACACTCCTCAAATATTTATTTTGCAAGGGGAAAGTTGTCAGTGGAAAATAACCTTTATTCTGTAGGTGATCGATGATACACTCCATTTACAGCTAATCAAAAATAGTCAAGCTCCACCCAGTATTCCCTAAGACTGAACAAAAATGAAACAAATTCTCTGTGTTCCCGTGAGTCCCATAGACAATATTGAAAGGACTCTTCCCATTCTCCCTTTTACTACCTTTAATTATGAAGGTGTGGTATAAGCATGCACAAAGAAAAAAGTGGAAATGAATGGTTTCCCCCCCCCCCCCTCTTGTCTCACATTCTCCACTACCCTGACAAGCTGAGGACTATGTCAGGCATTCCAAAATGGCTGTCCTATAAAGTTACATTTATTTCTAGGGAAACTGCCATTTCTCTGCTGGTGGAACCAAGACATCAAAAATTCACCTTATGTGAATACCTTTCTGCTGGTGCTTTATTGGTTGTAACCCAAAATGAATATTTATCATTTTAATAAATTGTTTTTCAAACTAACTTGAAGTGTTCGTATGTGAAACCAAAATGAGAATATTCCAGAATTGTGAATTTGTAATGTGTTTCTTGCTCAAAAATTGAATTGTGTGTGTGCGCGCGCATGTGTGTAGAAGTTTGTCCAGTTTACAGAAATGTCAATTTACAATTTGTTTTAATTCAGGAGAAATCCTGAAGATTAGGCCTCAGCTTTTTGGCTCAATTTGGTTGCAATGAGCTTTTAGCTCTGTGGCAGGACCTCAGTCACGATAGATGCAGGCAGCCAACAGATTGGAGTGATGGAATTGTTTTTTTGCCTAGAGTTTTAGCTGTTGTGGCTGCATGCAGGTGACTGACTGTAGGCCACTGTAGGCCTCTCACACTCCTCTCTCCTCTTCTCATAGCTCCTAATTTGACTAAACCCCCCACACTCCAACCCATAATTCTTCCTCATATCCACATTATATTTCAGCTTTCACATGACGTAAAAGCGACTTCTGGCAAACTAATGGAATATATATCCTGCAAATCTCCTGGGGAAAAGCATGTCATCCCATTTTTGTCCTATGCCAGCACGGCGGCCATTTTGGGCAACATGATATTGCACGATTTTGCCCTGAAAAAGACACATCTTTTGGGCTCGGTGATCTTGTGTGGGTCATGTGACTGACATGGAAGCATGGGCAGGGAGACGCGCATCCCTGTTTTGGGACTGAGCATGTTGGAGGGTATGGGAATATACAGCATGTTTAGTGTTCATGTTATTTGATGCAATGTTGTTGAATGACATAGGATGTTGTATGACACCATGCCCACTGCTGTGAATGAAATTTATTGCGTCGTACCAGCATATCAGTCAAAAAATCCACCATTCTACAATGCAGCAGGTACTGAAGCTTAAAAGGAACATTAGAAAACAGGACAGAAGCGCTAGCATTATTTGAAGCAAAACTGACACAATATTCCCCACACCCTCAGCTGCTGCCTGCTATGCTTTCCTTTCATAGTACGTCCTGTCGATTTCACAGTTAATGCTTAATGTGCTAACCTCAAATATTCACTCAGATTCTGAGTCGTACTATAATTAACATATGATTAAATGAACACTGTGCTGTAAATTAGTGGGAAATGCTCCATGTTTAGCTCAAAACATAACGAAAAGTTAATTATACAACACTTTGTAATCTATTCATGTACAGGAGCTTTAAGTGTGTGTGTGCATTTTGTTAATAAAAAGATCTGCCAATTCTGCAATGGGACCTGTGAAAGGGCTTGTTAAAATCTGGATATCATTGTAGCTGAAGTCTTTAAGTCTCCTCACAAAATATTAAATAAGTTACACATTTGTTCCTTTATTTCCATGTAGTTTGGTTGGTGCTTCTTTTCAACTGGTGTTTATCTGGAAGCTAGTCAGAATTTGTATGTACTTAGGCACAAGGTGGATTGCATAAAAGCTCAGTGGTAGAACATCTTTTCTTTAAAATTTTTTTTATTAAGTTTTCCATTTTAATAATCCAATAAAAACCATATTAAAACATTCCAAATTACAATATAACAACAACAACAACAACAATAAAGGTAAAGGACCCTGACAGTTAAGTCCAGTTGCAGACGACTCTGGGGTTGAGGCGCTCATCTCGCTTTACAGGCTGAGGGAGCCGGTGTTTGTCAGCAGACAGTTTTTCCGGGTCATGTGGCCAGCATGACCATGCCGCTTCTGGCAAACCAGAGCAGCGCACGGAAACGCTGTTTACCTTCCCGCCGGAGCGGTACCTGTTTATCTACTTGCACCTTTTTTTCCCGATGCTTTCGAACTGCTAGGTTGACAGGAGCTGGGACTGAGCAACAGGAGCTCACCCCGTTGTGGGGATTCAAAAATCAAAAATGGCAAAATTATATATCTTTGCGTGACTTCCGATGCTCTGAATTTCGCGGAGTGCGTATCATCTAATATCACATTGCATTTCTTAATTAGTCAATAAACCATTCCGATGTTGATCCTTCACTTAATTTTCCTTTATGTTTGCAACCACTGGTCTGTTCAACTTTCGCATTTATAATTCTGTGTGAAATTTTCCCCCCTGTTGTTATCTGCATTCCAGCAATTCCATTTTCAATTTCTGCTCACAGGAGCCATAATACGCCACACCCCAAACAAAAAGATGCCATTAGCTCCGGGCAGCCATCCAGAATCCCCCCCTCTGTAGTCTCTCTCCATCTCCTAACATGCTGGTACCTCTGCAAGAACGAAGTAACTCCAGTCCAGAATTCTTTCCGACCTTTCCCTGTGGGTAGCTGCCAGAATCCTCACCCAGTCAGTATAGAACATCTTGCTTTGTATGCAGAATTTCCTAAGTTCAATCACCAGCATTTCCAGGTAGGGCTGGGGGGAAACACACTCTGAAATCCTGGGTAGCCACTGCCAGTCATTGTAGACAATCCTGAGCTAGACGGACCAAGGATGGATCAGTTTCTTATGTTCCAATATGCCTAGACACAGAGGCACAATAAAATCTTTAAAGTGGTTCCTGTTTGGCTGTTTGTTTTTAAGGGAGAAACAACTGAACAGGAGAGAAAAAGGAGGATCCAATATCCACTCCACATCTGGATAGCTCCGTTGGTTAGAACATGGTGCTGATAATCCCAAGGTTGCAGGTTTGATCCTCGTATGGAACAGTTGGATATTTCTGCATTACAGGAGGTTGGACGAAATGATCTCCAGGGCTTCATTATTCTATGATGAAGATGCTGGACTAGGTGGGCTTGATCCATAAGCTCTATGATTTGGGACCCTATGGTGAATGGAAATAAGAAATAATAGCAATAATAATAATAATGTCATTGATCATTAAAGAAGGCAATTTTGGATTACGTCTTACTTCTAATCTATTTGAAAAGAAGACATTCATTCACTGTAGAAGGTAGCATATTAGCATAAATGGAAATCAATACAACTGACGCTTTGAGGAATTGTGTTGCTACCATATCAATACCCGCTTTTACTGATAAATTCATTAAGTGACTTGAGGTGCTTAGTTCTAGTTAATGCACACAAGTCATAATTTTTCATAATCATTTTTTAAAGAAGCATTCAGATAATTCCAATCTATGCTAGTTACTGTTAACCATTTAGATAAACTTTCTGCCTCGAGGAAAATGCATGCATGCTGAAACTCCACAACATGGAGTAATAAATAAGAATATATCATAGTATTTTTATGTTACCCCAGTGCAATTATATATATGCTTTTGTAATGCAACATGAAAATTCTCTGTTTATACAATTCTGTATTCTCTGTTTACTTTCACATAAACAACTTACACTGCTCTCATTGTATTTACTTAGCAATCATCCCTGGGTTGCTTTCCATTTGTTTGTTCCCAATTTTATACCTATTCTGTCCTTTTATACAATGTGTTGCCTTTTATACAATGTGTTTTATACAATTTTGTTTTTAGAATTCTCTTGCTGTTCATTGTAACAGCTAGCATTTTGAAATCTCTTTATGCACTACTCATGGTACTTTCCTAATGTTTTCTTTATTTATGCTGACTTCTATGATACTTAGCTTGTTTTCATTCACCAATGATTCTGCAAGAGATCCATGTGGTAAATGACCTTTATCTAACCATACTTATTCAGGCCAGCCAAGTCTATGTTCTCTGCTCATCAAGTTTAACATCTGTATTCAGACTCTTAGGTATTATAGTATTGGAAGAATGTTGGATTTACTTTACCAGACTCACAACTATAAAGATTGTAACATCATATAATTATAGGGCAATCCTATGTGTGTCTCCTCAGATGTAAGGCGGGATATAGCAGGCTCAGATGGGCCTCAAGGTGAGCTCAGCAGCCTGTGAAGCACCTCGTGACCTGAGGTAAGCTGCTTTTCCAAAACACCAAATTGGGGTCGAAAACATATCTTGTGGTCCATAAAGTAGCCACATAGTCTAACCTACTTATTAGAGCTCTAAAACAGGATTGCTGAATGGGAGTTCGCAGAACCCTCATGGTATAGTGGGGGTTGAATTCACAGGGGTTGAAGACCCATTACTATTTCTGCAGCAAGGTTCCTATCTCCAGCATCCCAGAGCCACCCACTCAGCATGAAAGGGGAGCTTTTCAGCCACTGTATGCTTCAAGCTGCTTCAGTTTCAAGAGAAGGGTGTGTAAGTTCTGTTACGTACAATGGAACTTCATGGAAAACACTATCAAAGTCACCCTCAAAATCATTTCCCTAGTATGTGCACAGAAAATAGTAGAGCTAGCTCCCATAGCTGGATAGCTCAGTTGGTTAGAGCGTGATGCTGACAGCATCAAGGTTAAAGGTTCTGTCCCTGCATATTTCTGTATTGCAAGGGATTGGACCAGATGATCCTCAGAGCCCCTTCCAACTCTATGATATATGTGGTGGCCATTTGTTGCTTATATGATATGGCCAATCACAGGGAAGGCAAGGTTAAAGGCAACCCATGGAGATTTGCATTGATGGTTGCAATGCATTCCTCATATTCCTTCTTCTTCTTCTTCTTCTTCTTCTTCTTCTTCTTCTTCTTCTTCTTCTTCTTCTTCTTCTTCTTCTCTCTCCTCCTCCTCCTCCTCCTCCTCCTCCTCCTCCTCTTCCAGAGCAGCAGAAACCAAGCTTTTTCTGTCTTCTATGTGACAGGACTTCAGATATCTGGAGATGGCTATCAAATCACCTCTCAGACTAATCTTTTATAGGACAAACATATCCAGCTCCCTTAAGGCTAGGTTTCCAAATTATTTATCATCTTGGTCATCCTTCACTGCATACTGCACCCTCCGCTGCATGTCAATATCCTTCCTAAACAGGGGGATTCACCTGAAACATACCCCAAACCAATTTCAGGGAACCTGGGGGGGAAGGGAGAAACTTCACTGAAGTAGTAGTAGAAGTCCTTGTGGGTTTCTGATAGCTAGACTCGTTAGCTCAGGGGTCGGCAACCTAAGGCCCATGGGCCACAAGCAGCCCATGGGGTGTTTAACCGGCCCGCGAGCCGCCCCTGAACCGAGCCGGCTGCTCGGCGAGTCCCCGCGAGCTGCGCTACGCTGGCACAGCGTGGCATGGGGACCCGCTTCCACGGCACCGGAAATCGCGTCTGCACAGGCGCAGGCGCTGGAAATCGCAGGCGGGTGCTCTTATGCGTGCATGCAATCTAGCCCACGGAGGGATCTCCACTGGAGTGAACCAGCCCAGGCAAGGTAAACTTTGCCGACCACTGTGTTAGCTGAATCCCACCCAAAGCAAGGCAATTCTGTGCTGAATGCCTAGTGTGGGAGCAGCCGTATGTTATTTTGAGAATTTAAACTTTAAAGCAGGGGTCAGCAACCTTTTTCAGCCATGGGCCGTTCCACCATCCCTCAGACCATGTGGTGGGCTGGACTGTGTTTTTTTTTTGGGGGGGGGAGGATGAAAGAATTCCTATGCCCCACAAATAACCCAGAGATGCATTTTAAATAAAAGCACACATTCTACTCATGTAAAAACACCAGGCAGGCCCCACAAATAACCCAGAGATGCATTTTAAATTAAAGCACACATTCTACTCATGCAAAAACACCAGGCAGGCCCCATAAATAACCCAGAGATGCATTTTAAATAAAAGGACACATTCTACTCATCTAAAATACACTGATTCCCGCACCATCCGCGGGCCGGATTGATAAGGCGAATGGGCCACATCCGGCCCCCAGGCCTTAGGTTGCCTTTGTTGTTGTTTAGTCGTTTAGTCGTGTCCGACTCTTCGTGGCCTCATGGACCAGAGCATGCCAGGCACTCCTGTCTTCCACTGCCTCCCACAGTTTGGTCAGACTCATGTTGGTAGCTTCGAGAACACTGTCCAACCATCTTGTCCTCTGTCGTCCCCTTCTCCTTGTGCCCTCCATCTTAGGTTGCCTACCCCTGCTTTAAAGCCTTTTCTAGCTTTTCTATTAGAAAGTCAGAATATTGAGTGCAGTTGCTGTCTGGGGTCCAAACAACTACTTTGGCACGGTCAGTGGAATTACTTATTTACTTAGGAATGCTCATTAGCACAACACGGTTTATAAATATAGTGGATGGTTTTCTGAGCGGACGATTACTTCAGTACTGAGTGCAATGGCTGCACCTTTCAGCAGAAATTTTTAAGATTTCACTGCAATTTATATATATATGTATGCATAAATTGTCAAATCATATAAATTTCAAATGTTAACGTTAACATTTTTTATTACTTTATATCAAATAAAGGTTTGATGTCACGGTGAAAAGTTCCAAATGCACATCCTGTCTTGGGAAAGTATAATTAAACAAGAACCTCTTCTGCAGGCTGTAAGATGATCAGCTTTGCAATCATGAAAATGAAAAGAGATAGCTTGGAGCACAAAATCTCTCTGAGTGTTGCAGAAATACTCACATTTTAAATCCAACCAGAACAGCTGCCCATTTCTGCTAGTTACCACTACAGCCAATTAATGCTTGTCAAGATTTATAATTAAATGAAACTAATGAAAATCACTTGGCTGATAATGGAATTTTTCTCCCACATCTGCATACTATTATCCCATGCAAATATTAAAGTTGGGGGAATAATGTTTGCTTTAATTGGTTATTTGATCCATCGTATGACTCTTGATAGGTTGATCATTCTTTATAAACACACACACAGTCATCAGTAATGAACAGATTCATTGGGTCATAAACATTCAATATATTTAAGATAATTCTCTTTCCCTGCTTTGCACTTTACTGTGATCCAGGACAGAACCGGATCACAATGAAATGATTATTCTTGTCACTGTAAGTGCCAGCAAACCAATTTCACATATTAAAATGTGCTCCTAATTAATGAACAGATATGACTGCATGAAGATATGGAAGAAACCACTTCAGAGGAAAAGAAATGAGCATTCCACTGTCATTAGTATATGTCTTATTCAAGAATTCTTTATCTGAGTCATTCTTAGTAATTCATTGACTAATAAGGTGATAGGACTTCTTCTCTTTTACTGGGTCATGAGTTGCCTCGGAACAGAACTCATTGAAAACTTTATAGGAAATCTGGGTTATTTTGTCAAAGAAAATGAGGTAACTGTCTCATTAATGCTGTTGAATTGATAGCAATGTCTTCTTTTCCCAAAAGTGCCCCAAAATGGGGCAAAATATACATTAACCAAGGACTTGGCACTTCAGTGTCTAAAGCAGATCTGAATGTTTTTAGCTGTGGATATCCTTCGCTGATATTATACAGTTGAATGTTGCCATGATTTATAAAACATACATGGGTAGTTAGTCCCATTGGCTTCAGTAGGGCTATATGTCTACATCCAGTAAACGCCTTTGAATGTTTGTTCATTTGACTTTAGTGGTTCTGTATTTGATGTGGGTGGCGCTGTGGTCTAAACCACTGAGCCTCTTGGGCTTGCCAATCAGAAGGTCAGCGGTTCGAATCCCTGCAATGGAGTGAGCTCCCGTTGCTCTGTCCCAGCTTCTGCCAACCTAGCAGTTTGAAAGCATGCCAGTGCAAGTAGATAAATAGGTACTGCTGTGGCGGGAAGGTAAACAGTGTTTCTGTGCGCTTTGGTTTCTGTCACAGTGTGTTCCATTGCGCCAGAAGCGGTTTAGCCTGCTGGTCACATGAACTGGAAAGCTGTCTGTGGACAAACGCCGGCTCCCTCGGCCTATAAAGCTAGATGAGCACCACAACCCCAGAGCCGTCTGCTACTGGACAAAGTGGTCAGGGGTCCCTTTACCTTTTTATGCTTAGGGGCACAATGTACCTCTGTCTGGGGCCAGCTCTGCCTAGGGGTAAACACCACTGAACACAGTAAACACTTTGAGTAAGCATTCATAGAACAGGGTTGTAAAATCACTGGTTCTCTATTGAACCTGGTGTTTATAATAGATGGATTGTTTTGTACATATTTTTTGGCCATAGCACTTTGAACCTAAATGCAATACAGAAGTACTGCAAAGAAAACTTCACTAAACTTTGAAACTTTGTACTGCACATATGAATTCAAAATAAATTGGATGGCCCTTTATATTTTACTTCTTTGCTGCAGTATTGTAAAGAAATGGAACACAATTTCTGTTGCAGCTTAACTTCAGATGTAAGTGCTATTAGTTGATAAAATGTGATTTATATCTTATTTCTAAACCAGAAAGTGGCATTAATAATAATAAAAAAGGATCAGAATATGAATGCCGTGAAAGTCTTACTCCCAAGTGCATGGAGGATAAGGAAGATTGAAAATAATGTCTTTAATTTCTAAAGCGAGATGAAAAGTTTCAGCAATGAATAGGAAGTGACAAATTTTGACATTTCCCCCAATTTTGCAAAGGAGGCAAAAGGAAATATGAATGCCAGTGCTGCTCTGTAAGAGATTGCCATAAGCATAAAATTGATTTTATTTCCCTTGTATATTAGCAGAGTTTTCTCAGGACTTAAAGTTTGGAAATGGAAGCTATAAATTATGGGCTACCAGTATTGTAAAAAGTGGTTCAAAATGCAAAACCAACACAGAATCTAAAAGAACAGCGACAGAGACAAAGTAAGATGCAGTTTCAGTCCTGGCCCACCGTCCCTCAAACATTTGAAAGTTCTGGAGTGGGCTGTGTCTGTTTTACAAGGTAAGTTTCTTTTGAGGGAGTAAACTGGAGACATTTTTTCATGGTTTTGTGATTATCCATTAGGTAAAGAGTTCTCTGATATCGGAATGAGGGGAGCGGCAGGATTTTCAGTGTGTACTTTAGTTGGGTAAGTCAGAGATGTAGATTCAGACATCAATGGGTAAGCTTCATGCCCCATTTTCCGTTCTAAATTAGAGGAGGACTTCGTCTTATGAGCATGATCTTCTGAGTTACAAAGACAGAGTAGTAATTCATCCAGTCTGTCCGTCACCTATTTGTGATTATCCTTACTATTACAGGTACACAATTCAGCATGCCCTCTGTGAAGAGCTGCCTTTGAAGACGACTCAAAACTTCAACTGGTGCAAAATTCAGATTACCATCTGGAATTGCCTTTAGCTCTCATATAACCCCTGTTCCAAAAAAGCTGCATTGATTGTCAGCTTGTTTCTGCGCCCAATTCAATGTGCTAAGGCTAAATGACTCAGGTCCCAAACATCTTAACAACTGATTGCTTCCCTACAGGCCCTCCTGGGTGCAAGATCAGCAGAGGAGGCCCTATTGGTAGTTCCACCTCCCTCAGAAGTTCAGTGGTGTTGGCTCAGGAGAGGGCATTCTCTGTGGCAGCCCCATAGTTATTGTCATATTATCTTCCCACTGAGTGCATCCGACATCTTCATGTGAATGCTGAAGATGAATCTCTTTACTCTGGTCTTTGACACCTCAGATTTATATCTTCAGGGCCCATCCTATTTCTTAAGGAGTTGTTAAGAGACTCCCCATTCCCTTGACAGAGCTACAATTCTCAGAGTTCTCTGGGAAGAGAAATTGATTTTTTAAACCACTCTGCGAATTGTAGCTCTGTGAAGGGAACTGGGGTCTTCTAACACCTCTCAGCAGTCTTAACAAGATACAATTCCCAGGATTCTTTGAGGGAAGCCATGACTGTTTAAAGTGGTATGGTAATGCTTTAAATCAGGCATCCCCAGGCTCAGCCCTCCAGATGTTTTGGGACTACAACTCCCATCATCCCTAGCTAACAGGACCAGTGGTCAGGGATGATGGGAATTGTAGTCCCAAAACATCTGGAGGGCCGAGTTTGGGGGTGGCTGCTTTACAGTGCAGTTGAGGCCTCTAACACATCATTCTAGCCTAGCTCTTCATTAATATAGACAACTGGTTAAAATAGTCCCCGGCATCTACCATTACATTGAATGTATGCTTTTTCTCATCTCCTACTTAAATATATGTTTATTTTTCATAAATCAGTGGCATCCTTATATTTACTGGGTGCATTACCATTTTAATTATTGTACTTCTCAAGCTCCTATGAGGTCGATGCTGACAATACCCTTGAGATAAGAATAATTTCCTGCCTGGTTCTCAGGCAAAGATGGATAATATAATGTAACTTTATGGTTGCGCACAATTTTAACAAAGCTATTTAATTAAAAGAATGAATAATTTGACAGCAAGGGAAGAATGTAAAATTATGTGAAGAGGACAAAAAGCTGTCTTAATTACTAGCTTGAGCTGGCAAGATGCAATGCTTTCCACTAAATAGTAAGTACTTATTGGAATAATATGCTTGTGTAGATAACAACTCAGTCGCAGTCAGTACTAAAGGCAGAAAAGTTTCTGCTGCCCGTCCTTAGATTCTTACTTTCTGCAGCTTGCAAAAACAGAACTCCATGCACGTATTTTCCTAAAATAATGATCCTATTTTCTGCTATATTTAGAAGCATATTGTCTTGCTTATTCCTCCACCACTCTTTTGTAGGGCTGTTGAATGAGTACCCACTACCAGTGCCGGATTTATGTACAGTGGTACCTTGACTAACGACGATAATGCGTTCCGACGTGATTTCCGTTAGTCGAAAAAATTCGTTCGGAGAATCCCCATAGGAATGCATTGGGAAAAAATTCGTTAGTCGAAGAAATCCTATTCAAAAATTCGTTAGTCGAAGAAATCCTATTCAAAAATTTGTTAGTCGAAAAAATCCTATTAAAAGCGGCCGCGACGTCTTTTCTTAAGTCGAAGAAATTTGTTTCCGGTGGCCATTTTGTTTTGCCGGAAGTCATTCGTTAGGCGAAAAAGACGTTAGGCGAGTTATTCGTTAGGCGAGGTACCAATGTATAAGCTAAACAAGCTATAGCTTAGGGCCCCACTCTCTTGGGGACCCCAAAAAAATTAAAGGAAAAAAAGACTGGATGTACATTTCCAAAATATAAGATAAAAAACAAATAAAATAAAACCTACATCCAGCAACAGTGTTTTGTGTTGTGTAGGCTCCTATGATGTAAGTAATGGGCCCCGCCTGCTAGCCTGCTCCCTAAAATATCACTGGTTTGCTCATTTCTATATATAAGGTGCCTACAATCTCCTATTTATAATTATTAGTAGTTTGCATCATATATTTACACCTATTATTATTTCATGTTATAGTAAGTTTCTAGAGACTAGATTATGAGTCTTTGTAAATTGCATTTCTAAAAGAACTTTTGTTATTGCCAAATGCCAATGTGTTTGCATTATTTAGTTTGTTATGGATTAAAAAAAAATCATTTTAAGTTAGAGCTTAATAATTATTTCACTATTAATATACTTCTTCTTACTTGTATTTCAGTTCAACAATTACTTTGATAAAATACATATTTTGTTATGTGCAAATGGCTTTAGATACCTATTAGGTCCATAAATATATAGCATATATTCAACACAAAAAACTGTGACAATTTGTTGTTGACAAAGGACAGCTGGACAAAAAAAGGACCCCATTACCTCCAGTAGCTTAGGGCCTCATCAAACCTAAATCTGGCCCTGCCCACTACCAAATCAGGATGAACCTGGATGAAAATATTAGCAGGGGAGACCCTGTTGATATTGACACCCCACCCCCTCTGTGGTTTGACGGTGAAGGTGTTGGCTATAAGCAGTTGGCATCCATTTGTCTTGGGGGACAATGGAGGAGTGTGCTTTGGGGATGAAGTCAAATTGCTGGAAGATTACAGCACCTGCTGCGGTTGTAGAGACTGATATGGGAGAGACATGTTTTGCTGCAACTGGGGCAGATGAAGGCGTTTGGTTGGGCTGCTGCAGGTGCACCATGGTGTTTCTTATGCGTTACAATGCTGTGACACCAGATGGCACTGTGGGGTCCCGTCTTTTGCCCACGTGATTTCCCATAATAAAGTTTACAATGTATTTTCTTGAAACACCTTTTTGATATGTCTAGCCTAGGTTTTCTAATGAGCCTGGTTCCTGAAGGCAGCTCCCTGTAGAGCACGTCCAGGGGCGTCTTACCCATAGAGGTTAGTGGCACAGGGCGCTAGGGCGCCAGGTTCTGGAGGGCGCCAGGCTGGCTGTGTTTCAGTTCACATAAAGCCAGGGAGGAAATTGGCAGAAGAGAATTCCAATTTTTAAAAAATCCTCATTTTAACTACAATGAAAGATAAGATTGGCTCTACCGAACATAGATTCTTAAGTTAGTAAGCCGGATACAAATTTTATATATGTATTAAGTTACATGCTTCTTCATTCCAATTAGATGGGTATCTGAAAAATTTGATATAGCAGAATAAGAAAATATCAAGCTGGGCTTAGTTTGGACTCAGATTCAGTATTATTTACCTAATCTGGCATGTTAGTCAGAAGCTGGTTCTCAAACTCGAATTATGCATAGATTGCTGACTGAAGAGGCAAACACTTCTGACATTATACATCTAATGTCAGTTGTATTTGCCTGTGTTGTCACCACAGTAATGATATTTAACTCTTAGAAAATGATATTGACTTTATGGAAATAAGCCCCTTGCATTCTGCATGTTTCACTTACCCCATTCTCAGTGACTCATAAAGCCAATTGCCCGTGAGTTCCTCACATTGGCATTTTAAAAAATAAAATAAACAAACTTTTGGAAGACTTGTGAATATCACAAAAGGTTTGACTCGCTGTTTCAACACACAAGATCTAAAAACGTCCAACCTCAGGGTTGCCAAGCCTGGCAGTCTCCCAGGCCTCGATTCAAAGGTGGTGCTTTATTTGTCTGGATAGTCAGAAATGCCAAAGATGAAATGAAAAGCCCTCAAGAGGATTTGGGTGTGGGGTGGTGGCTTTTACCGCAGATGCTGTTACTACTCCAAGACAGCATAGGGTGAAGCAGATGAATCTCTATGAAGTCTAACAATTATGAATCTCCTCCAAATACAATGATAATTTTTATAGTGCTGAAAAAGTGTATACACTACAGGTGACGTCAGTTTTTAAAGATCCCCAAAGGTTTGAACTGAAGTCAATATTAAATTTAAAAGGGGAAAGGAGCATAGAGGAACATTTCATAAAGTCCTTTCTAGCACTCAGCTGCATCAAGCTGTGATGAACTGGGCTCCCTGCTTTCTTTGTATTCGCTCTCTCTCTCTCTCCTAGACAAATGATTGATAGCAGAGTCTCAGGCTATTGAAAATAGCATGGCTTAGTTCTTCTAAACCACTAGTTCTTCCATTCCCATCACACATAGTAACAGGGTCCTGACTCACAAGTTTAAATGGACTTGTAATCACCGCCCACTTTCCTGTGCTCTATAGTTGTTAAAGGTAAAGGGACCCCTGACCATTAGGTCCAGTCATGTCCGACTCTGGGGTTGCGGCGCTCATCTCGCTTTATTGGCCGAGAGCCGGCGTATAGCTTCCGGGTCATGTGGCCAGCATGACAAAGCCGCTTCTGGCGAACCAGAGCAGCGCACGGAAACGCCGTTTACCTTCCCGCCAGAGTGGTTCCTATTTATCTACTTGCACTTTGACGTGCTTTCCAACTGCTAGGTTGGCAGGAGCTGGGACCGAGCAATAGGAGCTCACCCCATCGCAGGGATTCGAACCGCCGACCTTCTGATCAGCAAGCCCTAGGCTTCCCAAACGATTGTATTCCTCACTGTTGGTGGAAAGATTCTTAGCGAAATAGATGTTTGTTTGCAGATTAAAGCACACAGCACCAGAGTACCTTAGAGTTACATTACTCACTCCCTTCCTTCCTCCCTCCTCTCCTCTCCTCTGTTTTAATATTACTTTGTGAGATCTAAGCCTACCAAATTTTGAAAGACTAGAGAGGGAAGCATTCTGGCCAGTAGTTTACCTAGTCTAAACCACAGAGCCTAGGGCTTGTCGGCGGTTCGAATCCCCGTGACGGAGTGAGCTCCCTGCTCCTGCCAACCTAGCAGTTCGAAAGCACGTCAAAGTGCAAGTAGATAAATAGGTACCGCTCCAGCGGGAAGGTAAACGGTGTTTCTGTGCGCTGCTCTGGTTCGCCAGAAGCGGCTTTGTCATGCTGGCCACATGACCCAGAAGCTGTACGCTGGCTCCCTCGGCCAATAAAGCGAGATGAGCATTGCAACCCCAGAGTTGTTCGCGACTGGACCTAATGGTCAGGGGTCCCTTTACCTTTTTATGGTGAACATATCACTCTGTAGGTGGTGTTAGTAGACAAATTCTATAAGTTTTTATTCTTCAAGATGCCATAGGAATTTGTAGATTTTGCTTAGTGAGTCTTTTTTTTTTAAGATGCAGAACATTCTGAAACAAAATGTACCTTTCCATTTTATTATTGCATATACTTTAGAAGCAATGTTTGGCAATCAAGAGTTATTTTTCTATAATGAGATTTACATGTTTTGTGGCTTCTCCATATGCAAAAGACGAATCTGACATTTGCTCCTGTTGCTACGCATTTGCAGGTTTCTTAAACAACCACAAAGAGATTTGTGACCCGGATGAGGGGGAAATGATCGTTTAATGCTCATTTGGTGCATTAAACATTTAGAAAGAGTGCAGTGATCACTCTGTTTTCTACAACATTGTAACTAAGTAGACCCTGAGTGACCCATTAGTGGGGAAACATTATTAGGTGCACCAGCAGTGGATGAAATGGAATTCGCAGGAACAATGATTTTTTGGGAGTGGGGGACCCACTAACAATGAAAGCAGAAGTTGAAATACGGCAGGGAGAACTGCCTCTGGCACTGTCAGTAATGCAGCCGAGCCATGCCTGAGCAAAGAGAAGTCAACCACCTGTTTCTTATTAAAATCAAGCAGAGCAAATGTCAAGAACAGATTGCATTGTCTATGAAGAAAAATGAAACTAGTCTTAATATGAGGGTAAGAGGCCACAAAATGTCACCTTACAAAGTATTGCGCAAGCAGTGTATCTGAATCACATGCAACCGAAGCTGTTCCATTAGAGTGAATGGGGCACTGCCCTCGGCCGGCCCCCACTTGCTCATCTTATTTACATCCAAGCCAGGGGGTGACACCCTGGCTTCCTTCTCAGCCTTGTCCTTGTAGAATTCAGCAAAAAAGAGGATCAAGAATCATATGGCTCTACCTTGTGGGATGCAATCCATTGGTACAGTCAAATGCAACATTCCTTATTTCCATGGAGTGGGCAGAGGCAGGGGGACATCCAGTCAGTGTAACTTCCTCTTCCAGTGGTCTGGGGCATCCTCCCCCTGCATGTGACCTGGGAGATGGGTGTGGCCCTGGCTCACTACACAAAAGAGCCGAGTCACGCAGCAATATTCTCAGACTTGATTTCTCAGTCGTCGTCTTGATTTCTGTCTTGATCTCTCTCTTGCCTGCTGTTCTCCTGCAACCATTTTGTTCTCTTAATGAAATTTTGCTGTCTACTGGCTCTCAGCCAGCAGCACATGAGTTCAATCTACAAATGAGGTGAACTCACACGGTTGGTTTGTGTAACTACTATGGTAAGCAAAGCCTGCCTTTCAGGGATCATATTGTGAACTGAAATGTGAGTAAACTTTTTGTTACTTTACTCAGAAAGACTCTTTCTGTGTCTTTATTCTTTTAAGAGGGATCAAAAGGGGACAACAGGAATAAACTTAACTAAGAGATTCAAACGAATCTGCAAACTAGCTTCCAGCTATATTGAGGGGAATTTGCTCTGCTACATCATACATTAGCGTGAGTGAAGGAAGAATAATACTTATTCAATATATCCCTTCTTACTATCTTTAACATTCCCACATATCTGTCATTGGCTCTAGCCCCAACTATAGCTGGTCTCACTTGCTACCTTCTGCCCAGCCAGGTCCAGTGGGCACCAGCCCCACTGAGCACATGTGGCATTCTCTTCTCTTGAATATTTCCAGCCAAGCACAGAGGGAATATACTTATATTTCAAATTGTTTATTAAAACTTTAGGCACAGAACTATTCCGTAAACACAGAACCGGGCTCCCTGGTGCAGGAGTTGCAATATGCTCCCCACGGATTTGTAAGAGTATGCTTGGCTGTCACATGCTGAAAAGGTTAAACTACTCAAGCTGCAAAAGAACTTAGTGCACTAGTGTTGTATTATTTATTTACCCTTCCTAATGTGACAGCATAGGTTGATGCCTGAAATCCAGGCCTTTAAAAATAATACAAAGGTAAAAATGAAAAATGTTGTTGAAGGCTGGAGAAAGTGATAATTGCTCAAGAACGTGCGCTGTTTATTGCAATGCAATCGACCTATAAAATATATGTCAGAGAACACAGATACCACAGGTGTTTGTATAGCCAATCGTGAGCCGCACTAGTGGCCAAAATTGTGGAAACCTTTTGGGAAAAGTGTATTTCCGAGGTTTGATGGCTCATAACACCTGATTGGCTCTCTAAACACTCATGCTCATTGGCTACATTCAAATGAAGGAAAGCTACTGTAGATCAACCGAAGCAAGTTGTGCTTCCCTTTTCTGGTTATTTGGCATAACTTTTGATAGAATACAGATAATTGCATTACATTCTTCATTAAATTATCTTTCCATTGATATATAATTTTATGGTATTTCTCCAAATAAAGTGGTGTTATGAGCCATCAAACCTCAGAAATACACTTTCCCCAAAAGGTTTCCACAATTTTGGCTGCTAGCGTATTTTATGCATATGGCAAAAAGTTGTGAGTGCATTCTTTGTTACCCAGATTTACCATGGCCAGGTGTGAGCTGCACACCAAGAGGCACATGCCTGAGATGGCTTCATCTCCAAAGAGCATACTATGATACCTGCCCCCTGACACCACAGTCAATTTTTCAATTATTCCTTTATTCGACCGATAGTCAGAAAAACATCAATAAAAACATCGAAAAGATACACAAGTAAAAAAAAAAACACGGGCAGCTGACTAAGAATGACTTGAGAAAAATAGAAAGACTTCAGTATCATAGGTATGCAGAATGGACCCTATGGAGTTTCCATGTCTGGTGATCGCATGGAAGGATTTACTGTGAAATGGTGGTGGTAGACCACTGATCTCACAAAGGGTTATGGAACCAGAAGGACTATGAATTCCATGTCTCATTTTGTAGTTTCTCAAGTGAGTTATGTGATGTGGTACACAAGAATCTCCTTTAAACAGGGGCATAGGAAGGGGAGGTGCGGGGGTGCAATCCGCCCCGGGTGTCATCCCTAACGGGGGTGACAAAATGGCACACCATGGGGGGGCGGCACTTACTGCAGGGCCTGGCCTACAGCGCACCCAAGCCACACGTCTCTCTGGGAGTGACATGGTGGCTTGGGGCCCCGCACTGCCCCAAACGGCAGCGTGGGGCTTGCGCCTGCCAGGCAGACTCCGTGCGCAGATTGCCGTGGCACCCCCAGCATGGATCGCCTGGCCTGCTAGCTATGCCTCTGCCTTTAAATATACATATTCTTCAGGGCCAGCAGTTTCCACCTTTCCGAGACTGGTAATAGTATCTGTAGTGTCCTGCAGAACTGATTGCATTAAGTTTGGCAATAAGTCAAACTGTCTAGCTCAGACTTCCTCAACCTCGGCCCTCCAGATGTTTCGAGACTACAATTCCCATCATCCTGACCACTGGTCCTGCTAGCTAGGGATCATGGGAGTTGTAGGCCAACAACATCTGGGGGGCCGAGGTTGAGGAAGCCTGGTCTAGCTCTTTTGGCACTAATGGCTGGAATATATCCATAGCAGGGAAGGGTCTCAACATTCCCCACTGAGAGATTCCCCTAAGGCAGTGATGGCTAACCTTGACACTCCAGATGTTTTGGGACTACAACTCCCATCATCCCTGACCACTGATCCTGTTAGCTAGGGATGATGGGAGTTGTAGTTCCAAAACATCTGGAGTGTCAAGGTTAGCCATCACTGCCCTAAGGGATTTCAAGGCCCCAGTCCATTTGGGGGTTGGTGCACCTGCCATACTCCTAGGCCTCAGTATGGCCCCACGGTATTGAATTTCACAATAGGGGGTTCCTGACACTCCATCAGCAGTTGGGCTGCTCATTGAGTGAAAGCCTTGCCCTATTCCATGCTAAACTCTAAGTTGTAATCCATAAAGTTGTGACCATTATTAACACACAGCAGCCTGTCCATATTTATTGCTACCCACACCATGGTCCACTCCCCACTGCCAGAAAAAGCTGACTATTTCAGGAGCTGACGGTTGCAAAAAAAAATAATTATGAAGATGCCTGAAAGGATATGTTATTGAGTGCTAGCATGGTAAGAACTCAATTGGTAATATTCATCTTTTAATATCAGCATGACCATGACTTTTATTTCCAGGAACTTGATTGCTATGAGCAGTGAGTGGTAGTTTGACAACATCGTTTAGTTATATTGACTTTGAGGCCTGATTCATGTGACAAATTGTGTGATACTTTTTTGAACTGTTGTGGAATAGCTATATGGTTCCCAGAATCATCGAGTTTGGGACTCCAAGGGTCATATATTCCAACCCCCTGCAATTCAGGAATGTTGGAACACATTGGTGTTTGGCATATATATATATACACACACAAGTTTGTTGACCAATTATTTATAGGGACAGATTATTTTGATCCTTTTCTACATTAAAGTGTTTGGGAAGTAATCTTAAGAGGAATTATTTCCTTTTAAGATTACTTGCCTAACTTTTTTGGATGGGGGAGGGCTTCTTTCTTGCTTTCAAAGCCTGCAGCGAGGGATTGAAGAAATAAGAAAAAGAGGAGAATATGGTTTCAGGGTAAAAAGCTGCACTTCAGGTCAAGAGAGTTAGTGATATACACAAGTGAGGATGCTTGAGGTTAAGGGGACAGCAAGTCTCAGAGATAACATTTGCAAGCTCTTTTAGTACCCTTGGGTGGTGCTCATCTGCTCCTGGAGATTTGAATTCATTTCATAAACATAATAACATATCAGTTTATTGTGAGGACCATGCCTTTACACAAATATCTACACACAGTATTGAAGGAATTAAAATTCATTGCATACTGTCCCAGCAAAACCCTCATCCCATGAAACAGTAAGAAAAATATGAGTTAAGAAAACGATGAAGGGGTCTTTGTCATCCAGAAATCTTTCCCTGACTTTCATGGCCTTCATCACAAAGACTGCTACCACATGGGAAATCCTTGGGTTAGCATCAACTAGCAAAATTTTACTCGATCTTCAGGATTATTTATTGAATTGGGTATGATTTGCAGAATCGCATCTCTAAAGCCTGAGTAAATGGGACAATAGAAAAGGTAATGTGTGAGATCCTCTTTAATTCTCATGGGGCAAGGGCATAAACGGTACTCTACTGGATTTTTGCAAATCTGCCAGTCAGATATGCAGTAGGTAATGTTTGAAACCGGGCCGTGTTTAGAGAGCCAAGCTCTCCGAAGGGTGGGATCAGTGATATCCACCAAGTAATTGGCACAAATTTTGACTGCTTTTACTCGAGGAAACCAGTAGGAAAACACAGAATTTTCGTGATGTCTAAGAAGGCGTCTCTATCAAGGATCCATTCCCGAACTTTATCCAGGCTCCACAGTTTAAGAGTATTAAACTTGGGTAGAGTGTATCTGAATAGGATATCTGATAGGTTTTGAATTCATTTCAGTAGCCATCTATTTTCCTATCTCGGGTTTCAGCTCCCTCCTGGCAATGTTTATTCTGTTATCACTGCTCTCCTTTTGGGGGAAGACAGAGGCGAAATTGGAGTTCTGGGCTACTTCTTCTTTTGTCGTGAAATGAGGGAAAAGGAGAGAAATGAGTATAAAAGAGACTCCGAGGCAAAAAATATTGAATCTGCAACCAAACTGGAGGCAAAAGGGAAAAGGATGCTCTATTGGAATAACAATGGCAGGATGAAGAGAACATAATCAATAAAACAAAAACAACAGAAACATGATAAAAGAAAAAAATGATCTTTTGTAGTAGCCCTGGATATAGCTTGAGAGATTTATAGCAGTAGTGGAGATGGTAATCCTTAGGTGAAATGCATTCACAACATTTTTCCCGTAGAGAAAGTCTCCACCTCATTACCACAATGGGTGACTTATGCGTCAGTTACATGTGAGCCCCAAAATCCATATTCTCTTCTCTATCAATACCTAAGATAATAATGCACTGATGGTGGTATTGACTGGGGAAATTGTAAATGTACTTATTCGATAGCATGCAAAATGTGATCAATGAAGCTCAGCTGATGGTAAAGCCTTTTCGCCACGTTGATCAGTTGTTTCCCTTCCACGCATGGTGCGCTTTTGATTACAGGTCTGTTTCTTCATGTACCTGGTTGAAAGAAATCCTAAAGGTGAAAACTTTGCAACAATGCCAATTCTACATTATTTCTGAAGAAGGTCGAGTTAGAGCAGGATGCAACTCGCTAAACAGATTGCATCATAGTTTCATTCAAAGGCGAATTTAAGTCAATTCCTTAAAACCATGAGGCAAAAGTCAGCCAAAGTCAAGCACTTTTCAGCTGTCAACCTAATTATTTTTGATTATGTTGGGGAGTAGGTGCCTCTTCATACTGATGATATATGAATGCAATAAATAAATAATAAATAAATAATACAATGCATAATAATAATAATAATAATAATAATAATAATAATAATTTATTATTTGTACCCCGCCCATCTGGCCGGGTCCCCCCAGCCACTCTGGGCGGCTTCCAGCAAACACTAAAATACATTAAAATATCACACATTAAAAACTTCCCTAAACAGGGCTGCCTTCAGGTGTTTTCCAAATATCAGGTAGCTATTTATCTCTTTGACATGGGATGGGAGGGTGTTCCACAGGGCGGGCGCCACTACCGAGAAGGCCCTCTGCCTGGTTCCCTGTAGCTTTGCTTCTCGCAGTAAGGGAACCACCAGAAGGCCCTCGGCGCTAGATCTCAGTGTCCGGGCTGAACGGTGGGGGTGGAGACGCTCCTTCAGGTATACAGGACCGAGGCCGTTTAGGGCTTTAAAGGTCAGCACCAACACTTTGAATTGTGCTTGGAAACGTACTGGGAGCCAATGTAGATCTCTCAGGACCGGTGTTATGTGGTCATGGCGGCCACTCCCAGTCACCAGTCTAGCTGCCGCATTCTGGATTAATTGCAGTTTCCGGGTCACCTTCAAATGACCCTAATGTTTATTTTAAGAAAAATTCCAGGAGGGCAAGAAGTTTGATTATTAACCGTTTTAAAAAGCTGATTAAACATAAATTGCTTTGAGGTTTGCTAGTTTCTTACAGTCAAACACTATATCATGTTTTTACAAAATAAATAAATGAGCAAAATGTATTTGCTGATTCCAAACAGCTCATTCTTCTCTCCTTTAGCTCTTTGATTTTATTTTGCTTATGATCACACGGACCATAGATATTTTACATGTAACTACGGAGAGGCTTTCGTCTGTTAAGCAGTAATTAAATCTTGTCAAATAAATGAAACCCTCGTTATTACATGTTTTAAATGGCTGTTTTTATATATATTTCAAAATTTTGTATATGGAGTTTTATGCTGGCCTATATTTGTAATTCTGGTGCTGGAGGAGACTCTTGAGAGTCCCATGGACTGAAAGAAGATCAAACCTATCCATTCTGAAGGAAATCAGCCCTGAGTGCTCACTGGAAGGACAGATCCTGAAGCTGAGGCTCCAATACTTTGGCCACCTCATGAGAAGAGAAGACTCCCTGGAAAAGACCCTGATGTTGGGAAAGATTGAGGGCACAAGGAGAAGGGGACAACAGAGGACGAGATGGTTGGACAGTGTTCTCGAAGCTACCAACATGAGTCTGACCAAACTGTGGGAGGCAGTGGAAGACAGGAGTGCCTGGCATGCTCTGGTCCATGGAGTCACAAAAAGTCGGACACGACTAAACAACAAATATTTGTAATGCATTCAGCTTCAGGATCTGTCCTTCCGGTGAGCACTCAGGGCTGATTTCCTTCAGAATGGATAGGTTTGATCTTCTTGCAGTCCATGGGACTCTCAAGAGTCTCCTCCAGCACCATAATTCAAAAGCATCAATTCTTCGGCCATCAGCCTTCTTTATGGTCCAGCTCTCACTTCCGTACATTACTACTGGGAAAACCATAGCTTTAACTATACAGACGTTTGTTGGCAAGGTGATGTCTCTGCTTTTTAAGATGCTGTCTAGGTTTGTCATTGCTTTTCTCCCAAGAAGCAGGCGTCTTTTAATTTTGTGGCTGCTGTCATCATCTACAGTGATCATGGAACCCAAGAAAGTAAAATCTCTCACTGCTTTAAGAAGAAGAAGAAGAAGAAGAAGAAGAAGAAGAAGAAGAGTTTGGATTTGATATTCCGCTTTATCACTACCCGAAGGAGTCTCAAAGCGGCTCACATTCTCCTTTCCCTTCCTCCCCCACAACAAACACTCTGTGAGGTGAGTGGGGCTGAGAGACTTCAAAGAAGTGTGACTAGCCCAAGGTCACCCAGCAGCTGCATGTGGAGGAGCGGAGACGTAAACCCGGTTCCCCAGATTACGATTCTACCACTCTTAACCACTACACGACACAGGCTCTCACTTTTCCAGAGTTTTCTCCATTGACTGTTCTACTTCTTGCTCCTCTTGACTTTTGATCATCGGATTCCCTGACCCCTGGACCATCTGACTATGTGAATCGCTGTTGCCTGACCCTAGGACCCGACTGTACTTTGGATATGGACTCCAGGCAAGTGCACCCCTGAGACTCTGTTGGTTGGCTGGCCTCCCACTCCCCTGGGTTCGTTCATTGTTGCTCAGCATGAGACTGCGACAAAGAACAAGATGCGGACAACTTCTGGCGGAATCTCATCCTTTTTTTTGTATATGCAAAATCCTGTTGCCCTTGGTTGAAGTAGGCAGGTTTTTTTTTGGCAAGTTAAACACTTGTATCTCCTAAGGCAGGATAGTAGTATTTTAACAATCAATGTGGATATAAAGCTGTAGTCCTCACAGTGGTACTGAGTTAATATTAAGTGGGACAACAGGAGGTTAAAGGAAACATGGCAGTTTTAAAGCCTTTTTTATTGTTTAGTCAGTGAAATAATATTGAAAAACATATCATTGGGACTTCCATTCACAGCTGGGATAAATAGAAATCTACAAAGAATGTGTATAAATTATAGAGCACGGCGAGGGGCCCGGAGAGTGTTGTTTCTCGTTTAAAACAAATAGTCCCCCCTACTAACCTCTTCCTAATCATGTGAACAGCTGAGGAACTAAGTAGGCTATTTCCATACATATGACTCTTTGCTTTTATGAAATGAAACTCGCTCGAAATACAAAGCTAATTGATCTAGTAAGGAAAAAAACAACAACCTCATCTGTGCATTTTTCCATATTGTCAAAAGACAGAGGGGCTTTATTCTTCCTCATTCTAAATCTCTTATTGTCGCCTTTAAAAATGACAAGACGGAATGCTCCGTTAGTGTGTTCTGCTTTCATTAAAAAACAGTGGGGGTCTGCTATAAAAGGAGGCAAAGTATTTTGTAAACTCCCGAGATAGTTACACATGTGGCTTCAACAGAAAGGATAATTCTAAATTTCTGATGAAGGGGAAAACACCTATTCTTTTCACTTACTTGGGATTCTCTTAAAAAGCAACAACCCAAAATCCCAACAAATCTTTGGATGAATAGCTATCAAGAGCTGGGGGTGTTTTAGAAACATTCCCTGTGTTGTGTAAGTAGAAGAAGACCATGAAAGAAAATTGGCTATATATTAGTTTTCCAGGTGAGAAATCCTTGATACCCCAACAGTGTTCTGTTCCCTGAAGTGACTCTGCCCATTTTCCCTCATGGCCTCTTATACCTGTAATGGCTTCCTAGAATGCTTCTATGTGACCACCTGTCTTATTTCATGCCATGGGTACCTTTCTTTAGGAGGTTGGCAGAGGATTGTAGCAGCTTACTTCAGGTTCCCTCAGAGCCCAATGTCTGACGAGACCAGTGCAAGTTTCCAGGGGTTCCAGTGTCAGGAATGAGACAGCTACAAGTGAAGGTTTGCAGCCAAATGCAGAAAGCAGCCGGGAACAGCAAGACTTTGATGTTAGTCAGACAGGGGAGGGCCGACAGCTGCAGACTTATGCTCTGCCTGACCTTGACAGACCAGCTGAGGAGGCAGGGGCTGAGAGCAGGCTGGAACAAAGCCAAAGCTCTCTGGAGGAGCAAATAGGCGCGAACAGGCACAGAGGGAGTTTTATCGGAATTGGAAGGGATTGGAGATGATCCCGTCAGTCCAAGGAGCCGGTGAATGGGAGGGCTTCTAGACAGGAAGCAAAACAAAAGACGTAAGGTACGAAAGTTCAATATATTCTGTAGGCACAGGAAGCAGTCTTCAGAAGGGTCATCTTGAGTAATTGTGTCAGAGGCTTCGTTAGACGCCAACCCCTTGGTCACACATGGTGTGGCTATCTATATTTTACAGGCACTGAAACTCAGGGCCACCTTCTCAGCTAACTTGCCATAGACCTAGCCCTATGTAACTTCCTGACATAGTCACTGTCGACATGCCCTGTTATTGCTTCTTATTTTATCTGTTTTACTCAGCATGATTTTATACTTAAAGTTTTAAAATGTATTTGTACAAAATGTACAAATGTATCTGTTGTATTTTATGTACATTCGTGACAGGTTTCCGCCTGGTTTCGCATTATGTGCTATGGCCATATGGCTAATGCAATAAATAATATTTGATTTGATTTGTATGTTTTTATGTGTATTATTGTTGTTGTTTTCTTTTTGTTTGTTTATTGATGCTTGTTTTTTAATTGTATTATTTTGTTAAAACCAATAAAAATTCTTGGGGGGGGGGGAGAAATGCTGGAAATTGTTGTCCAGCAACATCTAGATGACAACAGGTTGGAAAAGGCTTCTCAATAAGTTCCATATATGCAATCCTCAAAACTAATCCAGAATGTTCCAAAGCAAACTCAGGGACCACTGAAAGTCAGCCTATATCTCTCTTTCAGTACTACTTCTGTGTTGCCTAGGATATTGACATGTTTTGAAGTCTGACAAAATATGCATGAGAGAGTATCATTATCCCATTTGTCTAATGTTGAGCACTGATGGCAGATTGTTTGAGAGTGATATCTAGTCGCACCAAGCTGTGCTGTCCAGCACTGTTATGAGCTACAAAACTCCATCATGCAATGCTATATTTCATCAGAATGCACTTTACTAGGGGAAAAGAAAAAGCCATGCTATAATTATCTGCTATTAGGAGACATCAGCTCAGCTCAAGTGGTTATTTCTAATAATCAGTGTACCAAATGCTACACAACATAACTGTGTAATTTAGGTCAAGGAAGAATTAATATTTCCAAAACATTTACAATGTTTGCTGAAGACAGTACTAGTCAAAATATAGGCTGCATTGAATTTCTTTCATTTTATCTGAATGAGTGCCAAATTTTAAAGAGGCAGTCTTGAAAATCCTTACCTAATTTAAATGCCTTTCTTCGCTTTGCTAGGGATTATAGATGAGTGAAATGAACAATTGTGTTATAAAGAACTGTTAATGTTTATTGCGGTGGCAGCCTAGAAATTGCAAAACATGGGCACTCCACTACGGGATTATTACTGGGCTTGGTATACTCTGCTCTGGTCTGTTGCCCTGGCTGAGAAGTTAACTTGTCAGCTAAAAACAGCCAGAGATATATCAAACCCATTATCTTTCTAGATGGCATGACAACCATTTCCTATGTGAGATCTTTTTTCATGGTTTCCTCTGTTGGTCTGTTCTTGGTACAAAAACTGTTGCTGATCCATTACACACTGGAGTTCTCTTAAGCCAGGATGACCTCCAGCTGTTTCAGACTATAACTCCCATCACTTCTAGCCAGCATGGGAGCTGTCGCTCAGAACCATCACCTTTCCCATTCTTGCACACTTTAGTTAGTTACTTGGTGAGAGAGAGGCAGAGATATGTGTGAATCTGTGGGATGACCCCTGAAATCAAACGGAAATGAATGGAATAAAATGGATGCAATTTTAATAAAGTGTGTTCTCCTTCATGGAGAGCACGTGTTGCGCTGAGGGCCAGCAAGTCACCCCTCTGGTGCTGGGCGGGATCGTATGGATGGCCCAGGGTGTTGTTGGGGAGAATTGTATGTTGCAATTTATTGATGGACAGCCCAGCGGATATATATTGGTGGGTTTGCAATGTGATCCCCCTCTTGGTTGCATGCTTCTGATCACCCGCCCTCCCTCCCTATATTTTAGGCCTCTGCGTTGACCTTGATATGCCTGTCATGGGGTCGTCTGCTGTTGGGGCAGGGGCCTGGTAGGAATTTTTCCATTTGGCTGATTGGCTGGTGCCTTCTGGTTTTCGCCTACTGCGTAGCAAAGAGTCACAACTTGTAAGGTTGGCGGTTAGGCATTGGTTATTATGTTGGTTGGAGGAGGGGTTATGATTGACTGTGTCTGCCCCTCCAATTGTTGCTGGTGTTAGGGGAATTCCGTTAAAGGAATCCAGGGGCTCGATGCTTTTTGTCCGAACCCCCAGTCGGGGCCAGGGCCGTGCAAGAGCCCTGGGAGCCTGAGGGGAGAGGGGAGGGTCAGATCACCCGGCTCCCTTTATCTCTCCAGAGGGTTTTCCCCTTACTGACGGTCGTCAGTTCTGTCCCCTGTGGGACAGATAGTCTTAACCAATGCCTAAGCAACCACTCACATTGTTTGTATTTTAATAAAGTTGTGGCCAAAATCATGCCAAAAACCAAAACTAAAATTCTGACTGATGTGTGAATTATTTGAGGGGTGCTTTGGGGACCTCGACACGCAAACAAATCACAGTGAAATGAATGTGATAGTAATGAATGAATGCACAGCACCATTTAATAACAAAAAAAAAGGAATCACAAAATGAAGGGAAATATTAATTCCCCAGTTCTCCTCACTTTCCCACTGTAATAGGGATGGCTTGACAGGAACTGCAATCCTATGCATGTCTGCTCAGAAGTAAAAGCCACTGAATTGAGTGAGAATTACTGTCAGGTGAGCATATACAAGATTTCAGCCTTACAAATCACAATGGCATAACAACCACACTATGATGTTACAACTTAACTGTGCAGCTGTAGCTGAATGCCACCTGGGAATAGCAATTTTAGTTGCAATCTTATCTTTCCTCAAGTTGCACAACCAGTATGGAAAGTTTATAAATGGCACCCAAAATAGCTCTTCTCTTGATCCATAATTTTCTTTCTTTCTTTCTTCCTTTTAAAAAAAACAAAGTATATGCACTCCTGTTTATTATTTGCTGGGATAAGGATTTTATTTTATTTTTTGCTGTACAATAAACAGCACAGCCATTTATTTATAAAATGTCACTGAAAAGGTGAGGCTTGTTTAGCTGGTTTTTAAAATAAGCTTCTACCTCTTTACTTGGCCTTCTATAAATTTGTCCATTCCTGAGTCTCCACTTGTGCAATCAATTTTGCAAAATCCGATTTGCTGCATGCTGTCCTAGAAAAATAAAAGCCATTTGTTGTTTATATAATACCATGGCACTTAAGATGGCATATTCTCTGGTGATACGTATAAAATAATCATCAATAATCTCTTGAGCTTCTTAATGATTCTCTTTTTTCCTGGTCTGACATTTCAAGATGACTTCTGCTTCGAAGTCTTTGCAAAGTCTTCATATATGAGCTTTTGTAAAAAAGTTGATGATCATTTATATTCACACACAGCAAATATTTACCCTGTGCACATTGTGCTTATCTCCAGAGAGGAATTTTCTTGTCAATGATATTGAAGTAGAGGTTTGCAGAGTAAGGCTGAGTGACGTTCTGCAGCTCTTTGGTGGTTAATATGAAATCCTGTGCCTCTTTTAGCAGCCTTCCCCAACATGGCGTCCCCCAGATGTTTTGGACTGCAATTCCTGTGCTGGTTGGGGCTGATACATAGCTGTCAACTTTCGGATTTGAAAATAAGGGATTTTTTCAAACTTTCGGATTTGAAAATAAGGGGTGCCGTGAGGGCAGTGCAATGGCACCAAGTAGCCAAGTTCAGATGTCAAAGAAAACAACAACTACCAGACCTTTAGAAGACATCTGAAGGCAGCCCTGTTTAGGGAGGCTTTTAATGTTTTATAGATTATTGTATTTTAATGCTCTGTTGAAAGCCGCCCAGAGTGGCTGGGGAAACCCAGCCAGATGGGCGGGGTATAAATAATAAATTATTATTATTATATTATTATTAGCCTCGCCACCCTGCGCGCGAATGGGTGAGCGAAAGAGCGAGCGCATAGATGGCAGGCAGCCTGGCTGGTTGGGCGTGAGGGCCTGGCTGCACAAGGCATGCAAGCTCTGCCCCCAGTCGGTCTCAGACTCCTTATTGGCAGCTGAGCAACGCAGCTGAGGAGCCTCCCTGGCCGGCAGGGAGGGAGAGGAGCTGCTTCCTTTGAAATCCGGGAAATTTAAGGGATATCAACAATCCGGGATAGCAGCAGGAAACGGCATTGGAATAAGGGAGTTTCCCGCCAAAAAAGGGAGGGTTGACAGCTATGGGCTGATAGGACTTGTCCAATTTATCTGGAGGGCACCAGTTTGGGGAATGCAGCTAATCCCAGACTGCATATAATGAAGGCATTTGTGAAGCAGGAGCATCTACAGCAGGGCTGGGGACCTGTTGCCCTACAGATATTTTTGGATTCCAGCTCCCAGCCACCATGGGCAATGCTCAGGGATGATGGGAGCAACATCTGGAGAGCTCCAGTTCCCCACACTGGTCTACAGATAGACCTGTACATAGTGTTGACATGATGAGTAACTCTGCTTTGGCAGGTTTCTGAAAGTATGGAGAGAGCCTGTTCCGCATGCAGTTGTATGCTTGGGGCTACAAATATTATGATGTATGCGTTTAAGGTGCGAGCTGGACCTTCAACCTGAATCTACTTCTGCACGTGCTCATTATATCCTGGGTGAAATCTTTCAGTGGCTATTGGGGAGACTGTTTGGATGTGTGTGTTTGCAACGCAATGTTATGCTGGGCGGGGGGACATGCTCACCGAGATCCCTGGGCATTGTACCCCCACTTCAAGTACCAGCCTATCTATCAACTCTTTCTATTGCTAGTCATCGTTTCGCTTTTATTAAAGCACGGTTTAATGTATTCCCCTCAAACGTCCTTTTTCATAGATTTTCTAGGGGCCAAGTTTCGGTCTTATGTGCCTGTGATAACCGTTCGATTGAATCTCTTCATCACATAGTGTTTGTCTGCCCCTTGTATTCTGCCGCCCGAAAGACTCTATTACTTCCATTAACTCAAAAATTACCGGGGTATTTGGAAGAGTCTTACCTTGCTCTTCTGTTGCAAGATTCAGACTCGATTATAACCCGACATATGGCAAAATTTCTGACATCAGTTCTGACACTTAAGAAACGCAATGGATTGTTATATACAGCTTGAAATTTTAATTTAATTTTTATCATATTTTATTCAATTGAGTATCCCTTTTAATCTATTTTACTGTTAGCAATTGTAAACCAGACTGTGCTGTTTCTGAATGGGAAGGAATAAATGAGTACATGGGGAAGTATGGTACAGAAGTAGTAATATAGTAAAAAAGAAGGTACAAAGTGCACAGGAACAGGAGGAAAATAAAAATATTGAAATACAGAATGATATATCGAAACTAATGCAACTGGGAAAGTATTAAGAAACGGAATGTTAGTTATAAGGTCACACATGGGTGAGGGGAAGCCAGAGGGGGGGGAGGGAAAAGGGAATCGGGATAACACTATGATTTTAGACTTTATGTATAAATGTTTGTATCAAGCTAAGGATTGATGAAGAATGTATGATGAAATTTTTGTGTACAAATCAAGATATCAATAAAGTCTGATAAAAAAAAAAAAGACTGTGCTGTTTCTGTTTTTGGTTGTTATGTCTATGGGCTTAAAGCCGAAATAAAATGAGTTGAGTTGAGTTGAGATGTGTGTGTGGAATCTGGGTTGAGTTGGGTTGAATCTGGGTTGAGGCAGCCCCAGATCACTGTGGGTCAGGTGTGGTGGTCCAGAATGATCCGAGCCTTTCAGAGAATGGGATACCAAGCAGGAAGGAGAGGGAAACAATAGGTGGGAAACAGAAGGGGGGGATGGGGACCTACCCAATTGGCTGCATCTAGAAGGGAAGAGTTCCTGTCCAGCCTCCTTCCCACCTGGCCTCTCCTACCTGCCCAACAGTCCATGCCCTGTAGCAGCACTGCACAGGATGGAATCCACTGCTAACCAACCACTAGGTGAGACTGTGAAGGCTCCTAGATTGTGGCCCTGGACTGAATCGGGGGGTCTGCACACAACCCTAGTATCCATACTTAATTTCCAATATAATAATTGGTAGACTGAGGCCTGTCTTGATTTCACGCTCTTTCTGCTCTGCAAGACCTTAGCCCCAATCCAAAATTTATGCAGTTTCACTATGCCTGTTAGGATAGGTAAGGAAAGCCATTTTACTCTCAAAGCTTAATCCCCATGATTTATCTGGGAGGTTAAAGACCAGTTCCAGAATCCTGGCACAAATGAATACCTGCTTATGTAAAAGGGAGAAAGAGTATCTCCCATGGTTTCTGATATGGATCCTGATCCATGTATCCTGATATGGAAGAGAATAACAACTTAAATGCAGACTGGGAGCTGTATTAATTAGCATGTTTTTGTTCTTTCTCCTGCCCTCTTGCTTGTAGTCATTTGACATTGTGTTCTGCAGTCTTCCTGTATCGAAAGATCCTCAATCAGATAATTTTCCCCTAGCTTCTCATTGAATCATAGAATTGAAGAGTTGGAAGAGGCTCTAAGGGTCATTTAGTCCAACTCCCTGCAAAGTCAGAGCGGTAGACTCGTAATCTGGTGAACCGGGTTCGTGTCTCCACTCCTCCACATGCAGCTGCTGGGTGACCTTGGGCTAGTCACACTTCTTTGAAGTCTCTCAGCCTCACTCACCTCACAGAGTGTTTGTTGAGGGGGAGGAAGGGAAAGGAGAATGTTAGCCGCTTTGAGACTCCTTCAGGTAGTGATAAAGTGGGATATCAAATCCAAACTCTTCTTCTTCTTCTTCAAAGTCAGAATCTCAACTAAAGCATACATGACTAAAGCGTTGCTCATATTGACATGCATGATGATAAAATTAAATTGAATAGCTTTTTCATTGATGTTGCAACTGGATATATATATATATATATATATATATATATATATACATATATATACATATATATATATATATATATATATATATATATATATATGACGAGCAAAGGGAATTCTCTTTCATATTTGAGCTTCCTTTGTCCAACTTATTGTAAGTAGTTACTTGAGACACCCCATTGAGTTTTGCAGTTAATTGGCAAAAAATGAAGTTTCGAAGCTGCCAGTGCTGTGTGTGTCTAGACTGCAATATTTTAGAAATATTCCGCTGGGGAACGTGTTAATATTCATTAGATATTTTCCTGTGTAGCCTTACATGGCCTGTTGTGGGCTATAACGTAGCCAGGAACGATCTATTTTCACTTGCAGGTTGTAATACAATTTGTAATGCATTAAAGCAATGGTACTTCAATGTGCTGCCTGTGATAGTGGTTCCAATATAATAACCACAGCACAGCATCAAGGGAAGTGTTTGCAGAGCATTCTATTGGCATTAAATTAACCATGAATGGTGAGGGCTATTTGGTTCAGTCTTATTATTCATTCATATTTCTTTGCTATATTGTCTTTTTAGCACTTTGAAGTCATGCATATTAGTATTAATTTAATCAGCATGACAAAAATCCTGCAGTGTTACAAAAGAAGCCTGACTCTCTCCCTTTTTTCCTGCTAAAGGAACATTCCTCTCCAGTCATATCTTCATTGCCTTTTCATCCCTAACTTCAAAGCAACAATCTTTTAAAGCCCACTCACGTATTAGATTTCCCATTACCGAAATTGCCAGTAATACATTGTTTCCTTTCCTTTGTGATGATGTGTCCCTTTCCTGGAAGAGGGCTCAAAATGGAAAATCGTTTGTGTGGTACAATCTAAATATTTTAGATCCCAGTTGTAAGATAATATTGGTGGAAGGAACTTCCATGGTGTTCCAGTGCATGCTCTTGCACACTCTAAAATAAAATCACAGATCATTGATCAATGGCAAAGGAGAATAGGAACTACACTGGTACCTCACTTTAAGAACGATTTGGTTTACGAACTCCGCAAAGCCGGAAGTAGTGTCCCGGTTTGCGAACTTTACCTCGGTCTAAGAACGGAAGCCGAATGGTGGAAGGGCACTGGTGGTGGGATGTCTCCTTAGGGAAAGCACGCCTCACTTTAAGAACAGTTTTGGTTTAAGAACGGACTTCCAGAACAGATTAAGTTCATAAACTGAGTTACCACTGTATCAATATTTGTTGCAGGATATGATCTGAAGGCGCCCAATAGGAAATCATGTGCTATTATAGCCATTCAAACTGGATAAAATTAATATGAATATCTTGTGAACTACCCTGAGACCTGTGGCTATAGGGCGGTATACTACTACTACTACTAATATGCACAAAGCAGAGGCCTATTCAGGCTTTGGGTCTCATGATGGGAACCACATATATACTGCCTTGAGTTATGTGGAAGAAGAAAGATAGAATTAAAACAAATGAAATGTTTGCCCCACGCAGTGCACTCTTTCTGAGTTTCCTGGTTCAAACTCTGTCCCATCTCTAGAATTACATGAAGCTAAAAACTCGGAGGCCTTTCAAACCTCCCCAGATCAGGGTCCTATGTGGTGTGGAAAAGATGTCATATCCTCTGTCTGTATCCATCTTCAGTCTGTCTGGTAGTCACATGAGAGTGAATTCTTTCTTTGTTTTATTCCAGGGGTTGGGAACTGTGGGGATGGTGGATGCAGCGTGGGGGCCCATCCCCACCTCAGCATAAGACACGCCACAGTGTGTCTAGCCGTCATGCCCACTCTCTGACCTTTGCCTCCCTCGCAGAAAGCTTTGCTTAATGCTTCACTTGGCTGGAGCATGACGAGTGAAGCAGACTTTCGAGTATCAAGGGAACATTTGGGGGAAGCACCTGGTTTGACACGTGTATCGCTAACGCTGGAAATATGCCTTGCTGGAAATATGTTAAGTTCAGGGTGGTTTCAGGGTGGTTTCACTACTGTTTCCAATTGTTGACTTCTGCTAATAAAAAGAGGCTCTGCAAAGCTAGCTGGCAGCTTGCTTGCTTGCTCCTGCACAGCTCACACGTCCTCTGTTATTTTTACAGGGAACCTCCAATCCATGGACCCATCTTGGCCCATCAGAGGGTCCAATTTGGCCAGCAAGACCATTTCCTCCAAACCACACCCACCTCCCCATCAGCAGGTATCGCCCTGATTTCATTTAATAAGCATCTCAGTGCTTCTGAAATCTGCACGATGTAGTGGTTTGTCTGATGGGAACTTCCTAAACCCTGTAGTATTGCACTGTAAAAATAAAATTCTATCAATCAATTGTTCTGTATCAATTGCCTTGCTCATCGCATTTGGCAGCAAAAATATTACTCACTGGCCATTGCATAGCTGTCAACCCTCCCTTTTTTTTGCGGGAAACTCCCTTATTCCAATGCCGTTCCCCGCTGCTATCCCGGATTGTTGATATCCCTTAAATTTCCCGGATTTCAAAGGAAGCAGCTCCTCTCCCTCCCTGCTGGCCAGGGAGGCTCCTCAGCTGCGTTGCTCGGCTGCCAATAAGGAGTCTGAGACCGACTGGGGGCGGAGCTTGCATGCCTTGTGCAGCCAGACCCTCATGCCCAACCAGACAGACAGCCTGCCTGCCATCTATGCGCTCGCTCTTTCGCTCACCCGTTCGTGTGCAGCCTCTGGAGCGCAGGGTGGCGAGGCTACTTGGTGCCATTGCACCGCCCTCGCGGCATCCCTTATTTTCAAATCCGAAAGTTTGAAAAAATCCCTTATTTTCAAATCTGAAAGTTGACAGCTACGTGTAGTGGTTTGTCTGATGGGAACTTCCTAAACCCTGTAGTATTGCACTGTAAAAATAAAATTCTATCAATCAATTGTTCTGTATGCATGGCCTTGCTCGTCGCATTTGGCAGCAAAAATATTACTCACTGGCCATTGTGATGCTGCTCACTGGCATCCCAGGTTGCCTTTCCAGTAGTCACAGCTTTTTCTGGCATTCTCTTGAAAGAACTTTTTGCTTGGCTGCTTGCCAGTGACCTTTGTTCTTGAAACGGCAGTAGAGGGGTGAGAGGAATCAGCAGCAATCTTTCTTCTCTCCGCTCTTCCCAGTGAGCTCTTTGGCTGATGTTCCAGAACATGCAGCGAGAGAGGATTAAGACCCATAATAGTGGATAGAACCCAATCACACTTTGATGATTTCCCCTTTCTTCGCTGTGTTTCATAGAGAGCTTTGTTCCACTCTAGTAGCTGATGGCAATGAGCTGGAGAGTTGTGACTGCTGAAGCTTTTCAGAGCAAAAAGGATGTGTGGGAAATTGTAATGGCAAACCCGTCCCGTAGTTAATATGAATTCTCTAATAGAATGCTAATAGAAGACCAGGCTGCAGTGAAGTAACACAGCCTCTAAATGCACAAGAAGTATTTCTTGAATTAGGGAGAAGTTTTAAGAACAATGACCTTCTGATTTATAAATGTAGTCAGCCCATATAAAGCTGAGGGAATTAATGTTTTACAAGGTCCTGAGAAGCAGACACAAGCTTTACCTGCAGTGAGGATATGTCTGTCATTAAATATAACTGGCACTCCAGAAAAAAGGTTATTAAACAAAACAACTAGTTAAGAAAATGTATGCAGATAGAGAGAAAGGCCTTGACTCATGCTCCTAGGACTAATTCTAGAGTGGAGATGGGCAAATATGTCCATTTTGGTTTCTCTTAGTGACTTATTATTGTCCTGGAGTGTCAACATAAGGGGGCTTGTGAAGAAGGCGCAGCAGAGACTGTACTTTTTGAGAATTCTAAGGAAAAACCATCTTCCGCAAAAGCTGCTGCTTGCCTTCTATCACTGTGCCATTGAGAGCGTGCTCACTTATGGCTTATGTGTGTGGTACGGAAGCTGTACTTCTCAGGACAGGATGGGGTTGGACAGAGTTGTTAAGGCAGCAGAGAGCATTGTTGGCTGCTCACTCTCCACCTTAGAGCAGATTTATGCCACCAGGTGCCATAGAAAGGCACTGGACATAGTAAAAGATCCATCGCATCCTGGTCACTGTTTCTTTGAGCTCTTGCCGTTGGGACGGAGATACAGGACGATGAGGACAAGAACAAGCCATCTCAGGAACAGCTTCTTCCCCAGGGCAATTTTGGCCTTGAATGGGAAGCCTGGACTTTGAAAGTCATCCTATCTTACTTGTTATGCTGCATTATATTCTACTGTTTTAATTAGTGTTTTGTAGTTGTTTTGAATTTGTGTGGAGTGCCCTGTCTGGGTGGATGGAGCAGCCGAGTCATTTCGTTGTCCCCACAAGGGGACAATGACAATAAAGATTATCTTATCTTATTTTTCCATTCTTAAAATTCAGCTTGACCAACAGTTTGTGAATTGGTTTTGGAAAAGTTATCACAATACTTTGGAGACATTAGCATGCTCAGGAAAACCCAGAGGTTGCAAAAGTACAAAGCATTAACTGCTTTGCTCCCTGCCCTGCCCCTTAAAAAACCCAGCCAAATGCAGACTAGGGATAGGCAAATCTGTTTCAGTTTCTCATTCTTCCAGTCTTAGGTTCAGTTTGCGATTAAAATATATATATCATGAAACTTCATCAGCATTTCAGTGCAAATTTCTCCTAATATGCATGTTTTTGTATGCAATTTCCCCCAATGCCCATAATTTTGTAAAACACTTCTCTTTAATATGTTGAATTTTAGTGTGTTTTCTTCACTAATATATGAACAATTTTATGAACACTGTATGCTAGTATGTGCATGTTTGTATGCATAACTTGGCCGAAGAACTTCGTTGCAAAATTCAGAGAAGTGCAAATTTTTCAAGGAAAGCTGTGTTTCAGTTTGCGTGTTGTGTTGGAATGCAAATTAGGAAGGTGTTGAGCATCGAGGCAGTTGTGTGGTATAGCTCCATGCTTTCCCATCTGCATATCCAGGTGCATTAAGTGGGTCTAAATATGACCAGGAACTTCACTATGGCAGGCAATAGCCTGGCAAGGCAACAATTTGATTGCAAAGGCAAAAGCAAACATCTCAGTGGGCTTCTGCTAGGATTACCTGCAAAGTTTTTGCGGATAGTGCAAGGATAGTGTTATAGAAGTATCCCCATTGCATATCTATAATGATTTGCTGCTTAGGTGTGTAAATTTTTTTTTTACAACATTGACGGTGACAAAAACTCACCTTGGACACACATCGCATTCATACAAGAATCAAGAACACACCCAAGTTCAGTCTTTGTCCTGTGAACAAAATTGCAATGTATAAACCAGCCCTGGCATGTCTAACCTTTTAAATTATGCGATGCAACCAGTCGGCTTTTCCTGGCAAAAAATAATATGTGGAAATTTTAATGGAAAGTTCTACATGCACACATCTTAGCTTTCAGCCACCATTTGGGTTTTATTTTAATTGCTTCATTAAAATATTTCAAAGTCCATCTGAAAACCTCATCTGTTCATCCTTAAAAGTTATTTAATCAAAAACAGCTTCATTTCCCTTCTGATGCCCTGCCTTGAGAGTGAGTTATGTAAATTAAAAGGGGGGAGGGAGATAATTGGTTGCCAAACCAAAAACTGGTGGAGATCTGCAGAGAATGCTGTATGTGAATAATAACTGAAGGACATTAAATAATAGTGACTGGGAGGCAAAATATTGCTCTGTAACAAGGAGGTATAGTGTCCCCTTTCCATTACCTAAGGGACCGCCTCTCCTGGTATGCCTGTAGGACCTTAAGGTCCTCAAATAATAACATTTTGGAGGTCCCGAGCCACAAGGATGCTAGGCTGGCCTCAACTAGGGCCAGGGCCTTCTCAGTACTGGCCCCGACTTGGTGGAACGGTCTGTGACAAGAGATCAGGGCCCTGCGGGATTTGGCATCTTTCCGCAGGGCCTGCAAGATGGAGCTGTTCCGCCTGGCCTTTGGGTTGGTTTCAGTTTAACCCTGATGTTTCATTCCTTTATGGTTTGATTGGTGGGCTACTTAAAAATGAGGCTGCATTTTAAACTTTAAATCGTATTTTAACCTGCATTTTAATTGATTGTTTTGTATGTTTTGTTGTGATTTTATTGGTGTTAGCCGCTCTGAGCCCGGTCTCGGCTGGGAAGGGCTGGGTATAAATAAAATTATTATTATTATTATTATTATTATTATTATTATTATTATTATTATTATTATTGGGTTACAGCTCAATCATATCTATGTGCACTCAGATGTAAATTCTACTATGTTGAAGGGGTCAGTGGGTATAGGATTGTAGCCTGAATCTTCATTAATGAATTATTTGCATCTGTCTTCACAGCAGAACACCATAGACTTGTAGAATTGGAAGGGACTCTGATAATAGATAATAGATAGATAATTTATTTATTGTCATTGCACAAGTACAAGCACAACGCTATACAAGTGGAACGAAATTGCATGCCATCCCGTAAAAGAAAAAAAGAAAAAAGCACAAAACACACACACACACACACACACACCAAAAAGGCCCCCCCCCACATACACCCATCACAGATGATAATCTAGTCTTGCAATGCAAGAATCTCAAGTAAAGCATCCATGACAGATTCCCTTCCAAACTCTGCTTAGAAACCTCTACTGCCTTAAAAAAAAAAAAAAAAGGAACTCCTAAAAACCACCACTGGGGATGAGCAGTGAGTGAGCCACATTTGCTGATGATAGCAAGTTGTTCAGGATTGTTAAAACAAAAACAAAAAAATAACTGTGAAGAGCTCCAAAAGGACCACTCCTTTTGGACAGCTGAATGAAGATGTCAACCCAGTATGTGGCGGCTGTGAAAAAGGTGAATTTCTTGCTAGGGATCATGAGAAAATAAACTGAAAATAGAACTACTGGTATCACAATGTTGTTATACAGATATGAAATGCAACCACATTTGGAATACTGTGTACATCTGTCATGGCCATTTGTCATGGATGCTTTAGTTGAGATTCCTCCATTGCAGGGCGTTGGAGCAGATGACCTTTCCAATTCTACAATTCTGTGATTCTACAGTTCTGGTCACCTCGCCTCAAAAAGGATATTGTGGAGTTGCAAAAGATTCCGAAAAGGACAATCAAAACAATCAAGCATATGGAGCAATTTTCCTAAGAGGAAAGGAAAGAGGAAAGTCTTTAGGACTTTATAGTTTGGAGAAAAGGGACGTAAGAGATGACACAATAGAACAGTGGTGGTTAACCTTGGCACTCCAGATGTTTTGGGACTACAACTCCCATCATCCCTGACCACTGGTCCTGTTAGCTAGGGATGATGGGAGTTGTAGTTCCAAAACATCTGGAGTGGCAAGGTTAGCCACCACTGCAATAGAAGATTATACAGTGGTACCTCGGTTTTCGAACGCCTCAGTAGTCGAACGTTTCGGAACTCGAACGCTGAAAACCTGGAAGTAAATGCCTCAGTTTTCAAAAGCATCTCGGAAGTCGATCAGGAAACATGGCTTCCGTTTTGAGTTTTCCGTTTTGAGGCTTCTGCTTTCGGTTTTCAGTTTTCTTTAAAAAAAATTTTTTTTCTTAAATTAATTTTTCCACCCTCCCCCCCAAAAAATTACATTATAACATATATCATAATTCACCAGTCCCAAATTGTCCCTTCCCTCCCCGCCCCTGGACTTCCCTCAATCTCCTTCTCTAGTTTGTTTTAACACAATATCAATTCCTGCTTATTTCCTTTCCATTCATTTTTTAATATTTCATCTTATAATTTATATAAATTTTGTTATTTGTAAATGCTTATTCAAAAGTGAGAGCTGGACCATAAAGAAGGCTGATCGCCGAAGAATTGATGCTTTTGAATTCTGGTGCTGGAGGAGACTCTTGAGAGTCCCATGGACTGCAAGAAGATCAAACCTATCCATTCTTAAAGAAATCAGCCCTGCGTGCTCACTAGAAGGACAGATCCTGAAGTTGAGGCTCCAGTACTTTGGCCACCTCATGAGACGAGAAGACTCCCTAGAAAAGACCCTGATGTTGGGAAAGGTTGAGGGCACAAGGAGAAGGGGACGGCAGAGGATGAGATGGTTGGACAGTGTTCTCGAAGCTACTAACATGAGTTTGGCCAAACTGCGAGAGGCAGTGAAGGATAGACGTGCCTGGCGTGCTCTGGTCCATGGGGTCACGAAGAGTCAGACACGACTGAACGACTGAACACTCAAAAGCTGCTGATGAGTCTAATTCTTTGCATTGTTTCTGTAGATAAGCCGAAAATGGTTCCCAATCTTCTTTAAAGGATTTTTTTGTCCTTATTTCGTAGTCTATCAGTTAGTTTTGCCATTTCGGCATATTCTGTAAGTTTTTCTTGCCATTCTTCTTTAGTTGGTATTTTATCGCTTTTCCATCTTTGTGCCAATAACATCCTTACTGCAGTTGTAGCATACCGGTTTTCGGTTTTCAAATGTTTCGGAACTCGAACAGACTTCCGGAGTACATTCGAGAACCAAGTTACCATTCTCCTTTCCCTTCCTCCCCCACAACAAACACTCTGTGAGGTGAGTGAGGCTGAGAGACTTCAGAGAAGTGTGACTAGCCCAAGGTCAGCCAGCAGCTGCATGTGGAGGAGCAGAGATGCGAACCTGGTTCCCCAGATTATGAGACTACCGCTTTTAACCATTACACCACACTGGCTCGCAAGGCTACCAGTTGCCACTAGCCACTAGGGTTATACTCCACTGTTGGAAGAAGTGTGCTTCTGAATACCAGTTGGTGGAAACTGCAGGAGGGGATAGTCCTGTTGTGCCTGTTTGTGGGCTTCCCATGGATATCTACAGTAGCTGGTCACCATAAGAGCAGTATGGTAGATGGCAATGGCTTTTGGCTTGGTTGAGCAGGGCTCTTATGTTCTCCAACTTTGAGGCACTGATTAAGTGTGTACAGAGAAATCATTTTGCCTTTAATTTTAAAAACTTCTAAATGTAACGTGCAATGATGCTAATTGATTTTTCACACCGAGGGAAAAAGTAATCATTGAAAGCAAATAGTCTACTTAAATTACAATTAAACAAATGCATCAAAAATGCATGGTATTCAAAAGCATGTTGGCAAACAATCTTCTGAAAAGTTGTCTAATTGTATAATGCTTAAGCATTAAAAGTTGGCTATTGTTAGACTGGGAAGTTCTAATCTAATTTACTAGAATCATTGTTAGCTTGCATTAGAGGAAAACTGGGAAATTCTAATGTATCAGCTAAAACTTCATTTTGATTGGAAAATCAATTTACACAATGGAAGCCTGAGACCTTAACAATGTTACCAAAGAGTTATTATTTAAAACCAGCATATTTTTTTTGCTGTAGTTGCAAAGAGTAATTCTGCTATGCAAACACAATTCTCCGCATCATAGTGTTTGGCTTTTCATGGTCAGGTATTCCTCAAGAAAATGTTCGGAAGGCATCAAATGTCAGGCTAAATTTGATTCTGCAAAGACGCACACTTTTGAAGTGGTCCCCAGATTCTACTGAGGGAGACTCCTTAGTCCCTTGAGTGATGCTGAATTGCGGAGGGATTAAAAAAAGAGGTGGACAGCAGTGTGGAATTACAACTTTATGAAAGCAGAATAATGTAAGCTGGGGAGTTTCTAAAATTTATGGAATGTCCAGACAGGCTGCTGGGGTCATTTGGTCTGTGGGAGCAGAATGCCATCAGGAAAGACATGTGGGCAGGAAACCCAGATTTTTGGCCTCTGCTCTGGTTGGCCACTGTGAGAACAGGATGCTAGACTAGTTCATGGAACTTAGTTCATAGAACTGACATACCTCACTTCATTGTTTTATTGTTTTTGTCTTGTTCGGATTTCACCTAGTAGAAATAAAAACCCTATGTTAATCAGAGTGGACCCACTGAAATCAATGGACTTACATTAATTACAATGGGTCTACCCTGAGTATGAGTTAGTTAGCTATCCTCCCCCCACTGCCCAATTTATGGTTCTTGGAAAAGCCACCTTGGACTGCAAGCAAGCAAGAAGCTCATTGGAAAGTTATTTTAATTGGGCTGTATAACTGCAGGCATGTTTTGATACAGTCATTTCTCACCTTCTACCTATGGAGCTAGTCAAATAATTACACATGGAACAGGTACTTAAGGGTTGCTTCCTGCTTACAATAGTAAAGCTGCATCTGGGGCTATTGGAATCTGAGCATCAGTATTACAAAGACAAAAGCAATTTGTGTTCCACACTTTGTTTTGAGTGGCATGTGTAATAACAATGTAAAACGGAGTACAAGCTATATTTATGTATATCCTTCCATTGTGGTTGAAGTCTTGCTATTTTCCTCACTCAGAGAAAAGCAGGACCAAACAGTTCAAAATGGCAGCCTGGGATTGACAGACATCTTAAGCAGGGAGTAGTAATTGAATTTATCACACTGAGAGTCAATGGTGCGTGTTGAATACATACAGTCACATAGGTATTGATGCGAGTAATGTAAGAATCATATGGAAAGCCCAGGGATGAGACTTCGAGAAGTGCTTCACAGGAGATCATCATTATCGACTGTTGGTGAAAAGAATACCATTATATGTGCAGTCATGTTGGAGAAGAGTAAATGAGGGGAATCCTATCAGTATACGACCATGTTTTCTTAAAAACTCACAGGACAGGACTAAAACCCATTGGGAAAAGTCCACTCACTTTTTTCGGTGGGCGGCATTGTGGCCAGGTAGCCAGGACCCAACAGTGATCTGACTGGGGAGGGCGGAGAGTTGATCTCCCCTTCTGTGTCATCCCGGCCACATTTCCGGCACTGGGAGGGGCCACCCTGCGTGGCCCCACTAACCAATCAGCACCAGGAGGGGCATGGCCACGGGAGATTTGATCGCAGTGTGGCCGGGACCTCCTCTCTTGCCTTTGCAAGGTTAGGCATTGGGTAAGACGTGCGTAGCGCTGTGGGTTAAACTACAGAGCCTAGGGCTTGCTGATCAGAAGGTCGGCGGTTTGAATCCCCACGACAGGGTGAGCTCCCGTTGCTCGGTCCCTGCTTCTGCCAACCTAGCAGTTTGAAAACATGTCAAAGTGCAAGTAGATAAATAGGTACTGCTGCAGCGGGAAGGTAAATGGTGTTTCCGTGCGCTGCTCTGGTTCGCCAGAAGCGGCTTTGTCATGCTGGCCACATGACCCGGAAGCTGTACGCCGGCTCCCTCGGCCAAAAATGCGAGATGAGCACCGCAACCCCAGAGTCGGTCATGACTGGACCTAATGGTCAGGGGTCCCTTTACCTTTAAGCCTTTGTTTGTATGGGAGGGATATTGTAGCCTTTGTCTGCCCCTCCTCAGTAAGGGTATCCTGTTAAAGGGACTGGGGTGTGTGGATCCTGTCCAAAGCCTGGACGTGGGCTAGGGCCATGTCACAACCCCTACAAGGACCCATTGGGGCAGTGGCGTAGCGTGGGTTGTCAGCACCCGGGGCAAGGCAAGTAATTTGCGCCCCCTAACCCGTGGATTTTAGCACTCGAGTCTCTTCCACTAGATTAGTTAAAGAAACCCTTACCCCCTAAGCACATGTATTGTTTGTTATGAAAATACTGATGTAATTAAAGTAAAATGCATCTAAATACAAGTTTATTTTCAAACACTTTATTGAGTGCGAACATGCATTACACATTCTCCACATTTTCAGCAGGTCTATGAATACAAATCTACAAATGTAGTAACCCAGCATGGGCCATGCTATTATATTATATGCATTTTGTATTTTTCTGTTGCAAACCGCCCTGGGATCTTTAGATGAAAGGCAGTAGGCGATGATGATGATGATAAATATGGGGGAAGCTATTTAAGGGGAACCAGCAACGTTAACACCAGAAAATATAAATAAAAGCACTTCCCTTTTTTTCTTTTTTTGCTGCGGTCGGTGGGGGTGGTGATTTTTTTTTCTTAAGGAAGCACCAGGACATAAGGAACAAATGTGCTGGGAAGCAAAGGGGTGAGGGCAGAACTGGGGAGAGCCCGAGGGCAAGGAGGAGAAAATGGGGAGTCTCAGGAGGGGAGAGCAGGAGGAGGCCAGCCATGGAGGGGGTGGCAAGGCATACACACGAACACAAAGGATGCGAGGGAAGAGGCTTAAGCGACAGAGCAAAAAAACACCAAAACACCCAGAAGTAAATAACCCCATTGGCGGAGGAGGCAGCGGTTGGAGAGCCAGGGCCCCCGGGCAAAGCCATGGGGCGCTGCGGGGAGGCGAGGCGGAAAGCGCTTCCATCCTCCTCCTCCCCCGGCGGGGCTCGGGCGCCAGGAAAGGAGCCCGACTTGGGCCCTGCTGCCGGCGAGGCGGGGAAAGGGGCCCCCTCGGCGGCCCGTACTTACAACAAGAAGCTCATGGCGGCAGCGGAGGAGGAGGAAGAGGAGCGGGACTCGGCTCGGCTCCCAGCGGCAGGCGGCCCCGGCGGACGAAGGGGAGGAAGGACGGGCGGGTGGTCTGGCGGCGAGAGGGAGCGCGAGCGCCGCGGGGCTGGGACTGACGAGGCCGGCGGCTGCGGCGGCCGGGCGCCTCCTTCTTCCTCCTCCTCGGGCTCGGCGTCGCCCGCCCTGCCCCCGCGAGGTCGTAGTACAGCAGCGCCGTTGCGGCGGTTGGGAGTGGGGGGGGGGTTGGGAGCGCGCGCAGGCGCACTGCGAGCCTGGGGCGTCCAACATGGCTGAGGTGCTGCTCCTTCTTCTTGTGCAGCAGCTGCAGGCGCCGAGGGGAGGATGCTGAGTTTCCCGGGCGAGCGGCGGTGTCAGCGGCGGCGGCGGGGCTCGCGGGGGCCGAGGAAGGCTCTCCTCAGCCATGGCCAGGCTGGCAGATAATCTTCTGGCTCCATTTTCGCCGGGTTGGCTGACTGGTTGGGTCAGCCCGAGCGCGCCCCCCCCCCCAGATGTTGCGCCCGGTGCGACTGGCACCCCTTGCACCCCCCATGCTACGCCTCTGCATTGGGGTGCCCCTAGTTGATGTAAGTAATAGGGCTCCCCCTATTGGTGGTTGACCCTTAGCTGGACTCCCAGCAGACAGGCTTGAGTCATGATATTGTCTGGCTTCACCCAATGCCTAAGCCAAACCGCTCACATCTGTAACCAATAAAGTTGTGACCTATTTGAACCCATAAACCAAAATACTTGTGTCTGTGTGTTTATTGTCCATTAGGGAACTGTGGGTCACGGGAGCCTTGGCACGCAAGTTAAAAATAATTCTGGAGGCACCAAGGTAAATTCTGAACATCGCCCAAACTTGTCAAATCATGGTTTGTGAATTAGAGGCAGCCTCATAATGGCACTTCATTGGCTTACGACTTGCAGGCAGGAGCAATTGTATTACTGACTTTTTACATAGCCTTGGGATTAGGAAGGAGTGAATCGATCACTTTCCAAGGCATGGTAGTTTCATACCTGTTCATTCACAAACCTCTTCCATCCCAGAGCTGTGCATATTTTTTAAAATAAATAAATCTACATGCAGATTTGCATTTGAATTCACAGTTAAAGTGCCAAAAACTGTGTTGCAATAATTAGAGATGTGTGGAATCCCGTACATAGTTCAGTTTTGATCTGCACATTAGCCCGAAAAATCAGTTCATGTGAGATTTTCAAATATGTAATTCATCAAGGATCTCTACCTGGGATATTTAATGAAACATTCAGTGTGTGATCAAGGTTTCCTTCCTGAATACTCTGACCTAGCCACATACCTCTTTAGTGTAGTTCTGATTTTTTTTTCCAGGTCCTTCTTCCTTAGAAATTTATTTGTATTGTTTCAAAAGCAATCTTTAGGTATTTTAAAAATGTTTTTAAGCTTCTTCATAAAGTGTGTTTATTAAATGATTGGATGTTGCCTTGAAACTTAAATGAAAGGTGGTTCTTAAGTGAATGTGATGATGATGATAGCTGCACTCTGAATAATATATATAAATAAGTATCTGGAAATATCTGTATTTGGAATAATCATCTGCGGATGGAGGAAACAAACAGAGGAAAGTCAGAATTTGGGCTGAGAATCAGAATAAAGCTTATTGGGAGGACTGAAAAGCAATGGGGCAGGCTATGGGAGAAAAACTTATCCATCTTCTGTGTCATTTCAAATGCAACAAGGCAATACTATCAAGGATTCGATATAAGGAATGATTCTGTGCACTCAGGGCAATGGGGAAGTTGACCCCATCCACATCTGGCTTCCATGAAGAAAGACAGTCGCAACACCTTTGCATTAGAAGAAAATGAAATATAAGAAAAGGTGGGAAATTGCATTATCTATGTAGAAGAATGCATTTGATTTCACAGGAAAAGGGGCTGCATTTCTTATTCATGATCTTTCTTCAAAGCTTTTAACTGGGAAGCGGTAGAGATTGTTTTGCAGACCCCCACATGAAAAAGAAATGAAAATGCTAACGACAAGGATGAAGGGATGCCCTCTTTCTGCTTCTATATTTTATATTGATTATTATGTTTTTGTTGTGTGCTGTTCCTCCAAGGAGGTTACCACAAATCGAGATCTCCATCGCGAAGAGCATGTGTTGTGGTGAGATCACCTAAACTGCCTCCCTGTTGTGGGGTGGGACCGTTTGGATAGCCACAACACCCCATTGGTTGCCCCTCAGTTGCTGGGGCAGAAATTTGGTCTGTTGGGTTGTCTATTGGCTTCCAAGGGGCTATTTAAGCTGCTGCATGTCGCCGGGAGCTTTCTCTTTCTTGCGACATGGGCCGGATCACCTGCCCTCCCTCCCTATATTTAGGGCTGTTCTTTTGGCCTTGCTATGCCTGTCTAGGGGTCGTCTGTCTTGGAGCAGGGGCCTGGTAGGAATTCTGACATTTGGCTGATTGGCTGTTGCCATTTGGTTTTTGCCTACCATGTAGCAAATCGTTACAACTTTGTAAGGTTGGCGGTTAGGCATTGGTTCAATGTTTTGCGGAGGGGAAGTGGTTGGCTGTGCCTGCCCCTCCATTGCTGCTGCTAGGGAATTTCGTTAAAGGAATCCAGGGGCTCACCTTGCTTTTGTCCAATCCCCTTTCTGGGGTTAGGGCCACGCCAGAGTCCCTGGGAGCAAATGGGGGGAACTGGAGCCTGCACTCAATTCCGTGCCCCCCCAGTATGTTTTCCCTTACTTGCCTCTGGTGGAGTCCTGTTCCTGCCACAGTGCAGGGTCAGGTAGTCAGGAACCATGCCTAGGCAACCACTCAATAAAGTTGTGGCCAAAATTATTGCCAAAAACCTTAAACTAAAATTCTGTGTCTATTGTGTATTTATGTTGGGGGTGGTTTGGGGGGGTCTTCACAAGCACAGAGGCGTAGGAAGCCTTGCGGCCATCCGGGGCGGCGAATGGAGGCACTCGCTGGGGGCGGGGCGTCCTGACGTCACAATGCACTGCGCATGCACGGAATCCCACGCATGCGCACTCCGTCCAGGCCGGTGCTGCTGCCCCCGCGACAACCTTACGAGCCACCGCCGCACGGACAGGGTGCTGGGCGGCGGGGTTCGGCTTGTGGAGTGGCGGGAGGGGCCGTCGACTTGTCACCCCCCTCCCCTGGAACCCAGGGCGCCCCGCCCTTGCTACGCTACTGCACATGCAACATATCTTTCTCACCTGTGAAGTAAGTTAGAGAGAGGGACAGAGGGAGGACAAGGCCTAAGTGACCTTCATGGAAGATTGGGAATGTGAACCTGGGTTTCCCTTGGCTAAGTATAATTAGTATACCACACATTCTCATATAGTATAAATAGATTTATTCTGGGGACATAGCTAAAATAAGGGATGTGCACCAATTGCGAGATGTGGTTCAAACTCCAAATTGGTGCTTCAGAGAGCAGCCTACTTTGTTCCAAAGTGCTTCAGAAGCTGCCCAATTTGGCTGCAAGGCTGAGTCTCAAGGCCACTTGCGGGGAAATGAGGCTTTGTTCCCTCCCCACATTTACTACTGGCGAACAATTTTTTAAAAAAGCTTTAAAAAGTGGCTGCCCCTTTTTCCTTCTTTGATTCCAAAAACAACATTTTTGGCAGAGACTGATATAGCAAGAAAAACCATAGGTACAAGGCAGCATCTAGCATCATTATATATATATATATATATATATATATATATATATATATATATATATATATGCCATTAATTAGAATTTCAAATGGGTTGATAGAGGCTGCAGTGTGTCTGCTGAAAAGGAAATGGGCATTGGCCAATAAACCACTACTGAATACCACTACTCTGTTTATGTGTATCTCCATTTCCAAAATCGATTTCAAAGCAGGCTGACAGGGCAGAAATGACAAATGTTTAGTAGAATCAAACAGAGCACCAGCCTTCTGTATCACCAGAAGGTTACAGTGGTTTACAGAGATTACAGTGTTTTCTTCAAAATATTTAAAATTTAAAGGCAACTGAGGTTAAGGAACAAAGGTTTCATTTTCCTCTAGTCAACAGCCCATTTAATTTTGCACTGTTTACTGTCGCCTTCCAAATTCTCTCACCACCTAGAACCTTTGTAACCAGCAGTGCTTCTTTTTTCTAGAAAAATAGATGACATGAAGTTGTTACAGTAAGTGCCACACTTTTTAACAAAACAAATAAGTTTCATATGTAACATTAGGGAAAGATACTTAGGAAATGTATTCAAAGCCTTTAAAATCACCTCCCTTTCCCATTCCCATAGGGCAGTTCTGTTCTTAAAAGCAGCCTGTTCTCGGAAACATGCTACACAGCCATTGCCTAGATTTATTACGTCTCTTGCAAAACTCTAGGATGTTCTTTCGTCTGCCACCAGAACTGTTATTCTTCTAGTTCATGTGGCTTTCTTTTCTGTTTTCTTTTTAAAGTCTTGCAGGCCATAAAGAAATTTTCCTTCACATTTCCAATACATGACTTAATGAAAAGGTGCTATCAAGAAGCAAGAATAATAGTGTATGGGGAGAATGAATGTTCTAGCCCAAGAAGAAAGAATTTTAAAGACAAATATGTAGTCTGAAATTCACCACTGATAGTCCACTAAATGTTCCCAATAGGATAAATGTATTGGGAGGATGGATAGTGCCTTTAGGATTGGGCTACGCTTGTGTATGGATTAAAGGAACAAAGAAGAATCTATCAGGATGACACTTCCCACAACCAGACTCATGTTTGAGTTGTTTTATCTCCACTGCTTGGAAGGAGAGAAAGTAAGAACTGCTTGATGTTGCTCAGCCAATCAAGAGCTAGTGTCTGTGCTGGTTCCAAATGTCTCTCTCTCTCTCTCTCTCTCTCTCTCTCTCTCTCTCTCTCTCTCTCTGTGTATGTTGCAATTTATTGATGGACAGTCTAGCGGATATATATTGGTGGGTTTGCAACATGATCTCCCTCTTGGCTGCGTGCTTCTGATCACCCTCCCTCCCTCCCTCCCTCCCTATATTTTAGGCCTCTGCGTTGACCTTGCTATGCCTGTCATGGGGTCGTCTGCTTTTGGGGCAGGGGCCTGGTAGGAATTTTTCCATTTGGCTGATTGGCTGGTGCCATCTGGTTTTCGCCTACTGCGTAGTAAATAGTCACAACTTGTAAGGTTGGTGGTTAGGCATTGGTTATTATGTTGGTTGGAGGAGGGGTTATGATTGATTGCGTCTGTCCCTCCAATTGTTGCTGGTGTTAGGGGAATTCCGTTAAAGGAATCCAGGGACTCGATGCTTTTGTCTGAACCCTCGGTCGGGGGCTAAGGCCATGCAAGAGCCCTGGGAGCCTGAGGGGAGAGGGGAGGGTCAGACCACCCAGCTCCCTTTATCTCTCCAGAGGGTTTTCCCCTTACTGACGGTCGTCAGTTCTGTCCCCTGTGGGACAGATAGTCTTAACCAATGCATAAGCAACCACTCACATTGTTTGTATTTTAATAAGGTTGTGGCCAAAATCATGCCAAAAACCAAAACTAAAATTCTGTCTGATGTGTGAATTATTTGAGGGGTGGTTTGGGGCCTCGACACGCAATACCTTCAGTTCTCATTTCCACATCAGTGGGGCTATGGTGTGTGCTCCTCGCTTCTGCAGTCCTAGCAGCTTTGTTTTTGGCTTGGTGGGAGACAGCAGCCTCCAACTGGTCTTCCCCTTGACATCCCTGTCATGGATGCTTTCGCTGAGATTAGATGACACTTGGGATCCCTTCCAACTCTACAGTTCTATGATTCTATGTCATTCTTCCTTGGAATAGGTGTGGGGAAGTATAATAATAATAATAATAAATTTTTATTTATACCCCGCCCTTCCCAGCCAAGACCGGGCTCAGAACGGCTAACACTCATAAAATCACAACAAAACATACAAAACAATCAATTAAAATGCAAGTTAAAATACGATTTAAAATTTAAAATGCAGCCTCATCTTTAAGTAGCCCACCAATCAAACCATATAGGAATGAAACAGGGTTAAACTAAAACCAACCCAAAGGCCAGGCGGAACAGCTCTGTCTTGCAGGCCCTGCGGAAAGATGCCAAATCCTACAGGGCCCTAGTCTCTTCTGATAGACTGTTCCACCAAGTTGGGGCCAGTACTGAGAAGGCCCTGGCCCTAGTTGCGGCCAGCCTAGCATCCTTATGTTATGTTAATTTCAGTTTCATTTAATAATAATAAAATAATAATAATAATATTTTTTTTATTTATACCCCGCCTTCCCAGTTCAGAAACCCGGGCTCAGGGTGGCTAACAACAAATTTAAAACACTTAATTGTAATACAACATAAAAGCAGCATAAAATGCAGTATAAAAGCATGAATAACAGTAAAATTCAAATTTCAAAGATCAATTTGGTGGAAATCCATCCGATAAACATTAGATAGTCACCAGAGCTAGCTGGCTAAATTAGTCCTACTTGGGCCAGCAATGAGGCCAGGGGAGAATTAGCTGTGGGGTCCCAGAGTGGGTAATCTTCATAAAAAGGGGAGGGGGAAGAGAAGGGAAATAAAAGATCAAGCTGAGTACAAATTAAAGGCCAGGTGGAATAGCTCTGTCTTACAGGCCCGGCGGAAGGAGGTTAAGTCCTGTAGGGCCCTAGTCTCATGGGACAGGGCGTTCCACCAGGTCGGAGCAATCACTGAAGAGCCTTGGCCCTGGTGGAGGATAGTCTGACTTCCTTAGGGCCCGGGACTCTAAACTATGGTTATTCATGGACCTTAAGGTCCTCTACGGGGCATACCAGGAGAGGCGGTCCCTAATGTGCACATTTATAGCAAGCAAGTAACTCCCATGGGATGTGGTTTAAACCACTGTGCCACTTGGACTTGCCAATCGGAAGGTTGGCGGTTCGAGGCCCCGTGATGGGTGAGCTCCGTTGCTCGGTCCCAGCTCCTGCCAACCTAGCAGTTTGAAAGCACGTCAAAGTGCAAGTAGATAAATAGGCACCGCTCCAGCGGGAAGGTAAACGGCATTTCCATGCGCTGCTCTGGCTTTGCCAGAAGCGGTTTAGTCATGCTGGCCACATGACCCAAAAAAACTGTCTGTGGAAGCGGACAAACACTGGCTCCCTCGGCCTGTAAAGTGAAATGAGCGCCGCAACTCCAGAGTCGTTCGTGACTGGATTTAACTGTCAGGGGTCCCTTTACCTTTACCTAACTCCCATGTAATATGGGAGTGGTTGGAGATGACATCACAAAATTGTAGTTCACTTATTGGTTCAGGAAATGTGAATTATGTCGGTTCACCTAATGGATTTATCCTTCATCCCATGTTGGAGGCAGGGGGCACAGTCTGTCAGTGGACCTTGGTCCATTGGCTAATGGATGGAGCTGGATGTGCTTCCTTTCAGTTCAGAATAGTCATCATCATCATTCTTTTATTCGACCGTCAGTCAGAAGAATACATTTGTACAGAATTAAAAGCATCTGAGAGAGCTTTGAAAAAAGGAAACATAATCCACAATAGAATGGAACTAAACAAATAGCCCCATATCAATACAATCAATTAAAATCAATTAAAATCAATTAAAATCTTGCGACGCTTAGAAGCTAAAAAAAGAAAATAATAATAATAATAATAATAATAATAATAATAATAATAATAATAATAATAATAATTTATTATTTGTACCCCGCCCATCTGGCTGGGTTTCCCCAGCCACTCTGGACGGCTTTCAATAGAACATTAAAATACAATAATCTAGCCACCAGGGAGGCTGTATTTCTAGTAATATTATTCAGTAAATATAAAACCTGTCTTTCTCTGGGTAGAAAGCTAGATTGACGTAAAAGTGGAGTTATAAGACTTTGCCTAATTTCTACATAGAGAGGACAAGACAGAAGGATATGTTTGGTAGACTCAACCATGCCCATAGTACAATGACAGGTTCTCTGGGCGTATGGAACTCCCTTGTACCTTCCCCACAATACCGCGGAATCAAGGGCGTTTAGTCTAGCCACTGTAAGAAGTCTGCGGTATTCCACATAGTGGATTTCCGCGAGATAGGGGGCTGGTGTCATTTGATATATCTGGTCCCCTAGAATAGTTAATACTGTCTGCCACAATTTTGCACAGGAACAGCACAAATTCGGCTTTGTCACGATACATTCATTAGATCTGCACGCTGTGTTAGATGTCTGAGGCTTCTGCATCTGCATTCATGTAGCTATTGGTATTTAGGGCAAACTTTACAGCAGGGGGATACGAAGCCACAATTTGTTGCCATGGTTTTGTTCTGGAATGTCTCCTGAGGAGTGATTACCAGTCAGGCAAATTAAATAGAATTATGTTGAAAGTGTTTGCAATATATATAAAAAAACTTTTCATTACATGAACCGTGATAATCAAGTCAGCTTAAGTAAACATTCAGCTGATCTCATCATCTTAGAGATAAATTTATTTTGGACCCATTGCTAGTACCAAGGGCTGCCTTTGTGTCTGTATATTGTCTGTAAAGAAGCCTTTGTATTAGTACACTGGTATACTATACTATCAACAGATTCTTCTTGTATTCTTATGTTATATTCCCATGTTCTCTTATGCAGGTAAGGAGCTATGTAAGGAAACCAAAACACTTACAGAGTAGCATTATATAATCCTCTCCTGAACTGAAACATGTTTTTTAAAACCTCCCAAGCATTGCGTTGGTGGTGGATGAATGGATTTGGTTATGCAAAGCGCTTTTATTTTCACACAGGGGATGACTGGGCAGGCATAGCAAAGAAATTGCTAATTCATTCATATCTTGCATTCACCAGGCATGAGATATTGCTGTAGTGTTAATCTGTCCTCCTGCCAAACATGCGGAGGTGAATTGAAATCCCATTCCCTGCTCTGCATCCTTCATATGTTAAGCCTAAATACAAATATGAATACAGTATTCACAGCTGTAGTTACTACTCCCGCCTGTCATTCGAAAGGATGTAGCTCATGTCAAGCTTCATGCAAGCCCAGCTGAGTTTCCTATTGGGTCATCTGTTGAACCTGAACTATTGGTTCAGGCTCCATACAGGTATTTCTGATGCAGCAGGTTAGTTTAATCGTATTCTATATGGCTTCTTGGTATGTCTCTGAAAACACAGGTCTGTTGCAGGGTTTCTTCCCCCAATCCAGATGTGGGGAAACTCTGGTCCTCCAGATGTTCATAAAGGTAAAGGGACCCCTGACCATTAGGTCCAGTCGTGTCCGACTCTGGGGTTGCGGCGCTCATCTCGCATTACTGGCCAAGGGAGCCGGCGTACAGCTTCCGGGTCATGTGGCCAGCATGACAAAGCCGCTTCTGGCGATCCAGAGCAGCGCATGGAAACGCCGTTTATGTTCCCGCCGGAGCGGTATCTATTTATCTACTTGCACTTTGACATGCTTTCGAACTGCTAGGTTGGCAGGAGCTGGGAGCGAGCAACAGGAGCTCACCCCATCGCAGGGATTCGAACTGCCGACCTTCTAATCAGCAAGCCCTAGGCTCTGTGGTTTAACCCACAGCACCACCTGGGTCCCCAGATGTTCATAGAGTCACAGAATTATAGAGTTGGAAGGGACTCCAACGGTCATCTAATGGAATCCTCTGCAATGCAGAAACACAGCTAAAGAATCCTTGACAGATGACCATCCAACTTCTGTTTTAAAAACCCCAATGAGAAGAAGAAGAGCTTGGATTCGATATCCCACTTTATCACTACCCGAAGGAGTCTCAAAGCGGCTAACATTCTCCTTTCCCTTCCTCTCCCAATGAGGGAGAGTCCCTCACCTTCTGAGGTAGTCTGTTCCATTGTCAAACAGCTCTTACCACCAGAACGTTCATCCTAACGTTTACCTGGAATCTCCTTTCTTGTAATTTGAATCCACTGGTAAATTATTATGGGATGTTATACTGATGGGAACAATGCCATGTGGTTGTTATGCACAACTTGCAGGCAAGGACAGGACCGAGCCCACAATAAATTGCTGTGTGGAAGCACCCAACAGTGAAAGGGTCAAAATAGCAAACAAAATGGCAGGGTGCTTCTGAAATTCAGCAAGCTTGATGGATAGGCTTTTGACCAAACTTAACATCATGTCAACAAAGGAAAGTATGTGGGAAATGAAACCTTTGGAATTTACAAGTCTTTTTCAAAATGAAAGTTGGGGGAGGAAGATTTTTGAGGTGCACAGCAATGGAAGTACAGCTTCCATGGTTGTAACGTGGTTTGCTACCTAGGTCAGAATTCCTTCTAGTCATTGTGATGAAGACTAACAAGCTCAGCCAGTGTGGAGATGGTTCTAGACAATGGAGGTAACAGTAGGTTTCTGGATCCAGAGTAGCTTAGTTATATTATTTAACTTCTATGGAAATAAGCTGTTGATGCCAATGGGATCTCTGGTCAACTAACTAATGGTGGAATCTAACTAAAAGGTGCAAGTTTTTATGCTTGTGCAGTAGAACTTTCTCACATCTCCTTCAATCATACATTCTCTGCATCCTCCTCAAATCTGCTTCAAGGAGGTTGGGAGAACTTGTAAAACACTGGGAGGAGGGAGAAGAAATTGGTGTTTTGTTGTGCAAGTGGAAATCTTTGAACGGATGGGACATGTTAATTGGATACCATCCTAAGACTGTAGTCCTATACAAACATACCTAGGGGCAAGTAAGTCATCTTGAACTCAGCATGGCCTGCTTGTGACAAGACATGCAGTTAATCTGAATCCAACCAAACACATTGTATCCAGGCTTTGCTCCCATGCATTGCCCCAAGTGAAGATCTACTTGGGGACTGCTCCAACTGATCAAGGTAGGAGAAGCAACTTTTGCCATTCACCCTACCCTTTGGTCCACAGCACCAATGCCCACACTGTTCTGCAAGGTTGGGGTGCTCTCAAGGACAGCACAGGAGGTAGGTTGGGGGTTGCAGGAGAAAGGGAACTTAGCAAAGCCTCCTCTCTTTCTACTCTTCCATTTGGATTCATTCACAAGGCCAAAGGTCTTCCATGGATAAGAAGGAGCATTTCCACTAATGGAAGGCAAAGTCTGGATCCAACCTTGTGTGTTGTTGCAAGGAATCTGAATGTCTTTATAACGCTTCACTCATCTGTCGTGGAAGAATTGCATTTTCTTAATACTGAGAGAACAATGTTTGCTGCTGGAAAAATATGGAGTGGCACACATTCCCAGTATTTGATGAGTGTTCACCAATAAACACAAAATGTTACGTTCTGTTATATATCATTGAGCTACACAACCACCTGTGGATCTTGGAAAACGAAGAAAAGTTATTATAATATAGCTGCAGGGAGAGTGAAAGATAAATTCCAAGAGTAAGGAGGCCAAATGAGGAGAAAATAAGTAATTCTTCTAAGACAAATGATATCTGAGAGTGATGTGCCATAAATTATCAAGCTTCAAATGACAGATGTTAGTAACCTTGATTTTTTTTAAAAAAAAGTATTTTGGGGAATAGAGAAGTTTTATATCTTCAGATAAGGTGGTGCTATATATAATTCACTACAGTTACACAAGGAAAAGCTGTCAGGCATGTGTGCCGATGATATGTCAAAAACACAAGAAACAAAGCAGTTAAAAAGAGTAAACCCCAGTAGCATTGGCAAGCCATGAGGGATTCATCATCAGCCTGCCTAACAGCTATTGGTTAGATGCAAGAAACTGCCCTCTCATAACAAGAGAGATGAAAAATATTTTGTGCAATCTGAAAGAAAAAAATTATATAAGTTAGGGATCTGTTTGAAACACAAACACAGCCATCCAGCAAACCATTTCCTGATTTATCTGAACAGGCTTCCAAAAAAGGCACATCAAGGTTTTCCTCAAAGATCAAACATTTATTACAAGGGGCAAATAACCAACCAGTTTCCTGTGAGAATCTGACACTCTCCATAAACTCTGACAGATAACAACAAGGCCTTAGTAGAGGGATGTTTTCACAGTGTTTCACAGTCATATTTTGAAACACAGCTGCGCTTGGCCCATTCTTCTCCTAGTAGTTCCTCAAACAAAAATCTGAAAAATACTCACCAATTATGAAAGTCCCCCAAAGAGTGTATGCTATAGGCAAAAATGTTGTTTTTGGAATCGAAGGAAAAAGGGGCAGCACAAAAACAGAACAACAAAGGAAGCAACAGAGGTGCCAAAGTCTCCAGGTGCCTCCATACTGTTGGTATTTTGTGTGACGGATTCAGGCACATATAAAATTTAAAGGTAAAGGGACCCCTGACCATTAGGTCCAGTCATGACCAACTCTGGGGTTGCGGCGCTCATCTCACATTATTGGCTGAGGGAGCCAGCGTACAGCTTCCAGGTCATGTGCCCAGCATGACTAAGCTGCTTCTGGCAAACCAGAGCAGCGCACGGAAACACCGTTTACCTTCCCGCTGCAGCAGTACCTATTTATCTACTTGCACTTTGCCATACTTTCGAACAGCTAGGTTGACAGAAGCAGGGACCAAGCAACGGGAGCTCACCCCGTCGCGGGGATTCGAACCGCCGACCTTCTGATTGGCAAACCCTAGGCTCTGTGGTTTAACCCACAGCGCCACCCGCGTCCCTGCATCATAAAATTTAGGTTTGCTCAATTAAAGTTGCTCTATCACCCTAGCACAAAAAAATCCACTTTAGTAAAGAAAATAGACATTTTGTGGTTAGAAAATCGTGGAATGAATGAAAGATTAAAGGGAAGATGCATAGACACCCCAAAAGCAAGTCAGAATGAATGCCCACCTCTTTTTTTGCTTTCATGACAACAAAGCAAATATCTCATACCTGGAAATTGGTTGTTGTTGTTGTTGTTAAAAAGAGGTGTTTGGAGCATATTACACCTGTTAGAAGTTTAGGTGTTCAGAGCAACTATCACAATTTATGCAACTGCTGAGCCATGATGCTTTTTTTTTGTTTGCATTGCAAGCAAGCAATAGCTGTCATTTGATGACAACAACAACAACAACATTCAGGCAGCTGATGCCATGGTATGTTTAAGCCAGCTGCCCAAATTTTGCATGACAGGTGAATTTTAAGGAAAGACCCTATGAAGAAAAGAAAATCTAAGGTGAATGATGACAAAGACACAGAAGGGATGAAATACCACCTTTTTTTGTAGATGGCTCATCTTTCCACAATCATGTTCATCGTTAAAGGTGGAACGCCAATGGGAGATTTGCACATGTAAGAAGAACAGAGTGTTTGCGTCAAGATCCATCAGATGGATATGAGAGCAAAATTTAGCTGGGAGTGATTGAAATAATTGATTGCAGCTGGGTATGTGCCCAGAGTTCACAATCAAAAGATTTCATGGGGTTTCTAAAGTAGAGATGTGGGAAGTGATTGGAATAAATGAATGACATCTGATAGGGAGAAGCGACACCACTGTGGCTTCAGAATAGATTTGCAAATAGGTTGTGCAGAAGTTTTTTTTTTTGGTAAAAAATCATAAAATCTGGACAATACTGTCATATTCAGAGGTCAGCAGGTTTTTTTCACACACATACTTGGAAGTTCATGCTTATTTAATGTGTCTCAAAAGAATTCAGACTGAACTTTCCTTTAGGTTGAATGTGTTCCGGTATTCATTTCCGACCGCTTTTGGGATTTCTTGCCTGATTCAAAATGCTAAACTATAAGAATAGTGCAGTTTCAAAGCGACTGAACCATCAAGACTCCCCCCCCCCCGCAAAGTATCCTGGGATTTTGCAATTTTCTTTGTGAGGATTCTCAGAATTCTTTAGTCAACCTTTTTGGCACCCCTTGGAGAATTACAGTTTCTGGTAATGCCCGAAAAAAGGGGATAGCACTAGTCCGTTTCAGATATTATGTTATGTAGAAATGATCATACCTAGGTGGACAGAGGTAATGCTATGGTGGCTAGCTCTGTCCTTGAGCTATGCATGTTGGTTTCCATTTGAAACAAACATTTACATATACAAATGATAATGGAGCCCAATAATGGTCCTACTGGCCAATAGCTGATTTATGATCCACAACAAATACAAAACAGACAACACGGTACAGTAGAGTATATATCAAAATGACGTAAACCATTAAGAATATTCAGTCATATAATATGCATATGCAACCGGAGGAAATCTACTCCATACAACGTACAAATGTCTCAAAAAGTGCAAAGAGATTCAAAAGTGCAATGTCCAATGTGCAACAAGTCCAATGTCATAAAGTGCTAAAGTCTCTCAGGAGTCCACGTCTGCTTCTCCCGACGGGTGGCTAGCTTGTATTATCCCTGTTTCACTATTATCGTTTCTTCAGGGACGGACATAATCTTAAATAATAATAATTATGATTTACAGTGTACATTCTTAGAATAAATAGACATATTAACATCTAAAAAGTTACTCACCAAATTGTTCATACATAAACACTTAATTAGGCTGAAACGCTCACAACCTCAACGGTTCCTGGTTGGTAAAGCTAAACTAAACAGAAGGTTACAAGGTTAAATACAATTTCTCCTAAGTCCTCAATCATGACTGCATTGCAAAATTTGGAGAATTTTAAAGAATGGCTGTGGTTTGGTTCATGTATTGTTTCCGAAAAGGTGAATTAGTTAAGTTCACCATTAAATGCAATCTGAATTGAATTTCTTACACATCCCTAGCTGCATATGGCTATAAACAATGACCTATCACACTGGGGATGATACTCTAGCAAAGACTTTATTTACCACAAAAACATATTATGGTTTAGGCTTTTCTTTTTGGGAGAGACAAAGGTCTGTAAATATTATTTTCAAGGTTCCGACAAAAGGCAATTATTTTTTATTGAACTAGAGTAGGTCACATCCCCTAGGAATATTTATATACTTTAATACAAAACCATCACCTGCCTTTGTTTAAATATAACTGCAATACAATGTGGAAAGCTGTATCTTAAGGCACAGTAGGACTATATTCTTTGAACAAATATTATTTCCTTGATAATGTCAGGGGAGCAGATTCCTCCCTCTGTGTACCTTTGTGTGTAGTCTAGAAAAAGCCATTTCCTTTCATGGTGGCACTATAAGTGTATTGTTGTGTTTATATTATTATTATTATTATTAGTAGTAGTAGTAGTAGTAATTTTGTATATCACCCTTCATCCATAGATCTCAGGGTGGTTTACAGTATAAAATACAGGATAAATAACACAAAATACATAATGAAAACAAGAACAAACTCTACCCATAACCCCTCCCCCACCCCTCCCACAAAAACATGGAAAAGGATATAGAGGCTGATGGGAGTTAGAGTCAAACAACATATGAGTTGTCACAATTCCCCACCCTTAGTTGTTTATTTATTATTATGGTGTATTGGGTAAGAGTGGTAGACTCGTAATCTGGGGAACCGGGTTCGCGTCTCCGCTCCTCCACATGCAGCTGCTGGGTGACCTTGGGCTAGTCACACTTCCCTGAAGTCTCTCAGCCCCACTCACCTCACAGAGTGTTTGTTGTGGGGGACTAAGGGAAAGGAGATTGTTAGCCGCTTTGAGACTCCTTAAGGGGAGTGAAAGGCGGGATATCAGGTCCAAACTCCTCCTCCTCCTCCTCCTCCTCCTCCTCCTCCTCCTCCTCTTCTTCTTCTTCTTCATCTACATGCCTCTGCTCTGTTCTGAAGGTGCCTCAGGATAAGAACGGTTTCATCTTAAGAGAGAGCCAGTGTGGTGTAGTGGTTAAGAGTGGTAGACTCATAATCTGGGGAACCGGGTTCGCTTCCCCGCTCCTCCACATGCAGCTGCTGGGTGACCTTGGGCTAGACACACTTCTCTGAAGTCTCTCAGCCCCACTCACCTCACAGAGTGTTTGTTGAGGGGGAGGAAGGGAAAGGAGAATGTGAGCCGCTTTGAGACTCCTTCGGGTAGTGATAAAGCGGGATATCAAATCCAAACTCTTCTTCTTCTTCTATTATTGCATCCAAATATCACAGGGTGGGTCAGAACATAGAAATGCAAAATGAAAACACATTTATTTCCCCAAAAAAGAGGTGCTGGAGCTCACCATGAACACCTCCCTCATTCTCTTAGAATGGCAATGGTCCCCAACTGAGAGGTGTCAGAACTGAGTCCCAGTGAGTTCCGGCTGGGGGGAAAAAGCCCTGGAAATAGATAATAATAATAATAATAATAATAATAATAATAATAATAATAATAATAATTTTAAAAAATACACCCCACTTTCCTTCCATCCACCTGCAGGAGTATCCAGTTCACAGTCTTTTACTCCATACAATTTACCCATCAGAGGTTCTTATTGTGAGGAGTCCAGTTCCCAATTTCAATCTGTGCTCTGATTGCATGTAAAAGTCAAAGACAGCTTGCAGCTAATGGGAGTTACTGTTGAAAACACCTGGAGGAGATCAGGTTGGGGAAGGCTAGTCTTGAATATAGCAGAAGCTGCTGCATAATAAAATATCTGGTTTTCTGGGCTTTCTCCGTGTTCTATTAATTTGATAATTTCTTCAGTCACTATCAATCAACTACCAACATGCTGGTTTGATGGCCTCCATTCTAGCCATCTGTTCTTGCCTTTACTTTAGCCAGTAGGTGATTTCGTCATCTAAACCTGGAAAACAGATCTGCATCTTATATATACTTTGTGGGTTGATGCTCTGGGACTATAAGCAGATGGCTGCATGCTGATGTGTACATCAAACGGATTATTTTCATGAATCCTTAACTGAGCACAATGGGGGGCATTATTTTTGTTCCAAGTCGTATGTCACATTTCAAGAATCAAAAAGTGGTGCATGAACCGGTTGACAACAGGAAAATTAATAGCAGCGAATTCCTTTCCTCTTGCTGTTTTAATAGGATTTAATAGCAATTAAGATGCCATCGACTTTACATAAGAGGCTGGGGTAAAAAAAAGAAGTAATAGAAACAAACAAGGCTTTTTAAAGAGCTTAGCGGCATTCATTTTTGTGTGTGTGAAGGCTGATTCACTTTAATATTTTTAATAGTGTTGAGCAGGCATAGGCAAACTCAGCCCTCCAGATGTTTTGGGACTACAACTCCCATCATCCCTAGCTCACAGGACCAGTGGTCAGGGATGATGGGAGTTGTAGTCCCAAAACATCTGGAGGGCCGAGTTTGCCTATGCCTGCTGTTGAGCATAGAGTTCACTTTCTGAGAGCTTTCTTCTGGCCTGTCAAACTATGTTATGCTTTTCCCTTTGGTTAGAACAGTGTTTCCCAACCTTGGGTCTCCAGTTGTTTTTGGACTACAACTTCCATCATCCCTAGCTAGCAAGACCATTGGTCAGGGATGATGGGAATTGTAGTCTGAAAATAACTGGAGACCCAAGGTTGGGAAACACTGGGTTAGAAAATATAAATAAAAGATACATACAATGGTCCCTCGACTTACGAATGACCCGACTTCCGTATTTTTCGAGTTATGAGTGAAAAAAGTGGCCGCGCGCTTACGAATTTTTTTGAGCTCCTTATGGAAATCGTTGCCGTTTTAGATGCGGTTTCCTCGACTTACGAAGTTTAGATGGTTTTTTTTCCGACTTACGAATTTTTTCTCCCAATGCATTCCTATGGGGACTCGCCTTACAATTTTTTCCGACCTACGAATGTCCATTCGGAACGGATTAAATTCATAAATCCAGGGACCACTGTATTTAAAAACCGATCTTGAGATTAACAGTCTCATGCTCTACCAAATGAGCTGTACCACTGAGCAATCGGCCAGTCCTCATATCAATCATACTTAGCTCCAGGTGAAATGCTTTGCTCCATGAAAGGGTGGCAGAGACCTCATGGAGGAGCTGGACAGGTAATGGGAGGATGGGTTGAAAATCCTTCGTGAAGCACCATGGTCCTGATTCAAAAGCCCTTCTTAGGGAAGCTTTTAATGTTTGATGGATTACTGTATTTTAATATTGTGTTGGAAGCCTCCCAGGGTGGCTGGGAAAGCCCAGCCAGATGGGCAGGATATAAATAAATTATTATTATTATTATTATTATTATTATTATTATTATTATTATTATTATGTACCTCTTCAGATGCTTTTTGCAGCCATTTGAAGAGATGGTGGATTCAGTGACAGATTTCATTAATCTCAACTAGTTGGGCCCTTTCAGTATGGAAGAAAAAAAACACCCCAGATTATTGGTGCTATTCATCAGGATGAAATGCCTCACTATGGAACATAGTTGTTGCTAAAAGAGCAATTAGGTTGGCAGCGCAATGAATGCACTATTTGCTGTACACCATGTCCTCCATCAAACAAGGAGATATATTATCTCAATTCCTTTGAAATCAATGGGCTCCTAATGCTTCACTGAGCTGTGGCCATAATGTGGATTGGTTCTGCATCTAATGGCAATTACTGCAAAGCTTTGTCTTACTGCTGATACATCTGGAATGTCTGTAGAACCTTAGGACTGTCACAGTATTGGACGGCACAATGAGCCTCTGATGGCGCGTTTGCACTGCACCTATCCACAGCCTTCGTCCTCCCAGTGGCGTTGCAAGGGGGCGGTGGGCCCCAGGTGCCATGTCTGGGGGGGGGACAAGAAGGCGTCCCACCGGGTGCTCACCCTGCCGCCCCCAGGAGCGGTGGCGCGAGCAGCCATCATGCCGCCGCAGCCACATGTGGAGGATCCTCTGTTCACGGGTGTAGCAGGGAGCAGAGGATCCTGCCACCGTCCGTACGTCGCTCGAGCAGTGCCGGCGGCAAACCACTACGTACAACACATGCGTGGTGTCGCACGCATGCACTGTACATAGCGATGCCGCACATGCTCTGTACATAGTGGTTTGCTGCCGGCGCTGCTCGAGCGACGTATGAACGGTGGTGGGATCCCTCCGCCGCCGCTACAGCTGCAAGTGGAGGATCCCTCTGCCGCTGCTGCAGCCGCAAGCAGAGGATCCTGCCACCGTCCGTACGGTGCTCGAGCGGCGTCGGCGGCAAACTGCTATGTACGGCGCATGTGTCATACGTAGCAACGCTGCACATGCGTCCTACATAGCGGTGCCACGCATGCGTTTGCCCCACCCTGGGTGTTGGTTAGCCTTTGTTCGTCCCTGCGTCGTCCTGCTGAGCATCAGAGACTCAGAGGTTGGGGGGGGTCAAGGGAGCAGTGCCATGCCCCATCATAGCTGGCTTCTTTTGTGGAACCAAGCTGGCTGAAGCTGTGGGAAAAGCAATAAGAAGCACCCTTGGGGTGGAATGTTCTGCACTCCCTCCATCAATGCTCATGTGTATATACAGTATGTGTAAATAAAACCACAATTGTTAAAGACACTACAGTCTCCACTCTGCCTATTTTTTTATTTTGCAAAGAAAACACAAATCCTGGTTAAGTGCCAAAACCCTTGGAATCTTACACCATTCAGCAGAGCTTGGAGTGGTCCTTAACACTCAATATATATAATAAAATGAATGTAATTTTGAAAAGTAACTGTAATCTTGCTCAGAACATGAACTCAGAGGAAACATTTTCTAGTATGAGTTGCGTTTCTGGGCTGCTGTGTAGCTTTTCTGCAGTAAAAGTTGCTTTTTTATATATGTATTTAATTTTGTTTCAGAGATTTATAATCTGTTTTTTTTAAAGAATTCCTTTAGAAAGTCACTTACAAAATGTTTAAAATACTTCCAAAACTAACAAAACACATGTTTACATACAATCAACATCAGTAATGAAATGATAATAAAAACCAACCCACCAAAAGACAAAAAAGTTGATATATTTGCTTGTTTGTTAAATTTGTAACCCACCTTTCCACCACATGGTGCTCAATAATATAAAACTATTGTGATAATAACATGAACAAAATCTAAGAAGGAATGCCAACAATCCTAAATTCCCAGACCCCCCAATATGCACAAATAGTTACAACTTAAAATTTCTCCTCCCTAATCAAACATGTGCAGTAGCAATAATTGTGTACATAATCATTACATGTAAGTCTTTTTTGAACCAATCACCTATTAATCACTCAGTTTCTTCTTCTCCAGCTACAGTGGTACCTCGGTTTTCGAACATAATCTGTTCCGGAAGACCGTTTGAGTTCTGAAATGTTCGAAAACCAAAAACTCAATAGCCACCGCTGGGCCTCAGGATCTTGCACTCAGCGGAAGCTGCATGGCGTGTTCGAAAACTGAAGCATTTACTGGTACTTCCAGGTTTATGGCGTTCAAAAACTGAAATGTTTGTCAATGGAGACGTTTGAAAATCAAGGTACCACTATACCAATATTTTTTACAGAAACACCTTATCCTCTGCTTGCTTAAAAGTGTTTGGACTACAAATTGGATTTTGACTTCATTCGATTTTGTTTTATAATACAATAAAAATATATGCAGAAAACACAAAAGAGTAAAATGCTTTGTGACTAGTTACAGGTAGGTAGCCGTGTTGGTCTGCTGTAGTCGAAACAAAATAAAAAAAATTCCTTCCAGTAGCACCTTAGAGACCAACTAAGTTTGTTCTTGGTATGAGCTTTCGTGTGCATGCACACTTCTTCAGATACCCAGCTTCGCAAGAGTTCCACAAGGAAAAACAAACCATTTACCACTCTCAACTGGAGTTACTGAAAAAACAGAAAAACAAAAAACTCTCTAACCTTTCCAACCTACAGGCTACTAATCAAAACAAAAAGGTCAACAATATTGTCAATCGTATCTGAAGAAGTGTGCATGCACACGAAAGCTCATACCAAGAACAAACTTAGTTGGTCTCTAAGGTGCTACTGGAAGGAATTTTTTTATGCTTTGTGACTGTATTGCTCATCCTCCCCATATCTTCTATTTTTCTCCTTTCCGAGTTGCCGGATTGGTAACACAAAGAAAAAGTGTGTGTGTGTGTGTGTGTGTGTGTGTGTGTGTGAGAGAGAGAGAGAGAGAGAGAGAGAGAGAGAGAGAGAGAGAGGGAGGGAGGGAGAGGGCAAGTGCAAACTTCTTCAGTAACTTTTTGCCTATTATTTTCTCCAAGATACCAAACCACCTATGGGCATTTGGTAGCATCATCTCATTAATTCAACTTAATCTTTTCAGCTCAGCTATTTTGGTTTCTGAAGAAATGTAATGATTGCATAATTAAGGGGTTTTTCCCTCAAAGTACAGATGCTCTTGTGATAATAAGAACTCAAGTTAACAACTATGCAAAATGTGAATTTCCTTGAATGTAGAATAAGAGGGAAAATCTCAAGAATCTGTTCTGGGTTATTTGTATATGAATTCCCCATGGCGAAAAACTAACATTTTGATCGTGTCTTTTTGCCTAGAATATTTTTAGGTACTGTCATGATTCAAAATAGCAATATACAGTATTTTATAGCACAAAAGGGGTGATATGTTAGGAAGTTGTTAAGACATGTAAGTTGTCTTACGTAAATAATAAAGGGTGAGTGTATGTGTTTATTTCAAATACTTCAAAGCAATGCTCTCCTTCAAACAGATGCCCAGCAACCTTATCAGCTTCTATTTCATGCACAAAAAGGAAATTATGGGAACTACCATTAATGATAACTATAATAGGCTTAGATCTAATGATGTCACACTTTTCCTATGGTCTAAATGCATCCCTACAGCATATATTGCTTCTTGTAGAAATAATATTTAGCAAACAGACCCTGAGAGGATGAGGTTATTAAATATAAATAGAAAAGTAAAGAGGTATGGGGAAAGATATGAACAAGCTCAATGCGGGAACTGAGTCAAGCCCCTAAAATGTACCTGATCTGAAAATGCAAAACCAGGTGTACAGCACTGGCAGGTGGACAGTCCTGTCCCCCCCTTTGGAAAACGAAAGCATCAATAGTTGATGAGAAAGTGATGAGAAATTATAACAGGCACCAGCCAAGCAATAAGCTGTGTATGAGTTAACAGGGTTTGCTTATTTGACAGTTGTTGCAGAGTGAGGGTCAAAGTTTGAAAGGCCTGTTTCTCAGGTGCCATTAGATTCACAGCTCAGCCTCCCAGTCAGGTGCGTTCAAGATGGAGTTGTGTGCAATTGGAGTGCTGCCATGTCAACACAACATCTGGAGAAATTCACAAGGTTGTGTGTCGAGGTCTCCAAACCACCCCTCAAATAATTCACACATCAGTCAGAATTTTAGTTTTGGTTTTTAGCATGATTTTGGCCACAACTTTATTAAAATACAAACAATGTGAGTGGTTGCTTAGGCATTGGTTAAGACTATCTGTCCCACAGGGGACAGAACTGACGACTGTCAGTAAGGGGAAAACTCTCTGGAGAGATAAAGGGAGCTGGGTGATCTGACCCTCCCCTCTCCCCACAGGCTCCCAGGGCTCTTGCAAGGCCCTGGCCCCCAACAGGGGGTTCAGACAAAAAGCATCGAGCCCCTGGATTCCTTTAACGGAATTCCCCTAACACCAGCAACAATTGGAGGGGCAGAAACAGTCAATCATAACCCCTCCTCCAACCAACACAATAACCAATGCCTAACCGCCAACCTTACAAGTTGTGACTATTTGCTACGCAGTAGGCGAAAACCAGTGGCACCAGCCAATCAGCCAAATGGAAAAATTCCTACCAGGCCCCTGCCCCAACAGCAGACGACCCCATGACAGGCATAGCAAGGTCAACGCAGAGGCCTAAAATATAGGGAGGGAGGGAGGGAGGGTGATCCGGAGCACGCAGCCAAGAGGGGGATCACGTTGCAAACCCACCAATATATATCTGCTGGGCTGTCCATTAATAAATTGCAACATACAATTCTCCCCAACAACACCCAGGGTCCAATCACAACAGTGGCCATTCATACGATCCCACCCAGCACCAGAGGGGTGACTTGCTGGCCCCCACCGCAACACAGAAGCAGAACACGCTTCTCCCTAATTTGGGACGGTTTCACTCACTGAGACTCTTCTTGGTAAAAATACTGGATAGACTAGGCCAGTGATGGCTAACCTTGACACTCCAGATGTTTTGGAACTACAACTCCCATCATCCCTAGCTAACAGGACCATTGGTCAGGGATGATGGGAGTTGTAGTCCCAAAACATCTGGAGTATCAAGGTTAGCCATCACTGGACTAGGCAAAGGCAAACTCGGCCCTCCAGATGTTTTGGGACTACAACTCCCATCATCCCTAGCTAACAGGACCAGTGGTCAGGGTTGATGGGAGTTGTAGTCCCAAAACATCTGGAGAGCCGAGTTTGCCCATGGCTGGGATAAACTCTTCCTTCAGATTTTTCAGATACTTTTCTGCCTACGTGGCTGCTTTGCAACTTGCCTTATTCACTATTTTTGTGGTCATCTCATTTCTTCTCGCTCGAGTGCTCCTGCAATGACATCTTGCCCACTTCTTTCCTTTTCTTTCCACTGACCCAAGTGACTTCAGACCTGTTGTTATTTTAGCTGCTCTGACAAAGCACTTTGGTGCTGGATATTTCCCTGACCCCTTACTTTGAACTCCACTTTACTTGACGTACGTGTGACAGAAGATGCATTGCGAAGCAGACACCTGCGACCCTCTGGAAAAACCTTTTAAGGGAGCAAAGGTCCTGCGTATCACAGAATGGCCTCAGAGGTCCAGAGGTTTTACAAACTGTTCTGCTACTCAGTCTCAGTCTCTGTCTCTTACTCCCTCTTCTCCATCCCACAACCTCCTTTTAAGGAACAGGAAGCTGGTCCTTTTGAGTGTGCAAAGCCTTTGCACAATCCTTCAATCAGTAAAAAAAAAAAAAAAAAAAGTATATTGAGTAAATCTCCTGAGCGGTTAAACTTTTAGAGACCCAGTGAAAATCTGCACCTTTCACCAGTTCCTGGAAGTGGAGAATATACAGCTAGGGAAAATCAGTTTTGCCGTTAGTGAGTAGGCTAGCGGCATCATAGCATTAAAAATCCAGGTGTGTCCTGGGAATACTGTTTGCAGCGAATGCAAATACATGGATGCAGTGTTTCAGCAAAATGTGTTCTCCTTCATGGAGAGCACGTGTTGCGGTGGGGGCCAGCAAGTCACCCCTCTGGTGCTGGGCGGGATCGTATGGATGGCCACTGTTGTGATTGGACCCTGGGTGTTGTTGGGGAGAATTGTATGTTGCAATTTATTGATGGACAGCCCAGCGGATATATATTGGTGGGTTTGCAACGTGATCCCCCTCTTGGCTGTGTGCTTCTGATCACCCTCCCTCCCTATATTTTAGGCCTCTGCGTTGACCTTGCTATGCCTGTCATGGGGTCGTCTGCTTTTGGGGCAGGGGCCTGGTAGGAATTTTTCCATTTGGCTGATTGGCTGGTGCCATCTGGTTTTCGCCTACTGCATAGCAATTAGTCACAACTTGTAAGGTTGGCAGTTAGGCATTGGTTATTATGTTGGTTGGAGGAGGGGTTATGGTTGACTGTGTCTGCCCCTTCAATTGTTGCTGGTGTTAGAGGAATTCTGTTAAAGGAATCCAGGGGCTCGATGCTTTTTGTCCGAACCCCCGGTCGGGGGCTAGGGCCGTGCAAGAGCCCTGGGAGCCTGAGGGGAGAGGGGAGGGTCAGACCACCCGGGCCCCTTTATCTCTCCAGAGTGTTTCCCCCTTACTGACGGTCATCAGTTCTGTCCCCAGTGGGACAGATAGTCTTAACCAATGCCTAAGCAACCACTCACATTGTTTGTATTTTAATAAAGTTGTGGCCAAAATCATGCCAAAAACCAAAACTAAAATTCTGTCTGATGTGTGAGTTATTTGAGGGGTGGTTTGGGGACCTCGACACGCAACTGCTTTTGCAGGATCCGACACTGCCTGTGTAGGATCCCATGAGCCGTTTTTCACCTTAAATGTGAGATCGTGAAACCTCATCTGTTTCCGCATGCTTTGGTCAGCAGTGGAATAGTTAACAACGTTTCATTTTAAAGCAATCAAGAAGTAGGTCCTGGAAATCAATGGAAGGGACCGTTAGAATGCATCTTTCAAATGCTCCTGTTTCGGGTTCTCGGCAGAATCAATGATGCACTGCTGCATGGGCGTACAGTTGGTTCTTGGTTGGAATATTATCTCTGTAACCACAGAAGCCACATGCTTTAACCCCTACCCCTTTAAAAGGAAGCTCATATTGCAGAGCATAAAATGAAAAATCTTAGTTCCCCAAGCTATTTGACCAATGGCAGTGCTTATTTCCCTCTACTATTGATTTCAACTAAAGCTTAGAGTCTTCTCTGATAATCTTCAGAGCTATTCATATTCCGGGCCTCATACCCTTAGGCAAAGGATGTTTTCCTCATCCAGTTGTGCAGGGAAGTAGTTAATGCATCGCAACGAGAGAGGCAGTTACTGGAAAGCATGAAACCCGTAATTTCACCTTCTCTTTCACCTTCTTTACTGCAAGATATCGTAAACCAATGTTTCCGGCCTTTTTCATGTGTAATGTTTCAATTGTCGAGACTGGAAGGCAAAAAGCTCCACTGAAAGCTTTGATGAAGCGTTTGTTGTGCCTTGCCTGAGTTTTCCATGCGTGGTACTAGCTTGGCCTTTGAATTGCGTAATGTCTGCATTCCTACGACGCAGTGAGTCAGTGCATCTGGCTGTTAACCAGAAGGTTGGTGGTTCGAGCCCACCTAGGGATAACTGTGGGCAGGATTCCTGCATTGCAAGAGGTTGGACTAAATGGCCCTCAGGATTCTATGATTTCGCTAGATTCAACGTACTGCCATACGCCTTGTTGCAGGGCAGATACACGGGTAAACCGTACATAGAATGAGTTTGCCCCTATGGCGCGTTAGAGGTGGAAACCGTCTCTCATGTCCTGCTACGATGCCGTTTTTACAGGGATATACGCTCAGTTTTTATCACCCCTGTCATACAGAAAATTCCAAGTCGGCCCAAACCTCAATGTTTAAAATCTCTGATAGAGAACAAGGATCCAGAGATCACATTAAAGGTGGCCAAATTTTGTGCGGTTGCCATAAAACTTAGAGAACAAGCTGTGCTATTATAAAGACTAAGGCCTTAGAAGCAAATTATAGATAATATTGTAGAGGTTAAGATTTAAACCAGGCTTCCTCAACCTCGGTCCTCCAGATGTTTTTGGCCTACAACTCCCATGATCCCTAGCTAGCAGGGCCAGTGGTCAGGGACAATGGGAATTGTAGTCTCAAAACATCTGGAGGGCCGAGGTTGAGGAAGCCTGATTTAAACCATATTTTAACTGTTGCCATAGCTGTATTGTTTATCGTTATATTGATTGTTAATTTAAACTTAATTTTATTGTGGTTCTGATTTGTTTAGTACGGTATGTGAGTCTGGTCTGGGACTGTAATAAGCTCAATTCAATTCAATTCAATTCAATGATTCTATACATAAGATGCTTATATACAACTCAGCTCCAGTGATGTAATAGTTAGAATGTTGCACTAAAGCGGGTTCTCCTTCATGGAGAGCACGTGTTGCGGTGGGGGCTAACAAGTCACCCCACTGTTGCTGGGCGGGTTAGGATGGATGACCATGGCAGATGATTGGGCCCTGCAAGTTGCTGGGGAGAATGTTATGTAGCAATTTTTGATGGACAGCTCAGAGGTTATATATTCCCAGTGCAGTCAGCATGCGGCCCTCTTTGCTGCGTGCATCGGATCACCCTCCCTCCCTCCCTTTATTTAGGCTTGCACGTTGGCCTTGCTATGCCTGTCATGGGGTCGTCTGCCTTTGGGGCAGGGGCCTGGTAGGAACTTTTCCATCTGGCTGATGCCATTTGGTTTTCGCCTACTGTGTAGCAATTAGTCACAACTTGTAAGGTTGCGGTTAGGCATTGGTTATGAATTTAGTTGGTGGAGGGGATGTGGTTGGCTGTGTCTGCCCCTCTAATGCTGCTGCGCGGGGAATTCCGTTAAAGGAATCCAGGGGCTCATTATGCTTTTGTCCGTATCCCCCAGTAGGGGACCAGGGCCACGCAAGAGCCTCTGGGAACATTTGGGGAGAGGCGAGGGCCTGGGTCCCTGACCCCCATTCTCTCCCCAAAGTGTTTTCCCTGTACTGACTTTGCTAACCGGGCAGATGTCAGTCTGCCCCCAGGAGGGGGCAGCTAGTTGCAACCAATGCCTAAGCAACCACTCACATTTTGTATTTTAATAAAAGTTGTGGCCAAAATCATGCCAAAAACCTTAAACTTAAATTATGGTGTGTAGTGTGAGTTATTTAGGGGGTGGCTTGGGGACCTCGACACACAAGACCTGGGAGTCCAATAACCTATTAACCTGAAATAAATTGTTTGGAAGCATTCCAATTGGACTCATGTGTCTATTGATGCTCAGGGTCACCAGCATGGCACCAGCAGATGCCAGTGTGCCTGCCAGTACCTCTTATGACACCCATGAAAGGTTTCAGTATATATTATCTCAAAAATCTAAGAACTAGAGACTACACTTCCTGCTCAGTACCTGTTCTCACTGGCGTGGTCTCTCCTACATTGAATAAGCCCCCTTAAACACGCCAACATTTCATTGGGTGCCAGATCTGAACACCCAAAGGAGAGGCTGATGTGAGCATGCCTATACCATTTTGTGGCCCTCTATCTTTCCCTGTATTTTTAGATATTGCAACCCTTTGTGTTAGTTCACACCCCATGGCAGTCATTTTATGTTATAGCACACCCTCACAGCACCCAGTTTATGAATAGTGCCAATGACACTTTTTCAAAATCTCAATCTGTCCATTGGCCTGAAGAAGGTTAGCAACCACAGATCTCGAAATTCTTCTGCCTGTTGTTTTCAAGCGTTCACTGTATAAAACTTTCCACAAACACAGGTATCCATGAAATTCCATCAGCTCTTGGATTTTCTCTCCTTTCTTTTCAAATTTGGGATTGTGCCCATCATTTAACGCACCTGAATGTTATTGAAATAAAATAGCATTTTTCCTTAAGCACACATTTAATTTAGCAACCGTGTTATATTTCTGGCATTTACACTGATTGCTGACTGAAACAAAAATTAACATTACCTTTGTGCTCAATTCCGTGAGGTTTGTGTTCAGCTAAATTAAATGTTAGACAGGATTGACAGCTAATTTAAAGCTAACATTTCCTAGCTGACATACGTATCGGAGGCTAAGTTTGGAGACAACCTAATTAGTTAAAAAATATATGCAAAGCTAATAACTTCTTTGCCCCCGAAGAACTTCATACTTGGGACTTGTATAACATAGATTTAACAAGGACTTGTTTGGGGATTTACAAATGAAGCAACTGGCTGTAAAATGGATTGTATAACGTTAATGTCCTGCCACAGCTTCTGAGATTTCATTCGTCAAAAAGGATGTCGGGTAATTTCCCCCAGAAATGCTGGAGTCGTGTTTAAAACTCCATTCCAGCAGAGGGAACAGAGAAGGAAACAGGGTCACTTCACCAGCTCAGCCGAAAGACCAGCAGCTGTTTGGTTTCTCCCCTCCTCCTTGAACTGTTTCCATTCCAACTGAAGAAGAGTTTGGATTTGATATCCCGCTTTATCACTACCCGAAGGAGTCTCAAAGCGGATAACATTCTCCTTTCCCTTCCTCCCCCACAACAAACACTCTGTGAGGTGAGTGGGGCTGAGAGACTTCAAAGAAGTGTGACTAGCCCAAGGTCACCCAGCAGCTGCATGTGGAGGAGCAGAGAAGCGAACCCGGTTCCCCAGATTATGAGACTACCGCTCTTAACCACTACACCACACTGGTCATTATAATAACTTTGTAACTAAGATCTAGCCTCTGAGTTCCCTTTCCCCCCTCTCCTCCCTCCCAAACCATTTTTCTGTGTACACTGGTACCTCAGTTTTCGAACAGCTTAGTTTGAGCTCCTGCCATCGGGACGGAGATACAGGACAATGAAGGCGAGAACGAGCCATCTCAAGAACAGTTTCTTTCCTAGAGCAATTTTGGCCTTAAATGGAAACTGTGGACTCTGAAGTCATTTTATTTTATTTGTGATATTGTTCTGTATTGTATTGTGTTTATCAGTATTTTTAAATTATGTGGAGTGCCTTATTTGAGTTGATATAGCAACCGAGAAATTTCATTGTTCCCAGGAACAATGACAATAAAGATTTATTCTATTCTATTCATTTGGTGCTTTTGTTTTTGCTATTTTTTGCATTTTTGTTTGTGTGGCTTTCTCATTTTTGTGACTGTGGCTTGTTTTTTGTTTTATGATTGATTCATTGACTGTGTGACTGCGGAAAAGGATAAAAGCCCCCCATCCAAACAATGACTATCATCAGTGCAGGTAAGAAAACAATTTAATTTTAATTTTTATCATCTACAATACTGTCTTATTTATTTTATAGTACAGAACATTGATTATTGCTTTCATTTTATGGATCAGTGGTCTTGCTAGATAGTAAAATTCATGTTAAATTGCTTTTTTAGGGGTTGTTTTAAAAAGTCTGGAACGGATTAATCCGTTTTGCATTACTTTCTATGGGAAAGTGCGCCTTGGTTTTGGAGTGCTTTGGTTTTAGAACGGACTTCCGGAATGGATTAAGTTTGAGAACCAAGGTACCACTGTAGTGTCTTTGGGAAGGCAAGTCTGAAAGTAGAGACTTCCTTATTATTGATCTTTGCATCACTCTGGGAGCCATTCCATTAGAAGGTGGCAGGGGACGGGGTTGGAGATTTAAAAAAACAAAAACAAATAAAATCTATTAGGAGTTTCAAGCTGTGAGAGAATATTTGTACTCTTTCTCAAGTCTTAGTCATATCAGTAGGTTGGAATACTGGAACATGAGGATTATATGTCCAGATTATAACAGTAAAATATAATACACATAGTTACTCTGCACAATTTGTTGCCATTGGAAGCCTGAACACCATATTTGAGATAACAAAGGAAATTTCCAACCATTTTATTTTATACTAGTTGACCCGGCCACACCTTGCTGTGGCCATGTGTGTGCATGCTGTGGTGTTCCCCTGTTCAACGTCCGTCTGCCCCTTCTCTGTCCCCACCCCCGTTTTCAATTACCCTCTTCTCAGCCCCCCTTTTCTATTACCCTCTTCTGCCCCCCCTTTCAATTACCGGTTGGTGAGTTTGCAAATGGCCGACGGAGCTCTGAGGTTTTGCTAGTGATGTCTAATAGCTGCGCCAGTTTTTTGCTTTTGTAGCTGTAGTACCAGTATAGCCGCCGCTAGAGGGCGCTGTTTTGCTGGTGACATCTAATGTGTGCGCCAATTTTTTTTGCGTCTTTTCTTTATTTTAGGTATGTCAGGTGTGGGGTTTTTTGAATTTTTATTATGCCAGATCCTTCCTTGATGGTCATGGTACACCGTGTCCTAATTTGATGAGATTTGGTCCAGCGGTTACGGAGCAAGGTGGTGTCCGTCGCGCACGCAATGGGAACATTTTTATATATATAGACATGTAAATCTTGAATCTCCCTGTGCTTAAGGCATTATTTTATGCAAAATAAAAATAATATTTTGTTTTAAAAATCTATAAATAATATAGGTTATCAGCTCCACAAAGTACTAATAAGTGTAACAACAGTCATGATGAGATAGTATAGTCATTCACACTGCTCAGCCATTAACTTGAAGGGTTTAATTTTCCCCAAAAGCCAGAAAAGAATGGCTCTGGCACACATTTTTTGGAAAATATTTCTATAATTTCAAAGCTATTGGTCGCATTCAAATAAGTTTTGTTCACTGACAGAAATTAATGGGTCTAACTTAGTCATGGTCACTAATTTAATAGGGCTACTCTCAGTAAAGCATAGCTGAATTCCACCCTATGAATTTAAAGTTCTAGAATTTAAAGGATAGCTAGAAGAAAGATCTGGCTCCTGTCATGTAATCTCAGTTCATGGTGGAAGACTCGTTCGTAGATAGATGCTCTTTGAAGATATTAGACCAAGAATACAAATTGTACCAACTTATGACGCCGGTGGCGCTGTGGTCTAAACCACAGAGCCTAGGGCTTGCCGATCAGGTTGGTGGTTCGAATCCCCGCGACGGGGTGAGCTCCCGTTGCTTGGTCCCAGCTCCTGCTCACCTAGCAGTCTGAAAGCACGTTAAAAGTGCAAGTAGATAAATAGGTACCGCTCCGGCGGGAAGGTAAACGGCATTTTCGTGCGCTGCTCTGGTTCGCCAGAAGCGGTTTAGTCATGCTGGCCACATGACCCGGAAGCTGTACACCGGCTCCCTCGGCCAATAAAGCGAGATGAGCACCGCAACCCCAGAGTCATCCGCGACTGGACCTAATGGTCAGGGGTCCCTTTACCTTTTATGACTCGTAGGAGGATACTATCTTCTCCTTCAAAATGTTTCTTGGCTCACTTGCCTAAGTTATTTGTTCTGAAGACAAGCACACCTGTCACCTGCTCATTGCAACCATAGTCTGGATTACACAGATGGATCAGCAAAGTCTGCAGAGGAACAGATGCTTCTGGCTCTCTGCTGGGAGTAGGAGAGCTTTTGGGTCTCCTCTAAAGTTATCATTCCATGATATGATTCTTTGAGAGTGATCTAATAACTGATGTCATGCAACACATGCAAATGACTGCAAAACTGAATTTGCCTGATATTGTGTCTGTATGTGTGTGTGTACACACCTGCACACACTCACAATATCAGGCAAATTTTGCAGGCACAGTTTCTATGGAGGAAATGGATGCCCCTATGAGGATGTCATTGAACAGTGTCCTCTAACTAAATGTTCCCCTCATTTTGCTTGATAATTAAGTGAGTTGCAAGAATCAGCAATGCTGTCTGAACAATGTAATTAAATGTTGGGTAATGCTGGTAACAAATAATGCATCTATAGACTGATTAACTGTTTATTGATTTGGCAATGCATTAGTTGCCATAAAGTTGTTCATTTGTCATGCATTATCTATTAATTTTTTTAAAAAAGCAATCTTTCAGCAGAGTTTGAATGTAAATTTAAACTTCCAGATTTCCTAACAAGTAATGATTAACAAAATTAATATTGCACCAAATTTTAGAGGCAAAATTTTCAGCATGAAAATTAGTGTGTGTTTTTTTTTAAATGGGGTCCAAAACATTATTCCAAAGAGTTTCAAAATCCCAATTTTGTGTTGCCCTGATTGGCTTCTACTTTGGGGCATTATTTTAACTTCAACGGGTATCATCCCAACAAGGGTATCATCCTGTGATCAGTCATATCTATATAACTGTACTCAGCTGGGCAGATATGGGGCATTGCTGCAAGCCAAATGTATCCCACCCCTCAAAGAAGAAAAGACTCAAAGCCTGATCTTTCCTCAGATGATAGTCCCACTGAATTCAATGGTTCCTGTTCCCAGTTAAATTTTTGCAAGATCACTGATGTATATATGTGTAGCTTTAAGCACATCAGTACTTCTATAATTCATCTTTCCATAAGCAACACAAGAATAAAGGAATGGATATGTTAAATGTCTTGAAGTATGAGCCAACATTTTAATTTAACTTTATGTTGGGACTTAACCAGGGCCGGATTTAGGTTTGATGAGGCCCTAAGCTACTGAAGGTAACGGGGCCCATTATATGTCCAGCTGTCCTTTGTCAACAACAAATTGCCGCTGTTTTTTGTGTTGAATATATGCTATACGGTAATTTATGGACCTAATAGGTATCTAAAGCCATTTGCACATAACAAAATATGTATTTTATCAAATTAATTGTTGAACTGAAATACAATTAAGAAGAAGTATATTTTGGGGGGGGCAAGAGAGTGGGGCCCTAAAGTTAAAGGGGACCCCTGACCATTAGGTCCAGTCGTGTCCGACTCTGGGGTTGCGCGCTCATCTCGCTTTATTGTCCGAGAGCCGGCGTACAGCTTTCAGGTCATGTGGCCAGCATGACTAAGCCACTTCTGGTGAACCAGAGCAGCGCACGGAAATGCCGTTTACCTTCCCGCCAGAGTGGTACCTATTTATCTACTTGCACTTTGACGTGCTTTCGAACTGCTAGGTAGGCAGGAGCTGGGACCGAGCAACGGGAGCTCACCCCATGGCAGGGATTCGAACCGCCGACCTTTGATCACCAAGCCCTAGGCTCTGTGGTTTAACCCACAGCACCACCTGGGTTCCCTGAGTGGGGCCCTAAGCTAAATTATACATACAGTAAATCCGGCACTGGACTTAACCATAATGTGATCAAATCCTAGCCAAGAAAAAAATACCCAAGAGATTTTAAATCCCCCTAACTGCTTTTCCTATGTATTTTGCCCATTATGGGCAAGGGACTAAGGCAAGACACTTGATGAGTTAGTACTCAGCAACCACCTTTGCTTTGTCAACTTTTCTACTGAAAAAAGGACCCGTCATTTGACCAGGTTTGGGTTCTGTTTGGTTCTTGCTATCAAGAGACAATAGCTTTAGTGTAGCTACCTCTTTTCAAAGAAATGCAAGTAGAGAAGTTATACAATTTGGATACTCATAGCAGAGATGCACACTTCATTTGGCCCAGGAGGAATGAGAGAATAAATATGCTATCATGGTTCATCATACTGTTGCAGGAATGGGAATATCCAGTGCCGGAAGATAAACCCCACTCAAGCTTGTGTGCTCAATTTCAGATGGACTGATTCGCTATACAGAGAAATTGAAATGTAACTAACATAACTGTGTAGGTTTTTATAGGCTGTGCATTTACAAGCAGCAGACCTGCCCTTCAAGAGCACTGTGACCTTTTCTGTGTTACAGTTATTCCCATTTCAGCATTACCCAATGGTTTATCCCTGATATACCTGAACAAACACAATGTGACGGCACAGTGGGTTTTTTTAGGTTCGTTGTGTAGATGCCTATGTACATGATCCATGGCCCTATAAAACAATGGGCATTCATGCCCTGCTTGTAGAGCTACAGTGTTATGATCATTTTAAAAGAATATTCAGTGGGAATATAAGGAAAATCTTATTTTAATGTAAATGGACTGAAAAAAACCACTAGGGCATTGAATATGCAATTGCTTTCTTGTTAATATGTTCTAATGTGAGGAACGTTTCAGTATTCAAATACCATTTAACATAGCACCAGTTTAATTAGCTATCATTTAACATTAATAAGGTCAGAATTTTTAACAGCAAATGTCTAATTAACTATTGAGGCTTTCATATTAATATGTTTTCAACTCGTGCTGCTGCTGCTTAAAATTCCACACAAGAGGGATGTAAACCAATTTCCTATTTTGATCCATGTAGACCACAACATTAAAATAGAATGTCATGTTGGCTGTGCACAAACAAATGTGTAGAATGCATGTCATGGAAGAACACTGTCAAAGGTGAAAGATTCCTACCCCAAGTGTTGGCTCCATTTCAACACAGGGGCCATGAAATGAAGCTATATGTGCTGGCGTTGGAGTGGACCCATCAGACCCATCAGTCAAACCATGTCACAAGCCACACTGCAGATTCTGTCTTCCGATGTACTTCAACATAGCGTGTTCTCATTCATGGAGAGCACGTGTTGCGGTGGGGGCCAACAAGTCACCCCTCTGTTGCTGGGAGGGATCGTATAGATGGCCACTGCTGGGATTGGGTCCTGGGTGTTGTTGGGGAGATTTCTATGTTGCAATTTGTTGATAGACAGCCCAGGGACTATATAGTGCTGGGCATGCAGTGTGATATCCCTCTTTGCTGCGTGCAACGGATCACCCACCCCCCTCCCTAATTTTAGGCCTCTGTTTATGACCTTGCTATGCCTATCATGGGGTCGTCTGCTTTTGGGGCAGGGGCCTGGTAGGAATTTTTCCATTTGGCTGATTGGCTGGTGCCATTTGGTTTTCGCCTACTGCGTAGCAATTAGTCACAACTTGTAAGGTTGGCGGTTAGGCATTGGTTAATTACTTGGTTGGTGGAAGGGTCAGGATTGGCTGTGGTCTGCCCCTCCAATGCTGCTGCTGCACAGGGAATTCCATTAAAGGAATCCAGGGGCTCGCCATGCTTTTGTCCGTATCCCCCGGTTGGGGGCCAGGGCCACGCAAGAGCCCCTGGGAGCATTTGGGGAGAGGCGAGGGTCAGACCCCCGGCTCCCATTCTCTCCCCAAAATGTCAGTTCTGTCCCCAGCGGGACAGATAGTCTGAACCAATGCCTAAGCAACCACTCACATATTTTGTATTTATATAAAGTTGTGGCCAAAATTATGCCAAAAATCTTAAACTTAAAATTCGGTCTGAAGTGTGTTTTATTTGAGGGGTAGTTTGGGGACCTCGACGTGCAACGCCATGACTTGGTTTTAACATTCAGTCATATCAGCCACTTTAACAAGGGGTCATTTGCCATCACATCCATTAATGCCATCTATGTTATCACCAGCCAGCTATGTCTGTTTGCAGTCTACATCATCCAAAAGGTCCTGAAATTTTCTTGCAGACGAAGTCTGGAGAAAACAAGACTAACATATTTGAAATTTAGTGACTAAAATCCTTTCAGAAGTGGGGAAGCCAAGGGAATGGGCAAAAGGATGGCTTTTACTGAGATGAATTCTGCCTCAAACTGGAATCTAGATCTCAAAATCAAACATTTAGTTCCTTGCCAATTCTGTAATATGGCTACCATGGCCAGCTATAATGCACTAAGACTTCAAGGGGTTTAATATATAGTTTGGGACTATTTGCGCATCAAGATCCCAGTGCACCCCCAAGGATAAATAAATACACACTGACACAGAATTTTAGTTTAAGGTTAATGGGCAAAAATTTAGGCCACATCTTTATTGATTACAGCAATGTCAGTGGTATTGGTTTAGGCATTGGCAATAACTATATCTGACTCCTGCCCGCCTTGCAGGAAGTCTGGAAGGGTAAACAACTAAATGAGGGAGCTCCGTCGATGGCAACCAATTGAAGCTCACCCTGGGGTTCCCGCTGGGTCCTGGCATGGCCCTAGCCTCCCAAGCAGACTTCGGATGAGATCCAGACCCATGGATTCCTTTACCGGAATACCCTTGTACCTGGAGAGGCAGGTGATGGCTGCACCTCCCTTCCCCCACATCACAATAAGTCAATGCCTAACCGCCAAACCTTACAAAAGTTGTGACGATTGCTAAGAGGTAGGCGAAAACCAAACGCCCAGTGCCAATTTGCCAAATGGAAAAAATTCCTACCCAGCCCCTGTTCCAAAACAGGCGACCAACCAAAGTCCAGAGCAAGGCCAAAGCAGACACCTAAAATACAGGGTGGGTGGGTGGGTGTTCAGGGTCGTGAAGCCAGGTAAATCCCCAGAAATGTGCCATCGCCTTTTATATGCCCCCACAATCACACCACCGATCTCTGATTGGCCAACAGGCCATGGTATGATTGTGGGGCCATCATGTGGGCTGGGCTCAATCTCCCACCCCCTCAAGGATAGGGGGGCACCTTGGGCCCATGCGCAACTTGGACCCTCAATTAGGAGGATCCGATATCTTGCTCATAAACCAAACTCAATCCTATTCATACAATAGTATTGTGTAGCTTAGAATCACACCAGGATTCCCAAGAACATCCCAAGGTAGCTCCAGAGCAAGGGCAACGGCTCCTGGGGGCCAAGGCACTATGCCCCCTATCTTTTTTAGGCGGCGAGCCCCCCGATATCCAGAGAGCCCCGTGTGTGACATCATTGGGCCCCCTCAATTGTCTAGACAAGATGGCACCTCTGCTCCAAAGCTACCTTAGATAACCCCTTCTAGTTGAAACAAAATAAAATAAAAAAAATTCCTTCCAGTAGCACCTTAGAGACCAACTAAGTTTGTTCTTGGTATGAGCTTTCGTGTGCATGCACACTTCTTCAGATACACTGAAACAGAAGTCACCAGACCCTGATATATAGTGAGAGGGTTGGTCTGTGTAAGTATGTATGCCATTTTATAATTGCAAACAATAATGTATGTTCACGAAATCACCCAAATTCATGCAACGAAAGAGGAGATGTAACTGACAAGCATCCCTGATTTGTATTTGTGTTTTTATGTCTGAATATCACAACATTAATGCAGACATCACAGAATGAAGACAAATGCAAATATCAGCCCAAGGCACAGTCTGAAAACACGATATGTCTTTATGCCTTTCTTGCATGAAAACCACATAAAGAAAAATTAAATGGAGCCATAAGAAGGGCAAAGAAAAAATAAAATGGAAAACAGCATTTAAAATGTTTTGCAAAACAAAACAAAAAAGTGATTTTCTAAATAGTAATCATAGTTGCATTTCCATCTCTCGGCTAACTTTAGATTGATTATTTTTAAACTGGGGCAGGATGATTACTTATTGTCATTTTCAACAAAAGTAAAGATACACATGTGTGTATCTACACTCTATGGAGTATTTATTCTGCATGACAAACAAATGCTTATCTCAACAGTATTATAATGCAGAGGCTTAACAATAAAGAGAGACAGAGAGAGCACCATATGATGCTCATATTTATTTAGGGTGGTATCATTCTCTCTCTAGTTGCAATTGTTTAGCTAGCAAGGTGGACAGGAAAGGTTGGCTGAAAGAGAAGCCAAGGGGGATAAGGGACAAAGAGGAAGGAGACCAGTTTCCAAGCACAATTCAAAGTGTTGGTGCTGTCCTTTAAAGTCCTAAACGGCCTCGGTCCTGTATACCTGAAGGAGCGTCTCCACCCCCATCGTTCATCCCGGACACTGAGATCCAGCACCGAGGGCCTTCTGGCAGTTCCCTCATTGCGAGAGGTGAGGTTACAGGGAACCAGACAGAGGGCCTTCTTGGTAGTGGCGCCCACCCTGTGTAACACCCTTCCATCAGATGTCAAGGAAATAAGCAGCTATCCTATTTTTAAGAGACAGCTGAAGATAGCCCTGTTTAGGGAAGTTTTTAATATCTAATGCTGTATAGTTTTAACATTTGATTGGGAGCCACCCAGAGTGTCTGGGGAAACTCAGCCAGATGGGAGGGGTACAAATAAATAATAATAATAATAATAATAATAATAATAATAATAATAATAATAATGTTGCTTCCTCTGTTTAATAAAGAATCACAGATGTTAAAGAACAGAGTGAACCATCTAATCTTGTGGATATGTGTTTCCTGCTTCACAGAGAAGCTGTTTTTAAATATCCCAGGAGAAGAAGTGAGGCAGCCATAAAACTCTAGGGAGAAATCCAAGATGTTGGTGTAGCCAGCCTTAGCCACAGATGGGTCATCCAGGTAGGATCCCCCTCCCCCCTGGATATTTTTTGCTACCCGCGTACATCAGTGGGTGGATCTTGATGGAATGTATCTGTGCTGAATTGGTTTGTCCCTCTCCTCAATCACTCCTCCCCTGTTCTGTATTTCCTCTTTCCATTCTGGGCATGCACATGGGAAATACTTAAGCTTGTGCACCTTATTTTTTTAAAAATAAAAATGTTGTCACAAAAAGTCATATGAATTTTAGTGGGCACATCTTCTAATGCAGAGATTTCCGTGTGTAATTTTGCCTAACTTATTTATTTATTCATTTATTTATTTGATTGATATTCTGCCCTTCGTCATAAAATCTCAGGGTGGTTCACAGAACCGCATAGGGACTCAGGCTCTGGTAATACCATTGTCCTTGAGATATTCTGCAACATTCACTTATTAAAACTATTCTCAAAATTCAAAGAATGGTATCCTATATAATAAAGAGCCTGTGTCCGTCCGTACCACTTTCCGTCCGTCAGAGGAAATTTCCACTGCGCATGTATGAGACGGACACAGGGATTGGACGACGGGAGAGGGGGGCGTGTTTGAGAGGCAGCGGCGGCGCATGCGCGCCATCATTTCGGTCACTGCCGCCGCCTCGCACGGAGCTGCAGCTGCCCTCCCGCTCAGACAAAGCAAAGAGCGGGGGCAGCGGCGCAACGCGCCGCTGCCCCCAGCCTGCTCTCCTCCTCTCTCTTTCCCTGCCTTCCTTCCTTCCTTTCCTTCCTTCCCTCCCTTTGCGCCTCGGGATCAACTGTTCGGAGCGCGAAGCAGGGAGAGGCAGAGGGAGAGGGAGAGAGAGGAGGCGAAGCGGAGGCGCGCCGGACGCCACCATGGGAGTTGTAGGAACCGGAGGAGGCCCGCGGAGGAGCGCCGGCTACAGGCGGCGCTGGAAGCGGAGGAGGCCGCGGCCATCCTCCGCGCCGCCGCACCTGCAGCCCCGACGGGGCGGGAGAGGGGAAAGAGTGGCTGGGAGCGGCCGGCCCGACGGGCAGAACCTGGGTCCCCCTCCCACAAAGCGCCGTCGGGGGCAGCAGGGCTGCTCTCTCCTCGCTCACCCTTCCTGCTGCACTCCACGCGGCTCCCACAGCCCCGACGCACCCAGAACTACCTTTCCCGGCAGGCTCCGCAGACACACCAGCACCGCGCTGCAGCCCAGCAGCAACAGCGAGACCGCCGGCTGCCCCATGGTTGCCTCAACGGCCAAAGGCTCGCGCCCGCAAAGGGCCAGCTCCTGCTACCGCCTACGAAGTCTCCCCGCCGGCGGCCCCGCTCATCGTGGCGCAGGGCCAGCCCCAGGGCGCCGAGCGGCTTCCCCATGCGTCTGCATGGGGCGGCCGCCGACTCGCGGGTGCGGCGGCAGCGGGAGGAACGGCGGCGGCCGGCGCGGTGTGAAGGGGGGAGGGAGAGAGAGAGGTGAGCTATTTGTGGGGGGAGGTGTGGGGGAAAGTGTGTGTGTGTGTGTGTGTGTGAGAGAGAGAGAGAGGTGTGGGGGGAGGGAGAGAAGAGGAGGCCCGGCAATAAACGGGGGGAGGAGGGCAGGGGGAGGGAGAGAAGAGGAGGCCCGACAATAAACGGGGGGAGGAGGGCGGGGGGCTCCACCTCCTCCCGCCGCCACCGCAGGGCTCAGAGTCGCAGCCTCGAGGGGGGCCAGGAGGGTGGGGAGGTAAAGGGGTTAATGGGAGGGAGAGAAGGCTGGGGAGGGAAAAGGGTTAATGGGAAGGAGAGGAGGGTGGGGAGGGGAAAGGGTTAATGGGGAGGAGAGGAGGGTGGGGAGGGGAACGGGTTAATGGGGAGGAGAGGAGGCTGGGCAGGGGAAAGGGTTAATAGGGAGGGAGGGGAGGGGAAAGGGTTAATGGGAATATCCGCCTCCGTCTAGCGCCTGTTTTTTACAACAGGCTTAATATACTAGTTTATAAATAATGTGATCTCTTATGTTCTACGGGCAAGAAGATTTCCAGCAGAGGGTGGATGTTTGCTTCCCCAAGGTATTTATGGACTATTTCTCCCCCCCCCCAAAAAAAAAAAATCCCTGCTGGGTGTGAAACATCCACAAACCTAATCACAAAATATGCCAAAACACAGCCAAGGAAGAATCAAAATAGGAAATGAGTTAATGTGGATTACTCGTGAGGTCACATTGCGTTCGAAACTTCAGGCACTTTTGTCCTCTATATGACTTCATGCCACACCATTTAAAATTCATGTATGGTACAACCTTCCTATCCACCCCCAGGAAAGATATAACACTCTGTTTTCATTTATACAGAATGCTCCACTAGTTCACATCCCAAATCCATACATTCACTGTCACTTACTACTAATTTATAAGGGACCCAGGTGGCGCTGTGGGTTAAACCACAGAGCCTAGGGCTTGCTGATCAGAAGGTCAGTGGTTCGAATCCCTGTGACGGGGTGAGCTCCCGTTGCTTAGTCCCTGCTCCTGCCCACCTAGCAGTTCGAAAGCACGTCAAAGTGCAAGTAGATAAATAGGTACCGCTCCGGCGGGAAGGTAAACGGCGTTTCCGTGCGCTGCTCTGGTTCACCAGAAGTGGCTTAGTCATGCTGGCCACATGACCCGGAAGCTGTACGCCAGCTCCCTCGGCCAGTAAAGTGAGACTCCGCAACCCCAGAGTCGGACACGACTGGACCTAATGGTCAGGGCAATCCCAGTTGTACCTCGTTGGCCATTCTGGGTGACCCAGTTCTAAATTTGGCCTTGCAGAGGCTGGGGGACATTGATAGAAATGGAAGGAGAATAAATTGACAGTGAGGAGTAGAAGTTAAAGAAATCGGACTATGCTTCTGGTTGGATTGCTGTTTAAAATCATCCACCATGTGTATCTTTTACCATATGTGGCGGACCTAAAGAGGTAGAGGCTTTCTGGGAAACGATATACAATGAATTAAAGAAAATGTTTTAAAGCACTTTTGTGGGGGGAAAACAGAAGCCTTTTTACTGGATGTAGTAGGTGAAGCGATACACAAAAAAAGAAAAAAGATAAAAGACTGTTCATGTATGCAACAACAGCAGCAAGAACTCTTATAGCCCCAAAATGGAAACAAGAAGAAGTACCAACGAAAGATGAGTGGCAGATGAAAATGATGGACTTTGCGGAACTGGCGGAACTGATGGAAAAAATCCAAAACCAGTATGATCAAGTATTCCAAAAAGACTGGAGTAAATTTATACAATACTTAAAAGATCATTGTAAGCAATTAACAACATTAGTAGGGTTATGTGAAGACTTGTAATGAGAATTTTGTTTTACCTTTCTATATTTATTTAAACTGTGAGGTATTTTGTAATGAGTTATATTAGAACTGGAAAATATATAAAATGCTGTGATATGAAGGTTAGTTTTGAAAGCCAAGAGGCGGGAGGGAAGGAAGTTGACAGGCTCTAAGGAGCCAAAGAAGTAAAGTGGATAATAATGATGTGATTATATACGCTTAAATGGAAAATTAATAAAATTTATTTATTTTAAAAAACCAACCATCCACCATGTGAAGGAAGATACAGCACACAGCATACAGTAATATGCAAAATAACAGAGCAATCTTATGCAGGTCTGTTCAGAGGTAAGGTCCATTCAGTTAAATATGGCTTACTGTGCCAGCATTCTATACCCACTTACTTGGGAATTAGTCCAATTAAACTAATGGGGCTTGCATCTAAGATGTATAGGACTGCACTGTTTAATCAAACTGGATTAAAATCCCATTTCTCTCCAATGTGAGGGGAATTAAAGGAATTTTTGTAAGGTTGAATACTCAACATGAAATTTTTATGGAGAAACAGGATTGGCTTGGTGAATATTTTATAAGCAACACATCTGGGCAATTCTGAGAATTCAAATCAATTGCCTCTTAGGAGGAAATATATGTAACGATGTTCTTAGTACCATGGCCTACTGAGAAAGGAAGAAACTCTGTTAATAAAAGAAAACAACAACAACAAATTATACCTCTCAAGATGTGTGAGGCTATATTACCTGCCTGGAGTTTTTATGCAGATACATAATTGGATTTCCATTCCAAACAAACAAGATATGCTAAAATAAGTCATGAGGTCATAATGGTAATGATATTCTTGTGAAGAAAATGTGCAGGATGGAGGTGTCATTTAATGGACTTAAATTGCACAGGAGCAATAGATTATATGGAGGTAAAATATACTGGACAGTCATCTCAGATATTCACTGTTTAAATACGTTTGAGTTCTGTTCCCATGAGTTTTTTAGCATGCACATTTAATGATTTTTTTAATTCTGTACAACACCCCTGGATAGTATATATCTCGAATCAAAATTAGGGACGGCAGAAACAAAACCACTAAAAGAAATTTACTGGTGATTTAAATGATGGTTGAGTCTTTACATTTTCCTTTAAATTCCTTTATAAATATAAATAGCACACGGGAATAGGGATGGGCAAACCTGTCATTTTTTCCGGTCTTAAATTCAGTTCTCCACATCAGTTTGCATTTTCTTCTGAAGTCCTCAAGACAATTACTCAGTATTCTTATGCAAATCCCTCCTAACATACAGAAGTTTGTATGAAGGTTTGAAGGTGACTCGGAAACTACTACTAATCCAGAATGCGGCAGCTAGACTGGTGACTGGGAGTGGCCGCAGGGACCATATAACACCGGTTCTAAAGGATCTTCACTGACTCCCAGTACATTTGTTGGTGCTGACTTTTAAAGCCCTTAAACCAGGCTTCCTCAACCTCGGCCCTCCATATGTTTTGAGACTACAATCCCCATCATCCCTGACCACTGGTCCTGCTAGCTAGGGATCATGGGAGCTGTAGGCCAAAAACATCTGGAGGGCCGAGGTTGAGGAAGCCTGACCTAAACAGCCTCGGCCCAGTATATACCTGAAGGAGCATCTCCACTGAGGTTCTCCCGAGGGCCTTCTGGCGGTTCCCTCACTGTGAGAAGCGAAGTTACAGGGAACCAGGCAGAGGGCCTTCTTGGTAGTGGCACCCTCCCTGTGGAATGCCCTCCCACCAGATGTCAAGGTGATAAAGAACTACATATCTTTTAGAAGACATCTGAAGTCAGCCCTGTATTGGAACGTTTTTAACGTTTGATGTTTTATCTTTATCTTTATATCTTTATTGTCATTGTACAAGTACAATGAAATTGGATTAAAATAATAATAATAATAATAATAATAATTAAATAATTAAAAATATATATTCATTTTTCATTTAAACAATTGTTTCCCAACCAAAAATGTACTCAACATGAGTAACAGCAGTAAAAGCCATACGAAACACTTAAGGGAGAGCACTGAGCAGCCGCTGCGTCTATGCGCGCCGCCATCTTAGAACTCTTATAACTTAGAACTGTTATAAAAAATAACAGAAATTTCAACAAAAAACAAAAACAAAACAAAACTGAGCCCTCTCTGCCAAGCAGCAGCGGCGGCAGCTGTCCTTTATAGAGCCCATCAGGCCCCGCCCTAGGCCAGGTGGTGAGTGGCCGGACTGGGGCCCTCAGGCGCTGAGCAGGGGAGTCCTCCTGGCTGGCAGCATATGCTGTATGCACATGTTTCGCTTCACTTAAACAACCATCTCTGATAGAATATGGAAGATCCAGACTCCCAGCAGTGAAGGGTGGATGGCCACCACCATGGGTTCCTCCATGTTTTATCAGAAGCTGTTAGAGAACAGCTGGAGAGGGGGTGAGTTCAGTACCGAAGATTTCCATGCAAAAACAGACGCTTTTGGATAACATCTGGTGACGTTGAGGGGTGAAGTGGTTACAGCCACTCAGGATGGGGAGAAGTATTTGAAAGGAGAAAAACCAGGAGAGATTATTTGAATTGTTTCAACTGCGCAGCGGCTTGCCTAGAAGGCTAACATCTAACTTCTGCCCCACTAAAACGCAGAAGCCTTCAAGGGATGTCAGCTTTTTTTGCTAGAGACAGAAACTCTGTGCTTTTAACACCTTCAGAATGAACAGAAATAGGATTTCCAAATTCCAGTTGAGGCTGGGAACTAAAACAAAACAAAACTAGTTTACCTTGCTGCTTCTTTGCCTTTAACAGAAACCAGCAGGAGTAAATATTCTCAGCATGGAGATAAACATTATTATCTTATCTGCACAACCAGATGCTCTTAAAGGTGCAACTACAGGAGCTGGTTGAAATGTTGGCAACGTGGCGGGTGCAGCTTTGCCCAACTGCCCCTCCATAGGGTCAGTGGCGGCTGGTGCCTATGGGACTGGCAAGGTGGAAGTCAGGGAGCCCAAAATCCATATCATTATCAGGGCATTCTCAGGCTGGATGGTAAATGGAACAAGGAGTGGCGAGGAAAAACCTTGACTGAGGACGATGCCTTCTTGGAGTCAATAACTGGTCATAGTCTTAAGGTGGAATATGGGAAGGGGTAGCACATCTTCAAGTGAGATGCTGTTCAGATTTTGGCTTGCACCAAAGGCTACTGAGAAGAAAGACAACGGTTGAAAAGTCATCCCAGCATCTTTAGATATATAAAACCCAGGTGCTACCAGGCCCCTTTATAGCTTTAGGCTGGGTGTGAGGAATCTTTGGTCCTTCAGATGTTGCTAACCTACAACTCCCATCATCCATGACCATACTTGCTGGTGATGATTGGGATTCAACAGGCCTTTTCTGCAGTGGCTCCCCTTCTGTGGAATGCTCTCCTCAGGGAGGTTCATCTGGTACCTTCCTTATATATCTTTAGGTGCCAGACAAAAACGTTCCTCTTCAACCAGGCCTTTGGCTGATTGATGTTCTGCAGCCTTTTAGATGTGCTTGTGGGAGGGAGGGTTTTTATCATTTTGCTTCTGTTTTAACTATTTATTTGTGCTTTTATATCGTGTTTTTATCTCGTGAACCGCCCTGGGGCCTTTAAATGAAACACAGTGTCCTTGTGCGTAAAAGTGGAATAAACCGAAGCAAACAACTTTCTTTGTGTACCATCTAGCCCAGGGGTCAGCAACCTTTTTCAGCCGTGGGCCAGGCCACCATCCCTCAGACCACATGGTGGGCCGGACCATATATTGAAGAAAAAAATGAACGAATTCCTATGCCCCACAAATAACCCAGAGATGCATTTTAAATAAAAGCACACATTCTACTCATGTAAAAACATGCTGATTCCCGGACCGTCCGTAGGCCAGATTGAGAAGGCGATTGGGCTGCATCCGGCCCACAGGCCTTAGGTTGTCTACCCCTGATCTAGCCTGATGCAGAACTTAGGAGAGCTTGAAAGTATTGGCTGGTGTGGATTTCTGAATCTGTCGCTTACGCAGCTGTCAGAGGCACAGAGACTCTGTGGACAGAAAAGATGACACCAGGCCTCCTGTGAGGGCAGAAGACGGAAGGGACTAGGTGGGGCTTCTTCCCAGTCCTTCCAAGACTGCAGAGGGTGTCCCACCCCACCTCAGCCATCAAGAGTTCATTAAGCAGACTCAGCTTGAAGAAGTGAGCTGGAAGCCATTATTCTTTTGTTCATATGAGCAGCTGTGCTGTGTCTCATAAAGTGCCTGCGGATATGCTCAGCTTAGCTATTCAAACACAATTATGTGGGGTTGGAGCCATTTGAAGAACGAAGGGCAGAAAAGCACCTAATAAGAGAGGCCTTTCCAGAGTTCACAAACCAAGCTGGAAATTGCTGCATGCCGTCGAGAAAATTAAGCCCTGTATTATTCTACACCAGCTGGTGGCAGTGTCAAGTCACGTTTGGTTTCCCCTATAATTTCCCTATTTCGCTTAGTGGCTTAAAAAGAGAAGAATAGAAGGCCGAAGTCTTTTAACAGTTGGTAGGATGGGTACTTTACCTTTGTTTGAGGTAAAGCTGCCCAGCTCAGCTTGAAACCTCTCCTCAGTATTGGAGCTCAGCACTGGGATTTGGGGAAACTGGCAGAGAGAGCCCTTCAGCGTGTGAATGTTGGTGTATTTTCAGGGAATGCAAAATACTTGGCTCTCTGTGGGAGGAAAAGCCACTTGGTCTGTAATCCTATGCCCAGTTATCTAGAAGCAAAATCCATTGCGCTAATTGGAACTTGCTTCTGAACAGGCACACATGAGATTGTGTTGCTAGGCAGTGATCTGAAGCAGGGAAATGCCAAGCAGGAAAAGATTAAAAGTAAAGGGACCCCTGACCATTAGGTCCAGTCGTGACCGACTCTGGGGTTGCAGCGCTCATCTCGCTTTATTGGCCGAGGGAGCCGGCGTACAGCTTCCAGGTCATGTGGCCAGCATGACTAAGCCGCTTCTGGCGAAACAGAGCAGCGCACGGAAACGCCGTTTACCTTCCCGCCGGAGTGGTACCTATTTATCTACTTGCACTTTTACATGCTTTCGAACTGCTAGGTTGGCAGGAGCAGGGACCTAGCAACAGGAGCTCACCCCGTCACGGGGATTACACAAGAATATAATAGGAGCCAAGAGCCAATCGAGTCCAACACCCTGTTCTCACCAAGCAGATGCCCACGGGAAACCCACAATATTCAACGTTCTCTTCTCTGATCTCAACTGCCTTCTTTCTGAAATTAGGGCTGCCGTACGTCTGGAATTTCCAGGACATAAACGCGATTCGTCTGCCAAAAATGGCGTCCGGGTGGAATTTTCGAAAAGCGGCTATAATGTCCAGGAAAACCCGGCCGCATGGCAGCCCATATCGGAAGTGTTGATTTTTATGGCAATTTTAAACAAAGATAGTTTAAAAACTGCAATTTCTTTTGGAGATTTTGCAAAAAAAAAAAAAAAGCTCAAAAATGTTTGTGTCCTGATTTTCACTTTTTGAAATATGGCAACCCTACTGAAATCGCTTTTCTAGTTGCAAAAGAACAGTTGCACTACTGCTATATGAATTTACTTGCAATGCCTAGCCCTTCTTATTCATAATCGTTTTTGTGGACATTGCTAGTTTGCTGATATTTTAAAACAGGTCACATACACACCATACATTTAAAGCACTCTTAAAGCTTCCGCAAAGAATCCTGGGAACTGTAGTTTGTTTAGAGTGCTAGCCTTACAGACGTACAATTCAGGGGCATAGCAAGGGGGCGGTCCGCCCCGGGTTCCACCCCAGAGGGGGGTCGACACTTAAAAAATTTTTTTCTTTTAATTTTTTTTTAAATTTTAACTTCATTGAAAAAAAGAGATAATAGACACACATACACAACCCCCACACCTCACAAAGTGGCACCATCAGAGGGGGGTGACACTTTTTATTTTTTTTAATTGTTTTTAATTTTTAACATTTTTTTAATTATTTTTATTTTATTTTAACTTTATTGGGAAAAAAGAGATAATAGACACACACACACACAACCCCCACACCTCACAAAGTGGCACCATCAGAGGGGGGGTGACACTTTTTAATTTTTTAAAAATTTTTTAAAATTAAAGTGGTGGGGGGTGACAAAAAAAATTCCGCCCCGGGTACCACCTGGGCTTGCTACGCCTCTGCTCTTTGTTTCCGTATTTACATTTCCTCATGAATCTCTGTATTTAAATTCTAGGCCCGTGAGCAGAGTGTTTTGCCTCCCCACACCCAATCCTTTGTACATAAAAAACACACTTCATAAATAAAAATCTATTTTTGTTATTGTTGTGTAGTGAGGGGAGGGGAACCTTCAAGCTTTTGATGCAAACTGTTGATAAAGCTGTTTTGTTTCCACACCAGCATGTTTTAATGTGAACCTGGCAACTATAAATTGAAAATGCAACTGTAACAGGCATATAGTTTTACAGGGCAAAATGGGGATACAGCTGGCTCTGTTGATATGAGTTGCGGTGGGAGCGATGCAAGTGTCCACGTCAACACTATGGCCATCAAAAGTAATTGGCTTCATTCTTGGCAGTACAAATACATGAAGCAGAACTTGATCAGGCACCCGGGTGGAATGCCATCCCTTAGTCCCTCGAAAGTTAGCACTTGTAAATGGTGCTCAGCATGGGTAAACTTCTGTTGCTGTTGTCTGGATGTGTTCTCCACTGTGAATAAAAGGGAGAACTTTACGTTTCCAGACTTCTGTTATCTCAAAATCCTTTGCGGGCACTGAATTCCCTCAAAGTAATTATAAAGCAGAACAAGGACAGAACAGATGTCAGACATTTGAAGGAATAACTCCATTGAATAGTCACAGAGGCATCAATGTCTGCTCTTAGTGGAGGGATGGTGGCGAGGGTATTTGAAAATACTTGATTTTCCAGGGTTGTTGTATAACATGAATTTTTGTTTTGAAGTATAATTAAAAATACAGACAACACGCAACAGTATAAGATCAACTTCTTTTCTTTGGTGATGTGCGATTGTTGTTGAGGTTGATTAACATGTTTGTGCACATATATCACACCACATTTGGCTCAAATCCACCAGCTTTTCCATGCCTGAGAGTGAGGGGGGTGCTTCTTTTTTCTTGTAACTTCAAAAATGTCTAGAACATCAATTACTGCGTGGAAGGCAAGGCTAGTTTTAGATATCAACGGTCCCTTTTCTGAACCATCATTCTGAGTCATGGATAAGGCAAGCAAGGGAACATAGGAAGATGCCTTATAGTGAGTAAAACCATTGATCCATTTAGCTGAGTATCGTCTATACTGACTCTCCAAAGTTTGAGGCCAGAGTCCTTTCCAATTTTACTTAGCATTGCTGGGGATTAGAATAGAATAGAATAGAATAGAATAGAATAGAATAGAATAGAATAGAATAGAATAGAATAGAATCATAGAGTTGGAAGAGACCACAAGGGCCATCCAGTCCAACCCCCTGCCAAGCAGGAACACCATCAAAGCATTCCTGACAGGTGGCTGTCAAGCCTCTGCTTAAAGACCTTCAAAGAAGGATACTCCACCACACTCCTTGGCAGCAAATTCCACTGTCGAACAGCTCTTACTATCAGGAAGTTCTTCCTAATGTTTAGGTGGAATCTTCTTTCTTGTAGTTTGAATCCATTGCTCCGTGTCCGCTTCTCTGGAGCAGCAGAAAACAACCTTTCTTAAACCTGAGACCTTCTGCACACAAGGCAGATACCATACCATGGAGCTAGAATCTTTCCCCCAAAGAAGGGCGAGGTTTCAGGGTACATGTTCCTGAGACTGGCTCCAAGTGTGCAAATGATGGTTTTCAGGGAGACAGTTTTATATCGAAAGAATGCAGTGAGCCTTCTTTATAAGAGCTACAGTATGCTGCAACTCCCTTAGTTCTGATTTGTTCGACATTTGCCCATCGGTTTGTGCCTCTTCTGTGCCTTGTTCTTGTTACTTGACTTAGCCAGTTTCCATTCCATGTTCCCACCTCATTTCAGATAATTTGCCAGTTCCATCTCCGTTTGATCTGACCTTCTAACAATCCAGGCACACCCCTTGATTCTAAACATGCTAAAATCCTAAGAAGATCCCTGCTCTCTAGTCCAATATATGAGGTTCTTACATCAGCTGACCAGATGCTTTTTGAAGGCTTGCAACATAAATCTCCACACAAGCAATTCACAGTAACTGGTATTCAGAGGCATACTGCCTCCGGCAGAGGAGATACAATATAATCACCATGACTAGTTGAGCATTTCTGAGCTTCATCCTCAGTGAATTTGTCTAATCCTGTTTTAAACCTATCCAAGTTGGTACATTTTCTGGGAGCAAATTCCATATCTTTACCATGTGTTGTGTAACAAAGTGCCTCCTTTTGTCTGTCCTGAATATTCCCATTTTCAGTTTCCTCAGATGACCCTGAATTTCAGTATTTTGTGTGTGTGTGTGTGTGTGTGCGTGAGAGAGAGAGAGAGAGAGAGAGACCATGTCCCTGTTACTCACCTTATTTCCTAAGTTTAAAAGCCCCCATAAATCTTCATGAAAGTTATATAAGATCAACACAATATAGACTTCTTCCAAGCTCATATAGCAGAATTAATCCCTGATCCTTGGCCATATCTATTAGAGCCAGACTCTGCCCATGCAGAGCTTGTCTGAGGCCCAGGGCAGGAGTCTTGTTAGAATAAAGTTAGAAACTCAAAGGTCCTGGCTCTCTGAGGCTCAGGAAAAGTATACATGGCTGCTCCCCACTCTGCATGGGCCTCCTTAGACCTCATAGGTAAAGGTAAAGGGACCCCTGACCATTAGGTCCAGTTGTGACTGACTCTGGGGTTGCGCGCTCATCTCGCATTATTGGCCGAGGGAGCCGGCGTACAGCTTCATGTGGCCAGCATGACAAAGCTGCTTCTGGCGAACCAGAGCAGTGCACGGAAACGCTGTTTACCTTCCCACCGGAGTGGTACCTATTTATCTACTTGCACTTTGATGTGCTTTCGAACTGCTAGGTGGGCAGACCTCATACTCAGAAGTAATTCCTGACTGTTAAAGTGGTAGTTCCAATGCAGCGGGCTTGAGGATGAGTTAAAACAGAAGAGCTGATTCATCTCCAGTTGCTGACTGAAATCCCATCTTTTTTAAGACAGTGGCTATCAATCTTTCAGATTGCTGACCCCCCCACCCCCCGCCTTGTTGGCCCTGTGCCTCTGAGCTCTGTACTGTCTCTTGAATGCCAGAAGCAAGGCCCTCACTGACCCGTTCATCCTGGGGTGTCTCCTTGTTTACTCAAGTACTGTCAGTACCAAGATTTCTCTATACTAATGATATTGTGGAGTAAACTGTAGCCTCTGGCTGCATTACAGCAGAACCCTCTATTTTGACCTGGCAGGAAACAAGAATGAGGCAGAGATATATAAAGATTATATTAAAAGCATTACATAATTTGTTTCCCCTTTTCACACTTTTTATTAACTTGATGTTTAGATAAGAGCAACAATATAACTCTTTGTACAGAATTACAGGGGGGAGGGTTGACTGATGATGGGGTTTTGTTTTGTTTTTAGTTTCACATTTCTGATGTAAAAGGAAAGTATCAGCAGCCTTAATAAATTCTTTACACACGTGATTTTTTTAAACCTTTCTGTTAAGAATTTTTAATGCACCTTTCTGGGCACATAGATAAATAAGAATACATAGTAATTAGACAAATGAAATTATCACATCCCTTAATAAAAGTTCAGGGGGAAAAATAGCACATAAGCTCACCACATACTGAAAAACAATGATTTTCAGAATTCCTTTATGAGCTAGTAATGATAAAAACCAGTAATGGATATTTTCCGAGGAGTTGAGTTCCAAAGTTGTGGGGCCACCATTGAAAAGTCCCTGTCCCTGATTCTTATCAATCTGATAGCTCTTATCAGCAGGTAATAGTTCAATCCGATACATGAATACTCAGAAGTAAGTTCATTGAATTCAATGAGTCCTTCCCCAAAATAAGTGGGTATAGGATTGCATCCTAAGATGCGGATTCTTAACAGGGGTAAGAAGCATGCTGCTCTCCAGATATTGCTGGACTACAATTCACATCATCCCTGTTCTGTTTTCTGTTTTCTATCCTGCCCCAAAGTATTTTGTTAGAAAAAAGTGTTTGCTTGTCATCTGTAGCACAACTTATGCAAACTTAGGCTACAGTATGTCATGGCTACAGTATGTCAATGGAATAACACTGCTGGCACACTGTAAAAGCACAGTTATCATTTGAGCGATCAGTCAATTGAACAATACTTTCTGATAAGACCATTTTCTCTTTACCATAAAGTGAAGGCAGAAATATATATATCACGCCTGCCAATAAACTAAGGTTAGCAGATTGATATGCCAGCTCATACTTCATAATGCTTCACCCTTTGCCTATTGCAGCATAGAACCAATTACCTTGTTATCAAAAGTGGTAGTGGTTTTGGGACTGCATATGCAGGCAGCTATAATCAGAGAGGAAATTAGTTTTGCAGTGGGTGACAGTATTGGAAAGACACATGTGACAATCATGAGGCTTTTTGTCAGCTGAGTTTAATGCCTTGTCATTAAAAGTGAAAGTCACTTTTGATTTTTTGAAAACCGTTCACTTGCGTCAACAGAGAGTAATCTAGGAAGCTAATAAAAGGAAGGGAAAAGCTAGCCAAGACTACTGTCTGCTTCATAGGACAGCTATTAAGTCTGAGGGTGAGTTAATTAGTTTGGGTAGAATGTATTAAACAAAACACACACAAAAGGCTGAATTTTCTGAAGTCTCCTGACAAACCAGAATAGAAGTAGTGTGTAAAGCTGCTCAAAGGCAAGTGGAAGCTGTGAAACTTGGTTGTTGTTGAATTGTCCTCCCCTACCTATTATTTTAAAAGGGACTCAGGTGGCGCTGTGGGTTAAACCACAGAGCCTAGGGCTTGCTGATCAGAAGGTCGGCGGTTCGAATCCCTGCGACGGGGTGAGCTCCCGTTGCTCGGTCCCTGCTCCTGCCAACCTAGCAGTTTGAAAGCACACCAGTGCAAGTAGATAAATAGGTACCGCTCTGGCTGGAAGGTAAACGATGTTTCCGTGCACTGCTTTGGTTTGCCAGAAGCGACTTAGTCATGCTGGCCACATGACCCAGAAGCTGTACGCTGGCTCCCTTGGCCAATAAAATGAGATGAGCGCCGCAACCCCAGAGTTGTCCATGACTGGACCTAATAGTCAGGGGTCCCTTTACCTTATCTATTATTTTTGCCAAGCCCTGTTAGAAGTTCAGGCTTCCTTTCTACCATGCATTGCATCTACTGCATTCCTTAATTTGTTTGTTTGGTACATTCATTTCTCATCTTTTTTCCATCGTGGGTCTACAGGTATGGGGTCCCAATATGATCTGCTTTCCAGGCACTGACCAGACCCAGCAAGGTACTGTAGCTTCAGCAAGGTAGTAGCATCACATATGCTGAGCATACATACATTTGCTTGTTAGGAATTCCAACCAATTTTGGTGCATTTCTTATTGCCCAATTCAGGCACTGACCTCCTTGCGTTGTGAGACAACAGGAAAGGAGGGGCAGGACAGGGCGGAGCATGATAGTCCTGCATCAACACCCATGTTCCCACCAGTTGTAGCTTCAGACCATCTTGAGTTAAGCACAAGAACTGAGTGTTGAATCTTTTCAAGTTTGGCTGAATGCCCTCAGAATCTTTCATGCAAACCTTGTGTGATCTGGGTTGCTGATTGTGAAGAGCATATTCAGTTGAATGCATGAACATTCCCCCTTCAGATGTTCCCACTCAAGGCACAAAGACTGGGGTGGAATGAGTGAGGATGAGGATGTTGGGATGGGGCTAGCACTCACAGCCCTGCTCCTTGCCACAATGGAGATAAACACCTGAACAGGGCTTAGGGAACAATTGTCATAAAAATCACAGAGAAAGGTTTGGGGAGATCCCATTTATCTACGTGCATCTCATGTAGTGATTCTGTACAACATCAATGTGGGACACCACCTGGTTTACAAAATTACTGATGCTGAGACTGAACCAGAAGCAAGTCAAGAGCTATTAATCATGCCAACGTTATTATTTATGTGTCATTAATTATTGTAGACTAAGGGTGGCCTGCTGCTAGATTTTGTGCTTTCATGAACCTAAGTGACACCATCTCTTGCTGATGATCATAGTTTCCTATCACTGGAACTTCAAAAGACAAAGCTAATTAGCTATCCTTCCTACTAATTCTGTTGTCCTCTGAGACAACTCCAAATGTGTTAATGCTTGCTGGAACAAGACTAGGCATGTCGCTCCATATTAAGACCAAGAGCCAGATTCATTTATCTCTGTGTCCAAGCCTGAAAGATTTGATGACTATTCTTTATGTTTAGCAAAGAACTCATATTTATAACTCTTATTTCTGCAAAATTGTACATTTTGATGATAAACACACTTTTAGGGGCTAAATGATGCATATGTCTAGATATTTATTTTAAAATATGCAGCAAAAGAGTTGAAAATTCACTGAAATTAATGAACATTACTAAGTTTGGTACATTAATTTCAATAGGTCAGTAGGTCTACTCTGACTAAAACTTAGTTCGATACCACCTATTGTAATGCATATCAAAGGTTTGTATTGACTGCTAATATAGCACAAGGCATATTTTGTTTGTTTATGAATATCTTTTATCATTATTACTAATTACCATGATCTGATATATTAAGGTTGGCATGAGTTTCCGTAGTAGTCATTACTGTCATCATCCTCTGGATTGTTGTTTTATGTTCCATTAAAGGTAAAGGGACCCCTGACCATTAGGTCCAGTCGTGTCCGACTCTGGGGTTGCAGTGCTCATCTCGCTTTATTGGCCGAGAGCCGGCGTACAGCTTCTGGGTCATGTGGCCAGCATGACAAAGCCACTTCTGGCGAACCAGAGCAGCGCACGGAAATGCCATTTACCTTCCCGCCAGAGCGGTTCCTATTTATCTACTTGCACTTTGACGTGCTTTCGAACTGCTAGGTCGGCAGGAGCTGGGACCGAGCTACGGGAGCTCACCCCATCGCAGGGATTTGAACCGCCGCCCTTCTGATCAGCAAGCCCTAGGCTCTGTGGTTTAACCCACAGCGCCACCTGGGTCCTTTATGTTCCATTAGCTGTACACTAAACAAGGGTATCACAAGCTCCCATGGAAACTATAGCCCTATTCATGTGCTGCTCACACGTAGGGTATATCTGTGTTGACAGTAAGGATCGGACAAATTAGTTTCTCAATTTTCTAATCTTAAGTTCACTTTTCCACATTCCACCTTTTTAAAAGACCTCACAAAAATTCAGTACGACACAAACTCCCCCCTCTTTCATGTGAATAGACAAGGCTGCTGTCTTCACAGTCTAAGCCAACATCTCCTACCTCACTCATTTGTGATGAGGACTGTGGTGAGAAAAACCAAAATCTCCTTGACATAAAGAACAAAGGTCAGTTCCTCATCTTCAAGGTCAGGAGGCAGATGGTCCAGCCTCTTCACTGGTTTATGCCAAATGCTATTTACAGGTGAAACTCGAAAAATTAGAATATTGTGGAAAAGTCCATTTATGTAAGCAATTGTTTTCATTAGCTACTGGAGTTTAATATATGAGATAGACTCATGACATGCAAAGCGAGATATGCCAAGCCTTTATTTGTTATAATTGTGATGATTATGGCGTACAGCTGATGAAAACCCCAAAGTTGAAATTGTTACTTTGGGGTTCTCATCAGCTGTGTGCCATAATCATCACAATTATAACAAATAAAGGCTTGACATCTCGCTTGGCATGTCATTAGTCTATCTCATATATTCGTTTCACCTTTTAAGTTGAATTACTGAAAGAAATTAACCTTTCCACGATATTCTAATTTTTCAAGTTTCACCTGTATATTCAAATGGCCTTTCGTATTTGTGTCTTTTCAAATGTTCCTTTTACTTTATTCTAACCCTCTCATTTTATTCCCTTCATGTTCTCAGGCATATGTCCACAACTGTCAGGAACAGTGTGCTTTCCTGTCCTATCAGGAACTTTCTCTTAAATGGCATCTGGGATTCTAACAAGCGGCTGTTGAGATCATAAAAGTGCCCCAGTGGATTCATGTAGGCTGTCATTGAACTACATGTTCACATAATATACTCTCCAGTATATAATAAATCTTACCTTAGAACCAACTTAGGTGTTACGCATGCAAACATGCGTCTGCAAAACCACAAGGCTACACCGGAAGTTGTGTCTTTCAGAAACAATGCATTAAAACATGAACATCATATAAAAATATGATCCTGAGAGATCTACATTGGCTCCCAGTACGTTTCCGAGCACAATTCAAAGTGTTGGTACTGACCTTTAAAGCCCTAAACGGCCTCGGTCCTGTATACCTGAAGGAGCGTCTCCACCCCCATCGTTCAGCCCGGACACTGAGATCCAGCGCCGAGGGCCTTCTGGCGGTTCCCTCACTGCGAGAAGCGAAGCTACAGGGAACCAGGAAGAGGGCCTTCTCAGTAGTGGCGCCCACCCTGTGGAACGCCCTCCCAGCAGAGGTCAAAGAGATGAACAACTACATGACATTTAGAAAATATCTGAAGGCAGCCCTGTTTAGGGAAATTTTTAATCTGTGACATGTTAATGTATTTTAATATTTGTTGGAAGCTACCCAGAGTGGCTGGGGAGACCCGGCCAGATGGACGGGGTACAAATAATAAATTATTATTATTATTATTATTATTATTATTATTATTATTATTATTATTATATTAGGTTGAGGAATTTTTTTTTTAGAAAAATGTGCAATGTCAGCAAAATTGCATACATGATTGTGCATTTTAGGAAGTGGGGAAACTGATACAGAAGAGCCAGTGTGGTGTAGTGGTTAAGAGCGGTAGACTCGTAATCCGGGGAACCGGGTTCGCTTTCCCGCTCCTCCACATGCAGCTGCTGGGTGACCTTGGGCTAGTCACACTTCTTTGAAGTCTCTCAGCCCCACTCACCTCACAGAGTGTTTGTTGTGGGGGAGGAAGGAAAAGGAGAATGTTAGCCGCTTTGAGACTCCTTCGGGTAGTGATAAAGCGGGATATCAAATCCAAACTCTTCTTGAGAGCTGTAAAAATAAAAACTGAGAAAAAGTGAATTTGACAGATTCATCCATCCCTATAGATGAGAAGAAAATGTCACAGGAAGTATTTTCTCTCTGTCCTCAGGCAGAATAGTTGTGTTGAGAATCAGAGCACTCTTTGGGAAAGTTTTTTTTTTTTTTTAAAGTACACAGCCGGAACAGGCATTTTCCAAAGCTTGTTCTCCTTCATGGAGAGCACGTGTTGCGGTGGGGGCCAGCAAGTCACCCCTCTGTTGCTGGGCGGGATCGTATGGATGGCCACTTGTGATTGGACCCTGGGTGTAGTTGGGGAGAATTGTATGTTGCAATTTATTGATGGACAGCCCAGCGGATATATATTGGTGGGTTTGCAACGTGATCCCCCTCTTGGCTGCGTGCTTCTGATCACCCACCCTCCCTCCCTCCCTATATTTTAGGCCTCTGCGTTGACCTTGCTATGCCTGTCATGGGGTGTCTGCTGTTGGGGCAGGGGCCTGGTAGGAATTTTTCCATTTGGCTGATTGGCTGGTGCCATCTGGTTTTCGCCTACTGCGTAGCAAATAGTCACAACTTGTAAGGTTGGCGGTTAGGCATTGGTTATTATGTTGGTTGGAGGAGGGGTTATGATTGATTGCGTCTGCCCCTCCAATTGTTGCTGGTGTTAGGGGAATTCCATTAAAGGAATCCAGGGGCTCGATGCTTTTGTCCGAACCCCCGGTCGAGGTCTAGGGTCGTGTAAGAGCCCTGGGAGCCTGATGGGAGAGGGGAAGGTCAGACCACCTGGCTCCCTTTATCTCTCCAGAGGGTTTTCCCCTTACTGACGGTCGTCAGTTCTGTCCCCTGTGGGACAGATAGTCTTAACATATGCCTAAGCAACCACTCACATTGTTTGTATTTTAATAAAGTTGTGGCCAAAATCATGCCAAAAACCAAAACTAAAATTCTGACTGATGTTTGAATTATTTGAGGGCTGGTTTGGGGACCTCGACACGCAACCAGAGAGCAGACGAAATGCCAAAGAACCAGTAAAGTATAGGTGCCTGCTTGGAAGGAGTCTGTGGAAAGTAAACTCAACGTGTTTCAGTTTTGTTATTTTCCATCTCCAGAGAACCTGCACTTGGAAGTCATCACAGTGTTGATAACTAGGCTACGGTTCTAATGCTAGGTTTTAATGAGACCTGTTGCAAGGAATCCAGTTGCTGTGCACAGCCCAATATTTAACCAGGGTGAATAGCACCTCCCCACCATGTTAGTCTATTAACTTTTCTTTTCTTTTCAGTGTGTTTATGAGGAGCAGATTACAGTGTTCAGATACAGCATGTTGTTGTGCGCACAGCAGGTTCACACAGCTTGTGCTGGACGGCTTTTTAATTCAGCTAGTAAGATTAAAAAATGCAAGGATCCAGAGAGAAATACGCCGGTAAACGAGAGCATGCATAGCAAAGTTCTCCAGTTCTACCATGAGTACTATGCAGTAGGGATGGGGGATAACTTTGATTTGGTTCACATTGAAAGTTAAGCCTACATCATTTGCACTTTCCTAAACAATATGCAAGTGGACCACAGCTATCCTTTGGATAGCTCAGTTGGTAGAGAAGGAGGCTCTTAATCTCAGGGTGGTAGGTTTGAGTCCCAAAATATTCCAGAATTGTAGGGGGTTGGATTAGGTGATCCTCGTAGTCCCTTTCTCCAATTTTTCTCCATTCACAGTGTACAAAAAAGTATATGTTAGTAATAATAACATACAGAAACACATAATGTTAGGGGGATCTTAGACGAACCCACAACAGCAAAGATGTGTGCTAGTTGCTAGGAAAAAAAGAAAAACATTCTATGGAAATTCCAAGGACTAGAAAATGAGACAGAAGCAGGAAATTTGGTGCCAGGTCCCACCACTGAATGATATCATTTATAACTATTTGAAGCCTAGCACCTGAGACTTTGTGGGGATTTATCTCCTTTGCTTCTCATACTTTTTAAAGTAGATTACGAACCATCCAGGCACATGCCATAAAAGTGCTTTGACAGAAAGGCAGTATATAAACGTAGTAAACACACATTAATCTCTGTGCTGTGCACAGTACCTAACATGCCTTTGGTGCAAAGTAGGAGTGAACAAATTTGTTCTTATTTTTCCAATCTTAAATCATAGAAACATAGAAACATAGAATCATAGAGTTGGAAGAGACCACAAGGGCCATCCAGTCCACCCCCCTGCCAAGCAGGAAACACCATCAAAGCATTCCTGACAGGTGGCTGTCAAGCCTCTGCTTAAAGACTCCAAAGAAGGAGACTCCACCACACTCCTTGGCAGCAAATTCCACTGTCAAACAGCTCTTACTGTCAGGAAGTTCTTTCTAATGTTTAGGTGGAATCTTCTTTCTTGTAGTTTGAATCCATTGCTCCGTGTCCTCTTCTCAGGAGCAGCAGAAAACAACTTTTCTCCTTCCTCTATATGACATCCTTTTATATATTTGAACATGGCTATCATATCACCCCTTAACCTTCCCTTCTCCAGGCTAAACATACCCAGCTCCCTAAGCCGTTCCTCATAAGGCATCGTTTCCAGGCCTTTGACCATTTTGGTTGCCCTCCTCTGGACACGTTCCAGCTTGTCAGTATCCTTCTTGAACTGTGGTGCCCAGAACTGGACACAGTATTCCAGGTGAGGTCTGACCAGAGCGGAATACAGTGGTACTATTACTTCCCTTGATCTAGATGCTATACTCCTATTGATGCAGCCCAGAATTTTGTTCTTTCTCAGATGAGTGGCACATCATTTCCTATTTAAATTGGGTGTGTATTGTGCTGTTTTTTTAAAGACTGTGCCTCTTATCCCAAGGTCTAAGGACAGGGAAGGTTAAACTCAATTAGAGAATGTTTCCTTGGGAAGTTACTTCTCTCTTTTTTTAAATATCACAAGTCCCCTTTCTCAGCAGCCATAATGATCTATCACAGCAAAGAAAAGGAAGGTAGATTAAAATTGGAAAACGAAGAGGGCAGATTGCCTGCCTGATTACGGCAAGATTGACTTGAGTCTCCAAGTGAACCTTCGCTGCGAGACTCGCTTCTCCTTTCTGAAAACAGAGTTGCAGGGGTCTGTTTTGCCAGTGGAGCCTTGGGGGGATTTTCAACAGCTATTACATTCACAAATATTAGTTCAGAGCCAAATCCTAGGTAAAATAATGTCTGCAATTAGCATGCAGAAGCTTTCCTCTGGGCAGGGAAAGACAAGCTTGCTTGCTTGCTTTTTGTAAAAAAAAAATACTAGGCCATTTAAAGAGTAATAACACATGCGGTGCAATTGTCAGAGCTTGAATTGTTTATTTTGCAAAAGGCTGTCATGTAGACTTGTCCTTGCATCAGCCGCAGAAGTTCTAGATGAGTAGCAGCTGCACATTTCTGAATGACCTTTCGGTAGCTTAGGCAGGAGACTAAGCTGATCAAAGAAAGCCAGAGCCCATATTCACCAGAGAAAAATAAAGACTTGCACTGTGGTTTTTGTTGTTTTGTTAAATATGCTGACCATTACTGTTGAGTATGGAAAGTGCTTGCATTTCCCCCTGTGTTGTATTATTTAACTCCATTCTGCCCAGCCCGATTTATCAATCCCAGTGTGTTTTCAGCAGGAGTTAGAAGATGCGTTTGCACTGCACATAAATCAATAATAGTAGCTTTCACTACCTTGCACCTAATGTGCTGAGTAAATGGTTCATATATGTATATTACTGAAACAGCTGCTATAGCCACTTACAAGAGTAGAGATTTCAAAGAGAAAGTATGAAAAACAGCAATAAACATAGATGTACATCTTTCAGAAAAGCCTGGAATAGAAAAGAAAAGAAAAAATCAATCTAAATCAGCAACTTTCTTAAGACTTTTGGGGGGAGGAAAACAGCATGAAATTTTCTAGGACAGTGATTTCCAAACCATAGTGCCACAGGGGTGTCAGAAGCCCTGTGAGTTGGTTTTCAGAAATAGGTGCTTAACAGACAGCTAGCTATAAGAGGGTAATTTCTAAGACATGAGATGGGGTTAGTAGATAAGATCAAAGATGAGGAGTGGATCCTATTTGTAAAAGCGTTGATAACCACTATTACAGGCTTGCAATTTTCACCTGCAGTGAAGCAGAGTCCCTTGTAGCTTAGATTCTGACAAAGGGAGAAGGATTGGCCATCTAGCATATCATATCTTCATCTATTTCTTCTAACCTTTTGGACACACTTTAGCATGATACTTAAGCCTAGTGGTAAGGATACTTTATAGAGGGGGAAAAATGTAAGTAGAAAAGTGAAAAGCTATGTTATTTTGGATATTTCAGTATGTTACCCACTCCCTTTCTGATATTCTGAATAGTAAGTTTGAGCAAATGGCCTTTCAAGTACAGGTGGGGAGGGTTGGTAGCCAGGTATAAACAAGATGGCCAGGACATAATGGTTCACAGGACACACACACACACACACACACACACACACACACAACTATGGATATTCCAGACCAGGAGTGGCTAATCTGTGGACCATATCCAAGCCCCCAAGTTGCTTGTGCCTGCACCCAAGACTCTCACATTTATCTTTTTTTTTTTTAATTAAAAATTCACACTTTTTATTTTTGACTACTCCTATAGGCCTGCCAATGGACGCGGGTGGCGCTGTGGGTTAAACCACAGAGCCTAGGGCTTGCCGATCAGAAGGTCAGCAGTTCGAATCCCCGCAATGGGGTGGGCTCCCATTGCTCGGTCCCAGCTCCTGCCAACCTAGCAGTTCGAAAGCACATCAAAGTGCAAATAGATAAATAGGAACCGCTCTGGTGGAAGGGAAACGGCGTTTCCATGCACTGCTCTGGTTCGCCAGAAGCGGCTTTGTCATGCTGGCCACATGACCTGGAAGCTGCTCTCGGCCAATAAAGTGAGATGAGCGCCGCAACCCTAGAGTCGGACATGACTGGACCTAATGGTCAGGGGTCCCTTTACCTTTAACAGGGTGAAAAGATAAGGGTAAGGATTATTAACTCCTTTTTAATTAAGATTATTTAGCGTATAGCTCATCTTTCTGTTTAAAAAACGGCTGTCAACACTTACATTGAAAGGCGACTTACAACATAAACCAAGTGTAAGTACCCTGTGACTCTGCAGACGTTGCTGAACTACAACTCTTATCATCCCTAGCCAGTTGTATTCTAACAACATCTGGAGGGCCACAGACCCCTCACCACTGAGGGCTCACCCACATTGGAATTTAATATGGATTTGAAGCTGCTTGTTTCATATATATATATATATATATATATATATATATATATATATATATACACACACAGACACATACATACCGTATATATATATATATATATATATATATATATATATATATATATATCCACAATAAGTCCTCCCCATCCAAGTGACAGCCTGCACTCCCCAACCCCTCCAGCTAAATTCAAAGTTTCTCAATTGGTGGTTTATCTAATAAAAGAATAACATACAATATTAAATCACATTACTCATTATGTGGTTGGACTTTTTTACATGTGTGTTGATATTTTGTTGCCATATGTCCAGAATTTCTCGGACATATCCGGGATTCATCTGTCAGAAATAGCGTCCGGGCAGAATCCCCCCAAATTGGTTAAAATGTCCCATCTTTTCTGACAATTGACCATACTGGCTGGAGTGGTGACAGCTGAAGACCAAATAAAAATCTGAATGGCACCAAGTTAGGTGCTGGTGACTTACCATGTTGTTGCTTCAGAATACCTTCCCCGCAGATTTCTAAAGAAGCCACTTTCCCCTAAATAACTATTAAGTTTCCCAAACTCAGAATAGTTCTTTGATGTGGACAATGGCTTCTCCATCTGGTTACGCCAATATCCATATACTTTAATGGAGTAACACAATTTCTGTTCTTTCCCTTCATAAGTATCACATTGGTTGAAGAAGAAAATTTAGCAACCACCTCAAAAGGAAATCAGCGATGGGCAAACTCCTTGACTGGATTTGTGATTGGTTTTGTATTTATAAGCTTGAAATTCATAAGTTTTCTCAACAACTGTTCAAGGGGGGTGGGAAGCTAACCAGATTTTGAGAGTTCGCTCCTGGCTGCCACGAACATGTACTTAATCACACAGCCTTCATGAATGGTAGGTTCTCAGCACCAGTCATTAATGATTTCTGCTTGGAAATGCAACTGCTTTTTACCCTTCCCAAACAAATGTACCCAGGAAGAATATACGGTTTTATATGTGGATGAGAGAAAACAACCACCCCGCAAAATGTTTGCAAGAAATGATCTAGTGAGCTGATACAGAGATAATATATATATCAAACAAAAAGCTGCTTGCTCAGATAGTCCTTCTGGTTTACAGAAGTCAACAAGAGTTTCATCAAATATTAGATAGCTGAAATGTTAAAGAACTGCTGCAGTTGTATCCAGAAGTATTTCCCAGGGAAATTAAGCCTGAATCAGAATGCACCCAACGTTTATGAGTGGGACAAATTTATATTCCAATACAGATGGCTATGGAATTTGGTGGCGTCTTTGTAAGAAGCTAATCAGATGTGTCATTTGCCAGCAACTGAACAAATATGGAGGGCACTGAAAGAAAAAACCTGAAAGTGAGAGCTGGACCATAAAAAAAGGCTGATCGCCGAAGAATTGATGCTTTTGAATTCTGGTGCTGGAGGAGACTCTTGAGAGTCCCATGGACTGCAAGAAGTTCAAACCTATCCATTCTTAAGGAAATCAGCCCTGAGTGCTCATTGGAAGGACAGATTCTGAAGCTGAGGCTCCAGTACTTTGGCTACCTCATGAGAAGAGAAGACTCCCTGGAAAAGACCCTGATGTTGGGAAAGATGGAGGGCACAAGGAGAAGGGGACGACAGAGGACGATATGGTTGGACAGTGTTCTCGAAGCTACCAACATGAGTCTGACCAAACTGCGGGAGGCAGTGGAAGACAGGAGTGCCTGGCATGCTCTGGTCCATGGGGTCATGAAGAGTCGGACACGACTAAACGACTAAACAACAACAATTGGGACAGAGTGATTTTTGCAGCTATTGTTAAAGTTGCAAAACAATGAAGCATGGGACAGAGCAATGAAGAAATTTTTGAAACAACAATGGGCTATCAGCTTTGCCCAAGGCATGATGGAAAACAGCAAAACATGATGGAAAGACATGACATCTTACAATGACATAAAGAAATACCACAGACAGAATAATTGCCACACACAGGAAGAACAACGGTATAGTTTGAGTTCCTCACTTGCAGATTTATAAATCATTTAATGTGCCAACACGAACAGAAGTTATTAATATTGCAGTTGCTGTATAAGGGATGATTATTATGACCGGAATGTAACGGAAATTAATAACGCAGAAATAAAGCAAATAATCAAGCCATCAATTCTAGCACGTGGGGCCCACCTTATCTAAATTATATAATTTGGTATTTGAACTATTGGTATTAATAATTGTATTATAAATTGCAATTGTTATAATGAGGCTATAATTGGATTGTAATTGAAAACTAATAAATAAATTATTGTCATAAAAAGAAAGAAAGAAAGAAAGAAAGAAAGAAAGAAAGAAAGAAAGAAAGAAAGAAAGTGCATAGCATAACAGCATAAACCAGGGGCAGAATGGACTTATAAATAACTAGGAAATCTTCCTGCTGTTGACTACTTACTAGAGTTTGAAGAAAATAAGTCTCACAGTAGTTCCAGTTCAAATTAAGCCTTGGAAAAAGACCATAGGGAAAGAGAATGTTTCTGTAATCACTTTTTAAATTCCTGATTGAGTGGCTGTGAATTTTTACAAAGACACACAGGCAGGTGGAGAGAAGTGGAATTATCATTGTTACAAATGTGGAGGACTGTATTTTCTTTCCTGCCTGGGCTCTGTGGCTATCAAAGTCTGTCCTTGCCACTTTGCAGAATAATAATAATAATGCCTTAAACCCCCCTTTTAACTTAAAGAAAGATGTGCTGCTATACAGTTTTTATTACAGTTCATTCCAACATTGCTCAGGTAACATATGAAGCTCAATTCCCCATAGATTCCTCCCCACACAACAGATTTAAGTTGCATCTTCAATTCTAAGGCAGCAAAACATTATACAGGGCAGCAGGGGTGCCAACAGGAATATGTGGTTTGGGCTTTCTATCCAAATAAAATAAGTGGATACAAATTTGCATAATGTTTGCATATACATTCTGTTATTTGCAATTTTGTGTCCTCTTTTGCAGGTGGAATGGAAGACCCAAAAATAAATCAGTGGTCACGCACAAGTAATAAAATGTCTGACTGACAGACAGTGAACAGGTAAGATTTCTCCATAATTGTATTTGCAAAGTGGTTGAATTTTCTGCCTGCCACACGGCTGTTAAAGCCACAAGAACCCTACTTTCACTCAAATGCCAACCCTAAACTATACGAAAAACTCACATTTAATGAATTGTGAAGCAATTATGTTAGTGCAGGTGTCCAGCAATTAATCTTTTGCTGGCCATAACAGGCATAGTATTTCAGATGGAGGTAAGATTCAATGTTAAGACCGTGTTCCTGGAAGACAAACATACTTAGCTACGAGTGATCACCAAAGAAGAAGAAGAACAGTAATCCTGTTCATGTGTGGATAGGTTCAAGATTTAAATTGTTAAAAAGCAAGGAAAGTATTTTTTGTGATTAATATCTCATAATAAGCATAAGTCAAATAACCACCTCCATTCCTTATGTATATTTTTGAGCAAAAAGGATTTGAGATTGACACACTCCCAGGCATCCTATATTTTGTCCCAGGGATGGGAAAATAATTAATTATCCTTCCCCATATATTGCTGCTACAATAAACTTAACACATAGTGTACAGGTACCACCCACCAAAAAGAGCTGCAGTTCTCTAGAAAAAAAACACCAACACATCAAGAGAATAGATGGCAGCATTTCAGTTGGAAAGCTCACTGAATGCATTTTACTCTGCCCCACACTTCTAAGAAAGTACCAGATCTCAGATGAACCTACCACAGAAAACGCCACCTGCAAACTGCTTTTGATTAGAAATTGCAGTTCTTTGGCACTCACTACCTGAAATGTAATGAAATGAAATGGACTGCAAGAAGATCAAACCTATCAATTCTTAAGGAAATCAGCCCGGAGTGCTCACTGGAAGGACAGATCCTGAAGCTGAGGCTCCAATACTTTGGCCACCTCATGAGAAGAGGAGACTCCCTGGAAAAGACCCTGATGTTGGGAAAGATGGAGGGCACAAGGAGAAGGGGACGACAGAGGACGAGATGGTTGGACAGTGTTCTCGAAGCTACCGACATGAGTCTGACCAAACTGCGGGAGGCAGTGGAAGACAGGAGTGCCTGGTGTGCTCTGGTCCATGGGGTCACGAAGAGTCGGACACGACTAAACGACTAAACAACAACAACCTGAAATGTAGGAAATAGGCCCTAGGATACCGGTCTTGAAAGACCTACACTGGCTCCCAGTACGTTTCCGAGCACAATTCAAAGTGTTGGTGCTGACCTTTAAAGCCCTAAATGGCTTCGGTCCAGTATACCTGAAGGAGCGTCTCCACCCCCATCATTCTACCCGGACACTGAGGTCCAGTGCCGAGGGCCTTCTGGCGGTTCCCTCACTATGTGAAGCCAAGTTACAGGGAACCAGGCAGAGGGCCTTCTCGGTAGTGGCACCCGCCCTGTGGAATGCCCTCCCTTCAGATGTCAAAGAGAACAACAACTACCAGACCTTTAGAAGACATCTGAAGGCAGCCCTGTTTAGGGAGGCTTTTAATGTTTAATAGATTATTGTATTTTAATGTTCTGTTGGAGGCCGCCCAGAGTAGCTGGGGAAACCCAGCCAGATGGGCGGGGTATAAATAATAAATTATTATTATTATTATTATTATTATTATTATTATTATTATCCATCCATCACTCTCTGTCTTCCTCTCTGTGTGTAACCAATCAAATATCATGTTGGTTCAAGTGATTCTCTATATATGAATTGTCCTCATACCTGTTTACAAACATTCCTCATATTTGCTAATCCATTATAGTTTGTAGGGACCGATGAGTATTCTATTTTTATTTAGGCTCTATTTTTATTTAGGCTTTATGAAGGCTTGTGCCTTTATTTCTTTTTGTCTGCCCTACTTTAGGATTGAAACCTTAGGTAGATGACAATTTATTTATTGTGGCTAGAACTATTTGAATAAAAAGGAGAAGCCTTAGAAAGAAGAGTGAATTTAAAAGGTTTAGCACGTTACGTTAATGAGTAAAATAACTACATTTAAACAAGCCTGGAAAGGATGGTTGCAGTATTCCAATTACATTAATGTTGGCTTCCATAGTTTATTGAAATAAGATCACCTCTTCTGAGACACTAAGCGCTACAGTAATCAAGGATGCTTTAATTTAATTTTGTAAACCAATATCTATAAAGAAGTAAATTATAGAACAATTTATATCGAATTCTACTCTCCATTGTTTTCAATGAGTACGTAGCAAATATTTATCTTTGACTTATTGTGTGATACTTTGGAGTTGTTGGTTGCTAAATATTGTGTGCATTGAGTTACAATGTTTATCTCTATGTTAGAAAATAGAAACGGAATACAGCAACATGCTGAGACTTGATATCTTAGAAAATATGGGCTGATGAGGGATGTATTAACGACTGTGACAATGCCTTAAAACATCATCTCATACTATCTTATACACATGTCAATTCAAATATATAGTAGGCATGGAAGGATCAGCCCCTTTCCCTTCCCTGCCAGTTTCAAATGTACTTGTTTTAGATTTTTTCCATCCTGCTTTGTTTTTTGCATTTTTATACATATTTTCTACATATTTTTTCCACACATTCTTCCACTAAAATACCGGTATGTATTTTTATGGTGCACTTTGCATTTTTCTTAAAGTATGCATTTTATGCATGCCCCCCCCTCCCACGAAAACAATGTATGTTCTACACATTTATTTGCTTTGGAACAACACCATAACATTTAGAGACATGTATCTGATTAATAGCTGCATTCCAATCCCCATATCAATCTGGGAGAGGCAAGTTAGGTTTATTCACTTCATAAATGCAGACCAAATAAATTTCTTCTCCATCTCTAATATTTAGCGTTGAAATGTTAAGCTCTCAAGCAACAGCAGTTTGGTGTGGACTTAAGGAAATATATACCATGATATGACGTGAGCCTCTTGGGCTTGCCGATCAGAAGGTCTGCAGTTCGAACCCGTGCAATGGGGTGAGCTCCCATGCTCTCTCCCAGCTCCTGCCAACCTAGCAGTTTGAAAGCACACCAGAGTGAGTAGATAAATATTCCTGCCACAGGAAGGTAAACGACGTTCCCGTGCCCTCTGGTTTCCGTCACGGTGTTCTGTTGTGCCAAAAGTGGTTTAGTCATGCTGGCCACGTGACCTGGAAAGCTGTCTGTGGTCAAATGCCAGCTCCCTCGGTCTGAAAGCAAGATGAGCGCCGCAACCCCATAGTTGCCTTTGACTGGGCTTAACTGTCCAGGGGTCCTTTCCCTTTACCTTTACGCCATGATAATTTATAAACCAAGTTTTTAAAATGCCATGAAAGTCAAGAATCAGGCATCCCCAAACTCAGCCCTCCAGATGTTTTGGAACAAAAATTCCCATCATTCCAGACCACTGGTCCTCTTAGCTAGGGATGATGGGAGTTGTAGAAGAAGAAGAAGAAGAAGAAGAAGAAGAAGAAGAAGAAGAAGAAGAAGAGTTTGGATTTGATATCCTGCTTTATCACTACCCGAAGGAGTCTCAAAGCGGCTAACATTCTCCTTTCCCTTCCTCCCCCACAACAAACACTCTGTGAGGTGAGTGAGGCTGAGAGACTTCAGAGAAGTGTGACTAGCCCAAGGTCACCCAGCAGCTGCATGTGGAGGAGCGGGAAAGCGAACCCGGTTCCCCGGATTACGAGTCTACCGCTCTTAACCACTACACCACACTGGCTCTCAGTGTGTCCCAAAACATCTGGAGGGCCGAGTGTGGGGGTGCCTGTAGATTATGTGATACATGGAGCTGCATTGAAACAGATTGAGATGTTTTTTCAGTCTCAGTAGTATTTACTGACCAAGACGCCAGGCGAGACCAAAGACTAGTAAAGTCCACCTCCTCCTAATGCTGTAGTGTCTACAGGTGCCCAACTGACACTTCATCATGACCAGCCAGAGAAAGGACAGAACTTAATGAATATGATGTCCCTGTGCTGAATCATGTTCTGAGACTCTGTGCATGTCTCCCTTTCTTAACATGGTCATAGATCAAAAAACAGAAACAGGTGGTCACACTTACCCATCAGTGGTGGCTGCTGCTCATTGGAACTGGAGAGGCAGAAGACAGAGTCAATGACAGCTCTTAAAGCCCAAACACTGCTCCGGACCAGTGGAAGAGGAAGTTACACTGACTGGGTGTCCCCCTTGCCTGTGCCCACTCTAGGGAAATAAGAAATGTTGCATTTGACTGCACCAATGGATTGCATCCCACAGGGCCAGACAGATGCTTGTCCCCAAGGATGAGGTGACTAACCACTGTGCTGTAGAAAACTAAGGAAGTAGAGTGACTTATTCCTGTTTGTTCAGATCCAGGACCTCTTGGCCATGATAAAAAAAAAAGTGGAGATAATTATAGGAGGCTTAGATCAAGGCCAGAGCTGTACCTTCAGGTCAGCTTTAGGCAAACCCCTAATTAATACGGAATTTAGTATTCTGAAGAACGTTGGTTGGCTACTATGTTTAATCCATACGTTCTCACTCTTTCTAAGTTAGATCCCTATTTCAGCATATATCACTTTTCGAAAATCAATATGACAGTCCAAGCTCAGTGAAAATATACAGCGGGGGGGGGGGAGAGGAGCAGAATAAGTAAGAAGTGTTCCATGCAAATGGGAATATTTTCATATTCGTGAGCATTTCCCCCTGAGTTAAATGAACGGCAACAAACTACAAGGTCTATGCCTGTTGAATTATACATAGCAGATAGTCAATGTGCTAATTTTATTTGACTTTTGCAACATTGTTTACTGTTAGTTAGGATAGGCAAAAGTATTAGATACCTTACATTGACCTGCAGCTGATCATGTTAAAGCACCTGTACTACAACGATTCAACATCAGGAAGTTGCCTATGACTTGCAAATAAAGCAAGCTTCCCTTAAAACTCTTGTGACTACTTAACATAACCCACATGTATAGCAGGGTTGTGAAGGTGCATGCTGGATTTGCTCTCTGCCTCCAGCAATAACCATATAGTTGCAGTGCACACGATTTGGGAAGCCAGTGCATTGATATAAGGTTGGTAAGCGTGCAAGGTGTTTTGCAGCTATGGAAAAGCAGTTCTTGGAATAAAGTAATTCAGGTTAATCCACTGAATTAATTCAAAACATTCTGAATTACACCTGTAATTTCCAGGTGAGCTGAATTGATGATGATGATGATGATGATGTGTAGGAATTATTGCTGTCAAATAAGGAGGATGGTAAGGATCCGCTAGGCCAGGGGGTCAGCAAACTTTTTCAGCCGTGGGCTGGTCCACTGTCCCTCAGACCATGTGGTAGGCCAGACTATATTCCTTTTTTTGGGGGGGGGAATTGAATGAATTCCTATGTCCCACAAATAACCCAGAGATGCATTTTAAATAAAAGGACACATTCTACTAACAACAACAACAAACTTTATTTGCATAGCCTACAGGCCATTGCATCAAAAGACACATATTACAGATGCTGGTAAAAAGCCCTATATAAACCAATAAAATGAGCTGAATCAAAATTCAGCACAACACAATTAAAACAAGATGGGTGAGATCTTAATTATGAATTCAAGCAGAGGGCACTATTGTCATTCAGCTGGCGGCCCTCAGTCTCATGGCCCTCTCAATAAATCTGGCTACCTTCTCCGTTGTCTGGGTATTCTGGTCTGCCAGGAGGAAAAATAGTATGTCCTCGGATGAACGGCCCGGAATGGCGGATATGAGTGGCGTGACGATCTCATCCCTCAGGTCTTTATATAAGGGGCAAGACAGGAGTACATGTGACACAGTCTCCACAATGCCAACTCCGCAGGGACAGAGTCGATTCTGGTATGGTGTTTTTGAGAATCGGCCTTCAAGGACAGCGGAAGGTAGCATATCCAGTCTGGCCAGCGTGAAAGCTCGTCTGTATTTTGGAATGGTTAAATTGGACAGGTATGATGCCCGGGAGTCCAGGTAGGAGGGTGGAAGATGAATGTACCATGCACTAAATTTCTTGATGATGGCCAGATTATTTTGCTGTTCGGTATTCTTCAGGCGCTGGTTTATGAGGCTTTTTGCCTTGGATGGGCCCATTATAAGTAAATCCTGTGCGTGCAGGCCGCATGAAAGGAGTTTTTGGTGCACAGCCTTTGCCCATGCGCCTTTGTGTACATCCCGTGTAACTAGGTGCAGTAATCCAGATGGATTTAAGTTTAGACGGAGCCAGTAGTTAAGTGTTCTTTGCCAAATTCGTGTTTCGACAGATAAAAGGCTGGCCTCAAGGCGTAGAGCCGCATTTGGTGCACATGATGGAACGGCAAAAATCTGTCTTAAAAATTTTGACTGGACTGTTTCAAGAATACTACACTGATTCCCCGTCCAAATTGGAGCCCCGTAGAGTAATTGCGCCAGAGGTTTTGCTTGGAATACCTCTAGGGCTGCTGGAATGTACCTGCCTCCCTTCGTATAGAAGAAGCGCGACAGAATCTTGGAGCTTTGGAATGCTTTTTCACTGGCATATTTTTGGTGTGCCACCCACGACCCTGTTGACTGGAAGACAATTCCCAGGTATTTGAAGGCCTTGACCTGCTCTATTATCTGACCATCCATTACCCATCTGTGTGGTCTATGTCTCCTAGCGAACACCATAACCTTAGTTTTCTGGCAGTTCACCACCAATTGTTCTCTCCTGCAATAAGCCGAAAATTCCCTCATCAGTCTTTTGAGGCCAATTTTAGTTCGTGAGAGGAGAACCGCGTCATCCGCATACAGTAGCACTGAAATTGGTTTTTCAGCCAGTTTGGGGGAGTGGAACTCCGGGCCTGTTAGGCAGTTAATCATGTCATTGATATATAAGTTAAACAAGGCTGGGGCTAAAATGCAACCTTGTTTGACCCCTTTGGTGGCTGAGATAGGGCCGATGAGTTGCCCGTTGAGTGAAGTTCTTACGTAAAGCTTGGTGTCTTTGTAAAGACAGTTTATCAATAGCAGTAGTCTTTTATCAATGCTAGTTGTATTCAGTTTGGTCCAAAGTCTGACTCGTGAAATTGAGTCGAAGGCCGCCTTCAGGTCTATGAAGGCTGCATATAGCACCCCGCGTGTTTTTTTGGCATATTTATCAATGAGATGTGCTAGTACAAAGCAATGGTCTATTGACACATTCTACTCATGTAAAAACACACTGATTCCCGGACCGTCCGTGGGCAAGATTTAGAAGGCGATTGGGCCGAATCCGTCCCCCGGGCCTTAGTTTGCTGACCCCTGTGCTAGGCCATGTGGGAGGCCTAGCTGCGAGGAAGAAAGATGAAGGTGGAATCGATATAGAGCTTGGGCAATGTGGAAGCCAGAAAAGAAAATAAGAAGATGAAGCCAGGGCAAATCAAGAGGGAGAAAGGTTGAAGTATGATGCCTTTTTCAGAGAGTATGGAAAAGGAGCATAGCAAGCTTCTTTATACTGAGTCAGATCATTAATTACCCAAAATTAAATTCATTCATTTACCAATTCTGCTAACCAGCCTTAATCAGAGTTTACAATCAGCTCAGTTTGTCTATAAAGTCATTTCAATGAAGATCAATCATTAATTCAAGATGCGAAGTTTCCTGTAAACTGCTAATTAAAAGCAACACTGGGAAGGAATGGATGTAGTGTGTTGCCCACATTAATTGACCACCAGAATAGCTTGCATAAGGATAAAGCTTTTGAAAACATAAATCAGTTTATTAATATCCTCATAAAGATTATTTAGTACCTAAAAAGGTGTCAGGGACGCAGGTGGCGCTGTGGGTTAAACCACAGAGCCTAGGGCTTGCCGATCAAAAGGTCGGCGGTTCGAATCCCCGCGACGGGGTGAGCTCCCGTTGCTCGGTCCCAGCTCCTGCCCACCTAGCAGTTCGAAAGCACGTCAAAGTGCAAGTAGAAGCGGGAAGGTAAACAGCGTTTCCATGCGCTGCTCTGGTCCTCCAGAAGCGGCTTTGTCATGCTGGCCACATGACCCGGAAGCTGTACCCTTGGCCAGTAATGCGAGATGAGCGCTGCAACCCCAGAGTCGGTCATGACTGGACCTAATGGTCAGGGGTCCCTTTACCTTTAAAAAGGTGTCAAATATTTCCTTCCAGGGTAGCCAACACTGTTGTTGGACTACAACTCCCAGCAGTTCCAGCCAGCATGCACAGTGGTCACAAATTGTGGGAGTTATAGCTTGAAAACCTCTGGAAGTCTGATTGGCTAAGTCTGATTTATCTAATGAAGTCTTATTTGGCTCCCCACCACATGTACTTACTTATTCAGCAATCCACACTTTGCAGAGTCAATTCTCTCAATGCACAGCTTCTCAAGAGATGATTAGAGACTTAGCCCATAATCTGGCCACCCAAAAGCACTAGCACCCTTAAACCTTGCGCTTGTGTGATGCTAGTGGTTGTTTTATATGGATTAGCCTCCACCAGTAGTAGCCTGGTTGGCAACCAAAAGGAATTGGAGTTGACTGAGCCTTCTCATCTTAGAGGAATGGTGGAGTTGCTGTGGTTGTTCCTGGTGGTGGGTGGAAGTGGCAAGGCAGGTGAGTGGGGAAAATACGGCACCCCTAATTGATTTATAAAATATGTTTGTTGTGAGTGCACTCCAAAAGGGCAAGCAATAGCACCCCAAAAATCCTGGTCTTAGTGGAAGTAAGATGAACTGTTTTCCACACAGTTCCTCAGTGGCCCCAGTTACCTTATGCCAGCCAATGTTAAATGGACTTGCATCCAAGGGTAACCTGGATTACTTGGTAATCCAGATGCAAATCCAGTAGTGATTGTGAGCTTCTCACATCTTTTCCTCCAGTGAAGGAAATGGTGTGGTTGTTGCAGTAGCTGTGAAGGAAGGGGGGGCATAGGTATCCCAGATTGCTTGTTAGTCTCCATTAGCTTAGAACGAACACATCACGTTCCGGGATATGAGTCAACTGGAAACAGGCTAACCACAGTACAAGGACAAGATAAGAGCAGTCGTAAGATTATGCACAAGGGCCCAGCCAAAGTACAGGAGGAAGGAACTTCCTTATAAGGTTACAGAACCTTATGAGGTTATTCCTTATGTAGAAGGAGAAAGGATCTTCCTTATAAGGTGTACAGAACTCCGGGGTAAAAGTGTATAAAAGCTGCATGCAAACAGCATTTGGGCGCGCTTGCTGTGAACTATCACACACAGTGGCGTAGCGTGGGTTGTCAGCACCCGGGGCAAGGCAAGTAATTTGCGCCCCCTAACCCGTGGATTTTAGTACTCGAGTCTCTTCCACTAGATTAGTTAAAGAAGGTCCCAGTTCCAATCCTACCCCTCACCCACCGCTGCAACATAGACTCATAGTATTGTAGGGTTGGAAGGGTTCCCCAAAGGTCCTCTAGTCCAACCCCCTGCAATGCAGAGGAATCACAGCTAAGGAACTCCTGCCATATAGGCATCCAAACTGTGTTTAATAACCTTCAGTGAAGGAGAGTCCACTACCTTCCAAGGCAAAATAATGTAATTGTGGAGTTGAAAGGGCCCTCAAGGGCCATCTAGTCCAACCCCCTGCAATGCAGAAATCACAGTTACAAGAATTCCTGACAGATGGCCACCCACTTTCTGTTTGAAAACCTCCAGGGAAGGAGAGTCCACACCCTAGCTTCTTTGCAATATGTTTTGTATTTTATCTGTCTTGTTTAACTTTTTGTAAGCCACCCTGAGTCCCGTTTTTTTTGGGGGGGGGGGGAGGTGGAATAAAATAAATAAATAAAAAAAAATACTCCAATTCAGAAAGATCGCCTCCCTAAGGTTGGTTTGAATCCATTGGCCCTCTCCAATGGATTCAATTCTCCAAATTAAAAAGGCCTGGGCACTAGCTGGGGATGCCTCCTCGCGCGAGACATCGGAGAGCCGCCAGGCAGAAACTGCGGGGCGCAGAGGTCTGGCCTGTGGGAAGCGGCTTCCTGCGGCCGCGCTTCCTTAGCCGGGCTATGCGAGCACTTTGGATGAGCGTGTGCGTAATGACATTTGCTGGCACGGCTCCCATCCCTCCTCTCTTGGGCCGAATGCAGGCGGCAGGCTCCTCGGGGCAGGGACTCGCTCGCCCGGGTGCACAGCGCCATATTTACCGTGGTAGCTGGGCAAACCAATAACAAAACGCCGATGGGCAGAGTTGCACGCAGGGGCGTACCCAGGATCAAAACTAGGGGGGGGGGCAACAGGGCCAGTGCTAGGTTTTTTTGCGCCCTAGACAAGATCACCTTCTGCCCCCCCCCCATTTCCCAGAGTTGTCGACCTTTTTTCAAGGGAGCTGACACCATGCTTATACATTATCTCTAACAAGCCCTTAGAACAAAATAAAATGAAAAGGCAGAAGAAAATCTAATGAAGTCCTCAATTCCAAAGCAAGACTCATTCAAGACTCAAGGCTTGAGAGCAGTACAAGTGAAAAGGATCTAGGAGTCTTGGTAGACCACAAACTTGACATGAGTCAACAGTGTGATGCAGCAGCTAAAAAAGCCAATGCAATTCTGGGCTGCATCAATAGGAGTATAGCATCTAGATCAAGGGAAGTAATAGTACCACTGTATTCCGCTCTGGTCAGACCCCACCTGGAATACTGTGTCCAGTTCTGGGCACCACAGTTCAAGAAGGATACTGACAAGCTGGAACATGTCCAGAGGAGGGCAACCAAAATGGTCAAAGGCCTGGAAATGATGCCTTATGAGGAACGGCTTAGGAAGCTGGGTATGTTTAGCCTGGAGAAGAGAAGGTTAAGGGGTGATATGATAGCCATGTTCAAATATATAAAAGGATGTCATATAGAGGAGGGAGAAAGGTTGTTTTCTGCTGCTCCAGAGATTCCACCTAAACATTAGGAAGAATTTCCTGACAGTAAGAGCTGTTTGACAGTGGAATTTGCTGCCAAGGAGTGTGGTGGAGTCTCCTTCTTTGGAGGTCTTTAAGCAGAGGCTTGACAGCCATCTGTCAGGAATGCTTTGATGGTGTTTTCTGCTTGGCAGGGGGTTGGACTGGATGGCCCTTGTGGTCTCTTCCAACTCTATGATTCTATGATTCTATGAAGACTCGACAGTTCTTCTAATTCATCCTCATGATTCAAATCACCACATATCAAAAAGTTAAAGCAATCACCAGTTTGTTGTTCTTTAAATAAATTAATAAAGACACAGACAATGAAGTTCCCTGCCACCGAAAAACAAAGCCCAAAGTCTCCACACCACACGCAGCCCCACCCCCACCCCACCCCAGGCACACATTAGCTCTCTCTCTCTACCGGTAGCTTTTTCAATCAATTTTGTCCTCCTTCCACTCAGCTCTGCTGGCAAACAAAGCCGAAAAGTCCAACACGCAGCCCCCATCCCCACCCCAGGCACACACCTCTCTCTAGCTTTTTCTATCAAGGCTCAACCCAAACTGGGAGCCACTCCTGCAGTGGGAAGGAACGGTAGGCAGGCCGGGTCTGGAGGCTGTGTTTTAATCAGGAGTGAAGCTCCAGCGTGGCTGCCTGCTCAACGTGTTTGAAAAGTTCTCCAGGGCTGGGCGGAGCTGCAGAGGAGGCCAGCAAGGAGGGACATGACGGGCATGCCAGCCAGCCACTAGCGTGGCGCCTCCTCACTAGCCCGCCCCCTCGCCTCCTCCCAAGGCCCCAGCCCGGCAAAAGAAAGCTGCTTTTGGGCTCGATTTTTGAGGTGCCGATCGTGGGGGGGGGCAGCCCCGAGTGTCACCCCCCCTCCAGCAGGCACCCATGCCCAAAATTGCGCCTGCAGCTTTCTTTTTAATTTTTTTCCCCGACGCTGGGAGTGGGCGGAGCCGCAGAGGAGGAGCATGACGGGCATGCCAGCCAGCCACTAGTGTGGGCTTTTCCCCGGCGCGGCCAGGGAGCTTCGCTCTCTCTCCCCCCTCCCCTTTCCCTCCCCCCCTCCTCCTTGGCTTCCAGCTGTTCTCGCCAGAGACGGGGGGGGGACTTGCGGGGGGGGGGAGGAAAAGTGCCGGGAGGGGGGCGCTGGCCGCTTGGCAAAGCCGCCTCTCTCCTGCTCCTCCTCCTGTCCTGCTGCTGCTGCTTTGCTGCCGGGACCCCGGAGCGTCGGCGGAGAAGGAGCCGAGCACAGGCAGGGAAGCACGCCCGGCGTTGCAGCTGAGCGCCGAGGCCAGCGCGCCCCCCCAGATGTTGCGCCCGGTGCGGCCGGCACCCCTTGCACCCCCCACGCTACGCCACTGATCACACAGTGTCTTTCTACTGTCCTAGGCAGGAGAAATAAACTCTTTCTCTTTGAACCAAACCTCGGTGTCCATTTGGCTCCTTCCTCCCTCCCCCTCGGGAGCAATGCGGAACCCAGCTCTATGCTGTAATAAGGCTACAGCTGCACTTAATAAGCGGATGTGACAATGTTGAGTGGGGACACAGCAATGCCCAATTTTCATCCCCTGGACAGTCCCTTGGCAGCTACAATGTGACTTTTGTCTCCAAAAGGATCCTGCATAATGTGACATTTGGAGTTTACAAACCAAACTTTGCGCATCCTGTCCTAGCCACTACATCACCTTTACGATCGGCCTGGGAGTAGAGGTTTATTAACACGAGCCAGTGCAGTCATAGAAAATCATTGTACTGCGATAGAAGAGATAGAATAAATAAAGAGGTTTATCACTAAACCGTATAATCATTCAGTCGACCTCCATTAGAAAGTCATTTTACAAGGTTTTAAGCCCAAGTAAGAATAATAATAAGTAACTAGCGAGCAGTTGTCTTTTTCAGCAGACCAGCCAGGGTGTTTTTCACAATTTTGTCTCCCTGCCTTAGTTATTTGCATTTTCATTGAGATAGATCACAAAAGTACTGGGTGTATGTGTGTGTATATCTATCATCTATCTATATCTATCTATCTATCTATCTATCTATCTATCTATCTATCTATCTATCAACTATATCATCTACCTACCTACCTACCAACCATCTCTATCTCTATCTATCTATCTATCATCTATCTATCTATCTATCTATCTATCTATCTATCTATCATCTATCTATATCTATCTATCTATATCTATCTCTATCATCTATATCTATCTATCTATCTATCTATCTATCTATCTATCTATCTATCTATCTATCATCTATATCTATCATCTATCTATCTATCTATCTATCTATCTATCTATCTATATCTATCATCTATCTATCTATCATCTGTCATCTATCTTTCTATCTATCATCTATGAAATCCAAAAACTATTTTAACACATATGTTTTTATCACTTGATCCTGGATAAATCCAATGGGAGGAAAGTGGACTTGCCTTTATAAGAAGTTTGAGGAAGAAGCTGTAGCTTCCTGGGGAGCCATATACTTTCAATGTGAAGGATTCAAGGTCAATCATTGGTGGCACCACAGGGGACAGTGGGCAAGTGCCCTAACAAGCGGCTCCCACCCCCCATGCTGGATGCCTGCCATATAGTGTTGTTGTTGTTTCTAAAAAATTCTGAGATCTTAAAATGTGGGACTTTGCCCCTTCTGTGCCACCCCATAATAACGTTTTGGTGTCACACTGTATTTCCAGTTTTGAGGGTTCAGAGGTTGAAAAGCAGGGAGAGACCTTTGCCTGAGACCTTTTAGAGTCACTGTCACTTCACATAGACTACACTGCGCTCAGTGATTCAGTGGTCTGGCTCAGCATAGAGCTGCTTCTTATATTCATATGGCGGCACCGTGAATTCATGACTTGCATGTGTGAGGCAACCCCTGCAGATCAAATGAGTGTACAGTTGATCTCCAGCAAAAGGAACCCCAAGGTTATGAGGTAGTCACAGTAGCACCTGAAATAATAATATGGTGCACAGATGGAATTTTAAGGATGGTGTTTCAACATCAGGAGAGTTCCTTAGACATGCCAGACCCCAGGCATAAAGATTTTATAAGTTCCGGCATGCAAGCAAACAGAACACACCTTGTTTCTGAAAGACAATAGAAAGTCAGTGTTAGATGCCTACAGCATACAGACAGGATTATTATAAGGTGAAGCATCAAATGATTACTAAGAATCTACATCTTTCAAAAAAAATGTTCTATGTGAACACGAAGGAGGCTTTGTCTACAATTCACAGTTAAGGGAGACAACCATCAACATTGAATATGTGGACGAAAATTCAAAGTTTGAACTGTCCTGTCTCAAAATGGCACACAATCTGTCAGATGTGAAGGGCTAGCATTGACTCATAGACCGATTACTTCTGCTTTATCATTTGGGGAGATCCTCACATAGCCTACAAGGCTAATCCATAGCTACATTGGCTCCCAGTACGTTTCCGTGCACAATTCAAAGTGTTGGTGCTGACCTTTAAAGCCCTAAACGGCCTTGGTCCTGTATACCTGAAGGAGCGTCTCCACTCCCATTATTCAGCCCGGACACTGAGGTCCAGCGCCGAGGGAGGATTGTTCTCTTTGCAATTAAGTGACCAGGGGCATCTGGTCGGGTACTGTGAAAACAGGATGTTGCTTTATTAGTTCACTATTATTTCTGCATATTGTCCATTTAACATTTGTTTTCATGTTATTCCAAATCTTGGTTATTAATAAATGTTCAATAAAGTTTGTGAATGTTTATTAAAATCCTACACTCCTAGGTTTCCATATGATGATGATGATGATAATAATAATAATAATAATAATAATAATAATAATAATAATAATTTATTATTTGTACCCCGCCCATCTGGCTGGGTCTCCCCAGCCACTCTGGGCGGCTTCCAGCAAATATTAAAATACATTAACATGTTACAGATTAAAAACTTCCCTAAACAGGGCTGCCTTCAGGTATTTCCTAAATGTTATGTAGTTGTTGATCTCTTTGACATCTCATGGGAGGGCATTCCACAGGGAGGGCGCCACTACCGAGAAGGCCCTCTGCCTGGTTCCCTGTGGCTTTGCTTCTCGCAGTGAGGGAACCGCCAGAAGGCCCTCGGCGCTGGATCTCAGTGTCTGGGCTGAACGGTGGGGGTGGAGATGCTCCTTCAGGTATACAGGACCGAAGCCGTTTAGGGCTTTAAAGTTCAGCACCAACACTTTGAATTGTGCTCGGAAACGTACTGGGAGCCAATGGAGATCTCTCAGGACCGGTGTTATGTGGTCCCGGCAGCCACTCCTGCCAGGGAAGAATACTTTATTTCTAAGTACAGTGCGCAAAATAATCTTGAGTGTAGGAGATGTGCAAACTTATGTGTGCACAGCTGAATGCATGCCCATGAATGTAAACCCATCCACTCTGATAATTAAACTTTCCAGAACAGTTTCAGAATGCAGTAAAAGTTAAACAATACAGCCATGAGTTTGAGAGCTCCCGTGACACCTCAGCTAATAGGGTAGGTTGCACAGAGAATTGGAAGTGTACATAGAGAGAGTCAGAAATTTCAGAGGCATTTCTGTAAGTCTTCATCCCAAGCAGTTCATCCTTTCATTCTTTCAAGTTAAGATCATCAGGATTTACCCTGACTTTTAATGCTTGACTCGAGAGTTGGAAAGCAGAAAGCATTTGTAGTTGCTAGTGTGCTAGAGCCTTCACTGAGCAATTTTGGATCGCTGGCTGGAATTTTTGCTCTTAACTTGATTGGCACTTGGTTGGGATTTTTTCGCCTTTTACTCACTGCAGTTATGGGATTCCTTTGTTAGGCAGAATAATGTTTGTTGTGGGTGAAAATGGCACTGGGCACGATCAACATAGTATAGGGGTGCCTCCATGGCACCCCGTTAGGCTGAATTGCATTCAAAATGTGTTTATTATGAGAAATTCACACAGAAGTGCCGGTGACTTTTCACGAGGACCTTTAAAATAATAACAATTGCACACTGATGTGGAAATGTGAAGAACTGAATTTGAGATGTGGAAGAATAAGTTGGCAGCTTCACCCATAGTTGTTCAACATAGTTGTTCATGTATAACCCATGTACACTAATGCGGATTATTTTACAGTCTGAATAGTTTGACAAGTCAGATGAACAATTTGGAATGTTCACCGTGGAGCAGATACTCACCCGGAGAAGACAACAACCAAGGAAACGTGATGACATTTCTGAAACTGATATTTTTGAAAGCTCAGTTTGAACTTTTAAAGTTCTATCTCGCCTAATTACATTGCTAATTCATCGTTTTTCCTGCCTTCATAATGATGGGTTTTTTTTTTTCAAAAAGAAGAAAAAAGGCTGTAATTCAGCACAGACACATCAATTATGTTACATCACAAGTCTTCTTTGCTTTAACCTGCTTCTCGTTGTGCCATTCTTCTTCCTCACATATAATAGCTACATAAGTTTGAAACGAACCGTTCAAGTACTATTTGGGCAAGCACTGTTATCTGCACAACTGCAGGGTATTTTAGCTATGGGGAAGAAGTCATCATTCCAGTGTGATTGATGTGCAGTTCATTAAGGCAGAGAGAGAGAGAGAGAGAGAGAGAGAGAGAGAGAGAGAGAGAGAGAGTTATTTGTACAGCCCTGTCATTAACTCCTACCAGCAGTATTTCTACATTGTCAAATACTCTCTGACCACGTGTACAGTGAGAGCTGCTGTCGTGTCCCCAATGGTAACTGTAGCTAGCCGTCAAGAACGCACGCCACTCCGAGAAGTCAGCGGAAGATGTCTTGAAGTTTATTGTACAGCACACAGAGAAACGTGGAAAGTCCGTGAGGATTCTGAGGAGGCCATCTCAGAATCCCCCTTATGTACACCTTGCTGGGTGACTCCCAATTCCCCCCTCCCTTCTGCCCTAAAGGTCCGGGGTTAATCCTCTTCCCCACCCGGGGTGGCTTGGACAAAAGAGTTAACTGCTCTGGTCTACCTGCACTATTCATGGGTGCTTTTTACATTGTTATTGCGATGCTGACGGTTCCCGCCCGCCGCTGATGATTTGCGGTTCCCTTCCGCACCTGGGGTTGGGCCATCAGGTACGCACCCATCCTGGGGTTGTTTACCCCTCGAGGCATGCCTGGGCGAGGTCGGGTCTTGCTGCGCTCGGTTTAACCCCTGCGCGCCTGGCTCCGCTGTCGCCCCCTTTCCTGGCCCGCTGCAAGGTTCCCCTTCCTGGCGCCCGCATGGCGCGACCCTGTCTAGTCGGGTCGCGACATCCTGCCCCGCCGAAACTGACTTCCCCCTCCCCTGGGGAGCGTTCTGAGTCCCGGGGCCCCCCGGCCGGTTTGGCCACTGTTGGTGGAATCTCTTGACTAGCTGTGGGGCCAAAACGTCCGACGCCCACACCCACTCTCGGTCCCCCGTAGCAAAGTCCTTCCACTCCACCAGGTACTGCAAACGCCCTCTGTAGAGTCTGGAGTCCAAAATGTCCTTAACCTCATGGTGCTCCCCTCCCGCCAGGATCAACGGGGTGGGTGGCGCCGCCACGGGGTGCCAACCGTCGTCCTCCGGGGACTTCTTCAGCAAGCTGAAGTGGAACACCGGGTGTATCTGTTGCAAGTTCTTTGGGAGTTCCAGCTTCGCAGAAACTCCGTTGATTACCTCTAACACTTTAAACGGGCCCAAGTACCGAGGCCCGAGTTTCTTGCTGGGGAGGCCCAGCTTCAAGTGCCGCGTGGACAGGTAGACCCGGCACCCCGCTTTGATGTCCCCCGCCGGTCTTCTTCGCTGGTCCGCCGTCCTCTTCTGCGCCGCCTTGACCTCCAGCAGTTGTTCCCGAAGGGACTCCCAGCACCTGGCCGTCCTCTCTCTCCACCTTCCGAGCTCCTCCGGCTCCCGGGCGGTGGGCTCTCCCAAGTCCGGCAGGTGCCTCAGGTCGATCCCGTAGACCACGGCGAAGGGGGACATCTCCGTGCTGCTATGTACGGAGTTATTGTAAGCGAACTCCGCCAACGGAAGCAGCTGTGACCAGTCGTCCTGCTGGTAGCAACCAAAACACCGCAGGTACTGCTCCAGCACCTGGTTGACACGTTCCGTCTGTCCGTCAGTCTGGGGGTGGTAGGCCGAGCTGAGTCCCTGTTCGATCCCCAGCAGTCCCAGGAACGCCTTCCAAAATCGGGACACAAACTGGGAGCCACGATCGGAAATGACCTTGTCTGGAACCCCATGGAGCCGGAAGATGTGCTCCATGAACAGCTTTGCCACCTGGGTGGCGGTAGGCAGTGAGGCGCAGGGCACGAAATGGGCTTGCTTGGAGAACAGGTCCACCACGACCCATATTGCTGTCTTGCCTCGGCTGGGTGGCAGATCCATAATAAAGTCCATGGAGATCACCGACCAAGGTCGAGGTGGGACCTCCAGGGGCTGTAGGGGGCCCTGCGGCTTGCCCACTGCCGGCTTGCAGGTGAGGCAGATGGGGCAGCCTGCAACGTAGTCCTTGACATCTTTACGGAGCGTGGGCCACCAGAAGCTCCGCCGAACCAGCTTCCACGTCTTGACGAAGCCGAAGTGCCCAGCCGCTTTGGCGTCGTGGCATGCTTCCAGGGCGGCCCTCCGGAGGGGTTCCGGGACGTACGCGGCGCTCCCTCTTCGCCAGATGTCCCCTTCCAGTGTCAAGGAGTCCCGCAGGTTCTGTAGTTCCGTGTCTGTCGGATACGCTGCCACTAGTCTGTCGCGGAGCGCTGCAGAAGGCTGGCTGCGCTCCCGGGGGGGTGTCCCATCTTGACCCCCTGTCTGTCCCTCTTTCCTCCTAGCCTGGTTGCGGGTGGTGACGGCTCGGGCTAGGTGTTTGTCCTCAAATAGCGGACGCATCTCTGTGCGGACATCCGCCTCGTACTGGGGCAGGCGAGACAGGGCGTCCGCGAGGAAGTTGTCCTTCCCGGGGATGTGGCTTAGCTGGAAATCGTACCGGGAGAAGAACTCTGCCCACCGCATGTGCTTGGCGGTCAGCTTCCGTGGCTGTCGGAGGGCCTCGAGGTTGCGGTGGTCTGTCCAGACCTCAAACGGTTCCCTTGCCCCCTCCAGCCAGTGTCTCCACTCCTCAAGCGCCATGCGGATGGCCGCTGCCTCCTTCTCCCAGGTAGACCAGTTCCTTTCCGCCTTCCCAAACTTCCGGGACAGGTACGCTCCGGGCCTCAGACGGCCCTCCCCGTCCCTCTGCAGGAGTACCGCCCCCATGGCCACATCACTAGCGTCTACCTGTACCACCATGGGCCGGGCTGGATCCACATGGATCAGCGTAGGCTCGGCGGCGAACGCCCCTTTGAGCCCCTGGAAAGCCTCCTCCGCCCGGGACCCCCAATCCAGAGCCGCCCCGGGACGCTTGGCCCCCTTTCCTTTCCCCTTGGTACCTAGGAGATCGGTGAGGGGGGTCACCAAGGCCGAATAGTTGGGCAAAAAGCCCCTGCAGAAATTTGCGAACCCTAGCAGGCTCTGGAGTTGGCGCCGTGTCCGCGGCCGCTCCCACCCCAGGACTGCCTCCACCTTCTGGGGATCCATGGCCACCCCCGCCGCCGAGATTCTATACCCCAGGTAATCTAAGGAGTGGCGGTGGAACTCGCACTTGGGCAACTTGACGTATAGGTGGTTGTCCAGGAGTCTCTGCAAGACCTCCCGGACCAACCGGACGTGTTCCCGGGGGTCCCGACTGTACACCAGCACATCGTCCAGGTAGACCACCACCCCTTTGTACAGGAGGTCGTGGAGTACCTCGTTGATGAGGCTCATGAACACCCCCGGGGCCCCGCTCAAACCGAACGGCATTACCAGGAACTCGAACTGTCCAAACTGGCAGTTAAAAGCCGTCTTCCATTCGTCCCCCTCCCGGACCCGGACCCGGTAGTATGCCTCCCTTAAGTCTAGCTTCGTGAAGATCGTGCCGGTACCCAACTGGTCCAGCAGATCCGGGATGAGGGGGAGCGGGTATGCGTTCCCTGCCGCTATGGCGTTCAACCCTCTATAGTCCTGGCACAACCTCCGGGTGCCATCCTTCTTGCCCACGAAGATGACCGGAGCCCCCATGGGGCTCTTGGCGGGGCGGATGAACCCTCTGGCCAGATTCTTGTCCAGGAACTCCCTGAGGTCCTGGAGTTCCTCCCCGGACATCTTGTAGATGCGTCCCTTGGGGAGGACCGCATCTTCTGGGATGTCGATGGCGCAATCTGTGCGGCGGTGGGGGGGCAGCTTGTCTGCCTCGGTTTCCCCGAACACCGCCGCCAGATCCCGGTACTCCGGGGGTATCTCCGGCGCCACCACATCCAGCTTGCCCTCGCCCCCGTGGACCCCTTTGGCCTCCCCCTTTCCAGGGCACTGGGGGTCCGATTCGACCCTGTGCTGCCCACACCTATCCAGGTCGAACGTCAGGCGCCCTGAGCGCCAGTCTACTATGGGGTTATGTTCCATCAGCCAATCCAACCCCAGCACTACCTGGTACCCATCCGTGGGGACCCTGACTAGCATCCTGGACTCCCGGTGGTCCCCCACCCACAAGGAGACCGGCCCCACTTCCACCCCAAACGGACCCCCCTTTATGGGACTGCCGTCCATCTGGACGAAAACTAAGGGGGTGCTCCGAACCTGGGTGGGCAAGTCCAGTTCCTTGGCCACTTTGGGGTGCAGCATACTGTGGTCGCAGCCCGAGTCCAGCAGCGCATCGCCCGTCCATTGCTTGCCGCCGTCCGGGTTTTCCAGCCTCACCCGGACCAGGTTGGGTGGTCTTCCCGCCCGTTTCTTGGGGTCCGTTGACCCTGGCGGGACCTGCAGCCGGGCGTCCTTTACTGCAGGTCCAGGTCGTTTCCCGACCCCGAGCCTTCAGAGTCGGACTGGCGCTTTCCCCTTGGCTCCATCGCGACAGCCGCCCGGCTCCCGGTCTTGGGTGCCCTACTGGTTCCCGACGTCGCTTGGGACCCTGCCGGGGTCCGGACCTCTCCTGGGGGTTGCTTGGGGCACGCCACCGCATAGTGTCCTGCCCCCCCGCACCTCATGCAGAGTCCCTCCCGGCGTCTCCTCTCCCGTTCCGGGTCGGGGGTGCGCTTGGGCCGGGGGACCCCCACGCCATTGGCGGGGCGGAGGGTCCCTGAGTTCTCCGCGGGCCTTCGGTCCTTGCCCGCCCTGGGTTCTAGCTCCAGCATCCCCAGGTCTGCTTCCAACTGAGCCACCGTGCGGCACCAGCCGTCCAGCGTTGACGGGGGGTCCCTTTCACTACGGCCCACTTGCGGAGCTCAGGATGGAGGCCCTCCTTGAAATAGTGGACGAGGACCTCCTCGTTCCAGGAGGAGATTCGGGCGGCCTCCCCCCTGAACATGTCTACATAGTCCTGTACCGGGAGACCCCCTTGCCTGGCCTTCTGGACCCGTCGCTTCGCCTTCTCCTCCGCCTGCGGGTCTTGGAAGCGCTCTCGAAGGGCCGCCAAGAAATCCTCCAGGGTGGCCAGAGCTGGGTCCCTGCGGTCGACCAGGAGCATGGCCCACTGGCCGGCCTTCCCCTGCAGGGAGGAGATGACCGCCGCTACCAAGTCCTCTGGGTCGCAGTCGTCTCCCCCATACCTTCTGGCGTGGTTCCTTGCGTGGAAGATGAAGGTGGAGAGTTCCGCCGGGTCCCCCTCGTAAACGGCCTTCAGCTCCGGGGGCGGCCTGCGCCGCGCCGTCGCCCCCCGGCGGACGTGCCTCCCGCGGGCCTCCGGGGTCACTGCCGCGCGCTCGTCCTCGCTGCTGTCGCCCGTGGAACTCCCCGCCACTACGTCGTCCTCCAGCCGGCTGCTGCGATGTCTTGGCGGGGGAAGCACCTGCCCCCTCGGGGCCGTCCCGTCCAACCGCGTCAGCCGCTGAGTCACTCCGGGCTCCTGACCTGAGCCCTCCCCTGGGGTCTGCCGACTGCAGACCCCCGATCCCGCGTGGCCTTGGCTCCCGCCGCCGCTACGACTTGTCCGGGGCACCGCGCCCCCACAGGCCTGGTCCAACGACCAGCCTGACTCCTCGCCAACCCGCAGCCGCTCCCAGATGAGGCGGTTCAGCTGCTCCTGGAGTCGCCGTAGCTCGCCCAGGCTCCCGCTGTCTGGTCCGGCCGAGGAAAGACTCCGTTGATTTGAGGTGAACAGATCCGCCGGCCGCTCGAGTAGGGTGCTCGAGGTAACGGGGGTCTGAAAACGTGCCGCTCCGCGCCATGGGGTCGCCATCTCGGTAGCTGCCGGTAAGCGATCCCAACACGATACGGACGTTGAAGTTTTTGGAGAATCCTCACTATGTCGTGTCCCCAATGGTAACTGTAGCTAGCCGTCAAGAACGCACGCCACTCCGAGAAGTCAGCGGAAGATGTCTTGAAGTTTATTGTACAGCACACAGAGAAACGTGGAAAGTCCGTGAGGATTCTGAGGAGGCCATCTCAGAATCCCCCTTATGTACACCTTGCTGGGTGACTCCCAATTCCCCCCTCCCTTCTGCCCTAAAGGTCCGGGGTTAATCCTCTTCCCCACCCGGGGTGGCTTGGACAAAAGAGTTAACTGCTCTGGTCTACCTGCACTATTCATGGGTGCTTTTTACATTGTTATTGCGATGCTGACGGTTCCCGCCCGCCGCTGATGATTTGCGGTTCCCTTCCGCACCTGGGGTTGGGCCATCAGGTACGCACCCATCCTGGGGTTGTTTACCCCTCGAGGCATGCCTGGGCGAGGTCGGGTCTTGCTGCGCTCGGTTTAACCCCTGCGTGCCTGGCTCCGCTGTCGCCACCTTTCCTGGCCCGCTGCAAGGTTCCCCTTCCTGGCGCCCGCATGGCGCGACCCTGTCTAGTCGGGTCGCGACAGCTGCTCACATTTTAAATCCATGATTGATGCTTCACGAACATGTTTGCATGGGCGAATCAACAGCTGTTAGGCAACAAAATGAGGCAACCATTTATTGTACGCACCAAGCAGTTGTCAAGCAATATTAATATCCCTTAGTCAATAAAAGAGAGCAAAACAACTTTAACACGGTCCGTGATAAACAGATGGTAAGAGTAATGGAGTCAATCTTGTATTGACTTAACCACTTTCATCCTATTCCTCATGTTCTACCCCTTGGGATGGACTTTTATTGGAAAGCATGTTGAAAACTGAGCCTCCTCCTTAATAGCTACAGCAGTCTAACTGCTGACACTATAAATGCCCGTGTGGTTTTCATCTGGCTCGCCCTGTGTGAAAATGTCTGAATACGATGAGAGCAGAATATTACAAGAAATTGAGACATTTCCAGTAATTGTTATGGTGCCTCTAAGTGGCTAAAGAAGTAATCAAGGAATATATTCTTGGCATGGGGGGAGGAGGAGTGAATGTGCAAAACAATCACACGTCCTGAGATACATGTGCAGTTTCTAGAACTGTCAGATTCATAATTTTATATTTATGCTTATTTTGTGCACCCCAAAATCCATGTATCAATGCATTCCTCCAAGAAAAGTGTGCCTGATTCTGTGGTAATATTAACCCATATTTGTATTGCATCTCTAAAATGAATCCATATTACAGTCATACCTCGGGTTATGGCCGCTTCAAGTTGCGCAATTTCGGGTTGTGCACCGCGCCAAACCTGGAAGTAACAGAACACGTTACTTCTGGGCTTCGGCGCTCACACATGAGCAGAAGCGCTAAATCGCGCTTTGCGCATGTGCCGAAGCGCCGAATTGTATCACGCATGTGCGCGGATGCACGGATCGCGTTCGCAACCCAAGCGTCCACTGTACACCTGTTTATGCTTTTAGTTTAAGTGAAGCACTGGAGACGATGTCAAGTGCCGTATCCTATTATTGCAGTTTGCAGCTCTTAAGAGGATGCTTTCATCTCAAGGTCACCTGCGATGCCAAACGTGGTATAAACAGGCCACAGAAACCTTTCTGAAATCTGATTGGCTGCAGGAAGCTCCGTCGGACATTCGGCTTCCAAAAATAACTCGCAAACCGAAACAGTCCCTTCTGGGTTGCGGCGTTCGGGAGCCAAAACGTTCGAGAACTAAGCTGTTGGAAAACCAAGGTACGACTGTAGTTCCTTAAGTTTTCTTAAAAACAAAACAAAACCAGTGTTCTTAAAGTCCAGAGTACATGTCTGACTACATTCAGCTTTCCCTTGCCTCTGTATCATGAAACCCAAGAGAACACGATCAGTTCTTTCCAAGGGTTCCAGTACTTCCACTTTGCTGATCAGTTCCATCCTGTAACAAATTATACAGAGGGATTGATCATGGAATAAATATGTTTCCTTAGATCATAGCTGTCAACTTTCGGATTTGAAAATAAGGGATTTTTTCAAACTTTCGGATTTGGAAATGAGAGATGCCGCGAGGGCGGTGCAATGGCACCAAGTAGCCTCGCCACCCTGCGCTTCAGAGGCTGCGCGCGAAAGAGCGAGTGCATAGACGGCAGGCAGGCTGTCTGTCTGTCTGGTTGGGCATGAGGGTCTGGCTGCACAAGGCATGCAAGCTCCCCCCCCCCAGTCGGTCTCAGACTCCTTATTGGCAGCCGAGCAATGCAGCTGAGGAGCCTCCCTGGCTGGCAGGGAGGGAGAGGAGCTGCTTCCTTTGAAATCCGGGAAAATTAAGGGATAGCAGCAATCCGGGATAGCAGCGGGAAACGGCATTGGAATAAGCGAGTTTCCCGCAAAAAATGGGAGGGTTGACAGCTATGCCTTAGATATGTGTTCCACCTAGTTGATGTATGCTTAGAATTTATCAATCACTGTGACAATTCTGACTTGAAACTGGGTGGCATTTTTATTTCTCATTTCTTGTTATTTCCTATTGAAATGCACCGTTGACTTGCAAGTCACTAGTGTTAATGTGGGATTTATGAAAGTACTCTGTCTTGTCATAATTCCACAAAATTCATGCTCCTTTTATCTGCTTTCTGGATCTCAGAAGTCTCTAGAAAATGTTTATCTACTGTAAATATCTGTGATAGACTGATGAAAACATCAGCCCTGACTTATGACAGTCTCCAAAACAAAAAAAAGACACAGCGTTGCTAGTTGGCAGCTGTACTATATTTTTTGGAAATTGCTAAAGTGATTCCTCTGCACAACAGTGGTTCTACTGACAGCCCATCATAATTATAGGTTATTTACAATTCATCCTATAGACTCAAAGATTTTTTTAAAGGATTTGTATAGTAATAACCTATTCCGCGAAGCTCACTGCATCATACCCATAAATGTAATTAGTAGTGATCAGTCTTTTTCATTCCCATTCAGAGACATTGCACTGTGTGGAAATGGCAATAAATTTTACTTTCTACGTTACCAATGACTTTAAGAGGTGAAAAACTTTAGCTGAGAAAAGGCTGTTCTTGCTGCAGTGCCGGCTGGAGAAATCATTTCTTCCCACCCCAACCTCTAAATTGTTATCAATCAGTCGATGAATTTCTACCTTTTTATCCCACCAGGGAACAGCATCATCCATGTACTTAGTCACATTCTTTTAATGACTCCTGTTCATCGCTCAAGTGAAATTATAGGACTTTCGTTTTGCAAATTAAATATTTCTCTCCTCAGATAAGAGACTCAAATATAAGACCTTGACACACCACTCAAGAATACTTTGCATGTACGTGAGCTCATCACAACCCAATTTCTGGATTAGGTATTCTAACCTTAAAAATTCCAATGATTGCTATCTTGTCGGGAGAGGAAAGGCAAGAATTTTTAAATCTGGATGGGCTTGTTTTTCTAGATACTATCATTAGTACCAAAGCTAAGAGATTTCTCTCTTTCTCTGTCTCTATGCATATACACACATACATTTGTGTGATAAATCTTTTATTTGCATGTATGCTGATGATATTGTCCTGCAGCTATCTGATAAGAGCGCTAAAAAGATTAACACTATTCTTCATGCTCTGCTTGTGAAAGCAACAAACTGACTTCATGAAAATCAGCTCACACTCAATTTAGATAAGACTGCTGGGTTATTGTTCACTGGCAGTCTCTGCCAAGGATGAAGGTTTCTAAATTAATGAAGACAGAACAAACAATCACGCGGCTGATCCTACAGAGAATGTTTAAAGATTATAGATGATGATTTTTCATGTAAACATGGCACTTGTATATTGCAAAAACCAACCATGGCACAAGAACATTGACCACGTTTTCAAACTCCCAATATGGAAGAATCCCCACTTTTTTGTCCAAAGGCAACCCTGTATCAGGAATTTTTTAATGTCTAATGCTTTACATTTTTGAATGTGTTGTAAGCAGCCCAGAGTGGCCGGGGAAAACTAGCCAGATGGGCGGGGTATAAATAATAAATGTATTATTATTATTATTATTATTATTATTATTATTAAAAATAGAGTTAATAGTGGTGATATATAGTCCTCTTGAGAGTCCCATGGACTGCAAGAAGATCAAACCTATCCATTCTTAAGGAAATCAGCCCTGTGTGCTCACTGGAAGGACAGATCCTCAAGCTGAGGCTCCAGTACTTTGGCCACTTCATGAGAAGAGAAGACTCCCTGGAAAAGACCCTGATGTTGGGAAAGATGGAGGGCACAAGGAGAAGGGGACGACAGAGGACGAGATGGTTGGACAGTGTTCTTGAAGCTACCAACATGAGTTTGACCAAGCTGTGGGAGGCAGTGGAAGATAGGAGTGCCTGGCGTGCTCTGGTCCATGGGGTCACGAAGAGTTGGACATGACTAAACAACAACAACAACAACGATTCAAAATGTGGTATTAACCAACAATTCAATCTGAAGATTTCTAAATAAAACAAATAAAACTAAAATTAGAACGAAAACTATTGAAACGCAGGCACAGCATGTGGGTAAAATCTGTCTGGAACAAAAGATACCTCTAATAACTACATTATGTATCTGCACTTACAGACTGCAGTTTCTGTAGAATTATGGAAATCCTGCATTTGTTTTAAGTGAAATGTTACATGGTAATAGTTAAGAAAGACAAGGATAAAAAGAAACAAGAGATGAGAAAAATTGGATGGGAAGGTATGGTTTTTGTGTGTGTCAGTTGAGCAAGACAGATTATCAGAGCATAATTTGTTGGTTTGAGGCAATATTTTGAAAGTCAAAACACTCCAGAAAGACATCCCCAATGACATTGATTGCTGTATTGTAGTCCTTAGCAGGGTGAGATTTAGGTTTGATGAGGCCCTAAGCTACTGAACATAATGGAGCCCTTTATATACTTCCTTGTTTTTTCTTTGATCCTGGAGGCTACCGGGGAGGAGCGAATCCCTTGAGTCTGACAAGGGGCAAGAGGCAAGGGGCGCCCAATTTTGGCCTTGCACAGGGCACCACTGAAATCAAAAGTCCCAGGTCCGCCCTTGACAGAATACATGTACTTGTAGGTAAGAATTAAATAGGACAGGTATATAGTTTCCACAAATGTAATAATCTCACTGATTTGGATAACTAAGATAAGTAATTGATCTAGTTCAACAGATACACTGATTGGGAAAACGGGTTCCCATCACTCACTTCCTAGGCTCCATTACCAGATACAACATTAGTTGGAACCCACTCAATGGAATTCCACTTTTACTAGAGAGATTGAGAAAGCAGGTTTCGCCTTGCAGCCCTCAGTGCCTCTGGAGAAGGTGCTCTGGAGGGTTGGGTAGTCCTCTAGAACAGCATGAGAGGAGCTGCAGGGAGGAGAATATCTTAAACATGCCCCCTACCTCCAACAGGGAGCCTGGGCTGGATCTTGTTGCCTTCTGTGAATGGAAGGGTCCATTTGCTTGCAGAACGGTCAATTTAGATTCAACTAGAGCTGTGCACAAACAACCCTGAGTAAAGGTAAAGGTACCCCTGACCATTAGGTCCAGTCGCGGACGACTCTGGGGTTGTGGCACTCATCTCGCTCTACAGGCCGAGGGAGCCGGCGTTTGTCTGCAGAAGCTTCCGGGTCATGTGGCATGACTAAGCCACTTCTGGCGAACCAGAGCAGCTCACGGAAATGCCATTTACAGAGATTTCTCTTGGAAACAGAGAAATCGGGGAAACCATTTCACCAAATTTATCCAGGGGGAGGAGGAATTCTTCGATGATTTCTGAGTAGTGAGGCTCCCCATTTGCAGTAACTTCTTACTTCCTAACTCTTGTTTTCATTTTTGCTGCTGCGATACTTCTTCTACTGCAGCAAGCATTTTGGTGGCATGAGGCCATTTTGTATCCCCCAGGACAGTGGCCACCACAAAAAGGGTGGTGTGTGTGTGTGTGTGTGTGTGTGTGTGTAATAATTGGAGAAAATTCTGCAAAGTGGTATCTGTATCTAGGAGGGTGAGAAAAAGGAAAATCTAAGAAATTTTATTCTGAGAAATTTTGGCTCAGCTCTAGATCCAGCCAGATTTATTTTGTTTGCTTCTGCCTCTGCTTTATGGATGTGGATGCCTCAAGTGTTTGGGGATGATTTATTTCACTGATGAATTGCTGAAGCTGTTCTGTTTCCACTGCTTTCCATCTTTCGAAAGGTTCCAGAGAGACCCACATACATCATTAACCTGAGAAGCATGGATATTAAATTATATACATTGAGCTGAAGGTGAAATTTGAATGTTCTGTTAGCTTCCAAAAGTACTTAGCAAGACAAATTTTTGTATGTGTACATGTGTACATGCTTGTGTATTGGTATTTGAAGAAGTACTGACAAATGTAACCACATTGTCTCTTTAATAATGAAAATAACCAATCAGTGCCCTGCTAACGCTTCAATTCCTAATAATCTCATTGTTTAGTATGCAGATGACACCCAGCTCTACCTCTCTTTTAAATCAGAACCAGTGAAGGTGGTGAATGTCCTGTGTGAGTGCCTGGAGGCGGTTGGAGGATGGATGGAGGCTAACAGATTGAGGTTGAATCCTGACAAGACAGAAGTACTGTTTGTGGGGGACAGCGGGAGGGCAGGTGTGGGGGACTCCCTGGTCCTGAATTGGGCAACTGTGCCCCTGAAGGACCAGGTCCGCAGCCTGGGAGTCATTTTGGACTCACAGCTGTCCATGGAGGCGCAGGTTAATTCTGTGTCCAGGGCAGCTGTCTACCAGCTCCATCTGGTATGCAGGCTGAGACCCTACCTGCCCGCAGACTGTCTCGCCAGAGTGGTGCATGCTCTGGTTATCTCCCACTTGGACTACTGCAATACACATTACATGGGGCTACCTTTGAAGGTGACAGAATGGATAGGTTTGATCTTCTTGCAGTCCATGGGACTCTCAAGAGTCTCCTCCAGCACCAGAATTCAAAAGCATGAATTCTTCGGCGATCAGCCTTATTTATGGTCCAGCTCTCACTTCCATACATCACTACTGGGAAAACCATAGCTTTAACTATACGGATTTTTGTCCTATACTTCATTTCATTAATCAGACAGATCAGATCAGGTACTCTTTTCCCTCTCTAATGATCTTCAGAGAGAAAACTCTGCTGATGCTTGCTCAGTTCATTGTTGGATGGCACCTTGAACATTCTTTGCATTAAAAAAAGAGGTAAAAAACAAACAAACAACACCCATAAAAATAATGCTGTCGTATATCCCGAGTAACTCACTGTCTCTATTGCTCATTTCTCACATTAGATGTGCATTCTCTGAGCACAATTCTCCATACTAGTCTGATCCTTTGGGAAACCTAAAAATTTCAGGGAGAAAGGTTCAAAGAGATCTTTAAATACAGAAAAGGACTGTGCAGACCAGAGTCAAAGTGGCTGGAGGCTCCTTGTACTGGCACAAAATGGGATTCTGCAGAACACTGCCTGCTAAACTATCAGTGTCCACATGCAGACTTTGCAGCTTCTGCAAACAGTTGCACACAGACAAAATCTCTCGGGTGTAGCAGTAGGCAGGGCCGGCGCGTCCATTAAGGTGAACTAGGCAGTTTCCTAGGGCGCCAAAATGGAGGGGGCGCTGGCCAGCCTGCCCCCTGCCCCCGCCCCCCGCTGCCCGGTGCCACCCCAACCAGCGGTGGAGCAGCCCTTCTGCCAGGACCGGTGCTAGGAATTTTGGCCCCCTAGGTGAGGGGGCGGGCCACATGACGACATTGCGCATGACGTACGGTGCCCCTCGCCCCCGCTGCCGCCCAGTGCCGCCCCAACCAGCGGCGAAAACCGCGGCGGTGTAGGGCGCCCAGCCGGCAGGGGGCGGGGCCCCGTACGTCATGCGCAATGTCGTCACGTGGCCCGTCCCCTCACCTAGGGCGCCAAAATTCCTAGCACCGGTCCTGGCAGTAGGGCTGCCATACGTCTGGATATTCCCAGACATTACCAGGATTTCAAAGGTGGAATTGATGTCGGGGGGGGGGGTCCAAAAGATGGCGCTTTGTCCTGGATCGTAGGCAAGTCAATCGAAAAATTGCTCAACAAGTTTCAGGGTGTCCTGGTTTTTAGTTTTTGAAATATGGCAACCCTAGAGCAGGGGACCACTTCTTCATTGGCATTATGATTCTACAATGGAACACGATTTATAGTTATCTAAGTGTATTGATTTGTGAAAGGATAATGTCTCTGAAAAGGAATAAACTGCAAATGTCCTTTGGTAAAAACTGATTTGTAGAATATTGGTATTCACAGCTGTATTGTGGAAAGAAAGTAGGGCTACAACTATCCATGAATAAATAGGTACAGGGGGCTGCATCTAAAATAAACCTCAGTGGTCTGTTTAGCATGTCCATTCTTTAGCACATAGTGCCAAGGTTGCAGTAAGAATGTTTATTTAGCAATCTATATGAATATGTACTTTTCCAATATGCTGCGCAGTTTATACTGTTATGACAGGCCATGAAGGAAGACATAAATGCATTTTGTGGGTGGTTTTTGTCCCCCTCGTTTACATTAGAAGCATTTTCATAATGATGAGAAATTATATAATAAACCTAAGAGCACCAAGTTGTTCCATTCCAATCAATGCTTTATGGTGGGAAGGATAATTTCAGAGAAACAGAGCTACTAGACGAAATAGCAATGAAATGAGATTAATATAGAATTTGAAAAAGCAAAAGAAATGGGAGGGTACTACTTACATTATCTTAATGGCGTGTGTGCATGGTCTTGTCTACAGAGTCTACAGATGGACTGAAGGTATTTATCTGACATTATTTTTATGGCTCTGCATTACGGCAAATGCTTTTGCTCCTGAGTTTCTTTCTGATTTCATCTCAACTTGTTGGAATTACTTGTAATAAGACTCAAGTTTTCAGAAAAATGGCTGAGGAGGGAGAAGGGTGGTTGCATTGCCTACAATCTAGGTGAGAAATCTGTGCCTCTCCACAGGACCGGTGCCACGGATTTTGGCGCCCTAGGCGAGGGGGCGGGGCCACATGATGTCATTGCGCATGACGTACGGTGCCCCGCCCCCTGCCCTGCCGGGCGCCCCGCACCGCCGTGGTTTTCGCCGCTGGTTGGGGCGGCACCGGGCGGCGGCGGGGGGTGAGGGGCAGGCTGGCCAGCGCCCCCTCCATTTTGGCGCCCCCGCCGCCGCGGTTTTCGCCCCAAGCTGCTTGCTCCGCCGCTGGTTGGGGTGGCACCGGGCGGCGGCGGGGGGCAGGCTGGCCAGCGCCCCCTCCATTTTGGCGCCCTAGGCAACTGCCTAGTTCGCCTAAATGGACGCGCCGGCCCTGCCTCTCCAACATACCCTCCAACATTTCTCTGATGAAAATAGGGATTTTTTATTATTATTATTATTATTATTATTATTATTATTATTATTATTCCCTGCCCATCTCACTGGGTTGCCACACCTACTCTGGGCTGCTTCCAACATATATAAAAACAGAATAAAACATTAAAGATTAAAAAACTTCCCTATACAGGGCTGCCTTCAGATGTCTTCTCAAGGTTGTATAGTCACTTTTCTCCTTGGCTTGGGGATCACATAACTCCATACCCTCCAACATTTCTCAGATGAAAATAGGGATGTCCTAAGGAAAAGCGGGACATTCTGGGATCAAATCAGAAACCAGGACGCCTTCTGGTTTCTCTTAAGATCCTATAAATCTTTCACCTTAACATAGACACTGAGATCCAGCGCCAAGGGCCTTCTGGCGGTTCCCTCACTGCGAGAAGCAAAGCTACAGGGAACCAGGCAGAGGGCCTTCTCAGTAGTGGCACCTGCCCTGTGGAACGCCCTCCCAGCAGAGGTCAAAGCGATCAACAACTACATAACATTTAGGAAATACCTGAAGGCAGCCCTGTTTAGGGAAGTTTTTAACCTGTGATGTGTTAATGTATTTTAATGTTTGCTGGAAGCCACCCAGAGTGGCTGGGGAGACCCAGCCAGATGGGCAGGGTACAAATAATAAATTATTGTTATTATTATTATTATTGTTATTATTATTATTATTATTATTATTATTATTATTATAGAGGTTAGATTATGTGTTGTGGTTGTAGGCTGCTACTTGAAGAAGGACCTTAAATCCCTTAAGGCCCAACAGAGCAGCTGATCAATGTTGCCTGAATCTGGACCATTGTACTCAAAGCTGGCAAAGATATGGAAAATGCCAAATCAATTATATGGATTGAATCTGTTGAATCATTTGGTTCTGCAAGTTTTTAATGAACTCTCTTAAAACTTATTCATTCACTCACACTTTGCCCCCATTGCTTCCACTGAAAGCTCTGAATGCCTATTCCCCAGATTCCTAAATTTCCGCCTAAAATGTCTAAATAGTTCTTTGCTTTTTTCTCAGTTGTAAAAAAACAAACAAAGCCATCTTACAGTGGAGAGAGACTAATGAAGTGCGTAAATAAACTCAACATCCAATCTTCATCTAAAAAACTGCAGAGCAAGGAAGAAATAGAGGTGGCCAGAAGTGAATTATTTGCTTTATGCGGCTGTTGCTCAGTAACTGGAAGGGGGGAAAAAACCTTCATTGAATGGGAGGGAGGACCCTGAATTAGGCAGGAGTCTGTTTATGGCTTTTGAAATCGTAGTTTTAATTATTGATCAGACACTTCAGCCCAACATCCCTAAATGTGGCACATTAACTAATAATAATAATAATAATAATAATAATAATAATAATAATAATTTATTTGTACCCCACCCATCTGGCTGGGTCCCCCCAGCCACTCTGGGCGGCCTCCAATACATTAAAATATCACAGGTTAAAAACTTCTCTAAACAGGGCTGCCTTCAGGTATTTTCTGAATGTCAGATAGTTGTTTATCTCTTTGACCTCTGCTGGGAGGGCGTTCCACAGGGCGGGTGCCACTACCGAGAAGGCCCTCTGCCTGCTTCCCTGTAGCTTTGCTTCTCGCAGTGAGGGAACCGCCAGAAGGCCCTCGGCGCTGGACCTCAGTGTCCGGGCTGAATAATGGGAGTGGAGATGCTCCTTCAGGTATACAGGACCGAGGCCGTTTAGGGCTTTAAATTTCAGCACCAACACTTTGAATTGTGCTCGGAAACTTACTGGGAGCCAATGTAGCTCTCTCAGGACCGGTGTTATGTGGTCCCGGTGGCCACTCCCAGTCACCAGTCTAGCTGCTGCATTCTGGATTAATTGCAGTTCCGGGTCACCTTCAAAGGTAGCCCCACGTAGAGCGCATTGCAGTAGTCCAAGCGGGAGATAACCAAGAGCATGCACCACTCTGGCGAGACAGTCTGCGGGCAGGTAGGGTCTCAGTCTGCGTACCAGATGGAGCTGGTAGACAGCTGCCCAGGACACAGAATTAACCTGCGCTTCCATGGACAGCTGTGAGTCCAAAATGACTCCCAGGCTGCGCACCTGGTCCTTCAGGGGCACAGTTACCCCATTCAGGACCAGGGAGTCCCCCACATCCGCTTGCACCCTGTCCCCCCAAAACAGTACTTCTGTCTTGTCTAACTACGGAAAGATCCTTAGCCAAAAAGTCTAAAAACATTAACACATTTTCAGTTTCCCTTCAAGTATTCGCCGGCAGCTTTGCTAGCTATACAATGTTAACATTCACACCAGTCGTTTCCCTTATGTTCCGCTTGTAATGAAATCTCTAAAGGTGCCTTACAGTGGCCTCTAGATGGTGTCTTACATATATCTAATTGGAATGGCATTAGATGTGTGTTATTATTAACATTTCTATATGGCCTTTCCATTGAACGACTCAAGGTGGTTTATGTTCTTGTTATGACAAAACACACAGCCTTCCAATCAACCGTCAACAATACGTATGGAAAAGTAAAAATGTGTGCATATTTAAAAATGAATGAAGCCAAGATTTGTGTGTGTGTATTTCAAAGCTAAGCTCCCTTAAAGAAGAAACAGACCAAAGAGCTAAAAAGTCTGAAAGCACTGAGTAAGTAGAAATGCTTTAACCTTGCTAGTAGAGGTAATTTAGCACCTCTGCCACTGCAGTCACACAGTGGTGACCCCTCCACTGCCTCGCCTCTTCCTTCCAGAAGGCTGCAGTGACATTTAGCAGACCCAAGTCAGAGGAGCTGTCCACTCTTGAAAGGGGATGAATCAATGCTGTGATTGGTGCTGACCTTTGTGAAGTGAAGTGTGAAGTGTTGGTGCTGACCTTTAAAGCCCTAAACGGCCCTGGCCCAGTATACCTGAAGGAGCGTCTCCACCCCCATCAGGAAATCAGGAAATACCCCGCCTGGGGCAGTTTGTGAGACTGCCCCAAAGCCAGAGCAAAACCGTGTGCGCACATCCCCGGCTACAGAGAGTCCGGTGGCGCAGTCATATATGATTGTTCCCAGCATGAAGAACAACACTCACAAGCCATAATTAAAGCTAAACTAATTATTGTAGGAATAATGCAGAGAGAATTTCTGCTGCCAGATCATTTACAGGGCTGCCATAAAGCCATCTGTCTGGCATCATTTCAAGCCAGAAGAGTGAGCACAAAGGCTAGGATTACAATAGTACAGTAAAACATAAACATTCCATGTAGGGAAAGATAAGGCAGCTTTCTCACGGTTTAGTGAGACAGTCAATAGTCAGACCGGCCTTGTTGTCGCTCGGCTTGGACAAAAATCATAACACGTTCAGCCCGGACACTGAGGTCCAGCTCCAAGGGCCTTCTTGTAATTCCCTCACTGCGAAAAGTGAGGTTACAGGGAACCAGGCAAAGGGCCTTCTCTGTGGTGGCGCCCGCTCTGTGGAACACCCTCCCATCAGATGTCAAGGAAATAAACAACTATCTGACTTTTAGAAGACATCTGAAGGCAGTTCTGTTTCGGGAAGTTTTTAATGTTTGATGTCCTATCGTGTTTTTAATATTCTGTTGGGAGCCGTCCAGAGTGGCTGGGGAAACCCGGCCAGATGGGCGGGGTATAAATAATAATAAATTATTATTCTTATATTATCATTATTGTTATGTGAGTATTTACCTGCTTGCATATGTCATGGATCCTGCCTACATACTGGGGTGAAGTATGCAACAGATCTTAGGGCATCATTCACTGATAACTCTTGTCAATGTATGACAATCCAGTTGAACAAAACTAGCAAACATTTCTTAGTTGGAAAATAGGGACTGCTTTCTAAGTTTTGCCAGCTTAAATGTGCTCTGATTTTATTTATGCTGGCTTACTTCAGCCCTAGAAATCAGAATACTTTATTCTGATTTTGTGCTCTTTAATAATGCATATCATATTATAGCACACAGTTTATTCTCTTTTCAGCTTAACTTTTGTTTATGAATATTAAAACACCCATTCATTTTTCTGCTGTGACCTGAGAGACCCCTTCAATTTACTCTTTGCAGCATATGCCAGAAAGCTGTCCTTTGAGATAAAGTGCTCAAATGCTTTGGGATTTGTGTAGTAATTCGGAAACCAGGCAGATAACTAGACCTTGTGACACCCCCTCTTTTTACAGCAGCAGGAGTTTGAATAAGGCTTAGCTCTTTCTGAGTGTGGAGAGGCCAACGCGATTGGCCTCTGCGACAACAGACTTCAGTCAACTTTTTCTGTTTATTCTCATGAGGACTGCTTGTGATCAGTGTCACCCCCGTCATGAGACGCTGATTCACTGCTGCAGAGACAGCCTGCTGAGCAAAAAGCAATGGGTAATCTCATTATTCTGTAGCTCCCAAAAGGAAGAAGGTAAGTTCAAGATATTAGAGAATGTAACTACCGTAGCACTGCGGAAATCTCAAGTCAACCTCTGATAGCTTACAGAATGAGGAATGCTGTTGTTCCTTTTAATCAAATCACACACGGTATCTTTGCACAGCTAATTTGCTTACTTGTTTTAAAGGTAGCATCGGGATGTTAAAATCACCACCCTATGGAATTGGTATGGCAAATGTAAGCATATGGTTTCAAAATGCATTTTCACTTTAGCACTGATAGGGTTTAGTGTGGTTTGATGATACTGTACATTTTGAAACACAGGAGCACATTGTGACAGCCACTATAGCCTATATCTCTGCACATATCAAAGAGATAAACAACTACCTGACATTTAGAAGACATCTGAAGGCAGCCCTGTTTAGGGAAGTTTTTAATGCGTGACATTTTAATGTATGTTTAATCTTTGTTGGAAGCCACCCAGAGTGGCTGGGGGAACCCAGCCAGATGGGCAAGGTACAAATAATAAATTATTATTATTATTATTATTATTATTATTATTATTATAACAAAGCAGCAACAGTACATCGTGGAAGAGTTTATTATGATCAGCGGACAGTTGCAATAGAGAAATCTACCAATTTCGGTTCTCGGCATTCCTCATTCCCCCACTCTTAAATTCAGTTCTGCAGCTATTTATGAAATCCTTGTGGACATTCATCAACGTGTCCTTCAGATTTCTCCTAATAAACATATATTATATATTTGGTTGGACTAAAAGGCATATGTGGTGTAGTGCTTAAGAGCAGTAGCCTCGTAATCTGGGAAACCGCTCAGCCCCACTCACCTCAGAGTATTTGTTGTGGGGGAGGAAGGGAAAGGAGAATGTTAGCCGCTTTGAGACTCCTTCGGGTAGTGATAAAGCGGGATATCAAATCCAAACTCTTCTTCTTCCCAGAGCCCGGGAAGCTCCTGAGGCGTGAAGGGAGGGAGGCGTGATGCTCACGTGCACGACGTCAGGACGTCACAATGTCACATGCATGATATCACCCCCCCATCCCCCTCGCAAGCTGTCGCCTCTGGCCCATACTGTTCCCCTATGAAAAATTTCACGACATGCCACTGCCACCACCATAGCTGACACATTCTGGAAAGACTCAATTCCTGTATTTCTTCTGTGTTTCCCACATTTGATTTGTGTAGGATTTCCTCTTTTTTTATCAGCGCTGATTAAAGGCCACAGTTTTTTCATGCATTTTAACCTGTGAATTAAATACATACAGGACACTAAATAATGGGCAAAGCCGCAGATGCGTGAATGTCAGGTGGACTTGATGACATTGGGGTGATCAGCTTATACTATGTTTAGCTGAAATAAATGAGAAACACTGAAGTTCTCAGTTCTGGGAAGAGTTCCAGTCAAGCCTATTAATTCTACATAATTCTTTTAAAAAACTAGATAAGTGGATGGATGCTACGAAGACTGTTCACCAAAAGGAACTTTTGACATGGATGCTGGAAGCTGCCCAGGATAGCACAACAAGGAAAATAGTTTAAAGATCTGACTACAGTGGTCCCTCAGGTTACAAACACTTTGGGTTACAAACGCTTCGGGTTACAAACTCTGCTAACCCGGAAGTACCTGTAGTTACCTCAGGTTGCAAACTTTGCCCCAGGATGAGAATGGAAATCATGTGCCGGCGGCGTGGCGGCAGCGGGAGGCCCCATTAGCGAAAGTGCGCCTCAGGTTAAGAATGGTTTCAGGTTAAGAGTGGACCTCCAGAACGAATTAAGTTCGTAACCCAAGGTACCACTGTATATCCTTGTGTTCTAAAAGCCTCTGGAATTTAGTTACTGCAGAGGGCTGGAAAACACTTAAGTTACAGGATTCCAAGAGACAGGAAGATTCTGATCATTTCTACACAGCAGGGTGGGATTTCATTTCATGTAGTTTAGATTCAGTATTAGATTTAGATTTGCCATGATCTTAGAACTGGGTGTTATTATTTAATATGTTTAGGTTATTATTTATATGTCTTCATGGTTCTATAATAATTTGGAAACTACTAAAAATAATCTTAAAAAATACCCTTGGTTGTAATGTTTAATATATCATTACAGAAGGCAGCATAAATTTCTGGGGTTTCCCCCTTCATAAACAGCTAAGCCATTTGAATGATGTATATAAAACCAATATTTCAGGCAGCATGCATAGTCAACTGCCAATATTTTGTTCCTCTAGCAAAGTTCATTATAATGTTTCCCCACCCTTAGGCAGAACGAGATATTTGTCTTAATTAAACCCACATTACCATTCAATAGACACAAACATGACTGGTTTCCAGTTGATTAACTCTGCTTTGGGGATTACCCTGCTGTTCAAAATGGTTCTTGCCTTGGGGTAACAAAGATGACTTCAGTCAGCCACTGACTGAAGTACCAACGTGTGCATTCATTGATTAACAAACAAACAAACAAACAAACAAACAAAAACAAACAAACAACTATACATTTTAATACTACTTGCACTTTTTTGTTCTTAATGCGACAAGAAGTTATGGAAAAATAAAAATCAAGGGATTTATACAGATGTTGCATTCTTTTTTTAAGGTTGAGATGGTACTCCCTAAAGTTCTTTGTATTTAAGCATGCAAAAACTTAGGGATGAGGAACCTGTGGCCCTTCAGGTGCTGTTTGACCATACATCTCATAATCTCTGACCATTGGTCATGTTGGCTAGCTCCAACTGGTAGAAGTTGGAGTTGAACAACATCTGGGGGGCCACAGGTTTCCCATCCCTGATTTTTGTCTCCCATACAAATGTAACTGAAACTTTCAAAGCATGTCCTAAAGGATCCATTATATAGTCCTGACACACAGAGGACTTGCCCATGTGGCTTAAAAATATCTGTTAACCAGCTTTTGACATAATTGCTCAAAATATTATTTCACCATCAAGCTGACAGAAACACCCACTTAAGCTAAGCAGGTGCCAAATGTATTGCTCTGCTTACCTTTGGACCACATTAGCAAGGCTGAGATGGGGGTCTTTTCATCTGGGCAGCCCAGGACCCCCACATACACTGCCAAGGTCACTTAGGTGCTGCTAAGACATGGTTACACTTCACCCCTGGAGGCATACTCAGTTGTCTCTTGAGACATATGGATGCCAACAACAAAAAGGGTCCATAGCTCACATGCAGCATTCTGGCACACATTCTCAAAGGGAACAGCAGCCAGGCTCCTCTGCACATCCAACTGGTCACTTGGATTAATAGCTTAGCTTCCCTCCTAAGTTGTTTAATGTAGTCCTTTATCTGAGGTGACATCAAAGAGTCAAATTTGAACCGAGAGGGTTCAGCTAATAATACCTAGACAAATTAAAGATGGATGTGGCGCTACATTCTGTGTCCAACATGCATTTGGTCACTTCCCTATTTGGAGGATCTACGCTGCAGTGAAACCAATCCAAATGAAAAGCTATCCAGATAGCACGTTATTAAAAAACATCATGTTGAACATAAAGCGTATTCTCCTTCATGAAGAGCACATGTTGTGATGGGGGCCAGCAAGTCACCCCTCTGGTGCTGGGCGGGATCGTATGGATGGCCATGGCAAGTGATTGGGCCCTGGGTGTTGTTGGGGAGAATTGTATGTTGCAATTTATTGATGGACAGCCCAGCGGATATATATTGGTGGGTTTGCAACATGATCCCCCTCTTGGCTGCGTGCTTCTGATCACACGCCCTCCCTCCCTATATTTTAGGCCTCTGCGTTGACCTTGCTATGCCTGTCATGGGGTCGTCTGCTGTTGGGGCAGGGGCCTGGTAGGAATTTTTCCATTTGGCTGATTGGCTGGTGCCATCTGGATTTCGCCTACTGCATAGCAAATAGTCACAACTTGTAAGGTTGGCGGTTAGGCATTGGTTATTATGTTGGTTGGAGGAGGGGTTATGATTGATTGCGTCTGCCCCTCCAATTGTTGCTGGTCTTAGGGGAATTCCGTTAAAGGAATCCAGGGGCTCGATGCTTTTTGTCTGAACCCCCGGTCGGGGGCTAGGGCCGTGCAAGTGTCCTGGGAGCCTGAGGGGAGAGGGGAGGGTCAGACCACCTGGCTCCCTTTATCTCTCCAGAGGGTTTTCCCCTTACTGATGGTCATCAGTTCTGTCCCCTTTGGGACAGATAGTCTTAACCAATGCCTAAGCAACCACTCACATTGTTTGTATTTTAATAAAGTTGTGGCCAAAATCATCCCAAAAACCAAAACTAAAATTCTGACTGATGTGTGAATTATTTGAGGGGTGGTTTGGGGACCTCGACACACAATTGAAAAGCAATCCCAACATACTCATTTTTAAAAAGTTCAGTGGGAAAATGCAAGTTAGGCTCTTGATAAATATTGAAGAAGATAGACAGCAGACCCTAGAAACATTAGGGTTGGTTTTTTTCCCTTGCAGTGAAACCAGAAACCTTACATTTTTTTTTAAAGAAAGTTGCCAGTAGTTAATCAGCATTGTGAGTAATAAGGGCTGACAGCTCCATCATTTTATAATTCTTTCTCTTGGTATTAGGAGAAATGTTCCTGCAGGAAGCAGATTTCAACACACATGCACAATGGATAGGAAACAACCTTGGAAACGTGTGATGTATCTAAGCTTACAGCGATTGGAATCATTTTGTGGTGAGAGGGCAGCCATGTGGCAGCAGGGTGGTTATTTGTTTTTAATTTTCAGTTTTCCATGCGTGTTTGTCTATCCATATCCATTCTCATCACTGCTAGATTTTAGCATACTGTGTCTGTCTGAGAGAACATCCAATGACCTGCAGTCATAACAATCCTGGAAGCAAATGAGATAGCTGCAGAAGCCTGGAACGGGTGCCTCTCATTATTTTGCTGTGCTCCTGATTAACTTCAAGCAACATTGTTTTGTACTTGAACTCAGATGTGTTGCCTTGTGATGCCAGGCATTGTAAAAGCCTGTTTGCTTTCTGGTTGTAACCCGGAGGCTGAAGAAGCAAACGAGCCAAAGAAGTGCTGGTGGTCTTATTTGGTGTGATTAGTTTTACAAAGAGATGTTAATCTTACAATGCACTCTATAATGCATACTGAGTTGCTCTGATATTGCATTCTTGTATTTGAAACACTAGCCCTATTCAATTGTCTGCCATGCACAGAAGCTACATGTAGAAAGCAGGGGTGGGGGGCAGTGAGACCATGCTTCTGGTTGTGCTGCTGACATCTTGTAGGGCACAGGTATCTAGCTGGAGATCTCCATTGTTGGCAAAGGAGTCTACAGTGGTACCTTGGTTCTCAAACTTAATCTATTCCGGAAGACTGTTCCAAAACCAAAGCGTTCCAAAACCAAGGCGCGCTTTCCCATAGAAAGTAATGCAAAATGGATTAATCAGTTCCGAACTTTTAAAAACAACCCCTAAAACAGCAATTTAACATGAATTTTACTATCTAACAAGACCATTGATCCATAAAATGAAAGCAATAATCAAGGTAAAGGTAAAGGGACCCCTGACCATTAGGTCCAGTCACGGATGACTCTGGGGTTGCGGCGCTCATCTCGTATTATTGGCCAAGGGAGCCGGCGTACAGCTTCCGGGTCATGTGGCCAGCATGACTAAGCCGCTTCTGGCAAACCAGAGCAGCGCACGGAAACGCCATTTACCTTCCCGCTGGAGCGGTTCCTATTTATCTACTTGCACTTTGACATGCTTTCGAACTGCTAGGTTGGCAGGAGCAGGGACCAAGCAACGGGAGCTCACCCCATCGCAGGGATTCAAACCGCCAACCTTCTGATCGGCAAGCCCTAGGCCCTGTGGTTTAACCCACAGCGCCACCCGCATCCCTAATAATCAATGTACTTTACTATAAAATAAATAAAATAGTATTGTAGATGAAAAAAAATAAAATTAAAAAAAAATCTTACCTGTACTGATGATAGTCATTGTTTGGATGGGGGGCTTTTATCCATTTCCGCAGTCACACAATCAATCAATCAATCAATCAATCGCTGAACTGGGATCCACACAGTCACAAAAACAAATTAACTGAAAAAGTCTCAAAACAAAAAACGCAAAATAAATAGCAAAAACAAAAGCACCAAATATAAGCTCCAAATATCATCTCAGAACACTGCAATCAGAAACGGAAGGCTTGAATTACAACAGGGGGGACGCAAATTAGCAGCGCAACAGGAAACACAGGGGGACGTAAATTAGCAGCGCAACAGGCAGAGTCGTAGAAAGGTCAGATGGTACCCGGTGCAGAAAATTTTTTGTCCCCCCCCATTGATTTTTTTTTCTTTGCCTGCAAAAATGGTTTTATGTTATTTCATATTTTCATACAAAGGAATAATAATAAGTAATAATAATAAAAAACTTTTATTTATATCCCCACCTTCCCGGGCGAAGTCGGGCTCAGGGTGGCTAACATCAGATACATAACATTGGTATAAAATCAAACAATAATTAAATTACCTCCTAAAAACATGTCAAAATCAAAATGAAGTCTAATTAGATGGCTTTCCGCAGGGTTAGGGTTGGGAACAGTAAGTGCTCCACTGAATTGAAATTTCAGCCTTCACAACATAGGAAAACGGTCAAGTAAACAGCTATTTTTGTGGAGGAGGGTCAAGATATTAACTGATATGTAGGAAATATCATATGTAGCTATATAATGCCTATTGTAGTAAGATAAGACCTTTGGAGCAGGCAATTTTTTTTTAAGAAATAAGTTTTTTATGAACCGCCCTGGTAGGGCAGTAATTGTTCCTTGATAATTTGTCACCCCTCTCCATGATGGAACATGGGGCGGGCCCCCCGCCCCCTTCCTACGCCCCTGGCAACAGGAAACACAGAAACAGAAGGCTTGAATTACAATGGGGGGGACACAAATTAGCAGCGCAACAGGAAACACAGGGATGCAAAACAGAGCACGTTCGTCTTCCGAAAAAAGTTCGAAAACCGGAACACCTTCTTCCGGTTTTGCAGCGTGCAGGTTCCAAGTTGTTCGTGAACTAAGCTGTTCGAAAACCGAGGTACCACTGTATTGGGGAGAGGAACAGCAGGCCCAGAGGCTGAAGTCCCTCCCCAGCCACTGTCCCTGGGACACACACTGTTGGATCACTCATCCTATGCAACCATAACCTCTCTGCTGCCGGTCAATGAAGCCTTGCCATATCTTCCTCCTTATTCATCTGTGACTCCTGGATTCATAAAATAAAACGACAGAACAGCAGCACATGTTCAAACAACTCTGTCAAAATCCAGCACTGTATTATACGTTGCCAGATTCAACATAACTGTATCCTCGTTGCCAAAGTAATCATTCTCTGAATGCCCAACAGAGTGAGGTTGGAAACTTTATGATTGAAGGCAGGGTCTCTTCTCATATTTTTGCCTGGACATAACTCAGAAATGCAAATAAACAGGGTGGAAACAGAGGGAAGGAATCTAAAGCATCTGCTTTGCCCCAATGCGGCATGTCAAAGTAACCAGCCAGTTTGAAATAAGGAGACGTCCCAAATATGTAGGTGCCCACAACATGTACTCCCCAAAACATAACACAAATATTGTTAAATAAATAAATGAAATGAATAATGTGTGCATGATAATGATGATGATGATGATGATGATAATAATAATAATAATAATAATAATAATAATAATAATAATAATTGTCAGGTTCCCTTATCAGTTGTTCAATAGAAAAGCCAAGCCATTTGTCTTTTAGTTCTTTTATTCAGTGCCAAACTATATACAGTGCAGAGCTCAGTCTTATCATGTCTGTTCACTCACTAGCAGAATCTGGAAGTGCCTCCCTGCTGTTTTGGCACCAACACCACAATCTCGGCATCCTAAATTGCCGCCTTCTTCTCCTGCGTGCTATCTGCACCAGAACTGATGCTTCCCCCTCTGCGCGTGTCTGCTGGGTGGTGCCAGGTCCCTCACTATCTCTCTGGAGATCTTGCACTCCCTGGCTCCCAGCCACTAACTGCTCCTCCCCTGAGATTGGACTGCCAGTTTCACTCGAAGATGAATCTGTTGTCAAAACAGGTTGTGGCTCTCTATAAACACTCAGAGCTGGACTGGCAGGGGCTGGCAGATCCCTGACAATAATAATAATAATTTTTTATTTGTATCCCACCCTCCCCGGCCAAGGTCGGGCTCAGAGTGGCTAACATCATAAAAACAACACAATAAGCATAAAAACAGACATCAATTAAGTAAAATACATCTTAAAATTAATTCATACAAGTTAAAATTCGGGCAGGTGGCAATTATCAGGGTGGAATTGAGAGTGGTTAATAATTGCCAGGACCAACTGTTTCCACTGATCATCCAAGGACCTGGTTGGGGGCCTCCTTCGGGCTTGTTTTATACAAAGGAAAGTAAGTCAAACTGCATCCTGCCCAAAGGCCTGGTGGAACAGCTCCGTCTTGCAGGCCCTGCGGAAAGATGTCAAAACCCACAGGACCCTGATCTCTTGTGGGAGAGTGTTCCACCAGGCGGCCAAATATGTGCTCCAATATTTTAAACATTTCTGCAGTCCATGGCCAATGCAATGTCCTTTATAGTTCATCGCATTGTCCTTACAGCAGACCTGTGAATAAGTAGGCCAACTTTTCTTCCTGATTGCTGAAGTGACTTAGAAGTCAACAACTACTAATGTCCAGGGCAGAGCAAAAAAGTGAATCTTTATCGGCTAGATCGTCCAAGGATTCTACATAATGTAGATCCAAATTGCCTTGATGCAAAGCCATTATATTTTAAGACGATTTTGATGGACTATAAAAGATGACACACATGCAAAACTTAATGGACTTCTGGGCACGTTGCTGGTGCCCTGAATTATTTGGTAAGAGGCAACGTGCTGCTTGGAATCCATTGTTAATATGGTGGCACAACACCAGAGTTCCCATACGTCCTCCTGAAGTCATAGTAATTCATCACAGCAGAGCTAATCTCAGCCAGGTATCCAAATTGGGAAAGAAAATTGATGTTAGAGGGGAATATTCCCCCCAAAACACAGCTGTTTCTCAGCTGGAGCATGGACTTTGGCATTCAGCCACAAGGCTAGATAGAGGGGAGAAGATCTGGAAAAAGGCAAAGAGAGAAACAGAAGAGAACTTTGGAATTGCAGGTACCCTGGACTTAAAGATGTTTTTGGATTTTCTTTGCATTGCTAAAAAGTGGGAGGATTATTGCACTAGGTGGATCAGGGCTAGTCTGCCTGATTTTTGAAGCCAAGCAATTCTGCTATTGACCCATCCATACCTTACCTAAGCATCTCAAAGTTCTTCAAAGTAGCACAGTGAATTTTCTCATTGAAAAAGTACTCTAAAACATTGTTCATGCATGCAAGGCCAGGTTTGTAGCAGCAGAAATGGAGCCTTGGTATGGTGCCCCCACCACCATACTACCTCCAACCTTTGCATGTTGAATACAGATATATAATAAAACCCCAAACCCTTTGTGTGCTAGCAGCTTCTCGTGTACACAAGCTCCACGCAACCCAAACACCTCTACACGGTTCCCAAGGGCTTCACATCACATTATCTTAAATGTGTAGTATGTATCATCATCATCATCATCATCATCAATAATGATAATGATAATCACGCACAGGTGAGGGGGAGGGGGAGTTAAGAGGGAATTTATTATATTGGGTGTAATATTAAGTTTGGATATGTGTTGAAAAATTAAGATGGATGTTTAATGTTTGTAAGTTTTTTATTGTGTGTGTGTATTTTGCTTTAGTGAAAATTTAATAAAATAAATAATTGATAGGAAATTTTTAAAAAAGATGATAATGATACAGAGGGGTTATTTTTTGGGTGGGTGGGGGGGAAGCAATAGTACCACTGTATTCCGCTCTGGTCAGACCTCACCTGGAATACTGTGTCCAGTTCTGGGCACCACAGTTCAAGAAGGATACTGACAAGCTGGAACGTGTCCAGAGGAGGGCAACCAAAATGGTCAAAGGCCTGGAAACGATGCCTTATGAGGAACGGCTTAGGGAGCTGGGTATGTTTAGCCTGGAGAAGGGAAGGTTAAGGGGTGATATGATAGCCATGTTCAAATATATAAAAGGATGTCATATAGAGGAAGGAGAAAAGTTGTTTTCTGCTGCTCCTGAGAAGAGGACACAGAGCAATGGATTCAAACTACAAGAAAGAAGATTCCACCTAAACATTAGAAAGAACTTCCTGACAGTAAGAGCTGTTCGACAACGGAATTTGCTGCCAAGGAGTGTGGTGGAGTCTCCTTCTTTGGAGGTCTTTAAGCAGAGGCTTGACAGCCACCTGTCAGGAATGCTTTGATGGTGTTTCCTGCTTGGCAGGGGGTTGGACTGGATGGTCCTTGTGGTCTCTTCCAACTCTATGATTCTATGAATAAGTCCTTAGAATAATCTATGAAGACTGATGGACAGCAGAATTCAACCATGCCATCTTTTATTGAGTAGGAAATGTTTGTTTTTGGGACTGATTGTAGCATATTCAGCATTAGCAGCTGCTCTTAGTACTTTGTAGGACCACATAAGACTACTTCCTTAAATGGCTATTTTGGCATTGACACAACTGCATTGAGTGGGAGCTGTATATCCTCAACGGTACGTTTTTTTTATAAAAATTACTTTGAACATCTGCATAAGTGATGGATCTATATGGGACCTATATGGGCCTCTAATCAATCAATATTGGTTGATAAGAATTAGCTGGTGTTAACCTCAAACACGCTACCTTAAAGGTGGTGTATGATAGTCTGAGTTTTGTGAAAAGTGAAGATAGGAGAGTTTAATAGAAATACGCATTCATGCAATAAATGAAGATGTTAGGAAAACCTAGCTTCCGCTGAAGTTATTATTCACCTCAGTGGTTTCCTCATCTCAGATCAATGGAGACACCCTCTGACTGAACAGCATTTAAGCATTATAGATAAAATACATGTATAAGATTTCACAAAATACCCATGACCAACCTATTCACTTCCCATCATTCTCCAGAGGGGCCTCCTCAGTCGCCCAACATAGTATAAGAAACAGGCAGGCATTTCTTAAAGGTCATTGGATTCATTGAGTTGAGAGTGTCATCCGAGGCCCTGAGAGCCCGTCGTCAAAGATACACAGATACTGCCTTTCACTCAATGCATGGATGCCTATGTTTTCAAATGGGAACAGTTTATCTTCTAAATTGCATTTAATGGTCTTAACTCCAGAGTAGATAACAATAATTCGGAGGATTTATCTGGATTATCTGACTGACCTTTTCCTCTCATTGCTGTGTAGGACTTGCTTTCGCCACGGTGTCAAAGTCCTTGCTACAGAAGTCCTGCAGCTGTGTTGCTAATGTGATATTCCTCATATGGGTTCTGCCTCCTCTGTGCCCCTCTGAGCCCTGAATGTTCCTATTCATCAATGTGTTCCAATGAGGAGCTGGCGTTACATGGTTAGCTACGCAGAAATATTGCCCTCTGGTACCAACTGGACGATAGTTACATGACTCCAGGGAGTTGGCTCAACAAAATTACAAAGTGAAACTTTAATCAGTGTTCCCAGTTGGCTGCATTACTTCACCCAAACAAGCCTTGTTTCTCATACTCTGAGCAGATACCTAGAAGAATTGGCTGCATCGCAGAGTCTGCAAGCATTTATTCAAGATGGAAGGAATATAACTGTTTAGCAACCTGGCATGGAAACCTGATGGGTTTCTAAAACCGAATATTTTCCTAGTCTAAGAGACAAGCTATTACCATCCACAATGAAAACAATATCTTTAAAAGACTTGTGAAATGCACTGGAAAATGTATCAGTGTGAGTCCCAGAAGAGCTTTGCGTGGTCAAATGGATGGAGAGGAAATGTTTTAATTGTTCATATAAATACATATATAACGAGCAGACATTAATGGCTTAGGAGAAGCCATGAAACGTTCTGAAAGTTAATTATCTGAAGTGTGTGGTTACAGAAGAGCTCTGAAGTGCCTTTTAAAATGGCAATCCTGTGTCTGGCAGATTATGGCCCAGCTGCCCTCATTCCATAAAACCCTTTTTCCTTCCCTGCTGTCAAGGGCTTTCAACGAAACTCCATTTTCAATGAAGAAGCAATATTCTGCTAATGAGTTTCTTCTGATATTGCCTACTGTATATATGTCATGTGGTGGGATGATGGATGATTAAGAAAAGAAATAGGTGTGCGCTGATAACAAATGATATTGCAAACAGGCTGATTGAAAACGAGGGCTGATTTGGTCACACCTTTATATCGCAGAGTATTTATGCTGGCCCGTTTAAATGCCTTTCCGTCTTCCGTGCTATTCGGAAGGTTCAAAGGCATCCCCTACCAGAACAGACTCTGCCCTTGTGGCCAGAAAGTGTCGGACTCTATGGTCCACATGATACTGGATTGTCCTCTTTCTAACATTTTTGATTTTGGCCCTCCGATATCCTCTATGTGGCTCAGGGCCCTCTCCAACAAACAACTTGCGGTCCAGCTCTTGTTGAGGGATGACTCCCCTGACCTCACCAGAATTATGGCTCACTATTTGACGGATCTATGAAATTAAAGCCAGTACATCTGGCCTACCTAACATTGACTGCTGAGGATTCCTTATTTTTTCTCTCTTTTCTCTGTCTTGTAGGGTGTAGAGTTACTATTTATATAGAGGGTTTGTATGTTTTTGTTCTATTTTATATATGCCAATAAAGGTGTTGATTGATTGATTGATTGAAAACGAAGGCTGTGGGCTGGATTCAGTTGAGGCCTGAACCAAATAGGGACTTGAGCATTGGATGATTGGGTTCAGACAACCACAGATTGCTATGCATTGGGTTGGATTGCCCAGAGCAGTTTGCGGCTGTCAGGGTGAACCATCAGGCAGGAAGGAGAGGCAGGCAAGGCAGGAAAACCTTACTTTCCAGTCCCTCCCTGCTCTCAGGATCTCCTCCTATTGAGAGGAGGGGGAGATCATGTGGAGGGAGGCATCCTAGGACGCCCCCAAATGTAATGGATCCTTTCCTGCCCATCTCTTAGCTATCTGTTTCGTTAAGGCTATCCAATCATAAGTGGGAATATGCAATCCTGCATAGCATGCAGGTAGCGCTGTGGTTTAAACCACTGAGGCTCTTGGGCTTTCCGATCAGAAGGTCGGCGGTTCGAATCCCCGCAATGGGGTGAGCTCCCAGCTCCTGCCAACCTAGCAGTTCGAAAGCAAATCAAAGTGCAAGTAGATAAATAGGTACCGCTGCAGTGGGAAGGTAAATGGCATTTCCATGCGCTGCTCTGGTTTGCCAGAAGCGGCTTAGCCATGCTAGCCACATGACCTGGAAGCTGTACGCCGGCTCCCTCGGTGTAATAGCCTGGGATTCAGACTCAGATGCTGAACCTGAGGGATCCCAGCCTGCACAGGATTCCCCGCCTCCAGAACCAGCAGGCTAGGGCCTGAGTCTGAAGGGTCCTCACCTGTGCTGGATCCTCAGATGCAGGCATCTGCTGAGTCTGCTCTGGCTCCTGATGAGATGGAGGACCCATTGCCTGCAGGTGCTCCACTCCCAACCCTGTCAGGGGAAGCTGAGGTTGCCTCTGGGTCCGGTAACCCTCCAGCCTCTCCTGAGCTGCAGATGCTCAGGGCAGAGAGGCGAAGGGAACTGAGTTCCCACAGGAGGAGTGCTCGCCTCCAAGCCAGGAGAGGCAAGTCACCAGAGGATCGGGGCCACCCTATGCCTCGGGGCAGATAAAAGCCGGCCAGCCCCAGCCCCAAGTTGCAGGAGCAACATTGTTGGTGACCAGTTCCTGCTTGAAACCTGTCCTGCTTTCCTGCCTGAGCTCCTGACCTGCCCTGGTTCCCTGCTTGCCTACCTGTTCCCGACTTTGCCTGACTCCCTGCCCTGCACCCAGCTTCAGTGACTACGGACTGCCTTTATGTTGCGCCTCTGACCATGGACCGGACTTGGACCTCGCCTTTCGGGTAACCCACGGGACCAGCACACTTGGCCAGTAACGCGAGATGAGCGCCGCAACCCCAGAGTCGGTCACGACTGGACCTAATGGTCAGGGGTCCCTTTACCTTTAACCATCCAAGGCTCCTTTACCTTTACCTTACCTAGTGCCAGTCACCACTCCTTTATGAGCAGCTTTTGGGTATGCAGGGAAGCTTCTTGCAAAGCAGCAGCACCCTGCAGGGAGAGATCCCACCCCACCCCCCACTTACTAACCGGAAAGCAGGAGGATCTGATCCTTCATGGTGCCAGTTTGCTGCTCCTTGATGAATAGCTTCCATGCATGCCGAGAAGACACTTGTGAAGGAGCAGTACCCTACAGGATCGAACCTGCCTACTGTTGGTTGAAAGGGGTGGCAGAGAAACAGCCTCTCCTCTTTCCCTCACCTCCTCCTGACTGTGAGGTTTTGAGCTTTAACAAGCTTGCTCTGTCGCCCTTCCCCACAGGGATGACATCACACATCCGGGGCTTATCTATGTCTCCCGTTATGTGGTGTTTGTATTCTGTATATATGATGTTTGTATCGGACTACAAAGCAGTTCGTCCTTTGGCTTTCCAGTGGATGGTTGTCATCCTTCTAGGCTCGAAGCCCTTAAACCAATAAATCTTAATAATCAGCTGGACTTTGCTTTGTGATTTATGCCAGGACTAATTAATCTTCTTCCGTCTGCCAAGACGCTCTGCTTTGAAGAAGAAAGGTTTTGAAAGCGAGTCCACGCAGAAGAAGCGTGTGGACAAGAATAACGCAGCTGAAGATATAGGCTGTGGGTGTCGGGGATCATTAACTCCACACCTCAGCTCGCAGCGTTTGATAACGTTGGCAAGGACCGTTATCAGAACACTGACCGTATGTTAAAATATTCATAGTCCCAACTCCTGCCCCCAAATTGCTTGGAACTGGGTGGGGCAGGTTGTTCCTGTGGTGGCACAGGTGGATTTGCCCGATTCAGAGGTCACAGATTGCAGCCACAGGGTGGATCACAAGGCTTTCCACAGCCCTGGTTTATATGTATTCTGGCGGGTTTTGGTTACATGCCTTCATCTTTCTTCAGTGCCCATTGACAGGAATGCAAGCTGCAAGAAGCTTGAGCCTATCAGAAGCTGCTTCTACCATGCAGTCACCTAATATGATCAGTGTGGAACCATGGTTTGAAGCTCTGGATGCAACAGCCACGCAGAGAGTTTAACTGTGCAAATAAGAAGGAGCGAGATAGCAGCTGCAGCCCCTGTATTTTCATTTGAAGGTCAAAATAGAATCATTGTGCATGCAGCTGGAGACCTCTGGTTTGGGCTGCCTTCCCCAGGCTTTGACATGTTCTTTTACATATGCCTTTCTGAATTGTAAAGATCCCTTTGATGCTGGAATCCTCTAAATAAAATCTGCCTACAGGGACGAGAAAATGAAATAAGTCAAAGAGAAGAGGCACATTTTCATATTTACCTTGTTATACTACTGTACTTGCTTCCACAAGTTGCTATGATGTAATCCGAAAAAGAAGGGGCAACCAATTATCCGTAAGGAGTCTGCAGTGTGCTGAGTCAGCACCTCTCTTTGATCTTATCATAATGGCAGATGCCGAGGGAAGAGGTGCAAATTGATATCGTTTGAGATGTGAGCATTTCAACCATTTGCCTCTGTTGCTTCAGAAGCCTTCAACCCCTACTTGTTGCTAGGATGCTCACCAAAGGTGGTGAGTTTTCAAATAGAATGTACTTAAAAATTTCTCATTTGCTACCATGAAAGCTTCCCTTTTGTGTTTCTTAGAACCACAGGAGCAGTTAATTTCTCATGGCTTCACAACTGCTGGTAATCGCTATTATGGAAGGATGTACAGCGAAAGCTTGCTTTGACTGTTATTGATCAATGCTTGGTGAAAATAAAAAAAAAATAATCACTTGAGTCAAAGGTCTGTTGAACTGCACAATGATGCCACCTGCCTTAAGATGCACGGGGGAAAGAAGAAGACCTGTGAAATTGGATTGTACAGGCACAGCTGTAAATTGCACTGATTTCAATCCTGTTGCAGGTAGGTAGCCATGTTGGTCTGTCATAGTCAAAACAAAATAAAAAATAAAAAAAATTCCTTCCAGTAGCACCTTAGAGACCAACTAAGTTTGTTCTTGGTATGAGCTTTCGTGTGCATGCACACTTCTTTGGATACACTGAAACAGAAGTCACCAGACCCTTATATATAGTGAGAGGGTGGGAGGGATATTACTCAGAAGGGTGGTGGGAATGGGTGATAGGATGAGAGCTGTAGTGAACCTGTTGACGACTGTTAACGACTGCAATTGGTCTTACAGGAAAAAGCAAGGGGTGAGAAGGTTAAAAATAGCTTTGTCATGTATAATGAGATAAGAATCCAATGTCTCTATTCAGATCAGGTCTCTCCATGGTTTTAAGCTTGGTAATGAGTTGCAATTCAGCAACTTCTCTTTCCAGTCTATTTCTGAAATTCCTTTGCAATAAAACAGCTTATTTCAATCCTGTTCATCTTAATCAGGGCCAGCCCATGCATGAGGTAGGCTGAAGCAGCTGCTTTGGGCAGCAGAATCTTTTGGAGCAGAGAGATATCACTGGGAACCCCAATAAGTAAGGCTTTTGGAGCGTACTTTCTGCTTCAGCTCAAGCTGTGAAGCAGGCCAGGCCAGGCCTGATTCTAATGGGCATATGGATCCCAGAAGCCTGTGGGACTACACTGGGTAGTAGTCCAGTTATGCTTTCCAGGCAAGAGAATTTCACTGCTGGAAAGACAGATAAAGGAGATGACTCACACAATAATCAGGCCATGATTCTTATCAAGGTATGATTGTAGATGCCATGGACAGCCAGTTGGCCAATGTGAGAACAGGAAGCTAGACAAGATGTTCACTGGCCTGATTCAGCAGGCTTTCCTTATGTCTGTATGGGGTCTCTATAGGATGTCCAGATTAAAAAAGGGACAGGGTTCAAGGACCTTGACTAGTTGTGTAGACAATGGCATTGGCGCCTGGCCACAATAGCAGATGCTGAAATTCCCAATAATAAGTTACACGTGTTGGAACACAAACCCAGGCCTTAGGAGCACATATGCCCACCAGCACTTGTAGGACATAACATGGTCCAGCATTCACCATTTCCTCTATTTTTGATGTTCAGGCCCAAGAATGAGGAATGGGAGAATACCAAGGTATGCAGAAAAATGAAAATATGGGGGGGTAGGTGTAGTCCTAAAGCACTGCTATTAGGTCTGAGCACACTCAGTGTCCATGAAATGTTGATTGACTGCTAGGGAGTGGGATTGGAAAACTGTATCACATGGGACACGGAATGGCATATCTCGAAGGAGTGCAGTATCCAATTCTATGCATCCTGTATGCATTTAGTTCTCACTTTTTACATACAGTAAGGTATGCAATTATAACGTAAAATACAGTTTTTAATGAATTTACCAGTAAAATACGCATTTTGTGTGTGAACATTTTGTGCACATTACAAAATCCAGAGAAATGCACAATAAAACTAGGAATTACATTTCAATCTGCGAGCAAGGAAGTTGAGGAACACCAGAGAAGACTGCTCCACACCACCACCACCAGCAGCAGCAGCAACTAATAATAATAATAATAATAATAATAATAATAATAATAATAATAATAATGAAATAAATTCCTATTCCATCCCGCTTCCTGCAGTGACAGCCAAGCTGCTGGTGTGCTCCCATTTCCATCTTCTTTTGTCTCCATCCCTCCACGTTCCCTGCAGGAAGTGATCCATCTCAGCAAACACAATGGTATGTGTTTCAACCTTCCTCTGATCCCACTTTTGGCTATGTCTCCACTACGTCTCTTCCCTCTTTATTCTGGAGCAATGTAGGGCACAACCAACTAGTTGCCCTGATGATATCTTAGGCGCTCAGCTGGTGAACTGTACCTGTTTAAAACAATTGTGTTTGGAGGAGGTGGGGAAGAAACCCGTGCCAGTGGAATTGGATCTATGCTGGCTACATCACATATGCAAGTCACCATTTGATTCTCCACTTATTGAGGGATGATCATACAGGCAGGAACAACCCCGCTGAGGTCCACTAAGAGTTATAGCTGAATCCTAAGGGACTATTTAGCAGCAGATGCAGCACAAACAGAGATTAGCAAGGCTGCTGCGAAAGCTGCAGCCTAAGCATGACAAGTGGGGCAGAGCCACTCAGCTATTTACCATTGGCTAATGAAGCCATCTGAGAGGTTTTGAACAGCTTCCGGCCACTAGGACAAGTGCCGCCAGCTGGTGAGAAGGGGGACATGCACAGGGAGGGTTTGCAGGCTGCGTTTGCCTGTGCAAATTCCCCTTTCAGACATTGCAGGCAAGCAAAGCCAGCCAACTGCAAGAGACAATGTCTAGGTGGCTGACAGTGTTTGTTTGCCTTGGTTCCTGCTGCAAAAATTTCACAATAAGCTATTTTGAAGTTCTGTCCCTTACCTGCTTCTGACTTAGTTAGTTAGTTAGTTAGTTAGTGGGTCACCAGTAGCCATGGGATTTCATGGGTTCATAGGATCCAGATGTGAGACCCTGGCATCAATCAGCTTATTTAAATCAATCAATCAATCAGGTTTATTGCAGCTTTAAGCTCATATTCACATACAAAATAGACACAGCCAGTATTGGGTAGATACAACCAGTAATATATACATATAAAACATATACATAAAATCTTTCAAAATTCCTGTAGCATTCCATTCCGCCTCTTATAAGACAACACAGAGGTTAAAAATCTTGCCACTTGCAAGGATACGGTCGAATCAGTATCTTGCAGTAATAGGGTGAGGCGGGTCTCCACTGGAAGACCAGAGAATTTTTGGACTAATGGTCTCAGAAGGTTTGTCCGGGCAGCACTATACAAGGGACAACTAAAAACTATAGACTCGGCCCTTGGAGAATCTATGGGAAAGGACCCTAGAGGGAAAAACGTTAAACCTCGCTTTGATAAACGCAAAGCGATGGCTAGCATTTGAGAGGGATGTTAAATAAGTTGGTACTTGCTGAGTAGCTGAAACTCCCATGTACCGGGGTGAGCATACCCCCCCCTCCCAACATAAGAAGAAGAAGAAGAGAAGAGTTTGGATTTGATATCCCGCTTTATCATTACCCGAAGGAGTCTCAAAGCGGCTCACATTCTCCTTTCCCTTCCTCCCCCACAACAAACACTCTGTGAGGTGAGTGGGGCTGAGAGACTTCAGAGAAGTGTGACTAGCCCAAGGTCACCCAGCAGCTGCATGTGGAGGAGTGGAGACGCGAACCCGGTTCCCCAGATTACGAGTCTACCGCTCTTAACCACTACACCACACTGGCTCTCCAGTGTGGATAAGATCACATTGCAGTCCATTATCAAGCTTATTTAAATTATTTAGCTGAGGTAAGCTGTAGTCCAGCAACATCTGGAGGGCACCTTGCATATACTCCCTGCTACATTCCTGCATTGCAGGGGGTTGGACTAGATGGCTGTTGGGGAGTCCCTTCCAACTCCACAACTCTATGATTCTGTGTAGGTGCTTCAGATATAATGGTGAACAAATACACACAAATGCACTTTTGATGCATAATGTGTAAAATAGCCATATATACCATAGATTCTAAAGGGACCCAGGTGGCGCTGTGGGTTAAACCACAGAGCCTAGGGCTTGCCGACCAGAAGGTCGGCGGTTCAAATCCCTGCGACAGGGTGAGCTCCCATTGCTCAGTCCCAGCTCCTGCCCACCTAACAGTTCGAAAGCATGTCAAAGTGCAAGTAGATAAATAGGTACCGCTGTAGCGGGAAGGTAAACAGTGTTTCCATGAGCTGCTCTGGTTTGCCAGAAGCAGCTTTATCATGCTGGCCACATGACCTGGAAGCTGTACGCCGGCTCTTGGCAAATAAAGCGAGATGAGAGCCGCAACCCCAGAGTCGGACACGACTGGACCTAATGGTCAGGGGTCCCTTTACCTTTACCATAGATTCTAGTCCTCTTGCAGGATCCCTGGGCATTGTACCCCCACTTCAAGTACCAGCCTATCTATCAACTCTTTCTATTGCTAGTCATCGTTTCACTTTTATTAGAGCACGGTTTAATGTCTCCCCCTCAAACGTCCTTTTTCATAGATTTTCTAGGGGCCAAGTTTGGGTCTTATGTGCCTGTGATAACCGTTCGATTGAATCTCTTCATCACATAGTGTTTGTCTGCCCCTTGTATTCTGCCGCCCAAAAGACTCTATTACTTCCATTAACTCAAAAATTACTGGGGTATTTGGAAGAGTCTTACCTTGCTCTTCTGTTGCAAGATTCAGACTCGATTATAACCCTACAGATGGCAAAATTTCTGACATCAGTTCTGACACTTAAGAAACGCAATGGATTGTTATACACAGCTTGAAATTTTAATTTAATTTTTATCATATTTTATTCAATTGAGTATCCCTTTAATCTATTTTACTGTTAGCAATTGTAAACCAGACTGTGCTGTTTCTGTTTTTGGTTGTTATGTCTATGGGCTTAAAGCCGAAATAAAATGAGTTGAGTTGAGTTGAGTCCTCTTGTAGAATGTTGTGGCTTCCAGATAGTAACTTTCTTGGCATGCAAGATCAATCAAATTTGACACCAGCCAGCCCTAAAGAGAATGTTTTAATTCCCATGCTGATTATGACTTACCTAACTTTGGTGCAAAACCATCAAGCTAACTGGCCTATCTCTCATTTCCTTCAATTTCAGGCTTTAGCATTGCATAAACTAGCCATGGGGGGAACTGTCATCCGGGCAAGCTCGAAATGGTTTGGATTTAGTGTGATGTAGGACAAATGCAATAGCTTAGTTAATACCCAAGGCTCGGTTTGCTTTATAATGGCAACATCTTATAATGCACACTGGCAAAATATTCTGTTTGTTCATTTCATTGGAACACAACTTTAGTTAACCTGTTTTTCCTTCCCTAACATTACAGATAATTCCCTGGTTGCCACAGTTCCATCTCCTCAAACAGACATCAGTCACACCCCTGAAAGTGAACTGAAACTCCTTTTAATAATTTGATGGCAGTAAAATAACTCCAGAAGATTAACCAAATGGCTTTATTAAACAACTGCTGTTGGGTGAAAATGTGTTCAATGATCCACTAATCCCCAACTGCTTTAGAGAATGTTCATGTCCCAGAGTTCCTAGTATGAAGACAGTTTTCCAGCACATCTTAAAATATCTGAAATGTCGCCACAGATGTAAGAAAGGTACTGCTGAGGTATATTAAAGCTTGCCGTTTAAATTAGTTCCACATTAGAAAGAATTAAGTTAATCACAAATCCCTTGAACTGTTTGATATGTGGACCACTTTAAAACCATATTGCTTGCATGTTTTAGCAAATCTATATGCAACAACCTTGCATGGACAGGCGGAGTCCCCCCAACCCCAGATGACCCCCCCGAGCGGAATAATGACTCAAGACAATGTGCTATGGGATTAAAATTGGCCACAACTTTATTAAGTTTCAGGTGTAGGGAGACTTTGGCTCAGGCATTGGGCGTTTATCCTTCCCAGTCCCTAGCCAGGGATCTGAGGGACATCAGGGTTACCCAGAATGTGTGGGGATTGGTCTGGCTCTGGAGGACATATGTTTAAGCAGAGAGCCCACCCCCCATTTCGCCGCCGTCGCAAGGGAGAGCAATGACAACATCTCAGCATATGACCAATGCCTCCCCTCAAGACCCCTTTAACGGGGAACCCTGGGATCACCACTTCACCCCCCCCCCATTTAGGGAAGATAGACTAAAGGATTCCTCCCAAGGCCTGAAACCACCAAAGTTGTGACATTTTGCTATGGGAAAGGCAAAACCTGCCAATGCAGAAAAATTCCTTTCCGGCCCTTCAACAGTGACCATGACATAGCAGTGCCTGCGTACCTGTGGAGAAGAGGTTAACCTGCAAAAGAAGGCTTAACTGAGGGAGCGCAGGGTGGGAGAAGCTCTGGAGCCAACTGACACTTTGGATGTAAGATTCACCTTCTGTTGTGTAGGCAGGGCGGTCCCTCCCCCTACCTGGCCGATCCCCTGGCTACGCCTCCCCAGGCGGGATTGGGCGATTGGCTGAGGTAGGCGGAGACCTCCAGGTATCCAGCCTGGGGAGGGCGAAGCCAGTCTGTACTACTGGGAGCCGCACTGGGATCTGGGGGACTGTGTGCGACCAAGCAAAAGGCGCCCCCATTTGATGTGGGGAGTGGTCATTACGAGTCGCCTCTTAAACACTTAATTTTACAGGCTGAAATTCTGTGCACACTTAAAAGGGGTGCAAGTCCCATTGAACAAAAAATCTTACTTATGACTACAGAGACATAACTGTGTTTGTGGTAGCTTTTATGGCACAATCTTTGTTTGGGGGGCAGTGTTTTTGTCTTTTGAGGAGCCACTTGATTGTATTGATTTTCCACAGTGCTATAACAAAACCATCTGAAAGAGCTCTGTATATGTGTATATATCTTTGTTAAATATGGGGGGATGGGGGGATGTTAAGGCAAGCTGAGGATGTTATTAAAGACGTGGAGAGACTCAAAATGCCCAGGAAAGAACTGTTGAAAAGGCTAGGCAGGAAGAAGCAAATGGAAATATGCTAACAAAGGGGAAGCTGAGTACAGTAGGACATTGGGGGGGGGGGGAATGATCCATAGGATGAGGGCAGCAGAATGGTGAAGTGCTAATTACTAGAATGCACAGTGGTAGATGGGACTTTTCATTCCACTTCGTGAATCCAAGATGCTAGGCTTCTGTGACGGAATGGCAATTTCATTCTGTGTGGTCCTGAAATTGTACTTCATTGGTCCCAAACTGCTTTAGGGTGAAAGTATCCTTGCAATCTTTTATGCAATAGCTCGGGTGCCCTGTGTTCTACTTTACAGAGGACAGTACTCTGTTTAACTGAATCCTCTGTTTGGAGGGCTGTCTACTCCAAGTCCCGTTTAAAGATAAAGAACCGTAAGAAGGGAGATCAAGGACCTTGAAGCTGTGCATCAGCAGAGGATGGAGCTGGGTTAGCAGGTCACATTTGCCCTACTAGGATGAGCTATATCGTATTTCTGCTTACAATAAGTGTTTCTAAATTTGCAGCTCTCCATACAAATTAGCGCATGCAAATTTTATGCAAATTGCTGGCGTCTTTTGGTGATATATTTCTTCTTTCTTGGCAATGCATTAAAAAAACAACCCACTTTCTTTATTTTCATGACAATTTGAAGCATGATCTTTTCCCCTTTAGTAAATGACTCTGCATACAGAGAATAGATCTGTTCAGATAGATGCACCTGACTCACACTCACAATGACTCAGAGCTAGGGCTCATTTCCCAACAAAATGAGAAGCCAGAATCAGCTCACTGAGTGGAATAGAGCTGCTTTGCTCGCTTCCCAGCAGGTGAGTCACTGTTGGTTACCAAGAGGGGTGATGTGTCCTGGCTCCCACTCCCAGACACAGTACTTGGACTCTATAGGAATATAGGAAACTGCCTTCTACTGACACAAACCATTGGTTTATTTCATTCTAAGGGATGCAGGTGGAGCTGTGGTCTAAACCACTGAGCCTCTTGGGCTTGCCAATCAGAAGGTCAGCGGTTCGAATCCGCTCGACAGAGTGAGCTCCCGTTGCTCTGTCTCAGCTTCTGCCAACCTAGCACGCCAGTGCAAGTAGATAAATAGCTACTGCTGTGATGGAAAGGTAAACGGCGTTTCTGTGCGCTCTGGTTTCCATCACTGTGTCCCATTGCGCCAGAAGTAGTTTAGTCATGCTGGCCACATGACCCGGAAAGCTGTCTGTGGACAAACGCTGACTCCCTCGGCCTGAAAGCGAGATGAGCGCTGCAACCCCATAGTTGCCTTTGACTGGACTTAACCGTCCAGGGGTCCTTTACCTTTTTAGCTTTATCTCATTCTGCTGGAGGAAACTAGAAAGCTTTATTCAAGAAGTCAACAGATGGGCTCAGCATTCATAAGATTCATAAGTCTACAAGTAGGTCTCTTAAGACACATGACTTACCATGAGCTAAAATGTTGTTCTATCACCCAGCATGCCCCTCTCCCACTTTCCTTTTGAAGAACGAGGGTGCCCCAGTGAGTAGGTCGGACCTTCCCCACGTCCAACCGTGGATCCTTCTCTGACAGATCCTGCCAGTCCTGCCATACTTAATATTGTACAAAAGCAAAGCCAGAAACATAAAATGCTCAGTTTCAACAAATAAACTACAAAGGATCATGAATGATGAACACTGCAACCTATCAAGGGGCAATTGAGAAGACAGCTGAAATGCTTTAACCATATGTCAGTAACTATGTCTCTTTCCCTAAACCTTTAAGAGTTGTTTGCTGCTAGAGCAATAATTCAGAACTCATTGCTCTCGCAAACCACTTACTTTAAGGAAGTCCCACTGAGCTGGAGAGAAGGGCTCTGATTTATGCTTTGTAAACGGCAAACTTGGAAATTTGTACCATTCTGTTTCACATTTTAAGACATCTTCCACATATTTGTGGAATTTTTCATTTTCCTTTATTGTACCCCAAAAGCATATTTTCAGGATCCAATTACAGTTTTAAAAAGTAAAAGTTACCTTTGAAGAAGATGAGATTAAGAAGTGAGAGCAGTTTCTGAAGTCTAATAGATTGCAGCAGCAGGCTTCAGTACCAAGGGAAATAGTAGCTGAAGGCTACTACTTATAGTTCACCATGCAAATCCCCTTTGGGAGTAGCTTAGCAGCTTGATAACATTTTAAGCGTCTATAGCTGTTGGTTTCTTTAAATCATAATAATGCTTTTCAAGCTAAATACATTTAGTAAGTTCATTGCTGTGTCACAAACGTCTGTCATTCGTTTTAATGCCTCTCTTATGTTCTATTGAGTTTCCAGCAACTTTGTTTAGCCTCTGAGGAGAAATGTGGAAAGTCATTTGACAATACCCCCCAATTATTTTATCAAATAGCGTTTCAAGGTGGATCCGCACAACCTGTATTTCATGAAATAAACACAAGATATCCTGATTGTTTGCTTCGAGTCAGCTTTCATAGATAGGGCAAATTTGCACTGTGGCGTTGCATGTGATGAAGGAAACCTGAGGCCAAAATGGTGGAAGGGAAACCGGGCATGGACCTTTAATCTTCTAGTGATTTCATCCAGGTAATCCTCCAGCCACACTCCTTTGGCACAAAAGGGACTGAGTAAAAATATTAAGTGAAAGCAGAAGTAGAGAAATTGTTGTGGCTGTTCTGTGTTCAAGCACCTTCCCTCAAAACATGTACAGACCCTCCAAGAGTCCCCTATACTCCAGGGACAGTCCCAGATTTACAGACGCCATCATGGTTTCTGATTTGTTTGTTTTTTTCAAATTTTTTTAATTGATTTTAACAATTTTAAGCACTTAACAATACCGTTAAATTTTCATCCTTCCCCCCTCTAACTGAGGGAAGCAAATTTCCACCCCCCTCTCTCACCGGGAAAACCATAAGCATTATACATTTAACGTAGCTAACATATTAAATATCATTGCATAGGCCTGGCCCATTTCTGTGGGCCAGGTATTCCTCCTTTCCTCAATTTCATATTTCGGTTGACTTCCTCAAGTCCCCCTCTGTTGAATTCATTATCTATCCTCTTTATCAGTTTTCCAAATTCATAACTTCACAATAATATAAAATACCAGAATCATTTTACTTAAAGTAACTCCTTTTTTCCATACCTCAGCACCTCATTACTTCTGATCCTTTCCTCAAGCCTTATCAAATTCCCTAACTCCAACCTAATTTAAAACTCCTAATTTTCTTCTTTTTACACCCTTACCTCCCTCCGGTCTCAAAATTTTAAAGCTATTTCCCCCACTACTAACCTCCTAATTTTTAACATATAATCATTAACGCCAGTATCCAGATCCAGACATCTTAACCACTTAGACAGGAAAAAAACAAATCCCAGTATATCCTCTTTATCCCACCCCAACCCTCACAAATTTCCAGACCAAAAAGTCAATCAATGCCGCATGACTTTCTCTTCTCTTCTTTTGCAATGTGGTGTTCTTCTTATCATCATCTTTGCGAGATTCAATCCATGGTGTTTGCAGTTCTCTTCTCTTCTTTTGGGATGTACTGTCCTTCATATTCTCATCTTTGAAACGCCATCCTGGTTTCTGATTTGATCCCGGAATGTCCCGCTTTTCCATAGGATGCCCCTACTTTCATTGGAAAAATGTTGGAGGGTATGAAGTTATGCTTCCCCCAAGCCAAGGAGATAAGTAACTCTATAACCTTTAGAAGACATCTGAAGGCAGGACTGTGTAGGGAAGTTTTTTTAATGTTTAGTGTTTTATTATGTTTTTATATATGTTGGAAGCTGCTCAGAATGGCTGGGGCAATCCAGTCAGATGGGCAGGGTATTAATTTATTACTATTAATTTATTATTATTATTATTATTATTTATTCCCCTTCCAGAGTCTTTTTTTGTATAATATTTTTATTAATTTTCACAAAAACATTACTTTTAAGGGGGGAAGCATAAAATAAAACATTTAAAACAACTATATATACAATCCATATTGAATCCACAGTATGGGATTCCTTGAATCCCCTGACTTCCCCCATCCTCTCCCTTGGCTCCTTTAGAATATTTTCATTCACGCATGTCAATAAAATCTTTATCTCTGATTACTTCCAATTTTTGTACAACAAATTTTTTTTATTATTATTATTATTATTATTATTATTATTATTATTATTATTACAGTGGTACCTTGATTCTCAAACTTAATCCGTTCCAGAAGTCCGTTCCAAAACCAAAGCGTTCCAAAACCAAGGCGTGCTTTCCCATAGAAAGTAATGCAAAATGGAATAATCCGTTCCAGACTTTTAAAAGCGACACCTCAAACGGGCAGTTTAACATGAATTTTGCTATCTAACGACACCATTGATCTATAAAATGAAAGCAATAAACAATGTACTGCAGCCACACAATCAATCAATCAGCATCTGAACTGGGTTGCACACAGTCACAAAAACAAAACAAAAAGAGCCGCAAAAACAAAAACGCAAAATAAATAGCAAAAACAGACAGACCTCAAAACGGAAGGGTGGCACTCAAAACGAAGCACGTTCAGCTTCTGAAAAAAGTTCACAAACTGGAACACTTACTTCTGGGTTTGCAGTGTTTGGGTTGCAAGTTGTTTGAGTACCTTGGCATTTGAGAACCAAGGTACCACTGTATATACAATCCATATTGAATCCACAGTATGGGATTCCTTGAATCCCCTGACTTCCCTCCACCCTCTCCCTTGGTTCCTTTATAATATTTTCATTCACGCATGTCAATAAAATCTACATCTCTGATTACTTCCAATTTTTGCACAATAAATTATTATTATTATTATTATTATTATTATTATTATTATTAATCTTTAATAATAGGATGCATTGCAGAAAAACATGCTTGTTAGAAGAAAAATCACATTAAAATGCTGTTGAATTTTCATGCAGATTTGTTCATTTCAAAATCACAAATGCATGAAGAAATGTGAAGAAACGAACTTAGCATTGGAAAGATGAGAAGCTGAAAGAAAACAAAATTGACAAACCCGTCTATCCTTACATACTGCTAGTTTTAGTCCCTCCCCAAAGTCTGTGTGTGGCCCTCGACCGATTGCTTTTGAGGCAATGCGATTCTCAGAAAGCAAAACAGGTTGCCTATACTTGTCCATGTGGATTTTTACAGAGCTGTATCCGTTTCTGTGGTTATTCCCCTCTCCTAGCCAAACAAGGTGAATCGCACAGCAGGGAAGAAAAGTCATGGAGAAAGTGATGAGACTCAAACATCCTTCTGCCAGAGCTTTAATTCTGTCATGCTCCACCTGAAGCATGATGGAAGTGCTGGAGCATGAACAAAGCAAAAAACTGGCTTTTAGATATGTGATATTGCATAAATTATCAAATTGTATGGGATATATATGCTTGTGATGGCAGTAGATAAAGATGTATTTTATTGTTATTGTTCAGATCATGAGCATTCAGAATGACCTTTTCCAGGCAGATGTGAAAATTATTTGAGACTTGTCCAGAATCGCAAAGCAGCTCATACATTTTAAACAGCACTCCATAATCAATTAATAACTAGCTGTGAGGGGCTTTCGCAATAGGCTTATTATTCTGCCATTAGATTTGCTTGAAACATGATTAATAGCCTCCTGAACTCCGGTGCAGGGTGTGTACTAATAACTTTAAGAGTTAAGTAAACAGCAATTACAGTAGAAACAAAGAATGATTTACTAATTAGAGAAGTCTGTAACCACTGTATTTTTAGTCTTGCATGAATATGATTTGGTTTCAAATTCACGGGCCAAGCATAATTTCACCATGGGTTTATCCATTCACATATTAAGGCTGCAGACCTGCAGACATTCACCTGAGAGTCAGTCCCATTGAACTCGCTAGGATTTTCTTCCGAGTAGACATGCATAGGACCACATAGTTAATTCAGTTACGGCTGGCTGGTGCCTGCCCTGACAACATCAAAGGTTTGCCAATGCTTTTTTCAGGTCCGATTGGCAATCCTAGCACTTTCCCCATCAAACAAAATTACAACTAAGGCCTATCCTAAGTGACACGGGAACAAACCAAGTCCTATTTATTATTATTATTCAGTAGTCATACGGATCAAAGGTCAACATACGCATGACTAAACAAATAAAGCCTCAGTCTCCCTCCCCTGGGGGGTTTGTCTGTATGAATCTGCATTTTATTCTGAACCCATGTTATGGGTCATTGGTCTGCAAACACACTTTTGCAAAACCACCGTCCCCTAATATAAAGCATTTTTGTATGTTGTTTTCACTAATATATGCAATTATTTTTATTAGATTATTATTATCAATCTATAGATAGATAGCAAGGCAATGGGTAAAATATAATAAAAGCAACTTTTTAAAAAACCAGTTAAAACAACACCAAAAAAACCAGGATATGCTTTTAAAAATACAAAAGGAACACCCACGAAAAAAACCTGTTCATCCAACTGAGAAGCCCTGTTGACTTAAGCTCATTTTTACCCTAGTATATGCATTTTTCTGGACATTACGTGGCTGGATAAATCCCATCTTCAGGTCAAGCTTCACAAGAGGAGTGAGGAACCTTTTTTTGCCTGAGTGTCCAATTCTTATCTGGTTAATCCACTGTGGGTCAAGTGGGTGAGTCAAAAAGATGGTGCATAAATACAAATCAAAGTTACCAGCATTTTCCAATGCAGAAACCACACGTGCATACAAATATAATTATATGAAATGGGGGTGGGTGGGGTGGGGAGAGATTTGAATAAGACACCCAACAAATTGTTCACTGCCACTGTAAAGATACAAATATTTATGCATACACAGAGAAATGAAAAGGTGCCTGTTTCAAAATATGAGTGAATAAGGGTCCTTACCGAATTAACAGTAATAGCTATCCAATTAAGCCCATTTCAAATCATGCTTCTTCAGAGAATGGAGGGGGAAAGGAGGAAAGAGCCGTCAATGATGCTTCAGTATGTCCAGGGTGTCCAAAGTAACACCATTAAGCCCTTAACTATGGATGCTCTTGAGGGAGGGAGGAGTAATCGACCGTGGTGGGGAGTTGTGGAGGGAAAATGAGAAGTGCCTGGCTGAGCTATTAAACCCATTCTTTAGCCACAGAGGGGATAATCAACATCAAGCTTTGCTGCCGCAAAACAAACAATTGCTTAAGCAGGTGACACCGAAAGATGTCCCTTGATTGACAACTTTTCTGACACCTCCTGCTTATAACCCCAAAAGCCAGAAGGATCGTGAGGCCCCGCTTTCACGGTCTGTATTCATACTGAAAATCAAGATCGAGTGAGCTTTTGCCCTTCTGCTCCACGGGAGGTTATTGTCCTCCCTGAGCTCGCCTTAGGACACCTGTGTCACAGTTTGACAGGTGTACCGCCCCAGTCAAACTACCCACCTGACGCTGTCCCCAGAGTCTGGCTCTGTGAAGAGACATGAGAGGTGTAGAAGAAGAAGAAGAAGAAGAAGAAGAAGAGGAAGAAGAAGAAGAGGAGGAGGAGGAAGAAGAAGAAGATTGAGGAACAGATTGAGGTTGAATCCTGACAAGACAGAAGTACTGTTTATGGGGGACAGGAGGCGGGCAGGTGTGGAGGACTCCCTGGTCCTGAATGGGGTAACTGTGCCCCTGAAGGACCAGGTGCGCAGCCTGGGAGTCATTCTGGACTCACAGCTGTCCATGGAGGCGCAGGTTAATTCTGTATCCAGGGCAGCAGTCTACCAGCTCCATCTGGTACGCAGGCTGAGACCCTACCTGCCCGCGGACTGTCTCGCCAGAGTGGTGCATGCTCTAGTTATCTCTCGCTTGGATTACTGCAATGCGCTCTATGTGGGGCTATCTTTGAAGGTGACCCGGAAACTACAACTAATCCAGAATGCGGCAGCTAGACTGGTGACTGGGAGCGGCCGCCGAGACCACATATCACCGGTCTTGATAGACCTACACTGGCTCCCAGTACGTTTCTGAGCACAATTCAAAGTGTTGGTGCTGACCTTTAAAGCCCTAAATGGCTTCGGTCCAGTATACCCGAAGGAGCGTCTCCACCCCCATCGTTCAGTCCGGACACTGAGGTCCAGTGCAGAGGGCCTTCTGGCGGTTCCCTCACTACGAGAAGCCAAGTTACAGGGAACCAGGCAGAGGGCCTTCTCGGTAGTGGCACCCGCCCTGTAGAACGCCCTCCCTTCAGATGTCAAAGAGAACAGCAACTACCAGACCTTTAGAAGACATCTGAAGGCAGCCCTGTTTAGGGAGGCTTTTAATGTTTAATAGATTATTGTATTTTAATGTTCTGTTGGAAGCCACCCAGAGTGGCTGGGGAAACCCAGCCAGATGGGCGGGGTATAAATAATAAATTATTATTATTATTATTATTATTATTATTATTATTATTATTATAAGAGTTTGGATTTGATATCCCGCATTATCACTACCCAAAGGAGTCTGAAAGCGACTAACATTCTCCTTTCCCTTCCTCCCCCACAACAAACACTCTGTGAGGTGAGTGGGGCTGAGAGACTTCAGAGAAGTGTGACTAGCCCAAGGTCACCCAGCAGCTGCATGTGGAGGAGCAGAGTTGCGAACCCGGTTCACCAGATTACAAGTCTACCATTCTTAACCACTGCACCACACTGGCTCTACACTAGAGCCACACTAGAATAAGTGGGAGGCCTGTCCGGGCTGCGGGTGAAATACCACTACTCTGATCATTTTTTCAATTACCCAGTGAGGGGGGGGCAGAGCCCCGAGGGGCTCTTGCTTCTGGCTGCAAGTCATCCACAGGTGTCCTAAGGTGAGCTCAGGGATGACAGAGCTTGATTTTCACCTTGACTGAAAAGTTTCACCTTGACTGAAAAGTTTGGCAGAAATGGGCTGGCGAGCCAAGATTGGCCCGAAGGCTAAAGTTCCCCACCCCTGCTTTATAGCATCCAAGAAAGTCCAAGGTGTGTCTGCATGGTAAAGTTGGGGAGAAGAGACAATGTAGAGAGCACCCCAAATAAGAACCACCAAAAGCTTCTCGTAAACACCAAACCACACATTTTTATGCAACTGCACGCCAAACATACTGTAATCAAATTTTATTACGGTCATAGACCAGCATTTTAAATCTGAAAAGTGCTCTACAAAGCTAAAGGAGATTAAAACGCAGAATGAATATAGCAGTCTAAAAATTTGAAAGGGGCTAAAAATATCCAAGAGGAGGGTGCAGCTTGCATTTTCCCAGCTTCTGCTCAAGGTCTTCATTCCATTCCCGAACAGAAGAGCTGCTACCCACAGCCCAACACCAAGTTCAATACTCTGGGGAGGTCAGGGACTGAACAAGAGATCTTCTACATACAAAGCCACTGAGCAGTGTCTCCTCCAAAGTAAATGGGGGTGTGGAGCCAGAACTGTTTGACCTCCACTGTGCTTCGGAGCTTTCTGCATCAAATCACATACAGATTGACCCTATCGCCCCGGGGGCTCACTGCGACTGTTTCCCCCGCTGACTGGTTTGTTTTGGGAGGATAGACTGTGCCTGCAAATCTGCGTGCAGAATCTAGCTACCATCCGGATTATCTTTTGATCTTTGCCTAGTAAAAGGGCATTTAGTTTAGTCTTATCTGGAAGGTCAGCTAACCTCTCCAGTAGGGGGGGCAATGATGTCTCTGCACACCTTGTCATAAAAAGGGCATCTAAAGAATAGATGCTCGGGGCTACCTACGTCCCCCAGTGGGCAGGAGCAGAGTCTCTGATCGTATGGGATCTTTCCGAAGGGTCCCAGCAGAACTGGCGAGGGCAGAGCCGAGCTTCGGGCAAGCGTAAAGGCTCTTCTTGAGTTTCTGGATTCAAGAAAGAAGAGATACGCTGCCGGGGCAGCAATGTATTTCTCGTTTTCTGCTATAATGAAATCAGGGAACCTCAAGCAGTCCAGCTGTCTCTCAGAATCCACAATTCTTTGTCTGACCTTGGATCTTGCTTGGGGCCAAACATACTGTTTTGGGAGAGTGCAGTTGGGTATAGAGAAGCATTAATGGTGGGAGATGTGCTTCGCTTCCCCCTCCAAACCACCTTTCAATGGGTGCTCCTCTCTGCTGAGTTCCCCCACTAGGATTGAGTTAAAGCCACCTTTAACAGTGAACACAGCGTATTCACACATTCTGAAACAATATGCGAAGCAAGCACAGCCTTTCTCTTAAATTCGCCCTCCTCTGAATTTTGCAGCCAAGTGTACAAAAATGTGTATGTTAGGTAAAAGTGTGCATTTAAAATATCACACGTATTAGTGAAAATAGCATATCTGTCCTGAATAAACACAGAGAAAAACTTGGTTATAGAATCCAAATTGCAACATGAATATGCAGCCTAGAATCCTGCAGGCGAAGGAAAGCGCTTTTGATTTCTTTCTTACTGGAGCAAAGTTTTCTCTTTGTTTAGAGAATGTCCCTTCCATTTATAGGCATGACATCAATACATGACCAAGAAAAGGGCAACCTGAAACAATCAACCAGTATCTTGTTACCCGGCTAATGGCCAATAAGCCTTATTTTTTTTGACTTTTATAAAGAAACAACGCAAAGGTTATTTGTTTCTTACTTTCTTCACCCTGCATTTTTCTGGCAATTTTCTTAATGTTCGAGCCCTTCTAGGACGACATGACACCAGAGTATCACACCTGAAATTAGATTTCTCGAGTCTTAATGTAATACAACTCACGACAAAGCATAGCCTCTAATCTTATTGCACTGTCTGGTGTGTGCATGAGAGCAGTGTTTATCGTAAATGATATATCCAATGTACAACAGACAATTCTCAAACTTTCTATGCTTCTGAATAAGACAAGGATTGAAGCCTGGGCTTCCTCTTGACTATTCAACCAAAGTTTCAGTACCCATGTTCGGTCGTGGACAGTATGATGGGCCTGTGTTGCTTACTTGACCTCCTTCCAGTAGGGTTGTTGCCTCCTACCCTTCCACCATCCAGTTCAATGCAGAGAGAGATACGTGAAAAATAAGATTAATTTCCCTTTTCAAATTACAATTTTACAGAGATATATCAAACATAAATCATAAAAACAAATATTACTTGTTTCAATGCAGAGATCTTTGATAACCGTATTGGCCCGAATATAAGCCACACCTTTCCCCCCAAATTCGGACCGTGAAAAGTTAAAGTGAGGCTTAAATTCGCGACCATACGCTGCTGACAAAGTGGTGTGGCTCCCCCCCCGGAAGCAGCCTGGGAGTGTGGGGCAACGGCGTGCAGCCCACCTGCTGCTCCCAAGCCTCCCCCGGCGCCGGCTTCGGGAGGTAGTGCCAGGAGGCAGGCCGCACCCACAAATAAGCCTTGAATTTTAAAGGTGCAGCTTATTTGCAGGTGCGTCTTATATTCGGGCCAATACAGTATTCCTTGAATCATGTTGTCATGTTACCATATTTTTCCATGTATAACACCCCCCCCGGTGTATAAGACGACCTCTATTTTTGGGGACTCCAAATTAAGGAAATGGGGGGGGGGAGAGATTGCCCAGAGTTGTTCAGCTTTTTGGGGAGGATTGCACAGAGTTGTTGAGCTTTTTCTGGGGGGATTGCCACCCATCGACCACCCAATTCACGCAGAAGCAGCCAATCAACATCAGGCCTTGCTGCAGCCACCAATCACCCGCCCAATCACCACTGACAATCTCCTGTTTGCAGCTGACAACAATCGCCCATCCCCCCTCTGAACTACCCCTGTATAAGACGACCCCCAAATTTTAACATTTATTTATAATAATTAAAAAATTGCCTTATACACAGGAAAATACGTTTCCGAGCACAATTCAAAGTGTTGGTGCTTACCTTTAAAGCCCTAAATGGCTTCGGTCCAGTATACCTGAAGGAGCGTCTCCACCCCCATCATTCTGCCCGGACACTGAGGTCCAGCGCTGAGGGCCTTCTGGCGGTTCCCTCACTGCAAGAAGCAAAGCTACAGGGAAGCAGGCAGAGGGCCTTCTCGGTAGTGGCACCCGCCCTGTGGAACGCCCTCCCTTCAGATGTCAAAGAGAACAACAACTACCAGACCTTTAGAAGACATCTGAAGGCAGCCCTTTTTAGGGAGGCTTTTAATGTTTAATAGATTATTGTATTTTAATGTTCTGTTGAAAGCCGCCAAGAGTGGCTGGGGAAACCCAGCCAGATGGGCGGGGTACAAATAATAAATTATTATTATTATTATTATTATTATTATTATTATTATTATTATAAAATACAGTATATCTGCAAGGAAAATAATTGCTCCTTTAAACCTATGTGTTGTCCATACTCTCAAACACCTTCGTTGCTCTTTCTTTTCTTTCTGCCCCCCCCCACCCACCCACTGTACTGTTCTCCATGCGCCTGACAAGATGCATTTTCAGGCCAAACTGTATTCCGATCACACTTACCCAATTACGACGGCACTGTCTTAAAATAATCATGTGCGTGTGGAGGAAGTATTCAAAATGAACTACCAGGGGAAGGTAAGCTGCTGAAAGCAACCATTCTCAGTTAAATGAACAGAGACCATCTGGAAGGGCTTGTGCTTTGTGTGTGGCTTAAACTGGAAGAAGAAGAAGAAGAAAGCTTAATTCAGTCACCTGACACTTCTAAGAAATGTGACTATCATTGCAGCTGCTGCTGTTTGCATTCTCACAGTGCTGCATTTCAGAATTGCAGGCATGATTCCAATCCATAAGTCACACAGTTCAGATGGCTGTCTGGATAAGAGGGATCATGTCCCTCGATAATGTGACATGCGCAAACACACACACAGGAGTTGTAAGGGTTTGCTTTCAAGGAGCTGAAATCGATACAGTTTTTCATACCGGCCAAAAGTACCTTGTGTCATTATGTAGCAGAGCAAATCAGCATATTCCACGAGACATTGCACCAGGGGTCAGCAAACCTTTTCAGCAGGGAGCCGGTCCACTGTCTCTCAGACCTTGTGGGGGGCAGGACTATATTTTGAAAAATAAATAAAAATGAACGAATTCCTATGCCCCACAAATAACCCAGAGATGCATCCTATATAATAAAGAGCCTGTGTCCGTCCGTACTTTCCGTGTGTCAGTGGAATTCGCAACTGGGCATGTGCCCCACGGACACAGGGATTGGAGCGCAGAGACTCTATGCAGATGAGACAGTCGGAGGCCGCCAATCGGAAGTGCGGGAGGGGAGGGGCTGCCTCGCCCTGCACTCAAAGAAAGTTGCTGGCGGCCATTTTGTGTGTGTGAGTGATGGGAGTTACTCAAGGATTCCTCTCACACGCCCGCCCTAGGCCGACGGCCCTGCCCGGGAGGCGGCCTCCCTCCCTCAGGGGCTCAAAGCAGCCCCCGTCCCGTCCTCGCCATGTCCCTGTACAGGAACTCGGTGTGGTTCATGAAGGGGCTGGGAGCCAAAAGGGCAAAGAGAGGCGGGGGCTGCCATGGCCGTTTCCACACAGAGTTTGCTTACGGAGGGAAACCGGACCCCCCCCCCCAGTATGTGGGATTTGAGCCCATTCCCCCTCCTCCTCCGCACGCTTTAGGGACTTTTATGTAACGGGAGGGGCCAGTTTCCCTCACAGCTTCTCTCGGACGCGCCGCAGGATGAGGCCCGGCTGCCTTACCTGAAGGCTGCTGTCCTAATCCCACTTGCCTGAGGGAAATAAGTCCTGTTTTTAAAAATGTTTCACCACATATGTTCTAGCGCCCGTTAATTTAACGGGCTGAACGTCCACTAGTTTTAAATAAAAGCACACATTCTACTCATGTAAAAACACCAGGCAGGCCCCACAAATAACCCAGAGTTGCATTTTAAATAAAAACACACATTCTACTCATGTAAAAACACCAGGCAGGCCCCACAAATAACCCAGAGTTGCATTTTAAATAAAAACACACATTCTATTCATGCAAAAACACGCTGATTCCTGGACCATCTGCGGACCGGATTTAGAAGGCGATTGGGCCGGATCAGGCCCCTGGGCCTTAGTTTGCCTACCCACGCATTACACACTCTGCAAATGGGTTGCATGATCTTGGGGACAGGGAGCCCTGTACTAGAGGACTTGTAAAGCCTTCCAAGTCTTTGTGAGTTCACTTATTCTCAAATGTTAGATTCAAAGGGAACCCGGATCCCTTTCTAACTGGTAGTGTGTGTGGCGGCGTATTATTTGACTTAGGAGAACTGATTAACAGCATTTATTTTATTTCTTGTTGATACTAATATTTTATAAATATATATAAACTGCCAACTCATAAAAAATATCACAATAAAAATCATGAAAACATCATAAAACTATAAAATCATAAAAATATAAATTATGAAATGCAGTCAAGTGACAAACACAAATTAATTCTCTAAAACTGCTTAGTGAAACAAATACATTTTCAGTAGGCAATGAAATATCAGGATTGTAGACACCTGTCCAATTTCCATAGTAACAGTGCTAGTCTCACTACACTAAAAGCCTTGGTTCACACTGAAAATAAGCAAATATGAGATGACTGTCAGGAGAGCTTCTCCAGATGACCGTAGTGATCTGGTCCATGTATGAGGGACGTTTAATTAATTAAAGCTATAGTCTTACACTGGTTTTGCAAAATGGCAACTGCAAACATATTACAAGCATTGTTTTTACTGAATATTGCTTGTGTGCTTTCTTTTTGAGAATTTGCTTCTGAAGGACCGACCTATGTCACACCATCAGAACAGCCTACTGTGTTCAAGAAGAAGAGTTTGGATTTGATATCCCGCTTTATCACTACCCTAGGGAGTCTCAAAGCGGCTAACATTCTCCTTTCCCTTCATCCCCCACAACAAACACTCTGTGAGGTGAGTGGGGCTGAGACACTTCAAAGAAGTGTGACTAGCCCAAGGTCACCCAGCAGCTGCATGTGGAGGAGAGGAGACACGAACCCGGTTCCCCAGATTACGAGTCTGCTGCTCTTAACCACTACACCACACTGGCTCTCTGTTGGACCTACCTCTGGAGGAAGGACGTTCCAGCTTAACTCTGGAGTGGCCAGTAAACACACCTGCCCTTTTGTTCTTCGCATTGCTCATATTCACTACAAATGACAAATATTTCATAATTTCAGGATTGTCAATCACACAATAGCAAACTGATCTGAAAATTGGTCAGAGGAAGCATAGGTATCTTTTGAGGTGCAAGTTGCAGGTTTAGCATGCAGTGCGCATCAATTACAACAGTATGACATATTTATTGTCATTAATAGGTTTGTTGCTCATCTAAGAAGAATGGCTAACTAAAATTGTATCACAGAATTAATTACTACAATTGATCTTGCAGATTTTACTTTCCAGTAAACAGTGGCATACTGTTAGCACAATTTATGCTTCTGAAACACTGTTCCTCTTTGTCTATGGCTTATTTACATGAAGCATTGCAAATACATTGGCCTGCAATTATGTCTCCGCAATGTAATGGATTTTTAGTTAGCAGTCAAATGAGGAGCAGGTAGCTAACACTATCGCTGACAGGCGCATCAATGCAGTAAGATATGAAGAAGAACAATATTGCAAAGGCTTAAAAGACTTCCTCTCTTCTGTTTGTTGGCCAAGACAAGTATACCAATCAGCTTAAATTTGTCAAAGAAAGTGAAGCAAACGTCTTCTAATGTAAGGTTACCATACGTCTGGACATGTCCAGGATGTAGCCGGTGAAAAGAGCGTCCGGGGGGAATTTTGGAAAACCAGCAAACAACTTTCGGTTTCCTAAAAAAAGAAAGCTCATCAACTTTTGTGTCCTCAATTTTACTTCAGAAATACAGTATGGCAACCCTATCTAATGGAGTTGCGTTGTGAGAGTTGTGAGAGGAAAGTGTGAGACATTATTAAGTATGATTATAAAAAGGAGAAAGCTCATTAGTATTAAAATATTAAAAGAAAATTTGAGGAGTTTCAGAAATAACTATGGGAAGCAAAAGAACAAATAGAGCCTGTTTCAACTGCATGTCAGAAATGTTAAGCTGTTTCCATAAATAGTAATGCCTGGACAAATATTCCTTCTGTAAGGTGCTGGGTAAGGCATATGCATTTCAAACTGTGACTCCCAGCTGTCATGCTCTGCCAGCTTATCTTCTATACTACCAGCACTTTGTTTACACAGCAATCTTTACAGACTAATCTAGGCTATAGCACCACCGTGAGTGAACACTCATTGCTACTATTTTCATAAAAGGTAAAGGGACCCCTGACCATTAGGTCCAGTTGTGACCGACTCTGGGGTTGTGGCGCTCATCTCGCTTTATTGGCCGAGAGCCAGCATACAGCTTCCGGGTCATGTGGCCAGCATGACTAAGCCGCTTCTGGCGAACCAGAGCAGCGCATGGAAACGCCGTTTACCTTCCCGCCAGAGCGGTTCCTATTTACCTACTTGCACTTTGACGTGCTTTCGAACTGCTAGGTGGGCAGGAGCAGGGACCGAGCAACGGGAGCTCACCCCGTCACGGGGATTCGAACCGCCGACCATATATATATATATATATATATATATATATATATATATATATATATATGATTTTCTTGATTTACAAAGGTATATGCAAAGTCTCTTTCATGTTTTTTCCATGTAACATTTTTACACACCAGTTTCGTTAGTTGAGATATTAGGAAGAAAAGGGGGAGAGAGGTGGGTGGGATGGGTGGGGTGGCGGTGTTTCTACTTTACTTAATATTTGTAGGGTTCGGTGTCAGTGTCGTTTGTCTGGCTCTGTGGTTTAACCCACAGCGCCACCCGCGTCCCTATTTCCGCGTCCTATTTCCATAGGAACATATAAAGTTCTATAAAGTTTCTAAGTCTGAGCAAGCCCAGTATTCTGTTTTCTACAGATCCTGGGCTCGACTGCACTGGATGCCAATTAGTTTCCAGGTACAATTCAAGGTGCTGGCTTTGACCTATAAAACCTTAAATGGCTCAGAAATGCCATATTTCAAGGACTGCCTCTCCCCTATATGAACCGACCCAGATCCTGTGATCATCACCTAAGGCCCTTCTTCGTTTGCCTCTTCCATGAAAAGTCTGGAGAGTGGCAACACGAAAATGGTCCCTTTTTGCAATGGCTCCCCATTTGTGGAATGTTCTCCCCAGGGAGGCTTGCCTGGCACCTTCATTATACATCTTTAGATGCCAGGTGAAAATGTTCCTCTTCAACCAGGCCTTTGTCTGATCAGCATCCTATATCCTTTTAAATGTGTTTATAGGAAGGGGGCTTATTGTTTTGTTTTTATTGTGAACTTTGTGTTTTTATCTTGCATTTTTATGTTGTGAACTGTGCTGAGACCTTTGGAGGAAGGACGGTATGCAGATTTAAAAAATATATTGTCAGATTCTCTTATCGGTTGTTCAATAGTAAGACCAAGCCATCTTGTCTTTAAGTCTCTTTATTTAGTGCAAAGCTATTTAGAGTGCAGAGTTCAGTTTATCATGTCTGCTCAGTCACTAGCAGAATCCGGAAGTGCCTCCCTTCTCTTTTGATGCCAACACCAAAGCCTCGGCATCCTAAATTGCCGCCTTCTCCTCCTACATGAGATATGCGCCGGAACTGACGCCTCCCCCTCCAAGCGAGTCTGCTGGGTGGTGCCAGGTCTCTTAGCAACTCCCTGGACACCTGGCACTCCTTGGCTCCCAGCGACTAACTGCTTCTCCCCCGAAGAGGGGCTGCCAGATTCACTTGAAGATGAATCTGTCGTTAACACAGGCTGTGGGTCCATGTAAGCACTCAGAGCTGGACTGGCAGGGGTGGGCAGATCCCTGACATATATAAAATAAATAAATGTGACTTTTGCTAATTCTTCTGGGCATCTCCTTGAGGTTCAATACCACCAAACATTGTAGTCTTTAGGGGACTGTCTGAGGTGAATATTGAGGTCCCTGTGTTTAAGAAAGCACATTCCAGTCATTTCCAGAAGGTAGTGTTAGAGGATGGTTGTTCTGTCCCATAACAATTTTTGCTTCAGGGCTTTTTGTCTCCTATCGATACGTTGTTGTTCTTGGCATCCATCTGTCTCAAGAGACAATGGATTGCAACTCCAGGGGTGAAGTTAAACCACTGCATTGAAGTCACCACCCTGGGGCACAAGCCTAGGCAGTGTATATGGAGGTCCTGGGCTGCTCAGATGACAAGACCCCACTCTTGGCCTTGCTGATGTGGGCTGAAGGAAAGCAGAACAATATGTTTGGCACCAGCTTGGCTGCAGGAGTTGCCAGAATGATGCGTGCAGAGAACCATCCAACGGTCTTAGAGACTCCACTCTGGATTGGGGTAGGCTTTATTCCAGGGGTAGGCAACCTGAGGCCTGTGGGCCGAATGCGGCCCAATCGCCTTCTCAATCCGGCCCATGGATGGTCCGGGAATCAGCGTGTTTTTACATGAGTAGAATGTGTCCTTTTATTTAAAATGCATCTCTGGGTTATTTGTGGGGCCTAGGAATGCGTTCATTCCCCCCCCCCAAAAAAAGTCCGGCCCACCACATGGTCTGAGGGATGGTGGACTGGCCCACGGCTGAAAAAGGTTGCTGACCCCTGCTTTATTCCTTAGCCCTTTCTTCTTCTGAATATATTCCGCAAGGCAATGGAGGATGAGTTTTCCTTCTCCTAGATGGGCTACCTTCCCAGGTTGATGAGCCCCATCTGCCCCTCACTTCTCTCTACAGCATGTGCAGTAACCACCTTCTTGATCATTGAAGCCACTATTGGTCTCATCTGCTCAATCCACTAGATCAGGGGTCAGCAAACTTTTTCAGCCGGGGGCTGGTCCACTGTCCCTCAGACCTTGTGGGGGGCCGGACTATATATTTTTTGGGGAAATGAACGAATTCCTATGCCCCACAAATAACCCAGAGATGCATTTTAAATAAAAGCACACATTCTACTCATGTAAGAACACCAGGCAGGCCCCACAAATAACCCAGAGATGCATTTTAAAGAAAAGCACACGTTCTACTCATGTAAAAACACTCTGATTCCCGGACCGTCCGCGGGCCAGATTTAGAAGGTGATTGGGCCGCATCCGGTCCCTGGGCCTTAGTTTTCCTACCCATGCACTAGATCATGTCTTTGCATGTGGGGAAAGTTCCTATCTCACTGAGGGTTTGGGACCAATCAGCTACCCTCACCTGGTTTAGCTGGCCTTGCTATGAGGAAGGACCAATGAGCTTTTAAATATATTTAAGCATGGGCATAACCGGGGGGGGGGGGCAGCTTCCCCCTAAATCAAGTAACTAAATGAAAATGAACTAAGTGACCAATTTTGTCGCAGATAACATGGTTCTGCCCCCCTAACATAAAGCCTGAACCACCCACCCACTCCCCAAATCCTGGCTACGTCCGTGTATTTAAGCAACCTTTCGCCACTTTATGATCATAGTGATCAAAACTAATTTTATTTCTGTGGTGCTTGGATTCTTTACATAAAACAAACCCACAAGCAAATGAGATTCCAGGCAAAGTCCACAGGGCATTCTGGCACCAGCTCTGTAAACAACAACAACCAAACCAAACTTTACAATGAATAACATTGAAATGCAATATTAAAACCTGTGATTTAAAATGGGGAGATGTTCTTAGAGAACAAGCAGCACCTGGAAAATAAAAAAAGAGGGAAAAAATGGGGAATAGAAACCGAGATCCAGAGAGTATGAATTGTGGTGTATGCTATAGCAAAATCTTTATTTTTCTGTAACGGGACCTAACTCTGTTTGCCTTTGTTTGAGCCGGCTGTTTATTGTCGCCAGCACAGCTAGAGGCCGATCCGGACATATAAATTGTAAGCACATCACTGCACAGCAAAGTTATTTATCTCTAGATGATACAAGTCTGCCTAGCAAAGACGCCAGTGCTATGTGTATCTTCCAAGGAGTAGGCTCCATTGAACGCAGGGGGGCTTCCTTCTGAGTAAACATGCATAAAGTTGCACTGTGAAACTATTTTATTCCATTATCAGCTGTGCTCGCTACATCAGGCTAGGCTGGACTGGGTCTAAATACTACAGGGTTATATTGTGTGGTAGCAGAAGTCACTGTAAATGTTAGGTGGCAAGCATGGATTCAGCTTTCTCTAAAAGAAACAGAAGCTGGAGAGATCTCTCAGGTAGTGAAGGGCATCTAGCTGCAACTGGGGGAAAACTTATACCCAGTGACTGCAAGAAGAAATTATATATGTTTGCATATGCGTGAAAGCATGCACACACAATTATATTAGAATAATAACATATATGCATATATGGATACATACATCACAGAGGCTACAGTTCTGGACAGAACTGTCTGCACTTACACAACCTAAGCCTTATTGATTTGAATAAGACTCAATCAATCAATCACTTTATTTCAGCTTTAAGCTCATAACAACAGAACTAGAACAAATACACAGTACAATTTGATTAAAAAAATTAGAACCAGTAAAACTTAAAAGAGTACAAATTAGAAATAGATACTATAAGGAATTTTCAGCTTCCAAACAGTAGTCCATTACGACGTTTATATGTCAAAACGGAAGTTAAAAATTTCATCATTTGTAAAGTTACATGCTGATCTGTAGTTGAATAAGACTTAAGTTGCATCATTTTAGTCATTTGCTATGAGCATTTTTTAATTAATTTTTTTATTGATGTTTTTCTGACTATCGGTCGAATAAAAGAATAATTGAATTAATTATTTTGAGTTGTCCTCTCTTTTCAGCTTTCTCCCATAGAGCTGATATAGACTTTGGGTTCTTTAAGTCAAGGTTTAAATGTGAAGACAAATAGGTAGGTTCAAGGTTGGTTTTTTTTTTAAGGAACCGATGAAGCAGCAGCTAATATATAACGATGCTCTGCAGACGTTAGAAACTTGCTTTCGTCTGTTTTACAATCTGCTGGGAAGACCACCCACAAAAATTATAACTACTAAAAACCATAAGCCAGCTAGCAGTTCTTTCTGATGGTATTTACAACATGATGGTCAGTGCAAGAGCTGTAAAATCAGTTCTTTCTACATCATAAAGTTATTTTGTATACTGCAATGGAAGCTCACAAAAGGCATTTACAACTGCAATAAAAATACTTTTTAAGTTCTAAAAACTGTGAAGGTGTCAACAGCAAAACCACAACATATAGGGTATGTAAGGGAATTAATATTTGTACCTCGTATGAAACGGACCGTGCCTTATTCTGTCATGAAGTTTGTCCCATTGGTCAATTGTTGAATCATGAGGTATCTTAAGCTAAGTCCAAACTGATAAACTTTGCACCTGATTGCTGAAACAGGTGTAAATGCTATAAGGCTCCTATTACAATGCTGTGTGTGCTTTTTAAAGTAATTTAGTGGGAGCTATTTCTGAGAGGCATTGTGTAGGATCCATAGCTGGGTGGCTACCCTGCCTCCCACTGGGGAGGGATCCCCACAGTGGGTCTTGGGGTGCCATTTGTTTAGAGGGGGCTGAGAAATCATAGCACCTCCAGGCTGCGTGAGGGGATTCTCTAGACTGATTCATGCTAAGGTGGCCACAAAATTTAAGATGGAGCAATTCCCCATTGGAGGGTCCAGCAACTCGGCTAGGATGGGGATATTGGCCAGCAGACAGTCTGCTTGGTGATGGGATCCTCACCCTGTGTCACACCAGGCTGAGTGCTTTCTACCCAAACAAAGTTGTGAATTTTGCTAAACTCACACAAGCCTCTGAGTTGAATGAATGAATCTTTATTTGTGTCAGCCATTATAAAACAACAATACGATATACAAAGAACAGAAATAAAAAGTCAATTATATAAAATACATTTCAGAGCTTTGAATCAATAGTCAAATAGTGGACCTTAATCAGATTGCCCCAGCTAAAAACCTTGCAACCTTTTCTGTCACCTGCTCAACTTGGCCTGCCAAAAGAAAGGACACTGTGGCAGTGGTTGGGTGACCCAGAAGGGACAATAAAAGAGGGGTGATAATCTTGTTCCTCAAGTCTTTATAAAGAGTGCAAGCCAGAAGGGCATGCACCACCGATTCGGTACTGCCATCTCCACAGGGACATAAGTGTTTTATGTGTGGAATCTGTTGGAATCGTCTCTCAAGTACATTCAATCTTGCGATAGTAAAAGCACATCTATTGCTAGCTTATGCAGATAGGGTGCCAGAGAGTTGAAATGGGAAGGTGGAAAATAGTCATACCATGGGCAAAATTCCCTTATTGTGGCCAAGCCTCTGAGTTGTTTATTGCTCCTAGACCCTGCATATTAACTGCATGGAAACATAAATCTACCAGTTACCTAACAATGGCAGGGGCAAATGAGTGCATTTCTGTCCACATTCCAAAATGGCAAAACAAACTTCATGTGGTGATTATACCCTTCTGCTTCCAACACACATGCATGTTTTATCTGGGGCGTCAGTTTTATATGCTTCAGCTCTTAAGAAATGGTTATTCAACAACCACTACCAGCCAGTCATGATCAGAACCCTGTTTTGAAACAAAGCTTAAGGGTCTTGCAATACTACAAAAGTCTGGGCTCCCTCTGAGCAGTTGTAATGCTGATCTCATTAAAATGCTTTCCCACAGAACAAAAAATTGCAATATTGCAATAATTGCAGCCTCAATTATTTTCATTACATTGAAGGCTATTTTGCATAAGCTGTTTTATTCATGGTTTTACAAATTATTGCACATCACTAACAATGACTAGGTTGTTTAATATCCTATTTCCCATTCATCTGTGACTGATTACTAAAAGCACATTGCATGGTTATGCATATGCATTTTGCAGATTTTCCCATTATTTTGCCTTTCAATCCTCTATGTGAATTATATTTCAAGTGCATGATTGTTAGCTAATAATCACACTTTCCTTCTAGATAAATAACAGCAAAAGTAGCAATTTTCCTCCACTCATAAAACTGGTTAGCTGTAAAGGGAAAGAGAGACAGAGAAGAAGAAAGAGAATAGGACACAGGAATCATCGCAGGTCTGTTGTTTTGGCAGACTCGATCAAGGTGGCAGGTGATAACAGGAGTCCCTTTTCTAAATGATTTTTTTTTAAGAGTTTCAAACAAAGTTTAAAAAGAGCTATAAAAGGAACAGGATCTATTCTTTCTCTGTGGTACATGCCAAATCGCCAGGGTACATGCCAGATAGCAAGAGCCAAACCACTATTGATCTGAGAAAGGGACAAAGTAGAAAGAAATTCAATACCGTAACAGAGCAGGGCTACTGAAGTTGTTATTCAATACAATAAAGGGCAATATCCCTTGAAAGGCTTTAATCCCAAATAAATTTGTTGACAGCTGGAAAGCATAGCTTGGTTCCTATTAAAAATTTGGTTTTTCCACGCCTATCCCAATAAGACGTTGGGTCTTTTAAACATTTTATATTGGCATTATTGAAGTCTCCATTTGCCGCCTTTATGTCTTTTATGGCTTTCCTCGGCATGCTCTCAAACTAGTCATTGATTTGAAAGAGATTTTCTGCTTGTTAGGGTCCTGTGGATGCTATCAGTCACGCTATTAGTTATTCTCAAAAGTAACCATGACCTGTTTTTAGCTTTCCTTTGTTTGTTGCCTTTGATTCTCTTATTCTCCTTTGTTTTTGTTTGGCGGAATAGTTCCACTGCACTTCAGATGCCGGTACATATCCCGTTCCCGGCTTTGTATGAGTAACTAATGCCTTGACTACATTTCTCTCTCTTTGATGTCACGGCTTTTAATGTACCATCGCAGGACATTTGGATGGCCTCTGGGTTCGGTTAGCTTTGCAGATAATGTCCATTTTCAAGGCTGATACAATCTGCTATACAGCCACGAGGCCATTCATCCATGAGGCTTTTGGAGGAGAGAGGAATAAATGAGGATATCTCTGCAATTATTAAGTTTTTGCTTTCATAACAAATCCATTAGAAAAGCTGCGTTATCTTTCATTTTTAGGAGGGAATCACTCAAGGGTAATGGTACATTCACAATCTATTAGATTCTTCCTTAAAAACGGTTGCCTTAAGTGACATTACAGAAAATGTTGCTGGTGTTTTAACACGGGATAGTTGGTAGTTGTTGAAAGTCTATCCAATGAATTCATCAAGATTTTTCCTTAACAGTTTTACCTGTATATATTACAGTTGTTTTACTGATGATTTGTTAATTATTCTCTATAATTTATCATGTATTTGTGATGTTTTGTTATGTTCTATCATGTTATTGGTTTTTTATTGTTTGTAAACTGCATTGGGATTTATTTGAATGAAAAGTGGCAAAGAAATCAAATCAAACCAAACACACATTTAAAATGACTTATATGAAATAGGAACATAGGAAGCAGCCTTTTATTGAATTGGACCATTGGTCCAGCAAGCTCAGTATTGTCTACTCTGATTGGCCAGTATTGTCTACTCTGATTGGCCAAGGCTGCAGACAGAGATCTCTCTTTGCCTCTGATCTATGGTCTAAAAGGTCTACACAGTTTTAGCAACCCATGAAGAGCAGTCATCCCTTTTGCACATTCACATAATAACTAACCCATTGGTTCCCAAATGTTTTCCATCACGGAACAGTTGAAAATTGCTGAGTGTCTTGGCAGATCACGTAATTATTTTTTCCTGCCTTTTGTAGCCATTGTAATTCCACAGAATTCAAATTGTGATGTAATGCAACTACATAGGGGACAATGGCTTCATTTAGCCATTCTAAATGAAGAGACTTAAGGAATGATAGAACAAATAGCACAATACCCAGCAAGACGAACCAGCAGGAACAACTTCTCTAATCTCTATTTTCTGGTCAAATGCTCTGGAAGAATATATGAACTCCCCAACAGAGAGAGGCTCTTGGAATACTCTTCTTCACACTCTCTCTAGAGCTCCAGAAATGGTGGTATAGTCGAATTTAGGAGTATGTAAACTGGTAGTACAGAATCTGTGTAAAGTGTGAGCAAACATGTACTCAGGAAGACAGCACTGAAGGTTCTACATTCATCTGGTTATCCTATCTAAGTCACAACCCCGAAACACATTAGACAGGTTCATCGATCTGTGCACACATCTGTGTGTTCACTGTGGGGGGAGGGGAAATGGTGTAATGACAGTGTACACAAATAGGACATCTATCTGCCACGCAAAGTATAGGGATGCCTCCATATTGGAATCCTTGATGAGTTGACATGTTGAATTCTAATCATTATACCACAACATTATTTCACTGTTGTTTGGGGAAGCTGGCATTTCCAGTTATCTAACTTTTATGCCATAGTGTTTTTGCATTTAATTCATAGCACAGAGAAATCCCTTTCTCGTTTGCCTTAGTTTTTCATTCTCCCCTTAAAAATTAGACTCCTTCTTCTAAAATCCTTCTTGGTTATAGGTTTCAAAATAATAAAGCCACAGATTTTATTCCCCTTCGACTGAAGTGCCAGTTAAGCATTCCTAGTTCAACACACACAGCAGGTTGATAAGATGCTAGGTCAGCATTTTAACTTTGGAATATTTATCCTAGGTGTATTTCTGAGCAGTTTCCAACAGAGAAGTAAGAAATTGATAGCAGGAGATGCAGGCCACAAGCCACTTCCTCCAAGATGGATCCATTGAAGTTAATGGGACAACTTCAGAGGAAAAGATTTGAGCGTTGCAGTCTTAGGTTTGCTTGTTTCAATGTAACAGACTATCTGCAAATGTGATAGCATAGCTTAAAGTGCATTTCTCAGCACTGCTTCAAACCAGTATTAGATACTGTCACCAGGACAGATGGGACAATTTCAGTTCACCTGATTCATTAAGCCTTAAAGATTGGGAAGCTCTGCAAATCTTATGTCTTAAAAGTTCTTTTATACTCTCCCAAATCCTATTATGATTTTTACCTAGATACATTCCGGAGGAAAGATCAAAGTCATAAAGAAAGCATTGTAAACATATCGGGGGGAGAAAGAGGCAGGGATTCAATCAGGGCAGATCCACTTGCTGCTTCCTTGCTCGTTTCCTTCCATAATCAATTGGATAATTGGATCATCCACTGATCAGCTTTGCCTTTTTGCCAGTTCTACTTAGTGGTAGTGGTGTCCTTTGCATTTTAGCTTGGTTACTCTTAGTCAGTGCTGGCCAAACTTGGCCCTCCAGCTGTTTGCCAGGGATGATGGGAATTGTAGTCCCAAAGCAGCTGGAGGGCCAAGTTTGGTCGTGTCTGACTCTTAGTGACCCCATGGACCAGAGCACGCCAGGCACTCCTGTCTTCCACTGCCTCCCGCAGTTTGGTCAGACTCATGTTGGTAGCTTCGAGAACACTGTCCAACCATCTCGTCCTCTGTCGTCCCCTTCTCCTTGTGCCCTCAATCTTTCCCAACATCAGGGTCTTTTCCAGGGAGTCTTCTCTTCTCATGAGGTGGCCAAAGTATTGGAGCCTCAGCTTCAGGATCTGTCCTTCCAGTGAGCACACAGGGCTGATTTCCTTCAGAATGGATAGGTTTGATCTTCTTGCAGTCCATGGGACTCTCAAGAGTCTCCTCCAGCACCATAATTCAAAAGCATCAATTCTTTGGCGATTAGCCTTCTTTATGGTCCAGCTCTCACTTCCATACATCACTACTGGGAAAACCATAGCTTTAACTATACGGACTTTTGTCGGCAAGGTGATGTCTCTGCTTTTTAAGATGCTGTCTAGGTTTGTCATTGCTTTTCTCCCAAGAAGCAGGCGTCTTTTAATTCCGTGACTGCTGTCACCATCTGCAGTGATCATGGAGCCCAAGAAAGTAAAATCTTTCACTGCCTCCATTTCTCCTCCTTCTATTTGCCAGGAGGTAATGGGACCAGTGGCCATGATCTTAGTTTTTTTGATGTTGAGCTTCAGACCATAATCATAACAACAACAACAACAACAACAACAACAACAACAACAACAACAACATTCTGTTGGGAGACGTCCAGAGTGGGTGGGAAATAAATAAATAAATAAATAAATAAAATTAGGATATCATCAGGGCCTTTTGCCCATGTCTACAACTGCAATTTTTATTTGCTATACTGCCTCCAATATCACTCCAGGACATTATGTGAAATTTCAGTGGTGGCCCCTCAGCAACAGTCAATAGAGAGCCACCGCCAGCAAGCCCACTGGGTATAGGAGTGGGAAACACTACTGTAGTAGGGTCCCCACCAGAGAACAATATGCCAAAGGCATTCTCAAACCTGGAGATGCCTCTGCTTCTGGAGGCCAGAAGGTTGTGCTACTTGGTTAGGTGACTGTAATTATACTTATTATTTTACTCTGAATTTCACTCATCAGCACCAATACACTTTCATTGTTCTTTCTCTAGGAGCAGAAAAATGGTGGCTTACATCAGTGTGGTGGCAGCAGCTTCTGAAACATAGTGAAAGTTTGCACAGCCCACTGAACCGTGAGAGCGATCTTTTCTGCACATCTCTTACCTTGAAGAGGTTACTGGTTGCCTGCATTGTTGCAGTGATAAAGTAAACCAGCCTCTGCCAACCTGGAACCTTGCAGATGTTTAGGGTTACAAACTCCCATCAACTGTACTGGCAGGAGCTAATAGGAGTTGTAGTCAAATGTAACCTTAGGGACTAGGCCTGATGGGCAAAGACTGATCTAAGCAACATTTGTGTTCACTTTTATGATACCATTCTTGGCTTCATGGCATTTTGCTCCATTTCCTTCTCCCCTATTCCGTGCCGCTCAGTGATTTCCTGGTCATGATATATAAACATGTCAATAACAATAACAATAACAAACAAACATACATTAAATTATATTTTAAAAATTAATTGTGGATATCTGAGGGTCTACAGGAGCATCAGACTACATTGGGAACATTTCAATATAACAAGGTCCATGATTGATTAATGATAAAATAACATTTAATGAACAGGTACTCTGCGCCCTGAAGAACCCTAGCTTAAAATGAATTATGTTAAGATAAAACATAAGTTTTATCTGAAGGAATAGTACACTTTTGATTTAAGTTTTCCTTAGTCTAATAAAATCTTAATGATTATTAAATATTTAAATTAAAAAACCCTGCCATGCTCCTACCAACTGTTCCCAAACTTAACCCTCCTGCACTTTCTCTGAATAGTAGTGATTTTGTTAGAAAATGGAAACTGCCAAAGGTCAGTCCTTTGAGGCAAAAAATGATCACAGTAACATGCTAAAGCTTTTTCCTAACTGGGATGCCTAATCTGAGCTATGGAAACGGCTGCAAATCAGTCCAGAATCTATGGGTGAGCTCAAGCAATGATTAAAATGGGAAGAAAAGGTATTGGCTGAGCTGAAAGGGATTCTTGCAGCAGCAGAAAGCGTTGTCACTTGAACAAAGCAGCTCCTCTGAATTATGATGATTCCCTATCCTGCTGCAACCCTCTGTACCCCATCCCACACCATTCTGATGTTATGATTTTTGTCCAAGCCGAGCGGAAAACAGCTGCAGCAAGGCCGGTCTGAGTATTGCCTGTCTCAGTAAGCCGTGAGAAAGCTGCCTTATCTTTTCCTACATGGAATGTTTATGTTTCACTGTACTATTGTAATTCTAGTCTTTGTGCTCACTCTTCTGGCTAGACCTTCTGTCTTATTGAGCTATGAGTTATGGAATACCATAAGTATTTCTTTCTTTTTTTAAAAAAAAAAATTATTTGTTAAAAAAAGACATATACATATACATATACATATACATATACATATACATATACTACACATATAAACCTCTACACATATATACCTTTACAAATATACACACCTTTTGTGTTCCTTCTTACCCCTCCATCAGGCATACTCTCCCTGTTGTCTTTTGGAATACCGTTGTTATACAGGATTAGAACGCTGTGTTTGATTCAATTATGTTGAAGAAATAGAAAGGCACAACAGGGAGAGTATGCCTTACCATATCGTGAAGGGGTTATGCAACCTTTGAAATACTTATGGCATTCCTTGTTATAATATCGTGGTGATTTCAAGTTGCTGAAGAAGCCGAAAGGCGAAACAGGTTGACTTTATTCTGGAAAACCTTGTTCTGCTTACATCATCTCATGGACTTCTTATATCATGTTATGGGATCCATAAACCTCGGGTTCCTTTTTGTACATTTGTAATAGATCTATATATGTATTCACGTTGTCAGAGTTGTCTAGTGTTACTGTGTTGTTCACCCCGGTTGTGGGTATGATATAAAATAAGATACTACATCTATGATACTCAGCAGGTTACGTTTGTTGTGGTTTATGCCAGTGCTGTACGTAACCTAGGTTTGTTGTTGGACTGTTTGAAGTCCTACTTGTAGGCTTCCCATTGGGATCTAGTTGGCCACTCCGAGAACAGGAATCTGGACAAGATGGGTTACTGGTCTGAACCACCAGGACTATTCTTTTGTTCTTAAGGTTCTGTGGCAATGGGAAGCAGAGACAGCAAGTCAACAGAAGGGGCTGTGCTAAACTCATAAACTGAAGCAAGTTCTATACAGTGGTACCTCAGGTTATGAACTTAATTCGTTCCGGAGGTCCGTTCTTAACCCGAAACAGTTCCTAACCTGAGGCACGCTTTCGCTAATGGGGCTTCCTGCTGCCGCCGTGCCGCTGGCGTGCAATTTCCGTTCTCATCCTGGGGCAAAGTTCACAACCCGAGGTACTACTTCTGGGTTAGAGGAGTTTGTAACCCAAAGTGTTTGTAACCCGAGGTACCACAGAGTGAATTGTACTGTGAATTATATAGCGCTCTGAGAATCAATCTGTACATGGGCACAATAAAATCACTCAGGTTTCCATTTTAAACGCTCTGGTCTTCATCACAGTAATTAATTCCTTTCTGATAATCCAATATTTTCCTTTCCATTCTGCCTTACATCATTTTTAGTGCTGTCAGAGATGGTAAGCGGATAAGCAGCAAAGAGTGACAAAGTGCTGAGAAAAGCATTTTTGAAAGATGTTACCTGATAATTTAAAGGTATGCTAAATTCTTTTAACAGTAATGGAAATTATACATGTGCACTGATGGGAAACAGAAGCACCAACGGTCCAGGATAGCCATTAAGGCACAAATCCCAGAAAGAAAATGTTAACTTTGAAAATGAGCTGCTGTAGGCATTTAACCTATGGTTCGCAGAACATTCCTGGGTTTATTTCCAATTACTGATGCCTTGGAAAGCAATAAATGAAACAGTACAACACAGTACATTTATTAACTATAAGATATGGCTTATTTTATTCTGTTCAAAGAAAAATTTTGCTCTGTTCTGAATCTACCAGTACCTGTGACCAGTGTTTGGAATGAACTAGTTCAAGTGAATGAAGTTCACTTAGCTAGTTCAAGGATCTCTGAACTAGATCTAAAAGTTATTCCCATAATGTCTAGATGAACTAAAGTAATGTTACCAGATGTCCCCGTTTCCTGGGGACTGTCCCCGGATTTACAAATCTGTCCCCATACAAAATCCACTGAAGTTGAAAAGTGTCCCCGGATTCATTGAAAAAAATCTGGTAACCTTAAACTAAAGGTGAATAATAATAATAATAATAATAATAATAATAATAATAATATACAACCCTTCATCAAAGATCTCAGGGCAGTTCACAAGATAAAAGCATTTTGGGATAAAACTTCAGAAGATTTCTAGTTCACATTCATCTCCCCAACACCACCAGCAGGTGGCCCAGACTATAACCAGTTATGGTCAGCAATGAGGGCAGCCTGGTCACCCCCTTAAATAGACCAGGGCTGGGTACAGCCCCCCTGGCCTTGATAGGCCTGTTGGGAGATGCCTGCCCCTCACCTGGAAGGTCTAGAATGGCCTAAGGTGGGTGGCACCTTGTGGCCATCCCCTCCCTCTGCTGCGCCGAAATATGGTGGCCTCCCTGGACCAATTGTGGCTATGCCGTGCAATTAATGATGCCTCCCCACCCCCCGAGTCCCAGGTGAGCAGATATATCCAGTTACTGTGTAATGGAAGTTTGGGAATGTGTAGTTGCCTGTCGAGACCCCTCAACCACCCCCTCGAAGATGAATAAAGACACGAGGCCACTGAATATAAGGTTAATGTTATTGGGCAAATTTTGGCCACAACTTTATTGGTTGCAGAATGTGAGCGGTAATTGGCTTAGGCATTGGGTAGACCAGACTATATCTGATTCCTGCCCGCTCTGCGGGAAGTCTGGTAAGGGTAAACCACCGGTAAGGGGAGCCCTGTCGATGCGGACCAACTCGAGCTCCCCCTGGTGTTCCCACGGGGTCGTGGCATGGCCCTAGCCCTGCCCCGGCTTCGGACAAGATCCACACCCCCGGATTCCTTTAATGGAATACCCTTAAGCTTGGAGGGGCAGGTGATGGCCGGGCCTCCCCTCCCCCAACATGAGGTCACCCAATGTCAAACCTTACAAAGTTGTGACGATTGCTAAGAGGTAGGAGAAAACCAAATGGCTAAGCCAATCTGCAAGATGAGCAGATATATCCAGTTACTGTGTAATGGAAGTTTGGGAATGTGTAGTATTCAGAAAACAAAAGACTAGAAGAGCTTGCCAGAAGGTGAGTTGGCCTGTATCCTACGCAGAAATTATACACGTCTCTCCCCCACCCCCAACCCGAAGAAAGCATGTAGGAATATTATGTTCACCTAGTAGTAAGAGATGGTAATTATCTTCCTCTGGCGCTGTAGTACTTCAAACGTAGCGACAGAAATGTCCAACGATAGAGATTTATATATTGTGGTTCTACAAGGTAGCTACTTGAACTTTAACACTTTCTTTCTCCATGGCTCATTATGGTAATGGTGCCTTAATGGCTGACGAGCCAATTGAACTCTGATTGTTTCCCATCTCATGATGTACATTTGAGGGTATTGCAGTGCCAGATTTTAATGATGTCTGCTAATGATGTCTGCGAACATCTCTTTCCTTTCCAGTCGTGGAATCTTTGGGATGGCAACATTTTTAATGTCTAATTATGCTAGTTAAAACAGCTCTGCCTCTCTTTTGTTACAATAATGGAATTTTTCCATGGTTAATGATGCCAGAGGAATCTAAACTGGATCAATCTTTCATAGATAGTATAAGTATTTTGCAACAGTTTTAAACAAGGCTCTTTTCTCTCCTGTGAATCTTCACTTGAATATATTTTTGGGTCTTTTTACTAGGTAACTTATCAAGGACATGGAGAAGACAGTACAGATTAAAAAATACTATGTTCTAAATATGCAAATGCATAAATATATGAGAATGAATGAACATCTACCTAACGTTTTAATGCTCCTCTGATATTCCATGAGATTCTTGAGCCTGAGATAGTTCTAAATCCAAGAAAGGACTGTCATTATTTTAAAATAACTGCTAAAATGTATTGCTTAATCAAGAGGTTTGGATAGGCTCCCACATTAACCCTCCTGAAATTTGCTCATGCTTTTTAGTTATGCCTTGAAATAAATGTGGCTGTTCAGATCAATGTTTCTATTTTGCTTAGTGTGATGAAAGAGCAGGAGGCATTTCCAGGTTGAGATAATGTATGTTTGCTTTTACCTCTTTACCTTACGTTCTAAAGAAGCGATTTCAGGAAGAGCCATCACAGCAAACAGAAACCTGTCAGATGCGCTTATATAATTATCTGTTTGCTGATCTGCTTTGTTATATTTTACTTAGTTCACTTTCTAACTGCTCAAATCCCTACGCTCAGCTCTGAAGCTCAGTGGGTGGCCTTGGGCGATTTACTACCTCCCAGAGCAAAATGCTGAGCTCCTCAAAAGAAGGGCAGGATAGAAAGATAAGAACTGCATAGTCTAGTGAAGCATAATATTTAAGAAGGCTTACTATATCTATGGGACATGGGTGGCGCTGTGGGTTAAACCACAGAGCCTGCCGATCAGAAGGACGGTGGTTTGAATCCCCGCAACGGGGTGAGCTCCTGTTGCTCGGTCCCTGCTCCTGCCAGCCTAGCAGTTTGAAAGCAAGTCAAAGTGCTTGCTGGCGGGAAGGTAAACGGCATTTCCGTGTGCTGCTCTGGTTCGCCAGAAGCGGCTTAGTCATGCTGGCCACATGACCCGGAAGCTGTACGCCGGCTCCCTCGGCCAGTAAAGTGAGATGAGCGCTGCAATCCCAGAGTCATCTATCTATCTATCTTTCTATCTATCTATCATCTATCTATGTGGTAACCTTTTATTAATTTTCCAAAAATAAAAAAGGGGAAAAGGGAAAAATAACAACCACAATGCATAAAAGAAAAAAGGGGAAAAAATCATAAACTTTTTTTAAAAAAAACAAACATAATTTTTGCTTGACCTCCCTCCACTCCTCCTCTTGCTTCCATTGTTTTACTCGTTCATACATGTCCTTAAAGCCTTATATTCTTAATAATCAAATTTTAAACCTTCTTCATCTTATTACAAGTGACTTTTAAAAGTTATACTAATGTAATAATCTATACACAAAGCTTAAAAGATATGCATTTAACATTTGCCCCCCTTTTTAAAAATTCAAAGTCCTCTTTCTTTCTTGGGTTTCAAATTAACTGATTTGTCCTGCATAGTTCAATAGTTTATTTTGCCAATCTTCTTTATCTTCTTTGGCGAAGGCTTCTTCCTTCTGTAGGAGCTGGCTGGTCTTGGCCTGGCATCCATTCTTACGCACAGGAATAAAGTCTTTCGTTCAATAAGTCCATCAAGTCCTCTACATCTCAATATCATAACTTCAATTTTTTAAAAAACAACAATCATTTTCCACATTCCCTTCAAATCATGTCTTTTCCTAGGCCTTTGTAATGAGTTTACATTGCAACCTTTTATACTTTTTTGCAGAGGGATATAGAAACTTTGTCGCAAACTAGGTCTGGGTCAAGCCACTGTTTGGAACTTCAATGAATAATCATGCCATATTCATAATATGCAGGCTAAATTTTCGTTCTGATTTCTCAGTGAAGGTGTGATATTACATTATAGAGTGATGCCTTGATTTAGAACCATAATCCGTTCCAGAGGTCAGGTTGTAAACCAAAACAGGTTGTAACCCAAGGCGCGCTTTTGCCAATGGGGCCTCCAAAAAAACCCAAAAAATGGGTTGTAATAATAATAAAAAAGGGTTGTAATCCAAAAAAGGGACATACACTTCAGGGTTTGATGTTGTTGTAATCCAAAATGGTTGCAAACCAAGGTACAGTGGTACCTCAGGTTAAGAACTTAATTTGTTCCGGAGGTCTGTTCTTAACCTGAAACTGTTCTTAACCTGAAGCACCACTTTAGCTAATGGGGCCTCCCACTGCCACTGCCCCGGCAGAGCACAATTTCTCTCCTTATCCTGAAGCAAAGTTCTTAACCTGAAGCATTATTTCTGGGTTAGCGGAGTTCTTAACCTGAAGTGTATGTAACCTGAAGCGTATGTAACCTGAGGTACCACTGTGCATCTTAAGCCTAACAACAAACCTTTGAGGTAGTGTTGGTCCCTGTAAGATCATTTAGAACATCTAGGGAAATTCTGTTCATAGGTCTGTACCCTACAGAACGTCCAATGGCAGTGACCCCAAAAGGGGTATATTCTGCTTTCATCGCATATTTGGTGCGGTTGCTTTTTCAGAAGGACCAAAGAGAAATGACTGATACCATATATAACATCCCCCCCCCCATACAGTGGTACCTCAGGTTAAGAACTTAATTCATTCTGGAGGTCCATTCTTAACCTGAAACCGTTCTTAACCTGAGGTGTCACTTTAGCTAATGGGGCATCCCGCTGCTTCCGTGCCGTCGTCGTGCGATTTCTGTTCTTATCCTGAATAAAAGTTCTTAACCTGAGGTACCGGTACTATTTCTGGGTTAGCAGAGTCTGTAACCTGAAGCGTATGTAACCTGACGTACCACTGTACTACTGTATGTTGCTCTCCACCCTCCTTTCGAACAATTGAGTACTAAAACTTGTTTTGTGACCTCCTTCCCCGCTTCCCCAAACTTTTTGACTTTGGGGGATGTTGGAAAACTTTCCTGGTTATTTCCCCCCCTTCTGTTGGAAAACATAAAAATAAGGCTGAAGACAGAAAATATAAAAAATAGGCAGATTAGCAGGTAGGTAAATACCTGAGAACATGCAATTCACGTAATGAATTGCATGTTCATTAAAGCATAATTATTTCAGAAACATTTGGGATCTCCATAAACCATTGACTTCTATGGCAGTTTAAGTGTTGTTTCCTAGGTCTATTCTTGATCCCTGAGTTTTTATCATTAATGCCTCATTGTGTCTCGCTAAACAATTGCAGTGAACAAGATGCTATCCATCTGGATTCTCAGATGCCCAGCTGGGTTCAAATAAATTAATAACTTAGCTCTTCATTCTGTTAAAAAGAAAGGAGATCATCCCCTCTTTTCTGAAAGCATAAAAGATTGTACGAATAGGAACTTGTCACTATATCCATCCAGAATAGCTCCATACCAATTAAACATAAAAAGAACTACTGAAGATAACAATATTATAAACGAAAACAGGTAGTCAAAGAAAAGTTCTTCCTAAAATGTACAAAAGAATTGTGTATATGTTTAAAAGAAACTTTTGAAACAGCTATAAGAAATTCCATCCATTCCATATTATTGCTCAAAGTCTAGGTATTTTGAAGTCTGAGTTTACATTTCAATCAATATTTGCCATCAAAGCCTTGCATAAAAGGTGAAATTCATTAAAGATTTATATTGATGAGCATGTGGCATATGTTTGATATGCAATTATATGTATAATTAATTAGCAATTTGGATTAGATCCCCAGTGCTAATAATGTATTTTACGAAGTTTTCCCCTCCAATGAAAACAGGCTCTGAATTCCTAGAGAAAAAGCTTTTCTTAACCCATGTTCTATTATTACTTTTGAATTGATGCAAATTTATGGTAATCTTTAAGACAGAGGACTCAGCTAGATTGGTAAAGAAAAAGCATTTTATATTCAGTATAACACTGTGGCACCAGATGGCGCTGTGGAGTCCCATCTTCCTACTGGATTTCCCTGTATGAGTTTACAGCGCGTTTAACTGAATCGCTTTTTTGATGTGTCTAGTTCCAGCCAGAGTTTGATCTCTGATTCTCATGTCTAACTGACAAAAGACAAGCAACCTGGAAAATATGACAAACAATACATTAATAGTTTTCCGTCAAAAATAGCTGGATGTAATTTGATACAGTGCTTTGCTTTACTTAAGTCAGCTGTGATGTGACTGCAACTGGCTGCTACACAAGAAGCTGGAGGGGCAGAGGGTTCCAAGCAATCTCCAACCTTTTAATGAGGGTGAAAGAGGAGAGCGCAAAATATGGTCTGAAGCTCAACATCAAAAAAACTAAGATCATGGCCACTGGTCCCATCACCTCCTGGCAAATAGAAGGGGAAGAAATGGAGGCAGTAAGAGATTTCACTTTCTTGGGTTCCATGATCACTGCAGATGGTGACAGCAGTCACGAAATTAGAAGACGCCTGCTTCTTGGGAGAAAAGCAATGACAAACCTAGACAGCATATTAAAAAGCAAAGACATCACCTTGCCAACAAAGGTCCGTATAGTTAAAGCTATGGTTTTCCCAGTAGTAATGTACGGAAGTGAGAGCTGGACCATAAAGAAGGCTGATCACCGAAGAATTGATGCTTTTGAATTATGGTGCTGGAGGAGACTCTTAAGAGTCCCATGGACTGCAAGAAGATCAAACCTATCAATTCTGAAGGAAATCAGCCCGGAGTGCTCACTGGAAGGACAGATCCTGAAGCTGAGGGTCCAATACTTTGGCCACCTCATGAGAAGAGAAGACTCCCTGGAAAAGACCCTGGTGTTGGGAAAGATGGAGGGCACAAGGAGAAGGGGACGACAGAGGACAATATGGTTGGACAGTGTTTTCAAAGCTACCAACATGAGTCTGACCAAACTGTGGGAGGCAGTGAAGGACAGGAGTGCCTGGTGTGCTCTGGTCCATGGGGTCACCAAGAGTCAGATACGACTAAAGAAACAACAACAACAAAAACAATCCACAGCTTTCAGTGTTTATCCACTAATGCACAAAACCTTGGAACTAAATAGGTGAACTTGAATTCCTGGTACAGAAAGGGTGGTGCTGTGGTCTAAACCACAGAGCCTAGGGCTTGCCGATCAGAAGGTCGACGGTTCAAATCTCTGCAATGGGGTGAGCTCCCATTGCTCGGTCCCTGCTCCTGCCAACCTAGCAGTTCGAAAGCACGTCAAAGTGCAAGTTGATAAATAGGTAGCACTCTGGCGGGAAGGTAAATGTTGTTTCCGTGTGCTGCTCTGGTTCGCCAGAAGCGGCTTAGTCATGCTGGCCACATGACCTGTAAGCTGTCTGCGCACAAACGCCGGCTCCCTTGGCCTTTAGAGCGAGATGAGCGTGTAACCCCAGAGTCGTCCACAACAGGACCTAACGGTCAGGGGTACCTTTACCTTTACCTTTACTCAGACTTGATGGGATGGCTTCTGGGACTGGAATGTAACAACTGAAGAATATTACTTGCTCAAAAAGAAAAGAGGACGCAAAAAAAAAAAAAAAGGAAGGGGAGCAATAGCATATGTAATAAAATGTGTACACCTGCAGAAAAATTCAGGAGAGGGTAGAAGATAGGGTGCACTTCGATCAAAATTAACAGAGACACCCATAAAAAAATCAGCACTGTGGCCTGAGCCTTTTACAGAAGAGCATCTCATGAAGAAAAGGTACGTGGTGCTAGCCTGAAACAAATCACAGGTGTTTCACAGGTGTTTCCTGCCATGCCCCTCAGGATCACATACATGGGCTTAAATAGGTGCCTCGATGATGTGATCTTATGTTGGGAGGGGGGGGGTATGCTCACCCCAGTACATGGGAGTTTCCACTACTCAGCAAGTACCAACTTATTTAACATCCCTCTCAAATGCTAGCCATCGCTTTGCGTTTATCAAAGCGAGGTTTAACGTTTTTCCCTCTAGGGTCCTTTTCCATAGATTCTCCAAGGGCCGAGTCTCTGAGTTATGTTCTTGTGACAACAAGGCGATAGAATCCCTTCAGCATATAGTTTTTAGTTGCCCCTTGTATAGTGCTGCACAGACAAACCTTCTGAGACCATTAGTCCAAAAATTCTCTGGTCTTCCAGTGGAGACCCGCCTCACCCTATTACTGCAAGATACTGATTCGACCGTATCCTTGCAAGTGGCAAGATTTTTAACCTCTGTGTTGTCTTATAAGAGGCGAAATGGAATGCTACAGGAATTTTTTTTTAATGTATATGTTTTATATGTATATATTACTGGTTGTATCTACCCAATACTAGCTGTGTCTATTTTGTATGTGCATATGAGCTTAAAGCTGCAACAAACCTGATTGATTGATTGATTGGTGCCTCGATGTCCTTTGCATGCGTCCCATAGGTCAGATTGCTCCCACCATCGAGGGACCTACCAATAGGGTGTTGCAGCTATCCAAACGGTCCCACCCACAACACAGGGTTTGGTTGCCAGGTCGCACCTGAACACATGCCCTCTTTGAGGGAGGACCCGGTGAATCATAATGAATGAGATAGCAGGCTGAAAATAAGGAACTGAATGAGTTACATGGGGTCACCCTTCTTCTCACTTTATATTATTGTCACCACCATATCAGTTTGTCATTATCCCATGGCTGCCGCCACCCCGTCCCAGCTCTGACAACTGTAGTTTGGTGAGTGTACTTGAAAAGTGTTCCCTAGCCCCTTTCACAGAACTTCAGCTCCTATAATTTCTTAGGGAGATGAAATGGAAGCCCATAGCATAAATGCACCCTCTTTGTCACTTCTTCCATATTCAAGAGCTGCTCTTTCCTCCCATTATTTTATCCCCAAGAGCTGGGATCCTTTTTCTTCCTTACCCCCATCATTGCCACTCTCATTTCTTCTAGCTTCAGGAATGGGGGGGTGGGGGACACAATTGCAGTTACTTGGCAACCGCAACACAATATCTCCATGTTGTGAGGCTCATCTGAAAGAAGAAAGAGCAAAAACTGGATTGCTTTGAAATGGCAGCCACAGCAGACTAAAACACAAGTCTTCCCTTATGAATGGAACAGCCTAGATGCTGGAACACTGGGGAGTATCATTATTTCTTGAAAAAGACATGCCAAGATTTTCTACTGACAATTTCAGCTATTGTTCAGAAAGCCTTGAACAGGGCAATTTCGTGTTATCTGGCCTGTATTAAAATACCCTTTTAACCTTAACACTTTTAAGAACATTTATCATTACGGACAATTATAATGTATGCTTTAAAGAGGCTGTAATTCCACCGTCTAGTTCTGATAACATGAAAATTCCACCTGAGCTGCAATGCCTTGCATGTCATCAGCCGTTGGAATCATCTGATGGAATTACAGTCCCATTATGTATAGTTGGAGGCCCATTATTCCTTCTCTCAAGGCTGGAGCATATTTTGCGAATATATTTTACTTCCATGAATTTTTGTGAAAGCAAATATGATCTGTTCAGTCCAGCTTTATAAACAGGTGACATAGCAAATCGCTCACCTACCAAAGGCTGGGAATAAGAAAATTACTAAACTCGCATTTGAATTGATGTGGCAATTTAAAGCGATTTTCAGCAACCCACTCCTGAGTGCCACTGACCCTCTTTACTTTGTCCTTTTCTTATATTGCTTGTACTGAAGAAAGCTATTCCCAGGCTCTATAAAGCCATGCGCTGAGACACAATATATATCAATAGTGAGCTAAAGAGTGTTATCATCACAGATGAGAACTAGGGGAGAGATCAAACCTGAGATTGCATGGTAGCCGCAGTCTGTGGGACAGTGATCTAATCTGCCTCATCCAATTTCAAAACCATATATAACCAGGAAAGTTGCAACATAATGTGCATTAACGGATTCTCAAAGGAGTTTGTTCTGTCTTCCACACAGGCCTACCACTAAGTAGATATAGCCCCACAAGCTTACTGAGTCACATGCTATGCAACCCTGTGCTTCCGTATCACCCTAAATGCCACATATATTGAGATTCACAGGCGGTACATTGGCCAGGGTGCCTTTTACCAGCTTGCAGCTGGTTCACCATGGCCCCAACTAGAGAAACCAGATGCTGCCTCAATTATACAGGCCCTGGTTACTCCCATGCTGTTGTAATCATCATGTAGCTCCCTTTGAAGATGGAGCAAGAGTATGAACTGGTACAGAATGCAACAGGTTGGATGCTGGTGGGACCCAAGGAGTCAGAGCACACACTGGGAACCAGTCTGCATTGATTATCTATTCATTTCCAGATCAATTTTGAATGCTGTGAAGCAGCAGAGCAGGCATAGACAAGCTCGGCCCTCCAGATGTTTTGGGACTACAATTCCCATCATCCCTGACCACTGGTCCTGTTAGCTGGGGATGATGGGAGTTATAGTCTCAAAAAATCTGGAGGGCTGAGTTTGCCTATGCCTGCAATAGAGTTCCACATGTACTACCTCACCAGCTGCTACCGCACAGCTCATTGTCACTGAGAGACGGTTGAGCTGTCATGCGGTAATTTGTACCTCCACCTCTCAGCAGCTACTTAAATTGCAGCACGACAACATCCTTAGATTTTTATTATATGTACAGAAACGTCAGTGAAATTTTGAGAGCATTGTTGAAAGTGAATAAGGGAGAGGTCACATTGTCACATTTCCTGAAAGGAGAAGTATCAAAGTGGTCTTCTGGAAAGTCTTATTTGGTGCAGAAACCACACAAATCCTGAGACCCGTCTTCTGATATAAAGACAAATTGACCTCTGTGTTCCAGAGCCACAAGCTATTACAACTAGCTTTTGGAAGAGCAAAAACCCATCTGTTTATGTTAGTGTGACTCACTTGAAAAATTAACTGCTGGTGAATTGCATCTGGCCAGTTACGTTTGGGCGGAAGGTTTGAGATTGTTCTTAACAGGTTTGAATGCAGAAACGTGCATTTCTAAAATGTGTCATGGAGCCTGCCACCCCCATTTCTTTTATTTTTTTTCATAAAAAAAGTTGTCCTAACCTAGAAAACTTTTCTTTAATCAAAATAATAATAATAATAATAATAATAATAATAATAATAATAATAATAATAAAAACGTCTGTCAGCCCCAACTAGCATTGCCAGTAGTTGGGGATGATTGGTGTTGTAGTCTATAGAATCTGGAGGACACCACATTGACTCAACCTGGTTTAGACGTTGTCTTCAAGAGTTTAGAGGTCAAAGATGGGCAACATTGCATGGAAAATGACAGAAACCTAACTAGATAGCTACAAATCTAAGTTATAGGCAATGAAGAAACACATAGTATACTATTTGGAAAGCTAAGGAGCTTAGGCCAATAAAAAAAAAAGGTGTCTATGAGCTGGGAACTGCCAGTACAACCTGTATTAATTGACATAGTTCTTGGCAATTTATTTTGGCTGTCACAGTGGAAACTAAGGAGTGATTTAGTACGTAAACTTAATTATCCTGTCAACTTTAGAGGTTGCTGCACATCACGACTACAGTGTGCAGTGAAAGCTTAGCACTACACCTCTGGAGAAAGAATTTCAGTCTCAAGGGTTGTCAATCTACCACCTTTCACAAACACTGAATTCAATTTTAGGGAAAGAATTCAATTGTTAAAGCACAATCCCTCTTTTCTGACAGCTGTGAACTTTTATTTCTTACTTTTGCATTAACTGGGAGTCAGGAGGGGTCAGTGGTGGGCAGCCAACAGACATCATTCTTCCATTTGCTTTCACAGCTCAGGTTCTTTTCTACCAAGTGTAGAATCTGTTACTATATGCAAGTAGAATAGGGTGTTCAGCGTAGTGATCAGGGAAACGTTCAATGTGTCACAATTGTGACTCATAGATGTGACTCATCCTAGCGTATCATCTCCTTTCTGAAGGCACATGCATAGATAATACGTACCGAAGTTTTAAGCAAAATGCCTTGTATTGCATTCAGAAGCCTGGGACTCTTAAAAGTCAGACTCTGGATTCAAATGCAGTGCAATACATGTAGAATTTTGTTTTATAGCTTCTTCCCTTCATTTAACCACAAGCAGACCAGTTTTCTTCATTCCAGCATCGCCCTTGACCTGTGAGTCTAGTTTAAGCCCAGGGCATTCGGAAAATCCTGGCCTGGATCAAGGAATAGATCTGGCATGAACCTTGCTCCAGAGAAGCTGACACGGAGCAATGGATTTAAACTACAAGAAAGAAGATTCCACCTAAGCATTAGAAAGAACTTCCTGACAGTAAGAGCTGTTCAACAGTGGAATTTGCTGCCAAGGAGTGTGGTGGAGTCTCTTTCTTTGGAGGTCTTTAAGCAGAGGCTTGACAGCCACCTGTCAGGAATGCTTTGATGGTGTTTCCTGCTTGCAAGGGGGTTGGACTGGATGGCCCTTGTGGTCTCTTCCAACTCTATGATTCTATGATTCTATGATTCTTGCATGTTGTAATGCTGTTGGATAATCCAAGCAAAAATGGAACAGATAGGAATGGAAACCACTCAAATGAATATCAGTGGTATTTGCTGTCATTGCTTTTCTCTGGGCAGAATACTCAAACTTTAAATATGCAGGTTATTTTCCTGCATTGTTGTTGATATTTCCCTTCCATTGAAATGTATTTATGTTAATTGCACAATTATATGCATAATTAATTATTTTCATTGTGTTCATAGAGGATAGACAGTGAGACAAATAACAAAGGTTTTGGTGGAAGCCGAATTGTAGTGGAACGGAAACATTACTGATTGCAATGAACACAGGACAGGATAGAAATGGTTGCTTACTTCTATCCCTGGTTGTGCTTGTGATGGTTCTTAAAATATATCACATGGGTGAAACAATCCTAACCCTGTTTGGGGGTGATCAGAGCTTGGAGAACCACAACTACACAACTACATCCAAAGCCCCGTCAGCTCTGCCAGTCGGAGTAGAAGATAGAAAGTGAGGGTTTTCTTGTATGTTTTGCTGCACCAACCAATGAGGGTAGTACGTCAGAGGAGCTCAGATCAGACCCCTCTCCTGGCTTTGGGTGAGCCTGTGAACACACACACACACACACACACACACAGAGAGAGAGAGAGAGAGAGAGAGAGAGAGAGAGAGAGAGAGAGAGAGAGATGGTGATGAACAAAGGAGCAAAGCTGTATAAATAATGGCTGTGATTCAGCAAGTAATTTCTGGCACTAGGATAGACAGAGCAGGAGAGCTCTTGTGCTTTGATTCCTACAGAGCAGTCCCCCTCCCCAATCTCTTTCTCCTCTGTGCTGATTTGTGAAATGCTTTTGAAATGCCCTCCTAGAGTTCAAAATAGCAGTGGCAGCCAGGGAAATGGCCCGGGTTACTGTGCTTCAGGTGTGGGAAGGGTTGAAGCCCTGTAGCACCCATAGATCTAATCAACCTGCTCCCTGCATGCATTCCAAATTTTATATATGAGCACAGTTAGCTCCTGCCAAAATAATATCTGACTCTGTCTGCAAGTCGGAAACAACTAGGATATGTCTCTCTGCTTTATGATTCCTGACAAGCAGCAGCCTTAGGGAGATTTGTCCAGGTTTTTTTGGATTTTCCAATTATTACGATTGAATACAAGGATCATTTTGTATGAATAAGATACTGTTGTAAAAAGATGAGGGGAGATGTTGCATTGTTCTCAAAATGCAGCGAGGTAATGGGCTGTTCTTATTTTATGTAGTAATGACTTTGATAAATCTGGATCTAGTTTCCTGGTCACCTTTTGTTTAGTTGTATGGAAAGATATATGGCTTGAACTGGAGAATGAAAGGAAAGCGAAGGTTTCATGTGTTCCTCCTTCTTGTTACTAAGCAGAGGGGGAAGGCCCCCCCCCACACAGAGACCAGTTTGCCAGGAGCAATGTTTCCAGTTTAGCATGGTGGTGGGATGGGTTTGGGTAGTTTCCATTATGTCTCGAGTGGCATAGATCAAGCAGTCTCTTGGAAGTTGGAGAGCCTTGGCATAGATTATTCCAATCTCGAATTCAGCCTAGCCACTGGATTCTTGGCCTTGGTCACCCTGACGGACTACCTTTTCCAAGAGCAGGACAGGGGGCGTGTGACATACTTCTTTCTGACATCCATTCAGACACTTTTTATTGTGTTGGTATTATTAGGCTAGTTTGGCAACTGAAGCATTTCTATCTGCACCTAAATTTCTCAATGGTAACTCACGGTTTTGGAGGGAGAAACAAGGAAGCAGAATTAGCCGAACAGTTTTGCTGATCTAACCAGGACTGTTCAGGTCATGTTGACTTTGTTATGCAACAATCTGTACAGTTGTACCTCAGGTTACAGACGCTTCAGGTTACAGACGTTTCAGGTTACAGACTCCGCTAACCCAGAAATAGTACGTCGGGTTAAGAACTTTGCTTCAGGATGAGAACAGAAATCATGTGGTGGCGGTGCGGTGGCAGCAGGAGTCCCCATTAGCTAAAGTGGTACCTGAGGTTAAGAACGGTTTCAGGTTAAGAACAGACCTCCAGAATGAATTAACGAATTAACTATTTTAACACTATAAAAAAAATCCTTCCAGTAGCACCTTAGAGACCAACTAAGTTTGTTCTTGGTATGAACTTTCGTGTCTCATACCAAGAACAAACTTAGTTGGACTCTAAGGTGCTACTGGAAGGATTTTTTTTATTTTGTTTCGACTACGGCCAACCAACACGGCTACCTACCTGTATTTTAACACTGTTTGTGGTAAAACTTTGAGGCTTGTGATGGAGAGCTCATTCATTTCTACTCTGCACAAGGTCCAGATTGGGGATTCTGTTGCAGCAACTCTAACACTCATACCCTGGAAAATCATGTGAGTAAAGTGATAAAATTTGGGGTGGTAAAGGTAAAGGACCCCTGACAGTTAAGTCCAGTCGCGAACGACTCTGGGGGTTGCGGCGCTCATCTCGCTTTACTGGCCGAGGGAGCCAACGTTTGTCCACAGTCACTTTTTCTGGGTCATGTGGCCAGCATGACTAAGCCACTTCTAGCGAAACCAGAGCAGCGCACGGAAACGGCATTTACCTTCCCGCCGGAGCGGTACCTATTTATCTACTTGCACTTTGACGTGCTTTCGAACTGCGAGATTGGCAGGAGCAGGGGCCGAACAATGGGAGCTCACCCCGTCGCGGGGATTCGAACTGCCGACCTTCCGATTGGCAAGCCCAAGGCTCAGTGGTTTACAATACAGCACCACCCGCGTCCCCTGGGGTGGTATACCAACATATAGTTCTTTCCTACTGTTTTCATGGGAGAATCACTAGGGAACTGAAGCACACATGTGCAGAAAAGGCACATACTATGTTTTCCAGCAAGATTCCTTGTTGTGTCAAACCACACACACGGGTGTGAATTAATTTTAGTGTGACATACCGGTATCAAAAAGCCAAAACTACATAACAGAACAGGTACTGCGGTGTGAAAGGAATATTATTCAACATCTGACCGCAACCCTTCATCCTTTAACATCTATACCAGGCACGTCTAACAGGTAGATCGTGATCTACCGGTAGATCACTGGTAGATCACTGGCTCCCCTCAAAGAAGCTCAACAACTTTGACATGAACCCTTAAAAATGGGCTTTCCTCCCTAAAAAAAGCCCAACAACCTGAATCCCCCAAAATGGGGTAGATCACTGCCTGTTTTTAACTGTGAGTACATCACAGTCTATTGGGAGTTGGCCACCCCTGCTTTAGACCACTGATTTTAAAATCACGATTATTTAAAAATGATTGATTTAAAAAAAATACTGACTAAAAAATCCCCTTTGAGGGGAGCCAGTGATCTACCAGAGATCTACCACAGGCGTCCAGTAATCTACTGTTGGACGTGCCTGGTCTAAATCATCGATTTCGGAGGCATTGTGTTAAGGGGCACTGATTTTCAAAAATCATAATGATTTAAATCACTGACTTTAAAATCACGGCAATTCAAGTCATTGATTTTGAAATCATGATGATTTTCAAAAAAAATCTGTGATTCAAATCATATTTTGAAATCGAATCATCATGATTTAAATCACAGATTATTATTTTTTGAATCGTCATGATTCGGATCATTGATTTAGAAATCATCATGAAATAGATCACTGAATTTTAAAATCACCATGATTCAAATCAATGATTTCAGAAACATCATAATTGAAACCACCAATTCTAAAAATCATCATGATTTAAATAGCTGACAATTTTAAAAATCTGTGATTTAAATCATGATTTGATTTTGAAATATCATGATTTGAAGCACATATTTTTTGAATAATCATGATTTCAAAATCACTGACTTTAATGTCACAGTGATTCCAGCCATTGATTTTGAAATCATGATTATTCAAAAAAATATGTGCTTCAAATCATGATATTTCAAAATCAAATCATGATTTAAATCACAGATTTTTAAACCCATCACAATTAGGATAATTGATTTCAAAATCATCATGAATTAAATCACTGATTTTTAAAATCACCATGATTTGAATCAATGATTTCAGAACCACCGTGATTGAAACCACTGATTTTTAAAATCATCATGATTTAAATAGCTGATTTTAAAATTGCAACGATGCAAATCTCCAACTTCGAAATCATCATGATCCGAATCACTGGTTTTTTAGAATCACCATGCTTTAGACTAGGCGCATCCAACAGGTAGATCGTGATCTACCGGTAGATCACTGGACGTCTGTGGTAGATCACTCGCAGATCACTGGCTCCCCTTAAATAAGCTCAACAACTTTGACCTGAACCCCTAAAAACAGTCTTTCCTCCCTAAAAAAAGCTCAACAACCTGAACCCCCCAAAATGGGGTAGATCACTGCCTGTTTTTAACTCTGTGAGTAGATCGCAGTCTCTTGGGAGTTGGCCACCCCTGATCTATACCATACTAGATCTCAGCAACTTACAGCTCGTGGTGAGCTTGTTGTGTCTATCTACCATCATGAACTAAGCAGTTCATGGGGAATTGCCAAAAGATACCAGGACATCAAACACTAGCCCACCTCTTTCTGGGAGTCTCCAGATGTCACCAAACACTGAAGTGGTCATGGAAACAGGCCCATATTTTTATCTATCTATATAAAAAAAGCTCCTTCCTTTAGTATCCATTTGGAATGCGCAAGCTACTGTAACAATAAGACATGATTTAATGCTGCCAGCTAACATATGGATGGAGTGTAGCTTTAGCTTCTTATCTTGGTATATTAGTTCCAAATCCAAACGGGATTTGGAAAGAAAAATGCTTTCCAGGTGGTTTTTGAATTTTCTTTTTGACAGTGAAGGCCTATGGCCTTGTTGCTGTGGGTTTCTTTTCTTTTCTTTCTTCGCCTTTATTTTTTCTGTTAGATTGCATTCCTTTATCCTATGATAACTCTAAAGTTTCAAAATGAGCAGCTTCCACAGTGTTCTCGAATCCCCTATTTATTCTGGGTGTTTCATAAACTATTTATTCTGCAAAGATTCACAGGGGAGGAGGAAAAAAACTATTTAATCTCAAGTGTCGCACATCTCAGCATTACCGAGCTATTATTAAATATATTTAATTTAGTATTTTATATATTGATTTTCGCTTTCTCCTCTTTCACAGAGGCTGACATTGATATAGTGCCTGGCAGTATTAACCTGTGGGTTCCCCCCCCCCCCAGCACCTTATCTTTTAAAACTTCAGTCTCAAATCACAATCAGGAACATGATGAAATGGGTTTTGTATATGAGACTAAGAAGATAAATTGAGAGTAGATATGCAACTTAAGTAAATAAAGTGATTGTATGGGCAGTCATTTTCCCCTTCATATAAGCTATTTATTATTGGACTGATTTCAGGCGTAGGCTGCTTTACCATAACAAAAAGAAAAGAAAGTATAGCTCTCTGAAAAATAAATGGACGGCAGTAAAAAGGAAAATAAACTTTCTCTGATCTTAATACATCTCAGTGATTCTGGAAAATATAAATACATTTATCCACTTAGAAATCCTTTTACTCTGTAAATTAGTTTTAGAGATTGACTCTACATAAATGCATTTTTCATTGCCATGCACCTCTTGTGGGTTCAAGCAGGTCTCCTAAGGAAGGATACTAAGTCTGTAGGGGAGAGAAGATAGGCAAAGTCATTCCTATGTGCAAGGTTACAGAATATCCTACCGTCCAAGATGTGTCAAAAAGATGTACCTCTTTACCCTGGTTTTCGACGGGTAATATTTTTGTGACTGTCATTGGACCAGTGCTATAAACTGATGTACTTTTTGCTGTTGTTGTTGTTAAATCTGGGGTGGGGAACGTTTTGGCTCCATAGGCCAGATCCTTATCAGGAATTTGCCTCATGGCCCAAATTTGACTACAGGGTAGCCCACCTGTCAATCCTATGGGGTTCATGATACCAGGCAACAAATGCCTTGAGGAGTGGGTTAGACCACAAATATTGTGCTGGTCCAAGGGCAATCCAAGAGGCAAGGTCTGGGTCCGGTCCAAAGTCTAAGGAGTCTACAAGGGGTCCGTCCGATGAAGTTGAGGCAGGGTGCAGAGCAGGAAACTAGGCGAGGTCAGGAACACAGGCAGGAACCAGCAATGTTGCTCCCGCAACTTGGGGCTGGGGCTGGCCAGCTTTTATCTGCCCCGAGGCATAGGGTAGCCCTGATCCTCTGGTGGCTTACTTCTCCTGGCCTGGAGGCGAGCACTCCTCCTGCGGGAACTCAGTTCCCTTCGCCTCTCTGCCCTGAGCCTCTGCAGCTCAGGAGAGGCTGGAGGGTTACCGGACCCAGAGGCAACCTCAGCTTCCCCTGACGGGGCTGGGAGTGGAGCACCTGCAGGCAATGGGTCCTCCATCACATCAGGAGCCAGAGCAGACTCAGCAGATGCCTGCACCTGAGGGTCCAGCACAGGTGAGGACCCTTCAGCCTCAGGCCCTAGCCCCGGCTCTGCTGGTTCTGGAGGCGGGGAATCCTGTGCAGGCTGGGATCCCTCAGGTTCAGCATCTGAGTCTGAATCCCAGGCCATCACAAATATATTCCTTCTGGCAAAAAAATCAACAGTAATTTGAATGGAGTGTCTAACATGCCACAGGTCTATATTACAGACCTGAAGGGTATGGTATGCCCCAGAATTAGTATGGTAGGGTTTTTTTGTTTGTTTGTTTAAAAAAGAAGAATACATACTGTGAGAATGCAAACTTAATACTGGTATAGTGTGAAAACAGTTTTGTAACTTCTGGGAAGCATTGCAGATTTTGTAAAGGGTATGGAGATATTTTGTGTTTCAGGCTTTCTCTTCTCCCCACTTTCAAGCTATTTACAAATTAGGAGTAGCAGCTCTTTGGTTCCCAGAACTCTGAAAGTTTACTGAATTCAAAGGTCTTTATAGGTTGGGCACACAGTGAAAGTGGTCAGTTGATTGGTCTATTTTTCTGGATAGATCAATTTGCAGCAAACGATTCTTTTTCTGCTCCCTTCATTATATGCTGGCTGTGAGACAAACTTGACACGCAATATGACCAGGTGCAAGATTATTCGATTTTGCTGTGTGATCAGGTCCAATTTTACTTGTGTGAATTGACTCATACATTATTAGGACTTGAACAAGCAGTTGATCATTCTCTGGATTTTTTCATGTAATCCTACCTACACAGAGGTAAGGCTTACATAATTCAATAGGGCCTCCTCCTAAGTAAGTGGATATAGGCTTGTGGTATGAGACTCCTTAGTGAAGGGATTTGTTCTTCTTAAAAGCAGAGGTGGGTTGTTTGGTTTTTTTTTTTGTTACTCTTGCCCCTTTCCATACTGATTAAATCATGTGGTAAGATTTCTTACATTTTTTTAAAAAAATCCATTTAAGGAGAAAGCTGTGCTCTGGAGAGAGTTTCAAGGGTCAGACTGAAGGGTGGAGGACAACATTAACCCCCCAGGCCTGAGGTGTCCCACCTCTGCACTAAAGTAGACCAATTTCCTTGATTTCTAATGCAGACTACTAAGGTATTAGAACTGCTGTTTTTTTTCAAATTGCTGCAGCCTTTCTGTGTTTTTACTCAGTTCCTAGTACAATTACCGGTATGCAGCATAGATCATAGCCTGCACACACTCCAAAGGGATAAAAGAGAAATGATATGTCTCCAAGACCAGGAAACACCCTTGGTGGCTTCCTTAACCTCCAGGAAGGGGCAGCAAACCCACTTTGACCATACTGCTTCAGTATATAAAATGCTGTCTTTCCTGAAGGGACCAAATAACCTTAATATGACAGCTCTTAGTTCCTAAGAGCTATTGAACTTGATTAATGCCACTGCATTAAGTACTGTAGTGTGTCACGGCATAGCTATCTGTCTGTCATACTCCTTGGCACTGGCATCAACCAATGTAAAAATTAGTCGTATTTTCATACATAAACTTATTGCTCCCATGTCTCAAAATATTCAGAATGACTTACAATAAAATTAGAATTAAAAGACATCCCCAATGTGAAAGTGAAAATAAGCAAGATCAAAAAAGTACATGGAAAAGCAGTGGTTAGACCATGTTTTTGTTGTTTAGTAATTTAGCCGTGTCCGTTTTCAGCTGTACACAATTATTTCCCATACTGTATATTCAATAAAGGTTTTCCAATCTTCTCTAAACGTATGTTCTTCTTGTTCTCTTATTCTGTATGCTAAGTCTGCAAGTTGTGCATATTCTGTCAACTTAAGTTGCCACTCTTCTTTGGTTGGGAACTCGCCCGTTTTCCATTTTGGGGCTAACAAAACACAGGCTGCAGTAGTTGTTGCTGTTGTTTAGTCATTTAGTCATGTCCGAATCTTCGTGACCCCATGGACCAGAGCACGCCAGGCACTCCTGTCTTCCACTGCCTCCCGCAGTTTGGTCAGACTCATGTTAGTGGCTTTGAGAACACTGTCCAACCATCTCGTCCTCTGTCGTCCCCTTCTCCTTGTGCACTCAGTCTTTCCCAACATCAGGGTCTTTTCCAGGGAGTCTTCTCTTCTCACGAGGTGGCCAAAGTATTGGAGCCTCAGCTTCAGGATCTGTCCTTCAGGGCTGATTTCCATCAGAATGGATAGGTTTGATCTTCTTGCAGTCCGTGGGACTCTCAAGGGTCTCCTCCAGCACCATAATTCAAAAGCAACAATTCTTCGGCGATCAGCCTTCTTTATGGTCCAGCTCTCACTTCCATACATCACTACTGGGAAAACCATAGATGAAACCATAAAAAGGCATCATCTGAATATTTTGCAGTGCAGATTATGTTATTTGAAATAAAATGGTGGTGGTGAAATGGGGCAAAGGAAGGGGCTGAAAGAGCCTCTGTAGGAAAGAAAGTCCACAATGATGGTGCCACTAATTCCCCCCCCCCCAAAAAAGCCCTGTGTTGCCTTGAACCTCTGAGGGCTTGAGAGGGTGAGGGATACTAAGAAAATGACGCTCACAGATTAGCAGCCTTCCCTGAGGGTAGATTTTGACAAATTTGAGTGAGGAACAATTAAATTGATTTCAATATTTAGCCTTTCATAGATGCTGCATCTAGTGGTCTAAAATACTGTGCTAGGTGTGTTTTTATTTGATTTATTGCTAACCAACTTTGCAATGGAGTTAATACTGGGCAGCAGGTATGCCCCATGCTGCTTAAAAGCCAGCCGGCATGAAAATTCCAGACCAAGTATACGGAGGAAATTTAACACATTCTTCTTTTCTTCTTTGCTACAATGAACTGGAGAAAATGTTCATTCTATTCCACACCAACTTGAAGTGGGGGGGGGGGGACAAAAGAAAGCAAAGCAAAACAAATTTGGAGTGTGCCCTAAGAAGGAGAAGTTCCGCTGCATCTTGGGGTTTTAAAACCCATTTTATTTTCGTGAGTTAAGATGACTTTTGCATTCCTCATTAGTTTCAGAATGAAACATAGCCACAGGTCAGGAACTGGGTCAGCCTAATGAGGGAATAAAACTAGTAGTTCACCACAAGACCTGATGCATTTTCTTTTGTGCCCTGGCGTTGTATTTTATGCCTTGTTTATGCTGAGTGTTTCTGCCTTCTTACAAAGCTGTGGCTGTAATGAGAAGCGCAGAGCACGTTTCCTCGACCGCGTTGCTGCATTTGCTCAACTTGCTCGTTGCCGCCTAATTTTAAAGGAGGGGTACCTTTGAACATCTCTGAGCAAACGGACTGTGTCCCATGCCGCTTACAATCTCCGCTGCTTTGACTTCAGAAAAAAAGTAACTTTTAAAAGTAACACTCAATATAATTCTGATCTGAAATGGGCGAGGCTGCGATCTGATTCCTAACCCCACTTACCAGAGATCAACCCCTGTTTAATTCAATATTTTTTTGAGTGTTTCTCTGGGATAGTTAACTCAACCACGATGCTATTTCCAAGTCCACTGAACTTCAGATGGGAATGGTTTCTCATTGCCATGGATACATGATAATCAATAACCAGATCTTCATGAAAGGACAGCTGCAGAGGTCCCTGTTTTAATACTCCATCTTATTTGCCTACACAGATATACTTACAGTGTTTTTTTTTTTCTGGAGTTCCAACTCTTTTCAATAACTCCGTCAGACCATTACAGCAAAGGTCCCCAAACCACCCCTCAAATAATTCACACATCAGACAGAATTTTAGCTTTGGTTTTTGGCATGATTTTGGCCACAACTTTATTAAAAATACAAATAATGTGAATGGTTCCTTAGGCATTGGTTAAGACTATCTGTCCCACAGGGGACAGAACTGACGACCGTCAGTAAGGGGAAAACACTCTGGAGAGATAAAGGGAGCCGGGTGGTCTGACCCTCCCCTCTCCCCACAGGCTCCCAGGGCTCTTGCATGGCCCGAAGCCCCCGACTGGGGGTTCAGACAAAAGCATATCGAGCCCCTGGATTCCTTTAACGGAATTCCCCGTACACCAGCATCAATTGGAGGGGCAGACACAGTCAATCAATAACCCCTCCTCCAACCAACATAATAACCAATGCCTAACCGCCAACCTTACAAGTTGTGACTGTTTGCTACGCAGTAGGTGAAAACCAGATGGCACCAGCCAATCAGCCAAATGGAAAAATTCCTACCAGGCCCCTGCCCCAACAGCAGACGACCCCATGACAGGCATAGCAAGGTCAACGCAGAGGCCTAAAATATAGGGAGGGAGGGAGGGTGATCAGAAGCACGCAGCCAAGAGGGGGATCACTTTGCATACCCACCAATATATATATACGCTGGGCTGTCCATCAACAAATTGCAACATACAAATCTCCCCAACAACACCCTGGGTCCAATCGCAGCAGTGGCCATCTATACATTCCCGCCCAGCACCAGAGGGGTGACTTGCTGGCCCCCACCGCAACACGTGCTCTCCATGAAGGAGAACATGCTTTGCTAGATAAGAAATTACGTGACTATATAGCTTGTTTGCCAGGTACCAAAACAAAGCTTAGTCCAGCCCTAGAAAAATAACAAAACCAAACAAAAAAGAACTTGTTAAAACTGTCATAAGGCAATAAGCATTTCACTTGATAAAAATAGGGATAATTGCATAAATCTCATAATTCTCAAAATGTCTAGGTGTTCAACTATCTTTAAAAATCAAATGTTGTGTTTGCATGTCTCTCTATCCCCTTAATCCAGTTGTATATTACTTCATACTTTCTCACCAAGTCATTAAAAGAAACTGATTTCCATCCTGATTATTTGAGGCTGATTTCCCCTCCCTTCAGATGTTGGTCAAGGACAAGAACTCACTCCATTTAAAACACAAACAAACCATAAACCACTTGTGTCACTTATTTACAGGGGAGTATATGGCTAGTCTGGTTGAATCCACAGTGCAGCCATGCACAAATTTAAATTTAAATAATTAACAACGCAATCCTATACATGTGTGCTCAGAATTTTTCCTTCTAAAGGCATTAAGTCATCAGGATGATACAATGGGGCTCTTTATAATATAATTACGTAAAGCAAAGTGGACTATAATGCAATTCTTCTAATTAACATGTAGTCCCATATTTCAAGTTTAATTGGCGATTCTGTCGATGCTCCAAGTGTAGTTCTAGGAGTCATCTTACAGGCCATAACAGCTTTAGCTTTTTAAATTTTAAACATAAACATAAATAATCCATTAACAAAGTATTACAAAATGAAGTGAATAACGTAGTGAACTTTTTGCTGTAATAACCTTTTGCAAATATTTCATCAATATATAAAAATATTAATGTATTTTTGGAGGCTGTGTGTAGCAGACAATTTTTCTGCATACTTCAGCCACGGGAACTATTTCCCCCCAAGCATTTATCTAATCTTTGCTGGGTAATGTGGCAAGTGAATATTTGCCCACGTGCTTGGAATGAAGACACAAAAGACAAGAATTTGGTATGAGGGTATCAGTAGCAGATGTTGTGGAGTGATACCACTCACCTGACAGTGTGGTGTAGTGGTTAAGAGCGGTAGACTCATAATCTGGTGAACTGGGTTCGCATCTCCGCTCCTCCACATGCAGCTGCTGGGTGACCTTGGGCTAGTCACACTTCTTTGAAGTCTCTCAGCCTCACTCACCTCACAGAGGGTTTGTTGTGGGGGAGGAAGGGAAAGGAGAATGTTAGCCGCTTTGAAACACCTTTGGGTAGTGATAAAGCGGGATATCAAATCCAAACTCTTCTTCTTCTTCTTCTTCTTCTTCTTCTTCTTCTTCTTCTTCTTCTTCTTGTAATGTCAAAGACCAATTAAAGAATGGTCCCAAAGTTACTATACAGCTCCAAAGGTGAGGGACAAACCACCCACTGCGCTGAGGCCACTTTGCAAAACTGAAGAGAATGAGTGCAAGGCTGGCAAGTATCTTAAGTAAGTAAAAGGTAGCAAGGCTGGCAAGTATCTTAAGTAAGTAAAAGGTAGATAGCCGTGTTGGTCTGTCATAGTCAAAACAAAATAAAATAAAAAAATTCCTTCCAGTAGCACCTTAGAGACCAACTAAGTTTGTTCTTGGTATGAGCTTTCGTGTGCACGAAAGCTCATACCAAGAACAAACTTAGTTGGTCTCTAAGGTGCTACTGGAAGGAATTTTTTTATTTTATTTTGTTTTAAGTAAGTAAGTAAACCTTACTCGCTCACTTCCTTTGGTAGCAATAGGGTCAGGGCTTTTTTTCAGGTGGAGCTCACTGGAACTCAGTTCTGGTACCTCTCAGGTGGGCACCATTGCCATTCTAAGAGAACAAGGGAGGCATTCATGGTGAGTTCTGGCACCCCTTTTTCTAGAAAAATAGCACTGGATAGGGTAATAATAATCTCAAATGTTTACTGTGGGCGGATCTACACTCATGGTTTATAACATTAGGAAAGGGTTAAGGAATGGCTTTGATAACATAGGGTAAAAGGGAAAGGGAAAGGACCCCCGGACGGTTAAGTCCAGTCAAAGGTGACTATGGGGTTGCGGCGTTCATCTCGCTTTCAGGCTGAGGGAGCCGGCGTTTGACCACAGACAGCTTTCCGGGTCATGTGGCCAGCGTGACTAAACTGCCTCTGGTGCAACGGAACACCGTGACGGAAACCAGAGCGCACAGAAACGCCATTTACCTTCCCGCTGCAGCGATACCTATTTATCTACTTGCACTGGCGTGCTTTCGAACTGCTAGGTTGGCAGGATGCAAGGTAGATGATGCCCTATTTTTACGTTGATAATGCGTAAAAAATACCTTGTCTTTTTATCACTTCATTTTTAATTGTTTTATGCTGTTATATCAGTGAAAAACTGCTCATATGTAGCATTTTGCCTTTTTCTACCGCCTTCAAACTCTGACCCCACCCCCTTCCAAAGGTATTCGAGGGACAGATAACAAAGGGGATGGAGGGAGGAGGGAGGGAGGGAGGAAGAATTAATATGTGACACCAGAGGGAGGTGTAGAGTAGCCAGTAATCAGTAGCAGATGGGGTGGGTGGGGAAACCAAGGTAAAAAAAGTTTTAATTAACAAGTATGCCCTGTGATGTTTTAGAAGGACATATCTAATACCATTCTCACAGGGGGAATTAACGTTAAACAGGTCAGTATAATTCCAGTCAGTCACTTTTGCTGCCTATTTAATGCTATCCTATTACCTTTACTGACTATTTATAAGTCATGGATATCAAAATAAAGAATGAAAGCTTTTCTTAAATCCCAAGTGATTTCATGTTTGTTTTCTCTGTCTGGAAATTAATATTAATCTATCTGATAGCCTATAAAATGTATGATTCCAAGCATGATATGAAATGAGCTGGGGTGGGGGCTCATCATTTTGCTCCTTTGCTGTATGAAATAATGCCTTATAATACATTTTCTGCATGTGGCTAGTTGTTCACAACAGATATGATTTTTTTTAAAAAAACCAAGTATCTCCACATTTGCAGCCATGCATATTCATCGGTGGTTAATAGGTGACCAAGTTTGGTTGAGCAAAAAGACTCTTCATTTCTGCTAACATGGAGGATTTAATTTGAGCAGGCCTGCTGTTTACTCTAGATGGAAAGGCAGCTGAGGAGGCCTGAAGGGAAAACATTTTTAAGGATTTAGTCAGTCTCTACCTCTGCTGACTCCTTAATGGTATTTGACTTTGTCTAACTTAATTAGCATCTAGAGCAATTGTGCTCTTGAGAAGAATATTGTGGAAAAGTTCTCTGATACTCTTAATATCTCTACAAATGAATCCTATAGAATAGTATTGAATTCATTTCCCTAATGAAGACTGTGATGTACAAGACAATCTTACTCGGGTATGAGTGATCGAAGAAGAAGAAGAAGAAGAAGAAGAAGAAGAAGAAGAAGAAGAAGAATAGAATCATAGTGTTGGAAGAGACCACAAGGGCCATCCAGTCCAACCCCCTGCCAAGCAGGAAACACCGTCAAAGCATTCCTGACAAGTGGCTGTCAAGCCTCTGCTTAAAGACCTCCAAAGAAGGAGACTCCACCACACTCCTTGGCAGCAAATTCCACTGTCGAACAGCTCTTACTGTCAGGAAGTTCTTTCTAATATTTAGGTGGAATCTTCTTTCTTGTAGTTTGAATCCATTGCTCCGTGTCCGCTTCTCTGGAGCAGCAGAAAACAACCTTTCTCCCTCCTCTATATGACATCCTTTTATATATTTGAACATGGCTATCATATCACCCCTTAACCTTCTCTTCTCCAGGCTAAACATACCCAGCTCCCTAAGCCGTTCCTCATAAGGCATCGTTTCCAGGCCTTTGACCATTTTGGTTGCCCTCCTCTGAACATGTTCCAGCTTGTCAGTATCCTTCTTAAACTGTGGTGCCCAGAACTGGACACAGTATTCCAGGTGATGCCTGACCAGAGCGGAAGAAGAAGAAGAAGAAGAAGAAGAAGAAGAGGAAGAGGAAGATATGGGTGGAGACGCTTCTTAAGGTATACAGGGCTGAGGCCGTTTAAGGCTTTACAATTCAGCACCAACATTTTGAATTGTGCTTAGAAATGTACTGAGAGCCAATGTACAAGGTAGGTCTTTCAGGACTGGTGTTATATGGTCCCGGTGACCACTCCGTGTCACCAGTCTAGCTGCTGCATTCTGGATTAGTTGTAGTTTCTGGGTTACCTTTAAAGGTAGCCCCACATAGAGTGCATTGCAGTACTCCAAGCAGGAGATAACCAGAGCATGCACCACTCTGGCGAGACAGTCCGCGGGCAGATGGAGCTGGTAGACAGCTGCACCGGAGACAGAATTAACCTGCACCTCCATGGACAGCTGTGAGTTCAAAATGACTCTCATGCTGTACACCTGGTCCTTTAGGGGCACAGTTACCCCATTCAGTACCAGGGAGTCCCACACACCTGCCTGCCCTATGTCCCCCAGAAACAATACTTCTGTCTTGTCGGGATTCAATCTCAAATTAATATTAATATTAATATTAAATAAATAAATAAATTAAATATATGTTAAAAGTTTAAACTGAATGCAATTTTAAAGCAACGTATTTCTTTTTTTAAAGAAATTATTCTTTTAAAAGAAAAATGATTATTTTTACAGATAAATGGTGTTTTATTTGAAAAATCTGAATGCAACATATTTTTGTTACATTGTTTATTGATTCAATTTCCCACTTTTGATGCTTTTTCCGTCATCTTTATGTTGGATTTGACTAAGCATTAATCCATGCAGTAATGGCCAAATTTACGGTATTTCCTTCCCACAAGAAAAAGTAAATAAAACAAGCTTTACCAACCGTTTTAGTAATTATTTCCCTTGCCAAATTTTCTTCTGCATGTGGCTGTTTACAACTTTGCAAGAAGAATGGAAAGGGAGGGCAAGAGAAGGGACTGGATTTGTTTTCCTACTAATTGTTTTTCCCCATAGGGGATGTCTTGCTGACTATCTGTGTCATTCACTCAGAGACAATGGTTTTAAATCTTTTGTTTTGTTTCTTGCCCCAGGCAAATAAAGCTTAAAATAAAGCTGCCTAGGGGCAATGGCTACTTGATGAGAAATCAATAACAACAGCAGTACTGTACATAGTGGAAAATATGGCAATATAATGGTATTCATTATGTGAGAGGATTCAAACCACTGTCAGGAGAATCAAAAGCAATAATATTACTTTTGTGAGCCACCATACTGGGACAAGATCATACAAATTTAATAAAATGGAAAGTGCTGTGGTTGAGTAATGATAACACGATGAAAAGACGAACAGATACAGAACAGTGAACCCCATCACGATCCACACATTCATCCAGGAAGTCGAAACAAAATGAAAAATAAAAAAATTCCCTCCAGTAGCACCTTAGAGTCCAACTAAGTTTGTTATTGGTATGAGCTTTCGTATGCATGCACACTTCTTCAGATACGTATCTTATTTTGTTTTGACTATCGCAGACCAACATGGCTACCTACTTGTATCCAGGAAGTGACATGCTTCGTAATATTGCCACATTGTAAGCACCCTGAAGAAGCAGCCATCTTAATTTCTCTTTAAAGAGTACATAGAATGGGGCAGCTGCAATCCTGTAGATCTTGTTGAACTCCAAGTCCCATCAGAACAAAACAAGCATGGCCAATGGTTGGGGATTGTGGGAACTGTAGTCTGGCAATATGCATAGCTGTCAACCCTCCCTTTTTTGTGGGAAACTCCCTTATTCCAATGCCGTTTCCCGCTGCTATCCCGGATTGTTGATATCCCTTAAATTCCCCGGATTTCAAAGGAAGCAGCTCCTCTCCCTCCCTGCCGACCAGGGAGGCTCCTCAGCTGCGTTGCTCGGCTGCCAATAAGGAGTCTGAGACCAACTGGGGGCGGAGCTTGCATGCCTTGTGCAGCCAGACCCTCACGCCCAACCAGACAGCCAACCTGCCTGCCGTCTTTCGCTCACCCATTCGCACGCAGCCTCTGGAGCGCAGGGTGGCGAGGCTACTTGGTGCCATTGCACCGCCCTTGCGGCATCCCTTATTTTCAAATCCGAAAGTTTTTTAAAATCCCTTATTTTCAAATCCGAAAGTTGACAGCTATGACAATATGTGGAGGGCTACAGGTTCTCCATGCTTGCAATAATACACCAGTGGAATAGAATGGCACTCCACAACTAATGATGCAGGTTAAGCCTACAACCAGTGAAAAGCATCGTGAAGAGGACGCCACACAGATGATGCATAACAACAGCTTTAATGTAGAAACAGTTTATTGTGGCAACAAACCATGCAGCAGGTTGTTGCTTGTAACGGAGAACAGAGGCCTGACTTAGCAGTTCCAGGTATGGCAAGCCAGGAGGGCCATTGCACCACAGCCAGAGTGTCCACTGGTTGTAGGAAAGGCCCTCTCATAGTAGCTTTGTCAATAACCCCCCTCAACCCTAGACCAAACTCTTAATCCAGTTGAAGGCCAGATTATTATTATTTTGCAAAAAACTGCCTCTGAACTTCAGAATGTGAGTATTTCTCTGCAAAGGTCACTTCACTTCCACCAATTTTTCCATCTTCACCCTCCAACTGCCCAATACATCAGCCGTGCATTCATGTAGATGATGATACAGAGGTGAATGAAGAATCTCTGACTATTCTTGAGAATCTCTTAAATGTGTAAATACCGGGTATGTCAAGAACCGGTTAAGTCAGATTTGCTATTAGAGGGAACTTCAGAAAGTAATCCAGACCCACACCTCTATGCTCTGGACTTGGTGTCTTCCCATAAATTCATTTAGGTTAGGTAGGAACCTCAATTCATTCTGTATATGACAACCTTATTTACGAAGTTGATATTGTATGTGTGGAAATGCCGGGAGATATAGTGTAGAGAGAAAAACCCAACTGCTATGGAGTCATCTAGCAGGAAGGCCAGTGCTGATTTGCTATGGAGATGGGCAGAGTCTAAGTATCTCACTGCTTTTGGTAAAATTCAATGTAGAATGAGACTATAGGTAAGAAAATTTTGTGGTGCACTTCAATAACATTAAAACACTTCTCGATTCTCACATAGACACAGACATAGACATTTAAGAAAGTTTTGCTGAGTACCATGTGAACTTGAAGAAAGGGGGATACCTAATGAAATTGCTATGTTCTCCTCTTCTTGCTTACTAGGGAAAGTCAGACAGGGAAAGTCCAATATATTTTGTTGCCTCCGGCGAACCAGCAAACGGACACCACCACTCCCGAGTCAAAGTGCATATCATGTACCCAAAGCTGGTCAAATTATTTTGGCACCTGAGGCAGAATATCCCCAAAGCACCCCTCCCTACTACCTGGCAGGAAAGAAATGCAGTAATAAACAACAATAAATTTCTGCCCTTTCATGACACCCACATTCTGGTGCCTCATTTTGCCTATTGGTAGGACTGGCTCTGGTTTCAGAGGACATAGAACTTTGGCACATCCATAGGGAAGAGACTCCTGTTGTTCTACTAAATCATTACAAATTATTTGTTTTGAAACGAATAAGTAAATAATAGTTTCCCCGCAACATAGATCTTTTCATGTAGCATGGAATCTTATGTCAATTTCTGCAAATAGAAAGGCAGATGCATAAAGGATTTCTAAAGAGGTGAATCTTACAGAACAATACAGTAGAAGTGTCCAGAATGGTCCTCATAATCTCAGGCAGATGAACTAATGTAGATTTTCTACCCTTTGTTTTGCCATTTACTTAGAAGACATGGAAGAGATGATGATGAGGATGATAGTGATGATGATGATAATAATAATTTATTTATACCCCGCCCATCTCGCTGGGCTTCCCCAGCCACTCTGGGCGGCTTTCAACAAAATATTAAAATACAATAGTCAAACATTAAAAGCTTCCCTAATCTCAAAGCGGCTAACATTCTCCTTTCCCTTCCTCCCCCACAACAAACACTCTGTGAGGTGAGTGGGGCTGAGAGACTTCAGAGAAGTGTGACTAGCCCAAGGTCACCCAGCAGCTGCATGTGGAGGAGCGGAGACGCGAACCCGGTTCACCAGATTATGAGTCTACTGCTCTTAACCACTACACCACACTGGCTAATGCGATCCTAACTCTCCTTGAAATATGTAAAAGGAACTGCCGTAATTGTCACTTACCCTGCTCCAGGTTGGGTGGCGATTGTGGCCTGTTGCGGCTTCCCCTTCAACATCTTCCTGCCACAGCTGGCTGTTGAGTCCTCCCCTGGCCAGCTACTTTGGACAACGGGACAGCCTGCCAACTCTAAAAAAAAATATAAAAAAATGAACTGCCCAATCAGGGACAGGCAGGGAGGCGGAGACTAGGCAGCGGAACGGAGTCAGGAAGTTTTCACTCTGATCTGCCACCTGGGAATAAAAGCAGGCTGCGTTTGAGTGTTGCAAGCCACAGAAAAATAGACACAGCAGCAAAGATTTACACCTTCCCAGAAGATAGCCAAGATGCAAAGTAAAGATTTAAGATCCTATGCCTGTTTGAGGGTTAAGCCCTCCCTTTCTATTTGTAATATTTCACCAGGCACTAGAGATTTCTCACCTTCTCTTTTCCATGCTTTGTGGAATTGCAAATTGAAGATGCTGTGTAGCAGAGAGTTGGCACCGCGTCTTGCATGCCTAATTTTCCATTGCGGAAACTATACCTTAAATGTGCTTCCGAGTGTCACCCATCCCAATGCGAAAAGGGGTATTGAGAGGGGATGCCCTTATGTGGATGAATGACCTGACAGAATTCCTTTGAAATGTGTTTGTTCCTTGCACGTTACTATGGTGCTGTCATGAGATAAGGCTGAGGTGAAAAAGCACCACCTCTGCCTTTCTGAGGAAACGAAGTCCTTCCCCCTGACTTCCCAGGTCATAAATCCAAGTATCCCTGTTTCTTTGAAGCTAGAAGCTATAGTTACTTTTTAAGGGAACAGATAGCCAGACTTGTCTGGCAGTTATCCAAATTATTGATCTGACTCTCTCTGCAATGCCTAAAGCAAGGGGGCCAACCAATGGCTTTCTTGTGTCACAAACAAGTAGAGGTTGTACCAAGGGTTATAGGTAGTTCACAAGGTAAGCGGGTTCTCCTTCATGGAGAGCACGTGTTGTGGTGGGGGCCAGCAGGACATCCCTCTGTTGCTGGGCGGGATCGGATAGATAGCCAAGGCATGTGATTGGGCCCTGTGGGTTGTTGGGGAGATTTGTATGTTGCAATGTTTAAAGGACAGACCAGAGGCTATATATTCCTCCTGCACGCAGCATGGGGCCTCTCTTCGCTGCGTGCATTTGGATCACCCGCCCTCCCTATAATTTAGGCTTCTGCGTTGACCTTGCTATGCCTGTCATGGGGTCGTCTGCTTTTGGGGCAGGGGCCTGGTAGGAATTTTTCCACTTGGCTGATTGGCTGGTGCCGTTTGGTTTTCGCCTACTGCGTAGCAATCAGTCACAACTTGTAAGGTTGGCGGTTAGGCATTGGTTATTAAATTGGTTGGTGGAGGGGATGTGGTTGGCTGTGCCTGCCCCCCCAATGCTGCTGCTGCGTGGGGAATTCCGTTAAAGGAATTCAGGGGCTCACCAAGCTTTTGTCCGTACCCCCTGGTCAGGGGCTAGGGCCACGCTTGAGCCTCTGGGAACATTAGGGGAGAGATGAGGGCTAGACACCCGACCCCTATTCTCTCCCCAAAGTGTTTTCCCTTTACTGACTTCCGTAAGGCGGGCGGTTGTCAGTCTGTCCCCAGGAGGGGACAGATAGTCAGAACCAATGCCTAAGCAACCACTCACATTTTGTATTTTAATAAAGTTGTGGCCAAAAATATGCCAAAAACCTTAAACTTAAATTTCTGTGTGAAGTGTGTGTTATTTGAGGGGTGGCTTGGGGACCTCAACATGCAACAGATTTTTTATGTTACACCATGCAAGTAGAATGGGCATCCGGTGTCCTTTTAAATGTGTTGTGGAATGAGGGGATATTGGTTGTGTTTTGTTGTTCTTACTTTTATTATGTATGTACTTTGCGGTTTTTATATTGTAATTTTACGCTGTGAACTGCCCTGAGATCTACTGGTATAGGGTGGTATACAAATTATTTAATTGACGACGACAACAACAACAACAACAACAACAACAAACCAGGTAAAAAGTCTAGGCAAGCACAACTTCTTACACTTCATATGCAGCCAAAAAAACCCAGAACAATGCACACCACACAAAAGCTTTTACTTAGATGCCAAACCTTTCAACTCTCCCTTGACCCATTTGGTTTCAAATTCTCTTTCATACCAAATTCATTCACTGTTTGCCATTAGAAAGTCAATATTTATGATCAGCTAGTTATTTATTCTGTATCATGGCAGTTTGCAGATAGATGAGATGACAGACTCCTTTCTTAAGGAGTTAACATCTAAAGACCTACTGTAGCATCCTATCAATCTATAAAATAAGTTTAATTGCATGCCAGTGAGTAACCTGGTTGAGTTAGTGAAGTTTCTTGCAGCAGCGTGTTTTTAAACCAACACAGAGTATGTTGACTGCACCCTAAAAATGTTATGATAGTTACACAGAATCATAGGAATCGGAAGATTCATAGGTCCTCAACTTTCTGATAAGGGATTTTTCAGGGATTATCGTTTGACTACCATAATCCTTAGTCCCAATTCCCAGATGCTGGCAATCACTAAAATGTTCTCAAACCCCTTGTCACACTTTCTTAATTAGGTTATGAAGAAATTGGTTTTTTCATCCTTTAATGAAGGTGACAATGTTTTTCAGTATTTGCTTATCCTTTGACACATTCTCAGGGTGGCTGACTCCTGGGCTCAATTAACAGAGCAGTTTGCCTCATAACTTTTAAAAACAGTAATTGGCTTTCTACATAACCCCCCCCCCCCAAAAAAAAAAGTCCAGACAGAAAAGTAGCTGAGAATTGGTTTTTGAGTGTGTGCATTATCCCATATAGTTAAGATAAGATAAGATAATTTAAGATGTGTGTTTAATGTGTGTGTTTTGTGCTGTTTTTTGTTTTGTTTTTTCTTTCTTTCTGTTTTTACGGGATGGCATGCAATTTCGATGCACTTGTATAGCGTTGTGCTTGTACTTGTGCAATGACAATAAATTATCTTATCTATCTTATCTTAATATATTAATAATCAAATAAAAACTTACTGGAAGAACATTATACTATTCAATATAGTACTGAGAGCTAGTGTGGTGTAGTGGCAAAGAGTGGTGGACTTGTAATCTGGTGAACCAGGTTCACTTCCCCGCTCCTCCACATGCAGCTGCTGGGTGACCTTGGGCTAGTCACACTTCTCTGAAGTCTCTCAGCCCCACTCACCTCACAGAGTGTTTGTTGAGGGGAAGGAAGGGAAAGGAGAATGTTAGCCGCTTTGAGACTCCTTAGGGTGGTGATAAAGCGGGATATCAAATCCAAACTCTTCTTCTTCTTCTTCTTCAACCCCTAGAAAAAAAATCCCAGCCGGTCACTTTGTAACAACAAAGATTGCTGATCAGATAAAACCTGCAAATTAAAATAATCTCCCCCCAGATTTCCCAGCCTGAGGGGCCACATTAAGAGCATACGAAGAACATCTAGTTCGGCATACATTTCTACTGACTGAGAGAAAGAAGGAAAATGGCGAGTGGTTGGAGGAAGAAAGGCTGCCACTGGAAGGAGCTGTCACCGCCACAAGCAAGCAGGCAGGATGCAGGGAGGTGGCGAAGCACCCAGAAGCAAATCTGCCACCCACCCCAAAATGCCGCTTGAGGCAACTGCCTCAGAAAGGTTCGTGACGACGCTGCCCTGCCATTGGTGGCCACCACGACATGGTCTCAAGTTCTCCCCTGGAAGTACTCTGGCCACAAGCCACTCTCCCCTCCAGTTGGACATGGTTTAACTGGTGGTTCCAGCACTGTTGGGATGGATGCTGAGCAGCCTTGTAGCACATAATGGGGAGTTACAAAAGTGAGGAAGAGTTAAATTAATATTTCGATTGAAATAACTAGCCAAATCCTTGGCTGCATGCCTATAGGCTTCTTTTTTCTATCTGTGAATTCGAGTGAAGATGTAAGCCTTTTCAGGCTTTGAATACAGATAAGTTCCTGACTATATAAATATATCAGTATAATTTTCTCCAGTTGTCATCTCTTACCTGTTTTTTCCTGTTCAGAAACTTCCCCATCTCTCTCTCTCTCTCTCTCTCTCTCTCTCTCTCTCTCTCTCTCTCTCTCTCATCAAAGGCCAGCTAAGCCAACATATTGGTATTGACAGCTAGCTATTTTGAGTTCTCTTTATTGTCCTTATTGTTTAGGCTGTTTCTGATTACAGAATGAGGACATTTCACGAAGGAAATAAAACACAGGTTTTAGAAATACAAAGGCTAGGAGGAATAAGCCAAGGTTGCAGCCTTCAAAGCAATATTAAGCTCTTTTGCATATGTATTATGTCAGTCTTTGGCTGTGTGATGATTTTAATTCAAATTCTGTTGTTATAATAGCACACTGTGATCACAATAGAATGCTCTGGGTAATAAGCTACACATCCCTTCCGGAAAATAAGGCATTAGTCAGTTTTTAAATCTATTCCCCTCATTGAAAGTCTAAACTAGGATGAAACTTTCCCTTAAACTGACACCAGCAAGTGCTACTTTTATCCCTATGTGCTCTGTCAGGGTTATATTAAACCCCTGACAAGCATGAACAATAAAACACCAAATTCATGTGGAAATGTGCTTGACAGAATGGTTTTCCCACCTTAAAACCTACAAGTATATTGGTATGAAGCCCAGCACCATCATTATCTGGTACTTTTTAAAATTCCAGAATAAGGAAGAATTCCAGGGCAAGCAAGCATGAGAAATTTGCTAGGAAGAGAGAAAGAAAAGCAAGATGGAATTTGATGTCTCTCATACATACACATAGAATCACTGCAGACAATGATGCTGATGCAGAAATGCTGGCGGCAGGTGGGGGCGGGGAGGAAATGCCAAAAAAAGCAAACATGGGGAGAACAGTGATATATTGCATTTTGTGGTCCCTAAACAGCAGATCCAAAACGAGCAAAGAGAATGTTGTCAGGCAGCTTGTGGAAGCATCCTCTTTGGAATAGCAGGCTATAGCTTTATTATTTCAACAGAAACTGTACTGTTAAGCCAATATGGGCTCTAGCCTCTAGCCTCCCCATAGACACGTGTTTTATCCTCTGCATTGCGTGTCGAGGTCCCCAAACCACCCCTCAAATAATTCACACATCCGAGAGAATTTTAGTTTTGGTTTTTGGCATGATTTTGGCCACAACTTTATTAAAATACAAACAATGTGAGTGGTTGCTTAGGCATTGGTTAAGACTATCTGTCCCACAGGGGACAGAACTGACGACTGTCAGTAAGGGGAAAACACTCTGGAGAGATAAAGGGAGCCGGGTGGTCTGACCCTCCCCTCTCCCCTCAGGCTCCCAGGGCTTTTGCACGGCCCTAGCCCCCGACCGTGGGTTCGGACAAAAAGCATTCCCCTAACACCAGCAACAATTGGAGGGGCAGACACAGTCAATCATAACCCCTCCTCCAACCAACATAAGAACCAATGCCTAACCGCCAACCTTACAAGTTGTGACTATTTGCTACGCAGTAGGCGAAAACCAGATGGCACCAGCCAATCAGCCAAATGGAAAAATTCCTACCAGGCCCCTGCCCCAACAGCAGACAACCCCATGACAGGCATAGCAAGGTCAACGCAGAGGCCTAAAATATAGGGAGGGAGGGAGGGTGATCAGAAGCACGCAGCCAAGAGGGAGATCACGTTGCAAACCCACAATATATATCCGCTAGGCTATATAAATTGCATCAATAAATTGCAACATACATACTATATAAATTGCATCAATAAATTGCAACATACAATTCTCCCCAACAACGCCCAGGGTCCAATCACAACACTGGCCATCCATACGATCCCGCCCAGCACCAGAGGGGTGACTTGCTGGCCCCCACCACAACACGTGCTCTCCATGAAGGAGAACCCGCTTTGCATATCTAAATATTTAATCTGTGTAACTGGTGTAATCAGTGCTTTGAACTAGTACAAAAATCGCTGAACTACACTTGAAAGTAGTTCCTATAATTGCTGGGCGAACCAGAGGTGAATGAAATTTATTTTGAGGTATGAATGAATGTGATCTTCACATTCATTCTGCTGTTGCTGCTGCTGCCGCCACCACCACCTCAGCAGGAGACTGGACTTCTAGCTTTCATTTTTTTAAAAAAAATGTCAATCAAATATCTATAAATAAAAGAAGCTAGAAAGCCTAATGTGGAGGTAATGTTCTCTGTAAGGAGGTATTGATGTTGCTAAGGACTGAACTAGTTTCTTTTTGGACAGGATGAACTTGAACTAATTCCATTTTAAATTGAAATTTCCAAGCACTAATTGTAATGTTTTAAGATGGTGTAGTAGAAGCATTCCCAAATGCATGCAGGTCCCACTATCTGCACACAAGGTGTTCCCCATAAATTGTTTGTTAAGTTCACATAATGAATCAATTATTTCCACTGATTTTTGAACCAAAGAAAAGCAAAACAAACAAAACAAACAAAAAAACCCACAGGGAAAACCTCTGAAAAATGCTCTCTGATTTGTCTGATCACTACCCTCCATTCCTTAGCCAACCAGCATAAGGCAAACAAGGAAGCAAAATAAAAGAGATTTGTTCAAATATCCAAATTGGTGATGTGCGTAGTGAGGTTTCGGTTCCAATTCCTCTGGTTCAGAAAAGTGAATTTTCACATAGCGGATGTTCAGAAAGTGAGACCTGTGTCTATTGCACTAGATCAGTGATGGCTAACCTTGACACTCCAGATGTTTTGGAACTACAACTCCCATCATTCCTAGCTAACAGGACCAGTGGTCATCACTGCACTAGATGGTTCAAAGCACTTGACCAGCACATGCTTGTTATAATCCTTTCCAACAACCATGCAAAGTAGAATGGTATTTTTACCCCCATATAGATTTGGGTGACAAGAATGGCTTGTCTAAGGTCATCTAGCGGCAGAGGCAAGAGCTGAACCTAGTTCATAGTTCATGGTTCAGGATCTTTGGTCACCATATGCACCATCTTCCCTCGCACAACTCCTGCTGTAATTTTCCCATGCATTCAGTGAAATACATAGGCAGATGGCTCAGGGCACTCTTGAGAACCAAGACTTCATCAAAGCACTGGACTTTCTTCTCCTCTATCCTTGACAGTACTACTGAAATGAAAATGTTTTGCCACAGGAGGCAAGTCATCCTGGCTCAGTGTCAAAATACGTAATTTGCATGTAGAAGACCCTGACCATTCTCTAAATGAGTGGTTGATATGTAAGTTAGGATTTTAATATTATTAGTTCTCTTGCTTTCTTTTAGCCCAGCCTTGTATATTAAGTGCTAATTTGCATTTAATAGATTTCAGTCCTGCTGCTTTCATTATGCAAGTTTGCTGATTATATGATGTTTTATGTTATTTTGAAATCCCTTGAGTATGTCCCCAAAGGCAGCGTCTAATTGATTATATATACCTATATAGTTTAGGGACCCAGGTGGCGCTGTAGGTTAAACCACAGAGCCGAGGGCTTGCTGATCAGAAGGTCGGCGGTTCGAATCCCTGCGACGGGGTGAGCTCCCATTGCTCGGTCCCTGCTCCTGCCCACCTAACAGTTCGAAAGCACGTCAAAGTTCAAGTAGATAAATAGGAACCGCTCTGGCAGGAAGGTAAACGGCGTTTCCGTGCGCTGCTCTGGTTCGCCAGAAGCACCTTTGTCATGCTGGCCACATGACCCGGAAACTGTACGCTGGCTCTCGCCCAATAAAGCGAGATGAGCGCCGCATCGCCAGAGTCGGACACGACTGGACCTAATGGACAGGGGTCCCTTTACCTTTACCTTATATAGTTAAAAGATTTCCAAGCAAGCTAGTTATAGCTCCTTTCCCAACCAAGGAGAAAATTTGCTGAGGTGTCAAACTGTACCTTCTGGAAGGCCAGTGGGTTCATCTAAGTTTGCAAACTCTATTTATGGGATTGTGAGTAAAGTTAACAAAATAAAAGCAGCTGGACAGATAGGCCTGGTGTGAAGGTCTGGTAGGGACTATTTTCCCATACCATATGTCAACTCGTGCTTAGATGCAAAATTAGGGCCTTGGTTGACAGGGCTTGCTAGTGGAGGATGGCTGGAAGGAGAGCCTGCAGGCAGAAAAGACACACAGCTATCCCTCCCCACTGGCTGGCCAGACAAGTCAGAGTGAAAACAGCTAGAGACAGACACAGCTGCTGACTCTGATGTGACTTCAGATCTTCCTACAGAAGAAACTCTGCAGGGACGGGGCTAGCAACACTGGGGTTGCCTGGACTCCTGGCTGATCTAAATACAGTGGTACCTTCATTCTCAAACTTAATCCGTTCCCGAAGTCCATTCCAAAACCAAAGCGTTCCAAAACCAAGGTGCACTTTCCCATAGAAAGTAGTGCAAAATGGATTAATCCGTTCCAGACTTTTAAATGCAACCCCTAAAACAGCAATTTAATTTGAATTTTACTATCTAACAAGACCATTGATCCATAAAATGAAAGCAATAATCAATGCTCTGTACTATAAAATAAATAAGACAGCATTGTAGATGATTTAAAAAAAAATAAAAAATCTTACCTGCACTGATGATAGTTATTGTTTGGATGGGGGGCTTTTATCCATTTCCGCAGTCACACAGTCAATGAATCAATCATAAAACGAAAAACAAGCCACAGTCACAAAAATGAAAAAGCCACACAAACAAGCAAGCAAAAAACAAAAGCACCAAATATCACCTCAGAACACTGCAATCAGAAATGGAAAACTTTAATTATGATGGGGGGGGGGACTCAAATGAGCAGGACAAGGGCAGGAGCGGGATAAAAAAGGCTTAATTACTATGCGGGGGACTCAAATTTGCTGTGCAACAGTAAAAACAGAAGCTCAGGAGCATTTTTGGCTTCCAGGGCAAAGTTCGAAAAACGGAACACCTACTTCCGGGTTTGCAGCGTTCAAGTTCCGATTTGTTCGGGAACTAAGCTGTTCGAAAACCGATGTACCACTGTAGTAGGAAAAACCTTAGTTAGAGCTTGAGTGTTTGGCTGCTCATGGGGAGAGGCTGAAGACAACATCTCAGTTCAGGAACTTGTCTGTAAAGAGACTTGAGGCGGGACTTGAGTGTCCAGGGAAGGTGCTGTTAGCCTTCCTCTTCCCTGCAACTTAATTTTCTGACGGAACAGCTCATCACAGATTGCTTTCCAGGGTTTGTCAGAGCCTGGAATTTTTTTTGTCATTTGGCCACACACTTTCCATTCCCTGCCCTGCCCTCTGTGTCCATATGTACACGTACCTGCCAACTCCGGTGAACACTTTACACTTTATGTCATATATTTTTTAGGTGCTACAGGACTCTTGGTTGGTTTTTTGTTTGTTTGTTTGTTTGTTTTTGCAAAAGTTCCCCAATAAAACAGCTGAAAGTGAGGCTTTATGAAATGGTCATGATACTAGAAGATGAAAGTCAGGGCAAACACTAGGAGCCCATCTACCCCATGCTTTCTAGCTGCATGGAACAACCTGACTCGGGGCAAGGGACTTCAGCTACAGTGGCAGAGGCGTAGCAAGCCCAGGTGGTACCCGGGGCGGAATTTTTTTTTGTCCCCCCCCCCACCACTTTAATTTAATTTTTTTTTGCAAAAGTTAAAAAGTGTCACCCCCCTCTGATGGTGCCGCTTTGCGAGGTGTGGGGGTTTTGTGTGTGTGTGTGTGTGTGTGTGTGTGTGTGTCTATTATCTCTTTCTTTTTCAATAAAGTTAAAATAAAAAATAAATAAATAATAATAAAAAGATGTAAAAAAATAGAAATAATAAAAATAAAAAGTGTCACCCCCCTCTGATGGTGCCACTTTGTGAGGTGTGGGGGTTGTGTGTGTGTGTGTGTGTGTGTGTCTATTATCTCTTTCCCCCCCAATAAAGTTAAAATAAAAAAATAATAATAATAAAATGATAAAAATTTAAAAAAAATTAAAAAATTAAAAAGTGTCCCCCCCTCTGATGGTGCCACTTTGTGAGGTGTGGGGGGGTTGTGTGTGTGTGTCTATTATCTCTTTTTTCAATGAAGTTAAAATTTAAAAAAAAAAAGTAAAAAAAAATTTTTTTTTTTTTAAAGTGTCACCCCCCTCTGGGGTGGAACCCGGGGCGGCCCGCCCCCTTGCTACACCCCTGTACAGTGGATATCCTCAGATGGGTCCATAAAACCCTATCCAAAGACATCTGCAACTTCTCCGCCCCAGCTATACTGAGTGACACTGGATCTGAAAGTTCCATAGCTGCCCAAGCTCCACACAGTCTTTAGGGATAGGGGGTTAAACTTTCTCAAGTACTGACAATTTGAGGTTTTCATGGGAAGCAGGTGTTGTTTCAACCCCAGCATTTCCCCCCCTGAAAGGGTAAGGTGCCCTCATCAGTAGAGAATCTTATCAGTAGAGATCATATCCTGTAGTGTCACTGCCTTCCTACCAGCATGTTGGCATGAAACATACTCACTTTATTAATGTCCTATGAAATTATTGGTTCAGGGTGGGAGAAGTGGCAGGCGTTTCTTCACCGACGAAGGTAAATGTAAGGCAGAACCATTTTTCCTTCTCCATCATGAATGCTATTTTATCACAGATAGAGAAACAGCTGCTGTTGCAAACATCTCATTTAGCTGACATAGAAATAAGATGATTTACTTATTTAATTTGTTTGAATAGCCTGTGTAGAATAATGCTTTCGGAGTAATATTCTGTTACATCCCACATTGCTAAATCAGTCACCAACAACCCATTTCACAGTTCAGCATTCTTTTTAATTTAAAGTCCATCTCATGGTATAATCCATTTTGTTTTAGACATACAGCTCAGGAACTATTCACGACATCAGAATTTAGGCACTAATATGAAGGAGTATGGACAAATCTGTCCAGAAATGTATTCCTACCTATGTCACCACCCTAATTATGCTGGTATCATTATCATCATCATCATCATCAGCAGCATATATCTGTGGTTAAGGAAGAGAAGCTCATAGTGATCAAAATAAGGACAGAAAGGGATATATTTGACATCCTTCATAATGTTAACAGTTGGGACTCTTGTCAATACAGGACCATAGTTAGCCAAAGCAAATAAAAAACTGAGTACTTCCAGCATTGCCAGAAAGATCCAATAGTTATTGACCAGATGCTCAAAGTGTCATGCAGAAAGTGCAGTCCAAAACAGTGGTTGTTTAGCCAGATTTATGTCAAGTGAAGTCATGCAGGGAAGTGACAGGCAGACAGGCTGGCAGCTGTACTAAGAACAAGACAGAATGTCATATAGGCAATTCCAAGGCTAGTCATTGTCTATGCAGTAAGCAGGCCTTTCCTGAGAATATTTACATCAAGGTCAGGAAAGACTAGCATGGAGCCATGCTGGAGTTTGGAGAAAACCTTCTCAGCACATTTTACACCTTTGAATGGCTTATGCAAGGATGCTAGCATGCAGACCAGAAGACTTCCAGTTTCCTGTGAGAGCCTCCATTAAATTATTATGACCTTTCCATCCTACAAGTCCACTGCAATTCATCATTGACCTGAACTTAATCAAATCCATAGATGAACAATGAATAGAGGACCTGAGATAAAATGGTTGATAGATTTCCTTTGCCTTTAATAGTTTCATAAAGATACAATTGCCACATCTCAGAAAATCTGTTTTGAAACCCCCCCCACCAAACACAATAAAAATCAAAGTCCCACTGACATAATTCCTAAGCATTTCTGTTCAATGGTTTGATAATAACATAACACATGCCTGCTTTCTTCTACCTTACATTGTGCATTCTATCTCAGTTGTGAGAGTTTATGATATTAATAATAATAATAAATTCCACTACATGCTCATACAGGGACCAGGTGGCGCTGTGGGTTAAACCACAGGCTTGCTGATCAGAAGGTCAGCGGTTCAAATCCCTGCAACAGGGTGAGCTCCCGTTGCTCGGTCCCAGCTCCTGCCCACCTAGCAGTTCGAAAGCATGTCAAAGTGCAAGTAGATAAATAGGGACCGCTCCAGCGAGAAGGTAAACGGCGTTTCCGTGCGCTGCTCTGGTTCGCCAGAAGCAGCTTTGTCATGCTGGCCACATGACCCAGAGGCTGTCTTCAGACAAACGCTGGCTCCCTCGGCCTATAGAGCGAGATGAGCACGCAACCCCAGAGTCGGACACGACTGGACCTGATGGTCAGGGGTCCCTTTACCTTTACCTTTACATGCTCATAGGCAGGCTGTAGAATTAAGTTATAAATGAAGAAAGTGTACAAATGCGGACAGGAATGGTGAATCTGTGGTACTCCAGATGTTGGATGACATCTTCCATCATCCCTAACCATTGGCCATGCTGATTGAGACTGGTGAGAGTTGGAGTCTCAAAACATCTTGAGCGTCATTGATTTCCCTTGCGCATGACAGAGAAGACAACTGCCCTATCTTTCTCTTTATTAATAAAAATTAATATTCAGAGATTTTAATGTAGAATCTGCGATGGTGCAGTCATCATATTGATATATTTAGAAGCATTTATAGATGGCTTAATGTTCTGAAAATTTCAAAGCAGTGTACAATATAAAAACACTATAGCTTAATGCTATGTGGGACAGATCTCCCCTTCTGGAACATCTGAATCAACTCTGGAGCTCATGTAAAGGTAAAGGTAAAGGGACCTCTGACTGTTAGGTCCAGTCACGGACGACTCTGGGGTTGCGGCACTCATCTCACTTTACTGGCCGAGGGAGCCGGCGTGCAGCTTCCGGGTCATGTGGCCAGCATGACTAAGCCGCTTCTAGTGAACCAGAGCAGTGCATGGAAACGCCGGTTACCTTCCCACCGGAGCGGTACCTATTTATCTACTTGCACTTGGACATGCTTTTGAACTGCTAGGTTGGCAGGAGCTGGGACCGAGCAACGGGAGCTCACCCCGTCGCAGGGATTCGAACTGCCGACCTTCTGATCGGCAAGCCCTAGACTCTGTGGTTTAGACCACAGCGCCACCCATGTCCCTTGGAGCTCGTGTACTAATAAGTTAATTGAAGAATTTGATATTCTGTGACCACTTGTTTTTTTTAAAAAAAAGATGATTTCCAAGCATACTTGTCTGAATGTCTTCAGCATTTGTTCTGCAGAATCAATTGCTCCTTCAGCAACACTGTCTCTTTTTTTGGCAGAAGATGAAACTCAACAAACTACATAATGAAAGAATAATAATAATCAGTCTTGCCTGATGGAGAAAATGAAGCTCGACTAGTCCTTTTGTCATCGAGAGGGAGATTAATACAGACTGTCAGTTTCCTGGCTTCCCTCCTAGCAGGATGATGTTTTCAATAATTAGTTTGGCCCATCACATCTCGAAGATGGGGTTAAAGTACAGTCTCAGAGCAACCTGCTGTTGGCCTCAAGCCAAGTGAATAACAGAACTGACAACAGGTAACTGCATGACACTTTTATTCCCTTGTATATATGAAACGGACGGTGTTACATTTTAGTCCCTTCGTGAGTTCTTGAGAAGAACTGGTGATATAGTCATTATGTGGAAGAATTATAGAATGGCCTCATTAAAATATAGATATGTGTATCTTGAAGAAGAGAGTGTGATATGTTTTGTCAGGTTAAGAGCTGTTTCCAATATCCAGGGCTCCATTTAAAAGGCTGAACGAGAAATGCCTTGCTCACATTTTAATTCATTTGAGCTCCAGGTTCCCATAATGCAATCCCACAGGAAATTGTCATTGGACTATTCTAAAGATGTAGCAGCAGTTTTGTCCACAAAATCTTAAACCACCTCACAATAAATAAATGTCCTATTATACCAAATTAACATAACTGGCCTGCTTTGTTTCTCTGGCTACTGATTGGAAACACACTTGTACTCAGTAATGTCAGTTGTTGTTCCACAGATATTTACCAATCTAGTGACATTTACTTTTCTGCTGCTCAGGTCCTTCTTGCTACAATGCTGCCATCCATCTCCAGTCTCAGGATAGATATCTCCACCAGTTTCTGGCCCTGTGTTCAGTATCACACCCTTCCCTATTTGTGGTGCTCCCACAGTGCTGCTGCTGCTTCTTACCCAATTATCACATTATCAGTTTGGCGGCTGCTGAAAAATGGCTTTATGGCAGTGGGTAACAACTGTATCCAAGGAACACATTGGGTAAATGATTTGTTGACATTTTAAATCTAGAACCAGCCATTGGGAGCCTTCATAAATCTGAGCCAACCTTCATTTATTTATTCCCAGTATTTTAACCAGAGATGCTTGAAGAGCTCAATCTTTGAAAATTCCAGTGAGGAAATGAATTGATCCTTAGCTCTCAGATTAGTTGCTAAGTGCTCGGGTTATAGCTAGCCACTGGATGTTGTAGTTTTCTGAATATTGCAACCTAGCTCTTTGTGGTTTCAGTGTATACATTCAAACAATTTGAGATAACATGAATATTTAAATATAGTAAAAGCATATTTTGAGAGGATTTTAAAATTTAAAACATGGCAAATTAATCCAAAAAACTTGGATCAAATGAAACTATACACACTTGCATATGTATGCAAAGATGACATGGACTTAAAATCTAGACTGCAGATTGACTGATTTGCCCGTTCTTAATTTATGTATGAATGCATCCATCAATTCTTTAATCCTACAATTGCATGTTAAGGCAATGGCTTAGTCATGGCATTACATTTTAAGATAATGCTATTCCAGGGGTAACCTTCCCACTGCCTGATGCTGTGGGCCACAGTTAACATGGTCAGTGCTTAGGGATGATAAGAGTTGTAATTCAAAACATCTACAAAGCACCCTGGTGACTTGTTGTTGTTCAGTCGTTCAGTCGTGTCCGACTCTTCGTGACCCCATGGACCACAGCACGCCAGGCACGCCTATCCTTCACTGCCTCTCGCAGTTTGGCCAAACTCATGTTAGTAGCTTCGAGAACACTGTCCAACCATCTCATCCTCTGTCGTCCCCTTCTCCTTGTGCCCTCAATCTTTCCCAACATCAGGGTCTTTTCTAGGGAGTCTTCTCTTCTCATGAGGTGGCCAAAGTACTGGAGCCTCAACTTCAGGATCTGTCCTTCTAATGAGCACTCAGGGCTGATTTCTTTAAGAATGGATAGGTTTGATCTTCTTGCAGTCCATGGGACTCTCAAGAGTCTCCTCCAGCACCCTGGTGACTACCTCTGTCTTATTCCATCAGCTTTGCAAAGTGGAAACCTAGATTAACCACAGCTATTCTTTTGGAATGTATTGTACACATGTTCACCTTACTTGAAGCCCTTCCTATTTTTGGTTAGCAGACAAGCATCACAGATATATATCTAAATATGAAGCCTTCATGACCTTAGTAGATGTCTTAGACGGATTTATAAGCCTAGGTATCCAAAAATGAACCTGAATGTAGCATTTTAAATGTCATTTTAGATATTTAACAACTATTATAAATATAAACAGCAGTGGACCATGTTAAAAGCAATAAACATGCCCTGAGTTTCATAAACAGAACTTGCAGCAAAATGTTAACAACTTTTTGGTCACCTACATAAGGAGATAGAAAGAAGGCGATAAACCGCATACCCTCCCTTTTTGAGTATATCAACTTACAAGGTCATTTCCATTCAAATATTTTATTGTGTTATGGCATTCTGTTTTGACAAGTTGCTGAATTTCTCCCCACCGATAATCTAAGGTGGACCACTTATCATATATAAACCTGCATTTTTTTGTACAAACTAAGCTATTTCAATAAAAGTGACATCAATAATTCTCATGATTTCAACGATTCAGCACCACTATAGGTTATTGGAAAAACATTAAAATATTTTACTTCTTTCTGCTTTGGAAGAAGCTTATTAATCATCACTTATCCAATGTTTTTCATTATTCATCCTTCAGAGTATGAAACTGCTTCCTCATTTTGAAATACTCATTTTATTGGATCATGTAAATCTCCTGCACATGAAAAAATAATATCTCTTAGCTCTCTTCGAGTAAGCATTCCTCACTTATCTCTGTGATACTTTGACATAACCTGAGATTTGACTTTAACAAATATAGTGTGGCGGCTGTTGGTTACTGGACGTGAGGGTGGAGGTTGCTGCTAGTGGGCATGGCCAATCAGGTTTTGGTTTTCTCCCCATCCAGTTGGATATATCTTGCAAATATACTTTGGAGACTTACACAGTGTAGTTTCACCAATAGCTGGCACGTAAATAAACGGAAAAGAATCTGACTCCAGTTTAGAAGCGTAGCTTCTTTGCTATGAGAAAAGTTGTGTGGCCTTCCCTTGTTCTGATTGTTTTCCTTTCTTCATCCTTTGCAAAGGAACAGTGGGCACTTAAACATTGCAGTTTTATTTGTTTAGCGCGTAACCAAATGGTGCTGTGAGTTAAACCACAGAGCCTAGGGCTTGCCGATCAGAAGGTTGGCGGTTCGAATCCCCGTGACGGGGTGAGCTCCAATTGCTCAGTCCCAGCTCCTGCCAACCTAGCAGTTCGAAAGCACATCAAAGTGCAAGTAGATAAATAGGTGCTGCTGCAGCGGGAAGGTAAACGGCGTTTCCGTGCGCTGCTCTGGTTCGCCAGAAGCGGCTTAGTCATGCTGGCCACATGACCCGGAAGCTGTACGCCAGCTCCCTTGGCCAATAATGCGAGATGAGTGCCGCAACCCCAGAGTCGGTCACGACTGGACCTAATGGTCAGGGGTCCCTTTACCTTTAACCAAATATCTATTTTTAGATTTGCCTTGAGAAGTCTTTAAACCTTTTCTGTTGACCACCAGCATTACGCTTTCCATTTTTTAAGTTCGGAATAGAATAGTTGCTTTGGAAGACAATAATGGTCAAAGTGTCGGACTAGGAACTGGGAGACTATGGTTCAAATCCCCATCCATCCATGAAGCCCACTGGCTGACCTTGGAGTATAGTGATGATAAAATGGGAAGAAGAGAACAAGGTATGCCCTCTTGAAGTCTTTGGAGGAAAAGTGGAAAATATAATTGAATAAATAATGAGGGACATAGTGCTAGGGAAGGAAGAAGAAGAAGAGTTTGGATTTGATATCCTGCTTTATCACTACCCAAAGGAGTCTCAAAGTGGCTAACATTCTCCTTTCCCTTCCTCCCCCACAACAAACACTCTGTGAGGTGAGTGGGGTTGAGAGACTTCAGAGAAGTGTGACTAGCCCAAGGTCACCCAGCAGCTGCATGTGGAGGAGCGGAGATGCGAACCCGGTTCCCCAGATTATGACTCCACCGCTCTTAACCACTACACCACACTGGCGTAACACACACATACACCATTTCCCCTGGTCTAAATTACACAGTCTCCACTCCAAATATACTCTTTGCTCCTACAGTAAAAAACAACAACATGTAAACATTTAGTAACTGTAATTTGAAAACCTCTCACCTGAACAGGAGACCCTCACTGTTGTATTTGCCCCCTTTAAAATAATTGGGGGCAAGCAGTGCTTTTTTCTGGGGGCACGCAAAAGTACGCATACCCCTAAACATTTTGTGAATCTAAGTTTGGCTTCATTGGGGGCAGTATTTCAAAATGAGTAGGAAAATGAGAGTACCCCTAAACATTTATATATATTTTAGGGGGGGAGCACTGGGGGCAAGCACATCGAATTCTGCTACAATAAATGAGGTATTATCAGCATAATTTGTTTGTTTGTTTTTACTAAGTTGTGTTTTCTGCTTTTAATGCTTCATTAACCTTTTTTTTGCATTTTAATTCACAAGAAGAAGCCTAAGAATGTCAAAATGGGACAAAAGGCAAAGCTGTCCTCTTGGACTGGAAAAATGAATTTCTCAAAGCTATTTAAGCTGCTGGAGAATTCAAACCCAAAGAACCCCAGCACAACAACCCAAAATAAGAACCAAAGCCCAAGTATATTAGAAAAGCATCAAGAGCCTAGTCCTCAAAATCTAGTAGAACAAATATCGTCCCCTAGTGGAGTCTCAGGAAAATTAAAGGAAATCCCAGATCCTAAGCAAGCAACTTCCCACAATATAGTTCGAAATAGTCGGAATCTAATCCTAATCAGACATAAACTTGTCCTCCTTCCCCTCTTCAAACACAGAGGCCTTCCCACGCCTGTACAACAAAGAGCCAATATTCTCAAGAAAATCGACTTAGCCTTTAGAAGCCTCGTCTCAGCAGAAAATATTATCAACGTTAAATTTCTCCCATTTGATAATGTCCAAAATAGAGCCGTGATGACTCTTAGGAACTGGTCTATAACCAAACAAATTTTAGCCAACAAGGACACGCTCCAAAGGGCTGGACTGCTGGTGACCCGTCTATTCGAAGAGTCTGGTGACCCTTCCCCTCTCATAGAAACACGCAAGCTTACTAGGCTAAAAATTTTAATTGATTATTGCTAACCCTGGAGTGGATTTGGGGGAGATGTGCAGAACACATGGGGGGAAGTAGACTAAGGGAGTTCTCCTTGGGTTAACAGGAGCTTGTGGTGGCTTCTGCTAGCACACTAGGTTGGTTGAATCTGGCCCACATTGCCAAACTAATAAAGCTCAATAATTTTGCATACATATAGTGTAGTGTTTAATTTTCCATTTTCAACTGGCAACTGCTGCATTAAATGGTGAAGAATTGAGATGAGAAAGATGTCAGTGTGAAGATGGTAAAATATAAGACATAGGCTCATGTGAACTACAAAAGCACTCAAACTACTCAAATATAATGTGTTATTAAAGAACTTTGCAACCGAAGTCTTTCTTCGGTTATAATTTATCACCTCAGCCTCCCTGGGCCATGTAGCCTGTAGACTTACAACAAAGACTTCATTCAAGAAATCTTTACATTTTCAGCTAGTGGAGTGTGTAAAATAAAATATAGCACATGTGTGTATTAAAAAGATGACAGTACAGAGCCTTAGTTCAGACCTAGTCTCTGGACTGGGGAATTTCAAATACAATTTGGCATGCCAAGGAAATATTTCAGGTGAATTATGTATCATGAGCCAGAAGAGGGGAATACTCATCGGCAATAAAAGAGATAAATTAAGAACAAGACAATGAGAATGCTTGGATGTGAAAGATTTTGAAGAATTCTTTGCAGCAGAAGTCTAAAATGATGGAATGACAATTGTAGGATACAGCTGTAGCTATATTAGTATATGCCACTACCGGTATGATACCACTGTGGTTGTGTATATTGTTTAGTTATGCAGATATTTGAGTTTGCTTTTGACCTACTTTTGTTCAGCATATTTTGTCATAGATGTATTATATTTTAATTTTTTGTAGTAGACTTTCTGTAAAGAAACATGATAACTTTTAATGGTTTAACGTGAATTTATGAGAATAATGAGAATGGTTTTAATGGTTTATGAAAATACATTTCAGTCTGTTTTCATTTGTACTAATTAGCCTCCCCCTCCTTGTTTATGTTGTTTGCACATTTACAGTACCCTTAATAAAGATTTTTTTTCTAAAACATAATGGGCTTACAATAACACTTTTGTAGAACATGAAGTTCCTTCCTTCCTTCCTTCCTTCCTTCCTTCCTTCCTTCCTTCCTTCCTTCCTTCCTTTCCTTTTGTTTTGCTTTATTTTATATTACCCCAATTTTATGGTTGGTTTACCATGGCCACAGCTTTGGACTCAAACAGAAATCAGGCATGGCTCTGTCTCCCAGCTGCCTAGCCTTGAGATGTTCTCAAGATGTTCTCAATAACATCCTGTCATTTGAAAAATAATGCAGGAATGCCCATGCAGCTAAGAGCTGGTGGCAGACCCTTTAAGTTCTGCGCCAACTGCCTTTTGTGGGTACAGTTGTGCTAGCAGAGAGAAGACAAATCTCAGGTGGCAATACACATTGCCATTATAATAAAACAAGGGAGGCATTCATGGTGAATTCCAGCACCTCTTTTTCTAGAAAAATAGTGATTTATGTTTAATTCAGCAAGGAATAGTTTCAAAAGCCACTGTATACCATAATAGTGTCTGTTTACAGTCATACCTTGGCTCCCGAATGCCTTGGGAGTCGAACATTCCGGCTCCCGAACGATCAAAAACCAGAAGTGAGTGTAACAGTTCCCCAACTTTTTTTAGAAGCCGAATGTCCAGCATGGCTTCCGCTATTGTTTCCAGCATGCCTGTGCAATTGGAAACCACTTGGTTTCCGAACGTTTTGGAAGTCAAACGGACTTCCAGAACAGATTCCATTCAACTTCCGAGGTACGACTGTGCTTCAATTCCCAGAGTTCCCTGTGAAGAGGGATTGATTGTTAAACGGCTCTGGGAATTGTAGCTCGGGGGGGTAGGGATCTCTTGGCAACTCTCAGCATCCTTAACAAACTACAGCTCCCAGAACTATTTGGGGGAACCCATGACTGTTAAAAGTGATATTGTAAGGCCTTAAATGGCATGAATATGGTCTAAAATTATAGTCTCATTGATGTGCATGAAAAGAATGTGATGTGATGTGCAAAGGAATATTCTAACATGAGTGTTTTTAACTTTCCTTACTTTTCTAAAAAAAAATTTTTTTTATTGATTTTCCATTTTTTAACATTAATACAACATCTTATTTCCTTTAATAAAATTTTAGCTCACACTGAGCTATTTGACTTCCCTCCATCTCGTCATCTGGTTTTTTTATAACTGCGTCATATTTCCACACATTTATACTGTCTCTTTTCTACATTCTTCCAATATTATTTTAACCTTTGAACACATTTGCGTGTTTAGACCTTTTAACCATCCCCTAGAAATAAATTCACACATGACTCAGATATTTGGTTTGGTTTTTGGCAGAATTTTAGGCCACAACTTTATTGATTACAATCAAGTGAGTGGTTGCATAGGCTCTGGTTTGACTAGCTCCCTGCACCCTTGAAGGCAGCGCTGTCCCAGAGCTCTATCGTAAGCCAAGGATGAACACCAGGGACAGCTGATGACAGGAGTGCCAGCCAGCTACCCTGATGTCCCCCGGTCTCGGGCGCGGACACAACCCTTTTCAGGGTTTGCCAAACCAGTGAGTCCCTCAATTCCTTTACCAGAATACCCTTCGCATAAACTAGGAATCCTGCCACCCCTATCACCTGAGCCAGAGCCTATCTGCAACCTTACAAGTTGCGACGATTTGCTACGCGGCAGGCGAAACCCAAGTGGCAACAGCCAATCAGCCAAATGGGGAAAATTCCTGTCGTGCCCCTGCCTCAACAACAGGCGACACACGATGGCATAGCAAGGTCAAGCGCAAGCCCTAAAATTAGGGAGAGGTGGGTGGGTGTTCTGATGCAGTAGCCCCAAGAGGAAGATCAGGCACCCCTGCATGGGCTTAAATAGGTACCTCAATGATCCTTCCTTGCGTCCCATTGGTCAGATTGCTCCCAGCATTGAGGGACCTACTAATAGGGTGTTGTGGCTATCCAAGTGATCCCCACCCACAACACAGGGTCCGGTTGCCAGGTCGCACTGCAACACGTACCCTCTTTGAGGGAGGACCGGATTTGTTAAAAAGTTCTTTCTAATAAATGTGGCGAGATTTAACACATTCCTCCTAGTGTCTTTATATGTTGACAAGTTTTTAAGTTTCCTTCCAAGTGGGTTTCAAATAATCTTGACTACGTGATGTCTGTCATGTGAATTTGGTATTGAGTATTGCTCTATTGATTTTACTGAGTCATAAATTATACTTTGGAATGGTATTTGTATCTGGTCAGAGGAAGCCTGTTTCCTTAGGGGCTGATAAATTGGCAGTTTCCAATTGTTATCAATCCTTGCCTCACTGGAATCCTGAAGTTAGGGAGTCTGGTCTTTTTTTTTGTGCCATGAAAGTTAAGAGTCACAGAGGGGCTGATCCCATCATGCAACAATCAGTATCACTAACAATTAGGTCCAGTGTATGAACCCCCACCCCAGCAAAAATATATATATGTTCAGGTGCTTTCATGTTACACCTCAGCTTAAGACCATAATGGTTACTCCTTTAGAAGAGACCCATCTAGTTTCTTCCTTCCTTGGACTGCTTCCCTCTTTCCCTGAGGTTGCTCAAAGTAAGGACTATATTTGTTTTGAAATTCCTGGTTAAAGGTTGCTCTAAGAAAAAAGGAATGTTGTGAAAGGTTAGTTGATTTATTCCATAGATTTACAGCGGTACCTTGGTTTACAACCATAATCCGTTCCAGAGGTCCGTTCGTAAACCAAAACAGGTTGTAACCCAGGACATGTTTTCGCCAATGGGGCCTCCCCCCAAAAAAATTGTTCGTAATCCCAAAAAAATGGGTTGTAATCCAAAAAAAGTTTGCAAACCAGGACACGCACTTCCAGGTTTGACGTGTTTGTAATCCAAAACGTATGCAAACCAGACTGTTCACAAACCAAGGTACCACTGTATATCCCACTTTTTGTCCATCATGAAATTCAAAATGGCGTGCATGTTATTCCCATCTGGTCTCTGACTAGAGCCAAAAATCTCATTTACTTGCATCCTCTGTTCTCCAGGTAGTCACATTATTTACCCTTAGTCAATGTCCAAAGACCATAATGAGAAGGAATAAGAGCAACCTATGTCAAATCACTCATCTACACATATGCTGCTATTTCTCCCTTTCATAAAGAATCTCTGTATTGTTTCATCAATATTACCAAGGATTTTAGAGAGAAATATTACCTTTATTATTTATTCCTTTTTGTTGTTTCACTTTCCTTCAGAAAGTTATTCAAGGTCCTCTTTCATTTAACTTAGTTAATAAGCCTTTTGCCCATTTTTCATTCCTTGGTTTAATGCAACCTTAATGATGTTTGTCGTGAAAAACTTTTTTCTACCCATTTGTAACCGATCCGTTTCTAATCAAAGGTATTTTGTGGAAAAGACATGAAAAACGTGTTCCAATTATTGAAATGTTTTTGCTAATGGTTTTTGGTTTTGCTAAGAATAAATTGATTTTCCCAAAGTGGATGTGTTTGGGGGATGGGGGTGGAAAAACAACTTCTATAGTACCAAGCTATGAAATATAAGCTAATTTTAATAACATGCTTCAGCTGCTCGGCTCTGCGAGCTCTACAGTTAAATTATTCTTGTAAACTTTGTTTTCCCCAAATTGTATAAAAAACGATGCCTGCAGTTTCCAATAAATGATACAAGGTGCAGACCACAAACTAGAGTATTGCTTTATGCAAACTTGAATGTTTTATTATATTTTTTGCATAATGAATGGATTAAAATACATATTTTAAAAAGTCATTGGAGCACCAGACCTATGAAATATATCAGAAATTGCATTTATGTTTTTTGAAGTATTTGGCCATGTTGCATTTTCCTCATCCTTCAAAAATACAAATGCAAAATATAAAGGAGGAAGAGAGCCTTGCACTCAAACCGCCTCGGCCCATTATACCTGAAGGAGCGTCTCCACCCCCATCGTTCTGCCCAGACACTGAGGTCCAGCGCCGAGGGCCTTCTGGCGGTTCCCTCACTATGAGAAGCCAAGTTACAGGGAACCAGGCAGAGGGCCTTCTCGGTAGTGGCACCTGCCCTGTGGAATGCCCTCCCACCAGATGTCAAAGAGAACAACAACTACCTGACATTTAGAAGACATCTGAAGGCAGCCCTGTTTAGGAAAGTTTTTAATGTGTGATATTTTAATGTATTTTTAATCTTTGTTGGAAGCTACCCAGAGTGGCTGGGGAAACCCAGCCAGATGGATAGATACAAATAAATTATTATTATTATTATTATTATTATTATTATTATTATTATTATTACTATTATCCCTCAATAGAATTGGCAAGAAAGATAAAACACTTATTAGTATGATTCTGGAATTGTCACAATATATGTGAATATTCTTCACGTCTATTTAATCCTGGGCGAATTCACGGAGGACATGTCTATCAACAGCTATAAGCTCTGATGTGTTAATGAAACTTCAGTTTTTAAGAGGAATTATATAGCTGCTGGAAACTAGGAACACACAAGTACCCCTGTGTTCATCCTGAATGGAGCATGATGTTTGGTTTTGAATCTATGTGAGTATGCAAAAATCAATTGTGGGTGCCTGAAGCACTCATTTCTGCCTTTGCCTCCTCCCCATTTTGTGGGACTTTGGGGGAGGGGAGAGGAGGAGGTCAAGGTAAGTTTTGCAAAAGTGGAGGTTAAGGTACGCATTGAAAAAGGCTTATTGTCATTTTAAAAATTGTTATATATATATATTTTTTAATTTTTATAATTCAAAGCATGTATTTTATTGAACACCGATATACCACGAATCCCAGCTTCAACCTGAATAAAACTGGGCTGAAAGGCCACCAGAAAAATTGTAAGCACAATATGTGAGACTATGGAATGTGTCTAATACATGGGCAGAAGCTAATACAGGTGCCTGGACTTAATGATGTCAGTGTTTCTTGGTGCCTGAGCAAATTTGTAAGCACTCTACTCTTAAAATGAACTTTTTAATAAACCCTAAAATAAAGTCTTCAGACAATAACAAAGATCAGGGCTTGGAACTCATTGGAACTGAATTATGACACCTCTCGGGTGGGTGCCATTGCCATTATAGGAGAACAAGGGAGGCATTCATGATGAGTTCTGGCACCTCTTTTTGTAGAAAAGTAGCACTGAACAAAGTCATGTACTGGATACTGTGGTCCCTCAACTTACAAATTTAATCCGTTCCAAATGGACATTCGTAGGTCGAAAAAAATCGTAAGTCGATTTCCCATAGGAATGCATTGGGAGAAAAATATTCGGAAAAATGCGTAAGTCGAAAAAACCCGCATCTAAAATTTGTAAGTCGAGGAAACCGCATCTAAACCGGCAACGATTTCCATTCGGATGTCGAAAAATTTGTAGGCGTGCGGCCACTTTTTTTCATTCGTAAGTCGAAAAATACGGATGTTGAGTACTTCGTAAGTCGAGGGACTACTGTACTTCCAATACTTTCAACACTAGTGAGTTGTGTCTGTCTCCATCACCATAAACTTTCAGGAGGAATCTAAAAACATTCTGGTTTAGCTAGGCATTTGGTGACTGAACAACACTGATCCTGGCAACACTGGGATTACGGGATGAAATAATGCTTTTAACTGTAACAGTTTTCAGAATGTTTCAACTCTTTTAAAATATATGTATCTATTTTAATTGTGGATGTCTTGCCACCCTTTGGGGAGAAGGCTCAGATTATGAATTCAGTATATAAATACATAAACATTTGTGTAACAAAAGCAGAAATTTGAGGAGGCCCTTTCATGAATTTGTATTTCCATACATAGTTTGCCAAATTTCATTAAAAAAAAAAAAGATTTAAAAGCAGCTGCATGAAAGGAAGGTAATATGATATTGATTTTTAAAAATCAATTCATACACTGTATAACAAAAGCTCACCCTGCAAATTGTTTCAAATTGACTTAAATAGGAACACTGCCGTTCAGACTGTAAAGTACTTAAACCATAAAAGCATCATTTGAAACAGCAACTTAGAAGGCTTCTCATCAGTCCTATTGGAACATCGTCTCATCATCTTGTACACCTACTGGGCATTTTTGCTAGCTGTCTGATCCAAATTGTCCTTTGTCTCGTCTGTTCCCTATTAACAACAATCTTTTGGCTAATATTTGTTCTATCTGCGCTGCCCTATCTCGTCCCTGTTAAAGATGTGCCACTCCTGGTGTCCTCTACATCTCTGTTGTAAGTCTATTCTAGATTTTATGATCTTTGGGCAAGGACTGTGTTGTTACGGTGTTCTGAACAATTACTGGCACAGGGGGGATTGCAGCTCATCTCCTTTTGCCTCTAATGCCGACTTTTAAACACCAGGAAAAATGACTGTAATAGCATAGCCATTTTCATAAGCCCCTTTCAGACATTCTACTCATGTGTAAAACCAACACATGATAGAGAGCATTTTTGTTGGTGTTGTTGTTTAGTCATTTAGTCGTGTCCAACTCTTTGTGACCCCATGGGCCAGAGCATGCCAGGCCATAGCTGTCAACCTTTCCCTTTTCTTGCGAGGAATCCTATTCGGAATAAGGGAATTTCCTGCAAAAAAAGGGAAAAGTTGACAGCTATGCGCCAGGCACTCCTGTCTTCCACTGCCTCCTGCAGTTTGGTCAAACTCATGTTAGTAGCTTCGAGAACACTGTCCAACCATCTCATCCTCTGTCGTTCCCTTCTCCTTGTGCCCTCCATCTTTCCCAGCATCAGGGTCTTTTCCAGGGAGTCTTCTCTTCTCATGAGGTGGCCAAAGTATTGGAGCCTCAGCTTCAGGATCTGTCCTTCCAGTAAGCACTCAGGGCTGATTTCCTTCAGAATGGACCGGTTTGATCTTCTTGCAGTCCATGGGACTCTCAAGAGTCTCCTCCAGCACCAGAATTCAAAAGCATCAATTCTTCGGCGATCAGCCTTCTTTATGGTCCAGCTCTCACTTCCATACATCACTACTGGGAAAACCATGGCTTTAAATATACGGACCTTTGTCGGCAAGGTGATGTCTTGGATGAGCAAACTAAGCACTGCATGTTCATCACCGTGTCCCTTCATGAGTTAGAGAATTAATATTATTATTATTATTATTATTATTATTATTATTATTATTATTTCTTGAATTTATATACAGTGTACTGCCCTATACCTGGAGATCTCAGGGCAGTTTATAGAATGCTAATAATAATAATAATAATAATAATAATAATAATAATAATAATTTATTTATTTATACCCTGTTCATCTGGCTGAGATTCCCCATCCAATTAAGAACCTTGATTGATCTTCAAGGGTTCCAAGTCTGCGAATGCCAAAGGATACTCCCTTCAGAAGTTCACCCTCCTAACTCAGAGGGTGAAAGCGATAGCAAAAGGGGAGGAGCTTAGCACACTCATCTCTGCTTGCTTGTTGGCTTTATATGCAAGTAGAATGCCTCAAGAGGGTTAAACTCCTTGCATCATATTAGATCTAGATTCTTAGGGGTGCATTTGTGTGAAGAGTGCAGGTGCGATCCTGGTTGTCCGCTAATGCAACTGCTGCAGCTGGGGACAACCTTTGTGAAAGCTTTAAATGGAGGTTGAGGACCTCTGAATCAGTGGCTACACTCCTTGGGATGCTCAATTTGCATAGGAAGAGGATGGTTTTGATTTCATAAAGTAGTCCAATCTATCTCTCTCTCTCTCTCTCTCTCTCTCTCTCTCTCTCTCTCTCTCTCTCTGTGTGTGTGTGTGTGTGTGTGTGTGTACCTTTGATTCCCCCCCCCCAAAAAAAGCATTTTTATCCTACCTTTCTGTGACTTAAGGTAGCTATATCATTACAATCTACCTCCCATGGAAGGTAGTTTGGCTCCCAGGCCTCTGAAACCAAGTGCCACTGGTGATTGGCTTTCTGTCAAGGACTGGGCAGAAAAATTGTTGAGCAAGGAGGAGTCTTGCACTCATTCCCTCTGTGACAAGTCCAAGGGAACTTCTTCCTCATATATTTTCTCTGAACTTTCTGGATATTACACTCCTCTTCTGTTTTCCAAGATAACTCAGTAATTAATAGAGCACAAATAGGGCCTCTTTCCACAGCCAACCAAGCAGCACCTGAATAATTTCTTCTTTCTTCCTCTCATCTTTTGTCTTTCATGGATCTCCAGTCTCCCTGCCTGAGCAATATTTTATAGTTACCTTACACATACTCTGCTCTCAAACTATCATTTCTGCGATAGAATATTCTCTGAATTTTCTCAGCTATGGTCAGCAGAGCACCTTACCACAATTTGGTCTTCCCATTTCCCTGATCAAACCATGCCCTCTCCTTTCATCTGTCTCCCACTCCTCTCCCTTAGACTAACATCTGCTTGGGCCATAGTATTGGCAATGTTCTCTATAGTGCCATGCATTAGATGGTAATCGTAGCATTGTTTTGATGGTATTACTGGTGCACAGACTGAACTGAGAGGGAAAGCAAAAGGAAATTTCTCACTGCATTGATTTAAAATGCAAGTGGTCATTAGGGGATGCTGATGCAGAAGAAGTTATCTTTGGGAAAAAAAATGTTTCGGGTATATGCTGTAAGATAAGGAAATATGGAAATGCTATCCAGTAGCTGAAAAGAAAGAATTTCCATTCCAATTAATGGAGTTCAGAGTATAGTTGTCAGGGTTCAAGGAATCAGCTTCCTCCCCCCTTTAGAATTCTTTAATAATCACGAGGGATAACAAACGTCTCCCTCTAAGAATGGCAGTGCTCCCACCTAAGGCTAGACCCCCCATCCCTCTCAATCCACGTCACCCCTACGTCTGGTAACCTGAGCTTGTAGTCGCTGTGCTTTCTGTTTGACAACCTTTTCAGCTCTCCTAGAACATGGGGAGGGGGGGAAGGGGAATGCTACCCAATGACCGTGAATCTGTTAACCCTCTTTCTTCCAGTGTTTCTTCTCCTAGCTGCTCTTCATCCAGTATTTCCCAGCTTTTGCCTTCTGAACTATGCCCCTCTGCAAACCACTGTTCTAAATCTATACTGTCTTCCTGCTCCTGGGGAGATTCAGGGTCAGGAGGAGGAGGTGGCAGCACCCACCATGCAGCACCCACCATGCCTCCTCATTGTAGCCCTCCTCAGCACAGTCCCTGACAATTAAAAGACGCCTGCTTCTTGGGAGAAAAGCAATGACAAACATAGACAGCATCTTAAAAAGCAGAGACATCACCTTGCCAACAAAGGTCCATATAGTTAAAGCTATGGTTTTCCCAGTAGTGATGTATGGAAGTGAGAGCTGGACCATAAAGAAGGCTGATCGCCGAAGAATGGATGCTTTTGAATTATGGTGCTGGAGGAGACGCTTGAGAGTCCCATGGACTGCAAGAAGATCAAACCTATCCATTCTGAAGGAAATCAGCCCTGAGTGCTCACTGGAAGGACAGATCCTGAAGCTGAGGTTCCAATACTTTGGCCACCTCATGAGAAGAAGACCATGGGAAAGACCCTGATGTTGGGAAAGATGGAAGGCACAAGAAGAAGGGGACGACAGAGGACGAGATGGTTGGACAGTGTTCTCGAAGCTACCAACATGAGTCTGACCAAACTGCGGGAGGCAGTGGAAGACAGGAGTGCCTGGCGTGCTCTGGTCCATGGGGTCATGAAGAGTCGGACACGACTAAACGACTGAACAACAACAACTTCTTACTGAAATACATGTCTTATGAGAAAAGAATAAACAGCATATAGGCAGCCAGGACTGGACAAAATGTTGAACATGGACATGAGGCCTGATAAAACTCTTGCTTAGCCATAGATTTGGAGAGCAGTTTCAGGCAATTTACTCTCAGCCTCAGTTTCCTATCTATAGAATAGGAATATTAATGACCTACCACCCAGGATATTTATGAGGATAAATGACATAATTACTGCAAAAGGCATTGCCTACCTATATATGAAAAGGCATTACAGACCGGACAAGGTCATTTTTGTTTATCCAAAGAGTGACTAAAACACCTAAAGATTTCTTCTGTTCATAATAAATGCTGCATGTCTATGATGGCAAATACTGACAAAATACTTATCAGTCCGATTAAAGTGTTGAGAAAGTGAGCTCACGTTAGTGAAGAAAACACTATGACATTCATTCCAATTTGGCCATGTGCTAAATGGAAACTGGAGTAATCTTTATACATTACTGACCAATCAATCCACAGTACTTACGAGTGGAACCAGGTACCAAATTGAACTGCAAATTTAAGCACCGGTTGGGTCTGAAATCAATATTTGTGTTGCTTTCTTCAGCGAAACAAATTCAGAGGACTCTACATTATTAGGTTGCAAGTGCAATGCCACACTCCATTCAGATCAGTTCAGAACTGGCTTAGTATTTGTGAACATCTTTACATTCTTGAGAAAGGATAATTTGAGAGTACCCGCTAACCTCATAATGTTCATGTACATGTGCTGATGGGGCAGCACACATGGTATCGTCAAAGTACCCCCTGCGCCAGAACCAGGGCTTGTCAGAGACCCAGTTGGGAACATCCTGACTCCCCACAACACAAACAGGAACAAGAAATTAGGGATGACTAAATATGTCTGTTTCCATTCTTTCACATTCCAATTTTCCCAATCTTAAATTCAGTTCTCAACATCTCCACACCAATTTGTTAAAACAATTCCCATGAAAATTTCACCCAATAAACATATTTTGATGCAGTTTAACTAATATACACATTTTCAAGCCATTTCCTCTTATACTTCATTTTTGCAGGTTATTTTCACTAGCATTTTCCATTCATATATGCATTTTTGTACACATTATGTGGCTTATTGCAAAATTCAGAGGAGTGCGAATTTTGAAGAATTGCTGTGTTTTGGTTTGTTTATTGTTCTGGAAATTGTGAACTAGCTAAGTTTGCCTTTCATTGGAAACTGAATCAAATTTCTCCTCCACCTGTACAAGAAATGCTTGTAGATCTAGATGAAAGGCAAGATCTGTGTAATATATTTAGAAGAAATAATCAAGAGGATTGACCCAAATCAAGAAAATACTCAACAAACAAAAGCTTTTTTATCAGGTGGCCCACTCATGTAGTTCACAGCAATCAACAGGAGTTTCAATGAGAGCATTGGGTTAAGTCAGGAGTGGTCATATCTTAACAAATCAAAAACAGTTATTCCCAAAGCAGCATAATATTGATGCCTTAGTTGTGATTGCTGTTGCACAGTTACAGACCTCTGCAGGGTCAGAGATGTAACGTAGTGATCTGCAGCACAATGGCAGTGGGGAAGATGAGACCAGAAATAGGTCTCTAGATGATGTAGCAATGCTTTATAAGATGAGCTCAACTTAATATAACAAAATTGAGACTGTCATTAGACCTATGCATGAAGTTAGTGCATTTAACTCCATAACTTTTAGCCATTAACGGTTATGGGTTGTGATCTATGCCTGCAAATGCTGTATACTTGTCCTAAATTTGAAAGCTATGAGATGAAACAAAACTTATTTGCTACAGTGAAACCAATCTTTTACTGAAAATGAAATAATCGTTTTGGTCATAGAAGAAGACAAGAATGAAATTGTCTTCAAGCAATATCTACTTCAGTCCCCCCCCCATACCTTTTATAGTTGATGTTTGATCCCATTGTTTCTGAGCAAATTTGGCGCTTCTTGTCCATACCTTCTGCCAATTATAGCTGTAGATCAAAGACTGAGGGTGGTTGTCCTTATCCTCACCAATGGCTGGTTTGAAGAGAATTCCATGGCTATTGTTGTTGTTCTTTAGTCTTGTCCGACTCTTTGTGACCCCATGGACCAGAGCACACCAGGCACTCCTGTCTGTTAGCACACCCCTTAGATACAAACCCATTACAGTCATACCTTGCTTTGCGACCGGGATCCGTTCCGGAGCCCCGGCCGCTAGCCGAAAAGGATGCAGGGCAAAGTGTTTGCACTTCTGTGCATGTGCGAAGCGCAATTTAGCACTTCTGCGCATGCACGAGCGGCAAACCCGGAAGTAACCCGTTCCGGTACTTCCGGGTTTGCCGCGGATGTTCGCCGGAATGGACACTAGACGAGGCGGACATTCGTGGAGGTATTACTGTATGTCTACTCACCAGTAAATGTCTGTGTTGTGAGCATGCCCACAGAGTACTGAGATCGCTTCTCTATTTCTCTCTGTGTGTACGTGTGTGTACAAAGGCAGGAGCTACATTTTATCTGCAGCTAATAATTGCTGTCACAGGCAATGTGTTGAGACAGTATCAGTGCATGACTGAGGAGGAGACAGCATTTCTCCATCTGATGTTGAGGCTGACAGAAACCATGATTAAAAAATTGTAGGGCAATGCCCACCAACCCCCAACCTCTCCACGCAGAAACTGAGATGATGCTCAAACATGTTCCACACAAATGAAAATATTCAGAGTTCATTCCAGATCTTTCACAAATGTCAGATTTTTCTTTTTTCTTTTTTGCAGGAGAAAAAAAAGTGGTTTTATAAACACAGTATTCCAGAGTAACAGCTGAATAATGATGATGTTGCCTGGAACCATGCCAAAAATTCAGAAAATAACAGCACCTGTACCATTATAGAAGGGACACGGGTGGCACCGTGGTGTAAACCACTGAGCCTTGGGCTTGCCAATCGGAAGGTCGGCGGTTCGAATCCTCACCATGGAGTGAGCTCCCGTTGCTCCTGCCAATCTAGCAGTTCGAAAGCACGTCAAAGTGCAAGTAGATAAATAGGTACCGCTCCAGCAGGAAGGTAAATGGCATTTCCGTGCGCTGCTCTGGTTTCGCCAGAAGCGGCTTAGTCATGCTGGCCACATGACCCGGAAGCTGTCTACGGACAAAACGCCGGCACCCTTGGCCAGTAAAGCGAGATGAGCGCCGCAACCCCAGAGTTGTTCGCAACTGGACCCAACGGTCAGGGGTCCTTTACCTTTTTATACCATTATAGAAGGTAGTAAGTGTAAGAAGGCCCTCGGTCCATTTCTCATGGAAGTTTTGTGTAAATAAAAATTGCATGTTTAATTACTGGAACTCTTGTTATGGAATATGAGACTTTGTGGGGCAGGGGATGGTTCTATAATTATAAACACAGTAGATATTAAAACAATCATTAGTGTGCAATTTGTGTGCAATTAGTGGGGCCTTATTTTCTGATTATTTTTTAAGCGAACACTTTCTCTGATTTGTCAAGACAACACAGCTAATACAGTTGAGAAGATGAGCCAAGCCTGTGGAAGTTAATGGAGAGGTTTCCAGCTATTACAGAGGCACTGAGATCAGAATCTGAGGGGAAATGAGCTGAAATCTTGTTTAGCTTTGCTTTATTAACTTTTTTAAAAATCGCAGCATATTTGATTGAATGCAGTTATACAGTTGTACCTCAGACGTCAAACGCCTTGCAAGTCGAACGTTTTGGCTCCCAAATGCCACAAACCCAGAAGTGATTATTCCGGTTTGCGAACGTTCTTTGGAACCTGAATGACCATCGCGGCTTCTGCGGCTTCCAATTGGCTGCAGGAACTTCCTGCAGCCAATCAAAAGCCACGCCTTGGTTTCCAAACTGTTTTGAAAGTCAAAAGGACTTAATATACTTAAGAACAAAATTGCTAGGATCGTCCTACTCGCGTGTAGGACTCTGGCAGAGACACATGCCCAATTGGCATGTTCTCTCCCTCCTGGTCGGTCGTTCAGGAGCCTCAAAAGCTTTCTCCAGCCCGAACATCACAGCAACTGATACCAAAAGGCATTAGCATGCTTACGATCCTACAGAGTATTTGCAGTTTGCATAACAGAACTCAGTAGCACAGCATTTTGGCTAATCTACGTTTATTTACATATAATACACTCGGAGCATTCTGACTTAGCTCCTTCCTCTTTCTCATCAGACAGCAAAGAGAGAGAGAACAAAGGACAATAGTCCTACTTTCCAGAACACAGTAACATAAACATCCTGTCTACATAACTTCCCACTCTGTGGAATGAAAACATACACCGTCATGTGATAGACAACAATCCTGTGACTGCAAACACGGAGCAGGAATCCTAACAAAAATATACCTAAATATTTTAATAGGATGGGTGTTGTTGTTGTTGTTGTTGTTGTTGTTGTTTTAAAAAAATATGTTAAAGATATGTTCACTTCGAACCATAATAGTTGTTTTTGATTTTGTTTTTATTATGTATTTTATGGGGTTTTTTATATTGTGATTTTATATTGTGAACCACCCTGAAATCTATGCGTATAAGGCAGTATACAAATTTAAATAATAATAGTGAGTTTTGCCAGTAAAATGGTTAGAGGTCAGTGCACTTATGGCAGAAGGGTTAGACCAGCTGAGAGTTTTACTGCAAACACTACAAATAAGAATTTCATTAGTGGTTCATATGGCTGAGAGAAGACACTCAGGTCAGGTCAAGTATCTGTATCTTATCGACTCCAAGCAACTTTCAGTACTGCAAGACATGCTTTAAGGAAGAACTCAGAAGCAATCACTTACTCCATGGGAGTTTCCTTCCTTGCAAAATGCACAAATGTGACCTACCTGCATAACCACTTTTTGGTAGAGGATCTAATAACAGCATGTGAATATTTGCAATGAACCTAAACATGGTTCATAAATTGGATGCCTTTCTGTTTCTTACACACAGCTGCAAGATCATTCTATGATGGCCATACGTCCCCCAAGGGAAGCTGTAGGCTGAGTATCAGGTATCAAAATACCTTGTCCTGGGTCAAAGATTCAATCCATCCTGTCCAATATACTTGCCTCTATAGAGAGTAAAAAGGTAAAGGTAAAGGACCCCTGACAGTTAAGTCCAGTCGTGAACAACTCTGGGGGTTGGGGCGCTCATCTCACTTTACTGGCCAAGGGAGCCGGCGTTTGTCCGCAGACAATTTTTCCGGGTCATGTGGCCAGCATGACTAAGCCGCTTCTGGAGAAACCAGAGCAGCGCACGGAAATGCCGTTTACCTTCCCGCCGGAGTGGTACCTATTTATCTACTTGCACTTTTGCATGCTTTCAAACTGCTAGGTGGGCAGGAGCTAGGACCGAGCAGCAGGAGCTCACCCCGTCGCAGGGATTCAAACCGCTGACCTTCTGATCGGCAAGCCCTAGGCTTAGTGGTTTAGACCACAGCGCCACCATTTCTATAATCTCATTGGTTGTTTCTAGTCTTGTTACATGAGTACATATTCATACAAGCATATTCATTGAACTATTAGCTGTCCTTGGTGTCAGAATCACATGATAAAAGATTGACAACCTCATACATATGGCTGCCTGGTGTGCTTTATATTGGAGGTACAAAGCTGAGCTTTCTCTGTTTCAGTTTTACACTCAAATGTACGGTAGAGAGCTTGATGTCAAATAGCTGTCCAGCTTTCCATTCACTGCAAGAGGACAGCTGCTGTCTTTTGTGGCTGCAAGAATTGTGCTTTATGGCACAAAGCAAAACTGGCAATTGCTTCACTATGCGCCATTAGCTTGCTCTCAGACCCTTCTGCCAATATTCCTCTGACTCTGATCTTGACCTTGGCCCAAAAGATCATCTGCCCAGACATTCCCTTACCAAACTGTCAAATTGAAGAAGAGGAAGAGTTACCAGGTTCCTTGTTCAACCACAAATGAATACTCAACTGATCCACAGAGCAGAAAAAAGGATGAGTAGGGGTCAGAGGAGCCTTCAATTGCCAAGTTCGGCTCCCCTGTGATTGGTCATTGTGACCTAAAGGAGATTATAAATGAAGTGCAGACCTGCAGATTGTCGCATCTCTTCCTGGAGTCTATGACATTTAGCCAAGCTAAAGTTGTGATCTCTCAAAGACTGAGGGATATTGCTAGGCAAGAGGACATTGCTCTTGTGAAACCTGGGATGTATTTGGGGGAACAGATATCTCAGATTTCACCAGCCCCTTATCTGGCAGAAATCCACTATGTGGAATACCGTAGGCTCCTTACAGCCGCTAGGTTAAACATTCTGGAATCGGCGGTTTTGTGGGGAAGGTTCAGGGGAGTCCCATACGCCCAGAGACTTTGCCCCTGTGCTCTGGGAGTGGTTGAGTCAACTGAACATATTCTTTTGATCTGCCCATTCTATGCAGATCTTAGACAAAAACTTATAGCTCCACTCGTTTGCCAACATAGCCCAGTAGACAGAGAAAGACTGGTTTTGTATTTGCTGAACAAGTTCACTGGAACAACAACCTTCTCGGTGGCCAAATTTCTTTTTTTGGCCTTTAAGCGTCGTAAGGCTAAAATTGACTGTATTGACATGGGTCTAAATGTATAATATACTTTTCGCTGTTTCTAAGTGTCACGCTTTTCCAGATGTTTAGACGTTTTAACTTTTGTATGGATAATATGTGCTTTCTGACTGACGGTCGAATAAATGTTATTGATTGATTGACCCCAGTGACCTCCTTGCCCCTCCCCTTAGGGAATCCTAAGGGGGATTCCCCTTCAGGTAAGGGGTGGAGCAAATTTGCCTCTACTAATGACAAGAATGTCAGTGTCTCAGTCCCCCTTCCGTGTGTTAGTTGTCCCATTCAATTTTCATATTTTATTTAGTATCAGACATTTTCATCCCAAACAACTGTACAGTAGCATTTACAAGCAAGCTTCCACATCTTACCCCAAAGTGAAACCACTGAAGGAGGATATATATTTATAATGTTATATTTACAAGTTGCTCTTTAACAATGCTCTCTTGAGTGGCAAATAAAACAGCTTAAGCAAAATCACAGAATAACAGGCAAATAAACCCAGGTGGTGCTGTGGGTTAAACCACTGAGCCTAGGGCTTGCTGATCAGAAGGTCGGCGGTTCGAATCCCTGCGACGGGGTGAGCTCCCGTTGCTCGGTCCCAGCTCCTGCCAACCTAGCAGTTCGAAAGCACGTCAAAGTGCAAGTAGAAAAATAGGAACCGCTCTGGCGGGAAGGTAAACGGCGTTTCCGTGCGCTGCTCTGGTTCGCCAGCAGCGGCTTTGTCATGCTGGCCACATGACCCGGAAGCTGTAAGCCGGCTCTCGGCCAATAAAGCAAGATGAGCGCCGCAACCCCAGAGTCGGACACGACTGGACCTAATGGTCAGGGGTCCTTTACCTTTTTAAACCGAGGCACCACAACGCAGCTCTAATCATCTATGGACATAAAAACATGAGAGCAATCTCACATGGCTATAACACACATCCAGGTGATGGAGACGAAACATTCTTTTGGTACTAAATTTAAAATACTGCAACATTAAAACAAGCGCATCCTAATGGTGAAGGGAGAAATCTTTGCCCGGTGCTGAAAAGGTACTTTAATAAGGGTGGGTGTCTGCAGCAGCTATGTAATCTGCAATACACATGGCTTGCCTGGAATGCATAGCAGCTACCTCTGGACAAGCAACTGAGTGCCAGATTGCGCTTCTGTCTGTCTGTCTCTGCTGCAGCTGTTTCTTAGAAGATAAATGGAGCTGCGTGCTGCGACAGCAATGTGCTCTCTCTCTCAGCTGAACAAGGGTAGCTGTGATCGAGACCAAGGCAAGTAGCAAGGCGAGGGAAGAGCTATGCAGTAGGAAGCCAGGGAAGGAAATACCTTGATGATGGAGGTACAGTCTGTGGTTGCAGGTTGGAGGAATCTAGATAAGCAAAGTGAGCACCCCCAGCCCCTGATTGGGAGTTGCAACTACTAGTCAGACAATATAGGGTTAGATGAACAAATATTCTGATGTCATATAAGACATCTTCCTATGTTTCAAACCCTGCGTTCTGCGTTAAGAAGGAACAGAATTTAGTTCCTTGGTGATTTATTGCAGAAGTAGTACAATTGAAAGTGATTGGTAGCTCGAAAGAATTTTATCATATTTAATATCACCCTCTGGAGCACTGTTCCCATCTAAAGACTAGCTTTGCATTTTCCAAATATAACCTTTAATAGGAAAAAAAATACCCATTAAAGATTATGAAGAAAGATGATGATGAAAAGTGCCAATTTTGTGATGCGTACATTGGCTGGCTGAATTGATGTAAATGAGTGGTTAGGGATTTGGCAAAAGAATGTTTATATCACTAAAAGTCTGCATGTTTTTTGGACAACTCTCCTGCAGAGGTGGAGTCTGAGCTGAGTGCTTTGTGAATACAAGGGATGGAGTAAGAATCTGTTTTAAATGGATTTATATGGAGTTTGCGGGTTCTGACCCAATTCAGTTTTGCCATCAAACTATATCTTGTATCCTGCACTTACTTGTCTAAGTTGCCTGTGTATTGTCAGGGTTTATTTAAATATATAGACACACACATACACACACACACACATATATATATTCCAATTATATGCAAAAATATACACAAAATACATACAAAAGAGTCAAACCCCATGTAGTACTAGATTACTGCAGTATAATTTTATAAGTATTATTAGGCTGGTTATTTTAGGAAAGTTGGGGTGTATATGGGCATAATCTGCATATCACATTATACATATAATAGAGCAGAATATAATGTATATAATTTGTGAGAATTCTTCATATTTTTAGCAGAACCGGTAAAAAAAAAAACTCAAGAAGTGAGACAGGAGTTTTAAAAAGTGTTCAATATTGAAATTTTCATAAAATCCTTTCCCTGCAGTGGAGGGGGGGGGACCAGGCAATCTGTTAATCTGCACTGAATGTCTCTTTTTGTGGATGTGTAGCTGGAGTTTAGGTATGCATAAAGAAAATAAATATATATCTAAAAGATATGATAAGTTTTTGGTGGTTTCCAAACCACATTGTGCTTTGAACTTATTGGTTTCCGTGCATTGTAAAATATAGCAAATACAAAAGAGAAGACTTGTTTCCATTCCTATTCAGATTTATTTTAAATGCATTTGTACCTGCATTTAAAATAAATCTGAATAGGAATGGAAACAAGTCTTCTCTTTTGTATTTGCTATATTTACAAAAGAGAAGACTTGTTTCCATTCCTATTCAGATTTATTTTAAATGCAGGTACAAATGCATTTTAAATGCATTTGTACCTGGGCTTCCGGTCGGCGCGCCGGAGGAAGGAAGGTCGGAGGACATGCCGCTGCTGGCATTCCCCGACCCGGCCGGCTTAAAGGGGTGCTTGCGACAGCAACGCAGCCCCCAAAACCCCCGGGAGTTGGTTCCCGGGACCTAAGGATCCGGCAGAGGCTCTCAACGTCGCCCCAACTCCCGCGGCGGCCACAGTAGAGGCTGCCGAGTGAGACGCGGGGCGACGGAGCCCCTCGGATCGCCATTGCCCGCCGGGTTGAAGCTGCGAGCCCTTCCCTTCTGAGCGCGCTGATTCCTCCGAAAAAGGACAAGATTGGACATTTTAAACGTGAGTACTAGGAAAGTACCGAAGAATTTGGATTAATTTGGCGAAGTACAGGGATGCAATTTACGGAGGTCCGTCCCTTGCTATTGTGGCACTAAATCAGGAACTTTATTACCAACGCGGTTGAAACTGTAACGGAATTTGGCTTGGCAACAGAGATTGAATCCTTTTGACACCCCTGATCCGGGGGGCAACTAACTATCAATTTTGATATGTAGAGGATTTGAATCGGACCTGTTGGTTTTTATTGTGGAAATTTGGATTTTGACTTTGGACTTGGTTCGGTGTGGAACTTTATATAGCTATGTCTCTGAAAATGGAGGATGATTTGGACAAAGGAGGCTGGAAGAAGGTCCTTGAAAAAATCTGGGAACTGAGAAAGGAGTTCCAAGCGGAAACTGCAAGAATGAGAGGAGTCGTAAACAACAGTGATGTCATCCCAGCTGCACAAAGGATGGAAGGGGGAGAAATCCCCTTCAAGGTTAAAGACAAGCCTCGCTGCAGGAAAATCTCTTCTCGGCACAAGATATTTAGACTTAAGAAAAGAATCAAGAAAACAACATCTGTGAAAGTTAACTCATCTTGGCGCAAGAGGATATCAATGAAGGAGAAGAAGAATTTCCTTAAAAACTGGGAACAGGAACAGCGGAGAAGACACAGAGATGATGGAGCCCAACTGCAAGCAAGCACTTGGGCTTGGACTGGGGAACGGCGAGGGGAGGGCTGAGCAGGGTAGGTGGGCAACCTGGGACTGATTATATATGTGGACTTTGAGCATCTATGCCGGACATGGTTTTGAGCTAGGATTATGTTAGGATCTTTCGAAGTTAGGAGCCTGAAGATTAAGGGGAGTCAGAAGGAAATTTATAGAAGATTTGGGAGGAGGACGCGGAGGTTGGAATTAGAAGATGAGGTGAAATAAGAATTAAAGACACTGTATTTGAGTTAGAATTATGTTCTGAAATAATGTTAAAGATATGTTTAGTATACCTATGTACCTGAACCAGAACTATGTTTTGTTTAATGCAGCCACTGGGGAGGTGCGGAGGAAGTCACTACGATTATGTTTTGTAACCAAGAGTGGCCTATCCGAGAACAGGGTTAGGCCGAAGCTAGATAATGATTTGTTTAAGGTCAGGGGAAATAATGAATGGGTTTACCTCTGTGAGAGGGAGGGTAAGATTAAATAACTCCCCAAGGTGAGAGATGGGGAGTAATGAATCCTGACCGAAATGTAATGTTCTATGTTTAAAAATTTTTAAAATTAATAAAAATTATTTAAAAAAAAAATAAAAAAAAAATGCATTTGTACCTGTTTCTTCTGTCCATCTCTTCATATAAGTTCATATAAGTTGCCTCCAGACTGTCAATATTTTTCAGGAGGAATTCAAAAGCATACTGTAAAATTAGGTTTCTGCAATCAAAGTGGACTGTACTACTCTGGTGCAACAAATCCATTTTTTTAAAATGCACTGAAAAGTATAGGTCACTTCACATCATTTGATGGCATAACATATAACCTCTATGTAAACTAATCAGGATGAATGCTCAGTTAAAAAACAGACAAATGTCTAACCTTTTCTTAAGCTTTGTGAAAGCAAATCAGAATGACTCCACAATAAACTGGTCATCGGGAGCAGTTCATATTTAGTGGATGACTGAAGGGAATAAGGGAGATGAACGTTGGGGTATTTCTGAAATATTTTCACATGCTGCTTATAGAGCTGCTGTGATATTGTGCTCATTCCTCCCTCCAATATATAATAGCCAATAATAACATATGTAGAGCCTGCTGGATCCGGCCAACGGCCCATCGAATCCAATATCCTGTTCTCACACTGGCCAACCAGATACCTGTGGGAAACTCACAAGCAAGGTCCAGGCACAAGAGCACTTTCTACATGACATGCATAATTTTATAACCTTCCATCATGTCACTTCTTACTTGCCTTTTGTCTGAAGTAAAAAGCCCCAAATGCTGCCACCTTTACTCATAGGAAAGTACCTCCACTCTCTTGATCATTTTGGCTGCCCTTAAAAAACAAACAAACAAACAAAAAAAACTTCCCCCCCGCTCTACAACAGCCTTTTTGAGGCAAGGTGACCAGAACTGCTCACAGTATTTCAACTGGGTCCTTTCCTAGTGATCGCAACATGGAATTTGCCTTTTTCAGAACTAAAGGTAAAAAAGGTAAAGGACCCCTGGACGGTTAAGTCCAGTCAAAGGCGACTATGGGGTTGTGGCGCTCATCTCGCTTTCAGGCCAAGGGAGCCGGCGGTTGTCCATAGACAGCTTTCTGGGTCAAGTGGCCAGCATGACTAAACCACTTCTGGCACAATGGAACACCGTGGTGGAAACCAGAGCTCACGGCAACGCCGTTTACCTTCCCACCACAGTGGTACCTATTTATCTACTTGTACTGGTGTGCTTTCGAACTGCTGGGTTGGCAGAAGCTGGGACAGAGCAACGGGAGCTCACCCACTCGCGGGGATTCAAACCGCTGACCTTCTCATCTGCAAGCTCAAGAGACTCAGTGGTTTAGACCACAGCGCTACCTGCGTCCCTTATACTGCCATGTACTGGATCAACATTTTCATCAAACTAGACACCATCAAGTTCTCCTGCGGAATGGTACTGTTTGAGGCAGACAAGCCTATGTGTTTATGGCAGGAGAAATTAGTAATGGGTTGGGTTTTTGTTTTGTTTTTAAAATGAATTCTGTTTACAGAATCCATCTAATGTGACCATGTTCCTATGTCCTGCCAAAGCACACATTGATGCTCCAGACCAAGCTCTGCCACTGATGGGATGCAGCATTTAACCAATGTTGCACCAAATGTTTCAGATATTGATCTCTTTTTAAATGTGTTTTATAGCTATTTGGAAAACAACCTCTCCAAGCATACTTATAAATTACAAGAGATGCCTAATTTGTTTTTAACATGGCGAGTAGAATTCAAACCAAGTCAAGAATTGCTTACTGCATTTGAATTTCCATGGAATGGAATGGTTTAAGCAAATAACTGCCACAAAGTGCTTTGGGAAATAATTGTGTATGGAGGAGATTTATTTAATGTGGAGAGAAATCTAAGCTTTTAATAGAAAACTGGCCAAAGTGTCAGCTACTGCTACAAAATAATTTTGTAATGGCTACAGCAGACTCCAGTCTTGCAAAAATGCATACTGTTTGTTCTGTCATTAGTATAGCAAGACTCTTTATATGCTTCCAAGAACTATTACGTAAGTAAGCAATTATGGTCCTTTTTAATCAAATATTTAACAACCTGAAGTGGGGGGAACACACCCAGCTTCAAAGGAACTAATGCACTGTAGCATTCCAAACAAAACAGTATCCCATAATGTAATGAATTCAAATGCCAAATGTTGCATCAAATATTTACTGAACTGGACAGATCACACCTGTTCAGTAACTTGCTGCTTATTTTGATTACGGTTCAGATGGAGGCATCTAAAATTAGTCCACTAACTTCCATATAATTGATTTCATTTAGGCATGAACTAGTTTATTATTTAGTTCAGGCAGGAATTGCAAGAAAAGACATAAATACATACATGCACTTTACATGGGAACATGCACATTGGAAAAATACAGCAGTGTCTGCCTATGATCATCTATATGTTCCAATTTATTAGGTTCTCCAGATCGGCAAATTGTCAAGCTACAAAGTTATGAGGTGAAGCATACTAGGCACAAGGGAAAAGCACATTGAAACGGGTACAGATGTTACTACCTTTGCACAAGGGCAAGGTTAAACTACAGGCATTGCATGACCAGCTGAAGCTACCTGAGGAGCCTTTTTCTGGGTAATGGAATGGCATGTTGTAACAGCATGCCACCCACAGCCATGCATACATCGATTTCAGAGGACAATGTGGGCAGCAGCAGTAACATGTATCTGGTCCCTGGGATTCTTCTGTGTGTTTAGTCTTTTCACACTCTATATGCTGTGGACTGTTAGGACGCCAACAAGTTGGTGCGCTGAAGAGCAGCAGTCAGAGTCCAATAAAGCCGAGGTCAAAACAGTCCGGGTCAGAAGCCAGTCGAAGTCAGGCAGTCACACAGGGGTCAGGAGTAGCCGGTCAGTTCAAGCCAGAAGTCAGGAAGCCGAGGTCAGGATTAAGCCAGGAGTCACAAAGCCAAAGTCACAAAGCCAAGGCCAGGAGGAAGCCAGGAGTCAGGAAGCCGAAGACACAGGAACCAGGAACAGGACGAGCAAGAACAATCACGTGCTCCAGCACAGCAGTTGCAGGTGCTGGTGAGGGAAGCAGCCGGCCTTCCTTAAGTAACTGGCTCATGAACACGCCTCTTACGAGCTGCAGCTGCCTCTAATTGTTCCCTATGTCTCTCAGCTCTACGTTCTACAGCTGAGAATGGAGGAGGGGAGGGGGTCAGCCGGCTCCCCTCCTCACAAGGGCCTGATTCTGGCTCGACTTCTTCCTCTTCCTGTTCTGGCCTTCCCTCTTCCCCATCTGCTTCTTCCTCTTCTGAGGAGTGTTGCCACCAGTCTTCTTCAGGTAAGAATCCCTCCATTTCTCTGGACTCTTCCGTAGTTGCCGCTTCACCTAGGGGGGCTTGCCACCACTCCTGCTCATCTGGTGCAACCCTGACATGGACATTGTTTCCATAGTACACAAAAGAACTGGGAATCGTGAGCTATCACTGACTATTAAAGTTTCTATTCTAGAATCAGCCTACAACTCTATGGACTCCAGAAAAGCATTCCAGAGGTCACTAGATTAATCAGAGCTCCCTTCCCAAAGATGGAGAGAGAAATCAGACCTCAGAGAAGGAAATCTGATGTCAGATTTTACCTCCCTACCGCTATTTCTGCAGTCCTACCCCTACCAACGTTGCATCTTTGAAGAATCCATAACCAATCCAGTCCCATGACATGCTCCCAAACTGGAGACTGAAATATTATTATTATTATTATTATTATTATTATTATTATTATTAATTCACTGCCCTATACCCGGAGGTCTCACAACAAGACCACAACATATAACATCAAACCAAAAGCAGTAACCCAATAACCCTCCTCTCAAAAGCCACATTCTAAAAGGGTGTTGGATGTCAATAAGATCAACCAAAGCCCTGGTTGAAAAGGAACGTTTTTGCCTGGTGCCTAAAGGTGTATAATGAAGGTGCTAGGCGAACTTCCTTGGGGAGAGAATCCACAGACAGGGAGCCACTACAGAGAAGGCCCTGTTCTCTTGTTGCCACCCTCCAGACCTCTCAAGGAGGAGGCACACGAAGAAAGGCCTCAGAAGATGATCTCAGGGTCTGGGTAGGTCCATATGGGAAGAGGCGGTCCTTGAGGTATTGCGATCCTGAGCCGCTTAAGGCTTTATAGGTCAAAACCAGCACTTTGAATTGGGCCCGGAAACTAATTGGTAGGCAGTGCAATTGAACTAGGCTCGGTGCAATGTGCTCAAACCGTCTTGCTCCGGTGAGCAACTTGGGCACTGAATTCTGCACTAGCTGAAGTTTCTGAACTGTCTTCAGAGACAGTCCTTTGTAGTAATCTAACCTTGAAATTACCAGAGCATAGACAACAGTAGTTAGGCTATCCCTGTCCAGATAGGGGTATAGCTGGGTTACCAGCCAAAGCTGGTGGAAGGCACTCCGGGCCACTGAGGCCACCTGAGCCTTGAGCGACAGCAGAGTATACCTGCCCTGGAGCTGGCTTAACTTTCTCATTCATTACCCTTCCATGTTTCCAGTGCTATACATGCCAGAGGAGCACAGAATAATTTCCCACCCTCAATTCTGCGCCACCATCAAGAGGCTGGCAGGGTGTTAGCTATGATGCACAGCACCTGCAATCCCATGTCCCCCTGAAAGGCACCGCACACTAAAAGTCATGCTAATGGTTTGATTGACAGTATGTATGGTTTTCAAAATTTGTATTATATTAATTTTGCACTCAAGTAAGGGAGGTGAGATAATTTTAATTCGAATCTCTTCTACCCTTTAATTTGTCATTGATTATGCAATTGCCATTAATTCTGGAAAGGTCTGATGTTCTGTTGAATTATCCATAGAGACATAACCTTTCATTGTAAAATAAAAATAAAATACACACACACACACACGTGCAGCAAAGCAAGGGAATATAAGCATGATCACCACGTCAGCAGGTGCCTCATATTCACGGCCATCTTCATTACTAGAGTGCTGCTCAATATGTCTCTAAAACAAATGGTATTTTGTTTTATTACAAATAATGCCAGCTTTCAATCTTGCCACAATAACTGACATAAATCAAATTAAAGAGTGTCAGCCAGACAGCCATCTTTGCAGAAATCTGACATGTCCTTCTTTCCCTTCACAGGAAGGGTAGGGAAAATCTAAGTCATATCAGCTGACCCCTTTAAAACAAAGGGTACTGCTTTGACTTGTTGTACCACGTGGAATTAAATGTCAGCACCAAAACCATTTGAAAGCTTCACTGCATGAGTCTCAGAAGGCTACTTTCATTAGGACCTTGGTATTTATATTTGGGCAACATAAGTAGTGAAGCTTCTCACAGAAGCAACTACAGTGGTACCTCTGGATCCAAACTTATTCGTTCCAGAGGTCCGTTCTTATCCTGAAACTGTTCTTAACGTGAGGTGCCATTAGCAGAGGCACCCCTCCTGGCGCAATTTCCACTCGCATCCCGGGGCAAAGTTCGCATCTGGGAGCAACTAATTGATGCTTTTGAATTATGGTGCTGGAGGAGACTCTTGAGAGTCCCATGGACTGCAAGAAGATCAAACCTATCCATTCTTAAAGAAATCAGCCCTGAGTGCTCACTGGAAGGACAGATCCTGAAGTGGAGGCTCCAGTACTTTGGCCACCTCATGAGAAGAGAAGACTCTCTAGAAAAGACCCTGATGTTGGGAAAGATGGAGGGCACAAGGAGAAGGGGACGACAGAGAATGAGATGGTTGGACAGTGTTCTCGAAGCTACTAACATGAGTTTGACCAAACTGCGAGAGGCAGTGAAGGATAGGCGTGCCTGGCGTGCTCTTGTCCATGGGGTCACGAAGAGTCAGACACGACTAAATGACTGAACAACAACAACAACTTCTAGGTTAGCGCAGCTCATAACCCGACGTGTGCACAACCAGAAGTGTTCGTATCCAGAGGTACCACTGTAAAATAACTGTAATGTGAGGGGAATCTGAGCTGCACTGAGTGTGCTCCAGGTTGCCATTTCCTTGGAATTTGAAAATGAGTGCTTTTACCTGTGTCTGCAGATGTATCTGCAATATTCTTTTTACTACTAAACAAACACAGCAGTGGGCTGGGGACTGGATGGAGTTGTGACTGATAGTCCTGGATACTCAATTGCTTAGTAGAGAGAATTAATGAACATTAGTGCGAAGACAAAGCAAATGCACACATTTCACCTAGGGCTTTTGTTTGTTTGTTTGTTTGTTTGTTTGTTTTTGTTCTAGTTGCCAGCGCAACCACTTTATTGCTCTCCCCACGCCCCAGGTCCTGCAAATAGCAGAATGACAATTTTTAAATACAATTTATTAATTTTTTGATAACAAAAAGGAAAAAAAAACCAATCAAAAACCACAATCAAAATCATATATCTTAATTGACTTCCCGCCCCTGCTCCCTCCTGGTTCCATTTTTATACTTATTTATGCATGTCCACAGAATCTTATACTCTTAACTATCCAATTTTAAAACCTTATACATATTATTACAAGTGACCTTTAAAAGTTCAACTAATGTAGAAACCAATACACAAAACTTGCTAATGATGGAAAAGAAATTGTCTGGTGTGTCCAGTATAGTTCATTAGATTGTTTTGCCAATCTCCTTCATCTTCGTTGGCGGTGGCTTCTTCCTTCTACAGTGGTACCTCGGGTTACGAACAGTCCTGCTTACAAACGCTTCGGGTTACGAACTCCACAAACCCAAGGAGTTAAGTTCGTAACCCGAGGTGCCCCTGTAGATGAATCAATAGCAGGGCTATGCAACTCACTCAATTTAAGTATGGCAGATTAGAAGGAACACTCTCTTTCCTGGTGCCAGTAATAAGCACCGTGGAATACTTTGGTCTCTTTATGAAAAGTGAATGCTTAAAGATGAAGGAAAGAATATAAACTGTTAAATGTTAATATCTGTCTTGTGAAATTTACTATCTCAATTTAGATTCTTTAGAGGAAAATGAAGTGGCTTTGAAAGGGAAGAGCAATACTGAGCCCATTTGACCTCTTTATTAACCTCAAAGACAGCAAGTATATAAATTGATACTGGAGTATCTGATCTCACAGTATTCAATGTGCTTGGATGGGCATTATCCTTACACAATGGGATTTAAGTCCGCGTGGCTGCCTCTTTATTTTTTCTTTCTATTACCATTTGTATAATCCCTGCCACTTACATTTCATATAATGAAGATACCTGCTTATCATATCCTATGAATTTCCACAGACACCATTAAATTCTAATTTTTCCCTTATTCACAGACCAACATATGCACACACACAGTATGATTATTTGCATGTCTAAATGCTAAAATGTTACTTAAGAGGTATCTATTTCTTAAAAGGTAAAGGACCCCTGAGAGTTAAGTCCAGTCGTGAACGACTCGCGGTTGGGGTTGAGACGCTCATCTTGCTTTACTGGCCAAGGGAGCCGGCGTTTGTCCACAGACAGTTTTTCCGGGTCATGTGGCCATCATGACTAAGCCGCTTCTGGCGAAACCAGAGCAGCGCACAGAAACGCCGTTTACCTTCCCGCCAGATTTATCTACTTGCACTTTGACATGCTTTCGAACTACTAGGTGAGCAGGAGCTGGGACCGAACAAAGGGAGCTCACCCCATCACGGGGATTCAAACCGCCGACCTTCTGATCAGCAAGCCCTGGCTCAGTGGTTTAGACCACAGCGCCACCCGCATACCATATTTCTTAGCATTCCCTTTTTGTCTCTATTCTAATAGTCAATTGCCTTATGCAATCCACACCACTTAAATCACAGGCTTCACATGAAGTCTTGCTTCTTGTCAGAGACTCACAGCTTCTTGTGGACAATGGCCAACCACTGTCAGTCTGGCTTCAGCTGTTCTGGAGGACTGTGGCTGGAGTCTCTCTCTCTCCCAACAGACTATAGCTCCTGTGATTTCAGCCTTGGCATATGACCTTGTTTTTCATTGAGCAGCCACTTGCTGCCACTGGGAACTTTCTGTTCTGCTCTGCCTTCAGCTCCTTCCTCTGGCTATTGCTGCCGCTTCTGCTCCAAGCTCTCCTCAGGCCTCCTTCAACCTCAGCCAGTCCCCCCCCCCCACATAGACCCATAGACTCCACTGACTGACTCCTCGGTCACAAGATGCCAGCCTTTTTATTCACACTTGATCATAGCTGTCAACTTTCGGTTTTGAAAATAAGGGATGCCGCGAGGGCGGTGCAATGGCACCAAGTAGCCTCGCCACCCTGCGCTCCAGAGGCTGTGTGTGAACGGGTGAGCGAAAGAGCGAGTGCGTAGATGGCAGGCAGGCTGTCTGTCTGGTTGGGCGTGAGGGTCTGGCTGCACAAGGCATGCAAGCTCCGCCCCCAGTCGGTCTCAGACTCCTTATTGGCAGCTGAGCAATGCAGCTGAGGAGCCTCCCTGGCCGGCAGGGAGGGAGAGGAGCTGCTTCCTTTGAAATCTGGGAAATTTAAGGGATATCAACAATCCGGGATAGCAACAGGAAAAGGCATTGGAATAAGGGAGTTTCCCGCAAAAAAAGGGAGGGTTGACAGCTATGCACTTGATTGTGTACACAGTAGTGCATCTTCTGCCTTCAAACAAAAAGAGTGCATAAGGTATCCATGGTGAGTGTGCAGTCTGGCCAGAAAATTTCATTTTGCATTGTGAAGTGGCAATTCAATTTTGTCTTCTCTAGGCCAAAACCAGCCCATCCCTATACAGTGGTACCTCAGGTTTATTCGTTTCAGAAATCCGTTCCTAACACAAAGCATTCTTAACCCAAAGCGTTCTTAACCAGAGGCGCACATTCCCTATATAGGCCTCCCGCGGCCCCGAAATTGGATTGTGTTTGTATCCCAGGGCACAGTTCGCAACCAAGAACACCTACTTCCGGGTTTGTGGAGTTCGTAACCCGAAGCGTGCGCAAGCAGGACTGTTCGTAACCCGAGGTACCACTGTAAAAGAAATCAGTAAAAACTACTGCACAACATGAAACCCTGCCATTTCTGAAGTATGTCATGTTGCATATCTTTTTTTACATCATTGGTGAAATCTATGTTGGTGAAAGAAATCCTACAATAATACATACAGCACATTTGTTGCTAAGAATTCAGTCAAGCCTTAAAAAAATCTAGGGTACAATACATTTAATGAGGCTACTTAGGGCTACAGTTCTGAAGGACATCAGCAACCAATGCAACTTACCTCTGCCTGAAAACAAGTTTGACACCAAGGCATCACTAATTAAGACTAGTGATGGACAAATTTGTAAATTTTCAATTTTCTCAGCTTACATTAGATTAATCTGATGTAATCCTAATTAAATTAGGATCTCAGCATTTCAAGATCAGCTTCTGATTCTTTTTGCCGGGCAGGTGCATTATGTCACCCTTGAGAGCAGGAAAATAACCAGACTGTACAATGGTGATGGGATAAAATCAGGCCAAATCTTGACAGCAGCAGGCAGGGCAAGGGTTGTTATGGCATTGGGTTCCAGGATCTGTTCATCATTCCTTAAGACCCATATTGATGGAATGGATCCACTGGGTTTGGATCGCTCGGAACCGGTACGACCGGAGTCTGCCAGTGTTGAACCTTGCCAAGCAAGCAAGCAAGGTCTCACTGGGGGACCAGGGGGTAGATTCCAACCAGGCAGATACTGAACCCATGCTTGGGTTTGCTGTGGTCAATCCTCCCCTTATGGTCCCCCCTCTATACCATGTTGATTCTGACCAATGTCATTTCCGCCCTCATTCAAACAATGTTCTTCCATCTAATAATAATAATAATAATAATAATAATAATAATAATAATAATATTTTTTTATTTGTACCCCACCCATCTGGCCGGGTCTCCCCAGCCACTCTGGGCGGCCTCCAACAAATATTAAAATACATCAAAATCACAAGTTAAAAACTTCCCTAAACAGGGCTGCCTTCAGGTATTTTCTGAATGTAGGATAGTTATTTATCACTTTAACCTCTGCTCGGAAACGTACTGGGAGCCAATGTAGTTCTCTCAGGACCGGTGTTATGTGGTCCCAGCGGCCACTCCCAGTCACCAGTCTAGCTGCTGCATTCTGGATTAATTGTAGTTTCCGGGTCACCTTCAAAGGTAGCCCCACGTAGAGCGCATTGCAGTAGTCCAAGCAGGAGATAACTAGAGCATGCACCACTCTGGTGCACCACTTTAACAAAGGAAAGCCATAATTTCACTGAGGAAAAGGCAAAAACAAAACAAAACAAAACACCAACCAAGTGCCAATCAGGTTGAGATTATTTATTTATTTGTTTATGCTTTGATAAATCGTCCATTTGGAATCTGCATTGTAGTAGAACAGGAAGGCATGTTTTAATCAAGGTGAATTTTTACACAAAGTAGCTATTTGGACCCAAACCACCTGACTTTCTTCAAACTGAATGTCCATTATGAAATCTAACCACCAAGATGTCCAGTATTTTGCCATTACAGCTCAAATGCAGTATTTTTCCATATCTAAAACAATTGGGAACTGAAGAATCTACAAATTATGGGTTCTCTCCCATTTCTCATTTTTCCCATCTTAAATTCAGTTCTCCACATTTCTGAGGCAATTGGCAAAATCTTATTAAAATGCATTGTCGTTTACCACACATTTCTCACAATGAACACTCTTTTGTATGCAGTTTTGACCAATGTTCACTTTTCAAGCAACCTCCCCTAAAATATTGCATTTTCGTATGTTGTTTTCACTAATATATCCCTTTCTATGCACACATCCCCCAATATATCTGTTTAAAACTTTGGTTTGTTAGAGAATTGCATCTCAAAGTTCAGGTGAGTGTGTTTTTGTAGTATGGCTGTGCTTTGGAAAATGCGAATTTGAGTGTTTCAGTTTTACATGCAATCTGAATCAAATCTCTCTTCCATCCGTAAAAAGGTATATATATCTATACTATAATTTCCCCTTCCCCTTCTTAGAATGATTTTGACCAGTAATAACTCCCATGAGCAAAAAAAGGGGGTTTTCTTTAAGAGTTGTTGGATGTCTAATCTTTCCAGTGTGCCATATTATTGTTGACATTTAATTTAAGGCTCAACATCTCCTGTTGCATGTGCTGCCACAGCAATAGTAGGAACAGCAGGAAATTTCATACGCTGGGAGATATTTCCTTATTTATCTCAGAAATCTGTCATGAAAGGCAACAGCCTCCTTATTAGAGCTGTGAGTGAGCCTTAGGGGATAATACCAGCTTGGAGAGGATTCCCACCCCAACTTTGTTTTCTTCTCTGTTTTTGTTTTGAAAAAGCTGCTCCAGTTTGCAAGCTTAATGAGGGATTAATTACAATATGTCACTTTGTATTTTGTATTTTTTGGGGGGAATTTTATTTTTTTAGTTTCTGGTCACAGTAACACATTTAATGGCAAGCCAGGCTAGAAAAATAAGCCAGCAAACTGGCATGGGGTGGAGAAGACAGAACAAATGTTTCAAGCTTTCTTGACAGACCTCTAATTTTAATGGGTAACCCCAAGTCTGCCTAGCTAAAGCACTTTTATTGTTCATTTAGAAAAGGCACTCTATGAAACTATTGATTTTGGTCAGGGGCTTGAATGGTTGGTTGGAAAAGCTAAATTAGAAGGTGTTTCCAATACACAAAAGACCCCTGCGGTGGTGTAGATTGCCTCCACACGATCCATTTCCATTGAAATCAATGGCGCTGCCCTAGTGTAAGTGGTCTGTGGAAAGGCTAGTGACAATCAAGGCCAATCTACTTGAAAGCCCCTAAGAACATTAACCATTATGCTCAAAGGACGAAAAGGGAGGGGGGAACCCAATAATTTCTATGATTATGGTTTATTTATTTCTATAGCACTGCTTAGTGTACAAAGTTATTGTTGCTATCTACAGTTTTCGAGGCTGTCTCACAATAAACATGTGGTAAGCAAAGGGTATTGGCTCTGTGGGGGAGCTGGAAAATGGGGTGATTCAGGAGTCTTTTCGTCCCTCCTAAATTGAAATGTAATGTCAATAGGCTCCCCTGAGTTGAATTAGGTCCTCCACATTACCTCATGTTTCTCCGTTTCTGTTTTTCTATACAATATAGCTCTATGTTTTGTTATATATCTTTATGTTCCTCTAGGTCCAGGGCCTTTGCGAAAGTGAGCCTGAACAAAATGCTGCCTGCAGAGCACTAAAGAGCCTTGGATGGATTGGGTTCCGTTTTTTATTATTATTTTGTTAAAGCACGGCAATTTATTTACTTAGAAAAATGCCTTAATTGCTTTATATTCAGAAGGATCTCAGAGCGATGTGCAAAACAGAAATCAAATGGAATACAATATATCAATAATCAAATGCAACCCCATTAAAATAACATCACACTATTCAACCAATAATACCCACAATCACACATCCATCCATCATCCTCAATGCAAAATCCAAGCCACATTTTTGTACAACAAACACAGCTAACCATAAAAAGGCATTGTTGTTGTTTAGTCATTTAGTCGTGTCCGACTCTTCATGACCCCATGGACCACAGCACGCCAGGCACTCCTGTCTTCCACTGCCTCCCGCAGTTTGGTCAAACTCATGTTAGTAGCTTCAAAAACACTGTCCAACCATCTTGTCCTCTGTCATCCCCTTCTTCTTGTGCCCTCAATCTTTCCCAACATCAGGGTCTTTTCCAGGGAGTCTTCTCTTCTCATGAGGTGGCCAAAGTATTGGAGCCTCAGCTTCAGGATCTGTCCTTCCAGTGAGCACTCTGGGCTGATTTCCTTCAGAATGGATAGGTTTGATCTTCTTGCAGTCCATGGGACTATCAAGAGTCTCCTCTAGCACCATAATTCAAAAGCATCAATTCTTCGGCAATCAGCCTTCTTTATGGTCCAGCTCTCACTTCCATACATCACTACTGGGAAAACCATAGCTTTAACTATATGGACCTTTGTCAGCAAGGTGATGTCTCTGCTTTTTAAGATGCTGTCTAGGTTTGTCATTGCTATAAAAAGGCATACATACTCAGAAATTGACTAAAACCCCTCTTCTACGACCTCACTTCCCACTTTGGCCTGTATATTGATTCCCTGCTTACCTCACATTCAAGGAGAGGGGAGCAGCTCTGTGCTGATCAGAAGCTCTTTCTGAACAGCAGCTTTATCTCATCAATATTCCAGATTTTCAGGCTGTTATTTTAAGCCTGGGAGAAGGAATCAAAGTCTCATGAGCTAAATGTAGCCTATCAGCCATCATCAGACTTACTCTTACCTATGGCCTAATTCAGCCCAATACTGGTCTCCTGTGTTGATTTCCCCGGTCTTCCCTGCACCGGTTGCGGGCGACATGTGTCTGTGGCAACAAATACATTTTCAAGGTCCACAATCCCATCCTGTCCTTGCATCAGCTTCCGTTGCTCTAGGCCAGGGGTCAGAAAGTTTTTTCAGCCGTGGGCCGGTCCACCGTCCCTCAGACCATCTGGGGAGCCGGACTATATTTTTTTGGGGGGGGGGGATGAACGAATTCCTATGCCCCACAAATAACCCAGAGATGCATTTTAAATAAAAGGACACATTCTACTCATGTAAAAACACACTGATTCCCGGACCGTCCGTGGGCCGGATTTAGAAGGCGATTGGGCCGCATCCGGCCCCCAGGCCTTAGGTGCCAACTCCTGCTCTAGGCAGCAGCCCCCTCAATGCCAGACTTCCAGGTGGTCGTAGGGCTAAAAGGATAACTTTGTTGAACAAGTATGACATAATAGCTGTCTGAGCAAATATCAAATTACATCAGAGATGTACAGTACATAATTTCGAGCAGTTTACCAGAAAACGAAGCAGAACACATAGGCCTTTTGGAAAGGATACAGAGATCTTCTAGTTCAGGGGAGCGGCATCACGTATATCATTTGAGGAAGACCTCAAATGGACCATGGCACCCAAGTGTAATCCCTGATCCAAATGACAAGATGGCTCTTTGGTTTCCGCAAAGCCCCTTCCGCCCATAGGAAGGAGGGGGGTTGCGGGCTTCATGAGCCCTTCACGTGCGCAGGGGATGGCTTCATCCCCTGCAGCCATAGGCTGAGCCCTGGGCGTGGCGCCTGGCAGGCCGACCAATCGGTGAGGCCCGCAGGCATGGCTTGCTGCAATTAAGCAAGCGCGCGGCCAGGGCTCAGCCTCTCGCTTCCTGCCCCCAGCTGACACTTTTCCCCCGCCCACCCACCCTTTTAGTTAGCGTTCTCCCTGACCTTGCTATGGACCTTAGTTGGTCGCCGTTGAGGGACCTGGTAGGAATTTTCCCACCTGGCAAATTGACTGGAGCCTGGTGGTTTTCGCCTATCTCGTAGCAACTCGTCACAACTTAGGTTGGCGGCTAGGCATTGGATTATCTCGGGGAGGCTGAAGGTGGTGGGGGGGGGAGGTTGGGCCATCACCTCCCCCAAATGCTGAAGGGTATTTTGTTAAACGAGTCCGGGGGGCGTGTCCCTGTCTGAAGCCGTGGTAGGTGAGGGCCAAAGGCACGGCCCATATCGGTGACCCCAGGGTGAGTTCCTAGCTGATGTGCAGCAGCAGGGCTCTCCCATCGGTGGTTAACCCTTCCCGGACTGCCAGCACGACGTACTGGAGTCGGATATAGTCGGTTAGTTCCAATGCCTAAGCTAATACCGCTCTACATTCCGTAACCAATAAAGTTGTGGCCTTTCTATGCCCATTAACCTTAATTATTGCGTCCTGTGTCTTTATTTCTCCACGGGAGGGATCGGGACTTGACATGCAAATGTTCCACTTGTATCTTCCTCTTTTTGTGTGTGTGTGTTAATAATCTTTACCATTTTAGTGTGCATTTCTCCCACTGGAAAACATGTCTCCTACTTCAAATACGTACATGATCAACAATGAAACTGCGCATAGTGCTGATCATCCTTTACCATCTTGAAACGAGCAAGAGCAACTGCTTGTTATTCCTTGGCTCTGAAGGTGTATCAAAGCTTGCTAGTTTACAAAAAGGTTCAAACCATCTTGAGCATAATTTTCTCAGTTTCACATAACAAAGTGCCAAGTAAGCATTTGATGGCGAAAAGCTTTTCAAGACTTTAAAATTGAAAGCATTACAACACATTTAAATCTTACAGGAAGCAAGCTGTGTTTGTTCTGATACTGTATCACCTCCTATAAAATACTGAATATGTTTCTTACTCCTTCTTGTAGGGAACTGGAAAAAAATGTGCTTATTTCTCATCCTACCTCAGCATTTTAATTCCCCCCCCCCTTTTATGACAGATTTTTCCCCCACCCTCAAACCTTATCTCTGTGCACAGGCATCCTGATTTGATGGCTCAGTAACATTTATGGTATATATACTTTCTTCTACCTGCTGAGCATTATATGCATCAAGACTTACGTAGGATGAAATTAGAAAATGCTCAAGCTAAGAACATCAGGTGGGGGAAAAACACAAAGTACAATTAGTTTTCATCATTATATGTGAATATAGACATAGCAGTACAACCAAACTGGCAAATACCAGATGGCAGATTCTCATCTCAGTTAAATGTGGTTGATTTAGTGAAAAAGAAAACTATGTTTTAGAGCCCAATCTTGTCAATCAATGTTCCTCCTTTGAAGCATGTATGATCAAACACCGGCATTTTTGTGGCAACGCAAAGGGATCTCATCACACATTGTGTGTGTTATGCATACATATTTCCACTGCTCCAGGGGAGGGAAAGGTTCTCAATTCATGGGACTGAATTGGTTGTGGTGATGCTGCCCCCAAAGGCCAATCCCAACTATCTATGTGTAGTGGGAAACATTCTCATTGAAAAGAATGGGACTTCTGCTTCCAAGGAAGCATAATTAAAACCGCAGCTCTAGAAGAGCTTTGAAAATCATTTGAAAATGATGTATAGAAGGTATATTACACCGGTAACGGTAAAGGTAAAGGGACCCCTGACCATTAGGTCCATTTGTGTCCGACTCTGGGGTTGCGGCACTCATCTCGCTTTATTGGCCAAGAGCCAGCGTACAGCTTCCAGGTCATGTGGCCAGCATGACAAAGCCACTTCTGGTGAACCAGAGCAGTCCAGTTGCGAACGACTCTGGGGTTGCGGTGCTCATCTTGCTTTACTGGCCAAGGGAGCCGGCATTTGTCCACAGACAGTTTTTCCGGGTCATGTGGCCAGCATGACTAAGCCGCTTCTGGTGAAACCAGAGCAGCGCACGGAAATGTCGTTTACCTTCCCGCCGGAGTGGTTCCTATTTATCTACTTGCACTTTGACGTGCTTTCGAACTGCTAGGTAGGCAGGAGCTGGGACCAAACAAAGGGAGCTCACCCCGTCGCAGGGATTCGAACCGCCAACCTTCTGATCGGCAAGCCCTAGTTTAACCCACAGTGCCACCTGGGTCCCTATTACACCGGTAAAAATGGCCAAAATGTGTAGAACAGAGTCAAAGACCTGTTGGAGATGTAAAGAAAAGGAAGCTACCTTTTAACATATGTGGTGGGAATGTAGACATATAAAAAAAATTGGGAAATGATATACAATGAATTGGAAAAAAATGTTTAAAATAACATTTGTAAAAAAAAAAATGCCAGAAGCCTTTTTGCTAGGTATTCTAGGTCAAGAATTATCAAAGGGGAAATGCAAGCTATTTTTATTTGCGACAACTGCGGCAAGAACTTTAATGTTGTACAGTTTGGTCATTTTTATTTTTATTTTTGCTTTCATAGGTTACTTAATGATCCTGCCTGGACAAACACAGGAGCTCTGTTCCATTAAAGCTCGGGGTAGATGTTATGAGGTAAATTCTCCCGGTGGGCTTTTTCAGATCAGGAAGCACAGGCAACTGGGAAGCTGCAGGCCACTGTTGAACTGTTTAATGACAATAAAAACACTACCTCACAATGATAGGGTGATCTCAAACCCAGCACATCTCAGGATTCTGTAGAAATTCTTAAAGACCCTAAAGAAAGAGACTCTTTCACGGGGGAAAGAAACATTTTAAGAAATCAGTAAACAGGTTTTTACTTTATAGATATGTGTGTCCTGACCAAGCATGATAACAGCCCTTGTTTCAGGCTTCTGACTCTGAAAATCTCTCGGGTGGAGGTAAAATCCTGAAAGTTTTGGTCAATGCCTAAGATCTTGTAACCTAAATTTCAGTATTACCATGAATAGTACAGCCGCATGGAACCATAGCTGTCAACCCTCCCTTTTTTTGGCGGGAAACTCCCATATTCCAATGCCGTTTCCCGCTGCTATCCCGGATTGTTGATATCCCTTAAATTTCCCGGATTTCAAAGGAAGCAGCTCCTCTCCCTCCCTGCCAGCCAGCGAGGCTCCTCAGCTGCGTTGCTCGGCTGCCAATAAGGAGTCTGAGACCGACTGGGGGCGGAGCTTGCATGACTTGTGCATCCAGACCCTCACGCCCAACCAGACAGACAGCCTGCCTGCCATCTACGCGCTCGCTCTTTCACTCACCCGTTCGCGCGCAGCCCCTGGAGCGCAGGGTGGCGAGGCTACTTGGTGCCATTGCACCGCCCTCTCGGCATCCCTTATTTTCAAATCCGAAAGTTTTTTAAAATCCCTTATTTTCAAATCCGAAAGTCATAGCACAGGGGCATGACTCCAACAACTGTCTCTCTCTGGGTGTGCGCACATGTAGTGTGAAGGTCTAACAATTTCCCTACCATTGTGCACATGTAATTTAAGGTTTGATTTTTAATAAATAAATAAATAAATAAATAATCTGCCATATTTTTCTATGTTCTTTGTGACTACAGAGAACCTCTAACAGGAGTTTATTGAGAGATTTGGAAACTTGGGGCTTTCGCATAATGTAGCCTAATGCTCTCTTGAACTGTCAATTTCCATGCTGAGCTTCTCTTCCTTTAAGTACTACAATCCAATACTTTCATTTCCCAAGCGCCTTTTTTCTCTTCCCCCAAAATTCAGAATAGGTGAGGTGTGGGGAAACCTTATCACTTTGCTACACCCTGAAGTCAACAGTCTGCTGGTTTCCTTCTCTGCACTCAAAATAAACACGTGACATGCTACTCCATATCTGTAGTAGTCAAAACCTTAACTGGTAAGCTGCTTTGCAGTATTTCAGGCTCCAATAAATTACACACAATTCCTCTTTTATTTGATTTTTCTCTGTCGCTTCACTACACATGCATTCCAGCTGAGCCTAACATTTGTAGAATAAGCACCAAGGTTTGTTTTTTTCTTATTCTTTTTAATGATTCTTCTCTTGTAGCCAGTAGGTCATTCAGCATTGAGTTAGGTTCTGCCTCTTGTGATTGGGAAGGCAAGTAAGGTCTTCCTGAAGAGGCAAAATCTCCCTGCTGGATGTCCAGTGTGTTCTCCTCCCTTAACACAGAAAAGCAAGGTTTTGCTGTGTCTCTCTGCAGCACAGGGAATAGGGAACGTTGCCTGAAATATACTCGGAGTCGAGTGTGGATTTCATGCTCTTTATTCAGCTCATAGTAGCGAGGAATGAATGTTCCCCAAGAACGTCTGCTTTATATACATTATTTACACAATGGGCCCCACGTGATTGGCTAATTCCAGGATACTCCTGTAGGCCAATCAGGTTGCGGATTCACTTCCACCTGGAGCTGGATTGGGTGGCTCCTGCGGACCAATCAGACTGCTGCATTCTGGATCCTATTGTTCTAGGACCAATCAGACTGCTGCATTCTGAATCCTATTGTTCTAGGACCAATCAGACTGCTGCCTTTTGGATCTTATTCACCTCAGTACATAACATTGCCTCTGAAGGGGTTGTGCAACTCCTCTCACTTGGTAAGGGAGGCTTAGGAGGCAAGCGCACATTGAGCAGTCCAGGGACAGAGGAAAAAAATACTCCTTCTCCCTCACTCATATTCCTCAAAGGGGAAGAAGTTCTCCACTGTAGGCTAAAGGTGCTTTTGGAAACTTCCGAAGTACAGCCAATGTCCTCTCATCCTGCGATGAACTTGCTCACTTCCAATATGTCTCCAAGCGCTTTGTTCCACCCCAGAAGCCCAAGCTGCAATAACATTTCTGCAAGGAAGTGTGAGTGGAAAGGCTCTAAGGTCATGGAAATTGATAGCCAGTGGGCAGGGTAATCTTACCTTCACATAATAATAATGATGATAATAATAATGATAATAATACTAAATAATAATAATAATAATAATAATAATAATAACAATAACAATAATAATTTATTACTTATAGCCCACCCATCTGGCTGGGCCTCCCCAGCCACTCTGGGCGGCTTCCAACAGGATATTAAAAACACTGTTTGTGTTTTTTGTGGTTGATGTTTATATCGAAAAAATGATTAAATAAATAAATTTTTAAAAAAAACACAATAAAAGGTCAAACATTCCAAACTTCCCTAAACAGGGCTGCCTTCAGATGTCTTCTAAAAGTCAGATAGTTGCTTATTTCCTTGACATCTGGTGAGAGGGAGTTCCACAGGGTGGGAACCACTGCTGAGAAGGCCTTCTGCACTTCTCACAGGGAGGGAACCACCAGAAGGCCCTGGGCGCTGGACCTCAGTGTCCGTGTTGAACAATGGGGGTGGAGACACTCCTTCAAGTCTACTGGGCCGAGGCCATTTAGGATTTTAAAGGTCAGCACTGACACTTTGAATTGTGCTCGGAAATGTACTGTGAGCCAATGTAGGTGTTTCAAGATAAGTTCCTCAGCACAGGTTCAACCCTTTCTGTCGGAGTTTATCTCTTTCCCACCATAATTATTATTTCAGGGAGTGCACCATTGTAGATGTACAAGTTCCAGCTACTGTTGTTCTCCAACAGAGGTTAATAATGTGACAACCCAACTGAGGTAGCGGTAGAGTGTGTCCTCCCTAAAAGAGGGCACGTGTTGCGGTGAGACCTGGAGACTGACCTCCTGGTTGTGGGTGGGTCTATTGGATAGCCACAACACCCGATTGGTAGGTCCCTCTTTGCTGGGTTTTGTGGGATGTAAACACTAGAGCAGTCAAGTACAACAATGCTAGAAGGTATCTCAGTCCTCCAGCCACAACTTCCTGGTCACATGGATTGAGATATCTTCCTTTGCAAGCTAGAAGTGGGAGTGGCTTCACCTGGGAAGGTATTAGCAAAACCAACTGCCCAGCAGCCATTCTGCCTCTTTACTTCCATTCCACTCTCTCACTCGAACTGTGAGGAGGATGCTCAGTTGGCTTCCTGCCAACTGGGGCCTAGTGGACTTCTCTCCCACATGGGGAGATTCCAATTGTAAATATCTTTACTAAGAATAAGCCTGCCTTCTTTGGGATTTGTCTTGAGCTGGATATATGTGAGTAAACATTTTATATATTTTTATAGAAGACGTGTGTTGTGTCTTATTTGAAGAGGGACAAAGGGGAAATATAGTGACAAACCAGAAAACTAGATTAAGTTGATTCTAGCGAATCAAAGCAACTTCCGCTGTGTGTATTTTAAAAGGGAATGTTACTCTGCTAGTTGAACTTGTTAGCACAAGTTAGGATGAGATATATTAAATTATAAATCTCCATCCACGTTCCAAAACATTCCCACAAAGGGTTATGTATGCCCAGCGCTACGTATTTTGTGTATTTTTGAAGGATTGCGTTGGATTGCATTTTTAAGCTGAGTAGGATTTTTCTGAGAGCATTTCCTGGTCAGACCGCATGGTCTTTTGTCCTATTGTCTAGAGAAAGGGGATTAAGCTACCCCTCCCCTCCCTCAGAGCTCACAAAAAAGACCCAAAGGCAGTGAAGATTTATTTTGAGGCTTTTGCTTTTTGCATTTTGAGATTTTTTGAGATTTTGATTTTGAATTTTGACAAATTTTTGAATTTTGAAATTTTTCCAAATTTTGGATTTTAAGATGGCTAGTGCCAGTTTTTATAGTGAAGCAAAGCCAGGCTTAATGCTGCTAGATGAGGACAATTTTGTGCACTGGAAAACGCGCTTAACAGCATATTTAGAAGCCAGGGATGTTTTGGATGCGATACAGAAACCAAGGCCCGAAGGTACAAGTGATGAAGCCTTAGCCAAGATTAAAGTCTGGAAAAGGCAGAACAGCGAGGCCAAGCACATAATTTTGAGTGGACTTCGCAATAAGCATCTATCGTTAATAAATAGCAAAGATGATGCATCTCAGATCCTAAAAGATATTGAGCGCATGTATGGAGAATCTACAAAGAACTCCTACAGAACATTGATGGGCAAATTAACTAGACTGAGAATGAATTCAAAAGAAGAATTCACAGAGCATATTGATAAATTCACAGAAATTATTCAAAAGCTTGAACTTACTCCACAATCTTTTGATGAAGTAACAAAGGTATCATTTCTGTTAGCCTCATTAGGGCCACATTTTGATGCATTTGTCAGTTTGATGGATCATAAAGAGAATCTAACTTTTAAGGAACTGACTAGTGAATTAAGAGAGGAATGCAGAAAGAGATCTGATTCCCCAGAAAGGAGCACTAGAAATAAAGGCAGCAATTATGTTTTTAAACAGCCTGCACAGTCCAGAGATGGACACAAGGTCACATGTTACAATTGTAATAAAATCGGCCATATAGCCAGAAATTGTAGAGCGCCTAAAGCTAAAGAGAAAGATTCCCAAGCCTTTCAGCGTAAAGGAGAAAGAAAAGGGAAATTTGAGTGCAACATGCTGTTGAAAGAAAGGAGTTTAGCTGTCCAGAGCCAAGAAAACACACACAATAAGTGGTTGTTGGACAGTGGATGCAGTTCGCACTATACGTTTAAAAGAGACTGTTTTAATGAATTAAGTGATAAAGAGACAGAAATTGAGGTTGCAAATGGAAATATTTTAAAGTCCAAAGGTGAAGGTTCAATACATTTGGAGTTCAATGTAAACAATGAATCTTTTAGGACCAGAATGTCCAATGTTGTGTATGTACCAGAACTGAGCTGCAATTTACTCAGTGTCTCTACTTTGGACAAGAAAGGTTTCAAGATCACATTTGAGAATGGACAGTGCAGTGTAACTAAAGATGGTGAAGTGTACATTGAAGCAAAATTAATAAATGGTGTTTATGAGGTTAATCTTTCAGAGAACCAGTCTGCAAAGGTGGCACGCTCCAGCCAGAAGGATGACGCAGATTTGACGCTGTGGCATAGAAGACTTGCACACAGAGATACCACCATCATTAAGAGTCTACAGGAAAGTGATCTTGTCACAGGTTTGCAGGTAAAAGGGAGCAGCAACCAGGCTCCAATAAAATGCATAACTTGTGTTACTGAAAAGGCAGTAAAACCTTCTTTTACACGTTGCACAGAACAAAGGAGTACCAAAGTTCTGGATATTGTGCATTCAGATTTGTGTGGGCCACTCAGTGTTCCATCACTTGGACACAACAAGTATATTTTGATTTTTATTGATGATTTTTCGAGATATTGTGTGGCATATTTCATCAAAGATAAAAGTGAGACAGTAGAAATGTTCAAGAATTACATTGCCATGGTTAGGAACAAGTTCCAAAGAGCTCCAGGTGTCTTAATGTCTGACAATGGAGGAGAATACTGCTCACATGAGATGAAAGCCCTTATGGCAAAGGAAGGAATTACACATGTAACCACAGTTCCTTACACGCCACAACAGAACTCCATAGCAGAGAGGAAGTTCAGATCCATTATGGAAATGACAAGGTGTATGCTGAAGGAAGCATCCCTGCCAAGGAAGATGTGGGGAGATGCTGCTTACACGGCTGTCTATCTCCAGAACAGGTTGCCAACAAAGGCAACACAGCGCACACCATTTGAACTTTGGCATGGAAAGGTACCTAGTCTGTCGCACATACGTGTATTTGGCAGTGTGTGTTACTACCACGTGCCCAAGGAACAGAGGCACAAGCTTGACTCCAGAGCACAAGCAGGTATCTTAGTGGGATATGCTGCTGGAGGCAAAGGATACAGAGTAATGGACTTACAGACAGGCAAAGTGAGTGCGCACCATGCAATTTATTTTGATGAACATGCAAAAGCAGACACAAAGAACACTGTTATTGGCTGCTCCAAGGAGTCAGAATGGACTCAAGAACTCATAAACTTTCCTTCTGAAACCCCACATGGTACTAATCTGCCTTCTAGTGTCATAGCACCCCCTACAGGCGATGCACCAGAAGACGCAGATGACCAGATCCCTGGTGGCTCCAGAGACGAAGAGGAGGACTCAGATGAGGACATGCCACCGTTGGAAGGGAGTGAGGAAGCTGATGCGGTTCAGGAACCAGAACCAGAGGTCAGACGCTCATCCAGAACCAACAGAGGTGTCCCACCAGTACGACTGTCCTACCTTGCAGGGTCGGTGTCTCCACAGGAACCTTCCACATGGGAAGAGATTCTGAAGATGCCATCTGCGCAAGCCAGTCTCTGGAAGAAGGCCGCTCAGGAGGAGATGGATGCACTGCATCAGAACCAGACGTGGACCCTGACAGAGCTCCCTCCTGGTAAGAAGGCCATTGGGTGCAAGTGGGTGTTCAAGGTTAAGAAGGGGTCAGAAGGGGAAGTGGAACGCTACAAAGCAAGGTTAGTAGCACAAGGTTTTTCACAACGTTTTGGTGAAGATTACGACGAAGTTTTCGCACCAACCGTAAGATATAGTACCGTCCGAATGCTTTTGAGCATTGCAGCCTCTAAACAATTGAACGTGAAGCACATTGACATTTGTACTGCGTTTTTACATGGGAGAATTTCAGAAGAAATATACATGAAACAACCTAAAGGTTTCACAAAACCAAATGAGACGCACCTCGTGTGTCGACTCCAGAAAGGAATCTATGGGCTTAAACAAGCGGCTAGAGCCTGGAATCAGAAATTGCACAGTATGATTGTGCAACTTGGGTACAAGCAAGGAAACGCAGATAAGTGCTTGTACACCAAGTCAAGTAATGGACAATTTTCATACATATTGGCTTTTGTCGATGATTTGATTATTGCTACTGCAAGTGATAGAGACTATACACAGATAGTAAAACACCTCAGCAAGGAGGTACAAGTAAAAGAACTTGGAGATGTCAAGTACTACTTAGGAATCCAAGTGGAAAGAGAAGAAGACGGCTCATTTCTTCTCAGCCAGAAGCAAAAGGTTCATGAACTGATTGAGTATTTGCAGATGCAAGACGCACACCCGGTTGCAACGCCCATGGCTACAGACTTCTTGAAGAATCAGCAGGATTCGAAGCTGTTGCCAGATAACAGTCAATATAGGTCGGTAATTGGTAAACTTTTGTATATGGTTACCACATGTAGACCTGACTTAGCTAATGCTGTGGGGATTCTGAGCAGAAAAGTGAATTCTCCCACTGAGCATGATTTAGCGGGGCTGAAAAGGGTGGTTAGATACCTGAAAGGTACAGTAAATTGTAAATTAAAATTGCCAGCTGTCAGAGACCCTAAGTTGGTTGGGTACACTGATGCAGATTGGGCCGGGGATAATGCTGACTATAAATCCACAAGTGGTCATGTTTTTATGTTTGGGGATGGACCTGTTGTGTGGGGAAGCTATAAACAGAGTTGTGTAGCTTTGTCTTCAACAGAGTCCGAATATGTTGCTGCTACAGAAGCATGCAGAGAAATTGCCTGGCTTGATGAACTCATCAAAGACTTTGGACTGGTGAGAAGGGAACCTGTCAGCCTGCTAGAGGACAATCAAAGTTGCCTGAAGCTGACGCAGAGTGAAAAGTTCCTAGCCAGAACCAAACACATTGGGGTCAGGTACCACTACATACGCCAGATGGTGCAAGATGGACTTGTGGAACTGTCTTATTGCTGCACCAAAGAGATGACTGCCGACATCTTGACAAAACCCTTGCCAAAAGAGAGTTTCCAGAATCTACGTGTCAAGCTGGGACTCTGGGTGGTTGAATAAAGTTGTTTATGTTTTGTATGTTGTATTTGCCTGAGAAGGGGTTTGTGGGATGTAAACACTAGAGCAGTCAAGTACAACAATGCTAGAAGGTATCTCAGTCCTCCAGCCACAACTTCCTGGTCACATGGATTGAGATATCTTCCTTTGCAAGCTAGAAGTGGGAGTGGCTTCACCTGGGAAGGTATTAGCAAAACCAACTGCCCAGCAGCCATTCTGCCTCTTTACTTCCATTCCACTCTCTCACTCGAACTGTGAGGAGGATGCTCAGTTGGCTTCCTGCCAACTGGGGCCTAGTGGACTTCTCTCCCACATGGGGAGATTCCAATTGTAAATATCTTTACTAAGAATAAGCCTGCCTTCTTTGGGATTTGTCTTGAGCTGGATATATGTGAGTAAACATTTTATATATTTTTATAGAAGACGTGTGTTGTGTCTTATTTGAAGAGGGACAAAGGGGAAATATAGTGACAAACCAGAAAACTAGATTAAGTTGATTCTAGCGAATCAAAGCAACTTCCACTGTGTGTATTTTAAAAGGGAATGTTACTCTGCTAGTTGAACTTGTTAGCACAAGTTAGGATGAGATATATTAAATTATAAATCTCCATCCACGTTCCAAAACATTCCCACAGGTTTAATCTGTCCAATGGGGTGCAGTCTAAATGAACGAGGGTCCTATATATACCTATGCACATGACCCAGAGCTTCCTCTTTTGGCTCGTGCATCAGAACACCTGCCCACCTCTCCCTATTTTTAGGGCATTTTGCGATTGACCTTGCTATGCCATCATGTGTCGCCTGACAGGGGCACGGCAGGAATTTTCCCCACTTGGCTGATTGGCTGTTGCCATTTGGGTTTCGCCTGCCGCGTAGCAAATCGTCACAACTTGTAAGGTTGCGGATAGGCTCTGGTTCAGGTGATAGGGATGGGAGAATGGTCTTGCCACCCCTATGTGAAGCGTATTCTGTTAAAGGAATCCAGGGACTCAACTTGGTTTGGTCAACCCCCCAAGCGGGGGTTGTGCCCGTGCCTGAGTCCAGGGGAGCATCTGGGGAGTGAACAGAGTCTGTTCCCGGGCTTTTCACCTGCCTCAGGTGTTCACCCTTGGCTGACCTATGATAGAGCTCTGGGTCAGCGCTATCTGCAAGGGTGCAGGGAGCTAGTCGAACCAGAGCCTATGCAACCACTCACTTTTCTGTAATCAATAAAGTTGTGACCTAAATTCTGCCAAAAACCAAAACTAAAATTTGAGTCAAATGTGTGTTTATTTAGGGGGGAGGTCTCTGGGTCTGAACATGCAACGTTGCCATATTTCAAAAAATAAAAGCCAGGACATCCCGAAAATTGTTGAGCTTTTTAAAGGAAACCCCCAAAGAAAAACGTGCCTAAGATCCAGGACAAAGCATCCTCCAGACGTCAGTTCCACCTTTGAAATCCTGGTAATGTCTGGGACTTATGGCTGCCCAGACGTATGGCAGCCCTATGTGTCAGTGTTAATTCCATCTAAAAATGACGTGAGCTGATTCCCCAGGGAGCATCTACCTTTAAAAGAGCTATTACTTATGTAGGATCCATATGTAGTTTCACCTTGGAGCTGCATTATTTTCAGCATTCTGACTTAGTGCTCTCGTATCCCTCCATGAGAGCTCTCTGATTCCACTAAGCCTGGATCCTAATGTATGAATGAATCTATTAAGAGATATAAATCTAAATGAGTAATTGCTAGTCACAAAACTACCCCGGTATCAGAAATGTCACTAAATTAATTTCACATTCTGCTCAATAAACCTTTGTACAAACTCAAGAAGAGGCCCTACGCTTACTAAGTTTTACTGTGATCCAATCTTCCTGTCCAATCATTGTAATTATGTTAATAGCGCTATAAAAGTGCTCAGATGCTGATCACTCAATGTAAGATGCTCTTACCCACAAGCGTTCAAAGGCATTCTATAAACACTGTACAGTGGGTCATATTTTAATCTCATAAAAGTTGCTCACACAGGAAAATGTCAATAACTGTTGGAAAGGATTTCAAGAAAAAGGAATAAACAACAACATTGCTTTAAAATTCCCTTTGCCCAGCACTATTCAGTCTGCTGTTCCAGGTTGCTGATTGACAGTCCCATTGCTCACTTTTCTTCCTGTTTTGAGAGCCTGCTGTTTGTGGCGCTGCAATTCAATTACAATGATTGTTCAATAAAAAATTTCAAAGTGAAATTCAGTTTGGGATAGTAAATAAATAGACGGAATTAAATTGCAACAATAAAGAAGAGAGATTCATTAAGGTTCATTGTTTGCATCTGATTGTTAAATGATTTCTGAATTACTCACATCAGGCATATGCTGTACCATTCATAGCTGAGTAAACTGAGTTTATCTGCCATCACATTAAAGTTCACTATTACATCACCTGTAAAAGCAAGATAAGGAAAATATTTAGCATACATTTGCATTAAGGTCTACGATTCTGAATTCTGGAGGGAGACGAATTGCAAAACAAGGTGGAAATGCGGAGAATTGAACTTAAGACTGGAAAAATGAGAAACTGAGAGTAACTGGAAGTGATATCATTGTACAGAACAACCAGTCCTGAATAAATATTCTTTGGACCTAAAAGTTTGAGTAACTCAAACCAGTGACAAATGTTCTCTTTCTCAGCAAGCTGCTTGAGCACCTGGCTCCTGATCAGATGCAAGTTCTCTTGGATGAAATTGATTTTCTGGATCTATTTCAACTGAGGTGCAGTTCTAATTTCAGCACTAAAAAGGGTAAAGGACCCTTGACAGTTAAGTCCAGTCATGAACGACTCTGGGGTTGCGGCATTCATCTTGCTTTACTGGCCAAGGGAGCCGACGTTTGTCCACAGACAGTTTTTCCAGGTCATGTGGCCAGCATGAAGAAGAAGAAGAAGAAGAGTTTGGATTTGATATCCCGCTTTATCACTACCCGAAAGAGTCTCAAAGCAGCTAACATTCTCCTTTCCCTTCCTCCCCCACAACAAACACTCTGTGAGGTGAGTGGGGCTGAGAGACTTCAGAGAAGTGTGACTAGCCCAAGGTCACCCAGCAGCTGCATTTGGAGGAGTGGAGACGCGAACCCGGTTCCCCAGATTACGAGTCTACCGTTCTTAACCACTACACCACACTGGCTAAGCCGCTTCTGGCGAAACCAGAGCACCACACGGAAACGCCGTTTACCTTCCCGCTGGAGCAGTACCTATTTATCTACTTGCACTTTGAAGTGCTTTTGAACTGCTAGGTTGGCAGGAGCAGGGACCGAGCAACGGGAGTTCACCCCGTCGCGGGGATTTGAACCACCGACCTTCTGATCGGCAAGCCCTAGGCTCAGTGGTTTACACCACAGCGCCACCCACGTCCCTAATTTCAGCACTAGGACTGCCTCAAAAATCCTGTACAATTATCTGTATTGAGAAGCAGATGGGGTGGGGTGGGGTGATGATTGCAACCCTGTTAATTGTCCTTGTTCTTTCAGAAGCTTTCAGCACAATTGATCATAGTTTCCTTCTAGGATAGATGCCTGCGATGGGGCAAAGACCATCTCTTTGCAGGCGTTCCACTCCTACTTGGATCTACAGTCCCAGGAAATAGTGCTAGGGGATTTTTGTTTGACCTCATGAAATCTATGGTTCTGTAGAGCTCAGTCTTATCACATTTGCTATTGAAGTAATCAACCTGAAACCATGGGGTGGAGTCATCCAGACTTTCAGAGTGTATTGCTATCTGTATGATTTAAGCACCCAATTCTTAAGCTCTACACCTTGCTGGGGGGTATAGCTGTCAACTTTCGGATTTGAAAATAAGGGATTTTTTCAAACTTTCGGATTTGAAAATAAGGGATGCCGCAAGGGCGGTGCAATGGCACCAAGTAGCCTCGCCACCCTACACTCCAGAGGCTGCGCGTGAACAGGTGAGCGAAAGAGCTAGCGCATAGACAGCAGGCAGGCTGTCTGTCTGGTTGGGCCATGAGGGTCTCGGTGCACAAGGCATGCAAGCTCTGTCCCCATTCTGTCTCAGACTCCTTATTGGCAGCCAAGCAACACAGCTGAGGAGCCTCCCTGGCCGGCAGGAAGGGAGAGGGGCTGCTTCCTTTGAAATCCGGGAAATTTAAGGGATATCAACAATCCAGATAGCAGCGGGAAATGGCATTGGAATAAGGGAGTTTCCCGCAAAAAAAGGGAGGGTTGACAGCTATGCTGGGGGGGGGGGGGTGAGAACCCGCTCATTGATCCAGCTGAAATTACACAGGTCAAATGGGCATAAAATGAGAGATTACTGTATGATTGGGGAACGAGACTCAAATTGATGTCTAATATTTGCAGATCCTGTTTTGCTATTGGGTAATAAGAGGGTTAAAGTGTCTGTAAGAAATAGAAAGTCTTCATGGTAATCACAGATCTCAACTTTTCACTATATAAAATTGAATGCAGATGTAGGTGCTTAAACTAGTATTCTTCTGTCTGAAGCAGCCAAACTGCAGCAGAGTCATTTCAGAGCCAAAGTCAGAATCTATACAGATCTATTCTGGGGTAAGTTCTTGCCGGGTCACCCTGCAACTGTTAAGAACTTTACTACACATTATTTGCAGATTTACAATTATGGGAATTTGTGCTGCAAAGTGGTCATTTGTAACCATTCTAAGACATTTAGGATTCCCCCCAGGAAAAAACAAGAGTTGTGTACATACAAGAAGGCAGTGGAAAATTGGAAAGGCAGCTTTGATATTATTGCGTAAGATTTTGAATACATCCAACAGTGGAAAAAAGTTAGTAACATAAAATGCTACTAAGGTAGGAGGAAACCTATCTAATATTTTTAGTGCTGTGCAAATATTACATTTTCTGAGGCTAAGGAAGTGGAGGGCTTAAATGTTAATTCAAACTCAAACATCAGGATTCACTTGAGAAGCTTTATGACTAATTGGCAAGTCTGCGTAGTCAAACTGTTGATAGCTGAATAGCTGAGGTTTTGACTGATATTTAGAAAGCCCTGACATTCTGGATCATTGAAATACAGGCATGGTAATGCAATCAGTCTTTCTCTTCTATTGTGAATTAAAAGCCTGAGCTGATTGTTAGCTTAACACATTTGATTTAATTTCATTTTTCCAGTCCTGATATTCTCCCCTCATCCCCACCCCTCTAGATTTATCAGGTGTCCATTTTTCCTGCATTTTTTCTGACATGCATGATCTGGTATATCTTCTTTAATGCTTGTCTACTGTGCAAACCCAATGGTAAGCTCTGGGTGACTTGGGACCCAAATACTTGAAGAAACATCTCTGCCTGTATCAACCTGCCTGAGCCCTTAGATTTGCAGCAGAGGCCCTTCAAAAGGTTCTGCCAGAATCATTGGTGCACTTAAGATAGATCTTTTTCTGTGGTGGCATCCCAACTGCAGATTTCCTTCCCATTAGAAACATGGCTGGCATTATACGTGTTTTCATGCCAGCTGAAAACATATCTTTCACCAAGATATTTGGGAGTGTTGAGTCAGTGATGGCCATTTGTAAGGAGGGACTTCTTTCTACTCTTAGCTTGGCATGGGATTTAGTAACGGTTTCACAACATTTTATAGTTTTAATAAATTATATGTGTAAAACTACCTTGAGGTAATTTATGATGGAGACCAATGTATAATTGTATTGATTTAATTAATAAAAAATAAAGGTTGGTGAATAATAATAATAATTTATAAAATCTCAGTTCAATCCCTGGAAATAACATATCTTTAAAATATTCTGATTACTGTAATATATTTTCTTAAAAGTTCCAGAACAGTTCATATATTCATCTGAATGTCATTCCTTGGTTAGATATTTCTCATCCCCTTACATGTGGCTGTACTTAGTATCTGGCCTTTAGCATTCCTTGCTGTTTTTTTTATCATTTTATCTATATAAACTTTCATCTAAATGTAGTTTGATGCCTGGAAAATGCTTTGTTTGAAGCCTTTGAAGAAAAAAGTGGTTTCTGGAAAGTGATCTCTGTATCATAAGAGTCTTGTGTTCTTGCTGTTGTGTAAATAAGCCCTATTCTTGTTAGATGGTGGAGAAAGAGTCACAAAACTCACAGCTACTTGAATTTCTATTGTTGTTGTTGTTGTTCAGTCGTTCAGTCGTGTCCTACTCTTCGTGACCCCATGGACCAGAGCACGCCAGGCACGCCTATTCTTCACTGCCTCTCGCAGTTTGGCCAAACTCATGTTAGTAGCTTCGAGAACACTGTCCAACCATCTCATCCTCTGCCATCCCCTTCTCCTTGTGCCCTCAACCTTTCCCAACGTCAGGGTCTTTTCTAGGGAGTCTTCTCTTCTCATGAGGTGGCCAAAGTACTGGAGCCTCAACTTCAGGATCTGTCCTTCTAGTGAGCACTCAGGGCTGATTTATTTAAGAATGGATAGGTTCGATCTTCTTGCAATCCATGGGACTCTCAAGAGTCTCCTCCAGCACCAGAATTCAAAAGCATCAATTCTTCGGCGATCAGCCTTCTTTATGGTCCAGCTCTCACTTCTGTACATTACTACTGGGAAAACCATAGCTTTAACTATATGGACCTTTGTTGGCAAGGTGATGTCTTTGCTTTTTAAGATGCTGTCTAGGTTTGTCATTGCTTTTCTTCCAAGAAGCAGGCGTCTTCTAATTTCGTGACTGCTGTCACCATCTGCAGTGATCATGGAACCCAAGAAAGTGAAATCTCTCACTGCCTCCATTTCTTCCCCTTCTATTTGCCAGGAGGTGATGGGACCAGTGGCCATGATCTTAGTTTTTTTGAATTTCTATTATTTTTTGAATTTCTATTAGCTACAGACAATTCAAATGAACATCACTGAAATATGCTCTGGAATGTTCAGATAGGAGGGATGTGGGAAAGTTCTCAGTTAATAAAATATTCCTTCTACTATCCAACATGCAAACCCCCAGCCACGAAGGTAAAAAAGTAAATAAATTTTAAAAAATCTCCTTAACCTGACACTCACCAGCTGGCATCTTGGATTTGCAATGGCCAACAGCCAGCTCGCTGTCATTCCCTCAGTCACAGTGGAATGGAGAACAAGATTCTTGCTGTATATACATAGCCGCTTCTATTTGTAGTCTGCCCCAGGAATAAACTAATTGCTGCTGTAAAACACTTATTCCCACCTTAGCTCAAATCCATCTATAAACCCAGGGAGAGGGGAAAATGAAAAGGAGTGCCAGCTGGCCTTTTGGCATTGACTAGCCAATTAGTACTTGGCTGCCAATTAGCTGCTCACCCTGGAATAGTTAAGGATGAAGAAGAGTTAGCCGACATGTAAATATGATTCAACATCTAGTATGCAGCTACATCACGTTTCACTGAGGAGACTCACAAAAATGAGACGTAAGTGGGACCTGCAATGAAAGGTTGCAATGGCCTATTCAGGTTTAAGCGAGCCAATAATGTCCTCTACTAGGATGCTCCATTCCATCCCACCTTCAGCCAAGCTGAGCAAAAGAAAAGAATGGGCAAGCTTTGCATGCAAGAAGTCCCAGCTTATAGAATCATGGAATCATAGAGTTGGAAGAGACCACAAGGGCCATCCAGTCCAACCCCCTGCCAAGCAGGAAACACCATCAAAGCATTCCTGACAGGTGGCTGTCAAGCCTCTGCTTAAAGACCCCCAAAGAAGGAGACTCCACCACACTCCTTGGCAGCAAATTCCACTGTCAAACAGCTCTTACTGTCAGGAAGTTCTTTCTAATGTTTAGGTGGAATCTTCTTTCTTGTAGTTTGAATCCATTGCCCCATGTCCACTTCTCTGGAACAGCAGAAAACAACCTTTCTCCCTCCTCTATATGACATCCTTTTATATATTTGAACATGGCTATCATATCACCCCTTAACCTTCTCTTCTCCAGGCTAAACATACCCAGCTCCCTAAGCTGTTCCTCATAAGGCATTGTTTCCAGGCCTTTGACCATTTTGGTTGCCCTCCTCTGGACAGGTTCCAGCTTGTCAGTTTCCTTCTTGAACTGTGGTGCCCAGAACTGGACACAGTATTCCAGGTGAGGTCAGACCAGAGCGGAATACAGTGGTACTATTACTTCCCTTGATCTAGATGCTATACTCCTATTGATGCAGCCCAGAATTGCATTGGCTTTTTTAGCTGCTGCATCACACTGTTGACTCATGTCAAGTTTGTGGTCTACCAAGACTCCTAGATCCTTTTCACATGTACTGCTCTCAAGCCAGGTGTCTCCTAGGTAGGGCTGGTTGAGCCTCTGGTCTGAAACATCTACTGGAGGGTCACAGGCTCCCCATCCCTGCCACTGATTATATGTCTTAGATCAGTCTTTCTCAACCTTGGTTCCCCAGATGTCATTGGACTACAACTCCCATGATCAATGGTCCTGCAAACTAGACATGATGGGAGTTGTAGTCCAACAACATCTGGGGATCCAAAGCTGAGAAAGCCTGCCCTAGGTGATTTTCACTGCCCTTCCCCCCCCCAAAAAAGCATATTGAACAGTTAAGTAAAAGCCACTTTCAATTTTGTTTCACTTTGAGTTGATTAAACAAATTAATAAAAAGTTTAATTCCACCCCATTTTTCACCCAGAAGTTAGTGAGTCACCATGGTGAAATTGAATAAGTATGCACCAATGAAAGCAGCCTGGTGATTATGTTTAAAAACAAAAAAGGAGTAATTAAGATCCTTGGGTGTTGGCCTCCCATCTGCTCATTTGGAATTCAGGTTTTAATTGTTCTCTGCTTTTCTGTGTTGTGTGCAGCCCTGAGCTTCCCATCAGGTGCTCATTAATTAATTAATAATTGATATGAGTCATCCTAACACTATCATAAACTTCCCTTCTTCATTTAGGCTACCCAATCTACCATCTGTTGTTGGAAGGAAATATTTCAGGTAGTGAACGTGCTCATCAGTACTCTTGAAAATTGTGCTCCCTTGGTAAAATAAAAAAAATAAAGATATGTAAATTTGTTGAAAATACGATCACGGCATTTTACACCTAGGAATAATGGGTTTTCTTGATCATGAAGCTATGACTTTAATAAAATGGATTAGGCTATGTGACTTCATAAGTTAAATTTCAAACGTATGATTACTTAGAAAATCATTCAGTTTAAGTTTATGTAATTTAATTATGTTTTCCTTGTCCAGCTGTAAGCTGTTCTCAGTTTTCAATCAATTGGTCATAGTGTGAGATATGGAAGGGGAGAAACCCATTAGGGATGGGCTGAACTGCAGATTCCATGCAGTTTCATTCTGGCTGGCACTTGTTTCATCCTCCCCCCCCCCTTTTTGTTTTGGTTCCCCCAGCCTCCTTTTGAGTACCACTTCATCCTGCTGTATGCAGTTTGAATGCCCTTTTCTGTAAAGTACACACTTCTCAATGCTTCTCAATGCATTCATTAGTAGAATGCACACTTTGTTTGCATTTTGTGTTTTATGCATAGCTGTCAACCCTCCCTTTTTTGCGGGAAACTCCCTTATTCCAATGCTGTTTCCCGCTGCTATCCCGGATTGTTGATATCCCTTAAATTTCCCGGATTTCCAAGGAAGCAGCTCCTCTCCCTCCCTGCTGGCCAGGGAGGCTCCTCAGCTGCGTTGCTCGGCTGCCAATAAGGAGTCTGAGACCGACTGGGGGCGGAGCTTGCATGCCTTGTGCAGCCAGACCCTCACGCCCAACCAGACAGACAGCCTGCCTGCTGTCTATGCTCTCGCTCTTTCGCTCACCCGTTTGCGCGCAGCCTCTGGAGCGCAGGGTGGCGAGGCTACTTGGTGCCATTGCACCGCCCTCGCGGTATCCCTTATTTTCAAATCCGAAAGTTTTGGAAAATCCCTTATTTTCAAATCCGAAAGCTGACAGCTATGGTTTTATGCACACTTCTCTGCACTGAAAATGGATTGCAGTACCTGAAGATATAAGGACGCGGGTGGCCCTGTGGTCTAAACCCTCTTGGACTTGCCGATCGGAAGGTCAGCGGTTCGAATCCCCGCGACGGGGTGAGCTCCCGTTGCTCGGTCCCAGCTCCTGCCCACCTAACAGTTCGAAACCACATCAAAGTGCAAGTAGATAAATAGGTACCGCTCTGGCAGGAAGGTAAACAGCGTTTCCGTGCGCTGCTCTGGTTCGCCAGAAGCGGCTTAATCATGCTGGCCAGCCAGAAAAACTGTCTGCAGACAAATGCTGGCTCCCTTATCCTATAGAGCATTATGAGCACCGCAACCCCAGTCGTCCGTGACTGGACCTAACAGTCAGGGGTACCTTTACCTTTACCTGAAGATATAAGTAATCCAACTGGGAGTTGAACACTGATCCATAAGGAAGTTCAACAACATTGGACTGGATTAGTCCGCTGTGAAAAGGCAGACCAAACTAACTCCTCCCCTATTCCAAAATCCATGCAGACTTTTTTTCCATTTCAAAACTGAAGTACTCTATTTTATATACTTTCTAATACATTGTCCTTACCCGTCTCCAATAGAAGAAAACAGGAGGGAACATTGAATTTCTGATGTTCCCCCTTTTGTATATAGCCTATGCAAGTAAAACAAAACGGTTATCTTTTGGGGAGAAATCTATTTTTTGGTGGGTTGTTTTTTGGGGGGAGGGATTTATAGATGTCGTCGTATCCCAACAATTTGAATGTCAGTGTATCTGAAGAAGTTTGCATGCACACGAAAGCTCATGCCAAGAGCAAACTTAGTTGGTCTCTAAGGTGCTACTGGAAGGATTTTTTTATTTTTTTATTTTGTTTTGACCAAGAATAAAATGGTTAATCTTGCTGCTGTGGGCAATTATCCCAAACATTCCACATCACCTGTTCCTGAGGAATTTATTTCCTCAGACTTTTAAAGAAGAACAATCTGAGTGAGAGACTGCTGGTGTCCTTCTACCGAGGCTCCATAGAGAGCATTCTTATATACTGTATTTGTGCTTGGTTCTCCAGCTGCACAGCCAGGGAGAAGAAGATATTTCAGAAGGTCATAACCACAGCCCAAAATATTATTGGTCATCCTCTCCCATCTCTGGAAGAACTATACAGTTCCCGTTGCCTTGAAAAGGTTAACAATATTTTAAAGGATTTTTGGTCGACAAGGATAAGGTCTTTTTTTCGTCTCCATAATCTGTCTACAATGTATCTTTTTTATCTGACGAAGTCATTGTTAAGGCTACATGTAATAAATTTTAATACTATTATGTAGATATATGTGTAAAGGCTAAGTCCTCACAATAAACTTTATAATATTAATAATAATAATAATTTATTATTTATACCCCGCCCATCTGGCCACTCTGGGCGGCTTCCAACAGAACATTAAAATACAATAATCTATTAAACATTAAAAGCCTCCCTAAACAGGGCTGCCTTCAGATGTCTTCTAAAGGTCTGATAGTTGTTGTTCTCTTTGACATCTGAAGGGAGGGCGTTCCACAGGGCGGGCGCCACTACCGAGAAGGCCCTCTACCTGGTTCACTGTAACTTGGCTTCTCGTAGTGAAGGAACCGCCAGAAGGCCCTCGGCACTGGACCTCAGTGTCCGGGTAGAATGATGGGGGTGGAGACGCTCCTTCACGTATACTGGACCGAAGCCATTTAGGGCTTTAAAGGTCAGCACCAACACTTTGAATTGTGCTCGGAAACGTACTGCGAGCCAATGTAGGTCTTTCAAGACTGGTGTTATGTGGTCTTGGCAGCCACTCCCAGTCACCAGTCTAGCTGCCGCATTCTGGATTAGTTGTAGTTTCCGGGTCACGTTCAAAGGTAGCCCCACGTAGAGCACATTGCAGTAATCCAAGTGAGAGATAACTAGAGCTCGCACCACTCTGGCGAGACAGTCAGCGGGCAGGGAGGGTCTCAGCCTGCGTACCAGATGGAGCTGGTAGACAGCCGCCCTGGATACAGAACTGACCTGCGCCTCCATGGACAGCTGTGAGTCCAGAATGACTCCCAGGCTGCGCACCTGGTCCTTCAGGGGCACAGTTACCCCATTCAGGACCAGGGAGTCCTCCACACCTGCCCGCCTCCTGTCCCCCCAAAACAGTACTTCTGTCTTGTCAGGATTCAACCTCAATCTCAATTTATTCTGATTCTGACTAAGCAGCAAATGTGGTTGCCTGCTAGCCTTACTCATCCACATCCATGCACTGCCCTGGCTGCTAGAATGAGTTTCCATATCTACAGCTTCTCTTCCGAGGGAAAAGGTTACAATTTTGTGCAGACAAGTGTTGTTTGGACGAAAAAATGCTCTGGGGATGTTCTGTGGATATACAAGAACATGTCAGCGGCAAAGTGTAAATAAAGGTACATGTTTTTCACATCTCTATCTGGTCCTTGGTGACAAACTAATGCATTTCCAGAAGTTCTTCCACTGAGCTATTTTGGTGCTGAACAGATACCTCAGGTTCATCTGAAAACAAGTGGGGTACTATGGGAGTGTGGCTGGGAAAATGACCTGATCTTGATTCTAACTGTGACATAGAGCGCTGGCTGAGGGTCCACAGATTGTTCCTCTCAACCCCCTATTGTGTTTCTTTTTCAGTGCAACTTTGGCTTTTTCAAGAAGCTGACTAGTAGTTGTCTTCCTGCAAATAGCGTACTAAATTCCTGACAAACATTTTAAGTAAATTCTGTCTTCTCAGTTGAATTTAAGCCTCTCTCTCTCTCTCTCTCTCTCTCTCTCTGTGTGTGTGTGTGTGTGTGTGTACTCCTGAGGATGGAATTCAACACAGCACTAAAGTGAATTTTCTGTCAGTATAAGCATCTCTGCTTGTCCAATGGCACAACCTCCCTCTCCACACACAGCCAGCACACTGTTCTGAGGCTCTCCAGAGTGGATTTGGGAGAGGTATGGGGGTGCACAGTGGGAGGAGAAGGGGTGAACAGCCTCATTGTGCTTGTTGTTGTTGTTCAGTCGTTCAGTCGTGTCCGACTCTTCGTGACCCCATGGACCAGAGCACGCCAGGCACGCCTATCCTTCACTGCCTCATGCAGTTTGGCCAAACTCATGTTAGTAGCTTCGAGAACACTGTCCAACCATCTCATCCTCTGCTACTAGCTACGGTTACCAGATTTTTTTCAATGAATCCAGGGACACTTTTCAACTTCAATGGATTTTGTATGGGGGCTGGTTTGTAAATCCGGGGACTGTCCCCGGGAAACGGGGTCGTCTGGTAACCTTATGCTAGCAGAACAGGTTAGTTGAAACCAGCTCAGAGTTACTTAGATTGGATTAATTACTCAATTCATAAAGTTAACTAAAATGAATTCAGTAGGAAGAGATAATCAGTTGATTATTTGATTATCCCTCCTAGATGTCTCCTCTTTTGCTTAAAGGGAAAGCAAAATGAATTATTGATTGATGGGCTCTTTTATTTTTATTTTTTATTGATTGATTGATTGATTGGCTGGCTGGCTGGCTTATAAGGAACAGAACAAGAAACAAAAACAGTTTAACATTAAATAATAACAAAAACAACAAGAAAGGTATAATGCAGCATAAAAACACAAGTCACAGAGAATAAAATACAGTAATCCCTTTTATCAGATGATAGGATTTTCACAAATTGATATTGTATAAAGTGAGATTATGAGTTGTCACAGAAATAATGCAAAATATATGAACTCCCTCTTAGCATTATTGTTTTATTATCTTCCAAGCAAAATGCCTATCAGGAAACAGTTCTGGGACAGGGGGCAATGGAACAAAAAATGGTTTTATTTAGTCATATCTGCATAGATTGCTGTACCATTCGGTATGTTATATATATATATAAAACATTTCCTGAAATAGAATTTTTTGTATTCCTGAATTGTGTGTGTACATAATGCAACAGAGATCTTTCTTGTCTCTCTTCGTTTCACTACATTAGTGATGAATCTACAACACCGACTTGATAAAAATAAATAAATGGGCATGGTCTGTGGGGAACAGTTTATTTGTAATGAGACACAAATGTTTCCAGGATTTATGAGACCTGGTTGCAATTCGTTCATTATAAATGAGGTTTACGGCTGAGTTGAGAAGTTTTGTCACAGCAAAGAGAATTGTGCCACAGCTAATCTCACTTCCAATAAATATATGCGGCCACCAGCCTACAAGAATAGTTCTCAAAACTCCTTTAGTTTCAGTCGTAATAGTTGTTGTTGTTTTATTATTATTAATAAAAATACTAATGCTAGATAAATGTGGAGTTAGTGTGAAGCTAATTTCAGACTATGCCCATTATGCACATTGTGACCCAAACCATCCCAAACAAAACCTTTTTTTTGCTTCTGAAAGTGATGCTTGGGTTCAGGTTGTGTTCTAAATGCACAGCACAATATTGCATTGCTTTGCAAAATCTCTTGACATTTAACATATCTTCATAATTCAAAGCAGGATTGATTACAAATTAATGTGTTTCTTCTGCACCTGCATGTGGTTGGCATTCAGCAGTCAATCTTCACCATCTTTACACATGCTCAGATTTTGGGTGCTGTAATCCTTTAGTTAAAGCTATGGTTTTCCCAGTAGTGATGTATGGAAGTATGAGCTGAACTATAAAGAAGGCTGATCGCCGAAGAATTGATGCTTTTGAATTATTTTGCTGGAGGAGACTCATTCTGAAGGAAATCAGCCCTGAGTGCTCACTGGAAGGACAGATCCTGAAGCTGAGGCTCCAATACTTTGGCCACCTCATGAGAAGAGAAGACTCCCTGGAAAAGACCCTGATGTTGGGAAAGATGGAGGGCACAAGGAGAAGGGGACAACAGAGGATGAGATGGTTGGACAGTGTTCTCGAAGCTACCAACATGAGTCTGACCAAACTGCGGGAGGCAGTGGAAGACAGGAGTGCCTGGCGTGCTCTGGTCCATGGGGTCACGAAGAGTTGGACACGACTAAACGACTAAACAACAACAATAGTCCTTTAGTTACCAAAGTCTTATATGCAATGCACTTGATCAGAATTATATAAATTTAACCCTTAAGTTAACCTTTGCCAATCTTCTAAATTAGGATCTGAAACTCTACAATGATCACATCACATGCCAAAGGTGTGAAGAACGCCTGGCTGCGAATAAAGAAGGAAATGGCTGCAGTTGCATACAGCCGTGGGGTGAGGGTTTCACTATTAGTTAGATTGATTTGAATAGTCAACCGAGATTTATATATATATGTTTCCACTGCTAGATTTTCACTAATGCAGACTAACATTAAATTCCATGAAATGCAATACCAGTTAAAACTCATAAGGCTTCATTGCAAGCTATGCAGCTATCACTCTTATTTTTTATCTTAAGCTGCAAATGATAATTAAAAAAGGAAATTTGAATACTTTGCATTAATATGTCCTGTTTGCCCCGAGGCAGTAATTATAACAATCCAGGCAGCATTGAATCAAAACAAACAAATAATTGTGAGCCCATGCTTAAAATGCCTGCATGTCTTCTATATTGCAGGGATGAAGAACCAGAAAAGAAAAATATTCATTATGTAGTCAAAAGCTATATAACATGTAATTATGAAGATAGTATAGAAAGCAATTATCAATCAGATAGGTAGGTATTATATTTACATATATGATAAATAACTGGACACAGGAAGGTGTTATGATCTATGACACCAGGGAAGCTAATTATGGTAATTAATTTAATATCTCATTATAGAAAACTGAAACATTATGCGACTGTGGGGAGAGTTGAGTAATGCATCCTAGAATATCCTGGAAATAGATTTCTTTTTGCTGTGGTAAACTTTTTATTTTATTTTTTTAAGCAACATGACAACGGAAAACATTAATGTCTACTGGTCTGTTTTCTTCCACATAAGATTGTGCTCTAAGGCTTCATTTCTATACACACTGACCTGGGAATAGGTCCCACTGAATGACAATGAATTTAGTCTGCACATTTGCAACATACATAATTGATTGCACTGCATACAATAGTATTTTGCCATTCAAACTGTGAGTTCTTCTTCTTCCTGAGTTTTATAAGTGAATAACCAGTCAGTTCCTAGATGAAAGAGGCCTGAGTTCAAATCCTTCCTCTGCCATGAAACTAACTGTGTAACCTTGAGTATGTCAAAAACAAAACAAAAAACAAAAACAAACAAACCCACACACCTCTTCTTTGTTGGGATAAAATAGTATGGCCATATGTATGCAGGCTTCAGCACTTTTAACTGAAGCCTGGGGCATAAGTGTATGCTAACAAGGTGCATGAAGACCAACAATCAGGGAGAAATCCAGGTCAGTTCACATTTAAAAGCAACTAAATCTAAATTGCACTTTCTGAAAAAGTATGCAAACCAACGCATAGCCATCCCATCCTTTGAAACTTTGCAGTGCAGTTCTCCAGTCAAATAATGTGCACAAAATTCCATATACCAGTGTAAAGTATGCAAATACACACTAGTGAAAATAACACACACAAACATGTATATTAGGGGAAATTGTTTTGTAAAAATGTGCCTCTTAGGCAAAATTGCATACAAAAGTGTATATGCTGTGTCAGGAATGAGCCAGCTCCCAGTGAAGATTTGCAGCCAACTGAAGAAAGCAGCCAGGAACAGAGAGGGTTAACTTTCATGTAGGATGAACAGTAGAGAGAGCTAACTCCCCCGCCCCTTGGAATGCCGGTTGATAAGGGAACGACTGCGAGCGGGCTGGAACCCAGCCAAAGCTCTCCGGAAGTTCAACCAGGCCGAATCAGAGACGGAAGTAGTCTGTCAGACCAGGAAGAGGTTGGAACTGATACAATCTCAGTTAAGGGGTGGGCTGTCAGACCAGAAAAAAAGCAAGAGATGCAAGGGTCAAAAATTCAAAATCTTCTGTAGAATCCAGAAACAGTCTTCAAAAGGGTCATCTTGACTGATGATGCCGGAGGCTATGCTACAGCCGCCAGGAGCTATCTTTGTTTTTGCAATAAATCCTCCTTTTTAATTAATGGCACTTACTGTGTTATCAAGCCGGGAACCTGGACGCATGACATGCTGGGAGAAATGCAAGTTTTCTAAAAAAGAGGGGGAATGCAAATTTATGTGGCGATGTGGAGAACTGAACTTAAGAATGGGAAAATGAGAAACTGCCCTTCTCCTAGCAAAGGGTGAGGAAGAGAAGGGAAGGGAGAGGAGCATGGGTGTAGCTAGAGGGGCAGAGGGGCAGCTAACCCCCTAAATTAATAAAAATCAACAAAAATAGCTAACTGAGGTTCTCCCACCACCACCACAAAAGCCTGCCCCCTAACATAAATCCTGGCTACGCCCATGGAGGGGAGGGTTGGTTTTGTTTTGTTTTAATGTTTTTTTTAAAAAACAAACAAACCATAAATTAGCAATTGCACTCATGGAAGAGTGATTGAATACAGTGCCTTAAAGTTTTCAGAGCATCATGTACCATTACAGAATGCTGCTACCTGAAGGAGGACTACTATGCTGGTATCTAAAGTAATCTATATATCATGGCAGTTATACTGAACATAGTATAGGATTGCCCTTCTAAGCAAACATGCCCAAACATTGCATTGATAATAGGCAACCAATAGTGGTTCATTGCCCGTGAGCTATGCTCTCTATTTCAGCCTATTGTTACATTAGAGAAATATTTCCTAATATACTGCAGTTTCCATGTTTTCAACAGGCACCTTTTGCTCGGCATGTACTGAAAACTATACGCCAAGGTGGATTTGACTGGTTAATTTCAACCTCTGCAGCAACATTCTGAAGATTATGTAATTTTGCAGCAATTGATTGCAGCTAAAGTGTACGGTATGCGGCTTGTCAAAACTTCATTTCACAGTTCATCATACCCTGAGCTTCTCTGTTTAGCCTATTTATATCTGCAGAATACCACACGCTGTATTCCTCAATTAAAGGTGCCTTTTCAGAATAAACTGGGTTTTCTGTCCACATCAATTTAAGGACATCTCTTACAAATAAGGTTTGAAGTGAAGATCACACACAAAAAAACACTTCTTGCTCTATATTTGAATCTTTCAGAAACAAAATATTCATTGTCACTGGAGCCAAGAATTGAGACTTGTGAAAAAGAGTTCAGATTAGCTATGGCTACAACTCTATTCATTTTGTTGATCCACCCTACCCTTTCAACAACATTGATGGAAGTAGGACCCAATTTTCCTTATGGAAGATTAAGCCATTGAAATTCTGTCTCCCACAAATTCAACCCTCAAATAACTCATTCATATTCTGGGAATACACTTGGGTTCCAATCTGGCTCTAGAGTCCCAAGTGGTTTCCTCAGGTAAAAGGTAAAGGTAAAGGTACCCCTGACCGTTAGGTCCAGTCGTGGACGACTCTGGGGTTGCAGTGCTCATCTTGCTTTATAGGCTGAGGGAGCCGGTGTTTGTCCGCAGACAGTTTCCGGGTCATGTGGCCAGCATGACTAGGCCACTTCTGGCGAACCAGAGCAGCTCACAGAAATGCCGTTTACCTTCCTGCCAGAGCGGTACCTATTTATCTACTTGCACTTTGACGTGCTTTCAAACTACTAGGTGGGCAGGAGCTGGGACTGAGCAACGGGAGCTCACCCCATCGCAGGGATTTGAACCACCGACCTTCTGATTGGCAAGCCCTAGGGCTCAGTGGTTTAGACCACAACACCACCCACATCCCATGTTTCTGCAGGTAGGAGTGCTTATTTTCATTTTGGGGTGGTTCACCAGCTCTGGCAATTTCTAGACTATGGTAGCATGGACCCAGTTGTCCATGCTCTAGAGACCTCCCACCTGGAGACTACTACAAATCATTATGCATGGGGCTGCCCTTGAAAACAGTCTACCTGTGCCCTGCAGGTAGCACAGAATGCAACTGCTAAATTGGTATATGGGACAGCCTGATGGGACCATGTGCCATTGATCCGTAAAGTGCTGCACTGACTGCTAGTGAGCCACCAGGCCCAATTCAAGATGTTAGTACAAATCCGCAAACAGCTTGGCACCTGAGGACCCAAAAGATCACTGTTCCTTATATGAACCATCTCACGACCTACAATTGGCAGAGGAGGCCCTGTTGGTGGTACCAACACGTCATGCTGCCTTTTATGCCCAACTTTGCAGGCCTTTTTCCACCTGGCCTCAGCAGGTGGACTGACTCCAGCTACAAAAGCTGTGGCTGCTGAACAGACTCTTGGACTGTGGTATTGTTTAAGGAGTTTGATGGGGGCTTTTTATTGTTATTGATATTAATTGTTGTATCTTTATTATTATTATTATAATTTGCTTGGAAATTGTTCAGTTTGGTTGTTTGTGCTTTGATGTTTATTGTCTATGGTTCTTTTTTTGATATGTTGTAATTATATACTTTTCCATGCTGTAAGCCACCTTGACCATGGCTGGAACTGTGGCAAGGTGGCATCCAAATGAAATTATGTATGTATGTATGTATGTATGTATGTATGTATGTTCTGGTCCCACCACAAGAGGAAGGAGATCACTCTCCTCACCTGCCAGCTATGAAGTCCTGCAGGAACCATTTCAGATCAGCAAGGAATATTTCACACCCTCTAAATAAAAGTGCACCTCGTATTGCCAGTAAGTTCTGGTAATGAGTATCTACTAGGAATCAGCCACAAGTGCAATTTTTCAACTTAGATCTCCAGTGCTGGAAGATAGGAAGGCATAGATGGCTCTGGTTATTTTGCTAAGCCAACATTCCATAGGCTCTGTAGAATCCTCTCTGGGTCCACCCTCAATATGGGCACCAGGGTTTAGATTTAAGGTAAAGGTAAAGGGACCCCTGACCATTAGGTCCAGTTGTGTCCAACTCTGGGGTTGCGGCGCTCATCTCGCTTTATTGGCCAAGGGAGCCGGCGTACAGCTTCCAGGTCATGTGGCCAGCATGACAAAGCCGCTTCTGGTGAACCAGAGCAGCGCATGGAAACGCCGTTTACCTTCCCACCAGAGCGGTTCCTATTTATCTGCTTGCACTTTGATGTGCTTTCGAACTGCTAGGTGGGCAGGAGCAGGGACCAAGCAACGGGAGCTCACCCCGTCACAGGGATTCGAACCGCCGACCTTCTGATCAGCAAGCCCTAGGCTCTGTGGTTTAACCCACAGTGCCACCTGGGTCCCGGGTTTAGATTTACTCTACCTCAAATGAGACCATGTATCAGCAATGCTATTATCTAACCTAGGTACATGCTTAGCAATTAACAAAATATTGAACAGCAGGCATTGCAAAACAAATGCCCTGTCCAAACTCATCACCTATGGGGACTTGGATGTTTGGGAATTAATGATGCAGGTGCTCAATTGATTGTTGCACCAGAAATGCACTGTAGCATCAGATAAATTGTCTTCCCAGACATGAGTTGCTACCACTATTGAGAATAATTCTGAGTGTATGAGGTCCCTTTCAGCCCATCCAACTCCCATCACTGAGGCCAAATATGTGTATGTCATTGACCTCTGATCTGAAGCCCATGCTACCAGTGGTGTCAGGCAGCCCTTGCTTTTCAGCCTGGTCAACATCTATGCTCTTCAAGAGAACAAAGCCTTTAACTGGCCTTCATTTCAAGTCACCTGAATGTGATGGTGTCACAATTGCCTTCACCACATTACAGAGATGTGTGGCAAGCTTCATTCCCCTTAGTCAACTTCTTTTGAAAAAGCACTTTCTCAGGAGTCGGACTACCTAAAGAAGGAGAAGAACAAACCAAGCTTTGGCCTGAAAAACAGCTCTATGTTATCAAAGGGCATTTTTAGGGGACAGGAAAAGCTTAAAACAAACAAAAGGTGGGATATCATGACTATTTACTGCTTACACCTTTCTCTTTCTCTTTCTTTCTTTCTTTCTTTCTTTCTTTCTTCAGAGGAGCCTTACAGTCAAGTTCAAGTTCCCTCAGGTAATGGCCAGTCAATCCTCCTCACACCCAATTGCAGCATGCACACCCTATGTTCATTTCTGCCCTCAAAATAATTTAGAGTGCTCTGATATGATAGCCATGTTCAAATATATAAAAGGATGTCATATAGAGGAGGGAGAAAAGTTGTTTTCTGCTGCTCCAGAGAAGCGGACACAGAGCAATGGATTCAAACTACAAGAAAGAATATTCCACCTAAACATTAGAAAGAACTTCCTGACAGTAAGAGCTGTTCGACAGTGAAATTTGCTGCCAAGGAGTGTGGTGGAGTCTCCTTCTTTGGAAGTCTTTAAGCAGAGGGTTGACATCCACCTGTCAGGAAAGCTTTGATGGTGTTTCCTGCTTGGCAGGGGGTTGGACTGGATGGCCCTTGTGGTCTCTTCCAACTCTATGATTCTATGTTTGTTGGGAAGGTCATCTTCTGTTCTTTTCTGCTGTTTTTAAAGCCTCTCTGTTCATTGTAGCTGCCCCTTCTGACTTTGTCTCATGTCTCATTTCTACAGCCAGCCATATGTCTTCCCATTGGCCAGATGGATTGAAAGTGATTTGAGATGAAGTGTGCCCTTTGGTTTCCTGTGTTGTGCAAAACAGTCAGCTGAGGCTCACCTCTCCCTCCATCTCACAATTTTCACTTCCCACAACTTTGAGGGAAAGCTCCCCTCCCCAACAGGGAGTGGGAGTGAGATAAGTTAATTGCCAATAAAAACATGCCTTCACCAAATGTTTAATGGTTGCATTCCATAAGAACTTTTCTAGACATTGGCCCAGATACCTTTTGTAACGAGTCTTTGTCTTCAAATCGTAACCTTTGTTGTACCTGATTCACAATGATACCAGTCAAGTCAACGAAGAACATAAAGCATATGATTAAAAGATCCTTCAAAAAATATATATCTAGCCATGAAAGGAGATGCTCAAAGGCTTCATTGCTTATTTGAGCTATCATCTCGCCGTCCCAATTGAAATGATAAATTTCAATTAGAAATGGAAATGAAAAAGCAATTGGGTTGTGATTTAGGCAAATTAAGCACTAAGTCCTACTGGTGTAAGTAGCAGCCATTAATCACATGCTATACTCTTCAAATGAAATTAATTGGTATTAAAGTAACATGGTGGATTTTGTCCTTTATTTCAATTTCAGTATGCCCCCAAAATCGCTAGATGCTCCCTCAATAATTGAGTGGGAAAGGTCTGTTCTTTAATTTTTCCAAATAGCATTTCTCCCGTGGTTCTGTAACAGTGGAAACTAAGGGTAAAATCCTTTATTCAGTTAATTGTGGGCAAGCTCCAATGAAGATGTGATTTACTTCTGAATAAACATGTATATGGTTACTGAGAGTAAGTTCTATTGAAATCAGTAGGATTTAGCTTTAAACAGACATGTATAGGATTACAATCAAAAAATCTCCATTAGTCTCTTTAGGGCACTTAAGCATTCAATCTGATTTGTTCATGCCAAAGTTAGACAATGTAGTGTCAAAACATGTTGCCCACACTTACCCACACATTTCCCTAACACTTTCCTTGTCCTCAAATGTTCAGTCTTTGGGGGAAGTGGGTTTGCTGCACACAAGTGCCAAATGAGCTTTAATCAGCATTGTGCATCCTGAATTTGCTGATATATAATTGAATTCCACCCAGAAATAGTGAGAACCTAGATCTAGACTAGATTCCAGCTGTTATGTCACTGGAAAGAAGAATGATTTAGGAAGTAAAAGTGATTGTCTCAGTCACTTTTACTTCACCCATGATGCTTATCTATCTATTATCTATCTATCTATCTATCTATCTATCTATCTATCTATCTATCTATCTATCTATCATCTATCTCTGGTGATATTCCTCAGTGTTTGATTTAAGATAAAAATTAATGAATTTCATATTACAATACATTAAGGATGGGTAGAAGGCATGTTTTACTCAATTTTAAATAAATTGTGTGCTGCTACTCCATCAAAGACGTATTGCCCAGGCAGGTGCATTATGTGACCCATGAGAGCAGCAAAATAACCAGACTGTACAACGGTGATGTGATAAAATCAGGCCAAATCTTTATTGACACCAGTAGGCAGGGCAAGGGTTGGTATGGCATTGGGTTCCAGGATCACGTCATCATTCCACAAGCCTCATGTTGATGGAATGGATCTGCTGGGTTTGCATCGCTCCAAACCTGTATGACAGGAGTCAGCCAGTGTTAAATCTTGCCATGGTGCAAGCCAAGCAAGCCAGGTCTCACTGGGGGACCAGGGTGCAGATTCCAACCAGGCAGATACCGAACCCACACTTGGGTTTGCCATGGTCAAGCCTCTCGTCAGGCCCCTTATGGGGAGCCCCCTATACCAGGCATAGGCAAACTCAGCCCTCCAGATGTTTTGAGACTTCAGTTCCCATCATCCCTGACCACTGGTCCTGTCAGCTAGGGATGATGGGAGTTGTAGTCCCAAAACATCTATGCCTGCCCTATACTATGCTGATCCTAACCAATGCCATTTCCACCCTCAAACAATGTTCTTCCACCTAACAAAGGGAAGCCATAATTTCACTGAGGGAAAGGCGAAAAAACCTCCAACCACGTGCCAATCAGGTTGACAGCAAAAATTACTTTCTGCCCCTGCCAACCAGTGACCCCCAAATGCTCAGTGAAGGCTCTAACCTGAGGGTGGGTGGTGGGTAGCTCTCAAAGCAAAATGGCTGTGAGCTCCAGGGGAAGCAGCCTTATATAGGCTTCCCCTCCCATCTTCAGCAAAGGGCTCATGGGACAGCTTTTTCCCATGAGCCCATCACACAGAGAAGATACTGGGCAAAATTTTGCCCAGTATTTTGCTGAAATCTATGGTCCACAGCGCCGGTGGGCAAAGACGTCCTGCGCTTATTGGGCATGGGATGGGCTTCAAAGAGGTTTAAGTCTGTCCTTTTTTAAGGTAGGCATCAGGCGTTGGAAAAATTTGTCCCGATTAATTAGCAAAGTAAGTGAAATCTTGTAAAGAGATCTGTTGTGAAGTATCCGTTCAGATTATTAAACCTCAGTAGATCAGCATCCAAGATCAAAGCCTTAGCGTTTCACAACTTGAGTAAGCTAACCTTAGCTGTCACCTTGTAAGGACAGCAAGTCAGTCCAGAGATCAGGAGTTGGGGAGGTTATAGGCAAATATTAGGGTGGGGAAAAGAGGGAGCAAGTTTTTGCCAGAAAGCTTGTCCACATACAACATTGCTTATTTTTAAATGACTTGTTACAAAGTCCAAGAAGGAGAACTGGCAGGTCATAGTTTAATAGGGTTGGGGTGGGGAAATGCTGATGCTTGATTTGGAGATCCAGTTCAAAACCTGATAAATAGTAGGTTAATGACACTAATACACACATTAGTACCTTCATAGAAAATAACTAAATGGAAAAAGGAGCTAATGGACTTAACGCTATTAAACTTAGAAAATGCTACAGTGTGTGAGAAAGCTTTGAAATAGCTAACAGGGAGAATAAATACATGTGGGGGGAACATGTGGATTTAATTTACTTACACTTCTAAAGGATTCCTGATAAAGTCTCTCCAAAGAGGTCATTAGGAAAACTTGGCAACAAGCGCGGTGTCAGAAGTAAAATCCTGTTATGAATTAAAATCTGTTTAAGAGATAGGAAGTTAAATGAAAGAATAAATAGCCAATTCATTGTGTGAAAAGAGGTTAATAGCAAGATGCCCTGGGGATCAGGGTAGGGATTGGTTGTGTTCAGTGAACAAGACAGAAAATATTGTAATGACCTTCTAAATCAACACAGTGCATTTTCACCTTGAATGTTGTCTTTGTGTCCAGTCTTGGGCTACGGTGGGGAATAGATAAAGGTTTGTTGAATGGAGTACTTCAAATTTTATTTTAAATGGAGTTCTGCTATGTAGTGTTATGCAGAGAAAGCTTTAGTTCGTTTCTGTGTTATATTATTGATGCAGATTTTTGAGTGGTGTTTGATGTTGCTCCTGTTAGTTACCTATTTTTGTTTTATCATTAAGAATTTCCAAGCTAGGCAGCCCAGTCCTTCAAACCTACTGGCTTAGATATTGCTCTGTCTTCAGGTGGAAAGATGTCTATTGTAACAGTGGTAGAGCATTTGCTTTCCATGCAGAAGGTCTCAGGTTCAATCCCTGGCATTTCCAGGTAGGGCTGGAAGAGGCCCCAGGCTGAAACCCTGGAGAGCTGCTGACAGCCAGAGCAAGATGGACCCATGGTTTGATTTAGTATTGAAAGTACAGTATACCTTGGTTCTCAAACGCCTTGGTACTCAAACAACTTGGAACCCAAACACTGCAAACCCGGAGGAAAGTGTTCCGGTTTGCGAACTTTCCCCCGAAGCCAAACATGCTCCGTTTTGAGTGCCACACTTCCGTTTTGATTGTTACGCTGATGTCTGTCTGTTTTTGCTATTTATTTTGCATTTTTGTAGCTTTTTTGTTTTGTTTTTGTGACTGTGTGGAACACTGTTCAGCTACTGATTGGTTGATTGTGTGACTGCAGTACATTGTTTATTGCTTTCATTTCATGGATCAATGTTCCAATCAGATAGTAAAATTCATGTTAAATTGCTGTTTTAGAGGTTATTTTTAAAAGTCTGTAACGGATCAATCCATTTTACATTACTTTCTATGGAAAAGCTTGCCTTGGTTTTGGAATGCTTTGGTTTTGGAATGGACTTCTGGAACAGATTAAGTTTGAGAACCAAGGTATTACTGTATAATGTTTTTTAGGCTGCTAGGGCAAGAACTTCTGTAGCATGGAGCTGTTTCACTAGCAGTTCATTAGTGGTCTGGATGGATTTCCACCTTAAAATATTGTTGTCTGACAAATGCATATTCACATAGTGCTTACTTGTTATGTGTAGTGACAGGCAGACAGTGCTGGCCTCCTCCCCATGGCCAGCACTTTAACAAATCTTGTTCTACCAGTAAGACACCAGTTCCTTCTTTCATCTACCACTACCCTCCTGTCATGGTACTGCCTGAACCAGTTTGTTCAATCCTGTTGCATGGCAGAGTTAGGTCTGTGGCACATGCACTCATAAGGGCTTTCCTTCTGCCATATGAATCCAATTGCTAGAGAAACACATGTGTGAACCAAACTCTATTTCCAAACTTTCCATTAGAACTAAGAATAACTACCTACTACAAGTTAAAGGTAGATAGCCGTGTTGGTCTGTCATAGTCAAAACAAAATAAAATAAAAAAAATCCTTCCAGTAGCACCTTAGAGACCAACTAAGTTTGTTCTTGGTATGAGCTTTCGTGTGCATGCACACTTCATGCACACGAAAGCTTCATGCACACACACTTCATGCACACTGCATGCACACGAAAGCTCATACCAAGAAAAAACTTAGTTGGTCTCTAAGGTGCTACTGGAAGGATTTTTTTTATTTTATTTTGTTTTTTACCTACTACAAGGTTCACTGTCTACTGGTAGAACATAATTTCCCTCTAGAATGGAATGAGAAAATAATTACTTGTATTAATATAGTCATCTGAGTAAAGAAAGTATCCCAAGGCACATTACAACCTGAGAAAACCAGGGATTTACTGTGATACATAATGTTGCTATACTCCATTTCAATTTTCTAAAATTCCTCCTTAATAGATCTACCTATTATACATTATCGTCCTGCTTAAACTATGCTAGCAGCTTATCACCAAAGCAAGACAATGGCCTAAGATTACTAATTCGTGTTAATCTAAAGGGAAATAAATTGGACCTATTTGATACAATTCAGAAGGGCAATACTGTAGCGTCTTTGGCCTCACCTCAGACAGTCTCATATGCTGTAGAAGACACTGAAACTCTTAAGTGAGAGGATCTGCACATGCCTTTCCTGCCAAACCGGGGGATAACATCCCCCTTATTTGCAGTAACCAGAGTTGGCCTGACTCCACAAACAGGCTACCAGCATTGACCAGGTTGATAAACTATTAAAGTATATGAACACAAACCTAATAAAGCTTGAGCAAATGCAAACACAGTTTAGGGTTCTGGATACAAAGTACTTTATCCATTCAGCATCTTTTGCTTCTGAAAGACCCAGTGAAATGAAAGTATGTATGCATAACCTGTTTAGTGTATTGTCGCGAGTCCAGGTTCCCAGCTTGATAACACAGTAAGCGTAGGTAATTAAAAAGGAGGATTTATTGCAAAAACAAACAGATAGCTCCAGACGGCTCAGACAAATCCTCCGGCATTATTACTCAAGATGATCCTTCTGAAGACTCCTTCCAGCTGCGACAGAAGATATTGAACTTACGACTCTTACGTCTCTTGTTTTGCTTCCTATCTAGCAGCCCTCCCATTCACTGACTCTTCGGACTTAGTTCTGAGAGGCTGTCTATTCGTGCCTATTTGTGCTTCCTGCGAGCTGTAGTTGTGTTTCCGTCTGCTCTCAGCTACTGCCTTATCAGCTGGTTCATCAAGGTCAGGAAGAGCCAAAGTCTGCAGCTGCCGGCTCTCCCCTGCCTAACATCTAAGCCTCTCTGTTCCTGGCTGCTTTCTGCAGTTGGCTGCAAATCTTTGCTTGGAGCTGGCTCATTCCTGACATGTATGGAAAACCCCTGCTGGATTGAGGTGGTTTCTTTCAAAGATGCCTTACAAATGCCACTGCAGAATAATCCCTCTCCCTTACACTTCATGTGTGTAGAGCTTTGGGTGATGATGTCAGAGTCCAAGCAGGATGATAGACTTGATAAGGGCCCTTCAAGTAACTGGCTGTTAACAAACTATTTGAGGCTTTAAAGGCCAAGTTGTGATCTGCCAAGCTGAAGACAGACAGCGCAGCAACCATGTGGTCTGCCCAGCCCAGTTTCACAAAACACCACCTACAATTTGTAGTTTCTGTCAGTCAGTAAAAAAAACCAAGATGTTTCTCAAGTCATCCATGAACTGTTGTACATTGCTGGGAGTCCACCTTGGTGCATCGCAGGGATGGAGGACTGATCTTCAGTACATCATTTCCACAGTCCAGTGTTCAAAAAATATTTCAATGTTTGACGTAATACATTGAAACATCACGTGTGAAATATTTGAAGAAAATATGGGGTAACTAACTGATGAAATTAGCCCCCCCAAAACGCATTCTGTTAATGTTGTCATACTTTAACTCCACATCTTGTGATCTTATTTGGCAACAATTCATAACATCTATTCTTCTCGGAGGGTTTTCAGCTCAACCAGGTGATTAACAAAAAGTATCCCCAAATCACACTATTCCCCACATTGTTCTAGAAAGAAGAAAAGAAAGAAGAAACCCACTGCTAAGTCTTTATCAATAGTGTGCTGTGTGATGCATAGCGCTGACCAAAATTCATGCACTAATAAAAATATCGCTGCTAGGGGAAAGTCTCATTACATGAAATTTTAATTCATAAAACTGAAGAAAATGTGCTATGTTGCATTTCAGTTGGAATAAATGTTGTGTATTAGCCATAGAAAAATAATCTAGACTTCAGCCAAGATGCCATTAAGACCTCATTAACTCTAAGAATCCTGTATAGTACAGTAAAATGGGTATTTCTGGAATGGGAAAAGGTTGCTTAGAAGGGCTTTACCAATTTTGCTTGTACTTAATGGTGCACATGCATAGATTTTGCCAATTAGAATGTGCTTAGGTCTGCTGTATGCACCTGTAATTATTAAAGTTACTCTAACTGCAAGATCAATAATCCAAAACTGATGAGGTAGTAGAATGTCCAGGCCTTTTCTTGTAGACCAACTAGCTTGCAGGTAGACTGTTGGAAATGTTTTGCTTTTGCAGCGGCACCTTGCGAAAGACCTCTGGTTTGAAAACTGGCCTGTTTTCTCTATAATTCTGAACTGACTGCATATGAAGGAGACTGTGTAGCATGACTTTATCACAGAAGTCTTTAGAAAAAAGGTGGATTAATGGAGGATAGGTCTATCAATGGCTACTAGCCATTACAGAGAGCCAGTGTGGTGTAGTGGTTAGGAGCGGTAGACTCATAATCTGGGGAACCGGGTTCGCGTCTCCGCTCCTCCACATGTAGCTGCTGGGTGACCTTGGGCTGGTCACACTTCTCTGAAGTCTCTCAGCCCCACTCACCTCACAGAGTGTTTGTTGTGGGGGAGGAAGGGAAAGGAGAATGTGAGCTGCTTTGAGACTCCTTTGGGTAGTGATAAAGCGGGATATCGAATCCAAACTCTTCTTCTTCTTCTTCTACAGAAAAGAATGCAATACCTATGTTTAGACAGTCTGAGAGAATGAATATTACCGTTGTGCCCTCCTTTCCAGAACATTTAGAGGACCACTGCTTGAAACAGAGGACTTACTCACTCTTTATGTAGCCCCCAGAACTTGGAATGAAAATTGGAAGTACATCTTGCTGAGGGCAAGACAGCACCGCAATCGAATCTCACTGCGAGTGCAACTATACCGAACCGTAAGTAGTGAGCAGTGGTTGTAAAATGTAACAGAATCCGTTTCAATTTTCTTTTATAGTGAAATATTGTGATTCCCCAGCAACTGGTTTTCAGCCGTGTTAGGAGTTGTCTCTTGCCAGGTCCTGTGTTATTTTCTCAGGTATCTTGGCTGTTGTGTCTTTCTGGGAAAATAAAATGGTGGCAATTAGGAGGCAGCCAGAGGCATCAGAAGCCAGAAAAACCAAACCCAACTAAAGTTTAAAGAAAGAGAAAACCTGGATATAAATACAGATATGATTGCTGAAAAGAATGTGAAGTGGAGCAGAACAAACCAAATGAAATTTAAATGTATGCGTAACAAAACAAATTAGGTCTTTAATAACAGAAACAAATGTAATTACAAAATGGAGGGGGCCCTCTTGCATGCCCCTAGTAATGAGCGAAGAAGCTCAGTGCATTTAGGTTAGCTTGTGCATTGTTCTTATTATCAAAGGAATTGTAATGTTTTTATAATGAAGGATTCTTCTTTGGAGAACCAGAGGTGAGGTGACCTCAGATTGGATGCAATTAATATGCTCGGCACAAATATTATGAGTAAACCAGCACACACTGCTGAAAGCCTCCAAAGAATACTTTAGCTTCGAGCATTAACATGAAATTTGCACTCCTGTGCCCACTCATCTGGGAGTAAGCCCCCCTGAACTTAATGGGACTTACTTCAGAGTAGACGTGCATAGGATTGCTCTGGGAAACAGCCATTTATAATCAGCTTATAGAACAAAGGATTTACTAAAATATGTGATTTAAGTAACCCAAACAAAATACGCTTTGCCTCCTCTGCTGGTGCCAGCGGAGCTCCTTGCTGTGCTTTCAGCCCAAAGAATCCACCGATGATCTTGATCTTAATCCAGTAATCTTGATCCGAAAAGAAGAGCTGGGTGCCAGCGACTGGTAATAATAATAATATAATAGTTTATTATTTATTTCCCTCCCATCAGGCTGGGTTTCCCCAACCACTCTGGGTGGCTTCCAGCAAAATATATTAAAATACAATATTAAAAATATATTAAAATACAATAGGTAAAGGTAAAGGGACCCCTGACCATTAGGTCCAGTCGTGTCCGACTCTGGGGTTGTGACGCTCATCTCGCTTTATTGGCCGAGAGCCAGCGTACAGCTTCCAGGTCATGTGGCCAGCATGACAAAGCCGCTTCTGGCGAACCAGAGCAGCGCACGGAAACGCCGTTTACCTTCCCGCCAGAGCGGTTCCTATTTATCGACTTGCACTTTGATGTGCTTTCGAACTGCTAGGTGGGCAGGAGCTGGGACCGAGCAACGGGAGCTCACTCTGTCGCAGGGATTCGAACCGCCGACCTTCTGATCGGCAAGCCCTAGGCTCTGTGGCTCTGAAGGCTCTAGGTCTGCCTTCAAATGTCTTCTAAAAGTCGGGTAGTTATTTATTTCTTTGACATCAGATGGGAGGGCGTTCCACAGGGCGGGCACCACTACCAAGAAGGCCCTCTGCCTGGTGCGGGCTGATTTAAATCCCCCGGGAGCGGACCTGAGGGAAGCCTGATTGTTCTACCAGAACCCACTGGCCAATTCGGAAGGCTGACATGGGGGCAGGTTTCAAGACAGAAGTGTGAGCCGAAGGGGGAAGGTGGACTTTCTGTATGCTGACAAATTCTGCAACCTCTAACTTCAATTGAACAAAAGAGACATATCTGACAAATTCTCCCCCAAAATCCCTTGCAATGCCTTAGGCACAAAGAAAGAGAATATTATTCAAGGTATTTTTACATGTTTGGTACCAGCAGCAAGGGGAACCCACACACATAGAAACTTAATCCCTCCACTTTTTATAATTTGTTTATTTTTGTTAATGGTGCAATAATTGTAGGCTTTTCCCCCAGGAGCTTAATAACTTTATTTTATTGATTGATTTATTAATTAACAGGCTTAATCTAACTCCGCCCTTCATCAGGCAGGGTGCATTAAAACTAATGAAATATATTCACAGATGCAACAGCAGGGCAGTTAATGACAAGTCAGAGCAGAAGGTGCAAACAAATCAAGCGCAAGACTGAGTTGAAAAAGTTGGCTCTTCCCTTGGTGCTGAAAGCCTGACAAGGTCAGGATACTGTTACCAAGAAAGCTCTCTCTCCTGGGTTTCTTCTTGCTAAAAGCCCCCCATGTACATCAACCAAAGAGGTGTTATAGACACATAAACTGTGGGATGTCCCTATTTTCATAGGAGAAATGTTGAAGGATATGGAGTTATGTGACCCCGAGCCAAGCAGATAAGTAACTATACAACCCTTAGAAGACATTTGAAGGCATATATAGTTTTATTATGTTTTTATGTGTGTTGGAAACCGCCCAGAGTATTATTATTATCATTATTACTGAATAGGATGTCCTTATTTCCTTCGGAGAAATATTGGAGGGCCTGCTGTCCTCCTGTTGTTGTTTAGTCGTTTAGTCGTGTCCGACTCTTCGTGACCCCATGGACCAGAGCATGCCAGGCACTCCTGTCTTCCACTGCCTCCCACAGTTTGGTCAAACTCATGTTATTGCTTCGAGAACACTCTCCAACCATCTCATCCTCTGCCGTCCCCTTCTCCTTGTGCCCTCCATCTTTCCCAACATCAGGGTCTTTTCTAGGGAGTCTCCTCTTCTCATGAGGTGGCCAAAGTATTGGAGCCTCAGCTTCAGGATCTGTCCTTCCAGTGAGCACTCAGGGCTGATTTCCTTCAGAATGGATAGGTTTGATCTTCTTGCAGTCCATGGGACTCTCAAGAGTCTCCTCCGGCACCATAATTCAAAAGCATCAATTCTCCAGCGATCAGCCTTCTTTATGGTCCATCTCTCACTTTCGTACATTACTACTGGGAAAACCATAGCTTTAACTATACGGACCTTTGTTGGCAAGATGATGTCTCTGCTTTTTAAGATGCTGTCTAGGTTTGTCATTGCTTTTCTCCCAAGAAGCAGGCGTCTTCTAATTTCGTGACTGCTGTCACCATCTGCAGTGATCATGGAACCCAAGAAAGTGAAATCTCTCACTGCCTCCATTTCTTCCCCTTGCTGTCCTCCTACATGGAAGCAAAGTATACAGGGCAGGAAAATGCTCTTGTAAGTGTCAGGAGTGAATCCATAATGGTTGGAGGCCCCTGTTTGAGAGCAGTGTCTTAAACTTTATGACACAGTGTCCTTTCTAGTCCTAACAGCCTATGAACAAATCTAAGCTTCAAATGAAGTTATTTTGGAAGCACTCCCGAGCTCATTTGTCCTCCTCAAAAGCTGACTAGATTTTTCAGCGCTGGCAGCAGTTTAAGTGTGGGGGGCTGATGTATGGAGTGGAAAATGAAACTGATATATTCAATGATATATGAAAGTACTTTATTGATTCCATGGGTAAAAAATGAAAAATTACTACACATATTTTGCACAACATTAATGAAGGTGAAGAGGGGAATATACAGCAGATTGATTAATCAATGACTTATTATATGACTGAATAACTATCACAAAGCATAAGTGTGGCTTTCCAAATGCAGAAAGGGATATATTTGTTTTCCTATAGACTTCTCGGCTACCTTTTCATAATGCCTGTGGTGCTATTCTGTGTTTTCTCAGCCCTAACAATGCTGTACATTCCTGCATCCTGTGTTGTGTCTTATGCCTGGAGTTTAAATCAATTGACCAGAGGGACACAAGAACCTATATTTGTTCCTGAACATCCATGATTCAAGAAAAAGATCTACAAGGCCTTTCCCACTAGCAGTACGGCTGCAATTCTAACCCAACTTACTTGATAATAGGGAAGGGGTAGAAATTTGATCCAGTTTGAATCTTCCCAATTCCCACTTTCCCAAACAATATGTAAATTGAAACACAGGCATCCTTGGAAAATCTCCAGCCAAGTAATATGTACAAAAATGCATATACGGGGATAAAGTGTGCATTAAAACACATGAATCAGTGAAAATAAAGTTAAGAATTGCATTATTTTAGGGGAAATGCATACAAATGTGAATATGAGGAAAGAAGTGACATTAATATGATGATGAAATTTCATGATATTTTTTTTTAATGCAAACTGAGGTGGGAATGTGAAGAACTGAACTTAAGGTTGGAAAAATGAGAGCATGAGCAGAGGCGTAGGAAGGTCAGGTGGTACCCGGTGTGGAAAATTTCTTGTCACCCCCCCCCACACACACACATTGATTTTTTGTTTTGTTTTTTGTTTGCCTGCAAAAATGGTTTTACCATTTCATATTTCATATTTTCTTACAAAGGAATAATAATAAGTAAAAATAAACTTTTATTTATATCCCGCCCTCCCCGGTCGAAGTTGGGCTCAGGGCGGCTAACATCAGATACATAACATTGATATAAAATCAAACAATAATTAAATTACCTCCTAAAAACATGTCAAAATCAAATTGAAGTCTAATTAGATGCCTTTCCGCAGGGTTAGGGTTGGGAACAGTAAGTGCTCCACTGAATTGAAATTTCAGCCTTCACGACATAGGAAAACAGCCAAGTAAACAGCTATTTTCGTGGAGGAGGGTCAAGATATTAACTGATATGCATGACATTTCATATATAGCTATATAATCCCTAGTGTAGTAAGATAAGACCTTTGGAGCAGGTATTTTTTTAAAAAAAGTTTTTTTATGAACCACCCTAGTAGGGCAATAATTGTTCCTTGATAATTTGTCACCCCCTCCATGATGGAACCTGGGGCGGCCCACCCCCACCTCCCACTTCCTACGCCCCTGAGCATGAGAAACAGTGTTTTTAACTCTCTACATTTACAGATGCACTTCTGTCTATCTGGCATTCAATTTCTTGTTTGTGGCAATTTCTTCACAGTGTTCTGGCACAAGTCTAACAAATAGGTGTGGTTTTAATAGGGGTTAGGATCATTTCTCAGTGGTAGGCAGTGGCCTGTCCAAGTAGGGCTGGAAATGTCCCCTGTTGGAAATATTGGAGAGTGGCTGCCTGTCAGTGTAGACACTACTGATCTAGATGGACCAAGTGCTCGGCTCGGTGTAAAACAGCTCCTTTTGTTCTTCTTGCAAGGATGTCAAGGCTTAGAAAATAGCACTCTCTGAAGTGTAAAAGGTAAAGGTAAAGGGACCCCTGACCATTAGGTCCAGTCGTGACCGACTCTGGGGTTGCGGCGCTCATCTTGCTTTATTGGCCGAGGGAGCCGGTGTACAGCTTCCAGGTCATGTGGCCAGCATGACTAAGCTGCTTCTTAGAGCAGCGCACGGAAACACCGTTTACCTTCCCGCCGGAGCGGTACCTATTTATCTACTTGCACTTTGACGTGCTTTCGAACTGCGAGGTGGGCAGGAGCTGGGACTGAGCGTGAGCTCACCCTGTCACGGGGATTCGAACCGCCGACCTTCTGATCGGCAAGCCCTAGGCTCTGTGGTTTAACCCACAGAGCCACCCGTGTCCCTCTGAAGTATAAACTCTGGCAAAATGAGTTCTCCTTCCACAAATTCTGCAAATGGCTCGAAATGCATGGAACGGGCACGGCCAAAACCAGGCCATGGCTGCCCATATGTGGAAGGAAGCAACTTCTAGAGGTGCTCAGATCCCAGCCCAGCCCAGCCCAGCCCAGCCCAGCAATGCATCCTGCTCTATTTTGCCACTCTCATTCAGTATTAATAAATCTACATCTCCATTTATGCTTAGCTGGCAACACACACAGAATGCCTGCAGTAGCACGGTCTGGGAATAAAATGCAATTTAAGCAAGAAACCATAAAACATATGAATGGAATAGTCATCAGCCTGCACGTTTAAAAAACGAGGAAGGTATTTTTCTTCCTTGAAGGTGGCGGAAAGCCTTGTCGCGCTCTGGTTTTGTTTGTTTTGTTTTGTTTCTTTGCATAAAACCCTTAGAAGCAACTCAGAGGTGAAGGGAAATGCTGACTTCCATTACTCTCAGGACCCGACTGCACAAGGTACTGATCACAATCAAGCTCCCATCAATTTGAAGGACCACAAAGGGCACCTACTCAGTATTTCCTGCGGGGTATTCTGCACCTTGTCAAAATAGACATTAGGAACAGGCAGCAACAGCAGCCAGCTATTTCCCCTCAAAGCAGGATCAGTCTAAATAATGCAACGATTTGTAACAACTAATTTATGAAATTAATTTCACCTTTGTGTCTGTGTGTGAATTATCTGCAAGCAGGCTTTGACTTTTTCAAAATGACTTGTTTGCAATCATTTGCTAAATTGCATTGATAATTTAATTCCCGTTCCTGAAAGTGTTTCTTTTCTCCCCCTCAAGGAAATCTCATTTTATTTGCCGTATTGTGAAATTTCTGCACTCTTGGCTACTTGCATATATCACAAACTCCTTTCTTGTTTCATAGAGAACAAAGTAGGATATGGTACCACGGAAAGGATGAGCTTGTCTGAACTTTGACTGTAAAATGCGTTGTTGTTGTTTTGTGTCCAGCTGTTGTAAAATATTGTGTGTGTGTTTCAGTTCATGTCATTGAACCTTCATATTTGTACCACAGAATGAAACTGTTGATGTAGCAGAGTATTTAGCAGCTCAACACAATCTTTGTGCACAGCGTACAGCGTGAAGGCATAGATCAGGTGTAGTCCAGCACTCAGAAACAGAACTCGCTGACCAGTAACTTGCTTTGTAGTAGCTTTTATTATATACAGCTTTGTACAAGTTACTATACAGACTCTCATCAGAACTCCAAACAACTCAACTAACTCCAACTACTTCCAACTATGAACTGCTGTGTCATGCTGCTTATAAGGGAACTTTCAGCCAATCAGTAGCCTGTTACTATGCTTCTCTATCTCCAGGCTAATTTCTCCATATACAGTGGAACCCCGGGTTACGTACGCGATCCGTTCTGCGTAACCCAGGCGTGCGTAACATGAACGCACGAGAAAAAAACCAAAAAACCCAGAAGTTCGCAGGTTTATGCGCTTCTGTGCACCTGTGCGCACCCGCAACTTTGGCCATGGCATGGGGCTCTACCCATTGCCAAAGTGGCTTTAAGCACTCTGGGAGAAAATTGTAGTAGGGTCCTTCTTAATAGTAATAAATAATATTAGTTAATGTTTGTTTAGGGAGAAGTGTTCTCTAAAATATTGGTCCTATCTCCTGGCTGTGAATAGGACCTCAAAATATCCATGGCATTGTGTTAAATTACGAATGGTGCTAGCTATACTGAAAATAGGATCTGGGAAAAGATCTGATTGTTTTCTGACTTTGCCCAAACATGGTATATTTGTGTGACTTTTTATCTTCTATCATTTTTATCACAAGGGACATTCTATTTATTGGACCTCAGTTCCACCTTCTCTAACTTTCCTGATGTGATGATGTGTGTTTTTGATCTGTGTGGATAAGATTCCAATACATCAAGTTGCAATTCAGCAGGAATCTTCTGTTTGCTTGTCAACATTGTGATATACAACTTTGAGATTAACTTATGCCAAATCTGCAGTGGGTGAAAAATGTCTTGCATTGTACAAATTTGGCTGCTCTCACACATTGTTTTAAATAGCATTCCATAAGCTTGACAGTCTCATTAGCAATGCTACCATCTTTTCTTTTTTCTTCTTTTTTTTCTTTTTTGCAATTACTACACATCTGCAGTAATAAGTCACATTTTAAACTAACACAGTTACTCGTGAAAAGAGATCTGCAACTTTTGATTAATGAGACACACTTGAACAACAAGGAATAAAGGGGTCCTTTCTGGATATAGTCAGCCATCTTCAACTAAGGTTACTTAGTACTTAAGCATCATCGGATTAACACATAGTGCTAGTCGTCTGAATATTCTGGTTTATAACATACTGTTAGAACAGTAGTCCTGGCCATTAAGCATGTCTCCATCATATCCAAACCATGTAATCAAACCACACAGACTAAGCTAAATAAACTACATTATATTGTGCCACAGAAAGAGAGGGACAGAGAGCAGGGAGGTGAGGTACACAGAGAGTGTGTGATGATGCATATCAAAATGTCCGCAGAACAGACAGCAAAGCAAATGCGACAACATTGTGTGGAATAGGAGAGACTTCCAAGCTTCCTGTGTCATAAAACAATTGAACTGATTATTTTTCGTTTTTGTTTTAATCTTCTCACCCACTCAAATAAGCCAGTTACAACTTGAATGATGGAGCAATGTTTCCACACAAAAGGGGGTAGGGAAAATTGTAGGGAACACAGGAAGCTGCCTTGATTCTCCTAGCTCAGCATTGTCTACTGCCTTTAAACGGCTTTCTAGAATATCAGGCAGGAAGTGCCTTCCTGCTCTCAGAGGAGTACGAATATGGGAGTGGAGCGGATGGTTCTCCCCGGGTACCATCCTGAGGGGGGTGGTGACAAAATGCCGGCTGAATGCACCTGCTCCCGGCCCCCACAAAAAGCCAGCGGCTTCGGGCAAACAACGCTGCTGCGCTCCTTTCGCCGCCGCCGGTTGCTCTGGCAGGAAAGGAGAAGCAGGGCGGAGGTGGTGGGGGTGGAGGCTGAGGGTGGGGAGAGGTCAGTGTGAGCCCGAACCTCCAGGACACCGACCCTTGAGCCTGGCAGTGGCTCCATCTCCTCCTCTCCTCAGGGAGGCCGATTGACGGCCCGGCTACATGTGCGTCCCCTTGGACTGGGAAAGCACCTCCGGCTTGGGCTCAGGCGGCAGGAGCGCGCTGTTATATTCCCCCCTCCCCTCCCACCCACCCGCCTGCCTTCTCCTTTCCCTCACCGAGGGAGATTGGGGGGGTGCGAGGGCGGCGGCTTGGTTAACTATAAAAATCTCAGCGGGGGGAAAAAACAGCACAGAAATGTTTTTGCTCTTAAAGCCAACTGCCTTGCTTGCCTCCTCAGAGAGCTAGGAAGCCTCCGTGTAAAAAATGAGCACCTATTGAGCCATCCCACTTATCACCCCTCCGATATGTCATCACCCCCCAAGGGAGCTGGACCCCTATGAGTTCGCCCTTAGGAGTTGGCCCCTATGTATGCCCCTTTCCCAGCATAGCCTAGCCGAGTGTTGCCGAGTCATGTCCTGAATCAGCAGCTTCCCCCTGGGCAGGAATCCCCAAGCGGCTAGGCCAAATGAGGGTTAAGGGGAGTGAGAGAGCTGGGCCCCTCTCTCCGTCTCCCCGCCTCGTCTCCTCTCCTCTCCATGCTTGTCTTGGGAGGCCTCTGGGGCGGTGAGTCCTTTGGGCAAAGGGGAGGCTCTGGGGCGTGTGTGCAGAGGAGGCTGTTGGGGGGCTGAGAGATGAATGGGAGGATGGGACCCAAGACCTCGCGGTGCCCCCCAGGACACTCACCGTGGGCGGTGACCCCCTGAGATGCTCACCCCGCCCCTGCAGGCAGCTAGCCCTGCTCCCATGGGCAGCTAGCATGTGTGCCATTCCGGGTGCTGGAGCATATAGCTCCGCCTCTGCCTACTCTACCTGGAAATACCAAGGACCGAAGCAAAGTATGTGGTTTACTAGTGAACTATGGTCCCTTCATATCTGCTGAATATCATCTGAAGACAATGTACACCATCCAAATTATTTTTCTTTATGTGCTCTCATTTCACATGAGATCAAGTACCTTTAACAACATTTGGTGACATCAAAATTTAAATGTGAAATCCCTGGGCAAAATGTTTTTTTCTGTTCTTTTTTCTTTTCAGAACAGAGGTATTAATGGTTAACAACCTCCATAAAGGATATATATACATTTACATTTCCCTGTACTCTGTTGCAGCACTATGAACACACTCCATTTTTCCACAAAATAATTATAAGGTGGCCTCATTTCTCTTATTCTGGTGACATTTGTTAATTTTATAATATTCACTATTTCCCAAGTTTCAATCATTCAACTAGATTGTTTCTATTTTAAAAATTATTATAATTGTAATGAGAGATGCACTGCTGGATATGATCTCCAGAGCCCCTTGATCCAGTCATGTTGTTACTTATTTCAACACTACACACACACACACACACACACACACACACACACACATACACACATACACACACACACACACACACACACACACACACACTATCTATCTATCTATCTATCTATCTATCTATCTATCTATCTATACTTTCAAACTTCTCTTGACATCATCTGTTAGAAAAGCCCAACCAAGTTAATCCTTAGTCTTCTTTACCTATTTCACCTTTCAGTTTTGCAATATTAATAAATAACTGCCAGTTACAAAAATCATAAGGATATTATTTCAAAAGACCTTGGAAGGTGTATTGAGGTTTAAACTTTTATTGAGGTTCAAAATTAAGTTTTGCCAATGAAACCAAGGAATAAATTATTCATGAAATACCATAATACATGAATAATTCAGGGTGTGCCTTTAATTAGGTCCTTAAAAAAATTCAATAGCTGCCTATCAGGACTTTAATGATTGAGGATCAAATCTGATCTTGAAAACAAAGAACTTTTGCTCAAAATCAAATTAGCTGGCAATTATTGCAGAACTTATTGCTATTGAGCTGCTATCAATACTGTTTATGCCTTAGACACACTGTGCATTATGATGTATTGCACATATGAAATACCAAGAAATTAGAATTGCAGCAATGAGATTTTTAATGACAATACAGTGGCATTTATATGATATGTTATTGGAGTTAGGGCGGGGGAAAGAGTTATGAATATTGAGACTTATCATTACAATGGAAAGTAATGCTGTACATCAGTGTATTATTTCCATAACTAGTTCCTATTGCTTTATTTCTTTGAGCTTAGAGAAAGACATGTTTTCTTTCCTACTGTCTTTCTTTATTATGTGTTCTTTCTGTAACATTCAGTTTATTATCAGTATTGGTATATAAGTATTGATTTTAGGACAATTGGCCTGCCATGGCCTAACATTATCTTAATTCCTTTTGAAAAATAATCTGATTACTTTCTGAAGGCAACATCTCAACTGCTCTCTGTACTTTTTTTTTTTTTTTTTTTACAATACATATTTTGGTGCATTTCAAATTCAAATTTTCTGCACTGGACCGTGCAACACACAGGAATACATGATACCAGAAAAGTTAATTCGGAAAATATGAGCTAGAGGGTACAGCTAGTGGGGTGCTTAAGCATGGGGGCTCAATGTAGCCCCCCATACTTCTTTATTTGGGCCTGGGGACTCTCCTCAGGCTACACACTCTCCCCAGCCCCACCCGCTTCTGTCCCTACTTCAGATCCACCTTGAATTATTTTTTCCCCTATGGTTGGAACATGTCTTCAAACTCTAATAATGTCTCTTGTTTCCACACCGAGGTAAAAGAAGGATATTGACAAGCTGGAACGTGTCCAGAGGAGGGCAACCAAAATGGTCAAAGGCCTGGAAACGATGCCTTATGAGGAACGGCTTAGGGAGCAGGGTATGTTTAGCCTGGAGAAGAGAAGGTTAAGGGGTGATATGATAGCCATGTTCAAATATATAAAAGGATGTCATATAGAGGAGGGAGAAAGGTTGTTTTCTGCTGCTCCAGAGAAGCGGACACGGAGCAATGGATTCAAACTACAAGAAAGAAGATTCCACCTAAACATTAGGAAGAATTTCTTGACAGTAAGAGCTGTTCGACAGTGGAATTTGCTGCCAAGGAGTGTGGTGGAGTCTCCTTCTTTGGAGGTCTTTAAGCAGAGGCTTGACAGCCACCTGTCAGGAATGCTTTGGTGGTGTTTCCTGCTTGGCAGGGGGTTGGACTGGATGGCCCTTGTGGTCTCTTCCAACTCTATGATTCTATGATTCTATGATTCTAAAATTTGCATTCATTGCTCTGCCCACTTTTGCTTCTGGTCTCATCCAGAACTGGTATGTGGTGCTTGGTCTGAAGATGATTCCCACCTCTGGGTTATGGTCTCCAGATTCCTGATTAGTGAACTAATTGCCTCCCAGCCCTTGATTTGTGGAAAGCAATGATCTTGGATGATCTCTGTTGGACTGATTCCTTTATTATTATTATTATTATTATTATTATTATTATTATATTTATTGGGTTTTAAACAAAAAAACAGAAAAAGAAACTTAACATAACACATAATACAAAATACAAAGACACAAACATAATAACTTCCCATTCATCTTGTCTAATCATGTTGGGGTGACTTCCTCCAGTCTCCCCTGCTGCGTTTCAATGTCAATCATCTTTAGTAATTTCCTCTCATCTTTCATTATTTTTTCTTATATTACTTATATTCTCATCTTATAATTGTCTTAACCATGAATCATACATTTACATTACTTAATCCTAATTCTAATCTGTAAACTGTCATTTCTTCCAACTTTTTTCAATCTTTCAATCTTACAATAGTTCTTTAAATATACTTTAAATTTCTTCCAGTCTTTTTCCACCATCTCCTCCCTCTGGTCGCGTAGTTTTCCGGTCAGTTCGGCGAGTTCCATATAGTCCATCATTTTCATCTGCCATTCTTCTATCGTAGGTAATTCCTGTGTCTTCCAGTACCTTGCAATCAAAATCCTAGCTGCTGTTGTGGCATACATAAAAAAGGTATGATCCTCCTCTGTTGGACTGATTCCGACCAAAAGCAGGTTAGGTATTTTCTGATCAACGGAAACAGAGTAATGGGCATCTACAAGAAGGAGCAAGAACAGAGGAACAGCATGTCCTCCAACATCCCGCAGAGGAAAATTGGGATGCACATCTTTCGAGGCCATGCTCCCACAGGAATCAGGTGATTCAGGTGAGAGCAAGGCCCCCAAAATGGGCGTCTTTGGGGCCACACTCTCGCAGGAGCTAAAATGGGACACCTGGGATCCGATCAGAAGCCATGGTAGCTTCTGTAATTTCAGGATGTCCCACTCAAAGCAGCCCAGTTGATGGGTATGGAAAAGCAGAATTTCAAGAGAAATCATCAGTAGCAATGGACATAAAAAGGTAAAGGGACCCCTGACCATTTGGTCAAGTCATGTCCGACTCTGGGGTTGTGGCGCTCATCTCGCTTTATTGGCCGAGAGCCGGCGTACAGCTTCCAGGTCATGTGGCCAGCATGACAAAGCCGCTTCTGGCAAACCAGAGCAGCGAACGGAAACGCCATTTACCTTCCCGCCAGAGTGGTTCCTATTTATCTACTTGCACTTTGACATGCTTTCGAACTGCTAGGTGGGCAGGAGCTGGGACTGAGCAACGGGAGCTCACCCCTTCGCAGGGATTTGAACTGCCGACCTTCTGATCAGCAAGCCCTCGGCTCTGTGGTTTAACCCACAGCGCCACCTGGGTCCTATGGACATAGAAAGGAGCAATTATTCTCTTAGGCTTCCCCATCAATGGAAGTAGAACACTGAGAACAGTAGCAATAGATCTGATGTCATACGCAGTTGGCTTTTTCAAGGCAATCAGCTTTTGATGTCAAAGAGAATATTTTCTGTAGATTTCCTCCTTCACGTCTGTGCCTACCATATTAAGAACACCTGCGCACACTATAGTGTAGACCCTGCAGCTTCCAATTTTCTTCCGTTTCTGGAGAAAGGGAAAAACACACAAACAAAACACATTAGCTTAGAATTACTATTCCATGTAGGAATGAGAATGCCGTGCAAGTTATGTCTCAGTAGCCAAGGATATATTCCATTTGCATGTAGAACTGGGTCTTTAAATATCTGTTTAAAACGACAACAACTTGGCAGTGGTGGCACTTGGATGAAGTCTGAACAGGTGCTGACAAACCAAGAAAGACACCTTGGAGTTGCAGCAGAAAGGTAGCTCAGACTGTGACAGTTTTAGGGTAAATGCAAATCGCATGCTAGGAAGCATTGGGAAAGGAATTGAAAACAAAACTGCCTTGTAATGTCTTTATGTAAATCTATGGGGCGGCTACATTTGGGATTTGGAATACTGCATGCAGCTGTGATTGCTCCGTCTCAAAAAGAGCATGGGAAATATGAAGCAACTCAAATGAAGCATCTTTGTGTGTGGAAAGGGTCAAGTCTCTGGAGTTCTCTTCATTTAGAGCAGTGGTGGCTAACCTTGACACTCCAGATGTTTTGGAACTACAACTCCCATCATCCCTGACCACTGGTCCTATAAGCTAGGGATGATGGGAGTTGTAGTTCCAAAACATCTGGAGTGTCAAGGTTAGCCACCACTGATTTAGAGGATTGCTGGTTTTCCATACAGTTTTGGTAGTTATGACTTCAAAGGTGAATTCAGTTGAATTCCTTCTCCATCTCTAGAATATAGTGAGGTATACTTGCTTAAAGGTAAAGGTAAAGGGACCCCTGACCATTAGATCCAGTCGTGACTGACTCTGGGGTTGCAGCGCTCATCTCGCATTATTGGCCGAGAGCCGGCGTACAGCTTCCAGGTCATGTGGCCAGCATGCCTAAGCTGCTTCTGGCAAACCAGAGCAGTGCACGGAAATGCCGTTTACCTTCCCGCTGCAGCAGTACCTATTTATCTACTTGCACTTTGACGTGCTTTTGAACAGCTAGGTTGGCAGGAGCAGGGACCGAGCAACGGGAGCTCACCCCGTCGCGGGGATTTGAAAAGCCGACCTTCTGCTCAGCAAGCCCTAGGCTCAGTGGTTTAGACCACAGCACCACCCGATCAGATAGCTTTAAAAGGAGATTAGACAAATTCATGCACGATGGGCCTGTTGGTTACTATTAGTCACAAAGAGTGTAAGAAACCTCCACAAAGGAGCTAGTTTTGCCACTAAATACCAACTAGTGGGGGCAAACAGCAGAGCTATTGTGCTCACAACCTGAGTGTGGTCTTCTCAGATACTTCGGGATGGCCACTCCAGAATGTTGGAGAAGATGGACCTTCACCTGAAGCATCAGGGCTTCTCTTATGCTCTTATGGCACAGTCCTTTCTCCTTTTCAACATTTCTAAAGAGGCAGATGCCTAATATTGCATTCCCCCCACACTTCACAAGACGTGTTTGTGACTTTAACATGCCTATCTGACTTACTAACAAAGGAAATTGAGAACAGAACCCTCCTTCAGTAAACTATTCCAAACTTCCACAAGGTAGCACTTGACAACTGTTCTCTGTAACTTTTTTTTTAACAACTTCTACTGAAAGGCCCTGAAGAAAGTATAGTTAGTCGGGTAAAATTTACTGGCGAAGTTTTATTTGAATATTTTACTGCAGTGCATAGCCTCTGGTACTGCCTTCAATTTATTATCTGCCATTGAACAGAAGAGAGGCTCTAGTAACATCTAAGGCCTTGTACTTCTGTTCTGCATGAACAGGGACACTTTAACCTATGCCATTTTGTTTTACTGAAATGTTCAAAGGAGTGTTTAAAACAGCGTATAACCATAAAGCAATAATTGTACTGGAATAATCTATGATTATGTATGTTACGAAACAAAAAAGTTGTCTGTTTCCAGCTCAGTTGTCACTGACTATTTGTCTTCTCATTTTTTTAAAAAAAGGATTTTCTCTGAGAGACAGAATTTTTTTAAAAAATTGTGTATGTTGGAGAACTGAAAAGTATTAAACAGCAGTGGCAACTAATGATTAATTTCAGAGCTATATTAACTTTTAAAGTATGCACCTATGGCTCAAGTTATAATGCTACTTTATCTTGTTTATGTTGAAATCCTAAACTCACTTCCTTGAGAATTTTGTGGGACTTCTGAGTAAACATGCATAAAATTGTGTTTTCACAATAATTCTGAGGGTAGTCATTCATGCTTTCTTTTACAAAGCTGGCAGTCAGACATTGGATTATACAAATTAAGTAAAGTAAAGTGATGTAAAGTAAAGTAAATAAAGTAAAGTAAATAATAATTAAGTCCTACAGTGTAGCTATGTGTCTTTAACGGAAAACAAGTATATTCCTATTCAGTGCTTTTCCCCTAAAGAAATGTTTAGGGGTACTCTTATTATCCTATTCATATTGAAATACTGCCCCTCAATGAGGCCAAACTTAGATTCACAAAATGTTTAGGGGTATGCGTCCCCCTGCGTCCACCCAGAAAAAAGTACTGTTCCTATTTAGGGGAAATGTTGTGTGCAAGACACCTCTGAGAACCGGTGTGGTATAGTAAATATGCCAAGTTTTAAATTTTATTCACACATACGGTAAACCTACCAGCTGCACTTGGACAAGCCAGTACCTTCCTACCACAATTCCTTCTTTCTGAAATCATACTTGCAATGACCTTCTTCACATCAGTGTTTTGAAGATTAATGTTATAAGCAGCATAATGCTTATTATTTCACGATAATAGGAGCACAAGCCTAATAATAATAATAATAATAATAATAATAATAATAATTTATTATTTGTACCCCGCACATCTGGCTGGGTTTCCCCAGCCACTCTGGGCGGCTTCCAACAAAGATTAAACATACATTAAAATGTCACGCATTAAAAACTTCCCTAAACAGGGCTGCCTTCAGATGTCTTCTAAATGTCAGGTAGTTGTTTATCTCTTTGATATGTGCAGAGATATAGGCTATAGTGACTTTCACAATGTGCTCCTGTGTTTCAAAATGTACAGTATCATCAAACCACACTAAACCCTATCAGTGCTAAAGTGAAAATGCATTTTGAAACCATATGCTTACATTTGCCATACCAATTCCATAGGGTGGTGATTTTAACATCCCGATGCTACCTTTAAAACAAGTAAGCAAATTAGCTGTGCAAAGATACTGTGTGTGATTTGATTAAAAGGAACAACAGCATTCCTCATTTTGTAAGCTATCAGAGGTTGATTTGAGATTTCCGCAGTGCTAGTTACATTCTCTAATATACAAATTCTGCCTCATAGTATCTTGCGGCATGTTCCACAGTTAGACATTATTTTAATGTGGCGATTTAAGGGAATCCCTCATTTGTTGCTTTCTAGGGGCTCAGCCCGAACAAAAGCCATGGCTTTCTTGTTGAAACATGAACAATATATGACAAGATGAGGAAAGTAGCAACAGTGCTCAGTTGGTTAGAACCTCTCCGCCAATAGTTGCACCAAGCTATTAATAAGCCTTCAAGAAAGAAGGTATCCTCAGTGCTACCCATACCCAATGTACAACAGAAAACTCGCTGGCAAAAATTGTAGCAATACATCAAAGGTTTTCTAAGTAAATGATAGACTTGCAGTGGGCAGACTTAGCAGCTATATTTTTCCTGCCTGACTGCTGCCTTTCCTGCTTGTCACCTCATGCTGCTACATGCATTTAATGAAGGCATGTGCAACTTCCACAAAGCAGAAAGTAGCCTAAAAGCTATGTGTGGTGACCCACCAGAGGCTTTATAAATATTCTGGGTTGACTGGATTTGAAAAGCAGAGGTGCTGTCATTCACCTGGCAAGACAGTTTAAGAAAGTGAACCCAAGAAAATGGTAGGCTGCATTCACTTGAAAAGTCACAATGACACTATAAATCCAGTGCTTTTTCTTGCGCAGACTGTATTAATTCTTATTTAATCAATAACATTATTTTATTTTGTTTTTTAAAAGTTGTGCAGAACTTTGAATGGCAGCCATATGGCCAAAATGTACCCACTAGTATAATTATCCAAAATGTAGTTGCTTAAACTAAATCATATGTAAATGTAATTGTTTCTTATTAAATTCCACAGGTGTTCAAGTTGTATTTTCATAGGGTTAAACTCTCTGAAAATACAGCCACAGTGTTTGTGGCTGAAACGCACCATACGAAAGCAGAATTTTAGACTTCCATTCATTGCTGCATCTTTGAGAAACTTTGGGGAAGAAAATATGTGATTAGCAAATAGTGAAATAGTAACAACCAATGATAATTTGCACATTTTGCTTCTTACATTTTTACATCTTTTCATTTTGCAGTCTTTCTTTCTTTCTTTCTTTCTTTCTTTCTTTCTTTCTTTCTTTCTTTCTTTTGTTTTGCCATTGAAACGGATTCTTTTATCCTTTGCATGTTACCATCAGTATTACTCAGTGGTTTGTCGTCAAACCTGTTAATACTATTGAGGAATCTGAACTATTGCTGAAAGTGGAGCAAAGATATGATAAAACTGATTAATTTTAAATAAAAACAAATGTTAACAAATATCTACAGGAAAATCCCTAACATTTAGATGAGAGGAATGAAGAATAAAAGATATAAAATAAGATACCTTGCACATGATTGTGTATGAAGATAATCACTACCTGCTGATTACTACTTAGACACAATGCAAGGTAATTTTAGCCTAGAAATGTGTGTCATCACTGTTCTCTGATACATATTGCTAATTATAGCTCTGAAGAGATACAATGTAATGGAGGGGAAATAGTCAATGAGAATAAATAAGAGCTTCTGTAACAAAGGAATGGGGGACAGCGATCTTCTTCCAAGCTAGGAACTGTTCAGATATATCACCCCAAAATGATAACAAATTGGGATATTTCTCTTTCTTTTTTGTGAAATCAGAGCCATTTGCCTTACTTTTTAAAGCCATCACATCACATAAATGTCCATCCACTGAAACTGTCCATATGAAAAAGACGCTGTTAAGAGTAGCTAGAAAATTTGTTAATACTTTAAGAGGATAAATTCTCCACATATTACATAACCAAGGATTTCTGAGATCACTTTAAAAAAATAAATTAATGTGAGTATAAATGTTACATTTCAAACCAGCTTTCATTTTACTTGAGTAATAATCTATAGTCAATTCTTGCCTTCTAAAAAATTCAAAGAAACGATGACTTCACAGAATCCTGGCCAAATCATTAAGATTAAATCTATCACTTAAAGCATAGACGGTATTATGTATGTATGTATGTATGTATGTATGAAAGCATACACGGAGTGTCCATGTTTAGAAGCAGTATTATCTGTTGCTGGGGAACAACCTGAAGGAAAAAAAACTATTGTTCTGTGTATTGCCTGTTTGTGGGATTTCCAGAGGCATCTGGTTTGCCAATGTAGAAAGGTAAATGCAATGAACCTTTGACCTGACCCAGTAGGCCTACTTATGTTCTTTGTTCTTCGAGTGGAAAATGAAACCCGTTTGAAGAGTTGAAATGGGTGCTACATTAATATTCAACTCAGGTTGCACCCCGGAGCAGCTGTTGCTTTGTAGGTGGGCAGGCATTGCTGTCTTGTACAGGGTACTTCTGAAACAGTAATCTGAGAAGTCATGTGGAGGTTGCTCAGACTTTGACCCAAGTGGATGTGCAGCTCTGAAGCTTGAGACATGTTTTAGTCAAGGCACTACAATTCTGTACAGTGAGAAGCTACTTTTAAGGGATCCTCTCATTGGTTGCAGTGTGTGAATACGGCTCGCTGTTATGGGTTGCCTGCATTACAGACTCCTCCCATCACTGGTCACCACCAGCCATGTATCTGGCCTTAAATTGTATTGTTATGCATGCGCAACGCATATGCACCAAGAAATTAATTTAAATCCAGAAGACTTTTGAACAGTCTTCCACATGGTGTCTGGGAGATTAGAAAAATCAGTGGCCTGCAAAGAATAAGCAAACCAGAACAGGGCATTCAATAATAATAATAATAATAATAATAATAATAATAATAATAATTTATACCCTGCCCATCTGGCTGGGTTTCCCCAGCCACTCTGGGCGGCTTCCAACAAAAGATTAAAAATACATCAAAACATCAGTCATTAAAAATACATCAAAACATCAGTCATTAAAAACTTCCCAAACAGGTTTGCCTTCACATGTCTTCTAAATGTCATATAGTTGTTTATTTCCTTGAAATCTGATGGGAAGGCATTTCACGGGGCAGGTGCCACTACCGAGAAAGCCCTCTGCCTGGTTCCCTGTAACCTCACTTCTCGCAGTGAGGGAACTGCCAAAAGGCCCTCAGCACTGGACCTCAGTGTCCAGGTTGAATGATGGGGGTGGAGACACTCCTTCAGGTATACTGGGCTGAGGCCGTTTAGGGCTTTAAAGGTCAGCACCAACACTTTGAATTTTGCTCGGTAATGTACTGGGACACAACACCATTTAAGAAACCAATGTTCTCACCATAACATTCATGGCTATTGAAGTAGCAGTAACATAATGTTTGTTTTGTTCTTCTGTTTTAATTAGACACACTATATAGTTGTGCATTTATACCTGATAGCACTTTCTTGTCTTTGTTCTTTTCACTGTTGACATATTGTCAAATGTCAAGACAAAGATGATGATTTTGGAGTGGGTACTCATGTAACTACAAAATCCTAAAATTACGTATATTGATGCTCTTTTTATTTATTTAGAGCTTGTAAAAATATTGCACCATTTCTTTATATGCAAATTATTTCGATCTGTCTTCCCCATTGTATTTATAATTAAGAGAGATTTTAATGGTTTTGCCGTACTGCTTATATGTTACCCCATTTCCTGTATAAGTCTTATATTCAAATTAATGGTGTTGTTTGTAGGCGAATCAAACCAGTTATCTCCCGTAGAGTTGAAAGTATTAATAGACGCACATCCTGTAATTCACTGTGAATTATTAATGCTATTGTCAGACACAAGCACAGGTCAGCGAAAGTTTACACATTTTGTCTATTCTCTCATTGATTAAGTACTCTACATGCTGTGATAGGATCATAAAAGAAAGTAATATAGTAAAACACATTGATTAATAACGTTGCATGAAAGACCTTTTTTTGGCACAATAAACTGCTTATTGAATTATGGAAATGTAAATTTAAAGCACAGAAAGCAACCAAACTGTAGCACTCTGTTATAAAACTTATGGAATAATAATATGATAGATATACAGATACTGTTTAATAGCTCTTTTCTTCTCTCCTAAGGCCAGGCTACATGCAGTGCTAAATATGTCACTTGGAAGCACATCAGCCTTTAAAAAAGTCTAATGGTTGGTGTGCTTCCCCTCCTATTTTAATTGACACCATAGCATGCAAGGAAGCTTAAATCAATAGGAGCATTTTTTTTCTAAGGCTAATGCATATTCACCCTTAGGCGAATATGCATTAGACTTCCCTACAATAAAGTCTTTCTTGCTGAGTTTACAGGCTTTGCACTGGTCTCGCTGAAGTGGCAGTCTTCTTAGACAGGAAAGGTACAATCACCAAAATACTTGGCTCATGGTCTTTCAGTTACCTGTCCAATTCTAACCTAGACTGGGCTGTAGCCTAGCGATGGTAATGGAGCTGTTTTGTGACTCAGATATATGTGGGGCTCTGGATCTGAAAAGGCACAGTGTAGGGATGTGGGTGGCGCTGTAGGTTAAACCACAGAGCCTAAGGCTTGCTGATCAGAAGGTTGGCGGTTTGAATCCCCGCGACGGGGTGAGCTCCCATTGCTTGGTCCCTGCTCCTGCCAACCTAGCAGTTCAAAAGCACGAAGTGCAAGTAGATAAATAGGTACTGCTCCAGCGGGAAGGTAAATGGTGTTTCCGTGCACTGCTCTGGTTCGCCAGAAGCAGCTTAGTCATGCTGGCCACATGACCCGGAAGCTGTACGCCGGCTCCCTCGGCCTATAGAGCAAGATGAGTGCCGCAACCCCAGAATTGTCCGCGACTGGACCTAACAGTCAGGGGTCCCTTTACCTTTACCTAGGGATGTGTGAGAGAGGGGCGTTATCTGCTGTTGTCCTAAAGCAGCTTCACTGCAGAGATCCTATGAAAGTGACAGGGATGGTCGGACAGTGCTATCTATGTAGCTAGTTCAGGCATAGGCAAACTCGGCCCTCCAGATGTTTTGAGACTACAATTCCCATCATCCCTGACCACTGGTCCTGTTAGCTAGGGATAATGGGAGTTGTATTCCCAAAACATCTGGAGGGCCGAGTTTGCCTATGCCTGAGCTAGTTCCTCACCTACCTCTGATGTTTTGTGGCTCAAAGGAGACAACGGGATCTTGGAACTGCAGCAATAATAGAGATATCTCTCTGCTGAGTTGCAAGTTAGCCAGCATTTCTTCCCTCATCCTTCAGAAGAACTACCTTGTAAGTCCTTCCTCAGTGATTCAGAAGAACTAGTCCTTCAGAAGAACTAGATTGCCAGTTTCCATTCTCTTGTTTTCCCAAGGGTACAATGGAAGGATATTTAAGTTGGCTTACAATACATTTTCTGAGTCTGCTCATTTTTCTAAAAAAAAGTCTATTATGTTTTCTGAGTTCTAGTCTCTATTGTAGCTTAGCCTTTATGCTATTACACATTGTTGAGGTTTCATTATATGGAGGAAGCTGAAGTTGCCTGGGAGCATATGTATCAGTTCCTAACAAGTCTGGCTCAATTGGCCAGTTTGCTAAGCTTTCATTTCTTGCACACTCGCCATGTAAAGGACCAGGTATGTCCATATAAGACAAATTAATTGAATTTTGCCAAAATTGCAGTTATGTATGCCTCTCTCACTCCAGCTGCTCCATTTGCTGAGACACAATAGTCCAGTATAATTTTCCAGACAAAATTTGGCAATGGCGCTCTGGATAATTTATCTGAAGTACTGCAGGTCTGTGCTCATGTGGTAGCTACATGAAAACTGCAAAAACTGCAGAGCCTCCTTTGTTCAAGATCAGTGTCTGAACGTTACTTATCAGCTAAACGCTGGGTCAAAACACCTGCTCACCTAGCATCAGTCTTCTAATTAAAATATATGGATTTTAAGCCCACGTAAAAGTACAACAGGTAAGTTGTTGTTGTGATTCAGAGGTTTAATTTGGAATTAATCTGATTTTGAGTTTGTTGGTGTCTCTGAGTTCTAGTCCTGGGCTTTCAGGAGCTGGTTTCAGGAAGGTCACCCTGTTTTTAGGGGTAACGACAAAGGAAGGGTGATTAAAATTATCGGAGCACTGCAGCCTCTGACCCCAGGATCATTAAGAACAAAGCAAGAATGTCTCACAGAAAGTCTGGTGAAAAGCACTGAGGAGCCCATGAAAATAGGGACAGCTTTCAATGCAGGCTCACTCAGTCAGGCTTAGCTCAAAGTTACAATTGGTGAGGGTGTCGCAAAGGAATGGTGAAAAAAGCAGGGTACATGGTACCCATTTATGCATCACCAAATTTTATTTAAATGTAGAAATAATTAATCTAAATAGGAATGCATCTCACTATAGTGGGGAATACCCAGATCCTAACTGTTGACAGACAACTTCATGGCCCCTGCTCTCTCTTTTTATGGCCCTTTATCTATAAACCAGACTTGAACTAGACAGCCCTTAAAGTATAGGATTCTTTCAAACAGAGGACTCGTCCTTTGAAAGACCTTCAAACAGAGGACTGCCTTCTAAAACACGCCTTTACAGTGTGGAGTTGGAGAGGCTGTGTATCTCTTGGTGACACACATGGGATGTATTGAATTTCAGTAAACTGACAGTACATCAGAAGCATGCAGGCATAGGGAAAACAGCAGGTCATCTTTCCTCTTGGTCATGAGGTCTAAAAGGGCAGACCAAAAGTTCTGACGTTAGGAGAGGCCTCTTAGTTCTTACCATTTCATAAAACTTGGTAGTAGGCCTAAACCATAATCATCCATTCCCTTCTTTCATAACACCACTACTAACATCAACTAATTTATCCTGCTTAAAGTGTACCTTGTTTAAAATCAGATAACTTAATTGTTTTCCCTTACATAATCATCCAACTGGAGTATCCAGAGCAAGGCATCATGCTGGTGAGAGTAGGAGAGATAATATATTCTAGGCAGGGATTCTAGATAGAGCGCCTTCACTCTTCATGACTGTGGCAATAATGAAGATTTAGTTGTCTCGAAACAAACTAAGAGAACTTTTCAGCCCTCTTAGACAAAGCAAATACTGAAAGAAAATGAATTGCAGAAACATGTAAAATGAAAATCACAATGAAAATTACTATGAGTACAGACGTCAAATACAATGCAAAACAAGCCATACCAGCATTACAAGCCCATCATCTTCTGGGAAGACTCAAGCAGCCCTTCTTTCCCTCCAATGGAACAAATAAGTGGTACATCAAACAAAGGTCAAATTTGGAATAAATCATATTTTTAAGTGTCATAAATTTCAATATCTGTCTCTAGTTTTTAAAAAAAGAACAGAGAAATTGAAAAATGCTTACAGTTGGCTTCAAGTCATGCATGTTACAAACACACAAACATGCATGTTACATACACACAAACATACATATACAGTATATACATATACATGCATACATATTCATATACAACACACACACACACACACACACACACACACATTATACGTCCTAATACTATATGTTAATATTATTTCTCCTCCCTTCCTGTTTGACCTATTCCTTTGAATAAGTTATAGCCCTGAATTTCTACATTCTAGTCATGAGTTTCATCCCACCTGGTTTCAGTAATGCCTATTAGGTTATATTTTACAACCTGTTTTAATAGATCAAATTTGTCTTGCTTGTTTCCCATACTCTGTGTATTAGCATAGAGACAGCTGAAACCACGTGTAGCAACCAAGGGTGGTTTTACATTCATTGAAAAGGAGTGGGATAGTTACAGGCCCACTTGAAAAGATGTGAACTGGGATTTAATCACATCCCACACTATTTATAGTAATTTGACGTGCTTTTGAACTGCTAGGTTGGCAGAAGCTGGGACCGAGCAACGGGAGCTCACCCTGTCACGGGGATTTGAACCGCTGACCTTCTGATCGGCAAGCCCTAGGCTCTGTGGTTTAACCCACAGCGCCACCTGCATCCCTTACTAATGTAGTACCTAGTGCAAATCTGAAAACTTAACCATTTGAAATAAAGACCCACATAATTAGAAAGGTAATGCTTTTGAATTATGGTCTAGAGGAGACCCTTGAGAGTCCCATGGACTGCAAGAAGATCAAACCAGTCCATTCTGAAGGAAATCAACCCTGAGTGCTCACTGGAAGGACAGATCCTGAAGCTCCCATACTTTGGCCACCTCATGAGAAGAGAAGACTCCCTGGAAAAGACCCTGATGTTGGGAAAGATGGAGGGCACAAGGAGAAGGGGACGACAGAGGACGAGATGGTTGGACAGTGTTCTTGAAGCTACCAACATGAGTTTGACCAAACTGCAGGAGGAGTGGAAGACAGGAGTGCCTGGCGTGCTCTGGCTCCAAAAGAGCCGGACATGACTAAATGACTAAACAACAACATAGAACAAAAAATGCTTGGTTCCTTGAAAGAATCAGACTCTGGGGCCATCCATGAGAGGTCTCCAGGTTCACAAACATCAACCTTGGGTTTGGTATGAACCTGATTGTGCTTTTCCTTTGATGGTAGGGTAAACACATGTTGAACCTACTGAGAGCTTTGGCTATCACTTGAGGCCAGGGCTATAATAGCTGGGGTGCCATAAAGATGCCTACAAGTCCCATCCCTTATTCCCCCAACTTGTAACCAGTTCCTGTTTCTTCCTGTGATGGCTGAATGAGTCAGAGCCCTCAAGCCCTTCTGTTATCCGAGCACTGAAGTGTGTAATGTGTGTGCACCTTATTTTATTCAAAATATTGTGTTGTAGCTGGATTTTATAGCCCGGCCTTTTTTTCAGCCGGAACTTACCAGAACTCAGGTGGGCGCCATTGCCATTATAAGAGAACAAGGGAGGTTTTCATGGTGAGTTCCAGCACCTCTTTTTGTAGAAAAATAGCACTGCTTATAGCTGCTTTTCTGTTTATTGTTTGCATTCCCGCCCAACAGTAATATCACAGAAAAAAGTATGCCTCAAAGTGGCACTGGAGTACCTTGAAAATGACATGCTTTTGGAGTCAGACAAAAATCCAGAGGCTTATGCTTAATGAATGGCATCACATCTGAATTAACATTTCAAAGCGAGACACTGGATCAAGGGCAGGCTATACTTTTAAACTATCATTTATCATTATCATCTCTGTTTACCAGGTTTTATCACCTTTTCTTTTTAGTTTCTTTCCCCCCTGGTTACAGCAATTTCCCTCCCTTTTATAATATGAGGCAATAAGCCTTTTCATCTGGTCCTTTCAAACCCACTGTTTTTTCAAATGTAAGCTCACAAATAATTCCAAGACACGATTTAACCCAACAGCATTTAATGAAGAAGTTTTTAGCATCTGGTATTTGTTTGCCAGCTTTGCTAAAGAATGCTATAAATCTTGATAACTAAAGTTTGCACTAAACATTAAATTAACATGCTCCACAAATTTTATTATTGATCAAATCTTTAGTATCATTAGCCGGCCATGAATCATTCTGTGTCTGTCTTGACTTTTCACTACTTAGAAATAGCTGCCTTTATTTAATCTAAATAAAAAAGCAATCATTCCTCCTAATAATTAGCATGTTTAAGAGTCCCAGTGGGTGGGATGTTTTGGACCATGTGGTTATTTCTTCAGCTTCTGCCGTCTCTTGACTGATGAATAATTTGTACGATAGCTGTAGTTGGCATTAGAGTTACAGGATTCATGCTGAACAGCAGAGATAAGGTATTGCAATACTTACCCGCCTCTGCATTCGTGCAAGAGCCTCAGTAGTTTGTGAGATTGATCATCTTTGCTTCCATTAATACCTTCCTCACCTTGCATGTTTCGTACTGTGCAAGGATTTGTCTTATCCTGTCCGAAGAGATTTTAGCTCTGCATAGATAGCTGGATTTCTTTGACAGAAAAGAACACGGGAATGATCCACTGATTTCCCCACCCCCCTTAACTTTCCAGAACCACATTTGGCTCTTCTTAGTGTTCTTCTATCCATATGTATTAAACTTTTGTGGCTAGTAAACAATGCTCTGTTTGCCGTAAGGGTTGTCGGACAGCATGAATTGTTGTTGTTCAGTCGTTCAGTCGTGTCCGACTCTTCGTGACCCCATGGACCAGAGCACGCCAGGCACGCCTATCCTTCACTGCCTCTCGCAGTTTGGCCAAACTCATGTTAGTAGCTTCGAGGACACTGTCCAACTATCTCATCCTCTGCCGTCCCCTTCTCCTTGTGCCCTCAACCTTTCCCAACATCAGGGTCTTTTCTAGGGAGTCTTCTCATCTCATGAGGTGGCCAAAGTACTGGAGCCTCAACTTCAGGATCTGTCCTTCTAGTGAGCACGCAGGGCTGATTTCTTTAAGAATGGATAGATTTGATCTTCTTGCAGTCCATGGGACTCTCAAGAGTCTCCTCCAGCACCATAATTCAAAAGTATCAATTCTTCGGCGATCAGCCTTCCTTATGGTCCAGCTCTCACTTCCGTACATTACTACTGGGAAGACCATAGCTTTAACTATACGGACCTTTGTCAGCAAGGTGATGTCTTCAGCATGAATTACGTCTGCCTTTATTACACTTCCTCTATAATCACTTAATCAGCCTATTGTCGATCATAGATTTTAATCATTCATAAGCATTAAAAGAAATTAAAACTTTATTGTCTTAAAATGTACAGACCAATATTATTTCTAATTGCATTCTACAGTTATCAAGGTAATTGCTTCTGCTGCAAAAAAGGTAGAAAATGCAGACTCAGTAGAATGGAAATTAAAAACTCTTTCTGCAATGAAAGAAATCTGGATTTAGTTTGAATGCTACATTCTTCTACTTTGTGATCCCAGCCAGTAAGGGACTAAAAAGGTAAAGGGACCCCTGACCATTAGGTTCAGTCGCGGACGACTCTGGGGTTGTGGTGCTCATCTCGCTTTATTGGCTGAGGGAGCCGGTGTACAGCTTCTGGGTCATGTGGCCAGCATGACTAAGCCGCTTCTGGCAAACCAGAGCAGTGCACGGAAATGCCGTTTACCTTCCCGCCAGAGCGGTATCTATTTATCTACTTGCACTTTGACGTGCTTTCGAACTGCTAGGTTGGCAGGAGCAGGGACTGAACAACGGGAGCTCACCCTGTTGCAGGGATTCGAACCGCCGACCTTCTGATCAGCAAGCTCTGGGCTCTGTGGTTTAACCCACAGCGCCACCTGCATCCCTTAGCGCCACCCGCATCCCTATACAGTGACCATAATGTGAAGTCATTGGAGTACGTAACTAACTAGACTATTCTAGGTGGTGATATGATGGAGGGCAAACAAAGTCAACTTAGAATGATAGCTACACCTCCTCACAGTTAATCCCAGCCAATGCAGTCACTGATTGCCATCATTAACTGGGATGTCCAGACAGTCACCAAAATTGCTTCACCTGTCCTCTCGCTTGATCTCTCTACCAGCCTGCTCTCTCGCACCACCTGGCTGCCTGCTACACTCACCCACTTGCTTACTCTGGCCATTTTTAAAACAAAATAAAAAACAAAAAAAATCCTTCCAGTAGCACATTAGAGACCAACTAAGTTTTTTCTTGGTATGAGCTTTCGTGTGCATGCACACTTCTTCAGATACACTGAAACAGAAGTCACCAGACCCTTATATATAGTGAGAGGGTGGGAGGGGTATTATTATAGAGTGTCCTGGGAGATTGAAGTGTTCTCCTACTGGTTTCTCTGTCCAGTGCCCTTCAGCTCTCTATATTGGACAAACAGGCCAAACCCTATACAAAAGGATAAATGGACATAAATCTGACATCAGGAATCACAAGACAGAGAAACCAGTAGGAGAACACTTCAATCTCCCAGGACACTCTATACAAGATCTCAAAGTAGCTGTCTTATTGCAAAGGAATTTCAGAAATAGACTGGAAAGAGAAGTTGCTGAATTGCAACTCATTGTTGTTGTTCAGTCGTTCAGTCGTGTCCGACTCTTCGTGACCCCATGGACCAGAGCACGCCAGGCACCAGAGCAACTCATTACCAAGCTTAAAACCATGGAGAGACCTGGTCTGAACAAAGACATTGGATTCTTATCTCATTATACATGACAAAGCTATTTTTCACCTTCTCACCCCTTGCTTTTTCCTGTAAGACTAATTGCAGTCGTTAACAGTCGTCAACAGGTTTACCACAGCTATCAGCCTATCACCCATTCCCACCACCCTTCTGAGTAATACCCCTCCCGCCCTCTCACTATATATAAGGGTCTGGTGACTTCTGTTTCAGTGTATCTGAAGACGTGTGCATGCACACGAAAGCTCATGCCAAGAACAAACTTAGTTGGTCTCTAAGGTGCTACTGGAAGGAATTTTTTTATTTTTTATTTTGTTTAGACTATGACAGACCAACACGGCTACCTATCTGTATCTGGCCATTTTTGTCATTCAGTGGTTCATGTGATTGCTCACCGGTGTCTGCGTGAACCTGCGTGATGACCTTTTTGCAGAGTTGGAAGTGATCCCTGGGGTCATCTCGTCCAACCTCCTACAACGAAGGAATCTCAACACTTTGCCTCCCATTCTATATAAAGATATTTTGTAGTAGGACAGTTACATTTTATATTCCATCTTTCTTCCCTCATGGACACAAGGTACATGTTGCACCCAAGAGGTCTTGTATCCAGACAAATTCAGCAGTGTGGTAGCTTCAGATCATACCCTAGGACCAAGATCACACTGAGAGTATTTTTGCCTGTAATGAGAGGACTTTTTCCCACCAGAAGGAGCTCTCCCAACGCACACTCTGTCTCAACCCTTATTCTTATAATGGGAGGAAACTAGGTTTTCTGTTAGATTGGCAACTGAGTCTCTTGGCAAATGTCATGGCAGAAAACCCTATTATTTCAGAAGATCTTGGAACTTTGTACTGGCTACAGCTTCCATGTAATGCATTTGTGGTAGTAACATGTGGTATAAGGTTAGGAAATCCCAGAATTAAACCTGTAAGAAATATCCTCATTTGCTTCCTTCTATGGAATCGATACAATAGCCTTGTCCACCATCATATGGGAGGCGATTGGCTAGCCTGGGCAAGCCTCAGCTTTTCTGGGCTGCAATCCACTTACTGTAACAACAGAACATCCTTTCTTTCCTTGCCACCTTCTGTCTCATTAACTTTCATATGTTGTCAGTGCTCTACACAGCCCTAATTAAAGGAGTGGCTGGTAGCAGTAGTTGCCTGTTATCTATGCAGGCCAGGATATTACATATACTTAGTGGCATTGGGCAAACAGAAAAGACAGCTGGGAATTGGGAATTACAGTTTGCATTCTTGGCCGCTCTGCAGGCTTGTGGTGCCAAAAATCACAGCCAAGTGCAGCCATGTGTCACTTTCATACAGGAAGACGAGGATTATCAAGCTTGCCAGTATTTTAACATTTCCAAGAAGACAGATCTATAGGCTCTGCGGCAAAATCGGCACCATCCCCAGCCCTTGACCTATCCATTCAGAACCATGCTCAAAAATAGAAACAGAAAGAAGAGACCAAGCTTAGTTGTTTAGCTATTCTTTTTCTGACTTACTGATGCATAAGGGCTGGAGAGAATACAGATACATTCTTAGATTTTCATCACTGGCATCTTCTAGGTCATGGGTACGCAAACTAAGGCCCGGGGGCCGGATCCGGCCCAATCGCCTTCTAAATCCGACCCGTGGATGGTCCAGGAATTAGCCTGTTTTGATGAAATATACTCGGAGTCGAGTGTGGATTTCATGTTCTTTATTCAGCTCATAGTAGCGAGGAATGCAAGTTCCCCAAAAACGTCTGCTTTATATACATTATTTACACAATGGGTCCCACGTGATTGGCTAATTCTGGGATACTCCTGTAGGCCAATCAGGTTGCGGATTCACTTCCACCTGGAGCTGGATTGGGTGGCTCCTGCGAACCAATCAGACTGCTGCATTCTGGATCCTATTGTTCTAGGACCAATCAGACTGCTGCATTCTGAATCCTATTGTTCTAGGACCAATCAGACTGCTGCATTTTGGATCCTATTCAACTCAGTACATAACATTTGACATGAGTAGAATGTGTCCTTTTATTTAAAATGCATCTCTGGGTTATTTGTGGGGCCTCCCTAGTGTTTTTACATGAGTAGAATGTGTGCTTTTATTTAAAATTCATCTCTGGGTTATTTGTGGGGCATAGGAATTCATTCATTTCCCCCCAAAAAAATATATTCCGGCCCCCCACAAGGTCTGAGGTACCAGCCCCCTGCTGAAAAAGTTTGCTGACCCCTGTTCTAGGTGATTTGCTTGGAACGAAAGAGCTGCTTTAGGTTAGCCTGAAGTCTCGTACTAACACAGCAGTGCTTTTGCTTTTTATTTCATCTGGAATTTTTTGTTAAAATTTGTGAATTATGGCAAAAAGTGGAAATTTTACACACAGATAAAAGGAGATGGTTGTGGGGGGAACACTAAAATCATATGTAACATAAGGTCCAGCAGGGGGGAAAACTATTACGATATTTTTTCGTGCAAGTAGGTATTTCTTTAAACTAAGAAATTTGCATACAGACTAACCAGATGAAAAAATAAAGGAATGAAATGTTAGCATCCTTCTTTCCTTGCTTTCCAATTACTAGTCATCCAAGAGAAATATAAAGGTAAAGAACATATGTCTACCTAAACGTACTTTCATAAAATCAACACCTTGCAACAAACAGGAGGGAAAATCATATGGCCAGGGGCATCTTCAGTTGTAAACAATACTGCAAAAAAATCTCTCTTTTGCCGTATGTCATCTAGCTACTTTCAACTTGTGGGAGATATTTTCTAGAAGAGCAGTTTGCCAGACAGTCAGATACCAGTAATCTAAGTTGTCTAAATCAAATGTCTTCTAGCGGCTTTTGCCGTGTTTCTTTGAATAGGCAATTCCCCAGGCCATATCACAAAATGCCTCTGCTAGTCCCTTCCAAAGGCTGGTTGTATTTCAGTAAGGTGGGGAGGGGGGTGATGTGGGAGAAAGCACCCTCCGGTATGCAGAACAGGTTCAATCCCAGCTAAGATTTTCTATACCAATAAAATCAGCTGAAAAACCAAAATTTAGACTTAGAAAATAATCTCAAGCCATGTAAAGCACACCAGGGTTTCCATGCACAGAAATGATGCTTAAAATTCAGTGATAAGTTGGGATGGTGATGAAGTTCTCCCAGGCCAGGCTCAAGATATTGCCTGGTCAAAAAGCCCACTTCAAAGGAGAGGAAATCTGTGAAAGCGCCCAAACTTAGATCAAAATATGGACAGGGAGAAGGTTCTTTCATGGCTACTCATTCATCATACCTGTTGTGCTGCCTAGCCCTGTCCCCAGAGTCCTCCCTGCCTGTTCCCCATCCTGAAAACACATTCTTTCCTCCCCTTAAGTTTTAGAAACAGATAGGTGTAGCATCAAGAACAACTGCAACTCAGAAGACATTCATCAGGTTTCCTCAACCTTGGCCCTCCAGATGCTTTGAGACTACAATTCCCATCATCCCTGACCACTGGTCCTGCTAGCTAGGGATCATGGGAGTTGTAGGCCAAAAACATCTGGAGGGCCAAGGTTGAGGAAGCCTGACGTACATCATGGGTACACAAACTAAGGCCTGGGGGCCGGATCCGGCCCAATCGCCTTCTAAATCCGGCCCGCGGATGGTCCAGGAATCAGCCTGTTTTGCCAGAGTAGAATGTGTCCTTTTATTTAAAAAGGAATCTCAGGGTTATTTGTGGGGCCTGCCTGGTGTTTTTACATGAGTAGAATGTGTGTGTGTGTGTTTTTTTAAAAAAAATGCATCTCTGGGTTATTTGTGGGGCATAGGAATTCGTTCACCCCCCCCCCAAAAAAAACTCCGGCCCCCCACAAGGTCTGAGGGACAGTGGACCGGCCTCCTGCTAAAAAGTTTGCTGACCCCTGACGTACATCTTTCATGGTGGAACGTGTCCAGAGGAGGGCAACCAAAATGGTCAAAGGCCTGGAAACGATGCCTTATGAGGAACGGCTTAGGGAGCTGGGTATGTTTAGCCTGGAGAAGAGAAGGTTAAGGGGTGATATGATAGCCATGTTCAAATATATAAAAGGATGTCATATAGAGGAGGGAGAAAGGTTGTTTTCTGCTGCTCCAGAGATTCGGACATGGAGCAATAGATTCAAACTACAAGAAAGGAGATTCCACCTAAACATTAGAAAGAACTTCCTGGCAGTAAGAGCTGTTCGACAGTGGAATTTGCTGCCAAGGAGTGTGGTGGAGTCTCCTTCTTTGGAGGTCTTTAAGCAGAGACTTGACAGCCACCTGTCAGGAATGCTTTGATGGTGTTTCCTGCTTGGCAGGGGGTTGGACTGGATGGCCCTTGTGGTCTCTTCCAACTCTATGATTCTATGATTCTATGGGCCACTGAGTACCATTGCCTGACATACTGCAAATCAGCACAGTGGAGTATCAGAGGACGAAGGAGAGGAAGGAACTATCTGCTTTTGAAAGGGAATGGGGACTGTGTTGAGAAACTATGGTTTGATGCTGAATCTTTAGGAAGGGAGAAGGAATGTGCCAGCAGAGGGCTTGTTCACATGACACCAAAGTTATGGTTTGCCACCAACCCACTTCTGTAGTGTTAAGAAAAATTGCTACTAATTTTGATCACCATAAAGAAAAAATTGCCTAGTATATCTATACTGCACCCTGAAGCAAATTCTGGTAACTGCAGTTAAATGCTACATCGGAATGAATGTCCACAATAGTTAAATTTCATTTAACTACTTCCATTTAAAGAGGATTTGAAGCAACAATTTAATCTCAGATCCTGGTCAAGTGGAAACCCTGATTATCCTTAATTGGGATTAGCATTGGTGCCGATATAATGATTAATTAGAATTAAGAGGGAGGAAAGGATTCATCCCAAGGATATGGAAGGTTTTTCAATGTGGCTAAGTTAAAAGGTTTATAGTGCAACACTATGCATATCTATTCATAAATTAATCCTGCTGAATTAAATTGGGCATACGCACAAGTAAGTGTGCATATCAGACAGGCATCGTCTCTGTTATCCTTTTTTTAATTCATTCTTTTTATATTGTATACATTTATTTGCATTCTTTTAAAATACATTCCTTTTTTGGACAAAGTAATAATCATAAATAAATAAGAATAACAATGTGCCCCTCACCCCGAGACCATTCCATTGTAACTATCCAACCTCCCAAAATTTCAACACCTCTTGAGATGGCTTGACCCCTTTTTCGTTTTAACAGTACAAATTCTACAAACACCCTCCATATCTCCTCAAAATCATTTCTCCTGCATAATCCCCATCTTAGCGACACATGTTAATTTATCATTAATAGCTATATATGCCTCTTGCGATGGTTTGACCCCTTTCTGTTGTCTTTTTGACACCTATTTAATACATTTCTTTTTCAACAAGCCTTTTCAAGGAAGATCTTTATTCAGCCTGTCTGTCTGTTGTATTTGAAATTGTTTGTACCTATGAAAATGTTTTCATTTCCCCCCCTTATAATTGTTTTTATATATGAAATTTTGTCATTGTTCCTATTGTTGATGTAACTTCTTATGCAATCGCTTTGAGATATTCTATGGGAAGCGACTGATTCTATAGGAAACGGAAATAATTAATAGATAAATGTACAGGATCACATCCTATGTGTGTGAACCACACCCTTTTGTCAAAAGGAATAGTCAACTTGCTTGTTTGGAGGTTCTAGCAAGGGAGCACAGCTATCGTATGCCCTTGACCGAAGAACGGTACACTGCTTCTATTTGGGATGGTCATCCTCTTCCACTGAGCACGCAGCTTCGGGAAGGATGCACATGGAGCAGTGAGGGAGGAAGGGGACACCCGCCTAGCCAGCCAGATCTGCCGAATCAACCCTGGTGATCAATGGGGTGACAGATGTCGCAGCCAGATTGCCCTCACATCCAAAAGGAATAGTCAATACAATACAATACAGTTTATTCGACCGTCAGTCAGAGCACAATCATTATCCATACAAAAATTTAAAACGTCTAAACATCTCGGAAAGCTTTACACTAAAACATACAATGAGAAGTGGATTATACATTTAGACCCATGTCAATACTGTCAATTTTAACCTTACGGCGTTTAAAGGCCAAAAAAAGAAATTTGGCCACCAAGAGGGTTGTGGTACCAGCAAAATTGCTCAGCAAAAACAAAACCTGTCTTTCTCTGTCTACTAGGTTAAGTTGGCATAAGAGTGGGGCTATCAGTTTTTGTCTAAGATCTACATAAAATGGGCAGGTCAAAAGAATATGTTCAGTTGACTCAACCGTTCCCAGGGCACAGGGACAAAATCTCAGAGCATATGGAACTCCCCTGTATCTTCCCCACAAAACCGCTGTATCCAGAACGTTTAACCTAGCGGCTGTGAGGAGTCTACGGTATTCCACATAGTGGATTTCCACCAGATAAGGGGCTGGTGAAATCTGGAATATCTGATCCCACCCAAAACATCCCCGGTTTCAACTTGCATCCTTTCATATATTTTGCCCATGAAAGCTTTGGCTTGGATGCTAAGAATCACAACCAGTCTTCCATTTATGGAACATAGTTTACCTGGCCCCGCCTTCCAACTGTAGCATCCTGGCCACCCGAAAAGCCACAGCGGTTAATCATTCCTAAATAACATTTGATACTTCTGAGAGGGAAGAGTTGAAGATGCAAAGAGGGAGATCACTGGAAATTAAAGACTCTTCCTTGAGCTTTGATCTGTGTTGATTGCAAGAGTGTTATAACATTATTTTCTGCATGCATTTTTTTAAAAAAATGTATAATAATTCAATTCCCTGTGCTATGTAGAAGCTTCTGTGCTGTTTCAAATAATGTTGTGTTTGTTGATTTTGGGGGGTTATTTTTTCTTTTCTTTTCCTTGATAAACATATTACTTTTGCAAGATGAGCAAACAATTAAGACAATTCTATCAAAATTCTATTTAAAAAAGCTTTAGCCTCTTCTGACAATAATTTTCTTTATTTTATTGTAAATTACTTTCTTTTATTCTTCATCAAACCTTTTCAGGCATGTGGACACACAAACATATATATGCATGTATAAAGAAAAAAACAACCCTATCTAAATTATAATTTAAAGCTATGCTTATATATGCAATGTGAGTGAGAGTCTTCAAATTTAATTTATTTTTTCTGATCTAAATGCTATGTTTTACAAAGCTGGAAAAAGTCCTTTTTATATTTTGCTTGATGTGTTCCATCTTTTTCTAGAGACACTAAACTGTAATTAGCCAGTGATTAGAACTTGGGGAAATGTGCATGTTAATGATTGTAATCTCTTGGTTTTTGCCCACCAAAGAATCCTATGATGTTCTTGGATTAATTTTCCAGCAAGCAGAGAAACAATGGATTCTCCAAAGAACACATTTCTACATTCTTTGTTTAACACTCATAGGAAAATGTGGAGCAATTTTCATTCTGTAACTTTCTGCAAGGACCCAATGACAATTAATTGCACTTTGAAAGAAGAACAAATGTGATAAACTCAAGTAAAATATTGCTTTGTTTTGAAAATGGCTTCTTTATTGCAGCTTAGTAGACATATTTGTATGTCAACTATAACAAGAAATATGTAAAACATTTTATAAGCCCAGTGGTCAAACACTGTGTGTGTGTGTGTGTGTGTGTGTGTGTGTGTGTGTAAAAGGTAAAGGAGCGGGTGGTGATGTGGTTTAAACTACTGATCCTCTTGGGCTTGCTGATCAGAAGGTCAGCAGTTCGAATCCCCGTGAAGGAGTGAGCTCCCATTGCCCTGTCCCAGCTTTATTATTGTTCCCTAGCATCCAACTGACAGATGGTGACAGCACTCACGAAATTAGAAGACGCCTGCTTCTTGGGAGAAAAGCAATGACAAACCTAGACAGCATCTTAAAAAGCAAAGACATCACCTTGCCAACAAAGGTCCGTATAGTTAAAGCTATGGTTTTCCCAGTAGTAATGTACGGAAGTGAGAGCTGGACCATAAAGAAGGCTGATCGCCGAAGAATTGATGCTTTTGAATTATGGTGCTGGAGGAGACTCTTGAGAGTCCCATGGACTGCAAGAAGATCAAACCTATCCATTCTTAAAGAAATCAGCCCTGAGTGCTCACTAGAAGGACAGATCCTGAGGTTAAGGCTCCAGTACTTTGGCCACCTCATGAGAAGAGAAGACTCCCTAGAAAAGACCCTGATGTTGGGAAAGGTTGAGGGCACAAGGAGAAGGGGACGACAGAGGACGAGATGGTTGGACAGTGTTCTCGAAGCTACTAACATGAGTTTGGCCAAACTGCGAGAGGCAGTGAAGGATAGGCGTGCCTGGCGTGCTCTGGTCCATGGGGTCACGAAGAGTCGGACACGACTGAACGACTGAACAACAACAACAACAACAGCATCCAACTGCCAGAGGATTGCCTCCGTCCATTCACCAGTTTGCATCCATTGCCAGGTGTGTCCTGCTGGAAATAGAAAAGGACTTTCTCCTTGGCCTGCCTTTATATCCACTCAGTTGCCAAGTGCTTTTGTGACATCACAAGAAAGCCACAGCCAATGTCAACAGCAGAGGAGGCATCATCTTCATTGCTTTGAGTCTCACAATGGCGGGTGGACCTATCAGTGATTGTATGCCTGTTTATTCAGGACACGGGTGGAGCTGTGGTCTAAACCACTGAGCCTCTTGGGCTTGCCAATTGGAAGGTTGGCGGTTCGAATACCCGTGACAGGGTGAGCTCCTGTTGCTCTGTCCCAGCTCCTGCCAACCTAGCAGTTCGGAAGCACGCCAGTGCAAGTAGATAAATAGGTACCGTTGTGGTGGGAAGATAAATGGCGTTTCCGTGCACTCTGGTTTCCGTCAAGGTGTCCCATTGTGCCGGAAGCTACTGTTAGGTCCATCATGACATGTCTGCCAGCTTCTAATCACAGATACCAGCAGCCTTCAAGCAAGCAAACTTGCCTTATTATCGCTCCCTAGCTTTCCCCTTGGCTTTTATATCCACTCAGTTGCCAAGTGCTTTTGTGACATCACAAGAAACTCACAGCCAATGGCAACAGCTGGGCCTTTTATTTACTGTATGGCAGCTGTGACACAACCATCTTCTATGTCCGCTTACATGGGAATATAAACTCATTACACTCCATGGGCTTTGCTTCCAGTGAAGTATACCTAGGATTATACTGCAGATTATTCCTCAGTGCCTTTCAAGGAGAGAACAAAATCAGATATTCCACTAGATAGATCTACATTTTGAATTCGCTCATACCGAGGATTTAAAAAAGAGCTACTTTGGTAATTATGAGACTTAAAGTTATTTAACTCATAATTCACATGTTATATGCAGCTTCAGGTATGTCATAACTTAGTTCTTGTACAAACCAAGTCAATATTCAACTAAAATATTGCCTTTTTCTCTTTAATCCCTGGAGGGAAGAGTGTGAATACATTATTTTTATTATTTGAGATTTAGCTGAAACTGTAAATGAGAGCAGCTCCTTTTGAAAAAATAAATGTGGCACTATAAGTTGTTCCTCAAAAATCATTAAAATTTTAAGATTAATTTTATGATTCACTCTTGGTTTTCATTCACTATAAAGCGATAAAAATACAATTTCTGCTCAAGCATAAATCTGTCTCATTACCTGAGAATATGCTACAAGTACTGGTAAGTGAATATCAAATTATCCAAGGATGCAAGAGGTTTTCTAATTCCTTATCTCTTCCCATTCTGGTGCTAGTTTAGATCAATAATCCACTTCACTGAAATGTATAAACCTCATAATGGAGCCACCACAATGTTTAGCAAAAGGAAGGCATTTGAAGGGTTGTCAATACAGAGGTTTTAAAGGCAGAAAGCATGAATGATATAGGAACACAGAGTCACACCACTGTTGTCCCCCCCATATAATTATATACTGCCTCATATTTGAGACAGTCTCTAAGCAGTTTACAAAAGAAGGAATGCCATAGGTATATAACAATGAAACTGAGAAACTGCCATAGAATGCCATGAAATACAATAAAACAATGAAGTCCTCCTCAAAACATTAACACATAGCAGCATATTTTGAAACTTATTTATCTATTCCCACTTCAACCTATTACTATTAGTTATTGAATTTATATACTGCCCTATACCCAGAGGTCTCAGGGTGGTTCACAGAAAAGATCAACATAAAAACCATAATATATATAAACAACCCAATAATACCCCCCCCAAAAAGAGCCACATTTTAAAAGGGCATAGGATGCCAATCAAATCAACCAAAGGCCTGGTTAAAAAGGAACTTTTTTGCCTGGCGCCTAAGGGTGTATAATGAAGGCCCCAGGCGAGCTTCCCTGGGGAGAGTATTCCACAGACAGGGAGCCACTACAGAGAAGGCCCGTTCTCGTGTTGCCACCCTCCGGACCTCTCGAGGAGGGGGCACACAAAGGAGGGCCTCAGAAGATGATCTCAGGGTTCAGATAGGTTCATATGGAATGGTCATTGAGGTACTGCGGTCCTGAGCCATTTAAGGCTTTATAGGTCAAAACCAGCACTTTGAATTGGGGCCAGAAACTAATTGGTAGCCAGTGCTGTTGGACCAGGATCGGTGTAATATGCTCAAACTGTCTTGCTCCGGTGAGCAACCTGGCCACTGAATTCTGCACTAGTTGAAGTTTCCGAACCGTCTTCAGAGGCAGCTATTACGTATAACATATTGCAATAATCTTTTTTTATATATATAAATAATTTTTATTAAAGATTTTTGCATACATTCTTTTAAATAACATTTAACATTCATATGTTTTCTGACTTCCGCCAACCACTTCTCGGGATTTTCACTTTTCTTAACTTCCTCTTGTATTTCATACTCCACTATTACTTTTAATAATCAAATTCAAATATTATTTTCCAAAGCTATTTCTGTAATATTTCTTAAAATTAACCTCACAAAACTTCTTACAAGCCTATTAGCGTGATTTGTTGTTTACAGTTATCTTTCAAATATATCTCAAATTTAGTCCAATCTTTTAGAAATTCCTGGTCCCGTCGGTTTCAAATTCTTCCTGTCATCTTGTCCAATCCTGCATAATCCATTAACTTCATCTGCCATTCTTCTTTTGTCGGTAACTCTTCTTGTTTCCAAACACATTGCAATAATCTAACCTTAAGTTTACCTCCTACAAAGCCACGTTCTGACTCACAAAATTCAGCACTCACACTTCCTTCCTAACATTTACAGAAATCATACAATGCTTACTACTCATTTGCTTACTACTCAAGGCTTACTACTCATACTACCGTTTTGGATTAAAACCACGTCAAACCCAGAAGTGCGTGTCCCTTTTTTTGGATTACAACCCATTTTTTTGGATTACAACCCATTGGCAGGGGCGTAGGAAGTGGGGGGCGGGCCACCCCAGGTTCCAACATGGAGGGGGTGACAAATTATCAAGGAACAATTACTGTCCTACTAGGGTGGTTCATAAAAAAACCTTTTTTTTAAAAAAAAAAAAGCCTGCTCCAAAGGTCTTATCTTACTACACTAGGGATCATATAGCTATATATGAAATTTCATGCATATCAGTTAATATCTTGACCCTCCTCCATGAAAATAGCTGTTTACTTGGCTGTTTTCCTATGTCGTGAAGGCTGAAATTTCAATTAAGTGGAGCATTTACTGTTCCCAACCCTAACCCTGCGGAAAGGCATCTAATTAGACTTCAATTTGATTTTGACATCTTTTTAGGAGGTAATTTAATTATTGATTGATTTTATATCAATGTTATGTATCTGATGTTAGCCGCCCTGAGCCCAACTTCGACCGGGGAGGGCGGGATATAAATAAAAGTTTATTTTTACTTATTATTATTCCTCTGTAAGAAAATATGAAATACCGTAAAACCATTTTTGCAGGCAAAAAAAAAAATAGTAATCAATGTGTAGGGCGGGTGACAAGAAATATTCCGCACTGGGTACCACCTGACCTTCCTACGCCTCTGCCCATTGGCAAAAGCACGCCTTGGGTTACAACCTGTTTTGGTTTACCACCGGACCTCCAGAATGGATTATGGTTGTAAACCAAGGTACCACTGTAATAATAATAATAATTACAAGAATAATAATTCCCCACATCTGATCTAGCTCAAAATCTTGAATGTGTTTTAAAGGGCTATGTTTAGCATATGCTTGAATTGCATTAGGTTGGTGATTTTGTTTTTTTATGGAAAACATGGGGAAACAATGTTCAGATACATTTGGAGCCAGGCTTCATAGTTTGGATTTATGCTATAGGATAGCAGACATCCCTTTCCATTTTTATTGTTATTAATTGTCTGAAAATAATAAAATAAATAAAATAAAATAAAATAAAATAAAATAAAATAAAATAATTAATATAATATAATATATTTAGCCCCTATTCTTTTCATTCCTCTCTCTCTCTCTCTCCTGCTCCCTCCTGCCTTCTCTCCTCCCCTCAACTTTCTTACATGGCTCAGTGATGTCAAGCGACTTGCCTGCCAAAAAGGGAGGTGAGCTAGACGCCACATTACATAGATCAAGAAGGAAAGTGGCCTATCACAAATGCAATAAATATGCAATGAAATTCCATGTCCTCTGCATGCTCTCCCTGGCATATGCCACTGATTGCTGGATCAGAACCTATAACCATAATGATGTATACCTTTTCAACTATTCCACTCGTCATATCTCATTTAAGAGAGGAGCCAAAAAGCCAACAGCAGCTTAACGTGGAAAGGAAGCAATAGCATTAATAATAATCCTGGCTGGACTGCTTTAAAACATTTATGTTACACATATGGAGCTTTTCAGTACTGCTGGCTACACATATAATAGTACAATGCCAAGTGATGAAATGGTCCCTAAGCATGTGAGACCTTTCCAAATCATGCCAATATAGTTTTGGATACAGTGGTACCTAGGGTTACATATGCTTCAAGTTACATACGCTTAAGGTTACAGACTCTGCTAACCCAGAAATATTACCTCGGGTTAAGAACTTTGCTTCAGGATGAGAACAGAAATTGGGCAGCGGCGGCGCAGTGGCAGCGGGAGACCTCATTAGCTAAAGTGGTGCTTCAGGTTAAGAACGCTTTCAGGTTAAGAACGGACCTCTGGAATGAATTAAGTTTGTAACCAGAGGTAGCACTGTACTGAGAATCATTGAATAGGAAGATAGAAACGTCCTTTCATTTTCATGGTATGGGAGTTAAAGATGCCATCCCTTCACACCTTTGCTCGTGTGTTATCAGTCTGGGACCCAGGCCATTTTCATCTGAGAACAGAGATAAAAGGAAAACCAGTTTGCATTTTAAGAAGAAGAAAAACCCCACTTTTACTTTGGTTCCATATGAAGAAAGCCCAAATGGGTGTGACTGCTCAGTATCAATAAAAAAGAATACCATGCATAATTATAGAATTGTGGCTGATGAAAAAATAAAGTAATTTTCTTTAGGTATCTCTCAGGTACTACCTTTATTCCCTTTCTATCTATCAGGGGTTCACTACTGAGAAAGGCTTAGCTTTCCACTTTATCTTATTAGTCAGTTTTGCCAAGCACGGCCTTAGTGAAGCACTTTCCTCTGCCATGACAACTGATATTATTCTAGCAGAGAGAACTCTCTCACTCATAAACACACAATAAACCGTGATTTTATATACTGATGCTACTTGGCTTTTCCTTTTAACAACAACTCCGGCTGTTGTGATTACTGAAAACTTACATTTCAATTGATATTATTATTATTATTATTATTATTATTTTATTATTATTATTATTAATTTACGAATCACTTCCCATGAAGCACCTCAAAGCAATTCACAAAAATTAAGTAACAACGTAAGAATACATGACTACGTTGCCCTTATCCAAATAATTTGCGCGCCAAGGGTCCATGCCCCACAGTTCCCCATTGATTCGTAAACACACCAACATGAGTCTTTAGGATTATGGGCTAAAACAGGCCACAACTTTATTGGGTGAGTGGTCTTTACAGAATATGTTCACCTGGGGTTGATTTCCAAGTGATTATGTTTGAGGAGGGAAGTGTCAAACATCCACCGCAAGTGCTGTGATCCCGATGATGAAAACTCTGTTCTTCACCATGCATATATATATATATATATATATATATATATATATATATATATGAAATTCCAGACATGGTTGCTAACCTCACCATTGGAGTAACATTGGAATTTTTAACTTTTAGGTGTGCTTAAGCCCATTTCACAAATTGACGCCAGAGCATTTCTTTCACTTCTCATTTTTCTGATCGTTCTTCTTCTACTTGGCTAGTAAGGTCATTAAAGGGAAAACAGAAAGACCTTATTAGGGAAGGTGATTCTTCTTTTCATGTTGTTTATGCCCTTCTGTAGTGTTGCTCCATGTTCAAAGTGCTTTGCCATCAATAGCTGACTTATTCTCTCAGCGATTCTTTGAAGTGAGATATGAGGAAAAGACTTGTTGACGACTGCATAATGAACTACAAAGCTTAGACAGGATTCCATACAATGTCCACCATCTCTTAACATTTTCCTTCTATCTCCCACATTACCGCAACACTAAGTGTACAAAATAAATCATATCTATATAGTAGAATCACAGGGCTCATACAGACCAAAGTTGGAATATGTGAAGGCCTTTTAAAATTCTGAGATGTTGCCTTCTAAAAAAAAACACACACACAAAAAACACACCCAGAAAAACTTGGATACACATTGATCCACCCATTCAAGACGCTACATCTGAAAAAGATTTCAAATAAGACAGAAATTATATGATACCTCTTCATAAGCCTCATTAATTTACACTTTTTCAAAAAATGAGCTGAAGAAGGCATCTGCTCCGAAACAGGGCCCTGTCCTGGTCCCTAGTTTTGCATCGTACATCTGGTCCTCATTCCGGAAGTCCTTATTTCGACTCCTATTAGACTCTTCATTTCGGCTTTACATACAAAACACTCTCTTTGAACTTTTGAATACGAATTTATATTCATTGTATTTGGTATTTTGTGTGCCTTATATTATACATAATATCATACTACACATATTATTGTGAATTTGAGTCTGTATCTTTGTTTGAAATTATAATTTTTGTTCTAATCGGCAACTGCATTTAAGACTAATTCTTAACAGAATATATACCCTATTTGATTTTGACTCACGAGTAGATATTATTTCTTTTGTTGAAACTTCTGGCCAGAGTTCTTGGTATAGCTATTTATTTCAGCCTTCTAAAAATAGGCACCATTGTGCCTATTTGGCAGGCTTCCACTGAAACACATTGGCCATTTCACATCTTGCTCCACATATATTTTTCCAATACAGTGGTACCTCTGGTTAAGTACTTAATTCGTTCCGGTGGTCCGTTCTTAACCTGAAACTGTTCTTAACCTGAAGCACCACTTTAGCTAATGGGGCCTCCCGCTGCCGCTGCGCCGCGAGAGCACAATTTCTGTCCTTATCCTGAAGCAAAGTTCTTAACCTGAAGCATTATTTCTGGGTTAGCGGAGTTCTTAACCTGAAGCGTATGTAACCTGAAGCGTATGTAACCTGAGGTACCACTAATAATAATAATAATAATAATAATAATAATAATAATAATAATAATAATATTCTTTATACCCCGCCCATCTGGCTGGGTTCCCCCAGGCACTATGGACAGCTTACAGCACATAAAAAACTGTAACACATTAGACATTAAAAAATTCCCGATACAGGGTTGCCTTCCGATGTCTTCTAAAAGTCAGATAGTTGTTAATTTCCTTGACATCTGATGGGAGGGTGTTCCACAGGGCAGGCGCAACTACTGAGAAGGCCCTCTGTCTGGTTCTCTGCCATTTTTATGCTGACTTCTTTATTATTTGCTCTGTTGTTAAAGTTTGTTGGTGATCATCAGTGGTGCTTGAGGAATCCAATCCTTGTGAATTACAGTAAGAAATGACATCATCTGAACCTGTTAGACTAAGGTGCAGATAGTAACTTTAGGCCATTTTACATCAGCAACTATTGCACATATATACAGCAGACATGTTCTCACCTGTAGTGCCAAAAATGCCAGCAAAAAAGAGAAAGAAATGTGTAGAAGAAATGCTAGACCTTAGATAAAGTGTACTGGTTAATAATAATAATAATAATAATAATAATAATTTTATTATTTATACCCCCCCCCCATATGACTGGGCCTCCCCAGTCACTCTGGGCGGCTCCCAACAGAGGACCAAAAACAGAACAAAATTTCAAACATTAAAAACTTCCCTAAACAGGGCTGCCTTCAGATGTCTTCTAATACACTAGTTATGCCATCAGCCTTAGTCAAGAAACATATAGAGATAAACAAGCATTTGCAAATATTTCCCATCAGTTGGAAGTAGGCAGGTCAGAATAAAAAAAGCACATTACAGCCTGCTATCACTATTTAAAAAAGAAAAAGAAAAGAAAGTAAAACGATGGAGGTTTTTTGCTTCAATTGCTAAACAAAAATAACATCTGCCATAAAACTAATGGTTTCCAGCTGGGGATTATATTTCTGTCTTGCACAAACTTTGTTTCATTGTTATTTGTTATTAATTCTTATGATCTTCCAGAAAAACAAAGAGTTTGAGGGCAGGACTGGTTAATCCCAGGAGGTGATTGTCAGTGCTAAACCTCCTCTGCATAATCTGTCATAGAGAAATTAGGAGCAGAACGCTTGTTTTATACAGAAGTCTGGGATACCATAAGCAGTAGGAAACAGTCAGGGACACAATTAAAGGGGAGGTAATTCATCTTTTGGAGTAATCTGTGAAGTGAACACGGGATGTATCACACACTAATTGCTATGCAGAATAAGCAGACAAAAGACAAAACGCTGTAGAAAATGCCTTTTTAGGGAAGTCAAAAACTAGCTAAATAAAATTCTAGTTTATATGTATGGCAAATCATACATACTATGTCCCCATAGTTTTGTTCAAAAGTCAAACTGGGCTGCATATTCCCCCAGCTGTGTAGGACAATTCATCCCTGGGGATAGACAAATTTTAAGATTTTCTGTCTTACTATTAAATAGGATGCGGTTGAGGAAGGTTTTGTGATTTTTTTTAAACAGCAAAGGCGTCCCACATTTATACCTGTTCTTTTTTTATGGCATCTATTTTGTGACAAAGTAAAACTGAAACATGCTCATTATGAGACATTTTTAAACCTTGACTTTGGTTTCTGAAGTGGCATCCAATATGAGATAGCTCCTGGTAGATATTTGATAGGGGTGCTGGGGTACCATGGTAATGGCTCCCTGTGCTATGCATTTGTATTTAAACATGTATATTTACTCTGCAGATATGGCTCTGGGTAGAAACCCGTCAGCATGATGCCACTCCAAACACAAATTGCCAGGTGTGTCCTGCTGGAAATAGAAAAGGGCTTTTCCCTTGGACTGCCTTTATATCCACTGAGTTGCCAAGTGCTTTTGTGACATCACAAGAAACTCACAGCCAATGGCAACAGCTGGGGAGGCATCATCTTCATTGCTTTGAGCCTCACAATGGCGGGTGGACCTATCAGTGATTCTGTGCTTGTTTAGTCAGGACATAGGTGGAGCTGTGGTCTGAACTACTGAGCCTCTTAGGCTTTCCAATCAGAAGGTTGGCAGTTCTAATCCCCACGATGGAGTGAGCTCCTGTTGCTCTGTCCCAGCTCCTGCCAGCCTCACAGTTCGAAAGCACGCCAGTGCAAGTAGATAAAAAGGTACCGCTGCGATGGGAAGGTAAATAGTGTTTCCGTGCACTCTGGTTTCCGGCACGGTGTCCCATTGTGCCGGAAGCTACTGTTAGGTCCATCATGAGAGGTCCGCCAGCTTCTAATCACAGATACCAGCAGCCTTCAAGCAAGCAAACTTGCCTTATTATCGCTCCATAATCCCACTGCCAGAGGATTGCCTCCTTCCATTCACCAGTTTGCCTCCTCCATGTGGAATAAACCTGGGCAGTGCTGAATGTCACATCCACTGCCAGGTGTGTCCTGCTGGAAATAGAAAAGGGCTTTCCCCTTGACCTGCCTTTATATCCACTCAGTTGCCAAGTGCCTTTGTGACCTCACAAGAAACCCACAGCCAATGGCAACAGCTGGGGAGGCATCACCTTCATTGCTTTGAACCTCACAATGGTGGGTGGACCTATCAGTGATTGTGTGCTTGTTTATTTGGGACGCGGGTGGAGCTGTGGTCTAAACCACTGATCTTCTTGCCGCTGCTAAAAACCTTGCAGTTTTTGTTGGCACCTGATCATCTAGATAGGTGTCGTGATCCCTTCCAACTCTACAATTCTATGTTTCCCAACATTTGTGTTATGGTAATTCGCAAGGGAGGGACCCAGGTGGCCATGTGGGTTAAACCACAGAGCCTAGGGCTTGCTGATCAGAAGGTCGGCGGTTCGAATCCCTGCGATGGGGTGAGCTCCCATTGCTCGGTCCCTGCTGTTGCCCACCTAGCAGTTCAAAAGCACGTCAAAGTGCAAGTAGGTACCGCTCCGGCGGGAAGGTAAACGGCGTTTCCGTGCGCTGCTCTGGTTTAGCCAGAAGTGGCTTAGTCATGCTGGCCACATGACCCAGAAGCTGTACGCCTGCTCTCGGCCAATAAAGCGAGATGAGCGCCGCAACCCCAGAGTCGGACACGACTGGACCTAATGGCCAGGTGTCCCTTTACCTTTACCTTTAATTCGTAAGGGACATGTGTGGTTTAGTGGCATTGCACAGAGATTGCCTGGAAGATGTTTAATATGCCCACATGAATACATGCAGTTAGGACCCAAAAGTAAAATATCAACTGACCTTCCCTGGGGAAAACGAGAAAGCATGGCAAGTTTATTTTGAACTGATGATGCTTCTCCAAACTCCACCCCACACAGATTCATTTTGCTTCTGTTTAACCTCTCCCAGAGGCTAATCTGATCACATTGGCTAATGCAGATCATGTTACTTCGGTAAAGCAAACTAATTTGGAATGATTCTGAGCCATCAGATATTTGGGTGACTACTTGACATATTTATGTCCTGAGACATAAATGGGTCATTGCTGGGGAATGGCTTTGCTAGTTTAAGCCTCATAAAGTTACAGTTATAAATGCATGGGATATGTAACTAGATGCTTAAAAATATTTCATTAACCCCTTTCAAATAGTATCCAAAAATTCCTTAAGGCTCATAAATGTCACACATTTGCACCTATGAATAATCTTCTGTGTACACAGAAATCACTTTTCATCAAGTTTTGCTCCATGATGAGTTTTAAACTGTGAGCATTAATGTCTGGAGACTGAATTGTTTATTATACTGTAAAATGTATGTATGTTTTAATTTCAAGGCCCATTACATAGGACAAGAGAAATGCAACTAGTATTGTGGAATCTCACGGCTTCAGGCTGCAGGAGACTTTTTTTTTTTAAGAAATAAATCTTCAGAGAGTCTCCAGAAGACTGCGTAAATGATGTGAAATGGAACTTGTGAAAGGTCATTGAGCCTGAAAATGATGCATTGAATGTCTATTATCAAAACTTCATGATAATGACCACTTACCCTTTTCATTTACTTACATCAAGTTCATAAAAATCCCCTTTTCACAAGAAACCTAAAAACTAGATTAGACGGAAGACTCTTTTCTTTCAGGTTTTCCTCTCTTCCTCTTAACGCATTGGATGTAATCTATATTCTGCAAAAGTTGGTAGCAAATCTCCTTTTAATCTTCATGGCCCAAATCCAACTGCTCTGGTATCATACACACAAGAAATCTGAGGTATGCATGGCACTCGGCAAGAACAGGAGTTCATTTGTTGGTTCAGAACCAAAGTACAGTATTTCTTCATGTATTGAGGGTTCCGAAGAAGAAGAAGAAGAAGAAGAAGAAGAAGAAGAAGAAGAAGAAGAAGAAGAGTTTGGATTTGATATCCCGCTTTATCACTACCTGAAGGAGTCTCAAAGCGGCTACCATTCTCCTTTCCCTTCCTCCCCCACAACAAACACTCTGTGAGGTGAGTGGGGCTGAGAGACTTCAGAGAAGTGGGACTAGCCCAAGGTCACCCAGCAGCTGCATGTGGAGGAGCGGAGACGCGAACCCAGTTTCCCAGATTACGAGTCTACCGCTCTTAACCACTACACCACAGTGGCTCTCCTAGATGTTGGAGGTTGGATACTGTGCACTTGAATGGGGAACCATATACATTGAGTGGTAAGGTGGCTCCTTATGCCTTTTTCAAAAAGAAGACACTTCCCAGCAAAAGTACACAACAACTATATGGGAGAGGAACATGAGGTGTGTGTTTTTTTTTAATTATCTTTATTGGTTTATATTACACATTTAAAATTTCACAATCTCAACATCACAAATACTGAGAGGACACAGAAAAAGAAAAAGAAAACAAGCAAGCAAGCAAGCAAGCAAACCAACAAACAGACAAACAAACAAAAAAACAAACAAAAAAAATGCAATTATCTTACATAAACATGTTTCTATTGAGATTTCTATTAAATGATGAAGACCCTTCCAGAACACTCACTGTCGCTAGATATCTGATCAGCGTCTTGTCTATAAAGAAGAAAAGAGGACTTCTGTATGGCCTGGAGAACCCTTTTAAACCATGAATCATGGCGCGATAGTGGACCTGCTGACATTTTGGACAATTTACCCAGTAACTGATCAGAAGGTGACGTTTTATGTTAGCTTCTGTCGGAAGTCACAAATACTTATATGCTGTTGTGGGAATGTGATTTTTATGTGTTGTGATCTTTTATGTGATTTTTATGTGTTGGGCCAATGGCCGTAATAAATTTATCTATCTATCTGGTTTCTTACATGGTGTTTTGGTTTTTTTACTTGGTTCTACCTGAAGGAGGAGGTTAGCTTAACCGAACCTCAAATTCCTACGTTACAGGGCTAACCTGTAATTCCTATTTCACAAACACCTCTTTGCGGGAGGCTTCACATCCCCCTAAATCAATTCATAAGGAAAGTCTCCGGCAGCAGCAGAAGACTGCATAACGAAAGTTCAGAACCACAGTTCAAGGGCAAAGCATGCGTACCCTCTTATCAGCATGGCCTTGCCAAGGATGGCATCGACCAAGTACAGACAGAGAGTCTGTACAGGGTGCAAATGTCCTTACCACCATGACGCACAAAGGGCCCTGTAAAAGGTTCACAGGAAGGAACTCCTTATATGGCTTTACCAGACTCATGATGCATGTCTTTACATGGTAGCAGGAAGGATTGTCCTAATTTGGTCATAAACCTTTTGGGAGGGGGAGAGAGTGCTCTCTGAAAGGTATATAAGTTTTGCCTGGACTGATTGTTTTCGTTCCTGTTTTGAACGATCAAACGGAACCTTCTGCCTCTCCGGAGGGCAGAATAATAAAGCCTTTCTCTTTTGAACCAAACCTCGATGTTTTTTTACTCCTCTCTCCCTCACTTCAGGAGCAACATTGAACCCGGTATTGTTGCTAGTTGTTGCTAAGGCTACATACCTACCTCCCATATAGGTTGCCATATTTCAAAAAGTTAAAATCCAGACACAAAAGTTATTTTTTGGGGGCAAAGTTGTTGAGCTGTTTTTGTTTTGTTTTTGCAAAATCACCAAATTTAGGGGGAAATTTGCCAAAAAAGCAACATTTCCAATAGGGGCCGGATCCAAAACTGAGTGAAGAACAGGAAGCAAAAAGTAAGAATAAATGGGCAGTCTTGGAGACAAGTTCTGTAAGCGCTGTGATTTTACCCAAGGATCAGTATCTCTGTTTTCTTGACTTCTTCATAAATGACCAGCCAAAGGCTGATGGCAACTCCAAATTGTTCAGGGTGGTAGGAACAAAAAGGGATTATAAAGAGCTCCGGAATGATATCTCCAAACTGGGTAAATGGGTATTAAAATGGCAATTGAGATTCAGTGTAAGAAAATGTAAAATAATACACATTGGTCACGAAGGTGCTGTCCTGTTCTACCTAAACAAACCATGGGACCAGGTAAGATGTGGCAGTCTCATGGAGCTCACATATATGCTTGACACTATCTTAACTTTTTGCTTGAGAGATGAACATTTCGCAGGCCACCCTTCCTAAGAATTTTAAGAAGCTTATTTTTTATTTTTAAGGCTCTTTGTGTAATCAAGAGTATTCTGCTGAACATATTAGGTTTTAAGTACTTGATGAAGCCCATCTATTTTAACCGACTTGAAAAGTCAAGTAAAAAAATGTATTACTGGCTGGATTAACATACTTCCTACCATCCCTCCCAATCAAGCTACATTTACCAGACCAGAAGTAAGCGTGGAAATTACAAGGCTAATAGCAGTGTTGGCGAGAAATGACACTCCCCTTAAGAAGGAAGAAAAGAAAAGAAACCACTTCTTGCTATTCTGAAAAGGTGTGATTCTGAAACCCCACTCTTATATACTGCATTAGGAGATTTTGGGGCTAACTTGAAGAAGACAAGCAAATATTACAATAAATGCATGCTAGCAGGATTAACATATCCCCTGCCCCCTGGTTAAGCTACATTTACAAGAAGAGAAAAAAGCATGGGCTTGCAAGGATAATGAAAGAGTTGGTGAGAAAAAGGCCATTTATCTCAACAACTAAGAGAAGAAGAAAAGGCTACTTTTTTGCTATTCTAAAAATGTTTTTTTTTTTCTGACAGGCATACCCTTGTATAACCCATTTATCATCTTTGGCGTGTATTGGGTGAAAATGGGACTATACTTCTTATCCCCATTACCAGATGGTTTTAAAAGCAAAACTTCCCAACCATGGGGTCTGCTACTTGATTGCCCCTTTCACTCATCAAAAAGATGCTACCAGCAGAATTTCACTTCCAGCACCAGAGAATGGCACATGTAAAGTATTCCAAGAATTGTATATACAGTGGTACCTCAGGTTAAGTACTTAATTCGTTCCGGAGGTCTGTTCTTAACCTCAAGCGTACTTAACCTGAAGCACCACTTTAGCTAATGGGACCTCCTGCTGCCGCTGCGCCGCCAGAGCACAATTTCTGTTCTTAGCGGAGTTCTTAACCTGAAGCGTACTTAACCTGAAGCGTACTTAACCCGAGGTACCACTGTACATTGTATACATATATCACATCATTGACGTGCTAATCAATAATAATAATAATAATAATAATTTATTATTTGTACCCCGCCCATCTGGCCGGGTCCCCCCAGCCACTCTGGGCGGCTTCCAACACTAAAATACATTAAAATATCACACATTAAAAACTTCCCTAAACAGGGCTGCCTTCAGGTGTTTTCTAAATGTCAGGTAGTTATTTATCTCTTTGACATGGGATGGGAGGGTGTTCCACAGGGCGGGCACCACTACCGAGAAGGCCCTCTGCCTGGTTCCCTGTAGCTTTGCTTCTCGCAGTAAGGGAACCACCAGAAGGCCCTCGGCGCTAGATCTCAGTGTCCGGGCTGAACGGTGGGGGTGGAGACGCTCCTTCAGGTATACAGGACCGAGGCCGTTTAGGGCTTTAAAGGTCAGCACCAACACTTTGAATTGTGCTCGGAAACGTACTGGGAGCCAATGTAGATCTCTCAGGACCGGTGTTATGTGGTCATGGCGGCCACTCCCAGTCACCAGTCTAGCTGCCGCATTCTGGATTAATTGCAGTTTCCGGGTCACCTTCAAAGGTAGCCCCACATAGAGCGCATTGCAGTAGTCCAATAAAACAATGAACAGGGTGGTGATACAATGACTACTGCAATCGACACAGGACAATATCACCAAGGCAACTATCTGTAAACAAACAATAAATGTCCATAAAAATGGCAAAAGTACTCCCCCCCCAAACAAAAAAATAATAGGTTTTATCTTAAACAATGACACAAATTCCAGTTGCAATGATTTTTAACTCCAGGACAAGGCCCTGTTTCATTTATTCTTCATCAGCTCTAGTTTCTTAGTTTCATAGTCAAAGTGTACCGAGTGTGTACACTTTTATAAGGCAAGAATCAGATCTATATGTGTGAAATCTATGATGTGGAGAGCTCAACTGGAACTAGAACCCTCTTGTTCTGAAGCAGAAGTGTTTTCTGCTGTACATGAATTGCTCATTCAATTTCTAAATGCTTTTTGATACTATAACATATTTATTAATAAGGCAGGACTCTGAACACAAGCCTGCAGCAAGATTTATTTCAGTCCAGGGAAAGAGAAGGTGATGGCATCTGAAGGCCAAGCTGCTCCTAAGGGGACAGTAGACAGTTAATTCACTGTGTCTCAGTACAACACAGCTGAAAACTAGCTTAGTAATGCTCGAATTCACAATGCTTCAAAGAGGAACTTTGTTGGAAGGCTTGTTGGTTGTCATCAAGGAACAAATGGAAGGAAATGCAGCAAGAGTGCTAGTCTGGATTCTTCAAAGTACAGAAACCGATTATCCTTTCTGTTCATCTGCTGTCTCTTTGGAGTGTTAGTAAGCAAACTTAGTAAATGAAAGTTTTGATGTGAGCACAAAAAGCAGCTCCGGAAGAGCTAAGAGGCTGTACATACCTCTAGTAAACATTAGAACATAATTAAGAGTCCTGCTGGCTCAGACCATATAACCCAGCTCTCTGTTCTCACAGTGACCAACCACATGACCATAAGAAGCCCACAAGCACTCTCGCCACCTGGGATTCGCTTCCAGTGGTATTCCGAGACATATTGCCTGCAACAGTGGAGGAAGAGCATATGGTTGTGAAACCATTGTTTCCTTAGTATGTTTAGATTTATCCCAACCTTTAACTGACTAACATATGACTTGTGAGTTTATCAAATGTGTTTGCACGATCCATAAATTGGCTGGTGCCTGCAGCATCCCCTGTGATGAGAGCATCAATGTCCCACAGTTGTGTACAACTGTATGTTATCATGTTATCATCTTTTCCATGCTACTGGCACTTGAATGGGGATGAATGGAGGACTAAATATGAAATTCAGTGTTTCAATTATAACATGGGGTTCAAGACTCAGGGCCTGAATGTTGAAATTCTATCCTAAACCTATGAAAGGTTTCAATATAAAGAAGATAAAGGCAGCAGAAATTGCCTGATGGGTTCCTATAAATTGGCAGCACTCTTAAAACATGTGAGTACCTTTTCCGTCAGAAATTATAGGCATATGGGCTGGGAATGGCTGGGGAAAAAATGGTACAAACCCATACTGAATAAATAATAACAAATGGCACTACATCAAAAAGAAGGAATTAACAGATTAGCCAAGATGCCAGCTTGCTTTCAGTTCTTATTCCACATCTTCATTACTACTCTGGAAGAGGAGTAAACAGCATAATTCAATTTGTAGATGATACTAAATTAGGAAATGTTGTGGACACCAAAGAGGACAAGGATATAAATCAAAGAACCCTGGAGAGCTTCGAAATGTGCTTGATAAAAAAAGTTAGATGAGAAGAGGCAAGATAGATTGTATGGGGAATAAGGATGAAATCTGCAAGAAGCATGAGCCAGGGCTACAAATATTACAGCGATCAGACCCCACTAATATTTAGGAGCTTATCTTGAGTTGGTGGAAGACTGGTTTTAAAGATAGTGGGATAGTAGGGTTTAGCTTTTAATTAAGCTGAACATCACCATTTGGTGGAAAGGAGGAACACAAGTTTAATACACACACACACACACACACACACACACACACACTTTTAGCATTTAGAATGAAGTCTCTAGCTCAAAATTCTGTGTGAGCATTTTATATCTTAAAATTGATCAGCAAGGCTACGTCAACCAAGGATGCCAGGGCAGGGAGCAGAAACCCTGAATTGTAAAATAAATAACGGAATGAACAGATTGTGGATGTTAAGAGCGCCTTTTGTGGTTACTTTTCTGCACTTCCAAATAACCAGAGCTACAAATGTTACTGTTATAATTAACCAGATATGGTCCAAAGCATTCCTTGCCTACTGTTGGAATAAATGGAAGGGAAGAAAAGCCACTGGTCATCATTAGGGGAACTTGTCTCAATGTCCATGCAGAGAGAGATCTAGTGGGTGTCTACTAGAGAACCTGCTCTGTAGCGATAGCTTTGATTTCCAATTACGGGTAGGTAGTCATGTTGGTCTATCATAGTCAAAACAAAATAAAAAATTGAAAAATTTCTTACAGTAGCACCTTGGAGACCAACTAAGTTTGTTCTTGGTATGAGCTTTCGTGTGCATGAGGATGGAAGAATGCTCTATCCTCTTTCGATTTTTGAAGAGTTTCCCTCCCACTGGAAACAACAGAAGGAAAATTCCATAATTTTTTTTGAGCTAGCATACATCTTTCTCCAGTTTGGGGTGTGTGTTTTGGAAGTCTTAGCAGATTATTGGTCATGTGAATCCAGGATCATTCTTGATCAGCAGATATTTCTGCAGCAGCACAGTGATGAGGAATCCACCATCTCTGATGTAAGAAAGCTCTCAGATCATCAAACAAGGGGGTCAAACGTATCTTCTGGCTCCTGGAATGTTATCCATGAGTCCACAGGGTTCCAGCCTAAAGTCACACATTTCATTTACTCATGCACACAATACCATCTGCAGGTGTTATACACTTTTGAGTGCATAGAAATCATTTACAGATGATATATTTCATTAGACATTTAAATGCATGCCAGGTTTACATATATCCATTTTATTAAAAACAAGCAAATGACAACATATTGTGTTCAGCTTTTAGACCTCTATTTGAAACAGCACACCTTCATTTTTCACCATATGCTTCACGGTTTTCTGCTTCCGAGAGATAATTATGCAGACCATTATTTAAGTGCAAAATGTAATAAAAATTAGCATTTCCTTAATTTATCAAATGAAAGATTTTCGATAATAGAGTTTGTTCATTCTGAAATTAAAATAATAATTGCAACCTTCTGGTAATTAAAGCATTCACAATGCACTCTCCAAAGAAAAGGGTGAAGTGAGAGTTGACCACTAAAAATAATTGAAAGTAATATTTCATCCATTTTAAATTGAATGGAGGTCTCTACCTCCACCTCCCCAAGAGATTTACATGTGCATTTTGATAATTAAGAGCAGCATTGGAATGCCAAGGATCCAGCTACATTTTGTAATGCTTTTTTATTGAGCTGTCTGGTGCTAGAAGTTCATTGGAGGTTCTCCTCATCATATATCTAAACAGCTGGAGGTTTCAAGAACTTAACTATAAATTTCCTCGCCATATATCCTTGGTAATTGGATGCAGTTGACATTAACTTTGGAGAATATGAAAGTCATTCTTTGGCCTCTGGACAATTTGGCTTGGAATAAATAAAGCTATACTTCTAATAAAAGCATGTATGTGCATCATATCATTAAATAATGTTGATGCATATTAATTCTTAATAGCACATTTTTAATTGTGGTATGCAGGAAATGGAGCAGAGGTAGTCAATAGGATACCCTCCAAATGTTTTGAAGTATGATTCCCATCAGCCCTAGCCAATGTGGGTCAGAGATGAATCCCTGAGTTGTATGTTAATGCAGCATAGAATAAGTGGGGATGGGGAGATGGGGTGCAAGCATAACCAGGATATTTCCTTGGATTGGAGATCCAATATAAAATTCTAGACCTGGGATAGCCTATGTGGTGCCCTTCAGTCATTGTTAGACTATAACTCCCATTACCCTGGTCATTCGGCCAACAGTTAATGAGAGTTACAATATCCAGAGGTCTACTACTATTCTCAACACTCATATTATGGGGAAACACTCTGGCATAGCTGTCAACCTTCCCTTTTTTGGCTTAAAATTCCCTTATTCCAGCGCCGTTTCCCACTGCTATCCCAGATTGTTAGATATCCCATAAATTTCCCAGATTTCAAAGGAAGCAGCTCCTCTCCCTCCCTGCTGGCCAGGGAGGTTCCTCAGCTGTGTTGCTCGGCTGCGTTGCTCACCAATAGTTACAGAGAATAGGATGTCATTAGACAACAGCACTGTTTGTGCTTTGCTTGCATGTAAAATCAACCACTCTGGCCCAGCCCACAAATACACTCCTTCCAGAAGAGTGTTAAAGGATGCAAAGTCTGCAACATGTTTGTATAAGTCATTAATGGATGCCAGAGAGCCAAAAGAGTGACCCTGATCCATCCCCCCATGAAGAATTGACGCTTTTGAATTGTGTTGCTGGAGTCCCGTGGACTGCAAGAAGATCAAACCGATCCATTCTGAAGGACATCGGCCCTGGCTGCTCACCGGAAGGACAGATCCTGAAGCATCGCATGAGAAGAGAAGACTCCCTGGAAAAGAGACCCTGAGGTGGGAAAAGATGATGGTGTGTAGCCTGGTGTAAATTAATTTGTAGCCTGGGGGGAATTACCGCGACGTGGACTGTCCCCGAGAACCGTAGACTGTCCCCGGGACAGGTGAGGTTGTTGATCCCTTATTTTCAAATCTGAAAGTTGACAGCTATGCACTCTGGTGCTACCATTTCAAACCTTTGGACTGTTACTATACAGCCCTAGAAGTAGAATATTTACTACCCTGCTACCAAATAATGAGCAAATTGTTAACATATCCGAAACTTGTTTTTCTCCATAATCATTATCTTCTGTCTTTCCTTCTACAATGTAGATCTAGAAAAGGTTCAGAAAAGGGCAACCCAAGTGATCAGAGGGTTGAACTAATTCTCTTATGAGGAAACAATGTAATGTGTGGGGCTTTTTAATTTGCTTCAGCGTCATTGGACCTTCCAACAGGACAAGGATCTCAAGCATACCTCAAATTCCACCAAGGCTTGGTTGCAGAAAAAGTCCTGGAAGGTTCTACAGTGGCCATCAAAGTCAACTGACTTGAACCCCATAGAAAATCTCTGGTGGGATTTGAAGAAGGTGGTTGCAGCATGAAAACCCAATAATGTTACTGACCTGGAGGCCATTACTCATGAGGAATGGGGCAAGATTCCTGCGGAACACTGGTAGAAGCTGCTGTCTGGCTATGTATCTCATTTGCAGCAGGTCATGGAAGCAAAAAGCTGCTCTACTAAGATGCTTGCCACGAAGTGGTTGAATAATAGTACCGTAAGACTGGAGAAGACAACATAAGTTGCCATTTCAGCTGAATTTGGGGGAACCACTTGAAGCATCCATTGTGCTGAGCTATTTCAATTGCTTTTGTTTGATTTGCTCATTGCAAAAAGTTGAAAATATGTAAATATTGATAAGAAACCCAATTTGAATAATTTTGATTGCAGCTATATAGCTGTATACAATTACTAGACAAATTCATGGGGAATAGGGCTATCAATGGCTAATAGCTATATTGACTATATTCTTCCTCCACTTTGGTCAAATCTAGCAGGGCTTTTCATATGGTCACACTGCCTGAAACAATATCAGCTATCTTTCAAAATTCACACTTATTTGAATCATGTGATGTAGCTCGCCAATCAACAAAGTGAGCTCTTAAAAGTAAAGGGACCCCTGACCACTAGGTCCAGTCGCGGATGACTCTGGGGTTGCGGTGCTCATCTCACTTTACTGGCCGAGGGAGCTGGCGTAGTTTCTGGGTCATGTGGCCAGCATGACTAAGCCACTTCTGGCGAACCAGAGCAGTGCACGGAAATGCCATTTACCTTCCCGCCGGAGTGGTACCTATTTATCTACTTGCACTTTGACGTGCTTTCGAACTGCTAGGTTGGCAGGAGCAGGGACCAAGCAACAGGAGCTCACCCCGTTGCGGGGATTCGAACCACCGACGTTCTGATTGGCAAACCCTAGGCTCTGTGGTTTAACCCACAGCACCACCCACATCCCACAAGTGAGCTCTTAGGAAGAAACAAAATAAGAAAGAATACAGATGCATACTAAAATGGATGTATATTAGGGGTATGTGCACATAAAGATCCATGTACTGTACCAGTGAAAATAACGTACGAATATGAATCAGATTTCCTTTTGCATTTTGCAAGGTATGTACAATAGGAGAAATGAACACTAATATGTTGACAAATTTTCATGAAGACTGTTTCTTTTAAAAATACATGTGGAAATGCGGCAAACTGAACTTAAGACTAGAAAAAAGCCGGAAAGCAGAATTGACAGATTCCTCCATCCCGACCATTATGGCAGCAATGTTTCTTTAACACAGTGCTTTTTTCCTGGGGGGACGCAGAGGGACGCATACCCCTAAACATTTTGTGAATCTAAGTTTGGCCTTATTGAGGGGCAGTATTTCAATATGAGTAGGAAAATGACAGTATCCCTAAACATATTTTTTTTAAAGAAAAAAAGCACTGTTTTAACAGATCATCATTCAACAACACTGCCATCACAATTACACTGCGAGTCCTTGGACAGAGGAAACACAAAAGTTTCCTTATCTTCAACTTTGGATCAATGCTTCCTCCACCGACAATAAGCTTTATAGCACTAGGAGACCATTATCCTTTCATTTCATTAATTTAACACACACACACATTTTATTGCTTTTAAAAGAACTCTTTCCTATGGGAAAGATACAAGGTGTTTAGTCGTTGGTTATTGTTTTTGTGAGAACCGTTTCTTCAATGTGCCATTAAATATGCCACCCGTGGCTCACCTTTAGGCAAGTGATTGTGACACTGGAACAGCTCCACAAATGTTAAAACAATCAAGATTACAAGCGTCCCTGGCTTCCTAAGAACAGGTGATTTATCTTCCAGTTGTATATCTAGGAAACCACTATTACTTCATAAATTATGAACAGAGTTGCTTAATTTGTGATGGATGTTTCTGCCCTTGAAAACTGCTTGTCTCAGACTACTAAACAAGTAATTTCATTCCTTCTGGGAATTACCAGCTAATAAACTCAGAAGGCAGTAGGACACATTCGAATTTTGAACAATAAGTAAAGTCAGCGTATTTTAAGGGCAAGGCACTAACAGTGGTGGACGAGGCAAGAACCCATTCACGGAGAGCAAACGAATTTTTAAATCCAGTTAATTTGGTTTGATGTTGTACTTTAAATTGTTGTGGTGGGACTTCAGGTTGAATAGCAGGTAACAAACAGATCCATCATCTCAGTTCTCAAGAAAAAAATATTCTACTGCTGAGGCAAACACGAGCCAAGAATGTTGAAATCCAACTCCAGAAACTGATTGTGAAGGTGACATTTATTACATGTTGTTTCAATGGTGTTTCTGGGCGGGGGCCGGATCAAGTGTTTGATTTATATCAGTGATGGCCAAACTTGGCCCTCCAGCTGTTTTGGGACTACAATTCCCATCATCCCTGACCACTGGTCCTGTTAGCTAGGGATGATGGGAGTTGTAGTCCCAACACTGCTGGAGGGCCAAGTTTGGCCATCACTGATTTATATAATGAGAGCTCCCTAGGCTCAAGACTCTATGAAAGTAATGTACGCACATCAGAATCCCTCCCTTCAACCCAAGATGTGTGGGATGATCAATGTTGTATTGCCTTTACTTCTTTAATAAGCAGTTAAGATTGGAGGGCTGGATGCAGACTTATAACAGACCCATTGAAATCAATGGGACCTAAATTAGTTGTGACTAAAAAGCACCACATCATTTGCAGTGGGCCTCCCCCCTAAGTATGGCTATGTCTTGGAAGGAGAGTCACAAAAGCAGGTGGAGGGGTCAGAGAATGAAGCAAAGGCAGGCCATTGTATTTTAATATTTTGCTGGAAGCCCCCGAGAGTGGCTTCTTCTTCTTCTTCTTCTTCTTCTTCTTCTTCTTCTTCTTCTTCTTCTTCTTCTTCTTCTTCTTCTTCTTACTACTCAGGTGTGCTAACTTGTAACAAGTTGGTGCTAAGTAACGATTTATATTCAACATTTAAATTATATAAGCTGGGAAAGCAAAGGAGACAATAACATGATGGGCAAAGACAGGGGAAGCGGGAAAACACAGAGACAGTAGAGGAGATGACAGATTTAACAAGTAATAGGATATGTTAAATGTAAAGGTCAAGGACCCCATGATGGTTAAGTTTAGTCAAAGGTGACTATGGGGCTGCGGTGCTCATCTCGCTTTCAGGCCGAGGGAGCTGGCGTTTGTCCACACACAGCTTTCTGGGTCATGTGTCTAGCAGGACTAAACCGCTTCTGGCGCAACTGGACACCGTGAGGGAAACCAGAGCGCACGGAAACGCCGTTTACCTTCCCGCTGCAGCGGTACCTATTTATCTACTTGCACTGGTGTGCTTTCGAACTGCTAGGTTGGCAGGAGCTGGAACGGAGCAACGGGAATTCACTCCGTTGTGGGAATTCAAACCGCTGACCTTCCGATCAGCAAGCCCAAGGGGCTTAGTGGTTTAGACCACAGCGCCACCCACGTGCCTAGAATAGGATATGAGATGGCCCCAGGCTGATAACTGAAGTGTATTGGGTGCTTGATTAAAGGCATTGCCTTTTTTAATTCATATGATATGGGACACTAAGGAAAAACCATATGGAATGCTCTAGTAACTGTTGCACTAAGCTAATAGGGTAAAGGCAAAGGTAAAGGGACCCCTGACCATTAGGTCCAGTCGTGTCCGACTCTGGGGTTGCGGCGCTCATCTCGCTTTATTGGCCGAGAGCGTACAGCTTCCAGGTCATGTGGCCAGCATGACACAGCCGCTTCTGGCGAACCAGAGCAGTGCACGGAAATGCTGTTTACCTTCCTGCCAGAGCGGTTCCTATTTATCTACTTGCACTTTGACGTGCTTTCGAACTGCTAGGTGGGCAGGAGCAGGGACCGAGCAACGGGAGCTCACCCCGTCGCAGGGATTCAAATCGCCGACCTTCTGATCAGCAAGCCCTAGGCTCTGTGGTTTAACCCACAGCGCCACCTGGGTCCCATAATAGGGTAAGCCCATGTAAATCAAACGGGTCAACTCTTGATTTGGAGATATGAAGAAGGGATTAAATGATTACTCATTTAAACTGCTCTCTACCTATGAAATTCATGGAAAGCATCTTACCTGACACCCTGAAATAGATGTGCTTGTCTCTGTTGGGCTTTGCTTTTATTTTATTTTTTAAAAAGAAACAACCATCGCTATCTGGAACAATGGCATATGGGGAGGGTACTTTGGCCCATTGCCCAATTTCACTCACCGGGTAATTTCCTCACCGCACCCTGAGCTGCTATTTGTCCCCACACGTACCACAAGGCTGGGGGCCTTTTGAGTGAGAAAACACCACAGAAAAAATGTACTAATAAAAATTACCCCCACACACGGTGGTCCTGATTTTCATCAAGCCCCCTCATGTCCTTAATGCTTCTATTTCTGCCAAAATAAATAATATTTGGGGGAGAATATCTTGTGGCACATGAGTTGTCTGTTCAGGGCCTGATAAACCAAATGCTCTCCTCACAGTGCACCTGCTCCCTGCATCTACACTGCGAAATGTTGCACTGTAAGCCACCTAAAACAAAGTCTAACCACGTAAAACAACTACCCACGAAGTTTTAAGATGCCTTTATTGAGCAAATTAAGAAGTTCCTATTTCAGTATACAAGTTTTATCTCAGGACGTTTGCTGTATGGTGGTGTTAGGTGGCACCATTTCTCAAAATAACTGTCCATAGAGTATATTGCGAGCTTTCTGATGCTTCTTTAAAATGTCCTCCATTGATCTCTGTCATCTCTAGCCTGTTTATAACCAATTCTGCAGCCCTCTTTTGAGGCAATTTAGCCATCACTTGATATTTCTCATGCTTTATAGACCACCCCTAACTGCTTCTCACCAGTCACATTTCAGACAGTAGTTTTCATTTGAATCTGGGTTGCTCTGAACAGCTCAGAACCTCAGGACCGTTTTAACTGTTCCCAACATATTCTGGTTACTAATTCGTTGTGCAATTCATTGTGACCAGTGGAGAATACAAAGCACCGACAATTTCCTTGATAATAAAAGAGGGCCGAAAAAGAAAAGAGAAAGAGAAATATTGGCTTTATAGCTAGATCTCAGCTTATCACAATCCGGATTTAGCAATTATTACATGACACCTTCCAGACCATGCCACATACGTGTACTGAGTTATTTAGATTTATGTAAAACTCCTGTCCTGAAGATTTTGGCAACTGGCGACATGTGATAATGTTGTACAGTGGTTAGAGTGTTGGTCTATGACCTGGAAGAGACCAGGGTTCAAATTCCCACTTGGCCATAAAGCTCCCTTGGGACTCTCAGCAGAAGGTTGCTAGGATATATTGAAGAGGACTCTGTATGCTACCTTGAGCTTCTTGGAGAAAAAGGTGGGATATAAATGAAATAAATAAATAAATAAGGTCATCAATAAGGATGGAAGGAAGCCACTTTTGGTTCCGTTTTTCAGTTTTCCAATCCTAAATTCAGTTCCCCACATTCCTGCAGCAATGTGTGAATGTTTCATTTAAAAAAAATCCATTTTTTTTCTCCAAACTTTTATTGACTATTTATCCCAATAAAACATTTTTTTTCATGCAGCTTTGACTAATCTACACATTTCTGAGAACAATATAATCCTAATATAATGCATTTTGTATGTTATTTTCACAGTTATTTTCATTTTTATGTACACTTTCCCCTAATATATGTAGTTTTCTAAAAAAATAAACATTGATTGGTCATAGAACTGTGTCCTAAAATTCAGATAAGTGTGAATTTTGAAGGATGGCTGTGTTTCAGTTCTCTGAGATCCAGCGCCGAGGGCCTTCTGGTGGTTCCCTCACTCCGAGAAGCGAAGCTACAGGGAACCAAGCAGAGGGCCTTCTCGGTGGTGGCGCCCGCCCTGTGGAACGCCCTCCCACCAGAGGTCAAAGCAATAAACAACCACATGACCTTTAGAAAACACCTGAAGGCAGCCCTGTTCAGGGAAGCTTTTAATCTGTGATTTTAATGTTTTGTTTTTTAATATTTGCTGGAAGCCGCCCAGGGTGGCTGGGGAGACCCAGCCAGATGGGCGGGGTACAAATAATAAATTATTATGATTATTATTATTATTATTATTATTATTACTACTACTACTACTACTACTACTCTTGTTTTGGAAAGTGAAAATTGATATGTTTGACTTTAAATGCGAATGTAATAGAATTTCTCCCCCAGCTCTAACTATGGCCAATGGGCAGATTGTTTCTAGTTCCCATCTCTGCTCAGCTATGTACTAGATCATCTAAGCCTTTTCTCTCATCCTTGCCCTTTATTTGCTGTAAAAGCAGCATGGATGCTTAAATACCAATTCCCTACTAAACATGTGGATTGTAGGTCATTATTCAGAAGAAATCTGGGTATAAACTAGGGTGTGGGGGGCACCCTCCTGATAAGTTTTCATAGTTTTATCAATACTCTTTTGCTTTAGCTATATTGATTGACATCAATCAGGGGTGACATAATCTTAGCCTATGACTTGAGACAATGACACTCAGAACTACAACTGACACTCTCAAAGGAAGAAAGCAACTCCACCAAGCCAGCTTCTGTTAGGAGTTTAAGCATCAACCCGGAACTGTTTCTTGAGTACATCCCTCTTCTTTTAACCTGATATTGTAATTTGCTCTGCAAATTGTCTTGGGAGTGGGTGCTCCTTGGAGGTAGTTTTCTGGGCTAACAATGTCAGAACCTGAGCAGACAATAGTTTTCAGAGGAGGAGATCTGCTCCTTTGTTCTAGGGTAGAAGATTTACATTTTGAAACCTGACCCTGTAGAGGACAAACACAGTTGGATTGTCCACATCTTACACTTAACACATGTACAGAGTGTCTGTACCTATGTGCAAATGTTTGTGTGAAAGAAGAAGAAGAAGAAGAAGAAGAAGAAGAAGAAGAAGAAGAAGAAGAAGAAGAGTTTGGATTTGATATCCCACTTTATCACTCCCCTTAAGGAGTCTCAAAGCAGCTAACATTCTCCTTTCCCTTCCTCCCCCACAACAAACACTCTGTGAGGTGAGTGGGGCTCAGAGACTTCCAAGAAGTGTGACTAGCCCAAGGTCACCCAGCAGCTGCATGTGGAGGAGGGGAGACACGAACGCGGTTCACCAGATTATGAGTCTACCCCTCTTAACCACTACACCACACTGGCTCTCAGTACATGTGTCCATTTCTGTTCTTGTAAGTTTACATTATTTAAGCATGTGTGCCAGTTGGTACAACTCTATCTGCTTTTGGAACCCTTTCCTGAAAATTGGTAGATAAATATTCTAAATAAATAAATAAAGCTTTCAATTTTGATGTTTGGGTGAAAATGATTCCAACGCCAGACCAATGCTGTTGTCAGGAATTCTATCGCCAATCTCATTTTTAAAGCATCTTCTTTCTTTCAACGTGATACAAAGGACTGACCTGTTGATGGGTACTTATGGGTGGAAGCAAACTATGACTGTTATAATGACAAAGAGCCCACACTTAGAGCACAGCATCTTCTTTCAGGCTTTTTCTATTACCGTATAATAACATTCCGTATAGCTTCATTGCTCCTGTCCTCATTTATTTAAGAATAGCATGTTGTGTAAGCTGCATGTGTATGATGTAAACAGAGATGAATCAGGAAATTGTTGTCTGCTAGAATATCTTTGCCAAGGGTAAAAGCGTAATGAAAGTTGTTTTGAGTCAAACCTCGCAAGTGGATATGGCTTAGAAGTATTGATTTGACAGTATGTAATGAGCCATTCATTGAACACTTTTTAAAAAAGGATTTTGTTTTCTGTAATAAAAAACCCTATACAATTTGTAACTCCTGCTTTATCGCCAAGTATAAAATCAAGGAAGGCCAGCTGGGCTGTTCTTTCTGCAAAGTACTGGGAACAACGACATCTTGGAGAAAGACCGGTTTGCGCAGCATCAAGAAGCAGGGCTCATCTCATTTCCAGTTGCAATGAAGCTAAAATTCAAGCAGATTCATCTTCAAATAAAAAAGAAAAAGCAAATATAGACATTCAGTTTGTGCCACCCTGTTCCAAGGATTCAGGGTATGTAATAGCAATTAGATATATAATAATAATAATAATAATAATAATAATAATAATAATAATAATTTATTATTTATACCCCGCCCATCTGGCTGGGTTTCCCCAGCCACTCTGGGTGGCTTTCAACAGAACATTAAAATACAATAATCTATTAAACATTAAAAGCCTCCCTAAACAGGGCTGCCTTCAGATGTCTTCTAAAGGTCTGGTAGTTGTTGTTCTCGTTGACATCTGAAGGGAGGGCGTTCCACAGGGAGGGCGCCACTACCGAGAAGGCCCTCTGCCTGGTTCCCTGTAACTTGGCTTCTCGTAGTGAGGGAACCGCCAGAAGGCCCTCGGCACTGGACCACTGAATAAAAGAATAAGCAAATGAACTCCGTTCCCAAGGGGTCCTATTGTAAGCAAAGGGCTTGGAAGAGAAAAAAGGAGATTAAAAATCTACGAAGACATATATCCAGGAAAATTAATTACTGTTGTTTGGCCTCTTCTAATTTTAATCGGAACTGGTAGTGACAGAACATGAGATTGTTCCAGGTTGGCCCTTTCTCCTCCTCTTCCTCCCAGAACAGTACTGCTTGTCATCAATTTAGTGGTCATTCCCAACTGAAAACAGCAGAATACACTGAGGGATAGTTGTCTCTTCTCTATTTTTTTCAACAGGCCACAGCCTTGAGGGAAATGAATGCATGTACACCTAGCTGTGCAGTGAAAAAGTCATGTGAATTTGGACCACTTGTTAATGCCTCATCACCTCATCACATGTTGCATCTGGGGAGCATGATTAAAAAGTGATAGTTTGCTGTGCTGTCAGCTAGAATGCTCATTTATTTCTCCTTCCACCCCTGCATACTGAGATCATCGTTTGCTTGTACGACTTAGGTGCAGGTATGAGTAAATCTGTCAATGTTTCTTTCTCTCAGTCTCCTGTCTTAAATTTACTTCTTCACATTTCCCACATCACTGTTTGCAAGTTTCTGAAGAAGTCTTCATGAAAATTTACCAGCATTTTAGCGTGAAGTTCTTCTCGTTTACACATTTTTGCAACACAACTTTCCTTAATATAATGCATTTTTATATTGTTTGAACCTTTGCATTTTTATGCACACTTTACTCTAATGTCGTACACATTGCGTAGCTGGAGGATGGCATTGCAAAATTCAGAGAAGTGTAAATTTCATTCCCCCCCAATAAATTCCCCCCCAATAAATTTTTATTGGTTTTATCAAATTAGTACAATAAAACACAGAAACAATAATCAAACAGAAAAAAAACACTGCATACAAAAGAAAAACAAATAAGAACATACATAAATCCTTTTAACCTATCATTATTTCATATCATCGTGGGTTGACTTCCTCCCATCCTCTCTTCCTGCGTACCATGCAAATCATCTTTAGTAATTTCTTTACATCATTAAAAACATTTTTTATTAATTTACCTCAACATCTCTACTTTTCTATTGTCCATAACATTTATTCAAACAATTATAAAACATAGATCTATTTTCGAACTCTACAGCCTCACATATCTTTCAGCTTACTTCTACTCTTTAATCGTACAATACTTTTTTAAATATAATTTAAATTTCTTCCAATCTTCTTCCACCACTTCCTCCCTCTGGTCACGAAGTTTTCCGGTCAGCTCAGCAAGTTCCATATAGTCCATCATTTTCATCTGCCAATCTTCTATCGTTGGTAATTCCTCTGACTTCCAGTTTTTAGCTAACAAAATTATAGCTGCTGTTGTGGCATACATAAAAAAGCAGAGAAGTGTAAATTTCAAAGGAAGGCTGTGTTTCAGTTCATATATTGTTATGGAAAGTATGGATTAGGTAGGTTTACCTTTAAATTCTAATTGAAGTGTATTTCTCCCTTATCTATTCAGTCCTCCATGGATCTTCTATGCCCATTCTCATAATTCATTCTCATAATGAATCAATAACTTTCATTTAGTCCATAATGGTTCACTGTGACTTTGGGGTGTTTTGTTGGGTGGGTGGGGGCTGTTGTTGCTGTTTTTATGTATGATTATTTTAGATCTTTTGATTTTTGTGGGAATTGTTCAGTTTGTTGTGTAATTTTTTAAATGGCTTATTTATAGTTTATTACTACTTTTCTTATGTTTCAGTTATATATATTTCTAATAATAGTAATAGTAATGATAGTAATAATAATATATGCCACCCGTCTGATAGGGTTGCCCCAGCCACTCTGGGTGGCTTCCAGCAAATTGAAATACTGAACACAGTAAAACTTTGAATATGGTTTGATCTTTATCTAGCCATCATCCTTGTCTCAATGCAAATTACTCATGCTCCAACTTCCACTAAGACAAGAGGAAGAATATAAAGAAATGTATGGATGGCCCATTGCTCTGTTTACATCTGTAGGTGTAGAACTGGACAACGTCCCAAGAATTTTATGCAATTTCATTTCCGTAGAAAAAGAAGAAGAAGAGTTTGGATTTGATATCCCGCTTTATCACTACCTGAAGGAGTCTCAAAGCGGCTAACATTCTCCTTTTCGCTTCCTCCCCCACAACAAACACTCTGTGAGGTGAGTGGGGCTGAGAGACTTCCAAGAAGTGTGACTAGCTCAAGGTCACCCAGCAGCTGCATGTGGAGGAGTGGAGATGCGAACCCGGTTCCCCAGATTATGAGTCTACACTCTTAACCACTACACCACACTATCACTGATACAATGTACTCATCAAGAATCTTCTTTCATTACGATCAATGGGTTGCTTGTGCACTTGAAATGTAAAGCTTTCTGAAAGCAGTCTTTCTTCTTCTTCTTGAATTGTTTTTACTTTCCTTGGTAGATTTTCTTTTATTGATGCTAGTCGCTCTGAATATGCAGAGATGAAGATTACAGTCCTGATTGCAGCTGAGCTTCCATTAGGACTTCCCTGTGCAGAACTAACAGAATGGTTGCAATCTAAGCCTTTCCCCCCTTCCATTCAGCAGACAATAGTGCTGCAAATTGTTTATTTCCATCCACATAATTATGCTATATGTCATAAAAATAGAAAATAGCCAAAAGGTCAAAATGGATAAAATCAATTACATCAGGACAATCTGAAAATAGACTTGAATGGCCAGCATCTGTGACATTTTCTCTAATAAGCTCCTTTCTGTTTTAGGGTTGTACAGTTGTGGATGGTTTTGATAGGTAATAACAAATTTTAGTCTTGGCTCTTTCATTTAGTCATGGCTGTCCCTTATTTTTGAAGTGTAATCACAGAGAATGACTTGAATATACTTGATTTGATTATCTATATTTTCTGGAAGCAAATACAATAAGCTGGAGTGTATTTTTAGGAAAGTGTGAATTACATTTCAATGGCCACTTTTTTCTTTTCTTTTTTCAGCCATGCAAGCAATCTGAGTTTTTAAACAATGCAGCATTCTCAAAAGGGTTGTGAATTTGGATAGTGAGAGCAACAACATGACAACATGCAAATCCCCAATTCTACTGTCTTGTTCCTTATTGAAAATGTGTTACCTCCTCCTGTTGCCTTTTCAAGAGCACATTGGATAGCTAACAATTCAGTAATATGCTAAGCCGTGCTGCCATTTAGAGGAAAGGACGGCAGGATGGATGAGAACATTGACTGTCTAACGACCTTTGAGAAGGAATAGGTTTTCAATGCAGAAACATTTTAAGGTCATGGACATTATTCCAGGTCTTCACAACTGTTGACATTTTACATAAGCCAGGAGCAATTCAGAATTGCTTTTGTTGCCTAGGAAACCGCATCTCCCATTGGTGTCCATTAGATGACTCAAACTTATTTAGGGTACCAGAAGAAAATTGCCCCGTTAGTGAATTTAGGATGTTACAACAACAACATTAGCTCTAGCACCATCAATAAATTAACCCCATGAGTTGAGTTGAGCCATTAGATTGCATCAAAATGGGTTTCTTCACATGAATTTATGGGATCAATAATTCAGCTTAGAAAAACAGTTGCTTTCTTCCTCCCACCCCAGTTTTGGAGACTATACACGTGAACTAAAAATGTTCTTTCTTTAATTACCTTGGTTTTGAATTAATAGGATCCTTAACTCTGATAAAATATATATGAGTTGCCTTCAGATTTATACAACCACAGACAATGTCTCCACTGAGGAATGCAACTGGAAACAGAGTGTGGACATGTTTTATTTAGTTCTATGCTTTTCACACTAACAAATCAGGGAAATTACAAGTTCATACATACCCCACTTCTTGATAATTGAACATATTTTTATAGGTAGACATAAACATTCAGGGATTTAACTTAAGGATTCTTTCAAACAAGAATCAAACTATCTTGTGCTAGTGTGGTAAATGTGGTCTAAACCACTGAACCTCTTGGGCTTGCTGATCTGTAGGTTGGCGGTTCGAATACCCGCGACGGGGTGAGCTCCCGTTGCTCTGTCCCAGCTCCTGCCCACCTAGCAGTTCGAAAGCACACCAGTACAAGTACAGTACATAAATAGGTACCGCTGTGACGGGAAGGTAAATGGCATTTCCATGTGTTCTGGCTTCCGTCATGGTGTTCTCTAGCGCCAGAAGAAGTTTAGACATGCTGGTCACATGACCCGGAAAGCTGTTTGTGGATAAACGCCAGCTCCCTCGGCCTGAAAAGCGAGATGAGTGCCACACCCCACAGTCGCCTTTGACCGGACTTAACCATCCAGGAGTCCTTTGCCTTTTACCTTTTTTTTTTTACCTGATAAAGATTACCTGCTAACAAAGGAAATTCAGGTTTCTGTAGGTTGGCTGAAAAACCCCAACCCTCCCTACATTCTGCAGTGCTGCATGTCTTCCTCCCACCATTGCAGTGACTCTGACCTTCTAAACATGGCGGATGCCTTCCTCGCTCCTTTGTAGGTAGGCCATTGTGAGCCCCAAGGGAGACAAAGACACACACACACACACACACACAGAGAGAGAGAGAGAGAGAGAGAGAGAGAAGGAGAAACAGGGCTAGATGGACCCCTCCTCTTCTGCCATGGATCGCCTGCCCCCACCTCAAAATCTCTTCAGGAATGGCAGTGGCTGCTCCCCCTGCCCCTTGTCCCCCCAACCCCCAATCGAGGGTCTCCTGGCAGAGGCAGTGATGGACACATAATATTGTGCTTATCCAAGTTAAGTTTTTTTTCCCCTTTCCACTCTGTCCTGAGTTTTTTTACTCACATTAACTTATCCACTCATGGAATGTCCTAAAGTATTATTTCTGGAAAGATGATTTCCTACTAAACTTTATGTTTACACTAAACACTGATTAATTTCCCCCATTTTTAAAATCTAGTCTCAGTGGTGAAAACGTGTGGCTTGACAGTAATGGAGATTTATTCCTATGGCTCTGGACATAGCTGCTATTGTCAGGACTCCTCCATTCGTTAAGTTTTATCTGCTGTGCTTTTTCCCTTTCTCTCTCATTTGTGTTACATGGAATGAGTTGAAAATTAAGAAGTTGGGTGCAAATGTTTCAGTCTTTCACAAGCAAGGCAGCAAGGAAATGGAGGCTGCAGAGTGATGAAACATGGAGATTATTAACAACACTAGTAAATTAAGCCCATTTAGATAACAGGCTCTAGAAATTATATGGGGGGAGCGGCGGCCACCCTCCTTTTCCTTTTAAACCCCGCCGCCCTCCTTCCCCTCGAGCTGTCCGAGGGAGCTCCGCGCCGCACGTCCCGCGAGCTGCTCAGTCCCGGCTGTTGGCGCGGGACCCGAGGCGTGGAGGCGGCCGCCGAGGAGGTCGCGGGGCGGCGTCGGGCTGCCTGTGAGGCGGCCTCCGCCGGGGCCTGACTCCGGAAGCGGCGTGGAAGGCGGCGCCAAGCTCCGGAGCTTCCCCCCGCAGTGGGCCTCGGCAGCCTCGGAGGCGGCGGCAGGGCTTGGGAGCGCACGCGTGTCTGCGCGCAGCAGCACCTGCCGCCTCAGCCTGAGAGGCGGCTGCAGCGCGATTCGGGGCGGAGTGTCGCCGGGAGTGGAGGGCGAGCCCGGCGGCGGTCGGCAGCCTCGGAGGCGGCGGCAGGGCTTGGGAGCGCGCACGTGTCTGCGTGCAGCAGCACCTGCCGCCTCAGCCTGAGAGGCGGCTGCAGCGCGATTCGGGTCGGAGTGTCGCCGGGAGTGGAGGGCGAGCCCGGCGGCGGTCGGCAGCCTCGGAGGCGGTGGCAGGGCTTGGGAGCGTGCGCGTGTCTGCGCGCAGCAGCACCTGCCACCTCAGCCTGAGAGGCGGCTGCAGCGCGATTCGGGGCGGAGTGTCGCCGGGAGTGGAGGGCGAGTCCAGCGGCGGTCGGTTGCCCCCTCAGTGGCCCGGGAGGGCGACCGTGCGAGGCGGCCGCACTGAGCCAACTGACGACGCGCCTGTGCACGGCCGCCCTCTCAGGCACGCCCCCTCTCCGCCCGCTCCAATCCGTGTGTCACTGGAACGCACGCGCACTTGTGAATTCCTGTGACAAACGGAAAGTGGTACGTACGGACACAGGCTCTTTATTATATAGGATTTACCAATGTGGATTACTTTCCTTGATTTCTCTTACTGTAGCTTGCCCACAATTTGTCAAAAGAAATCAGATTTTGGTATACAATTGTACACCAAAAGGCTCCAAATGCATTCAAAGTTTGGCAGGTTTACTCCAAAAAGTTTCAATAGGTTTAAGCACACCTTAATCTGCATAAGGCCAGACTGTGAATACAAATGCTATTATTATTATTGTTTTTGTTATTATTATTATTATTATACAATGCCCACCAGACTGGGTTGCCCCAGACACTCTGGGCAGCTTTCAATATATATAGGAAAAGGTAAAGGGATCCCTGACTGTTAAGTCCAGTCGCGGACGACTCTGGGGTTGCGGCGCTCATCTCGCTTTACTGGCCGACGGAGCCGGCGTTTGTCCGCAGACAGCTTCTAGGTCATGTGGCCAGCATGACTAAGCCGCTTATGGCAAAACCAGAGCAGCGCATGGAAACGCCATTTACCGTCCCGCTGGAGCAGTACCTATTTGTCTACTTGCACTTTGACGTGCTTTCGAACTGCTAGGTGGGCAGGAATTGGGACCGAGCAACGGAAGCTCACCCCGTTGCGGGGATTCGAACCGCCGACCTTCTGATCGGCAAGCCCTAGGCTCTGTGGTTTAGACCACAGCGCCACCCGCGTCCCACTTCAATATATATAAAAACATAATAAACATTGCACATTAAAAGCTTCCCCATATAGGGCTGCTCTCAGATGTCTTCTAAAGGCTTTATAGTAAAATGGAGACTTATGCCACTTTTATAGTCATTTCATCTTCACATGGAACTCTGGAAATTGTAGTTTGGTAGAGAGGATCTCCCAAACAACTGCTTGGTTGAGACTCCCATTGTTTATTCATCTGAAAATATAATGTGACTATTTTATTTTAGGCAGTATCATTGGAGATTTCATGCAGTACATCTCTTCTCACCTGAAGCAGTTCCCATAGCTGAAATACAAGCAGCTTTTTAAGCTGATCAGTGGCTTGTGATTTCTGCAGTGGGAACTGGTGTGATGAAGAGAGTTGGGCTGCAGACACACCATACAAAAACAGCACAACTTCCCCCAAATAATCTGTAGTTCGTTAAGGTTTTTGGGACCTGTAGCTCTGTGAGGGGTAAACTGCAGTATCCAGGATTCCTTGAGGAAAATAATGTGGTTTCAATGCATTATAAATATACGGTCTGTGCACAACCGTTACATTTAGCTACATGTGTTGGTATTGTCTCTGTGTATTCCGCTGTGGGCATTTCCTCCCTGTCTAGCAGAGTATAAGGCCTCAATATCGATTCTTTTCATAAGACCTGCAAGTCTCTTGAGTACCTAAAGCTTTATTATTGCTGTAGGGGGAAAAATGCCCTCTACATTTTCAAGAGACAATTCATTCTCCACAAAAGGATGAGGAATTCTGCTCCTTTGGGTGGAGAGGAGAATTTCAGGGAACTATTTGAGGGTGTCAATTCCCTTTCTTTAACAAGGTGCTGATAATTTATCCCCTCTCTCATGCTTAAATTGTAAAACAAAAACAAACAAAAAACTCATGCTGGTGCCTGAAGTGTTAGGAAAGGAGCAGTATCTCTGGTGGAGGGAATATCATGCTCCTTCTGGGTAGTTCATCCACCTTTGGTCCCCACCCTGCACTCAGCTGTCACCTGTGGCTCCTATAAGCTGCCAGCATGCAACAGTGGCCACACACCGGGAATGGCTGCCAGAGGGAATGGCTTCGACTAGCCGGCTAAACCAGGAGAGGATAGCTGATGGGTCTCAAACCCTTGGTGTGTTAGAGCAGTGTTTCTCAACCAGTGTTCCGTGGCACACTACTGTGCCGCGAGACGTCGGCTGGTGTGCCGCGGGAAAACCGTTGGGGACCCATGCCGCAGGCGCGTGGCGGCGGCTCCAGTGGGGGAAAGGGAGTGCAGAGGGCCACCGCCGAGAGGAGGCACCGCGGAGAGGCTGCCGGGCACTGCCGCGCATGCGCAGGCTGGGAGCTCGCCGCTGAATCTGATTGGTTGCCAGGGACCAATGGGAAGTCGGAGGAGGGAGACGCGGGGGCTGCCGGTAGCCGCCGCCATTTTGCTGTTGGGGGGCGCTGAAGCCCGGCGGCCGCCGCCGGAACAGCTCAGGAACTTCAGGCGGGGAGATGTTGCGGCGGCGCTGTGGAGCCCGGAGTGGCTCCTGTCCGCTGCCCGGACTCACGGCGCACTCCCGCCTGCGCGAGCTCCAGGCCGCGATTGCTGCCCTCACCGGGGTCCCCGTCCAGGCCCAGCGCCTGCTGCTCAGTTTCCCCCCGCTCGGCCTCGACCTCGGTGACGGGGAGCGGCGCCTCGGAGAGCTCGGCATCCACTCTGGTGGGAGCCGGAGAGAGGTGGTGCGGGGGGGCTGGGGGGCGCTGGGGGCGCGGGTCGGGAGGTTGGAGGTTGCTGCGCTCGGGAGTGCGAGGGCGGCGGGGATCCCCGGGCGGTTGTGTCTTCCTGGCGCTGCCGGTTGGGGCTGTGGGGCTGCTGCTGTGGCGAGCCGTTTAGGCTTCCCTGGGCCGTTTTACTTTGGGTGCATAGCTCCGTGATTTCCGTTGCCTTGGCGACATTGCCACCGCCATTTTGTGGGTGCACAGCGTCTCCTTGTGATTTTTTGACATTTTCTGGTGGTGGTGTGCCGCGAGATTTTTTTCATGAGACAGGTGTGCCGTTGCCCCGAAAAGGTTGAGAAACACTGTGTTAGAGACTTCCCCTGTGTGGGAAGACAGGTTCCAGCAGATTAACCAGACGAGACCATTAGTGGGTCCATTGGTCAAGAAGGCAGTTACTAAATGTACTGATGTAACGGATTGGCCCTAAGGTGAAGGAGTTATTACCTCCCGGTTCAGAAGGAGTTAATCCACCCTCACTTTGACTGGCAGCTCATCCTTTAGGGGCGGGACGATCCCCGGTTTAAAAGGAGGGGACAGCCGTTTTGACAGTTGAGAAGAGGGAGGGTGTGTGTGGTGACAGGGAGAAGGAGGGTGTGGGGCCAGGATAGTGGTGGTATAGGTTAGGATTAGTTTGTCATGTGTTAATGTGACTAAGATTGTGAACGCATGAAGCTTTAAATCAACTATGTTCTATAAGAAATAAAGTTCAGTTCTTTTTGGTGCCATAAAGGAATCATCATTATTAATCCAGCAGGGTATCAAAGCTCAAAGAGGTGTGTACTCAAGAAGAGGGCAAAACTTACCTGAGGAAAGGAAAGAGGGTGTTAGTTTGTGTCTCAGAGTCACACAGAAGGGGTTAGAAGGTAGAAACCTGGAGTGCCATTAAGTTGCCAGAAGTGTAAGGCAAATTGATACAGTGGGGAGCCGAGCTGAGGGCAGCACTGTAGGCAAAAGGTGGTTCACCTAATTAGCCCAGAGCATTAAGGATACCAGGCCACGTAAGCTGGATAAGGACTCTCATTAATAATAAACCTTTAAAGTGAGAGAGAGTTGGTTTTGAGACGAACCTTCTTCTTCAAGAGAAAGGGGGTTCGTCGCAACTGAAATGAGGGGAAGATGAGGCTCATCAACCAATTTAGGGAAGTTTTTAATGCTTGTTCTTCTATCATCATCATCATCATCATCATCATTCTGTTGTGAGCTGCCAATAACCTGGAAAGGTAGCTCATCTAGGGGAAGGAAAACTCTGATCATGAACCACCACTGATTGCAGCTATACTCATTCATAAGAAAGGCTTTGGGAGTAAACCCTAAGGAACAATCCATACCCACTGCCTTGTGGGACATCATCTGGAGAAGAAAAGCCTAAGGAGTAAACGCTGCACAAATTCACAGTGGAGTCCCTAAGGCAAAGCTTTCCAAACCGTGTCAAGACACGTTAGTGTGCCGGCTGCAGTGTGTAGGTGTTTGGATTTGATATCCCGCTTTTTCACCACCTGAAGGAGTCTCAAAGCGGCTAACATTCTCCTTTCCCTTCCTCCCCCACAACAAACACTCTGTGAGGTGAGTGGGGCTGAGAGACTTCAAAGAAGTGTGACTAGCCCAAGGTCACCCAGCAGCTGCATGTGGAGGAGCGGAGACGCGAACCCGGTTCACCAGATTACAAGTCTACCGCTCTTAACCACTACGCCACACTGGCTCTCAGGTGTGTCACGCAAACGCTCCCTATGCTCCTCCCAGGGCTGGAAAGGGGTTAGTTTAACCTCCGCTTTGCTAGTAAAACTGAATTACTGTGTCACGAAATGATGCATGTCTAAAAAGTGTGTCACCAACATGAAAAGTTTTCGAAAGCTCTGCCCTAAGGTGATTGGATGGTGTTTTTTATGCCTTCTTCCAACAACTCCTGCAGTGAAATTGGTGCAAAATGTATTGCTCGGCTTTCCTTTGAATCACATCAGCAAGCCGGGGTGGGGGGTGGGGAGTCTTGTTGTCTGGGCAGCCTAGAACATACACAGTGCCCAGGTGCTGCAAATGGAAGAAAAATTTGGGAGTAGTTGTGAGTTATAAGCACAACCTGGTTGATGTAAGGTACAAGTGCTACAGGTTGCCTTCGTTGGTGGGGGAGATCATTATGTCTCACTGGTCAGCTACTGTCTGCCTTAAGCCAGGCAGCCTCCAAATAATTGCTGATCTGCCACAGTCCACTTGTTTCAATGGGAGCTTGGAGCTTAGAGTATCACTCAACAAGCAGGCTGAACTTCTGCACCTTGTGGTGGTGGTGGGGACAAATCCACTTAGCAAGTTGGAACATCATTACCATGTGTCTGGGGTGCTCCTATTTGATGTAACTCTTAGGGCTCCCCCTATCAGTGGTTTACCCTTAGTTGGCTCAGTGGTTTAGACCACAGTGCCACCTGCGTCCTGATGAGAAGCTTGGCGGTTCAAAGTTGCCAAGTGCTTTTGTGACATCACAAGAAACCCACAGCCAATGGCAACAGCTGGCCAGCCATCAACTTCATTACTTTGAGCCTCACAGTGGCGGGTGGACCTATCAGTGATTGTGTGCTTGTTTAGTCAGGACACGGGTGGAGCTGTGGTCTAAACCACTAAGCCACTTGGGCTTGCCGATCGGAAGGTCGCCGGTTCGAATCCCTGTGACAGGGTAAGCTCCTGTTGCTCTGTCCCAGCTCCTGCCAACCTAGCAGTTCGAAAGCACGCCAGTGCAAGTAGATAAATAGGTACCGCTGCAATGGGAAGGTAAATGGCATTTCCGTGCACTCTGGTTTCCGTCACAGTGTCCCATTGTGCCAGAAGCTACTGTTAGGTCCATCATGAGACATCCGCCAGCTTCTAATCACAGATACCAGCAGCCTTCAAGCAAGCAAATTGCCTTATTATCGCTCCCTAGCACCCCACTGCCAGAGGATTGCCTCCTTCCATTCACCAGTTTGCCTCCTTCAAGTGACAGAAACCTGGGCAGTGCTGAATGTCACATCCATTGCCAGGTGTGTCCTGCTGGAAATAGAAAAGGGCTTTCCCCTTGGCCTGCCTTTATATCCACTCAGTTGCCAAGTGCTTTTGTGACATCACAAGAAACCCACAGCCAATGGCAACAGCTGGGGAGGCATCCTCTTCATTGCTTTGAGCCTCACAATGGCGGGTGGACCTATCAGTGATTGTGTGCTTGTTTATTCAGGACATGGGTGGAGCTTTGGCTTGAACCACTGAGCCTCTTGGGTTTGCCGATCGGAAGTTCGGCGGTTCGAATCCCCGTGACAGGGTGAGCTCCCGTTGCTCTGTCCAAGCTCCTGCCAAACTAGCAGTTCGAAACCACACCAGTGCAAGTAGAAAAATAGGTACCGCTGTGGCATGAAGGTAAACGGTGTTTCTCTGTTCTCTGTCACTCATCATGTTGTCCCGTTGCACCAGTAGCAGTTTAGTCATGCTGGCCACATTACCCGGAAACCTGTCTGTGGACAAACACCAGCTCCCTTGACCTGAAAGTGAAATGAGCGCCACAACCCCACAGTCACCTTTGACTGAAATTAACCATCCAGGAATCCTTTACTTTTTTACCTTTTACCTTACCCAGCAGATGGGCGGGAGTTGAGATAGTCTGGCTTCACCAAATGCCTAAGCCAAACCGCTCACATCTGTAACCAATAAAGTTGTGGCCTATTTGAATCCATAAACCAAAATCTTCATGTTTGTGTGTTTTATTTATCTACTAGGGACCCCGGATCATGGGGCCTTGGCATACAAAAGAGGGTTAAGGGTGTGAGAAAAGTGTGGTGTGAGTGGATAATGGCTGGATGGGGTGCCTGTTGTCTGTGTGAATGGAGGGATGGGGTGTGACTAAGAGGGAATGAATGAGTTATGGATAAAGGGTTGTGTAATTCTCTCTCTGTGAATATATATGTGGTGTCAGAGAGAGAGAGAGAGAGAGAGAGAGAGAGAGAGAGAGAGAGAGAGAGAGAGACTTTGATGCCACCTAATTTGGCTCCAGCCCTGACTACCATTGGTACACAGTGCTGAATCGATTATCCCAGAGGAAATGGAGCCCTCAAAGGGGAAAAAGGTTTCTCACCCCTATTCTAAAATGACTGTTGCCATAAAGCACACATCCATGGAATTTACAGAGCCAATGTTACTCTGGTCTGGGGAAATGTCTGTCTATTATTACTGCATATGTAAATTTAAAATATTACCAAAATGAAAAGTGCCGATGTAATGTGATATTTTGGGACTCTCCCTCAAGTAGATGTAAATAAAATTCTTCATTCTGATGACATGCCTCAAAATTGACCCCTTGGATTGGGGGGGGGGCAGCGGCGGGGTGACGACACTTTCTAGGGCTATGCAACTGAAAGCCTTGACTCATACTAAGCCCTGACAACTGTGCGTATGATCAGCAAAATCTTCAAACTCCTGGCTTTAGCTTGATTACCGAAGAAAGTATTTTGGAAATGTTTCTGCTGAAGTACCATATAAATGACTAAACCTATATAGATGCCTAAACCAAAAGATGCCTAATCCTAGAGGATTGTGAAAATAGAAACTGATTAGCATAACTATTTCCACTTGAGCAGCTCCCTGAACGATATCACTCCCAAGCGGGCGATAAACAATAATTAGCTATCTAGAAGATGTTCAATTTATGTCCCAGCGGTTTTGCAAAGTTTCTTGGGGTGTTCCTAATAGACCCTAAAGTGAAGGTGTTGCTTCACATTGGAAATTTTACCCTCCTCCCCCAAAAATACAACAAGCAAAGCTGTTGAACTGATTCATGATAATGATGACAACGACAATGATGGCAATATATTATGTTTTGATATAAGCATATTCAAAATTCATGGAATGGTCCAAAAAAATGAAATAATCTGGTTTCACTAACCACCCAGGGGGCTATTTTGTAATAGAAGCAGGTGCACCTTGACACCATTTCTGTTGGGTTTTATGCAGTGAAGGCCTCATAATTAAGCCATGCTGACTACAGAGAATAGTCTCTGGGTCAAGGCTGAGGTTAATGGAAAGATGTTAATATGGTACCTGTGTGCCCAGTGGGCACTTGAATTAAAATAGGACCTCATTTCCCATTTCTGCTGGCATTCTCAACTTACTAGTAGCACAGACGCACAGCCAAAATACTGTAAAGTTTTGAGATCCAATGGCCTGTGAAATATTTCTTAATATAGGTAAGGTAAAGGGACCCCTGACCATGAGGTCCAGTCGTGACCAACTCTGGGGTTGCGGCGCTCAACTCACATTATAAGAAATATTAACCAGCAGCTGAAATATAGAAGAAATCCCTTCCTCGGTTATGGAAATTTGGATGCTAATAGAAAGCTCTTCCTCAGAACATAACAATAGCTTGCTAGATCATGGCTCATCTAATCCAGTATCCTGTTCTCATAGTGGCCTACTACATGCCTGTGGGAAACCAAAGAACAGAATATGAGCAAAAGAGGACTTTCACCTCTCATGGTTTCCAGCAACTGTTCTTCAGAAGTACTGTTGCCTCCAGCTGTGGAGATAGAGCATAGCTATCATCCTTGTAGCCGTAAAAAGTCTTGTCCTCCATTACATTTTGTTTGATTCTCTTTTAAAGCTATCTATGAATATGAAACTGCATAAAGAAGAATTGCAATGAAACCCAGGAAGGGGAGGTCAGGAGAAGTCACCCAAAGATGTTAATGGGAATATGTGAAGTTGATATAAGAATTGTTTGTGTTTTGTTTGTTTTTTGTATCTGTGTTTTATGTTTTATATCTGATAAAATGAATAAAAATATTTAAGGGGGGGAAAGTACCAAATGCAGCAAACTTTATTCATCGGGGAGGTGCTCCACCCCCATTGCTCCACCATTAGATATTCTGTCACTTTGAGATTGCTCCCATCTTTTCCTTTCCCCACTTAGCATGTGCATTGCAGCACGTCCTCCAAAATCATTGTCCATAAAACTGAGGTATTTGTATGCATAATGAAAATAATTTCCTCCACCCTAAAAGACGAAGCAAAGCAAAAGCACAGAATCAACCTCCTTTGCCTCCAGACAAACGTAATTCTAATCAATAATAATTTCTCTTTGGTTCTCACCAGCTACTAGAGCACACATAGTATATTTCCTAAATATCGAGTGTCTACCTATTTTTCCAATCAATTCTTCTCGCAATCAATTCCTCTCCGATCCATTTATCTCATTCCCGAGACAAAGCAAAATAAATTTCCTCTCCACAGTCAAAATCCATTTTCCTTAGTGAAACCCAATCGTTCTTCATTCATGCACTTAAATGTGGTGAGAAATGTAATAACCATAACAAAAGTCTAGTAGTTTCCTGCTATATGCAGGAAATATGACTATATGCAGAAAAAGCAGACGAGTTAATGTTTGGAATTTTGTAATCTAATTTCAGCATCAACACACTCCGCAACCATTTCCCAACTCCTTGGACAGAGCCAGAATATCGCCCAAAAGGAAATTATGGACTGGAAGCAAAGCTCCACTACAATCAACGTGGAAAAGTAGCCAAGACTAACATAAGTCTGGTGATTTCAATGGCCCCTAAATGCCGCTAGCTTGACCTGGATCCAGATCAATATTTCGATGAGATAGAAATGGAAAGAATTAAAGTAGGGAAGAATATGCTGAGATGCATGGATATGCTGAGAAGAAAGATGAGAGAAATATACGGGACATTTGCTTTGCCCTACTTCCCTTAAGCCACACTGAAATCTTGCTATTGCTAAAGGTTATTTGCCATTCACCCTGATCTGTTCTATATATGAAGGTTTCCCAGTGAGTTTTGCTTTCCCCAACATATCATCGATTTCCTCTTAATTGTCTTTCAGTTTCCTCCTTGGTCTGAGCCATGCTGTTCTGAAAAATATTCTCACAGTGGGCTTTTCATGCCAGACCGTGTTGGGGGTGTGTGTGTTTAAATCCCAATTCAGGGTTGCTGACACCTCCAAGGCTTGCTTGTCACTGGTGGGTGTGGCCAAAGTGAGCATGCCCAATGCAAATTCACATATACCAGTGTGTGCGCACACACACAATAAATAGGATATATACATACAGGCAGGCAGGTGCACAAAGAATCGGAAAAGCCAGCGAACACAAATGCACATACTCGGCAGAGAGGGAGCTTGAAGGCGGACACAGAGAGACACACACAGAGAGGGCAGTGGATAGGGGGTTCCAGTGCTTTTGTTTCCCTTTGCAGTGCTGGCATGGGAAAGTCGCCTCCTACCTCAGCACTGTAAAAGGTAAAGGAACCCCTGACCATTAGGTCCAGTCGTGACCGACTCTGTGGTTTCGGCACTCATCTCGCTTTACTGGCTGAGAGAGCCGGCGTACAGCTTCCAGGTCATGTGGCCAGCATGAATAAACCGCTTCTGCCAAACCAGAGCAGCGCACAGAAACGACGTTTACCTTCCCGTTGCAGTGGTACCTATTTATTGACTTGCACTTTGATGTGCTTTCGAACTGCTAGGTTGGCAGCAGCAGGGACCAAGCAATGGGCGCTCACCCCGTCGTGGGGATTCGAACTGCCGACCTTCAGATCGGCAAGCCCTAGGTGATCATACTCCAGAAATGCTCCAAACAGCAGTCACAAGTCAGTTCCCTTCACTTCTCTGAGACGTCTCTCAGCCTCCAAAAAACCTTCATTTTTTGGTGAAAACATTTCCTGCCGAACTTTCAGAGCAACCATAACTGCTTTGTTCAAACCACAATTTCTTTACTCAGCATGGGCTGCCACCTTGACTTGTTTACAAGTTGTGGCTTGGTTGAAGCTCAGATACCGCAACCAACAGTGGTGTCACACCCTCCAACATGTTGAGTCCCAAAACTGGGATGCACGTCTTCCTATCTGTGTTCTGGCATGAGTCATGTGACCTGTGCAAGACCACGGAGCCCAAAATATGCACTTTCAGGGAGGTGAGATCTCAACATGAAATTGTGTAAGATCACGGCACCCAAAATGGCTGATGCACTCTTACGGGGGGCGGGAATGGAATGTCCCGGTTTTTCTGGGATACTTGCAGTGTGTGTGTTGTGTTAGTAAATCAGAAATGAAAAGTTTCAGTCTCTCATACACAAAGGGAAGAAATGCATATGCTCAAAGTCTCATGTCAGTTCATTTACAGAACAACAACAGAGATGCCCCTCATTTTGCTACATGAGTGGCTGGGGGCAACCCAGTCTGATGGCCAGGGTATAAATAGGAAAATTATTATTATTATTGAATAGGACATCCCTATTTTCATTGGAGAAATGTTGGAGGGTATGTAATCTTATGGGAGAATGCAGTCCTTCAGATACCGTGAGCCCACTATTGATATCTCTTTGGATCAGGATCAGCTCATACAGACTCCTGGATGTCAGAGATCTTGGGCTGTGGCAATTATTAACAATTCAAAAGCTGTGCATGAACCACCGCCATGCCAGATCAATGTTGTGCCCTATATTCCTGTCTTAAATCTCAACATATGCTTTCTTTGAATCAATGGCCTTTGAATGCTAAAATTGTGGCCAGGATTTCAGCCATCTCTAAGATAAAGGTATATAGAAAGCAGCAGCAAATGTATGGCACTTGAAGGACTAGGAAGAGGAATTTCAAGAGGCCACACTCATAACTGTTTCCTTCCACTAATGGCATTTCCAATACAGGGACGGGATACTACATGTACTTGTGATTTCTTTGAACCCACTTTCTGAAGAGATATACTTCAAGGAAGCTCATAAAAGGTAACATACGATATCAAACCCTTTAAAGGCTTGAATCAGATTCCCTTAGAAATGGAAAAGATCAAAGTTAATCCTCCACAGAATACACATACCAAAGTCCCTTTCAAATTCCCCCTGCAAGAAAGTTGCTTGACAACTTCTTAATTTATTGAAATAATACAACTTTCCTTCCCAGAGACTTAGAAAACATGTAAACACACCAGTGTGAATTTTCTGTGAAGATGTTTCTATCCCTTTCTCACTCTTCCCCACCTTTCTCCCCAGGTAAAGATGCTTCCTTGGGCTTCCCTTGCTCTCAGGGGAGAAAAGGTTCCAAGATGACAAGGATATTTCAATACCACTTTCAAAAGATGCACATTTTTAAGATGAACAGAATTTTAAACGATGTTCTACCTCTGCTATCAAAGGCAACATGCTCCTGAATTCCAGTTGGCAGAGAGTGCTGTTGCACAGAAGTCCTGCTTGCTGACTCTCCATAGAATTATTTATTTATTCAATTTCTATCCCACACAGGTGGCGCTGTGGGTTAAACCACACAGCCTAGGGCTTGCTGATCAGAAGGTCGGCAGTTCGAATCCCTGCGACGGGGTGAGCTCCCGTTGCTCGGTCCCAGCTCCTGCCCACCTAGCAGTTCAAAAGCACATCAAAGTGCAAGTAGATAAATAGGAACCGCTCCGGCAGGAAGGTAAACGGCGTTTCCGTGCACTGCTCTAGTTCGCCAGAAGCGGCTTTGTCATGCTGGCCACATGACCTGGAAGCTGTACACCGGCTCCCTTGGCCAATAAAGTGAGATGAGCACCGCAACTCCAGAGTCGGACATGACTGGACCTAATGGTCAGGGGTCCCTTTACCTTTATCCCACACTTTCTCCTTAAAGGAGCCCAGGACAGCAAAGTATAGCCATCTGGTTGGCCACTGTGAGAACAGGATGCTGGACTAGATCATAGAGTTGGAAGAGACCCTGAGTCCAACCCCCTACAATGCAGGAATGGGACATGGGTGGCGCTGTGGTTTAAATCACTGAGCCTCTTGGGCTTGCCGATTGGAAGTTCGGCGGTTCAAATCCCCATGACGGTGTGAGCTCCCGTTGCTCTGTCCCAGCTCCTGCCAACCTAGCAGTTCGAAAGCACGTCAAAGTGCAAGTAGATAAATACCGGTAGGTACCGCTGCGATGGGGAGGTAAATGGCGTTTCCATGTGCTCTGGTTTCTGTCATGGTGTCCCGTTGCACCAGAAGTAGTTTAGTCATGCTGGCCACATGACCCGGAAAGCTGTCTGTGGACAAACGCCGGCTCCATCAGCCTGAAAGCGAGATGAGCACTGCAACCCCATAGTCGCCTTTGACTGGACTTAACTGTCCATAGGTCCTTTACCTTTACCTTTACCTAATGCAAGAATATGCAATTGTCCCATAAGGAGATTGAACCTGCCACCTTGGCATTATCAGCACCATGCTCTAACCAACTGAGCTACCCAGCTTTCCATCCATGGACCAGTTCTTCTTATGCTCTTACAGGATCTTGATGTCTACCAAACACTTTCATCTTAAAAGGGATGTTACACACACAAGGCAATGAACAGAGCATCTTTCATTCACTTTGATCTTTATACAGGTAACAACCATCTCTTTTACAGGTAATTTATATGTATCTCTTTTATAAACCTTTTAATCTTGGTCTATTATAATAAGGTCCTCTGCATATAAAAGACTGTTTAGCATTCCAATTAGTAATTAAAGTTTGTTAGAAGAGGTCTCATTAGAGGTATTTTGCCATTTTAAGTCTCTGTACACTTGAAACTCTTTCGGGTCTGCATTCTCCATAGAGAAATAGCGAGGAACATTACAGTGTGAAACTGATTAAAGAAAGGTTAATGGAGGTATAATCCAAAAATGGCAACTCAACACTGAAAAGGATGTGACCTGACCTGATTTCAGAAGATAATTTTTATGGATTTTTAGGTTTGATTTCTACCTCCTTTGAAGGAGTATAAATACAAAAGAAGCAGCCTGTTACCAGAAGTTAATTTCAAATCATTTTATTATCAGCAAAACAGGCACAACTGCAGCTTCATTCAATGTAGGCCCAAGTCAAAATCCTGTTTCCTATGCTGTTATGCTACACATCCCAGTGCATCTCATTTCAATCCTGTTGTAAACAGATACTGCAATGCCTATCAACACAACGTAAACCTGGAGCAATTTTTGTCTTCTCTTGCTCTCAAAGGTAGGACCCTAACCAACAGGTCCAAATTAAAGGAAATGCTTTAAAACAAAATATTAGGAAGTATATTCAGATGGTATAAGCTCTTTAACAGTGGAACAGGCTGCCTTGGGAGCTGGTAGACTCTTGTTCATTCAATATTTTTAAGGAGGCTCTGAATGCCCACCAATCAGGAAGGCTGTAGCAGTGGATTTCCTACCGTAGTGTAAGGTTGCACTAGGTGGTCTGTGAGGTCCCTTCTCACTCTGTGGGTGGGATTGAACTAATGAGTCCTTTCAGCAGAAGCCCAAGCAAAGACTTCTGTTTGTGAAATAATAATAATAATAATAATAATAATAATAATAATAATAATAATAATAATAATAATAATAATTTATTACTTATACCCCGCCCATGTGACCAGGCCTCCCCATTGATTTTAATATCCAACAGGATATTAAAAACACAACAAAACACCAAAAATTAAACACTTCCCTAAACAGGGCTGCCTTCAGATGTCTTCTAAAAGTCAGATAGTTGTTTATTTCCTTGACATCTAATGGGAGGGCGTTCCACAGGGCGAGCGCCACTACCAAGAAGGCCCTCTGCCTGGTTCCCTGTAACTTCACTTCTCGCAGCAAGGGAACCGCCAGAAGGCCCTCGGCGCTGGACCTCAGTGTCTGGGCTGAACGATGGGGGTGGAGATGCTCCTTCAGGTATACCGCGGTGGCCGAGGCTGTTTAGGGCTTTAAAGGTCAGCACCAACACTTCGATTTGTGCTTGGAAACGTACTGGGAGCCAATGTAGGTCTTTCAGGACCCATGTTATATGGTCCCAGCCGCCACTCCCAGTCACCAACTCCCAGTCACCAGTCTAGCTGCTGCATTTCTGGGTCACCTTCAAAGGTAGCCCCACATAGAGCGCATTTCAGTAGTCCAAATGGGAGATAACCAGAGCATGCACCACTCTGGTGAGACAGAAAATGGGTCTTCCCCCTGTCCTCCCCACTCACCCCATGGACCCCAAAATTTGTTCAGTGAACTTCAAAGAACCTTCAGAACAGTGTGCACAAGGGTAGGGAGAGGGGAAAACCATTCTATCTGGCAAACCAAAATACTTGCCTTGAGATATTGGGGACCAAAACTGGGACATAGCAACAGTGGAACTAATGGAGTTTTCTTCTTCACAAGTTCTTGCAGAAATGCAGGAACTTAAGATTAGAAAAATGAGACGTTCACTCTTTAATCTAATATATGCATTTTTTCTACACATTGCTTGACCAGAGAATTGCATTGCAATTTTGGGGGAAAGTGTACCTTCTGAAGGATGTCTGTGTTTTGGTTTAATAATAATAATAATAATAATAATAATAATAATAATAATAATAATTTATACCCCACCCATCTGGCTGGGTTTCCCCAGCCACTCTGGGCAGATCCCAACAGAATAAAAAAGCAATAGAATATCAAACATTAAAAACTTCCCTAAACAGGGCTGCCTTCAGACGTCTTCTAAAAGTCAGATAGTTGTTTATTTCCTTGACATCTGATGGGAGGGCGTTCCACAGGGCGGGCGCCACTACTGAGAAGGCCCTCTGCCTAAACATATTGTTTAAGAAACTGAATTTTGTAAGGTTGACTTTAAGAACGGAGTCCAGTTTCTTCCCCGTTTCTATTGGACATACTACTTGATCCATTGCTTCCCTTAAATGTTTGGATGGTGGTGCTTTAGTGCGCCTTTTATCAGCTTCAGCTAATATGTCAATGGGAGAATGTGGATTATTGTAATGCACTCTATATAGGTATAGCAGGTGAGGGTAGCCCATGAGTCTCAATCCCTAGGGACTTCCACTGCATGTGAAGATAAGATCAGGTGGATTGAGTGGATGAGATCAATTCAAAGTGCTGGTTCTAGCTTTTAAAGCACTAAGTAGCTTAGGGATCACTTGATCAAATATACATAGAAGGGTAGGACATTATCATTCATTTGCTAGGCCAGTAAAATTGCATTATTGGAAAAGAAGGCTCTGAAAATGATTATGGGGCGTAACATTCCTATATTAGGGATGTGTTTTCTGGTTGCATGTCGAGGTCCCCCAAAACCACCCCTCAAATAACTCACACATCAGACAGAATTTTGTTTTTGTTTTTGGCATGATTTTGGCCACAACTTTATTAAAATATAAATAATGTGAGCGGTTGCTTAGGCATTGGTTAAGACTATCTGTCCCACAGAGGACAGAACTGATGACGGTCAGTAAGGGGAAAATACTCTGGAGATATAAAGGGACCCGGATGACATGACCCTCCTCTCTCTCCACAGGCTCCCAGGGCTCTTGCACGGCCCTGGCCCCCGACCGGGGGTTTGGACAAAAGCATATCGAGTCCCTGGACTCCTTTAATGGAATTCCCCGTACACCAGTATCAATAGGAGGGGCATACACAACCATACCCCTCCTCCAACCAACATAATAACCAATGCCTAACCGCCAACCTTACAAGTTGTGACTATTTGCTACGCAGTAGGCAAAAACCAGGTGGCACCAGCCAATCAGCCACATGGAAAAATTCCTACCAGGCCCCTGCCCCAACAGCAGACGACCCCATGACAGGCATAGCAAGGTCAACACAGAGGCCTAAAATATAGGGAGGGAGGGCGGGTGCTTCGAAGCACTCAGCCAAGAGGGAGATCACGTTGCACACCAATCATTATATATACGCTGGGCTGTCCATCATCAATTTGCAACATATAAATCTCCCCAACAACACCCTGGGTCTAATCACAGCAGTGGCCATCTAAACGTTCCCGCCCAGCACCAGAGGGGTGACTTGTTGGCCCCTACCGCAACACGTGCTCTCCATGAAGGAGAACACACTTTATTTAGATTATTAGCTAGCTCCAAAATCAGTACCAGGCACATCGGCTCAGCTGCTGAAGTTTCCCTTTTAGCAGGCACTGAAAAGAAAGCTTCACCCGTTCCTGACAGCATTAAATAATTCTCAAGTAAATAAGATACAGTGATGATTGATTTATTTTCTTCCTGCCTAAAAACCTTCTCCTGTCAGCCAATGCATAAGATTAGTAGAGTACACTTACCCAGTATGCTAGGTAGCAGTAATACGGAGAGAGAATGGCATGCCCATAGCCTTCTCCGAAGCATCTTTCTGGCCACTGTTGGAAATGGAATGCTTGATGACACAAGTCCAGTGAGGCTTTCTTCATGTTCTTAACTCTTATATTCTACATATGAAACATGGCACAGATACTCACTAGAGCAGGCACCCCCAAACTGGGCCCTCCAGATGTTTTGGGACTACAACTCCCATCATCCCTAGCTAACAGGACCAGTGGTCAGGGATGATGGGAGTTGTAGTCCCAAAACATCTGGAGGGCCGAGTTTGGGCATGCCTGCACTAGAGGATATCAACAACCATGTAGAGAAGAGGTGGCAATATCTTTTAAAGGGACACATTCCCTTTGGGGAAATCAGCCAAGGGCTGCACTCCTGCCACGAGCGGAGCCAGAAACAAATCCAGATTCTAGATTAACAAATCGAGAATAAATATTACCCTGCTTCAGTTTTTGCCATGACAATCTCAGATTAGAATTCCCAGCCCTAGGCAGATATACTCAGAAGTAAGGTCCACTGATCTTGATGTGGTTACTCTCAAACTTGTATATAGTGCTCTCTTTTTAGAATATAGCAGGGGTGGCCAACTCCCAAGAGACTGTGATTTACTTACAGAGTTAAAAACTGGCAGTGATATACCCCCTTTTTTGGGTTCAGGTCAAAGTTGTTGAGTTTTTTTTAGGGAAAAGGAAATCCCTGTTTTTTTGGGGTGCAGGGCAAAAAAATTGAGCTTTGGGGGAGCCAGTGATCTACCAGTGATCTACCTCAGACATCCAGTGATCTACCGGTAGATCACGATGTACCTGTTGGACGTGCCAGGAATATAGTAATAAAACAACAACAACAACAACAACAACAACAACAACAACAACAACAACAACATATTTGTACCCCGCCCATCTGGCTGGGTCTCCCCAGTCACTCTGGGCGGCTTCCAACAAAGATTAAAAATACATTAAACATTAGTAATCATAATAACACAGGACAATACAGCTACTGTTCTGGAAAGCAAGTGAAAGTAATTGCTTTCTGTCTAGTGTGGTAAACACACACATGCATGTTGGCAGAAGGTTATCAACATATTCTCAGACAGCTGTGGCTTATTTTTGCCAAAACATACAACCCAGAAAAAGGGAGGAGGAATAAAAAAAAATTATTCAGTTAGGTTTAAAAAAAAAAAATACATAAAATACATTCCCTTCTAATTGGCCTGAAACTGATTTGAGTGGGGGACTATTTGATATTATGAAAAATAATCAAATGAACAAATAAGAAGGAACTTGGATGATATAGAAAAAATGGGTAGCTTCAGGAGACATCAGGGGACTCATCAAATGAGATTGGCAGGATCCACATGATACTCAGGTTTCAGAATGATTACCTGAAGTGTAGAAGGTTTTGAACTGAGGGCCATAATATGTAAAAACTGCCAGAATCTTGGGTGTCATTTTCAAAGAATGAGAACCATTTTTAAGGCGAAATTCCAAAATAATTTTAAAAAGGGATGTTAAATTACCAGCTGGCATCCAAGGTCAAATGTGGTATATTGCATTGAAAACCTGATGTGTATAGGATCCCTGATTGCTACTCCAAAAATTAGAAAATGTTGTGTGCGGAGAAATGGAATCAAGTACCGTATTTTTCACTCTATAACGCGCACTTTTTCCCTCCTAAAAAGGAAGGGGAAAAGTCTGTGCGCGTTATGGAGCGAAGCCGCCAGCGTGGGAGGAGCGGAGGACGAGAAAGCAGCCCGAATTCGGGCTGCTTTCCCGTCCTCCGTCGCCCCCGCCAGCGGGGGAGGAGCGGAGGACGAGAAAGCAGCCCGAATTCGGGCTACTTTCCCTTCCTCCGTCGCCCCCGCCAGCGGGGGAGGAGCGGAGGACGAGAAAGCAGCCCGCATTCAGGCTGCTTTCCCTTCCTCCGTCGCCCCCGCCAGCGGGGGAGGAGCGGAGGACGAGAAAGCAGCCCGAATTCAGGCTGCTTTCCCTTCCTCCGTCGCCCCCGCCAGCGGGGGAGGAGCGGAGGACGAGAAAGCAGCCCGAATTCAGGCTGCTTTCCCTTCCTCCGTCGCCCCCGCCAGCGGGGGAACAGCGGTGGACGAGAAAGCAGCCCGCATTCAGGCTGCTTTCCCTTCCTCCGTCGCCCCCGCCAGCGTGGGAGGAGCGGAGGACGAGAAAGCAGCCCGCATTCAGGCTGCTTTCCCTTCCTCCGTCGCCCCCGCCAGCGTGGGAGGAGCGGAGGACGAGAAAGCAGCCCGCATTCAGGCTGCTTTCCCTTCCTCCGTCGCCCCCGCCAGCGGGGGAGGAGCGGAGGACGAGAAAGCAGCCCGAATTCAGGCTGCTTTCCCTTCCTCCGTCGCCCCCGCCAGCGGGGGAGGAGCGGAGGACGAGAAAGCAGCCCGCATTCAGGCTGCTTTCCCTTCCTCCGTCACCCCCGCCAGCGGGGGAGGAGCGGAGGACGAGAAAGCAGCCCGCATTCAGGCTGCTTTCCCTTCCTCCGTCGCCCCCGCCAGCGTGGGAGGAGCGGAGGACGAGAAAGCAGCCCGCATTCAGGCTGCTTTCCCTTCCTCTGTCGCCCCCGCCAGCGTGGGAGGAGCGGAGGACGAGAAAGCAGCCCGCATTCAGGCTGCTTTCCCTTCCTCCGTCGCCCCTGCCAGCGTGGGAGGAGCGGAGGACGAGAAAGTATTTTTTCCTTGTTTTCCTCCCCTAAAAAGTAAGTGCGCGTTATGGTCCGGTGCGCGTTATGGAGCAAAAAATACGGTAAATAGGCTGAGAGGCCCAGTTCTCATCTTGCCCTTCTGGATATCACTGGGGAGAGGTGCTCTGATTTGGTCATGGAGTGAAAGAAAAAAGAAAGAAAGAAAGAAAGAAAGAAAGAAAGAAAGAAAGGAAGAAAGAAAAGGAGTAAAACTATTTTCATGGATCAAATTGTAACCCGATGCTCAATCAAACACAAATGACCATGCTTAATTGATAGACTCCATTTGCCCTCGGTTCAGATTGCCTACTAGACCATGTGTGTCATTGCTCTTGATCATGGGTAGGCAAACTAAGGCCTAGGGGCTGGATCGGCCCAATCACCTTCTAAATCCGGCTCATGGACAGTCCGGGAATCAGTTTGTTTTTACATGAGTAGAATGTGTCCTTTTATTTAAAATGCATATCTGGGTTACCATATATTCCGGCGTATAAGACGACTGGGCGTATAAGATGACCCCCAACTTTTCCAGTTAAAATATAGAGTTTGGGATATACCGTACTCGCCGTATAAGAAATATGACCCGGCGTATAAGACGACCTCCGACTTTTGAGAAGATTTTCCTGGGTTAAAAAGTAGTCTTATACGCAGGAATATACAGTATTTGTGGGGCATAGGAATGCATTCATCCCCCGCCGAATAAAATATAGTCCGGCCCCCCCACAAGGTCTGAGGGACAGTGGGCCGGCCCCCTGCTGAAAAAGTTTGCTGACCCCTGCTCTTGATCCACTAGCATGAAATCACTAGGTATAATTTGTAGTTTTATCTGAAAACTGCTTTATAAATAATAAAAAATACAAATATGCTCTACGGTCACCTTGGAGAGGCCCTTCCTTGTTTACATTCACTGTCTTCATATAGCTTCCTGTTGTTTTGGTATCCTGCCTATTTTCTGAAAATTATTCAACACTCCTTCGAGCAAAAGTTGCAGTCAGGTCTCTGAAAATGCTCACTAGTTGGCCACTATTCCCTCTCTGTATGGCAATTTCCAACACAGTTGACAAGTTAGAAGATACAGCCCCCCGGTTCTTCGTTTGGTTCCAGAAATTGACAGGATTGCAGGCCAGAGAAAGAAAAGCACTGCTTTCCATATCCACCATACAAGGTTTCACTGTCAATTCAAAATATTTTTATAGCTTTCTGTGAGCATGTGTCATGTCGACACCTACAACTGTGGTGGATTCGCCAAGATGCGAAGGAAACAATACTGACAGCTGGAATAAGCCAAAGATACTGTCCATGTGGATCCATATAAATATAAAGAGGTAGATTTGAAGACTTTGTTTTGTCTTCTTATCTCAACGTGAAGAATATGATACTGTATAGCAGTCTCCCAAGAATAAAATATTATAATGATCCAATATAGTCAAAATAAAGCACTGTGCTGTCCCGGTATAATGCAACATTACCTCATTTCAATTGATCCCTATTTCAGCAGTTCAGCTAAAAGAGGTAAATATGAGTAATTATCAAATTCCTGCATGTCATTTGATATTGGTCAACAGCTCTGAATGTCCCCATAGGAACATTGTAATCACTCTTTAGGGCTCTCGGGAAACATGGGGTGTGTGGTAATGCTGGACTCATCAGTATATGCTTATGAAATTGAGTTTTTGATTTTTATGAATGATTGTGAGTACATTGCCATGATCAGTGCAGAGTTTGAGGCTGATGATGTGCCAGTCGTATCAGCATCAATTGTACCTGTCCTGTTTGGATGTTTTATGCATGAATATTTGTGTGATGTAGTATAAAAAGGCCGTGCAGTCCAGCTCCCTGTTAAGTATAACTGATATAATTCACACATAAATTAAAAATGTATGTCTTAATGAAGGTTTAAAATGAAAAATGCATAAAGGTATATTGAAGAAGGTTTAACATGGGGTTTTTCTATGGGGCTATATTAAAGCCAAGTGGACCACTTTGAGCTCTTGCTAAATCGAGGATTAACTAACTAATTGTTGTTCTCTGGTAGCTAACATGTGAGTGTTGTAACCTTGGATCATGTGATGAAGATATTGAGTCACAAATCTCCATTTTGAAGGGAGTTGCCTTGAGTCTTTTGCCCCCCCAAACTTCATGTAGATGTAAATGAAGTTTTCCTGAAGGGAGAGTAAACTGGAGGCTGGAAAGCAGACTGTGGAGAGAGTGAGAGAGACCTTTGCTTCTGGGTCTGTTTCAATTATTTCATATTTTGTAAGATGCTGAACCAGTGCTGGACAGCACAATATATCATATGTATAATTTTGGATATATCTTTGATGATCTGCTTTTAAAAAATTCTGCTAGCAAAATTTGAATAATATGTTTATGGGTCTGGACAGTGCTTCATTTCCAAAAGGAGTTTTCATGCATCCAGTGGCTTCAAACTGTGTAATATTACCCCAATGGTCCTCACCAAAGCTGCCCATCCATTTGGAGCTGCCACAAGTTGGAACCCTGTGGATTCAAGGCTCCAGCTTACAGGAACACCCTGCATAGGAACAGGAAGCAGCCTTATATTAAGTCAGATCATTTGTCCATCTAGCTCAGTCTTGTCTACACTGACTAGTAGTGGCTCACCAAGTTTTCAGGTGGTAGATATTCCCAGTCCTGCCTGGAAAGAGTTGGGGTTGAACCTGGAACATTAGACATGCATGGCAGATACTCCACTCAATGAGTTCTGTCCCTTCCCCTAGGCGGAGACACATGCTCTGAAAGTATTGCTTTCTGTTCTAACTCTGAATCCAGCCTTGTTGAGTCAATCATAATATTTGTAGACCTTTATCTTCTAGATGGTTTGGGGGGATTTTTTTTTTAGCTTTCCCCTCTCCCATGTTGTGCCCTAGCTATAAAGTGAAAGAAGATTTTCATATATTGTACGATTATTACTTTTATGTCATATTCTGTTACATTTTAAACCAGAGCTAGCAACGGGGAAATATTAAAAGGTGGAGGGAATCAGATGTGGCATCACAGTTTGATATAGCTGATTGAGTACAACTTAATTTCAGAACTCTCCTGGATGATAGTAGAGATTGCTAGTATATTCTCACAATTGAGAGACACCTGATCTTTCCATTCTCCCTTACTTTTCCTTCCTTTGAAGACTGCAGAAGGGAACTACCTGTGATGTATTTAAATCAAGAGCAGATTAATCTGTTTTTGAGGAATCTCCTGGGAAGATATGTGGAGGCAAAGAAAATGAAGGCAACTGCAAGATTATTGGATATCAAAGCTGCAGAGAACTCAGGGTGAGATGAACACATTCAGATTGGATTTTTCACCAAAGAGAAATTCCATCAGCTTTTGAAACTGGAGATAATCACACAATAACAGCACCGTAATTTCTTTTAAGTGATCAAAATTTTATAACACATGCAAGCATACATCCAGATTCCTATGAAGGGGGTTACCTTCAATTATGTGTGACCTCTAAATCAATCTTTTGTGAAGATATTAATTCACAAGATATTAACCCTCTCCGGCACCCGGGGCAGGACACGCACGGCATCCTATACGGACTGCGCACTCATGGCAGCGCGTACAGTCGCTGTACGAGAGGCAGCCCATACGGCCACTCGTACAGCTGGGGGGAGGCAGCGGGCCATCTTTTCACCACCACCCCAGAGTGGTACCCGGGGCTGACCGCCCCCTCCTCTCCCTTCGTATGCCCCTGCCTTGTGCTTCCTTCCCAAAGCCAGGTGCCTCCTGCCCCACCTTTTGGGAAGGCAGAGAGGGGGTGGGGTGGGTGCCAAATTTTGGGCTCATACAGGGCACCATACTACCCAAGTCTACCACTGCTAAGGTTTTGCTTCTTTAATTTTTGTCACCAGTTTGGTGCTGCTCCCCACACCTCTTTCCTGCTTCCCCCCACTCCCTAGTCAAGGCACCCATCACTTCACTAACTCAAAGCAGAATGAGCCCCCCTCTGCATTATTTTCCAAATTTAAAATGTTGAAATGCTTCTTCGTCGCAAGCGTAGCTATAATAAAAACCAAACGCTTGCCTACTCAAGTGGGATGTTTCATTTTACCTGGTAGAAAAATAAGGCGGTGTAAGCTGCCTCTGCGAAGTGCTTTTGCGGTCTTATATTTATGGATGTAGATTGTGAGACATGAAGCAGCAGCGACCTGATAATCAGTAAATCTGTAGAATGCTGAAATATAGCATTAACATAGAAAGAAAATAGATTAGAAGGAAAAATCCATGAATTTGTCACATTCGTTTTTTTGTATACCTATAGGGATGAAGTTTTTCATTACAAAGTCAAAGAGCATTTATATATTACATTTGCAATTTATTGAGAGTGAAATGTGAATCTAGTCAGAGATGAACAGTATTGTGCTTTTGTTAAATTTATTAGATTAACCTAAAACATAGCCTTCCCTGTAATAAGGTATCTTATCTAGACGTGATCTTTATTCATGTCCTCTGAAGGCAATGGAAGGTTTAGCAAATGCCATTTTAAAACAAATTGAATATCTTTGTAAATGTATAAAGCCTACATTCAAAGGCATTAAGCAGCTGAGCCATGCATTCATCGAAGAAATTTCAAATGTTCATTTCCATTGCTTCAACTTTGTACAGTACTTTGCTACGACTTATTAATGTACATGATCTCTACCAATAGCAGACTGTATTACTGGAGATGTGTTATTCATGATAGAGGTCATTTGACTTGTGGATGGAGACCCCGCCCTTAAGGACAGGATTAGTAAATGAAATGAAATAAATACATAGGTTTTATAACAGCATGCACAGGTGACTATTATGTCACAACACTCCACCCTCCCTAGTCTTCCTTGAGCCTCAATTTTCCTACACATTAATTTCCCAAATTGATATGTGCATATAGGTGAGGCAGGGGATAGCTGGAAATGCTTTGAGTTTTCAGATTTGTCTTCATTATAAATGCTTTTATTAGTGAAAATACCACACAAAATGCATTTTCTTTTATGGTCCAATGAAAAAATTAAACAAGTCTACTTAGATACATATAGAATAAATCCCACTGAATGAATAAGACAAGTCTATTTCCAGATTTCTAGTAGTTGCTTTGGTCTCTGCTGAAAATGTCTTCCTCTTCTCTGGCAATTCTATGACCTCTTTACCGGTATTCAAGGTCTCCATGTTGGGGCAGTGAGTAACATTTGTTATAAGAAGAATGCAAGGCAGCAGACAGAACCATTGCACTGATCATCTCCCTCTTGTCTAATAACATGACATGCTTCTGTAGCTTTTGTGTCTATACTTAGAAAACAGGGAGAAACTACAAAGGAAATGACTACTCCCCATCCTTCTCCCCTCTGAAAATAAAATGCAACATTGGGCATCAGTTGTTCAAAACTATTTGCAATTTAGATTGATGCTAGTTTTATTAATTCCCAAGAAATGCTGACCCACCAAAATCTACCCCACAGTTAATCCAGAGTTAGCATGATAATGTTACTCTGTACATCTCAGAAATCAACCCCTTGAAAATGGATCAGGATTGTTTCCTACACTCCAGATCCATTTTCATCTTGAACCAAACAGTCTAGGGTTGACTGTCTAGGGTAAACCATTTCTACCACTCCCACCTCCTCCACACAGATATTGAGACAAGATTGTCCTACACAGCCATGAGCGTAGCCTGGATTTATTTTAGGGGGAGTAGAATTTACGTTGGGAGGAGGAGCAGAACTGAATTATCTGCAATGCAATTGGTCAGTTAGTTAACTATTTCTATCCCCGAACCCCTGGCTATGCTTTATGTACACATGCCTTCTAATGAGACTGCTCCCTCTGATGCTTCTTGATAAATTTCAAACAAACTGGTGGAAGGGCATTCTTAGAAAATTATTTAATGCTGTATTGTTTTAACATTTGACTGGAAACCGCCCAGAGTGGCTGAGGAAACTCGGCCAGATGGGCGGGGTAAAAATAAATAAATAAATAAATAAATAAATAAATAAATAAATAAATAAATAAATATTATTATTATTATTATTATTATTATTATTATTATTATTATTATTATTATTATCCACCTATGGTCTTTCTCCAGAGTATCTTCTAAGTTTGGAAATGGGAAGGAACAAAAGCATAATTAAAGAATCAGTGATACTGAGTTACAAAATGATCTTAATCGACTCTCCACAATTTATAGGCCTCTCTATGACCTTCAAAGGCTCCATCCAGCAAACTATCTTAAGTCACTAGACAACCCCAAACACCGCTGGGCTTTTTCCAGGGCTCGTTTTAATGCCCTCCCCTCAGCTCTCTTAGAGGGCAGATATAGTAAAATACCGATCGATCAAAGATTATGCCCCTGTGATTGTAATGAGATTGAATCCACTGGGCACGTTCTCTTATACTGTCTACTGTATCATGACTCAAGGAAAGAACTGATTGAACCGCTGTTGGGGAAACTGCCAGGCCGCTCTGAGGAAGCCTACATCAGACTCCTCCTAACGGATAAAGATATGGAGACCACTAGGATCGTCGCAAAATTTTGTTTTATTGCAACAAGAGTAAGACGAATAATGACTGAGACTGAGATTTGAGCTTTAATCTCTGAAGGAATGTTAATAGGTGGTAAAGATCTATTAATGTAAAATTTTAAAATCTTGAGTTTTAAATTTAAATTTTAAATGTAAGTATCAGTTCTATGAGATGGGTTCTAATTCTGTAATATAACTCAATCTCCAATACTATATCTGGTTATGGATTGTCATTATCTGTTCTCTGGTCTTTGACCGTAATAAAGATATTTGTATTTGTATTTGCCTTCTAATGAAAATATTAGGGCTCCATTCTGGATCCTTCACAAAAGTCAGATTTTTCTATTATTATTTTTTACTGTAGTAAAAAAAAGCATTTTTTAAAACAACATTTTATTGATTTTCCAAAAATAACAAAAACAAAAACAAAACAAAACAAATTGACTTCCCTCTAATCCCTTCCTTGGTTCTATTATTTATCAAGATACTGCATGTCTATTGTTAAGTTTGTAACATATTTAAATCACCTATTATCCATTCATAATAAAATTACAAGTAATCTTCAAACCCTGCTAATGTATTAAACTGTGTACATTGTTTCTGCAGATATGCAATAAACATCTTCCATTTTTCCTTAAATTCATTATCATCTCTTCCTCTTAATTTCATCGTCAATTTTGCCATTTCAGCATTAGTTTAATTTGCCAATCTTCTTTAGATTGGACAACTTAAAAGTAGCATTTTTGAGTACAATCTTCTTGAATGCTAGCTGAATAATGGTTTTATGTGAAAGCATGTTAAAAATAAACTTCCAGAAACTATACCACTTTAAATGCTTAGCATGGAAGGACCCTAAACCTTGTAACCATTTTCCTCTTTTAAATAGGCATTAAACCCAGTAATGAAAATGTTAAAGATCAAGTACAATTTTCAACTTTGACATTTTTCTATGGGTGTGGGGAAGGCTATTTATTTTGTATCAAAAATGTTCAAAAATTGCTTTACCTGTCTGTCCTGCTATCCAACACTACCAAAAAATATTTTTACTTGGGGAGAGAGAATTCTTAGCTTTTGATGTCACTGTGGTTTGTAAAATAAAGGCTAATCATCATCATCATTATACCTTTATTGTCAATGTACAACCTGTGTAGAATGAAATTAACTGAGCCTCCCTCCCCGCAACAAACACTCAATCTCATTGCACTCTGTGTGCTTGCCGCACAACACACCAACCCCGAAAATCAGTTGCACTATATTATTTTCCATTCAGCAGCCTAACAGCCCATGGATAGAAACTGTTTTGTAGCCTGTTGGTATGACTGATTATACTTCTATATCCCCTGCCCGAGGGTAGAAGATTAAAGAGGTGCTGGCCGGGGTGTGAATAGTCCCTGAGAATTTTTCTCACTCTCCTAAGGCAAGGATCCCTTGCGATGTCATCAAGCGGGCTCAGGGGACAGCCCATGATATCATGCGCTGTGTTCACCACCCTCTGTAAAGACTTTCTGTCCGTGGCTGTCAAGCCAATGTACCACACTGTGATACAATATGAGAGGACACTTTCTATTGTGGACCGGTAGAAGGAGAAAGTCTTTACAGAGGTTTCGCAAGACCCTGAGAAAATGGAGTCTCTGTTTGGCCTTCCTAACCACCTGAGTTGGACAGCGGGTGACGCTGTGGTCTAAACCAGTGAGCCTAGGGCTTGCCTTTCAGAAGGTCTGCGGTTCGAATCCCTGCTACGGGGTAAGTTCCCATTGTTCGGTCCCAGCTCCTGCCAACCTAGCAGTTCGAAAGCATGCCAAAGTGCAAGTATGTACCACTCTGGCAGGAAGGTAAATGGTGTTTCCATGCACTGCTCTGGTTCACCAGAAGTGGTTTAGTCATGCTGGCCACATGACCCAGAAGCTGTCTGCGGACAAATGCTGGCTCCCTCGGCCTATAGAGCGAGATGAGCGCCGCAACCCCAGAGTCGTCCGTGACTGGACCTAATGGTCAGGGGTACCTTTACCTTTACCTTTATGGTAGTGTCATCTGCAAACTTAATAATTACAGTGGGTGGATCAGATGAAATACAGTCATACCGGTATGTATACAACGAGTACAGGTAGGGACTCAGCACACATCCCTCAGCCAGTGCTGAGCTTCAGGGAGGTAGATGTAACAGGCCCAATCCTCACTGTTTGTGTCTGAAGCAGAAGCCGAGGCAGAAGCAAGGAAACAAGACGTGGTGTGACTCCAAAATAATTTTTAGAGCTTGCATATATACTTGGAAGTAAATCCCACTGAATTTAATGGGGCTTATTGTCAAGTCACTGTTTATAGGATAACAACATTAACTCTTCAGTAACTGGAGACATTGAAGCCCTCTAGCCACTGAAAAACAAACACCATCCGATGACACCAAAAACACGTCGGAGAGAACATTTGGGCCATTACAACAAAAGAAATCTTAAAGCCTTCAGCAGAGAGGGAGTGCTTGCTTTTAGGCTGTGCTATTTCCCCCCCCCCCTGTAATCTTTTGTTCCAGTTCTTTCACCTTCAGAATCAATTATCTTCCCGTTTCTCTGTTCTCAGCCACACTGGACTGTTTCTGAAATAACGACAGACTTTGATTACATGGATTAAACTGCACGCAAGAAGAGGCTCACATGGTGTCTCAAAGGCACTATCATGTATTTGGCACTGGGCTTAGTCTAATCTCCAGGAAGAATTCTTTCACAGGCATCTACAGGTTTTTTGTTCCAAGTAGGTAGGGCATAGGCTTCACCTGGGCAACTGAGCCTCTGGATTCCTCTCCGTCCTTGTGTTCTTATTATACTTTTCTTTGCTGTTTACAAAACTGCTTGGAAAATGAACCCTACCCTACCAAGGGGAAATGCCAAACACACACAAAAGGCGGCGGGGGGGGGGTCATTCAAGCAGCTCTGCAGCCAGAGAATCTCACCACCCAATCCCACAGCGATGAATAGGACTGGATGGAGCAGATTAGGAGTGGGTCAGGCATTGTCAGGCTTCAGGGGCTCAGCTTCCTCCCCCCTTGGTCATAGATAGCAGTACAAAGAGAAAGCAGTCTCTAACCAGTAACAGAATTGTTTAATGAATGCAGCAAAAGAGCAAGCGACCATTCTCAGAGTGCAGGTGCTTCCAATTAAGGTGTCACCCACTTCTCTCTAGTCACTTCCGCCCTCTCCTCTCCTAGCTACCTGATCTCTCAACCACTGAGACTTTTGCACAGCCACCTTATCTAATCCCCTAGCCTTGGGACTGAGCAGCTGCACATCTTCCAGTGAGAGAGAGTCTGCTAGCTCACTCTCTTCCCATTCTTCTTCTTGCTGTCCACCTCCCAGTTCTGCCCAACTATTGTCTTCCGAGTTGTGCCCCTCAGCGAACCATTGTTCCAAATCAACATTACTCCACTGCTCCTGGGGAGTGTCAGGATCCTGGACACGAGCAGGGGGAGGCTCCCACCATTCCTCATCAGAGTTGTACTCCTCAGCCTGAACTCCGCCAGGCATGTATGGTTGTAACCAGAGCTATCAAATAATGGGACATCTACTTCCTAACATTCCAGCAGAAAAATAGAGGAAGCATGTTGCAAAAATCACCTCATATAATCAATAGGTTGGGTGTGTGTGGGAGCTGATTGTGTCATTCTTTACAGGCACCATGACAAAGCTGTGTGATTTCCAGCGTGTGATTTTGAGGCTAGGAATGGCACGGCAATGTGAATATTTATTCAGGCAGCAAGCTCTTTTACCTGTAATTACATTCCCATTTCAATCAGCTGGCACAAGTTTCAAAACAATCTATGAGGATTTCATCAAGAATAAGGAAGTTCACAGGAAACAACTGATGGGTTTTAGGCACACCTGTAGAATACAGACTCGACATGCACAAAACCTTGTTTGCGATTCAGAGCTAGGAAAGCACTTTGAGGCTAGGGGGTCTTGATTTGGATATCAGTCTAGCGTTATGACCTAATCATATTATGAGTCAAGTAATTACAAAGTGTAGTACCATCCGTGGTAACAGGAAGATATTCATGGGCATCGAATAGCAAGCAAAGTAACCAGGCCACTGTTGTTTTTGCAGGGTGGGAAATTGGACTCAAACATCATTTATGCTTTTCTGGTTAAATCGATAAGAATTGAACTTCTTACAGCAAATGAACTGAAATCAACTGTTTTGTGTGAGGAGGAAAATATAGATTTACACATAAAGCTACTGAATAAGAAATGCACCCATCTTCACAAGAAGAAGAAGAGTTTGGATTTGATATCCTGCTTTATCACTACCCGAAGGAGTCTCAAAGCAGCTAACATTCTCCTTTCCCTTCCTCCCCCACAACAAACACTCTGTGAGGTGAGTGGGGCTGAGAGACTTCAGAGAAGTGTGACTAGCCCAAGGTCACCCAGCAGCTGCATGTGGAGGAGCGGAGACACGAACCCGGTTCACCCGATTATGAGTCTCCCACTCTTAACCACTACACCACACACAAGAAAAATATACAGCAAGTATTCTGTGAACGAAGCAGGAGTAATCCTGCAGACAGTCCTCGGGATCATGGCATATATATTTATCATGACACCACCATATTATCTATAGTTTTGCAGTTCAATTTTATGCTTGTTTACTCCAAAGCAAAGCCTCTTCTGTGTTCTATGGGACGAATGTGTGCTGTTGAGTAAACATGCATAAAATTATGCTGCAAGAGACGCAATGCAAGGTCTGATTACTGAAATCTTATCAGTAATTGAAAACTGTAATATATGATCACACTTATAATTGTGTGTCTTCAGTTATCTGAGTGAAAGAGAGAAGTGCCTTGTACATCAGTTTAGCACTACACAATCCAAACAATGCTATTTATTAATGCCTTTAGGCTGCGATCCTCTACACCTGGATACAAGCCCAATTAGATGTTCTGCGATTTACTTCAGAATGGACAGGTATGAGTTGTTTCTTTACTGAAGTAATATGACCAGTTGTGATTTAAAACAAACCTGAGGGGAACTGCAGAACACTAAAAACTTCATAAACATGTGCTCTTTGTAGAACTCAGCAGTGAGTAGGATTAGAGCAAAAGTAGAATTAGTTGGCCTTGCTAGTCATTGGCTATGGTTCCACTTTCTGTTGATCTCTCCACCTGCCTGCCAACCACCACTGGCTAATGGTGAAACCATTTTCAAGTATGGAACCTTATTTAGTCAAAATTAGAGCATCTCCAGCTAAGTGACGTCTGAATGCTTATGGGAATGCCCAGATTTCCAGGGGACAACGGCGGGGATGACAGAAACCATGGCTATGTGATAAATCCAGTTCCATGATTTATTGGGATTAAATAAAGATGCTCACACAAATCGACTGTAGGAGTGAGACACTTGCAGGACTCTTAGCAGCCTGATTCTACGCTTCATATTCAACTATCACTTGTGCAGATTGTTAAATCACCCTTGTCAGCAGCAGCAACAATGTGTTTTTTTTAAAATAGTGGGGGGAGTAAAGGTAAAGGTAAAGAGACCCCTGACCATTAGGTCCAGTCGTAGACGACTCTGGGGTTGCGGCGCTCATCTCGCTTTATTGGCCGAGGGAGCCGGCGTACAGCTTCCGGGTCATGTGGCCAGCATGACTAAGCAGCTTCTGGCGAACCAGAGCAGCGCACGGAAACGCTGTTTACCTTCCCGCTAGAGCGGTTCCTATTTATCTACTTGCACTTTGACGTGCTTTCGAACTGCTAGGTGGGCAGGAGCAGGGACCGAGCAACGGGAGCTCACCCCGTCGCAGGGATTCGAACCGCCGACCTTCTGATCAGCAAGCCCTAGGCTCTGTGGTTTAACCCACAGCACCACCTGGGAACACCCACACAAATATGAGATGTAAGCATGCTCAGTAGTCATGCAATGCTGTTTGACTTTTTCTTCTTCTTTTTTTGAGGAGGTGACTACAATGAAATATCCTGGGTGGTGGTGGGGAAACATGATTTGCTTGCTGCAACCCTGAAAGGGAACCACTCCACACTGCAAAATTTTGCTGTAATTCAATTTGTTAGATGTGTAAATGGAAAGATAGCAGCAACCCAGCCTAGGCACCAGGATGCTGGAGTCTCTCCCTCCCTGTGCTTTTCCCCCTGGCTTAACCTCCTTGCTCATTTCATTCTCTATTTTGTGCTGTGTATGCAGGCATGAATGATGTGAATGTCTGGTGGTAAGTATGAAGTTATTTAACAACATGGTATGTGTTTAGAAGGTCAGCGTTGTAAGGACAACGTTGGAAGGGAGAGGACGATTGGGGAATGAATAGTAAAGATCAAACATGCAATATGGTCGTCTCTGTGGAACAACTTTTTTTGTGGATTGACGTATTTGTATTTTAATGTTTAAAAATCGGCATAAATATGAATTTCTCTTCCCCGTGATCATTACAAGCAACAGCTTTTGTTATTTCTGAAAGAGCATCTTTATTACATACTCTTTTCCCTTTGTCATCAAGCTGCCTTGTGCCTCTTTCCTTGCTTCCGCTATGGTGCATCTTCCAGCTATGTTACTATTACGGAAAGCAGCAGGGAAGCCAAGCTTTTAAAATAAAAAGTGAAAACTGTTTTTTAATATATATATATATATATATATATATATATATATATATATATATACCGTGTTTCCCCTATTTTAAGACACCGTCTTATTTTTTTTCCCTCAAGAAAACGCACTATGGCTTATTTTGAGGGGATGTCTTATTTTTATTACGTAAGCCCAGCCCCGCCTTTTCCTTGGCACCCTCCAGAACTGCGCCTATCACTATGGCTTATTTTCGGGGGTATGGCTTATATTTCGCAAATGCGAAAAAAGCCTGCTATGGCTTATTTTATGACTACGTCTTAAAATAGGGGAAACAGGGTATATATATAAGAATATATACTTATAAAAAATGATGAGACATCACAAAATTGCTACATTGTAATGATGATACTTTGTTCTCAATGAGAAAGAACAGAGGGGTCAGATAGCATGGGACTTCCAAGTGACAAAGAAAAGCATGCTGGGGGTACGGGGAACACACCATAATCAAAGGTGACATTTCTCTGTTCTTTGTTTATAACTAGAAAAGCTGGGGATTAATTTGGAAATCACACTAGACAGTGTATGGCTTTATGTGGGCCTGCTTTGTCTTCAGGGTTTACCTTATACTGTAATGACCGTTCCCCACATCAAATGGGGTGCGCATTTTGCGTGGTCGCAAGTAGCCCCCTGGGATCACGTTGCAGCTCCTGGCAGTTGGGTCTGGCACCGCCTTCCCCAGGTTGGACACCTGTGGTCTCCGCCTACTCCAGCAGCCGCCCAATCCCGGCTGGGGAGGTGTTGCCAGGGGGATTGTCCAGGTAGAAGGAGGGAACATACAGTACATAACAGAAGTGAGTCATACCTGGGAAGCGGCCGTTGGATTCAGAGCTTCCCCACCCTCCACTCCCTCAATTAACGCTTATTATGCAGATTAACCTTTTATTTTCCACAGCCACACTAGCACGCAGACGCTGCTATGACAAGGTCACTGTTGAAGGGCTGGAAAGGACTTTCCCTGCATTGGCAGGTTTTGCCTTTCCCGTAGCAATTTGTCACAACTTTGGCAGTTGCAGGCCTTGGGCGGAATCCTTTAGTCATCTACCTAAAATGGGAGGGGGCGTGGGGCGGTGACCCCTGCCCCCATTGCGGCGGCAATACCAGGTTTCCCGTTAAAGGGGTCTTAGGGGGAGGCATTGACCATACGCCCAGAGGTCGTCATTGCCCTCCCCCTCCCGCGGCGGCGAACAGGAGGGCGGGCTATCTGCTTGAACATATGTTCTCCAGAGCTAGCCCACTCCCCACACATGCTGGATAACCCTGAAAATTACCCAGAACCCCGGCTGAGGGGTTGGGAAGGATAAACGCCCAATGCCTGAGCCAAGGTCTCCCTACATCTGAATATTAATAAAGTTGTGGCCAATTTAATCCCATAGAACGTTGTCATGTGTCGTTATTTCCCTAAGGGGCTGCCCGGGGTTCGGGGTGACTCCGCCTGACCACGCAAAAGGAAGATGCAAATTCATCCAAAAACCACAAGGAAATGGAGACCGCCTCTGGGGGCAACTCTGGGGTTGCGGCGCTCATCTCGCTTTACAGGCCGAGGGAGCCGGCGTTTGTCCGCTGACAGCTTCCGGGTCATGTGGCCAGCATGACTAAGCCGCTTCTGGCGAACCGCCTACTTTCCGCTCAGTGGTTCAGTGGTTCAGACCACAGCTCCACCTGTGTCCTGAATAAACTAGCACCTGTGTCCTGAATAAACAAGCACACAATCACTGATAGGTCCACCCACATTGTGACGCTCAAAGCAATGAAGATGATGGCTCCCTAGCTGTTGCCATTGGCTGTGGGTTTCTTGTGATGTCACAAAAGCACTTGGCAACTGAGTGGATATAAAGGCAGGCCAAGGGGAAAGCCCTTTCCTATTTCCAGAAGGACACACCTGGCAATGGATGTGACATTCAGCACTGCCCAGGTTTCTTCCACTTGGAGGAGGCAAAGTGGTGAATGGAAGGAGGCAATCCTCTGGCAGTGGGATGCTAGGGAGCGATAATAAGGCAAGTTTGCTTGCTTGAAGGCTGCTGGTATCTGTGATTAGAAGCTGGCAGACATCTCATGATGGACCTAACAGTAGCTTCTGGCACAATGGGACACCGTGACAGAAACCAGAGCACACGGAAATGCCTTCCCACCACAGCGGTACCTATTTATCTGCTTTGTATGCAGGTCTCAAGTTCAACCCCCAACATCTCCAGGTATGTCTGGGACAGACTCCTGCCTGAAACCCTGGAAAGCCACAGGCAGTCCGTGTAGCTTTCCCTTTATTGGTCCTGGATTCCTACTGCAAAAGTTATTTTTTTATATATTGAAAAAGAACATTAGAGAAAATCAGCGCAGTACAATGGTACCTTGGGTTACAAACACCTCGGGTTATAAACACCTCAGGTTACAAATTCTGCTAACCCGGAAGTAGTACCTCAGGTTATGAACTTTGCCCCAGGCAAAAAAGAAGAAGAAGTTTGCTTTGTGTTTGGAGCACATAACATCCCCCAGGGCAGCATGTTTGCCATACCGAAATCCAATAATAATAATAATAATAATAATAATAATAATAATAATAATAATAACAATAATAATAATAATAATTTTTATATCCCCTCCCACCTTATCCTTTGAGGTTCGTCTTTACTACCTTTCCCTTTCCACTAAGGGAATCCTAGTAACAAGAGTGCTCCTGTCCAGCTGCCGTGGCCTGTTATATTCTTTGCTCTGGGCTATTGGGATGAAACACCTTTACGCCTACAGTTTAGGGCCTCCCTCACTTTGGATCCCTCACTGTATCAGTCGACTAGGCACTGCTAGCAACTCTGTGGCATGTCCAAGGTTTTCGCCCTCTAGCCCCTCCTCAGTGTAACTCTAAGACACAAACTATCCCCCCTCAGGTCAGTTTTGCCTTTTCTCCGAGTTCACTCTTTTATGAGCATATATAACTTGCTGGACCAAATAGACGACGATACTTCTTTGCACAACAAGAACAAGACTTAATTTTTCACGAAGCATAACGGTTTCAGTAATTCATTGTTAACAAGCTTAGTTCCATCAAAACTTAGTTCTCTTTTAGTTTCACAATCATTAACTAAACCTAACCAAAACCACCCTCACACTCCCTCTCTCTCTTCTCTCTCCTCCCTCTTCTTCACCTGCCTACCTCACACACTCCTCTCTCTCATTCTACTCCCCCTCACCAACGGCTGCTCCCTCCTTTTAAACCTTAGAATGTTCCGCCTCCCAAGAGCGAACTGCCATTCAAACAGTGTGTAACTTAACTCTTTAAACGCTGCCATAGGGCCAATCCATTACACCCCTCTTCTCCAAACACTTGAATGTAAGAGTACATCTGTTCCGTTAGTAATAAAGGACCCCGGTAATCTTTCTGAAGACCTCATTTTCTTTCATTCTTTGCAAGTTGTGCTAACTAGTCTAGTCAACAAAATGCAAGTGTAGGCTAGACAAAGAGATAACAGAATTATAAAAATTTAGAACAAGAGAAACCTTTAATCACAAGTACCATATTAGTGTTTTCGTCTCAAAATATGGAAACTATGTTCTTTTTGTTACCAAATATACAGGAATCTTTCAAGTCATATAGACATCTATCAAACTATTATTCCTGTATCCAACTAAATTTGTCTCTTAAAGTGGTGCATAATTATTATTATTTTGCTAATTTAATTGTATAGAATTTTAGCACATACCAAAAAATCAAAATCAAAGATTCCGATAAGGCTGTCAGCCACTAGGTACAAAATGTTGTCCACAAGCCTATAAGAGTAAAATAAAAAAGGGCAACAACATGTCAACCACTTTATTTAATTCCTCAACAGCTTAGAGGTCAGTATTGCTGAAAAGTGTTGAGCATTATCAACTGAGAGCATCTTCTATAGAAGCTTCAATGAAATGATTAGGAGTGCCGATGTAGGTACTAATTTTGATGTTGCTGTTGATCAACAGTAGTATTTAGTGGCTAATTGAGCTAATTATGTTGCAATGCTGACATAGTCACCAAGTGTCATTGATCCACAAACTTTAGGAGAAAGTGAAAGGACCAATAGGATTGAATTATTGATGTTTGAATCTGAGCCTCATTTCCAAACTAATGAAAATCAAGTAGGCAGCGCTAGTATCTTAGTGTGTATTCATGGTTACTTGAAAATATATCAACATCCAGTTGGCAAGGGCAGATGACTAAATAGCTGTTATGTCCTAACAAAGAGGTTTCCTTCCGTCTTACCTAATTGTTATGTGTGCGCATGCAAGAGCACATTTATAATTTTGAAGGAATAGAGTGAATGCCAAACCACCAATGGGAGACATATTGCATTTGTGTGGAACGTACAGTTAGTTCACACTAGTGTCGAAAGCCCTAAACAACCCAGGGCCCAAATATCTGAAACATTAGAAGTTGTGGATCAGGTTGTTTCATATTGGAATTGGCAAAGAACAAATTATTCAAGCTTCTCTAACTGCTCATCATTCACACATTCAATGTATGCACAGAGAAGTGGGCTTATATGTGTGTGGTGATTATCATTTGCACCAATCAATGCAAGGTTCATGTAATTTTTCCCTATGCAGAAGTGTGACTTTGTTGGAAATCAATTATGTTAGAAGTGAGCCTCATTTAATACATATTCAGAGAAACGCTTTTTGAAATCTTAGAGATTGGTGCTTTGTGCTATTGTAACGCTGCCTAGCCTTGATATCTAGGCTTTCAACTTCAAAGCGTTCTACAAATAATAATTCACTAAACTTCATAAATCACAAGTATTATTCTGTATATCATTTGAATGGATCAGAAAGGAGAGAGTGGAAAGGTTAATGGTTTTATCAAGTTACAACATCAGGAACATAAAAACTCTGAAGTACAAGGTGCATTTCAAAAACTGTTAAGAATCACGGCAATTACTTGAAGTACTTAGAAGCAAGGTTTTGTCAAAGCTCAATACTGTCTTGAGGTTCATATTCATAACTAGTTCTTCTTGGATCAGCCTAGAAGATGCTGGATGCTTTCTGTGTCAATTACTGTCAACTCCAACATGGTTGCTGTAGGGTGGGAGGCATCAGGGATAAGTGGCTTTGCTCAGAGCTCCTATCATTATTGTAACCTTGCAGTACATTACAAAGAAGAGGAAAATTACAGCATTTTAGAGTTCGTTGATACCCTAAGAAAGGAAACTCTTGGGTTTAATTATATGCCAGGCTTGCAAGAGCTGTGACTGCACCTCCCAACACTGCAGAAAGCAGGAAAGGGGAATCAAAATTGCCTGTGTTTGAATAAGTACAAATGGTTCGGTGCAAGACCCTCTATTGATGCCACTCCAAACCATTTCAGAATATGACCATTATTAGTCCGGTCGTAGCTCTGGTCTGTTGCTTGATTCCTTGCCCTTGTTTCACACATGGGTAGGAAAAAATATTGGTGTCAAAGGCTCTTGGAAGAAAAGAGTTCTAGCCCAGATTTCTCTGTGAAATTGGTGCCATCAGGACAGGATTTTGGGGCAGAAGTCCAGAGTCCCACTCAGCAGAATGAAAAGAAGGGCCACTCCACATAGTAGAGCTGGCTTACTACATTTTGACGTGGGTGGCGCTGTGGTCTAAACCAATGAGCCTAGGGCTTGTCGATCAGAAGGTCGGCGGTTCGAATCCCCTTGACAGGGTGAGCTCCTGTTGCTCGGTCCCAGCTCCTGCCCACCTAGCAGTTTGAAAGTACATCAAAGTGCAAGTAGATAAATAGGTACCGCTCCGGCGGGAAGGTAAACGCTGTTTCCGTGTGCTGCTTTGGTTCGCCAGAAGCGGCTTAGTCATGCTGGCCACATGACCTGGAAGCTGTACGCCGACTCCCTCGGCCACTAAAGCGAGATGAGCGCCGCAACCCCAGAGTCATCCACGACTGGACCTAATGGTCAGGGGTCCCATTTACCTTTACTACATTTTGAAGTACGCAAAGTAATTTCACACTACCATCTAAAGGGTTTGTATACATGCATGTGTTTATGTGTGTGTGTGTCAGACCATTATAGCCAAAATGATCTAAGCAACCATCAAACTGCTAACCTAACAGGCTAGTTTTCTATAAGCAGGGATTTTGCTTGTTTGTTGTTGCACAGAGGAGCTTTCAATCTTGTGGGCCCTACCTACAGACTGGAGTGACACAGCTCAGACACAGATTTATCACGTCATTGCAACTTAGGCTTTTACATGGGCTTCAATTTTGAATGCATTCGTTTAATTCATTGCAAAAAAAATTTTAAAACAAAACCCTGATACCAAAAATCCCAGTCCAACAAGCCTACCCCCGACTCTGCTTCATTTCTATTTCTGGGGGTGAACGTACAGGCAAGGGAGTCCACCATATTTGACTGCGTGTGAAAGCCTGTGCCAAACTTCTGCAAAGGAGGGGGCGACCTCTTTCCAGAGCCAGACTGAGGTGCTGGAGAAAAATTGGGAAACCTCTCTATGCATATTGTAGGCAAACCCATAGACATATTCAAAACTCAAGTGGCCACATATGTATTCTGTGCTTAGTTATCAACATCTCTCACAAAAAAAAAAAGAATGTCTGAATTTGCATTGGCTATTGGTATAGTTAGAGCTATGGTTTTCCAAGTAGTGATGTATGGAATTGAGAGCTGGACCATAAAGAAGGCTGATCGCCAAAGAATTGATGCTTTTGAATTATGGTGCTGGAGGAGACTCTTGAGAGTCCCATGGACTACAAGAAGATCAAAACTATCCATTCTGAAGGAAATCAGCCCTGAGTGCTCACTGGAAGGACAGATCCTGAAGTTGAGGCTCCAGTACTTTGGCCACCGCATGAGAAGAGAATACTCCCTGGAAAAGACCCTGATGTTGGGAAAGATTGAGGGCACAAGGAGAAGGGGACGACAGAGGACGAGATGGTTGGACAGTGTTTCTCGAAGCTACTAACATGAGTTTGGCCAAACTGCGAGAGGCAGTGAAGGATAGGCGTGCCTGGCGTGCTCTGGTCCATGGGGTCACAAAGAGTGGGACACGACTGAACGACTGAACAAAACAAAAACAAAAATGGGTAGAATTGCTACTCATATTTTATTTTTAAATAACCCTAATCTAACATTTTCCATTCCTAGTACAAATGAAGAAGAAAAGTTAGGTTCATTGATACCCACATTAAACTGATGCTGTGTCACAACTGGTGACTAAAAATCATTATGAAAATGAAATCCACTACTAAACAAATGCACCTCTGAGGGACAAGTTAAAGAAAAATTAACTGACTTACTTTCTCCACCTTCTGCCCTCTCTATTATTGGATTCATTAAATCATGTGTCTAAAATGTCAAAGAAAATGAGAAAGAAAACTCTGAGAGGTCTGCAGAGCCATCATACTGTTTATCCTTTTATTTAATACTAATTTCTGAAATCTCTCCCCCCCCCTTTCTTCCTGAGAATGCTCAATCTCATTAAATGATCAGAAACACCAGGGATTCGTTTGTGCTTTCTGCAGTCAAATTAAGGCTTCTTTAATAAAATACTGAACAGTTCAATTAAACGGGAGTTTGCCTGCTCTGGTACGGCACTCGGGAGAGGATGAGCTGTGCTTTTTAACAAGAAAGATTTTTCATCCTTAACGCAACCTTTTTGCGCAGCGACAGTTCTGTTTCTCCATGCTAAACTGCGAGGCAGGAAGTGTGGACACAGACTCTGTATCACCAGGCCCTCAGGACCACTCCTGTCCAGATTTCGTTGAGTCTGGACAACAAGATACTTTTTATACAGTTTGGGACTCACAGAAGACACCTTCCCCAACCTCAACTCTCCTGAAACCTCCTCCACTGGCTATATAATGCTAAAAGGTTTTGGGTTAGGACATAGACCTGGGCACTTTCTTGAAAGTTAGTTGTGGGTGGTAAGGTTTTTGGGTATTGTTTATACTGTACAGAACTGATGAAGCTATATAGCGAAACCTGTGCGTAATCCGGAGGACAGGTCTTCTTCGTCCTTCTCACGTGCCATTTGTGTTGATTTCGGCTGGATGGTGATGTTACAAGACTCATATAAATATTCTTCATCTACTATTACATCCATGAGATTGTTGCTTTTATCCGTTGAAGAATTCTACTATCAATTCACCATCAACCAGTTGTGAACGTTTTGTTGGCACCAAGATTTTGTTGCTATACCCAATCTGTTGCTGAATGGTTCAGTTATGTGAACATTATACATTCTGTTATACGATTTATATATGGCTTTGTTAATCATGTGGCTTTATTGAAAGACTATTAGTTTTTCAGAAGAATATTAGTACAACTTTTATTACATTTTCAGCCATTGTGTGGTGGTTTTGGTTGTTTATGGTAAGGTTTTTAACCTGGAGGCAAACACAGGGCAGACTCTAACGCATGGGAAGGCTAGTTTGCCAGATCCGGCCCAATTGCCTTCTAAATCTGGCCCACGGACGGTCCGGGAATCAGCCTGTTTTTATATGAGTAGAATGTGTCCTTTTATTTAAAATACATCTCTGGGTTGTTTATGGGGCATAGGAATTCATTCATTTTTCCCCCTTCAAAATATAGTTCTGCCGACATACAAGAGACAAAATGGACTGTTGATTGGAAATTGAAATTGTTTGGAATTAATATTTACACTATCTTGTATACTTATTAAGTCTTGATTACTACTAATTTTATTGCCAATAATTTTAAATTCAACTGTGTAACTGCTGTTCTTGTGTTGTCTTGTGTTATGAGCTTAAAGCTGAAATAAAGTTGATTGATTGAATATAGTCCTGCCCACCCCAAGGTCTGAGGGACACTGGACCAGCCCCCCGCTGAAAACGTTTGCTGACCCCTGCCCTAATGCCTGCCTTCAGAATATTGTCACCTGTTAGGGCAGAGAGAGGGGAACCTTTTTCAGCCCAAGGAACATATTCCTTTCTGGGGGTCACCTGTCTGTGCTGGGTGGGGCCAGAGGCACAGGTGGTGGAACGATGAATGTAAAATTCATCTTTGTATATGGTAGACTATTTCCCACCCAGACACAGCTCTCTATCCTTCATGCAGAAGAGCAAGAGGCATTATCCGAGTCCAAGAATGCACTCTCGCCAAGCAAATATGCTAAAGGCGGGTGTAAAGGAGGGTGTGTAGCTAGTTCTGAGGGTCGAGGGCTTTGTGCTAGGGGCTGTCACAGAACAATTTGTGTGTCTCTCTCTCTCTCTCTCTCTCTCTCTCTCTCTCTCTCTCTCTCTTTTTCCCCTTTTTCTATTTCTCAAGCAGCATTTTCAAAAATGCCATGGCTCAGCTTCTCCCACTTCGCCCAGTCTGCAGCTCCTTTGGAAACCCATTTTTCCTCTTGATGGGGTGGAAGCAAGAACTACCCTAACACCAAGTATTTTATTTCAGTTGTGTTTGAGCAACACTATGGCCTGCCCTAGGGACACAGGTGGCGCCGTGGGTTAAACCACAGAGCCTAGGGCTTGCTGATCAGAAGGTCGGCGGTTCGAATTCCTGCGACGGCGTGAGCTCCCGTTGCTCGGTCCCTGCTCCTGCCCACCTAGCAGTTCGAAAGCATGTCAAAGTGCAAGTAGATAAATAGGTACCGCTCCGGCGGGAAGGTAAACGGTGTTTCCGTGCGCTGCTCTGGTTCACCAGAAGCGGCTTTGTCATGCTGGCCACATGACCCGGAAGCTGTATACCGGCTCCCTCAGCCAGTAATGTGAGATGAGTGCCGCAACCCCAGAGTCGGACACGACTGGACAGGGGTCCCTTTACCTTTACCTTTTATGGCCTGTCCTCCAACAAAGCCAAAAATAGCAGCAAAGTCAGGCATTCCTAAGTTTGGCATTCCAGATTAAGCATATAGACTTTTAGAAGACACCTGAAGGCAGCCCTGTTTAGGGAGGCTTTTAATGTTGATTACTGCATTTTAATGTTCTGTTGGAAGCCGCCTGGAGTGGCTGGGGAAACCCAGCCAGATGGGTGGGATATGTGTGTGTGTGTGTGTGTGTGTGTGTGTGTGTGTGTGTGTGTATGTGTGTGTGTGTGTGTGTGTGTGTGTGTGTGTGTGTATATATATATATATATATATATATATATATATATATATATATATTATATAATAATAATTATTATTATTATAGCTCACAAATTCTCAATGGGATTTACGTCCGGGGAATTCCCTGGCCAATCAAGTACCAGTATTTGCTGCTCTGTCATGAATTTCTTCACCGCTTTCGATGTGTGACAGAGGACTAGGCCCTGCTGCAATATCCCAGTACTGTCAGGATACCTCTTTTCCAGCTTTGGAATAATTCTCTTTCGTAGAACTTCAATATATTGTGACGAGCGCATCATTCCTTCTATTGGCTGCAGGCTTCCGACACCATAACAATCAACTGACTTTTCGTGTTTGTTTTGAGTACAGGATTACGAGTAAGATAGAAAACATGCTGTGTTTCAATTAATTTGCACAAGGGTGTACCCTTGCTGTGGGTAAGTAAATTTCTTTTTGGGGGGAAATGAGTCCCCAGTTTCCTCCATTTTTATATGCTTATTTGTTTTGTTGTTGGTGAAGTAACAGCTATCCCAATGACATTAAAAACTCCTGTGTGTAGGAGCGCCATGTGCATACATATGTAGGACCTCATATGTGCCCAAAGCACAAGTGACAAGATGTGGCCATTGGACACAAATTTTGGCTCCTTTCACATGTTGTTTAACCATGTGGGCTGTGTCATCACATGTTTTAAATATTGCACCTAGGTTGCACTTATTCATCCAGTCTGCCTTAACATTGTTTTCATCCTGACAAATATTGGCTAGAACATCACTGTAGTTAGGTTCACAGCTGTACAAGTATTCAACTATCACCCGTGTCTCTATGGGAGATCAACTAGTGGATAATTATTATTTTTATTCTACAGGCTGTAATATAATAAAAAGTAATCTGAAGCCTAAATGGGGAGCTCCATAGGCCGAATGAAAGGACTAATAGATAAGCAATTATTGTTCCTTTGGTTATGGGATTGTTCAGCCATGTACACAGTACAACACTTCCATTTAAATACTGCTAACAGGAGATTGTAATGTGTTCCTTCCATGAAATGAATGGAGCAGCCTCTCCTTAGAAAAGTACCATGTTTGTAGCAATGCAGGTTTGGGTTTAAGGAACATCTTTTTATGAAAGAACGCCATCTCTCATCATCATGGGGGCTCTCCAACCACCAGAGACTAAGCCCCATACAACACTTATTCTCAGGTAAGATGGACGGTTAAGTCCAGTCAAAGGCGACTATGGGGTTGTGGCGCTCATCTTGCTTTCTGGGCGAGGGAGCCGATGTTTGTCCACAGACAGCTTTCCGAGTCATGTGGCCAGTATGACTAAACTGCTACTGGCACATGGAGGACCGTGACAGAAGCCAGAGAGCATGGAAATGCCATTTACTTTCCTGTCACAGTGGTACCCATTTATCTACTTGCACTGACATGCTTTCGAACTGCTAGGTTGGCAGGAGCTGGAACAGAGCAATGGGAGCTCACCCCGTTGCATGGATTTGAACCGCCAACCTTCCGATCAGCAAGTGCAAGAGGCTCAGTGGTTTAGACCACAGCACCACCCACGTTCCATGTCTCTCAGATAAGAACTTGCCTACTATCTGGCCAGTTTAGTAAGGTTTTATGCTGTGCTGGATATTTTTCTTGAAATGTTCTAAATTGTTGGACTAGGGATAGACACATCTGAATTGTGAAAAAAAAAATGCCAAAGTGTGATTAAAGCAATTTGAGGCCAATTTTCAGCTGTCCTTGAGTAACCAGTGTAGGATTCTAGATGTTATTAAGGCCTTAAGACATCCCTTTTGGGTGGAGTCAGGATTATTGTTGATGAATACCTGGTTGGCCAAAAGAATGATGCATTTCAAAAGGTTTCTATGTGAGATGGAGGAATTTTAACCACATCAGAGTAACCAACTGGATATGAGCAGCAGCAGCAACGAGAAGATCAGACCACAGCACAAAGCTTCATGTACATCCTCTCGATATGCTTTGGGCCTCACACAATTTCGCCTGCCAGCAGAATGTACACCACAAACAAAATATAAGGCTGTAAGTGTACCAGTTCAGCTCAGTTCAAAAGTGTAAAGAACCACACTCACTAGTATGTCGTGCGCACGTCTATGTGTTTTTACTGTTTGAAAAAGGAAGAATCATCGTATCGTCCTCAGTACTTTTAATACAAATTCTTGAAAAAATATTTTCCTCACTTCATTTTAAAAATTGATTGTTTATTAACAGAGAGGCAATAAGTTACAAACTGGAGCAAAAAGATCTGGGGACGGACAGGGATGGTCTGTGATGGATCAGTGCAGTTTGGTGCCACCGTTTTGTAGGTCCAGTTTTCAGTGTGGCCTTTGGGAAGTGCCATTGCAGAGTGGCGGTGGGGGCTCACATGATGGAATCAGTCCGTACAAAAAGCAAAAACAGAAGAACTTTGAACTAGCTAAGTTTGAATCCTTCTCTCCGACATGCCAGTTTTCTATTGTAGATTATGATTATGATTGACTATTATTTTTATATGGAGAACTTTCAATCATGTAAGCATCAACCATAGTCTGAAATGGTACAGCCCAAACACAGCTTTACAAACCTCGGTGTGAATTAGGCTATACATATTGATAAATGAAGACGCAAAAGAGTAGCTGCTCCTGCTTCACTTCTTCTGAAGTGTCATATAGGCAAATTCTGAACCTTGAGCCCACCTGACAGATTTGTGCACATGCAGGAATATCCAAGAAAACCTTGGGAGATGAAGAAGAGAAAATGGCTACTGGGACACATTTGATCATTTGACAAGGCATTTATAGAAAAGCCTTTGTCAGCATGTAGTGACGTTCCCCATGTCAACCTAGAACATTATTTACAGTCTTTGCATTAACATATGCCCAAAGATAACAGGCACTTCTAGTTTCACCTGGGCCCATTTAAATGAGTTCATCTTTTAAATCTGGCCTGTAACATATGCATACATAGGTAGACATATGTGCTTGTGAACTCTGGCTTTCAAAATATGAATGGGCATTAGCTCCCTGTAAGAAACTGTTATTTTACACTATACAACTATAGACAAATAAGCATTCAATCAAACTAGATCTTCTAAATTCCTTCAAATAAAACCAAAAAGGGTATCCTTTTCCCCCCTACCAACAATATGTGATATCCCTTTAGACTTTCTCCTTTTCTTTCTTTCTCTTTAAAAAAATCTATACTCTCTGGCACAGGATGGAGGGATTCTCCTGGTATATTTTCTTTCCTTTATGAAAAGTACCCGAACAATGCAATCCCATACATGTCTACTTAGAAGTAAATCCAATTGTTTAAAAGGCCTTACTTCCAGGTCAGTGTTTTATAGGATTTCCCCCAAAGGATATTTGCAGTACAATCCTACACATATCAACTCAAAAGTAAGTCCCATTGAATCCAATGTGGATTACTGCCTGGTAGGTGGGTTTAGGATTGCAGCTTTAAATAACCATTCCTTAAGACATAAAAATGAATTTTTTAAAAAATAAATAAATAAATGACATGAACTTCAGATACATAAGAGATCAGGGGGAAATGATGTAGTGAATCAAGAGTAGATTTTAATCTTATTCACAGTTGAGGTTTTTTTAATAAAAAAAAATAAGAATGTAGAAGGTGCCTTTGAGAGTTGGTAAAATGGCAACAACGATTTTAAGTGCCTGGCCTTTAAGGGACAACATTCTGATTGGATATTTTTAGTGACAGATTCACACTCTCGGGGGGGGGGGGGAGTGTGCTTGTGTGTGAGAGAGACTGAAAGTGAAAGAGATTGATTTAACACAATTTAGTCACAGCAGCAATATAATAACCTTGAATGAATGCTTCTGGAAACAATGAGGAAGCTAAGCTCATTCCCTAAAATGAATGGGCCTGGGGCTTGCACCATGGTCTGAGTTCTTTGGTCATGTAAGAGAAGTGGATCCAAGCAAAACGGAATAATAATAGCAAAACGGAAGCATGAATGACATCAAGGTGGAAGAATGATAATCAAAGAAATAAGATCAGAGTTAACAATCTAGCTGATAGGTGTGGCTGCAAGTGTACTAGCACATTAAGGTATCATGAATTAATTGTATATGTTGTATATGGGACAATTCTAGAGAAGCAACAGATGCATCAGCAAGAGCTTCAGCCTTGGAAAAAAGGGTAATGTTAGTCTGTTGCAGCAAAAGCATATGGCAACTTCAAAATGAGTAATGTGATTGTGACATGTTTTTGTCACGCATCTGATGAAGCTGAATCTGGCCAGAAAAATCTTTTGCCACAATGTGTTTGTTAAAGGTGGATATAGGCTTAAAGCTGATCTATTGATATGAATGGGATTTAAGGTGTCATTTCTCTGTCAGCTGTCAGCTCTCCTCCCACACCATTGGCTGAGCTGCTGTGATGTCATAATTTCATAAATGATCGGTCAGTAAAACCATCGGAGCAGCTTCTGTGAAGGATATGAAAAGTCAGTTTGGTTGGGAGAGAAAATTGGGGGCAGGTTTTTGGGTTACAAGGAGTCCCGTGTTGCTGTGGGGTGTTGCTGCCTGTTTAGGGAAGTTTTTAATCTGTGATATTTTAATGTATTTTGTATTTGTTGGGAGCCGCCCAGAGTGGCTGGGGAGACCCGGCCAGATGGGCGGGGTAGAAATAATAAGTTGTTATTATTATTATTATTATTATTATTATTATTATTATTATTATGCAAAAACAAAACAAAACTTTCCTGCTTGGCAGGGGGTTGGACTGGATGGCCCTTGTGGTCTCTTCCAACTCTATGATTCTATGATTCTATGAAAACAAAACTAGGAGTTCTGGTAAAGGAAAAAGGTAAAATTTGAGGAGCTGAATGGGACAGGGGCCTAGAGTATGAAATCCCAGAAGAAAAGACACTGAAGGATATAGAAAGAGGGCACAGTTGACTTAGAGCTCTCTCACTCTCTCTGTGTGTGCTCACACACAATGCTCAGGAAAACAACAACAGAAAAAGCACCCTCATCTTAAGTAGGACTGAGGAAAACCACCCACAGGGCTGAAATGTTAGTGGATAGGCAATGGCACTTTGGAATCTGGGAAATTTGTGACCAATGTGGTGTTGATGAAGGCCTGCATTTCATGTTTATTCCAGCAAACTGGATTTTTTTTGGGTGGGGGTGGGGGTGCAAGTATTCAGCTTTGATATAAATTAATTTCAGAATTAGGAAAATGATACACACATAAAAGTTCCAAGAAAAACACAAACCACCTTCACCTATTATTATTTTTTTGGAAATGTTCTTCAAAGTTTATGCATGGTTTATGCAAGTTTATGCAAAGTTTATGCAAAGTTTCTCATGGTAAGTAAGCCCATTTATGGCACAGAAGGGCAAGTCCGAACCACATATACTATTGTAGTTAAGATTGCTAGTGTACAATCTTTGGGACAGGACAAGATGAAGAGAGAAAGAGCTAGGTCTATAATTTGGGGACTGCTAAGGCAGAGAGTCAAGATGTTACTATAGGTCAGTACCTTGCTTTCTATGCATAATGCTTAACTGTTAACCCATATTCTGTTAATTTTGTATAATGAAATTTCATTCACACATATCACTAGTGACGTAGGAACTGTTCAACCTTAGGAGCTTGCATACTAATGAGATTTGCACCTGACTACTGGCATCACATGCCAATGGCCCCTTCCCATCCATTTTTTCTTTTCTGGGAGAAAAGCAGTCAAGTGATAGTTGTAAGGTGCCGTGAGACTCAATCTGGGGACTCTTGTCAGCTGGGTCTAGGGCCAACCCTGTGTCATCAGGGCAACTCTCATAATGACGTAGTTATTAGCTTGTTTTTGCTGTGTTGCAGACCTATAAAATGGCTAGAGGTGGTACTCATCAGCTCAAATGAACCAGGTGATCTAAGGAACTGACAGGTGTCTAATTGGCTCTGTATAATTAGAGCCAGAACAATTAGATCAAGAACAAATAGATTGAAGAACAGTTTCTACCCAAGAGCTATAACCATCTTAAATGCTGTAACCAGATAATATGACCTTGGAGAGCTGTGATGGGTGTATGTGTGTGCATGTATGGCTTTTTTGGGTGTGTGTGTGTTTTGTGCTGGTTTTCCCCCCCCTTTTTTCTTTCTGGTTTTTACGGGATGGCATGCAATTTCGTTGCACTTGTATAGCGTTGTGCTTGTACTTGTGCAATGACAATAAATAAATTATCTTATAATGTTGATCCAAGGCTGGTTGCTTAATCTGAACAACTCATGGTTGTGAGTGGCCATACAGAGTGTCCTGCCTTGTCTGCTTCACAACCTGATGACAACAGCATCTTAGACCATGTCACTGGCTTCATGTGGACTCACAGTTGCTGCATTTTGTATTTTACCTGTGATAGTTCTGATCTGTGTGGTTTGCCTCTGACAGCTGGCCTAGCAGTGGTGAAGGCCCTGTCTGCGAGTTTCCAGTATTCAGACACAAATTGCTCCAATCTGGGATTTTACCATAGTGATGGAGTTTCCAACAGTGCTAGCAGAATTTGCAACTACAACCTTGGTCTCTAAAGAATCAGAAATCTTCCTAACACAGCTTCCAGATAATGAAAAGATTGAAATATTCTCTCTCTCTCTCTCTCCCCTAAATAAATTCTAGAACCTTGCTCGCCTTTTGTGGTTACCATGTGTTTGCAAAAAAATGCACGGAAGGTTGTAACCTGCTGCTACCAATACAACCTGCCTGCAGATATAGGTCAAAAGATATTGTTACAACATACAGGCATGCTTTTGCTCAGAGTTAAGCTCTGGCTTCTTAGACAATGAAACTTCATTCAGTTGAGCCACTGAAAAATCAACTCAGCATGAGTTACAACCAAGCTGACACTCACAGTTTGTTATGAGATCACTACTCATCAAGCAGGGCTTGCCAATGCGGCACCTATGGGCACTAGTGTGCCTGCCAGTATCTCCTATGACAACTGTGAAAGGTCACAACAATTATCCCTCAAAATCCACAATACACAAGAGACAGACTGCTCTCGATGCTCAGTTCCTGTTTACACTGGTTCAGCCTCCTTGAATACACCCCCTTAAATATTCCCCCATTTAATTGGATCTCCATCCTGACATCTGCTCTGAACAGAGAAGATGTGCAAATAACTTCTCCATTAGATTGGGTGTGGAGGCAGCTAATATAGTTGCCTTTCTGCACCACAGATGGGGTGGTTGATGGGAGGAAAACATGAACACACCATTTTGTGGTCCAGCCTTTTTTGACTTCTCCTTGGGTCGTGGTAGCCATTATGTCATTACCCCGCCCCCCATTTTGAGATACACTAAACCATTCACAGCAGCCATTTTGTGACTGGCACCCATGGAACTTTATCAAATTGTCGCACGTGCCCACTGGCCCCCCAAAATTTGGCAACCCCTGCTGTAGATGAACTGTGTTCTATGTTCAGTCTCAGTATTCCTCAGAGAGTAATGCACATTGACTTGGGGGCAAAAATGATGTGGATGACAGCATGGGGTTGTGTTTTGTGTGTGTGCATCTTCAACTACAAACACTGAAACTGGTCGACCATGAATGGAAACAACATATTCAATATCAGTAATTTGAGCTGATTACTGGAAAGTAAGCATTATCTCAAGTTCAGAATCCAATGCAGATGTAGGCACTCTCAGACTTGAGATGGTCTCAATCAACTGTGCTGAACTCTGCTTTGGATTGTAACCCAAATGGTTAAAGGAAAACATTACAGTTCATTTGAACAACCTTCCTGAAGAGCTGGGGTAGGGGATAAGTGGAAAGGAGGGGAGGAAGAGACACAACTGCGTTACGATCTCCCCCATTCAAAACCCATGTTCAGAATGCACGTTAAAACATCCATTCTAGAAAGTCACAGCAGAACAGCCGGAAACTACCAACAATGAAATTGGTTACAATATCTAATTCACTGTTACATAAAATGCATTTACGTTATAATAGCTAAGGAATGCATGTCATTTAAAGAGGCCTCCCGTAGCAATCAACAAGTCTGAACATATGCAGTTTAATAGGTTTCTGAGCCATTTTGCTTGTCCTTCGAGTGCAACAGCGTTTTAATTTTTATTTTTGTCCGTCGAGAGCCCCTGGCTTAGCAAGAAAGTCACATCATTGATATTATTAATAAACTATATCATAAACGTGAATCAGAAGAAGTACTCCTTTTGACTTTCGTTAACTGTGTTTTGCATGCCGAGTTCACTTTTCAGGGCAGTCTCAGCACTGTCCTCCTTTTCTGATCCTTTCACCTCCTTTTTTTTATATACACTCTTCTTTTTATAAATCCGTACAGCTATGGCAGCAATGCAAAGCAGGATGAATATCACGACGGCTATCACACCTGGGGGAGAAAGGAAAGAACAAAGTGAGAAGTCATGTTACATCAGTAATAAAAAGGACTTTTTTATTATTAAAGATTTTCTTGATTTACAAAGGTTTGTGCAATGTCTCTCTCATATTTTTTCCATGTAACTTTTAATTTCTGCAGCCCTCCTTAGTGCATGAAGTGTTTTTATCCCCACTGCAAACCTGCGAGGTCACTTAAGCAGATGAAAGAACTTGCCCAAGGTCAACTAGTGACCTCAGTGGGGTCTGAACCAGGAATCTTCAGTTATGCCAGCTGTCCCACAACCAAAGATGACTAGGGATAATATTTTGCTGTTGAGAATCAACCAGTCATTCACAGCTAGATAGTGAAGGCACTATTATAATAGAACTTACTATAAAATGATATGGCTTCCTGTTATTGGGTTTAATTTTATAAGTGTGGTACAGGTAATGTTGACTCAAAGGTAAAGGTAAAGGGACCCCTGACCATTAGGTCCAGTCGTGTCCGACTCTGGGGTTGCGGCGCTCATCTTGCTTTACAGGCCGAGGGAGCCGGTGTACAGCTTCCAGGTCATGTGGCCAGCATGACAAAGCCGCTTCTGGCGAACCAGAGCAGCGCACGGAAACGCTGTTTACCTTCCCGCCGGAGCGGTACCTATTTATCTACTTGCACTTTGACGTGCTTTCGAACTGCTAGGTGGGCAGGAGCTGGGACTGAGCAACGGGAGCTCACCCCGTCGTGGGGATTCGAACTGCCGACCTTCTGATCAGCAAGCCCTAGGCTCTGTGGTTTAACCCACACCGCCACCCACGTCCCTAATGTTGACTTAGTGTAGCTTAATTCCTGCATTTCAGCTCCCGAAGACGTCCATCCTGGTTTGTCCTCACTTCAGATGAGCAGCAATGCCTGTCTGTGCTTGCTTGCTTCCTTGCTTCCTTGCTTCCTTCCTTCCTTCCTTCCTTCCTTCCTTCCTTCCTTCCTTCCTTCCTTCCTTCCTCACAAATCCTGCTAGGTTATGGAACCTGTAAGACTGTACAGGGAAGGAAAAGCTGGGAGAGCTATACACAATTGATTTTTAGCCAATCAGCTGCAGAAGCATAGAACACATGTTTCAGGAGTCTAATCCCATCTAAATGTTACAACTGATATTGTTTAGAATGAGAAATAAAGCAATATATGTTTACAGTTGCCCAATGATTGGCAGTTCAGCCATCATTATTTGGGACAATGTGTCTTAATATATGTTGTCGTCTTTCTGTAAGCCAGGGATGGAGAACCTGGACCCCTGACTTCCATCATCTAGATGGCCACAGGTACCCCATTCCTGTTCTAAACTGTGTTTTTCTCCCATTTGAGTTGCCAGGCTGCTGGAAGTGCATTCATGCCAACCAAAGCATCTTAAAATGACAGGGGGAGATGACTTCCATATGAAACACCGGTATATTTCTAAGACCTCATTCATGCATCTGTTTTCTATATTTGATGACTAGCAGCACACTATCTGAACTAATTTAAATATTAGAAGCTTCTTTTTGTTTCTCTAATCCTCTTAGTTTACTGTTACAAATATATTAATAAATTACTGATGAAGAGTCCACACACCTCTTACTTTGGAAAGCACTGTTTGGGGTTGATGTGAAGCAATACAGAAATCTCCAAGTACACATGCCCCCCGACTAGCGGACTACCGCTGCCCGCTCCTTTTATATGCGGACGACGCAGTGATTCTTTCTTACTCGCGAGTTGGATTAACCAGGGCCTTGAAGATCTTCGCCACGTACTGTCAACTCAACCAACTAACTGTTAATCATTCCAAATCCAAGATATTGATTTTCTCCAGAAGTCGGAGAATATACAAATGGAAGCTCGGTGGAGTAATACAGAAATCTTGCTTGTGATGTGATATTTGTGATGGCCAATTCGTAACCTGGAAGTAACACTATCATCTTGAAATCAACAAGAGATGTAGAAGCCAAACCAATTACCGATTATTTTGGCAAAACTTTGACAGAATATTTGGGTAATCTCTGCGTTAAGTCAGGACATCAGAAAAGCACTTTGATTACCCTTGAAATCAAATATGCACCTGCTTACTAGGCTATAAATTTACTCTAATCAGGAACGACAATAGTTTAGGTATATTTATGCTCACTTTACTATTGGCAACAGTTTAAAATTGATGTAGGTGTGTGCAGTCCTAGCCTGCACAAAATGTTCCACAGAATGTCTAGAACATAATTTATAAGGTGTAACATTCAAAAAGACAGAACAATGAGAACATAATTATAAATGTTCTAGTCAGGGTTTTTTTTTTTTTTTACACCTTAATTACTATTATCAGTTCATTTAATATTTCAGGAGATGAAATGGCATTTAGGTTTTTCTCTCTCCAATGTTAGTGGTTCTAACATTTTCACAGCATCAGTGATGTAACTGATGTGTACAGTTCATAGGAGCAAATGAGGCAGTTGGCTGGACTGAAATAACTGTGGGACAATGTGACACACCCTATTTTTGAAGGCAGGCACTTATATTCTAGTTTACTGAAATAGGGATTGGTGATTGGTGGTAGGGAGCTAACCACAGGTAGGAGCAAAAAGAACTGTAGTGACAAAGCATCACAGTCCTCCAAGCTACAAAGATTTGAGCAAAGTTAAAGGAAAGTTAAGCACCTGGATGAATTAGATGCATTAGATTGGTCAGGGCATCCTTTACACAATGAGTACCCCACAAGGATTTGTATTGAGACATGTGCTATTTAACATGAATAAATGATCTGCAGTCAGTTAGGCGAGCAAATCATTATTATTTGAAAACTCAATCAGTCTATGCAAAGTTCCAATAGACTCTCACCAAACCTGTTTAGACAAATTTGCCAAAATTGCAAGTAAGCTTTTAAAGCAAGCAAAGTATAATGTGATGGACATTGGGGATGAAGAATAAGAAGATAATGATATCCTAACTATTCAGGAAAGAGATGTTTGGTCATGATAGGCAGTTCAATGGAAATATCAGCTCAGTGTGCAGTGGTGTTAGGAAGGCAAAATCCATTTTAGGGTTGATTAGAAAATGAATGGAAAATGAAACGGCCACCATCATGCTGCCTAGGTATAAATCTATGGCAAGACCAATAATATTATGCATAATTTTGGTTGTTCAATCTCTAAAAGAAGATCAGAGAGTTGCAAAAGGTAGAGCAAGAACAAACAAACAAACAGATCTAACCAAACTGATCAAGGAGCTGGAAAAAACCCTAAATGAGGGAGGAACTGTTGCCTTTATGCCTGGCTTGTGGACACTCCAAAACCAAGAAAATTCTTGGCAGGAACACAGGAAAAGTAAGCCTTTTCCCAATGTTCCTGCAACCTTCTTTGTTCATATGTGAAAATATTTCAAATTCAGCCATGTAAAACAGCAACGACTGGCCTAACATTTAAGCAGAAGACATGAGACTTTTATCATCTGGAGTTCAACTTGCTTTAAGGCAATGATTAATGTAGATAATAAGTCCTTAATGAGGTACCTAACGATTAGAGGATGCCATCATTTCAGCTGCAGCAGCTGTATAGGTGAGCGCATATTCTTGTTTTAGCAAAATATCCTTTTCACCTTTTCCAATCCTAAATGCTCAAGCTCTCAATGGGAATTGGTAGTTTTTCGTTCCACTAAATTCCTCAAGTCTGTCACTTATCGGTGGTTTCCAATGACCTTACCAAAAAACAAACAAACCCGCTATTCATAAGTTAACCAGAGGTTATCAAAGATAACAGTTGGTTTCTATGCTTTCTTCTGTCTTTTTTTTTTTAACTTAATGGAAATTGGATGGTTGAATTATATTGCAAAGAAACCATTTGTAGGGGGGAAGAATGCTTTTTCTTCACCCCTGTTCTCAGGGGAAAATAATGCCATCAGAAAACTCTGAGTCTCATAGAATAACTCCTTAAAAATAATCACTGAAGCTTACAGATTTATACTTGCTCATACACTAGTCATAGAAACTGAAATCCTCTTGAGAACTCCGAGTCCCCAAACACATATTGTTCAGGCATTCTTGACTTCTCTTCCTTCTTTCTGAACAGATAAAAATAGTCAGTTTCCTAGAGGTTCCAAAGAATGAAATTTGACCAGATTTTGTGACTTCCAGTCCTCTATCTCAGCTGCAGGGCCATGCTCATCTTTTAGCCCGTCCTAATATTTGCCACTTTATTAACCATCCAATTAAAGTGAATTGTTTTCATTTTATTTGATTAGGCACGGTTAGATAATCTAACATCAAAGAATTCTAGTTTCCTTTGGGTATGTAAAACCCTTTGCAGACACTCAGTGAACTAATGGAGAGACAGCAATCATGATTGCATCAGGCATCAGCTATAGCCCCTTTTCCTACTTTTGGAGCAGACCGGAGTGAAACAGCCTGCTCCATCGTGGTCCACTCCTTTTGCCCCGCCCCCAAGCCACCGCGGATAGGTCAAATTTGAATTTTGGGTTTGGTGGGGTCCCCAGCAAGCACCGCGGCAACCAAGGGGGCAGAGCAACAGCCAGTGGAGCAGTGTGGCTTTAAGAAGATGGTGGGGCTATGTGCCGGGCTGCAAACCTCGCCCACCACCAGACCCAGTAAACAGTCATTGCAAACACCCAGCGAACTAATGGAGGGATGGCAATCATGATTGCATCCACAGCCTCACCTTCTGTGTTCACCAGGTGTTTGTGTAGATCCTATGCACTTACAGTTTGCAGATTTCCAGACCATGGAGATGAAGCCTACACACACACACACACACACACACACAGAGAGAGAGAGAGACACTTTCTCTCTCTCTCTCATATTGTTATGCACACATTCACTGAACGTTTGAAAAGGGCTACTGTCAATGTAATAAGAGGGGTGTGAAGGGGTCAGAAAAGGTCCCAGTGGAATTCTGTAAGTCAAATAGGAAAGGTGTCGTGGATGTAAATGGGGGGGGGGGTTTATCTTATATCCTAGTAGTCCAACTAAACCAGGCACGGCCAAACCTGGCCCTCCATCTGTCTTGGGACTACAACTCCCATCATCCCTAGCTAACAGGACCAGTGGTCAGGGATGATGGGAATTGTAGTCCCAAAACAGCTGGAGGGCCAAGTTTGGCCATGCCTGAGCTAAACTCTATTCTGACCAACAGCCAGGAGTCAGAGTGGTTGCGTCGACTGAAATTAACTATACACAGACTTAAATGGTTTTTGGATCATGCTTCTCAAATTGTCAGGATTAAACCATCTATAATGTATTCAAAATTTGTTCAGTGACTCTCTAAAAAGATAGAAAATGAGGGGAACAAGAGGATTACACATTTTTCTAGGTGGGCCAATTACCCTAGTACTTCTATACGTTTTCCTCATCTCAATTAAGTGATAGGCATCCTGTTGACAAAAAACCCTTTTGCACCCTGTAACAGGCACCTACTCCACCAATGGTTGACATATCCAGTTTATTGTTTCTATTTATGGTTGAGAGAGAGAACAAGTCTTGGGCTAACACCCTCATCATCTGTAGTCGACAGTATTCCCACATTGTGAGGAAATGGCAATATGGAACAGGTTCTTGGCTTCGGAGGTAGAAAACTTTCTTTTGAACACTTCATACACTTTGCTACAGAAATGACAAAGAATGCTGCAGAGGACATAACACTTACATAAAACACTCATCTCATAGTGAAGATGAGATCCACACTTCCACCACAAGTTGACCAAAAGTGCTCTGTGAAATTTGAAGGGCGCTGGAAACACATACTGTAACAACCATACTCCCAGGAGCTACTGTATAAGCAACAATGACTTCCTGGAGCATGTTCATTTGTGTGTTTTCAGACTTGTGAATGCCCTTCAGTGATACAAAAAAAAAAAAGTGATGTGGCGGAAACCATGAAGAACTATTATTAACTGCACCAGGAGAAGAAATTTATTGTGTCATAGGGTTGTTGTTGCTTTCTTAAATAGTTCCTAAAACATGGTTGGGTTTGCAGCATAGCTGTCAACCATCCCTTTTTTTGCGGGAAACTCCCTTATTCCAATGCCGTTTCCCTCTGCTATCCCGAATTGTTGATATCCCTTAAATTTCCCGGATTTCAAAGGAAGCAGCTCCTCTCCCTCCCTGCTGGCCAGGGAGGCTCCTCAGCTGCATTGCTCGGCTGCCAATAAGGAGTCTGAGACCGACTGGGGGCAGAGCTTGCATGCCTTGTGCAGCCAGACCCTCACGCCCAACCAGACAGACAGCCTGCCTGCCGTCTATGCGCTCGCTCTTTCGCTCACCCGTTCGCACGCAGCCTCTGGAGCGCAGGGTGGCGAGGCTACTTGGTGCCATTGCACCGCTCTCGCGGCATCCCTTATTTTCAAATCCGAAAGTTGACAGCTATGGTTTGCAGTTGGTTTGGCACCTGTTCACTTTGCATTATTACTGAAAGAACCAAAGGTATTTAAAAATGGCACCAGCTGGCCTATTATGGTCCCTATTACCTCCAATAATTGCAGAGTCACTCCTTATTGCATTAGCTAAAGGTTCTCCCTCATCTATTGGTCCCGAATGATCTGTAGCAGAAACAAAAAGGGAAAATGACAGAGGCAAGCAGAGAGAGGAGAGTTTTCAATATAGCCATGTACACAGCTACAGCCTACATACTGTATGTAACGTCATACAGCTATACAAAACGGGTACACAATAGTATATATGCAAGGGTGCTAAGAACAAGGGTGGTTTTTTGGGGGGGGTTGTTGTTGCTTTTAATTCAGTGTGTATAATTAAACCGCACATACAAAAAATAAAAAATAAACACTTAGAGGAAAAGACATAGGTTGAGAGGGTGGGAGGGAAAGACCCTATTCTTTAGGTTTACTGCTAGGCAACCTAATATTGAAGGCTGGAGCTCTAAACCTTTGTCTTGTATTCTGTTTCAGGGTGTAGAACAAACGAGAGCCATATGCTTGCTACCTGCGAATGAATGAGTTGTTTCACTTGATGCTGAGTCAGCTCCTGCTGAAGTGCCGCAGTTGGACTGGGTGAAATGTCCTTTCACAGTGACTGGAGCCGAGCTGGGATGGTGCAGCGCAGCCTTCAGGGGAGCGATATGGTTGAATTGCACGGAAGAGAGACATCCAACAAACCCCTGAGAGTTTGCCTTCATGGTGTCCGGGTCTACATCACTATTCTCTGCTAATCAAAAGAAACAGAAGGAAATTAATCATAGTGCAAATGTACAAAACAAAGAGACAGAAGAATAATTGAATAATTAACCTGTATTCCTCTGAGCCTCTATGCACATTGGCAACATATGCAAATTTGCCATCTCCCCATTTTTGGACTGCTTTTAATGAGAATATATTCATTATATATGTGTGTGTGTGAGAGAGAGGGGGGGGAATATGAATGGCAGTTACTAGTCTGCCAATAAATATTTTTTTAATTAGCTATAGCACATTCAAAGCCTAAACTGTAAAACTCAATTCAAATATTTTAATTATTGCATATATTTATATTCATTCTCCATAAACTTCAAACATTAATGGAAAATAATCCTAATCATGAATATGTAAACCATCATACATCATTCTGTACAAAAGCTATCAACAGCAACTCAGTCGAATTCTGATGTCTTGAGAGAGTGTTTCACATACAACAAATATTTTACTAGTATTGCTTAAACTCTATATTTTTTTAATTATTTTGTCACATGTAATCCTTGCCCATATCATGCTTTACTTACTTAAGAAATTATGTGTTGAGGGGGTTAATTTAATTCAAGTTACTTTATCTCCAATTTGAACCACAGTTTTGCACAAATGGACTCTCAGAGTTCTCTGTCCCATTTTAGGACAGAAAAATTGGGGACTAGAGGGAGGAGGACTTCAAAGGTTTCTTGGGAGAGGGGTTGCTATTCACAATAGCAGTTGCACAGTTCATTCTTTTTCTCCTAAGGCTATCCCTTTCTCCTTCTGCTGCTGAAAGTGTGGCAACCTAGTCACCATTTTGTGTCCTCCATATTGCCACACCCCAAAAATATTGGGGAATATGCTAAGAAAGGTCTGCAAAGTAGCCATCTCAGACACACCTCAGAATTTTTCTCAAAGCATCATCTGAGAAATTTCAACTCTGTTTTATTTTGAACTGTAAGGAAGTCATGTGGATAAATTTACTCTAATTCACAAAATATGAGGCATATAATATTCATAACATGAGAGACAAGCCTGGCTGAAGACACATTTCCTTGCAAGATAATGAGAAACATCTATTCTGTGAAGTCAGATCTATTTCACATTGTGTAAACCTATCACTACATCAAGTCTTGCAAATCTTACAGAATATTTTTGAACCTAAGCCTTTCCGGTGATGGTAATCACTGCTATTATTTTAGTAAACACCTGTATGCTAATTTGTTCCTATCTGCAAGATAATGGCATGCAAAGCTCAATTTTAACATGCCAAGTGAAGATTAGGTTATGGCAAAATGTCAGCCTAATGTCTTTATCACACAGTCATTGCATGATTCTAAAAACAAAAAACCACCTTGCTAAAAAAAACACACACCTTGCATAATATTGCAGACATGTGAGCTACTTACAAAAAACAAATGGTGCACTTCAGAACACCAGTCAAAGATTCTACCACATGGGTGATTGTAACTTAATACTACTTCCGTTAATTAGTTCACAGGCGCAACATAGGTGAAGTAGTTTCTTCATTAATTAGCTGGAAATCACTACACCGATCGTGACATTTCATTTATAGTCTCAAATGTTTGTGCCTACAGAGCTTGCAACAATGAAGCTCTCACTTAAGCCTGTATTATATTATTGGGATATTTAACATTTACAGAGCCCTGTCCTATTGGAAGCTGCAGTCAACCGGATCCCAGTGGGCCCAATATATTTTGCTCCCTGAAGTGAAGGACAATATGGTGCCTTTCTCCATTCTTTGTAGAAAAGATGACCAGACTGGCCTTGACTCTTACGTCAAGTACAAGTATCTTTATTACGGTCAAAGACCAGAGAACAGTTAATGACAATCCATAACCAGATATAGTATTAGAGATTGAGTTATATTACAGAATTAGAACCTATCTCATAAAACTGATACTTACATTTAAAATTTAAATTTTTTTTAAAAAATTTGTCCGAACCCGGTAGGGTTGCAGGGCCATGCATGAGCCCCTGGGACCTCTGGGGAAGGGGGAGGTCTCTGCGTCCCAGCCTCCATTCAACTCTCCCCAGACTGTTTTTCCCCCGCTGACAAGTGGTCAGCTCTATCCCATCGGACAGCTAGTCTTCACTGACAAGTGGTCAGCTCTATCCCGTCGGACAGCTAGTCTTCGCTGACAAGTGGTCAGCTCTGTCCCGTCGGACAGCGTGAACCAATGCCTATGCAACCACTCACATGTTTTGTATTTCAATAAAGTTGTGGCCAAAACTATGCCAAAAACCCAAACAAAAATTACGTCTCATGTGTGAATTTATTAGTGGGGGGTGGCTTGGTGACCTCTACACGCAAACAGCTGGGGACGCCTGCAGGCCTGCCTGCAGATTGGCCAATGGCAGGCTGGCCTGGGTATGGAGATTCCCTAGGAGACAGAACCAACCAGCCATTGATCCACTCACATAAACAGGTCATTTGGACATGTCCAGTATGCATTTTTTAAATGTTGCATAAAAAATAAGATGTTGCATAAAAATATCAAATTTTGTTTGTAGGTGTACTTGTTTCTGAACTTATCCTTGTTCTGTGAACTGTCTTTAGTTCTCTTGTATTTTGAGATTGTTCAGAAAATGAAGACACAATTACCTCTCTTACATACTTTAACACTGAACCTATTTCCATTTTTATCTCACCCATTTATCCTCGGAATTAAAGAGAAAATGGGTAGAACATTCGGAGCACGTAACAAAACTCTAAACAAAATAGCATAATTATGAAACTTCTGTTAGATTGCATTCCTCCGGATTCATGGACTGGGTTTTAGAAATTTTTATAAACCATACTTTTACATTCAGACATGGATATTACTGTTTGTTTTCCTTGGTTATAATACTAGTGTTTATCTCCCAGGTTCTAATGTTTCTTTTTACACTCCACCATGGAACTTTGGCTTTTCCAGCATTATATCACCATGTTATGCTAAGTTTCACTCATATCAGTGGGGATGTATATAGAACAACAATGGACATCACTGAATCAACCAGAGACTAGATGACAAGGGACTGCAATGTGATCTTATGTTGGGAGGGGGGGTATGTTGGGAGGGGGGGTATGTACATGGGAGTTTCCGCTACTCAGCAAGTGCCAACTTATTTAACATCCCTCTCAAATGCTAGCCATCGCTTTGTGTTTATCAAAGCGAGGTTTAACGTTTTCCCCTCTAGGGTCCTTTTCCATAGATTCTCCAAGGGTTAGGGAGTTATGTCTCTGAGTTATGTTCTTGCGACAACAAGGCGATAGAATCCCTTCAGCATATAGTTTTTAGTTGCCCCTTGTATAGTGCTGCCCAGACAAACCTTCTGAGACCATTAGTCCAAAAATTCTCTGGTCTTCCAGTGGAGACCTACCTCACCCTATTACTGCAAGATACTGATTCGTCCGTATCCTTGCAAGTGGCAAGATTTTTAACCTCCGTGTTGTCTTATAAGAGGCGAAATGGAATGCTACAGGAATTTTGAAAGTTTTTTATATGTATATGTTTTATATGTATATATTACTGACTGTGTCTATTTTGTATGTGTATATGAGCTTAAAGCTGCAATAAACCTGATTGATTGATTGACATCACTGGACATGTCACCACCCTTTGTGCCCATCTGTGATTCTGTTTCCCCATGATTCACCAATCAAAACAGCAGAAAGGAACTGTATGCTGTAGTACCTCCCCAAATTTCATCACATGGCACAATCCATGAAAATGCTGGGGAAATCACAGCACAAAACTCCCAAGGTTTTCTGGCTTAATGTTGTTGCAAAAGCATTTTTTTTCTGGAAGCAATTCACATGGAAATGAGTGCTAAACTTCCATTAGATTCTGATGTATTTCCAGCAGTGCCTTTTACGTCATATGAAAGATCACATAAAATGTAGAAATTATTGGGTAAGGAAATGCCAGGAAAACAGAATAAAGTATTGCCTGAATACAACCTCATTTTGGTTGCATGCCCTTTTCAGTTTCCCTGAACATTCTATGCACATTGCTTGTAGAAGGTGACATCCATCTAGTAGTGGCGCTATATTAATTTTTGCCACTGAGGACGAAAATGTTAATTGGCTGTAAATTAATGTGGTTACAAAATGTAAACTGCATGCATGTTTTCTATGGCTCCACACATTAGTTTCCAGACAGAAAATGTGATTCACATTAGAAAAGAAAATCTTTCATGAAAGGTTCACTTTCCCTTTTTTAATTTCTACAAGCATGAGTCCAGCTTTTAATAACTTCATACTTGGATCACAAGAGGTGTCGTTTCTGCAGAGTTCCAATTAAATTATACTAAGCGTAACTTCTCACTCAAATTTAACACAAGAAAAATATGCAACTTTCAGAGACAGAGCATTGTTGATTTCTAGCACTGAAAGGTCAACACAGTTATCCAGCTGGAAGATTATTTCAGATAAATTACAGATGTACTATTTATCAATGCTTACCATTTGCACCCACAACCAGAATAAAGAGGAAAGACACTTGTGTACCAAGGCCCTGTGACACAGTCACTCCCTATGTAATGAAATAACCAGACCAGACAACAACATATACAGTTTTGGGGTTCAAATACTAGGCCACGACTTTATTGGTTACAGATGTGAAGTTTTGGCATAGCCATTGGGCATAGCCATTTATTTAACTCCAGCCCATCTGCAGGGAGTGTACCTAAGGGTAAACCACACCATGGGGGGCCCTACGACCAACATCAAATAGAGTTACCCCCTGAGGGCTCCCTGCTGGAAGAGTTCTATGGCCTTTCCCCCATCTGGGCAATGGACAGAAGCAATTACTCACTGATCCCTTTAACGGGATACCCTTAACCAAGGAAGGGTAGGCAGAGGCAAGACTAAGGCTTACCCACTGCCTAACCTTACAAAGTTGTGACAACTGCTATGAGGGATCTGAAGGAAAACCAAGGAGGAGTGCGGCACCAGCCTCAATTTATTCTCCCGGGGTGGACCCAAGTGATGCTCAATGGCTGGTTGGTTCTGCCTCCTAGGGAATCTCCATACCCAGGCCAGCCTGCCATTGGCCAATCTGCAGGCAGGCCTGCAGGCGTCCCCAGCCGGCCTCCGGATCGCTGACATGGGGTCGTGACCAGGCCACAATGCTGCCTGACCATTTAAGGTAAGTGGACTTGCAACTGGTACAACGAGGGTCACAACATACCGGTAATGCTTATTATAACAAGGAGATAGGCAGTGGTTACTCAAACTGTACAGGAAATCTGCCTAATGCAGAAGCAACTTTCAGAGCTCCTGCCCAAAATAACAATGAGCCTGATCCATCTCTGAGAACGATGAAGCTGATACATCACCACAAAACCTTGTCAATTCACCTCCCGTGGACAAGCCAATGCCTGTCATATAGGATGCAGAACTGATGTCTGAGCTGTGCCTATTAATTGCACAAACACTACAATCCGCCATCTCTGAGTTAGAAGCAATCTGCTGACTGATTCTGCCCCATTTCGCCACACCTCTTACGTTGCTTAAAGAGGCTCGTTCAATTCAAAGTACCTAGGAATGGGGAATCTGCACTCACCATCTTGGTGCCTTTAACCACTAGTGCGTGTGTCAGGGACGTGCCCTCCCCTGCCAGTCCGGCACTGAGTGGGTACCGGCAGCCTCAGCCTCTGTTGTCGACGGACACGTCTCCCAGTGAGTCTGCCAGCTCCTCCCCGGGGGAGGAGGAGTTACCAGGGAGCAGCCAAGTGGGAAGGGGTCTCCATGATGCTGCAGAGAGACCCAGCACCGCTCAGAAGACTCACTCTGAGGGGGAGACACCGTTTCCAGCGCCTGCTTTACGCAGAAGGGTCAGGGGAGAAAGGAGGTGGCACTTTAGGGTGCCGAGACTCTGGTGTTGGCGCCGCAACTGGAGGGGGGCACTTCCAGATTCTGCTAGCGACTAGGTGGTCATGTTTTAGGATAGCTCCGCACTGTACATACTTTGCACAATAAAATAGTTGAAAGACAAGACGGACTTGGTCTTTACTCATGAGCAACTGTTAAGCGAATCTGACAGCGTGCTTGTAACTTATTTGTCTGCATAGAATTGTCTGTTGTTAGTGGATTCCCTCTCCCATCTATTGGCACCCCTCCAGAAAAAATGGTCAACCCTGCCCTCAAGGCAGTTGATGGGGGGAAATTCCCACTCAGCCCTTGCACAATAAGCTATTTCTGCAGCGCAACCATGGACAGGGGGATGAGCGCCCAGGCAAACTGGGAACTAAGCTGGTAGGAGTGAACGTTGGGTTTATTCAGCACTTCCTGCACTCTGTCTCAACGCCCTTGTGTCCTGAGCTGGATACGACTCCATGCACACGCACCCCAGTCTTTTGGAGTCACAAGGAAAGAGTGGGTTTGTTGTAAGCAAACTCACTTTAAATGTACTGCATCACATAATCAACATTCTACATTTGTAATTCCATCAATTCTTTTCTGAAAGATTCATTACAGAGTTCTTTCCTGTATAGTCAAGCTATCCAATCCAGAGCAGTTTTGTACCACTGGGCATTTTTACAGGCTGACGTTTTGAACCACTGAACGGTTTGCTTGCTTCGCAGAAGAGCTTCGAAAGCTAAATCAAAGATTACAAAGTTACAGGCTGTATTCATGTACAGGCAAATATTTAGGACAAGCTATTCTATAATATTTTACCATATTTACACTCTATAAAACCCGAGCCTCTTCCACCTAAATCCAACTCTCAAACCACTCCTGAAATAAAATAGCACAATGATGTGTTTTGTGTGTTCTGGGAGGCTTTGCTATACCACAAGTTGTATCACTTGATCTCCTTCCATAGATTAATACATTCGAAAACAGAACTTCTGTGATATGATTGGCAAAGGTGCATCATTCAAAGGGAATGTCATTTTGCAGCTTGAGGAATTAACTCATTTTCTTTTGCCTGCAACATGAGTGTGATTTAGCCTTTTCTTTGTTAGACTGCACAGAGAATGCCATGTTTCATTATGCCTGATTGCAAAAATGGAAAAGATAAGTATGAAATTATTTTTAATGGAATCCACGTGCACATCTTTCTAGGAGCACTTACCAGCGATTACATGTATGCACTTTGACAAGAATGAAGCTTCCACCTTGATTGTCACTCTCTGCCTAATCAAATGCGGAAAAGAAATGTTTCTCCACAAGATTAGCATGTGTGTGTGTGTGTGTGTGAGAGAGAGAGAGAGAGAGAGAGAGAGAGAGAGAGATTATTTTTTTAGGGAAAATCTATAGCACTGTACTTACCTAGGATCTTGCCAAGTGTGAGTGATTTGATTGCATTGAATTGTGTATCCGAAGAAAGAAAGAATTTCATCCTTTCATTGTGGTTAACCTTCAATATTATTCAGTGAGATGCAAAAAGTAGTCGGATGTAGGGCAGTTGAAATGGTAAGAAGGAGAAAAAGAAATAATTATCAATGATACAATTAACTTAAGAGAACGACACTAAAGCAATATGAAATTTATTAAAACACAGGTAACAGTTAGGTAAACCACTTTGTATAGACCTCTCTTTGAATTTTTTTTTGTTTTGTTTTAAAAACTGTGCTATTATGGCCAATATATTGTTTAAGGAATAACAACTTATAAACAGCTCTTTTAATATCCATTTGGGTAGCTCTTATTTATTCGTCTGTAAGTACAGTATAATTGGCGAGCCTCATGAAAGGACGAAAATGTCTTACCTACCAAACATAAAAGCTTTTACTTATCTGAGAATGAACTTTTAAATTTGAAATAATTAACTATGATGCTATGAAAGTCCCTGTGTTATTATAAAAATTGCTTGCCTTCAAACGCTGATGACAGCACATATCTGTGCTCCACAAGCTCTTAGCCCAATATATTTTTTGATTGCGACATTTCTACAATAGGTTCTGTTCAATGCAACCACATTCAGGTATGATTTATGCAAGCTAATCTCCCAGTCCTCTTAGAAACTGTGTAATGAGGTAGGAATAAATACATTTTCCAAGTAACTTTTTCATTAATCCCCGTAGAAGTGCATATTCCACAGAAGTAACTAGAAGTCTTGGGTCATAATACAATTTGAAAAACAGACAGAACTGATTTATATTTTCTTTTACAATAGATTTAATAAAATGTATACTAACGACAGCTCTAAAAGAGAAAAGTGAAAAGCCTATTTCACACAATAGACTGCTTCACAAACACTTATTCTTCCTGCTCAACCCAATCTCTGGTCTAACTGGGGCTGGAATTTTTAAGCAGTATTTGGGAGAAGTCAAAGCTTCTCTCTCACACACAATAAATATGAATTTATTAGTAACATTTTGGGGTCCATGGGCAAATTTCAAAATTTGGTAAGCTGTTGCACGTTTTGCCACAAAATGCCTACCGTCGGTTATGTTTAGTCACAACATGGCGACCTTGGGATAGTCACAAAAGAAGACTTGCCCAAGAAACTTTTGCAAGGCAAAAGTTGGATCCGAGATTGAGATGTCAAGCCATGTATTTGACCCAAGATACCACCCAATTTCCCTGAAGAAAAACGATGATGTAAGGAAATGCACCCACAAAACAAAACACCTCCCTCCAGAAAAACAACAACACAAACACAATTTTTAAAGGATTTAAAGGATTGAATCCTGTTGCCTAATTAACACTAGGATACCTTTTGGTCAAAGATTTCTAAACAATTAATATAATTGATTAATCAACTGAAAGTTGCAGTCGTGTTTTTCTAAATGATTCCCCCCCCCTTGGTGAACAAAGTGTGCACACTCCTCCCCATGAACATCCATGCCCTTTGAAAATAGAAGACAGTACAGTGGTACCTCTGGTTACGAACTGAATTAGTTCCGGAGGTCCGTTCTTAAGCTGAAACCGTTCTTATCCTGAGGCGCGCTTTCGCTAATGGGGTCTCCCGCTGTGCATGAGCCTTTCACACGCAATTTCCGTGCGCATGGCGGCGCGCATAGATGCAGCGGCTGCTCAGTGCTCTCCCTTATTTTTAAGTGTTTCGTATGGCTTTTACTGCTGTTAAATGAACTTTTTTTAAAATTATTTAATTATTATTATTATTATTATTATTATTATTATTATTATTTTAAATCCAATTTCGTTGTACTTGTACAATGACAATAAAGATATATACATACACATACATATACATATACATCCTAGGGCAAAGTTTGCAACCAGGAGCAGCTACTTCCAGGTTAGCGGCGCTCGTAACCTGAAGCATTCGTAACCAGAAGCGTTTGTAACCCGAGGTACCACCGTCTAAAACAGGGGTAGGCAACCTAAGGCCCATGGGCCGGATGCGACCCAATCACCTTCTCAATCCGGCCCGCGGATGGTCCAGGAATCAGCATGTTTTTACATGAGTAGAATGTGTGCTTTTATTTAAAATGCATCTCTGGGTTATTTGTGGGGCATAGGAATTCGTTCAAAATATAGTCCGGCCCACCACGTCTGAGGGACAGTGGACCTGCCCATGGCTGAAGAAGGTTGCTGACCCCTGGTCTAAAATGTATGTTATCAGCTTAGGTTATATATATATATATATATATATATATATATATATATATATATATAAAAGAAGATACTGTACAACTTTTATAGTATGTGAAGAAGTAGCCAGACAATGGGATTGATAATGGGTGGACTATAAACAGAATATATAAATGTGCCTCCATTTTTAATTACAGAAGAATTGGGTGCCTTGGTTAGATGTTCGGGAAACACTATTAGGTAAAAGAAGAGAAAAGCCACAAAAAACACCAACACCCAGCAAGGTTTTTCCCTTTCTACATTAAGCCTTTAAAATTGCAATGTTTGATAGGGGTAAAAAAAAACCTTGCAGTTCTTCTGTGCTTCCTGCTGTTCTACATAAATTATCAATCTTAGCCTGCTATAGTCATTAGTTGGAAAGATGACATGAATCAGGATTTTGTTATTTTTGTGCCAATACTCTGTGAATGAGACGTTGACCTTTTTATAAACGGTAAAAGATAAACATCAAAGACATCACTTTGCCAAGGTTCTCTCTGCCCAGCAAGAGTCTGTGATGTTTTGCTTCACTTCCTGAGGCACTCGACAGAAGCACTCAACACACACATACAACGGGCACATGCTATATTGTATTTATTTATTTTTATTTTGCTTTGGGGCTCGTCCTCTTTGATGACAATCTTTATTTTATTTTCATTTTTTTTTTTTGCATTACCTCCACAAATAGCTTTTCCTCCTCTCTGTTAATCTTCACACGGTGAAGCTGCCCATCGGCCATACTTTTGAAATTGATGCTGAAGATGTCAGGGGCTTGATGGCTATCCAGCTTGTACCTGATCTGTAAACTTCCTGAAGGAATTGGGAAAATGATATTTTAGTTTCATGACTGGTATATAAAAAACGCCTAGTTTTCAATGCTCATGACCGGTGTATATACAAAATACCTGGTTTCCAGTTTACATAAATGCTTTTGAAAAATGATTGTGGTAGAATATTTTATTTACTTACCCAAGGAATATTTTAAATAACAAGGAGACAGAGAAGATAGAAAATATGGAAACTACCCTTCATGTTTAACTCTGTCATGTTAGCTCTACTTAAAGGTAAAGGGACCCCTGACCATTAGGTCCAGTCGTGACCGATACTGGGGTTGCGGCGCTCATCTCGCTTTACTGGCAGAGGGAGCCAGCATACAGCTTCCAGGTCATGTGGCCAGCATGACTAAGCCGCTTCTGGTGAACCGTCCCGTCAGAGTGGTACCTATTTATCTACTTGCACTTTGACGTGCTTTCGAACTGCTAGGTTGGCAGGAGCAGGGACCGAGCAACGGGAGCTCACCCCGTCACTGGGATTCGAACCGCCGACCTTCTGATCTGCAAGCCCTAGGCTCTGTAGTTTAACCCACAGAGCCACCCATGTCCCTAGCTCTACTTAGAGTAGGCCTATTGAAATAAATGCACATAACTAACTTGGTTTTATTCATTTAAACTCTGATTATGTTAGGTGGATACAACCCATAATTATCCAGAGGGTTCATGAATATGAATACAATCCAAAACACAGTGTAAAAGCCCAGAGCTGCAGCATAGTTTATAAAAATTGGACTGCCCTGCTCTCTCGAAAAGGCAGTCCACAGGGAAAATCATAAGGCCACAATCTATCAAGCACTGCTTTGCTCTGTCCATAGGACAGTGGGTAGCGTCCCAGACTATGAGCTGGGACACCCAGTATTAAAACCCACTCAGTGATGAAGCTCATCGGATATTTTCGGGCCAGTCACTGTCTCTCTCAGCCTATTTGTACTTCACAGGCTTGCTGTGAGAATAAAATGGGGAGGGGAAATACCATGTGCACTATCTAGAGTTTATTGGAAGAAAGGTTGATGAGCAATGTAATACCTAAATAAATTACAAACATAACTCAAAATACAAGAAGGGCCTCAGCTGCACGACAGAGAGTATGCTTTGCGTGCAGAACATGTGAGGCTCAATCCCAGCATCTCCTTTCAGAAAGCCTTGGAAAGAACCCAGAATGATAACTTGGAAATGTGCCCTGGATGGCGTCAGGGTGCATGGATTAGCATCCAGCAGTGGCGTCCACTGAAATTTTTCGTAGGGGAACAATCAATCAACTTTCTTTCAGCTTTAAACTCATAACACAAGACAACACAAGAACAGCAGTTACACTCACACAATTGAATTTAAAATTATTGGCAATAAAATTAGTGGTAATCAAGACTTAATAAGTATACAAGATAGTATAAATATTAATTCCAAACATTACAATTTCCAACCAACAGTCCATTACGTCTCTTGTATGTCAGAACGGAAGTTAAAAATTTTGCCATTTGTAGGGTTACAAACTGGTCAGTGTCTTGCAATAAAAAAGCAAGAAGGAAGTCAACCGGGTGTCCAGACAGTTTTTGGGTTATTGGTTGCACTAAATTCTTCCGGGCAGCATCATATAGAGGGCAGTTAAACACCATATGGTGGAGAGATTCTATCGACCTGTTATCACAAGAACATAAAATCAAAATTTGACCCCCAGAAAATCTATGGAAAAGGGAATTCGACGGGAATACATTAAAACGCGCTTTAATAAAAGCAAAGTGGTGACTGGCAATAGAGAGAGATGATAGGTAGGCTGGCGCATGGACTGGCGGAGCAATGCCCAAGTGCCTCGGAGAGCATGTATGTACCCCCACCAAGCATAAGATTACGTTGCCACTCTATATCATCCAATCTTTGGTCAATAATTTTTTTGGCTGTGATAAAATCGTAATTCAGGACTTCCAAGGGCGAAATTCCAATAGATAAAAGCTTAGCATGAATCGTACTGGCCCATGGGCTCATCCCGCCAAAGGCATTGGGCTAGATAATAATTAGATAATCTTAGCTAAAGTGTTAGCCAATAGCTAAAAACACATTTCCACAGTAAAGTTACTAGGGAGGGCATCCTCAGTTCAACACGAGTAGCCGCATTACTCATGCAGTTTGGGACTTTCAGTAGTCGGCGTAAGAATTGATTTTGAATGACCTCAAGAGGAGAGAGATTTGCCAGGGCAGCCTAAATTAGGGCTGCATAAGCAAGTGGAGCCATTGCCCTAGCTTTAAACACCTTCAACCCCGAGGGTACATGCAAGGCGCCGTCCGTAAAATAAAATCGTAGGGGAACAGTTAAGGCCACAGGTGCCAGCTTGAGAGGGTCATGTCGTGCATGTTTGAGCATCATGCCTCCATCCCTAAGCCAGGCAGAAGCTTCCAGCTTTGGGGAGGAGGCGCCAAGCCTCTGACAGGATGCTGCAGCCCTCCTACCCGCTTCCCAAAAGCTGTGGGCTTTGGGAAGGTGGTGGAAAGGCTCTTGGACCCTTTTGGAGCATTGCACCTCCCTCCCTAAGCCATAGCTGTCAACTTTGGGATTTGAAAATAAGGGATTTTTTCCAAACTTTCGGATTTGAAAATAAGGGATGCCGCGAGGGCGGTGCAATGGCACCAAGTAGCCTCGCCACCCTGCGCTCCAGAGGCTGTGCATGAACGGGTGAGCGAAAGAGCGAGCACGTAAATGGCAGGCAGGCTGTCTGTCTGGTTGGGCGTGAGGGTCTGGCTGCACAAGGCATGCAAGCTCCGCCCCCCGTCAGTCTCAGACTCCTTATTGGCAGCCGAGCAACGCAGCTGAGGAGCCTCCCTGGCCGGCAGGGAGGGAGAGGAGCTGCTTCCTTTGAAATCTGGGAAATTTAAGGGATATCAACAATCCGGGATAGCAGCGGGAAATGGCATTGGAATAAGGGAGTTTCCCGCAAAAAAAGGGAGGGTTGACAGCTATGCCCTAAGCTGGGCTGAAGCTTCTGTAATTTACCAGGAACATTTAGCCAAGTCTCCCTAGCCAACTGACCACATGCCACTGGCCCCCAGAAACATCTGTTCAGCCATCGGGTTATCATTAACATACAGGTCTTCCTACTCAACTGCAGATACGAGTGTAAGAAGAAAGAGAGAAGCCACTCTCCTCACTGTCATTTCTGTTGATAATGCAGACAGGAAATGGATGGAGAGGAAGCGTGCTACTTAAAAAAACTAAGTTTCATGGTAATGTTAACTTTGCCAAAGCATTCATAATGACGTACTCACCATTTTTGGCAAGAATAATCGAAAGGTAATCTTTATAGAAGGAGCTGACATAAAGAAGTAAGCTTGGGATCCGCGTCGTTCGAAAGGCAAAAGTGATTGCTTCTCTGTTCAGCGTCATATCCGGATGGAAAGACGCAGCGTGAGAACTGGAGTTCTTAGCCAAGCTGTAAGATTCCTGAAAGTTGTACACAACTGAAGAGCCCGCTCCGAAATATGCAGAGATCTCTGAAACAATGCGCAAATTGTGTGTTTTGTTAGTATAATCCAGAAATAAACGAAGGTTGTCATTCCTTTTTAAAGGGGAAACAATAAAACACAACATTAATTACATTTCCAAGAGAAAGAAAAATTAGAATAGCAATTGTTCTGCACAGTAATTTGAAACATTAGCTATGATTGTCAGGGCCTATTCTTAGCAGCCACTCAGCATACAGTGGTTGAATGCCAATTCCCTCCCCCTGCCCATTTCCAGCTCCATCAAGTAGTGACAAAGTAGCTGTGAATACGGCTTTTGGCACACCACCCATAAATGCAACTTTCTGAGTGCTTTGGCAAGTCAAGCCAAACGAACACTGTACCCAATTTTATTTCCCAAAGCAGCAAATTCATGTTTCTAATTGCCTTTCTCAAAAACAACAAGTTAAATTATTTCTTTCCATGTGTTGGCTCTACACTGAGGGAAGAGTAGAACCATCCCTACCAGCTTGCTCCTGACGTTTTGTGCCCTCAGGCACCCATCCACTGTCCTTGTCTTTAGCACAATATTTGTACAGAGGAGCCTACACAGGTACAACTTGTTCTCATTGTAATGAGTGTAAAAGTTTGTTAAGTATGCATTCCCATTCCCATTCCATTACTTGATTTCTACTGAAGGACATTGATAATATGGAAGTTTAAATGATCAGATCAAATGCTGACATCTTCAAACCATAGATGTCAACCCTCCCTGTTTTGGCGGGAAACTCCCTTATTCCAATGCCGTTTCCTGCTGCTATCCCGGATTGTTGATATCCCTTAAATTTCCCAGATTTCAAAGGAAGCAGCTCCTCTCCCTCCCTTCCGGCCAGGGAGGCTCCCCAGCTGCGTTGCTCGGCTGCCAACAAGGAGTCTGAGACCAACTGGGGGCGGAGCTTGCATGCCTTGTGCAGCCAGACCCTCACGCCCAACCAGACAGACAGCCTGCCTGCCGTCTATGCTCTCGCTCTTTCGCTCACCCGTTCACGCGCAGCCTCTGGAGCGCAGGGTGGCGAGGCTACTTGGTGCCATTGCACCGCCCTCGCGGCATCCCTTATTTTCAAACCCAAAAGTTTTTAAAAATCCCTTATTTTCAAATCCGAAAGTTGACAGCTATGCTTCAAACTTAAACAAAGTGGTTCACAATGTTCATACTAATCCTGGCCAACTTTAAGTCTAATTGGAGGCACATCTAACTACTGTAAATTGAGTTCTAAACTGCGGATAAAACATGCAAAGAAATGGCATTGAGAAATAAATTTGTCCCTCATATAGTGACATGAGGGTGTAGGGAGCGGGTGGCGCTGTGGTCTAAACCACTGGGCCTCTTGGGCTTGCTAAGGTTGATGGTTCGAATCCCCGTGACGAGGTGAGCTCCCGTTGCTCTGTTCCAGCTTCTGCCAACCTAGCAGTTCAAAAGCATGCCAGTGCAAGTAGATAAATAGGTACCACTGCAGTGGGAAAGTAAACAGTGTTTCCATGCGCTTTAGTTTCTGACACAATGTCCCATTGCACCTTAAGTGGTTTAGTCATGCTGGTCACATGACCCGGAAAGCTGTCTGTGGACAAAAGCCGGCTCCCTCGGCCTGGAGAGAGATGAGTGCTGCAACCCCATAGTCGCCTTTGGCTGGACTTAACCATCCAGGGGTCCTTTATAAATGAGGGTATACATAATAAATGAGGGTATACATTGGTCATGCCCACCACCTTGGAGTGGTAGTTGTATATCAGTGCAACCCTTGGGCAATAGAAGGTTAACCAACCCTGGTATTAAAAACATATAAATAAAGCCATACATTAGTAATGTAGCAATTTAAGAAGTTTAAAAAATGCCAAAAAATCATAAAACTTAGGCATTAACATTTTGAGTTTGATATTTTATAGAAAAGAAATTTACAATTGATGCTTGCCTTTCTTACAGAATGGCCCAGTGTAAGCAGAGAAAGTGCAGTCGCAAGAGAATCCATTGTATTTCTCTTTGCATTTTCCTCCATTGTGACATAAGTTACCGTAGCTGCTACAATGTCCGGGGCAACCTGGTTTTACACCTGGGGTTACTTTTGCTCTCTCTTCCAAGTCAAGTGCTCCTCCATTTAGCTGTAAAGAACGAATACACCCCAGAAATCCTTTCTGCCTGGATGCTGTCCCACCTGCAGTGGAAATAAATTCATTTAAGCTTTTTTTTTTTTTTTTTTAGGAAATTGAAGTGACTTGATGTGCAATAACCTTCACATCTCAAAACATTCCATTCTGGCATGTGAGCATATCTAAAAACATTGACAAATAACTGCTACTCCTGTGCATATATTGAGAGTTTATTGGGCACTTGTCAAACCCCCGAAACAGTTTATGAAAGACTGGGGTTTTGGACAGTAGCAGAGAGCAAGCAAGAGCATGTACTGGAATTATCTGAGAGCAAGGGAATATATAAATGTTAGAAACTTATTTCTTATTCCCTCTTCTGGATTTCATACTTTTTCCTTGAGCTTGTTGTGTGTGCTTTAAATACTTCCATAAGTACCAACTGGTAAATATACCATAGACCTGAATTTAGGAAATCATAATCTGCAATCACCGTAGGATGTTCAGAAGCACAGAACAAGAATATTGCCAGTCGTTATTATTAATATGTTCGGTTATTATTAGCAGTATATTATCAGCCCATCAATGAAAACACAAGAACAGATACTAAGCTGTTTCATTTATAATGATCTGAAGGAACAATTATACTATAACAAAATGGAATGGAAAATTTGATTCCATTGCTATCGCAATGAATTGGATTCCTACTTCCTCTGAGAGCCAGTGTGGCGTAGTGGTTAAGAGCAGTGGACTCGTAATCTGGTGAACCAGGTTCGATTCCCTGCTCCTCCACATGCAGCTGCTGGGTGACCTTGGGCTAGTCACACTTCTCTGAAGTCTCTCAGCCCCACTCACCTCACAGAGTGTTTGTTGTGGGGGAGGAAGGGAAAGGAGAATGTTAGCCGCTTTGAGACTCCTTCGGGTAGTGATAAAGCGGGATATCAAATCCAAACTCTTCTTCTCTTCTGTTGAGAAGAATGGGGAACTCTTTCTGAATGGAAGATCCTGAATATTGTACCGATTGCTACATAGAATCATAGAATGGATATTGTTGTTGTTGTTGTTGTTGTTGTTGTTGTTGTTAAATGCCTTTTCACCAGATTGAGACTCAGTATTAATTAACAGTAATAGTGACAGTCACAAAGTGGAAGGCTGGGTTTAGAAATAAAACAATTCCTAAGACATGCTCAGTCAAACCTACATGCTATCAACATTTTAGTTGGGCTTGTAACTTATTTATTTACTTAGTTAAATTGAATTCAATATCAAATAACTTAAAGCATCAGATAGAATGTTATAAGATATCAAAATATTACAGATGAAGGCCAAGTGCAAAAAATACATCATTAAGAGGGCATGATTAACAGGAAAACAATATATTCTCTTAACAAAAATTACAGATAAAAATCAAATACAAAAATACAACAAATCTCCAAAAAGCAGCACCATTAGCAGCTAAACAAATGACTTAGAAATCGCACACAGACCCCCACACCAATGCCCAAGAACAGATTTCCATTCGTGAGGTTTAAGGGGAAGGAAGAATTGGCGAAAATCGTAGGAATTCTGTGCCTAACCTGAGCAGAAAAAAATACTGTGAAGTGTTTCCTTCCGAGCAACTTAATTAATGAAAATAGCTAAATGCATGTGCATGCTATGAGGTATAACAAATCACTTGAAAACAAAAGAGTTCAAGCAAGTATTTAAGATATATGATCATCATCTCAGTTTCCATATGTTCCCATGGTCTAATCCTCATACTTCGAGAAATAAGCTACTAAATAACTGACATTTTTAAATAAGAAAACCAGTCCTCCATACATTTCCATTAATTTTTTTAAAGAGGTCACACCTGGTTTTGAAAGCAGGGAGAATCTGTTTGCCTCCTGTTTTCATCATAAAGATGAAAACTGCCATAGACAAAGCAAAAACTACCCCCCCCCAAGTTCTTTTAGAAGCTAAACCAAGTCCCAGATTTTCCTATTCACTACTACTGCAGTTGCCGAGCTGTTAAATTAGTTCTTCAGTGCATATGGTTCCCTACCTGGAAACTAGGATTAATCTTCCAAAGTTGGCCAAACAAGTTTACTGTATTACATCGCAAAATGGCATCTGTGCTAGGTTCAAACATAAAACATCAGCTATCAATTTATGTGCAGCCACCTTCCTTTCTCTATATACTTTTAAGATTAATTAAAATTTAAATAATTCAAAAAGAAAAAGGAGGATATTATGGGAAGTTAGCACAATAAGAACAGGCTAATTTGCCCATTGGGACCCAGGTGGCGCTGTGGGTTAAACCACTGAGCCTAGGGTGTGCTGATCAGAAGGTCGGCGGTTCGAATCCCTGCGACGGGGTGAGCTCCCGTTGCTCGGTCCCAGCTCCTGCCAACCTAGCAGTTTGAAAGCACGTCAAAGTGCAAGTAGATGAATAGGTACCGCTCTGGCAGGAAGGTAAACGGTGTTTCCGTGCGCTGCTCTGGTTCGCCAGAAGCAGCTTAGTCATACTGGCCACATGACCCGGAAGCTGTACGCCGGCTCTCGGCCAATAAAGCGAGATGAGCGCCGCAACCCCAGAGTCAGACACGACTGGACCTAATGGTCAGGGGTCCCTTTACCTTTACCTTTTAATTTGCCCATCAACTAGTAAAGGGGTTTCAGAGCTACATTCCTTTTGTTAGGACAGGAAGGATTGGAGACTAGTGAGTGGATCTGCTTTGCATGGCGAGGCCCCGGACCCCCTAGCTCCCTCCGAAATAAATACACAAACACAATTATACCTCGGGTTATAAACGCTTCGGGTTACAAACACTTCGGGCTACAAACTCCACTAACCTGGATTCTTGGGGAAGATGGAGGACTATCAACACCCTCCCTTCTGACCTCTGTATCTGACTGGTCTGTTTTTACGATTTTCTACTGTTTTATCTCGTGTTTATATTTTATTTTTGTTTTATTTTTATCTGCCTATCCTAGTTTAGCTTTAAGCTTTAAATCTTAGTCATTAGTTTCAAGGGAGTTGTTTTAATCCATTCTAATCTTCACCCGAGAGAGCGTCTGGGCCCAGCGGTAATTGAAGGAGGAAATTCCCAAAGCTGTGACCGCTTCATCGTTATCTCCCCAGCAAGTACTCCCTGCTTTACTGTTCTTTGATATTCTTACCAACTTGATTGCAAACAAACAAATAATGGTGACGACCCGGAGTGGCTGTAAAACCTCAAGTTTCCCTCGGAGTAACCTAAGATCCTTCTCCAAAAGAATTACTCTAAAAGAAGTGCAAACTCCGCTAACCTGGAAGTAGTACCTCGGTTTAAGAACTTTGCCCAGGATGAGAACGGAAATTGCGCTGTGGCGGCGCGGCGGCAGCGGGAGGGCCCATTAGCGAAAGTGCACCTCAGGTTAAGAATGGTTTCGGGTTAAGAACGGAACTCCAGAACGAATTAAGTTCATAACCCGAGGTACCACTGTATTGGGTTAATGGGATAAATAAGGCCACAACTTTGTTGGTTACAGATGTGAGCAGTTTGGCTTAGGCAATTGGGTGAAGCAAGACTATAACTGACTCCTGCCTGACAGCAGGAAGTCTCTTTAAGGGTCAACCACCAGAAGGGGGGAGCCCTATGATGTACATCAATTGAGCCCTCCCCCAGGTCACCGTTGGGGTCGTGGCATGGCCCTAGTCCAGGCTTCGGGCAGGAACCACACTCCTGGATCCCTTTAACGTGGAGGGGCAGGCAGAGGCAACAACCTCCCCTCCCATAATAAGGCTTACCCAATGCCTAACCTTACAAAGGCTCACTGGGAGGACTGATCCTGAAGCTGAGGCTCCAATACTTTGGCCACCTCATAAGAAGAGAAGACTCCCTGGAAAAGACTCTGATGTTGGGAAAGATTGAGGGCACAAGGAGAAGGGGATGACAGAGGACGAGATGGTTGGACAGTGTTCTCGAAGCTACCAACATGAGTCTGACCAAACTGCAGGAGGTGGTGGAGGACAGGAGTGTCTGGCATGCTCTGGTCCATGGGGTTACGAAGAGTTGGACACAACTGAACAACTAAACAACAACAACCTTACAAAGTTGTGGGCGAAAAACCAAAGTTGTAGGTGAAAACCAAATGGCTAGTGCCAATTTTGCCAAGTGGAAAAATTCCTACCTGGTCTTGACAACCAGGCGACTGACATAAGTCATAGCAAGGCCATAGTCAAACCATACAAGAAAAGAGGGTGGGTGGACTGGGAGATCCTGGAATGGAGGCTGCCTCCCCAGCCATGCTGCGATTTAAACTGTTGTAGCCACGCCCCCAGGCAAACCAGATTGGCTAGCTGGGGGTGTGACGCGGCCAGGGATGCTGCTGATGTGGGCTGCGTTCCTCCGCCGACTACCAGGTCGCTGCGAGGACCCAGATTCCCGCCCGCAAAGCAGCCCTCCAAAAAGGGAGAGCTGACCTCTGGTCAGAAGGAGGAAAGGGTCAAAAGACAAGAAATAAGAATTCTTCGTATGCTTCTCCAGTTTATCCAGGCTTTCAGCTTAAGCCAGATTTTAATTTGGGATCCCAAATAACACCTCATGGAATACACACGTCTGAAGTGTGTGATCTGAACTTGTTTGAAGAGTCTTAGAGAGCAAGAATATGGCCACAGGGAGAACAATTTAGTGTGGCATTGCAGCTAGAATGTCAGACTTGTCATTGTGGTAAGAGATCAATATGTTTAGGAGTTATCAAAATGTAAGTATTTATTGAACTGAATAACAGTTGAACAAGCAAGCATTATCCAAAGCAGAAGAATTGTCAGTATTAGCATGAAAAAAATGCATTTAGTCCTGTTAAATGTATGAAACTGTAATTTGCTATTTCTTTTCTGTCAAACTTTTAAAATGCATCATTTGGAGTTTTTAAATGAAAGCAACAGTCACTTTGCATCAGTCTTTCTCCAAAGAATTTGAAGAAGTAATTGCATAGCAGCTGCAGAGGCGATAACGGATCATGTTTCAGTTTACTTCCAGTGTCCCAAAGGAGAGAGCAAAAGTACAGGACCTTTCTGTACAAAGTTTAAGAAGTGAAAACCCAAAGAAGGATAATGTGCAAAGGGCATAATTCTTTATGTCAGACAGTAGAATTTCTATATCTATTTGGACACTTCTAAAATTCTAAAAGGGACCTAATTCCACAAAATCATCAGTCCATAATTTCTCTATAGAGGACTTGTCAACTGAATTAGCCGTATCATGAGGGAATAAGGTTGAACCCAAGTGGAATTTCTAGCTCTAGGGCAGTGGTGGCTAACCTTGACACTCCAGATGTTTTGGAACTACAACTCCCATCATCCCTAGCTAACAGGATCAGTGGTCAGGGATGATGGGAGTTGTAGTCCCAAAACATCTGGAGTGTCAAGGTTAGCCATCACTGAATTAGATGATCCTCAAGGTCCCTTCCAACTCTACAACTCTGTGATAATAAAACATTAAAAAGAATCTCTGCTCTATTTTTTACTTTTAGTCAATGAGGAAATCTTCAAGGTCTCTTGGGCTGCCTAAAAGAACCCTATATTGAGCTGAACTTTGAGCTAAAACTGTCCATTATTTCAATTCACATCGAACAGTCCAAACACTCCATTCTTTCTTCTAGGCCATGCATGGAATAAAAGCTCTTGCACAGTAGGCAAGACCTCATCTTTTCATTCATTCTCCTTTTTCAGGGGAGGGGGGAATTCCTTAAGAAACTCATCTGAGGGCAAAGTATTTTTGACTGGAAAAGTCTTCTGACTTTTCCCCATCATTCTCTTACTGCCTTGTGAAAGTACCCCAGGAAGTCAGTTTTCTATTCAGCTGCCTCTTAAAGCAGACAACTGGCAAGAATTGTTCTGAAGAATCTACATCAACATCTACATGGTTTTCAGAATGAGATATTATCAGGATTTCTGCCAATTTTGCTCTTCATGAGATTTGTTTATTCCTGTTTCAATTGTCATTGTACACAATGTGTACAATGTTGAATTACTTCAATTGCATCTACACATTTTGAATTGTTCCTTAAGCCATTGTAAAACATATATAAATTCTCATTTTCACACGGTTGGGATTTTGTGTCGTTGGTCATGATTCCTGTGAAAACCCTTCCCTCTGGTTTTATGCAATGCAGATTTCTATTGCACCATTTTGTAAATTACTTCTTGTTGTATATATATAAAAAAGATCTGCTTGCTTAATTATGGCAATGCGAGTGCTCTAGTTGGAGAACAGCCTTTACCAACGGTGTCATGGACTTTGAAGACTTTCGAACTCAGGATGAAAGGAAGAAAGAAGGCACACTTGGCAAACCCTCACTGTGATCAACTCCCCACTGTGGAAGGATGTGTGGATCCAGAACTGGCCTCCATAGTCACTTATGGACTCACTGTTAAAATCGTGTTCATGGAAGACGATCTTACTCAGCTACGAGTGATCGCCAAAGAAGAAGAATTCCAATAGTCTAACCTGGAGGCAAATGACACATGAATTCCTGTGGCGAAGTCTTCTTTTGTGAGATAAGAGCATTGCTGGTGTATCAGACAAAATGGGAAAATGCACTTCTCACCACTGACACCATGTGCACATCCAACAGTAGCGATGAGTCAAGGAGCACCATCAAACTATAGAAATGATCTTTCAGAGGCAATGCAGGCCTATTCATTACAGGCTGCACTTCTGCACTTGAATCAGATTATCTACCTATCACTAATTTTACAGACTTGTCTGTATTTGATTTCATTTCTTAATGTCCTCTTCAATTATTCACAACAGGTGAATACTGCCGTTTCCACTGTCTCCCCAAGATCAGATGCAGAATAATAATAATAATAATAATAATAATAATAATAATAATAATAAAATTTATTTATACCCCGCCCTTCCCAGCCAAGACCAGGCTCAGTGCGGCTAACACCCATAAAATCACAACAAAACAATCAATTAAAATGCAGGTTAAAATACGATTTAAAGTTAAAAATGCAGCCTCATTTTTAAGTAGCCCACCAATCAAACCATAAAGGAATGAAACATCAGGGTTAAACTAAAACCAACCCAAAGGCCAGGCAGAACATCTCCATCTTGCAGGCCCTGCGGAAAGATGCCAAATCCCGCAGGGCCCTGGTCTCTTGTGACAGACCGTTCCACCAAGTCGGGGCCAGTACTGAGAAGGCCCTGGCCCTAGTTGCAGCCAGCCTAGCATCCTTGTGGCTCGGGACCTCCAAAATGTTATTATTTGAGGACATTAAGGTCCTACACGGGGCATACCAGGAGAAGTGGGATGGAGCTGGGTATCACCTTATTGATGACTTCTCCCAGTTGTTTCATGTAGAAATTGAACAGCAAAGAGGACAAGATGGAAGGTTATAGAATCCCACAGACGACTAGAAAAAGGGCAAAGCAAAAGTACCTGAGCATCATCTGCTGGGTCCTATCTTGTGCAATACTGCACCTTCAATCCCTATCCCTGCAAAATGTCCCAGAAAGATATCATGGTCACAGCTGAAACATTCAGGAGAAACAAGGTCACAGTCTTCCTATCTGCCTCCTGGTTCAACCTGTCATCAACCTACATGACCAATAAAGTTTTAGGCCAAAAACCAAGCTGAAAGCTTGACTGAAAAAGAATCTAGATGATCAGTTTCTCCAACAAACCCTGGAATTTTCTTATCCCCAATGCTCATATTCCTAATGCTTATCTATTTATCACCTTACTAACAACACAAATGGCTCTCTTATATGAAACAGTTTATCGTTCCTTGTCAACGCTTAGGAAATATTTCTGGGAAAGTAGACTTACCAACAAAGAGCTGGCTATTGAGCTGCAAACGGATATGCCCATCGGATGAAGCTGTGTGAGTTCTTTGAGGGAGTTGATCTACTTGCAGTGATGCCTCTTTGATGTTTCTTTCAGCTTTCACGTAGTGCCACTGGTTGTCATTTAAGGAAGCGGGTGACTGCACTGTGATTTCATTTGGCCCATTTCCCACATCAAATGAAAATGTCACTTCAGTTGGTGCTAGAAAAAGCAAAGACAGTTTAGAATTTTGGTTTACCAATGCCACATCGAAAATGTGCGGAAAGCATGGTATAAACTTATTTTCTTCATGGTGTGGAAGAATGGCAAGATTAATTTCCTTTGTTAAAAATAATGACTTCAGCTCTTCCACTGTAAGTTATATATTAGCTGCAGGAAACTAATTTATTGGGGGGGGGACAGATATTAAAGCTAGGTGTAACTTTATACCACAAATACTTGCAATATAGACACTGAATATACAAATGTAATAAGCCTTCAGTAAGAAAGTGGAAAATAGCCTAATGATTTGTCTAATTGCTTGTTAAAGGATTGTTTCAGCAAGTAGTAAAACTGATTTTATGTCATACAGATTAAGAAGCCAATCCATCTAGTGCAATCTCAATAGTATAGAGTACTAGTCAATGCATTTTACATTGCCTACTAATATAGGCATGGAAAATATTTGTTTAAATATTAATATTAAAATAACTTTTAAAAAAGTTTATTTTTGGATAATCTGAATAAAGAGTGTACATAAAGCCATACCATAAACACAATATCAACAGTTTAATTCAGAAATCAGCTAATTGTTGTAGAAGGATGTATTCTTAATTGCCCGCATAGGACTGGTGGAATAGAAAAGCTTTCAGCAGGTATTAAAAAGTTGGAACCCAAGGTATATGCTTGTCAGAATATTCCACAATGCTTTGCTGATGGCATTAAAGGCTCAGTTTCTTCTGTTTTCAAATGAATCTTGCCAACTTATCCCCACTTCTGAACTCAGGGCAGGGTTAGGATTAGGGGCAACTTCATCCCAGTCCAATCCCTATCAGAACACTTGGCAGAACTGATTTGTCTGAAATAGAAGTGACTGAAACTTTTAAGAAGATACAAATGCTGAACCAGATGAAAAATTAAAATAGAGTTAGTAAAGAGATAAAAAGAATAAAAATAAAGAAAGTACAACTGTGCAATAGATCAGGTAAATGGCATCAAATACAGCGAGACTAATTGGGAGTCTTTTTATTTAATACCAAGAATGTTTTAAACTTTGGAAAGTATGTAACATTTTCTTTTTCTTTCTTGTTTTTGTTGTTCTTGATACTTTTGTTACTTTTGTTTTTGTTTCACTTGTCATTTTGTAAATGTCTTTTAAACAATAAAGATTAATATTTAAAAAAAGAAGAAGATACAAATGCTGTTAAATTCAAGAAGCAATAAAGATGAGAGATTTTCAAAGTCCGTCTCACTATAGAATCTCTTCAGAGCTCTATCTTGTGGTTGTGTGGAGGGATTCTCTTCCTTTAAATTCCTGGGAGTTTACCTTAGTGAAGACCTTATATTGGAAAAACAATATAACTCAGGTGGTTAGGAAGGCCCAACAGAGACTCCATTTCCTCAGGGTCTTGCAAAAGAACAACGTTAAACAACAATTGATGACCTCCTTCTACCGGTCCACAATAGAAAGTGTCCTCTCATATTGTATCACAGTGTGGTACGTTGGCTTGACAGCCACGGAAGAAAGTCTTTACAGAGGGTGGTGAACACCACACATGATATCATGGGCTGTCCCCTGAGCCCGCTAGATGACATCGCAAGGGATCGTTGCCTTAGGAGAGCGAGAAAAATTCTCAGGGATGATTCACACCCTGGCCAGCACCTCTTTAATCTTCTACCCTCGGGCAGGAGATATAGAAGTATAATCAGTCGTACCAACAGGCTAAAAAACAGTTTCTATCCGTGGGCTGTTAGGCTGCAGAATGGAAAATAATATCGTGCAACTGACTTTCGGGGTTGGTGTGTTGTGCGACAAGCACACAGAGTGCAATGAGATTGAGTGTTTGGGGGGGGAGGCTCTGTTAATTTCATTGTACACAGCTTGTACATTGACAATAAAGGTATTATTATTATTATTATTATTATTATTATTATTATTATTATTTTATATTGACCATCCTTTTTTTGGGGGGGGGATCTGGACTCTGAAATAGGCTGGGCTCCACAGAAAAGAAATCAGTGAACATATCTTTATTTAATTTAACAGTTTGCACATCTAGCCCAATAGATGCAAACACAATGTAAGATGGGTGACACCTAATGATGTTTAGTCAGTGAAGGCTACTGTATGCACTCAGACTGAAAATGGTTTCCATGAGACATGGTAAAAGTAATCCCCTCCCCCAAAAAAGTTATTTCAAAAATCAAGCAGAAGAATATGAGCTTCATATCTGAAAGTGAAAACTCATAAGAGGTGTTACTATATAAAGCTTTAAGTTTAACCTTTCAAACATTCTGTCCAGCACTTACACTTACTTGATGGATATAACTGAAATCAATGGCATGGCATGGGGTACAAATGTGATTTATGATTCATGTTGCGCTGACTACATGGGCCAGAAAAAGTGTCCAAGTAAAAGTGATGATTGATGCCTGCTCTTCAATTAGCCAAACTCATTTTCCAATCATATCGGAAGCAGGACTCCTCTTTGAAATCAATTATTAGTTCTACAGAAATACCTTTGGCATTGCAGGGTGCCTTAAGAAAAGAACTATGGGTGGCAAAATAAATGCATTTTGTGGCCTTTTTGCTTCAGAGGTGCCTCCCAATGGGAAGGCGGGTGGAATCCAGCAAGGGAATAAAATCAGGCAAAGCTCCAAATTGGAACTATGCCTGCAAACAAACAAACAAAAAACAAACTTTGTTATATGCGAATGAATGAATCGGCTTCTCGTGAAAACCAATGAAGGATTTCATCTTTAGTATGTTCTGGGTGCTGTTCTAAAACTGGAAAAAAAGTCAAATGAAGAAATGTTTTTTTAAAACTATGACAAAAGATAAATTTAGGAATGTGCAATTATATTTTTAGGACTTGGCATATTTGGGCAGCTGCCAGGGGTCTGACATCCTGGCAGAGCCAGATTCAGGGCTCCATTCATTTCTTCTTTTTCTTTAAAATTTAGAGAAGTGTCGGCAGACTGGATCCACTGACTGCCAGGCAATCCCACCAGGACCAAGGGATGGAGGAGGTCTAACAGATGGAGGAAGGGACTTGGTGGAAGACATTCAGGGCCGTCTTAAGCCTATCTGGAGCCCTGGCGCGAAGATCTCTCCAGCGCTCCTCGCGCTCCGCCGGGCAGCGCCAGGAGCAGCTGGCAACTGGACAGCGCGGTGGGCAGGGACGCCGAACTCGCGCTCCGCCGGGCAGGATGCAGCGGCTGCCTGCAAGTCCCGGACAAAGCCCGGCAAGCAGGCGAGGCGTGGTGCTGGTGGTGGTGGTGGCGGTGCGCCTTGGAGCGCCACTGCGCGCATCTCTAGAGTGCTGGGAGCCCTTCGGCGGCACCTGGGCTGGGCGCGTTGGCGGCGTTTGCGGATCGAGATGGCTGGAGGCGAGGTCAAGGCTTGCGGGCCACCTCTCGGCCGCCAGGCCAGCGTGGGCACCATCCGGCCGGGTGCTGGATAGCTCCAGCAAGCAGCAGCTCTCCCTGCGCAATCCCGCCCATCCCGAGCTGGCTTTTCCCCGGCGGCCACCGCCCTGAAGGGCTCTCGGCTTGACCGGTTGCCATGCAAGGGGCGCCTCCGCAGCCCGAGAAGAGGTGGGCGAGGGCGGTGCTGCCGGCAGTGCTGGAGGGGGAAGGCGCCCTCCAGGCCATGGCGCCCTGGCGCCTTGCGCCAGTAGCCTCAATGGCTAAGACGTCTCTGAAGACACTTTGCCCAGGGACCTCCAAAACCAAGAAATGACCCTTCAATGAGATCATTTGCCCACGGAACCCAAATGAAAGCTTAGACAATGCAGAACGGGGAGGGAAGGCTCCTCACTTACTGATTGCTTTCCTAGGAATCCCCAGTTGGCACAGTACTGGGATCATGAAATCTGGACTGGGCAGTGACCTCACATATAGTCTGATGATAGTAGAAGCTGCGTGTTGTCAAAACAAGGAGAACAGACAATAAATGTCAGGCTTGCAGCAAAGAATAAAATGCATGGCGGCAGCACCGAGTTTGAAGGGGGCAGAAGGAGAAAGAATGACTGCAGCAAATCTAGGACAGCAGCAATTCACGTAGAGGTCAGGAAGGAAGTGGGCAGGCAAGGGATCTTGAAAGCCATTAGGCTTTTGGATGAAATCTATTAATACGCCTAGGCAGGGCATCCCTGGATTTTACACAATGGACTGTACAGCTCTACCCATTATTACTTGACCCACAAATGTGGATTGTTCTGTAAGACATTGTTAACATTAATTGGACTTCTGTGTACAGTACTGAAAAGAAAATTGCAGCCTGGAAGCAGGGGCACTGTTAGTGGGCATCTCACTATTGGATTTTGCACCAAGCTTCATCCTTTCTGTCTGCCCCCCCCCCCTGTAATAACCTAACAACCAAAGCAAAACTTTGCTCACAGAGTGGCAGGATGCACTAGAATCATGCCTATTTGGAAGTAGTTTTATTCTCAGTAGTGGTTATGCCTTGTTCATTAAATCGGGTCCTCCCTCAAAGAGGGCACGTGTTGCGGTGCGACCTGCCAACCAAACCCTGTGTTGTGGGTGGGTTCTATTGGATAGCCACAACACCCTATTGGTAGGTCCCTCGATGCTGGGTGTAATCAGACCAATGGGACGCTAGCCAAACGGATCGAGGGACCTACATAAAGCCCATGCATGACGTGTCCCTGAGCTTCCTCTTTGGGCCTGTGCATCGGAACACCTGCCCACCTCTCCCTGATTGATTGATTGATTGATTGATCACCTCTCCCTATATTTAGGGCTTGCGCTTGACCTTGCTATGCCATCGTGTGTTGTCTGTCGTTGGGACAGGGGCATGGCAGGAATTTTCCCCACATGGCAGATTGGCTGGTGCCATTTGGGTTTTGCCTGCCACGTAGCAAATCATCACAACTTGTAAGGTTGCGGATAGGCTCTGGTTCAGGTGATAGGGGTGGCAGAACGCTCTCGCCATCCCTATGCGAAGGGTATTCCGTTAAAGGAATCCAGGGACTCAATGGTTTGGTCAACATTGAGATGGGTTGTGCCCATGCCTGAGTCCAGGGGAACATCTGGGTGGTGGATTAGCCTGACCCTAGCTTTCCTCTGATCCAGGTGTTCACCCTTGGCTGACCTATGCTGGTGCCCTGGGTCAGTGCTACCTGCAAGGGTGCAGGGTGCTAGTCGAACCAGAGCCTATGCAACCACTCACTTGATGTAATCAATAAAGTTGTGGCCTAAATTCTGCCAAAAACCAAACCAAAAATTTGAGTCTTGTCTGAATTTATTTAAGGGGGAGGTTAAGATCTAAACACGCAAAAAGGATGATGGAGCAGGAGCTTAACCACATGATCCTATAAACATCTGCATGGAGTTCAGCAAGGCTTACTCTCAGGAAGTTGGTTATAGGGCAGAGACCACACGCTAAGAAGTTGACGTTTCAAAAACACCAGCATACAAGATTAAATCACAAAATAAAATGGTTTCTGTGTTAGCAACAATGTGAGGTCCATTATTAATGTCATAATGAGCTTTAAAACATTTCTATTACCGGTATATTACCATATTGAAAGATATCCTGAATTTGACATGTTAATTGTTATTTATCATTCACATCTCAAATTTTCAACCACAAAATGTTAAGTGACTCTGAACAATTAATAAGCAGTCAAACACAAATTGGTAATTTACATTCAAACATATTAGAACTGAATCCGTGATTTATTCAAATGGCCTCACACAATGACATCAAACATTCCGTCTGTTGCAGTCTGTCTTTTTAACACCAGAAATTTTGAACTTGAGCAGTGGTTTTTATTCGTAATGGATTTGAAACATGCAGAGATTTGTATGTCAAAGCAACACATCAGTATAGGTAAAGATAAAGGGACCCCTGACCATTAGGTCCAGTCGTGTCCGACTCTGGGATTGCGGCGCTCATCTCGCTTTACTGGCCGAGGGAGCCGGGGTACAGCTTCCGGATCATGTGGCCAGCATGACTAAGCCGCTTCTGGCGAACCAGAGCAGCGCACGGAAACGCCGTTTACCTTCCCGTCAGAACGGTTCCTATTTATCTACTTGCACTTTGACGTGCTTTCGAACTGCTAGGTGGGCAGGAGCTGGGACCGAGCAACGGGAGCTCACCCAGTCACAGGGATTCGAACCGCCAACCTTCTGATCAGCAAGCCCTAGGCTCTGTGGTTTAACCCACAGTGCCACCTGGGTCCCTACTACACATCAGTATAACTTGCTTTAAATCTATGGAGTGTACATACAGGATGCTTTTCATATATATATATAGATAGATATAGATATAGATATAGATATAGATATAGATATAGATATAGATATAGATATAGATATAGATATATATGTAATATGAAACCCCCGGTGGAGACTCTATAGATCAATTGGCCAAAGTATTACCATAAATGCAAAGCAGGCTGGTCACACAACAAAGCCACCCAATACCTACAGCAAAAAGAACATTACTGCAGATACATTTAACAATCATCTAAACACATTACAAATTCCCACTTTCAAGTATGGTCCTTTTAAACCCTTGCTTTGATGTACCTTTCTGGTTTGAAGCTGGTAGATTACATAAATTATGTATTTTATTGGCCGACAGGCAGACAGTTAGCACTTCTCAGCAGTGTTGGTTTGTATTCGATTTCATTTCTTTTCCTCGACAAGGCAAACATACCCCCTGCAATTTTTTAAGTTTCCTTAATCTGAACAGTAAACCAACCAGAATCAGTTCTGACCCAAACGACATAAACAGGATTGGCTATATTCCAAAATATATATATGCAGGTTTCCCTGGATTGATATTAGAAAACGACATTGATTGGTTAGGCTTCCTCAACCTCGGCCCTCCAGATGTTTTTGGCCTACAACTCCCATGATCCCTAGCAAGCAGGACCAGTGGTCAGGAATGATGGGAATTGTAGTCTCAAAACATCTGGAGGGCCGAGACTTAGGAAGCCTGGGTTATAGCAAAAAAACACAAATGATCCCATATCAACCCTGTATCAGCCCTGTATCGGAAAATTTATAATGTCTGTTGTTTTACAGTTTTTTATGTGCTGTTAGCCACCCAGAGTGGCTGGGGAAAGCCAGTCAGATGGGTGGGGTGCAAATAATAATAATAATAATAATAATAATAATAATAATAATAATAATAATAATGATAATAAATATTATTATGTCAACCTGCCTTCACCCTGCAAGGTGATGGAAAAGCCCTTCTATGCAACCCATCATTGGTGGATGTTTGGTTAGTTGGGACATGAAAGAGGTCTTTTCTGTAGCCGCATGCCAGTTGTGAGATTTAACTCCCAGAATATTAATTTATCATTTATTTGACTGCCACTTGGGGCTCATCTAGACTTCCTTTTGTGCCACGCTTTCCAGGCAGAAAGCCTCATTTTAAAGTTTGGTGGCTGAGCTTTTTTTTTTTGGGGGGGGGGGGTCCCAGGCAGAAGCCAAAAAGACAGAGCCGTGCTTGATTTCTACTTGACTCCAAGTCTGCGACTATGGGAGAGGCAATACCTTCTGGGGTCTTGAAAATTGTGAGCCCCTCCACTGCAGCCCAGGTTGCATATACAGTGGTACCTCAGGCAGGGCCGGCGCGTCCATTTAGGCGAACTAGGCAATTGCCTAGGGCGCCAAAATGGAGGGGGTGCTGGCCAGCCTGCCCCCCGCCCCCCGCCACCCCCCGGTGCCGCCCCAACCAGCAGTGGAGCAAGCAGGTTGGGGCGAAAACCGTGGCGGCGAGGGCGCCAAAATGGAGGGGGCGCTGGCCAGCCTGCCCCCCGCTGCTGCCCGCCGCCCCAACCAGCGGCGGAGCAAGCAAACCGCAGAGGCGGGAGGCACCCGACTGGGCAGGGGGCGGGGCACCGCTCCACAACGTGCGTCATACGCAATGACGTCACGTGGTCCGCCCCCTCGCCTAGGGCGCCAAAATTGCCAGCACTGGTCCTGACCTCAGGTTACAAATGCTTCAGGTTACAAAGTCCGCTAACCTGGAAGAGTTACCTCAAGTTGAGAACTTTGCCCCAGGATGAGAACGGAAATCGTGTGCCGACGGTGCAGCAGCAGCAAGAGGCCCCATTAGCGAAAACACGCCTCTAGTTAAGAACAGTTTCAGGTTAAGAACGGACCTCCGGAACGAATTAAGATTGTAACTAGAGGTATCACTGTATGTGTAAATAAACCATATATTCCCTCATTCCAAGGAAACCAAACTTTGGGTAAGCACCCAGAACACCTGGAACATTGCACCAATTGAAGATTTGGGTGCAACACTATTATTGGTATGATGCCTAAGAATACAGTTACCTATCTGCACAAGTAAGGGATGCGGGTGGCGCTGTGGGTTAAACCACAGAGCCTAGGGCTTGCCGATCAGAAGGTCGGTGGTTCGAATCCCCGCGACGGGGTGAGCTCCCGTTGCTCGGTCCCTGCTCCTGCCAACCTAGCAGTTCGAAAGCACGTCAAAGTGCAAGTAGATCAATAGGTACCACTGCACCGGGAAGGTAAATGGCGTTTCCGTGCACTGCTCTGGTTCGCCAGAAGCGGCTTAGTCATGCTGGCCACATGACCTGGAAGCTGTACACCGACTCCCTCGGCCAATAATACGAGATGAGCACCGCAACCTCAGAGTCGGACACGACTGGACCTAATGGTCAGGGGTCCCTTTACCTTTACCTTTATCTGCACAAGTAGCCTCTGGGCTGGGCTGTACTAATGTAATCATGATATAGCACAGCAAGCCCCCTGTTTCATACAAGAGATACATTTCACTGCATAATATAAAGCAAATGGGCGCATTAATTCCCCATCCCCCCAAAAAACCCTATCAAATTCTAGTTCCACAATACTCAAGTGAGCAAAGAAACCTTGGAAATGTTGAGCAGTATATTCTTCATAGAGTATGGGAAATGTTTGGGTGAATGTACAAACAACAATCTTCCCTCAAGTCTAGCTAAAAGTCCTGTGACTGCTTCCATGGGAGATGACCAGGGACAAAAGGTTATTTTTTGGGGCAGTGACTACTAAAATTGCATCGTTCTGTCCCCGCCCTCTGCAATTTATCACCATTCCAGTCAGTTAGCTATTCAGATGTCTTTTTCAGTTTCTGATTCAACTGTCTGCTTGCTATGTAACCTTCTTGATTTTGGAACATCAAGATCCCACAAGGCTCTCATTATAGCTGCTAAGGTTCCACACTGAATTACTAAAACTCAGCACAGTGTTGTTTATCGGCTTCACGACCCTCCGAAGTTACTGCATCATTGTTATTTTATGGCAGTTCACAAGAAAGGAACAGAAGGCAAAGTAATGTCACTGTTGTTTAATATGGCAAACATTGGGGAAAGGGTGAATTCATGTTCTTTGTACCATTACATTGAGGAAACAATTTGAGCTAAACTCAATCAGCCATCCTGCACTATAACTGTATAAGGATGTACTGTAGATAAGCAATTTCAGAGGCTGCAGAATGAAATTAATGTGGCTTCATTTGGGGGCTCCAAGCCATACAGCAGTGGTTCTCAACCTTGGGTCCCCAGATGTTTTTGGCCTACAACTCCCATCAAACCTAGCTAGCAAGACTAGTGGTCAGGGATGATGGGAGTTGTAGTCCAACAACATCTGGGGACCCAAGGTTGAGAAAGACTGCCATACAGCATGGGTGGTTCAAATTTTTTTTTTGCCCAATGCACACATCTCGCACATGTACAAACTGTTACAGGAATGTCCTACTCTCGAGTAGGACCCTGGCAGAGACACATGCCTGACTGCCATGTTCTCTCCCTCCTGGTCGATCGTTTGGGAGCTTCAAAAGCTTTCTTCTACCCGAACATCACAGCAACTGATACCAATAAGCATCAGCACACTTTAGGGAACAGCAGAGTTTTCGCAGTATGCGTAAACAGACCTCAGCAACTCAGCGTTTTGGCTAGTCTACTTTATTTACATATAAACACACACGGAGCACTGCAACATGGCTCCCTCTCTCTCTAGCATCAGACAGCAAAGAGAAAGGACAAAGGACAATAGTCCCACTTCACGGAACACAGTAACACAAACATCCTGTCTCCGTCACTTCCCACTCTGTGGAATGTAAACACACACCGTCATGTGATAGACAAGAATCCCATGACTGTAGACACGGGGAATGAATCTCCAACACAAACACCCACACTGCAGATACGTGCACTACAAAGATGGAGGAAATAGCAGATCCATACTTGGTAGCAGACAAACGCATACATTTAAAGCAGTATCATGGTTTTCCCCAAAGAGTCCTAGGAACTGAGAGTTGATAGTAGATGCTTATTTCCCCTCAGAGAGTTCAGGGGCAGACTTTGACAATCTTTCATGATATAGTGCCCTATGCAAGACCAAAGTTGGTGTCCCCAAATGGATCTTCCCAATTATGGATCTTCTCAATTATGCTTGCCCCTCAGCTCAGCGCCCTGTGTTGGGGAAACACCAGCATTACCCTAAATCCGGCATTGTAGAGTTACCATTTCCTGAGTGATTTAACATCCAACCCTTCTTCCCAGGTAATTGTAGCTCTGTGATGGGAATAGGAGCATCTTCACCCCCATCGTTCAGCCCGGACACTGAGATCCAACACCGAGGGCCTTCTGGTGGTTCCCTCGCTGCGAGAAGCCAAGTTACAGGGAACCAGGCAGAGGGCCTTCTCGGTAGTGGCACCCGCCCTGTGGAACACCCTCCCACCAGATGTCAAAGAGAACAACAACTTCCAGATCTTTAGAAAACATCTGAAGGCAACCCTGTGTAGGGAAGCTTTTAATGTTTGACGGACTATTGTATGTTAATATTCTGTTGGAAGCCGCCCAGAGTGGCTGGGGAAACCTAGCCAGATGGGCGGGGTATAAATAATAAATTATTATTATTATTATTATTATTATTATTATTATTATTATTATTATTATTATTGGAACCCCCAACAACTCTCAGCACCCTTAACAAACTACAGCTCCCAAAATTCTTTGGGAGAAGCCATGACAGTTTACAGTGGTACAAGAGTGCTTTAAATGTATGTATTTTTGCTCCCCATGGCAAGGCTGATGGAGTAAGGTCTCCTTCTGCTCAGTGCTGCTCTGAGAAGCATATTTTTGCGCAGTTTTCGGAATCGCACCATTGCAAAGTAATGCCGAATGCATCTATCAAGACACTTGAACCAAACAACCAAATACACACACACACACACACACACACACACACACACAATTATATTAAATTGGACTTACAATGCAGTTCTATCCTTATGAAGTCTTTAATTCCCAGATTCTCTAAAAACACACCAGAAGAAGCGGTTGTCTTAAAGAAAAAGGACACATCAGCACTCAGCTCTCCATGGAAAGTGGGGAAATGAAGATATGAGGCCTCCGTGTTGAAGGAGGCTGCATTCCAAAACTCCCCTAATGGCAGAGAGAGGGAGAAAGTCAGAAAACATTGTTACATGCAGTGCATTTAGATAGAAGCAAACAGAATGCATTATTTCCCCCCTTCTCTTGCAATTTCAATCCAGATGCTCTATAAATACTGCATAAATAGGGGTCAGTGGTCTTGGACCAGGATACTTGGACCAGGATACTTCCCCTACAAGAGCCTGCCCACCTACCTGGACCACTTACAAAGCCATTGCTCAGAAATGCTCTTGCTGAGTAGGAGTGCCAACTTGGCCCCGTGACCGTATCTGATGAACTTCAATGGAGGACAGAATCTCATGTGAGCAACCCTGCAGCAATGTCATGTTTTATGCCCTTATACTGATCAAACTGCGGATATGTCTGTACCCTCCCATGTCCTAAGAACCAGGCCACCAGATTCCTCCACTGATATCTCTAGGAGTGCTTGGGATTGTTACATGAAATAGCCAATTGCTTTGTAACTAGGCTATTTCCTAGTTAGAGGGTATTTTAGAGAACACTGATCTTGCCTAACACATTTATAATAGAACACAGACCCAGGGATGATATGTTTGACACTATGCCGCACATTTAAACACACCTTGTTATTTCTGCCGCTAAACCCTTACACTTTTATCTGTCACTTTCATAAGCTCCACTGCTTTCCAATTCAAATTAGGCACTTAGCATCTTCCTGTGGATGCCAAAAACATTTTCTTGTGCTAATTCAATGTGTTTTTAAAATATAGTTTGCAAAATGAGCTAATGCTTAGAAGTTAAAAATTGTCAACACCAGGTTCCAATTATGGTTACGAACATTGTGGAATGTTTAACAAGAAGGCAAATGTAATGTAGTAGAATAATGAAACATTACTATATAGTAAAAGCTGAAACAAACTTGACTCTGTACCACTTTTTATACTTTCCAAACAACATTCAAAGGACATTTTTCTAAAAAGTATACAGGTATTCTAAAAATTCCATTGTTGTGGGAAATTCAAGCATTTTACTGATGTGCGCTTATGTATCTTTAAACATGTACATCTGGAAAGCTTGGTTGGACCAGAGTTCCCAGACAAGCATTCAGAGGAGCTTAAATCCTCAGTACTAAATTCACATAACATTCTGCCAACTATGACAGATCATTTGCGCAAAAGCCTAGTTCTGAATGGGAATTTATTGTGCTTCTGGATGAGAGTTTATTGTGGAACTGGTGATGCACATGTGCACAAATTTTCTTAGCAGCGTTCACATGACATGTACTTTTTACATTTAATCATGGGAAACCTGATGAGCAAAAATAGACTGTTATACATCCTGAGTCACTGTTGCTGTGGAAGCTTATCAGCACTTCTTGGGTGGGGGGGGGAGGGATTTGTCAAATATGCAGCGATGTATCGGTGGGTAGTTTCCAATGCCATCACCTGAGGAAGACCTACAAGCATGCCTATTCCCACTAACTGGTGCTTGCTGAAAGCACTTGCAATTTCAACACCTCAGTTAAGAGCATGGGTAGGCAAACTAAGGCCCAGGGGCCGGATCTGGCCCAATCGTCTTCTAAATCTGGCCCGCGGACAGTCTGGGAATCAGCGTGTTTTTACATGAGTAGAATGTGTGCTTTTATTTAAAATGCATCCCTGGGTTATTTGTGGGGCATAGGAATTCGTTCATTTCCCCCCAAAAAACATAGTCCTGCCCTCCACAAGGTCTGTGGGACAGTGGACCGGCCCCCTGCTGAAAATGTTTGCTGACCCCTGGTTAAGACGAAATGTTTATTAAAATCTACATCGGTGCTTTTGTCTTGCACAAGTCTTTCACAAGACTTCCTTTTCACTTTTGTGCAGGTCATAGTCAAGTTAATATCATTCTTGCGAAGACCTCAGTATCAAAAATTAAATAAAACAACAACAAAAAGCAGTGGTTATTGACCCAGCCACCCAAAGCACAAATCTCTATCTTTGCCCTTGGGAAACATCTTAATTGAGACTGGTAACATTTGCTATTGCACAGTTCCTGGGATTGTTTCTAAGGTATGCACACATGCCTCCAAACACATTCTGCCAAACACACAAAAACGTGACCAGCTGATAAATCAGTCTCCACGTAACATAATTATTAAATATAAGAACCAACTAAACAAATACAATTATAACAAAATGTACAGCGTAAAGTCACAAAACCAAAAATCCAAACATACATGTATGCATAAACATACTATCATAGAGCTGTAAGATCCAAATTCAAAATGTCCCGTGTTTGGCATACTGCTATATGTGACTGTGGTTTTTTGAGTGCTATATATCCAAACACATTCTGTCAAGCTGCACCCGCTGGTGTGGGTGGCAAGTGGTAAAACAAAACAACAATGAATATTCGTGACTGGAAGATAAGGAAATGTGTGGAAACTAATGGGCCAAATGGACACATGGGAAAAAATGGAACTTTGTGATATAAGGTGTCAATCTGAATTGACCCATCTACATTGTCTTTGCTATTATAAAATTCTCTAGAGATTGTGAGCATGTGTGCATGTTTGTGCATGACTGATCGGGAAGAAAGAGGAAGGGTGAGGATGGGAACAAGAATAATTAAACTGAAATTTAAACATCTCTGAGTGCTTATTAGGGAACCTGTTGAGAAAGCTGTGAGCAGCAGTTCCTCTCCACTAGTTGCATCCATCAAACTGGTAAGAGCTGTAGTTCTTATTTATTCTAAAAATGTGGACTCTTGGACTTCTTGGTACAGCTACAGTGATCCATGGCCACAGTGATCCATGTGACGGTCACCTCCAGGCTTGATTATTGTAACTCGCTCTACGCGGGGCTGCCCTTGAAGCTGACCCAGAAACTCCAGTGGGTGCAGAATGCCGCGGCGAGGCTCCTTACAGGGTCCTTGCCGTGGGACCACATTCATCCAGTGCTTTACCAGCTGCACTGGCTCCCGGTGGAGTACAGGATCAGGTTTAAGGTGCTGGTTTTGACCTTTAAAGCCCTATGCAGCCTAGGACCCTCGTACCTATGGGACCACCTCTCCTGGCATGCCCCGCAGAGGACCTTAAGGTCCACAAATAACAACATTTTGGAGGTCCCAAGCCACAAGGTTGTTAGACTGGTCTCAACTAGGACCAGGGCCTTTTCAGTACTGGCCCCAACTTGGTGGAACACTCTGTCACAAGAGACCAGGGCCCTGCGGGATTTGACATCTTTCCGCAGGGCCTGCAAGACAGAGCTGTTCCGCCTGGCCTTCGGGTTGGACTCATCCTGATGTTTTTTTCCCTCCCCTTATGGTTTTGATTTTGGGCGATAAATGAAGCTGCATTTAAATTTTAAATTTCAAATTGTATTTTAACCTGTATTTTAATTAACAGTTTTTCTTTCTTTTATATTTTATTGTAATTTTTATTGGTGTTAGCCGCCCTGAAGCCCGGTTTCGGCTGGGAAGGGCGGGGTATAAATAAAATTTATTATTATTATTATTACCATGTGCTACTTTGCATCTTGCAGAAGAATACTGAATACAAAGCTGATGTGACAGTTTACTGAACATCATTAATGAAAAGCATTAACAAAGCAAGGACCTTGTGGTCTTTCTCTATTTTTCTAACACTTTTGAAAGCCATCAGCCGTTCTCTTGGAGAAGTGGATGCAAAATATGCCTTTTGTCGCACTCATAATTGCTGACGGAAAAGGAAAGTGATCCTAACCTTTTATCACCTACCATAAAGCTATTCTATAGTGTGCACTTGACATCCATAAAGAATTCATGCCAGCAGGGATACTTTGCCTGCAATCCTGACTATTATGAATTGCAGCTAAGAACACACTGCCATTCACCCCCGCCCCCTCAAAAGCTGCCTCTTTACAGAAAGATGCTCCTCTGCAAACCACTCATGTGCTCCCAGGTTTCTTGGAGACAAATTCCCAATGTTTACAGAGTAAGTAATATTTGCTTTCCCCACTAGATAAGCATACAGATGATCTGGCTGTCTGAAGGCCTTCAAGATAAACTTTCCCATAGTGCATCAATAGGCAGTTGCCTACCTGAGAGATGTCTCAGGCTGTAGACAGGCAATGATTTTTAAGAGTTGAAAGCTGTAAGATGGATGCTTCACTCTCTAAGTTGAACACACACATTTCTTTTGTCTTCCCTATCCAAGCATACTTTTGAAATGCTGTGCTATGAACAACAGCAAAAGCTGTCTGGCCTGCCTTGATACTGGCCACTATAATATTACAATAGCCGTGTTGTTGTTGTTTTTCTACACTAAAAGGGGCCAGAACGCACCTCCCTCAGAAGACCCACTCCAGAGCCCAAAGAGGATATCTTCGGGCTAGGGGTCTGGTCTCTTTATGAAACAGAGGCAGCCTCTGTCAGGCAATAATAACAGTAATAATTTCTTATTTATACCCCACCCATCTGGCTGGGTTTCCCCAGCCACTCTGGGTGGCTCCCAACAGAATAATAATACAGTGGTACCTCTGGTTATGTACTTAATTGGTTCCGGAGGTCCGTTCTTAACCTGAAAACGTTCTTAACCTGAAGCACCACTTCAGCTAATGGGGCCTCCCGCTACTGCTGCGCCGCCGCTGCCCGATTTCTGTTCTCTTCCTGAAGCAAAGTTCTTAACCCAAGGTAATATTTCTGGGTTAGCAGAGTCTGTAACCTGAAGCGTATGTAACCCGAGGTATAATAATAATAATGATGATGATGATGATGATGATGATGATGATGATGTGATAAAACATCAAACATTAAAAATCTCCCTAAACAGGGCTGCCTTCAGATGTCTTCTAAAAGTCAGATAGTTGTTTATTTCCTTGACATCTGATGGGAAGGTGTGCCACAGGGTGGGCACCACTACTGAGAAGTTCCCTGTAACCTCACTTCTTGCAATGAGGGAACCGCCAGAAGTCCCTTGGAGCTGGACCTCAGTGTCCTGGCTGAATGATGGGGGTGGAGACGCTCCTTCAGGTATACTGAGCCGAGGCCTTTAGGGCTTTCAAGGTCAGCACCAACACTTGGAATCATGCTTGGAAACGTACTGAGAGCCAATGTAGGTCTTTCAGGACTGGTGTTATATGGTCTTGGTGGTCATTCCTAGTCAGCAGTCTAGCTGCCTCAGCCTCCTTCAAATGGGAAGGCCACCTCTTTCTCCCAGGACGAAGAGGTGCCCTGCCCATGTGAAGGTGGTGATGACAGCAGCCCTGCAACAGAGCCCATTCCACTTTGAGTAGTGGACTAAATTCACGTAGGGTTTATTTTAAGACCCTTATGCTGATTATTCTAACAAAATTGGTCCCCCACCCCTCGCGGGGTCTCATAGTTAACAATAGATAAACTGCTTAGTGATATCACTTTTTAAGGAGAAATGTATAAAATGAATATAAGAAGGCCACTTAAGGCTTTCAGGCAAATCCAGCATTATTGTATGTAAGAAAATGTGTTCATGAAGAATCTTATTTGAGGTGGCTAGACTTCAGTTTTAAAAGTGCAGGAAAGGAAGTCCAATGTACTATAAATATAATACATCTAGTCTAGTAAGTAATTTGTAATTTCTATGCAACAAAACATTTGCTTTCAGGATTTCAAAGGCGCAATAAAAAGAATATTAATTAACTGTTTTTTAAGTTTTTGCAGTTTGCAAATAAAATGCAAACATAAATGGATACAAAGGAAACATAAGTCAGGAAAATTATTAGTTTTGAATACTGTCCAATTTGTTACAAAGGAGCCTTTCACTGAACCGTCTATCAACACAAAGTCATTATGATACTCGAGTGTTTGAATCACAACACAAACTTGTTTGTTTCTTATTTGCAAGAATAGTATTGCAAACGCCGTTATAAAATTAAACATAAATTTCACAACGTCCAAACACCAGAAAGCATTCAGATAATGATGGTGGCAGTGTATCAATAGAACAGCACAACGCAGCTTCGGGCAGGAGACAATTTGCAGCCCTTATGTTGCAGATCAATGGGGAAAACGTTATTGGCAAGATTTCTACCCAAGGATAATAAAGCGAAATATTAAACCCGGCACATAACATAATACTGTTAAGGAGCAAGGAAAGGAATCCAGAGATCTAAGTTTTATTTTCAAACACAGATGTCTACTATGACAGAAAGGGAACCCTTATACTTTCTATATTTCTCTTTTTAAAGTGTACATTATTCATTGCTCTAAAGCAATTTTCACCAGCCTGGTGCCTCCAGATACAACTCTCATCAGACTGCTTTCAATGGACGGTTATATATATTCCTTTTGGAATTAAAATTGTTCCAGACCCATAATGATTATTCAAAGCTTTACTGAACAGAACTTCTTCAAAACAGGCACAAAAACCATCAATGACACATCCAGAAAGTTGAAGAAAGCATATGCCTATTCAAGCAAAGGTTCTTCTTATTGAATATATAACTTAATTATGATTGGAGCTGAAATCAATGCTCTGTCTCTCCCATAGCCTGCCTCAGGCTGCATGCCAGCTAAATGGAACCACTATGCTCAATAGCAGTACATAAGATAAGATAATTTATTGTCATTGCACAAGTACAAGCACAACGCTATACAAGTGCAACGAAATTGCATGCCATCCCGTAAAAAACAGAAAGAAAGAAAAAACCAAACAAAAAACAGCACAAAACACACACACACACACACCAAAAAAGCCACACATACACACACATACACCCATCACAGCTCTCCAAGGTCATATTATCTGGTTACAGCATTTAAGATGGTTATAGCTCTTGGGTAGAAACTGTTCTTCAATCTATTTGTTCTTGAGCTAATTGTTCTATATCTTCTACCCGAAGGCAGTGGTGCAAAGAGACTATATCCTGGATGAGATGGATCCTTTAAAATGTTAACCTTTTTAAGGCAACGGGAACTGTATAGTTCTTCCAGAGATGGGAGAGGATGACCAATAATATTTTGGGCTGTGGTTATGATCTTCTGAAGTAACTTCTTCTCCCTGGCTGTGCAGCTGGAGAACCAAGCACAAATACAGTATATAAGAATGCTCTCTATGGAGCCTCGGTAGAAGGACACCAGCAGTCTCTCACTCAGATTGTTCTTCTTTAAAAGTCTGAGGAAATAAATTATCTGCTGGGCCTTCTTTACCAGAGCAGTAGTATTTGCGCTCCAAGTCGTACCCTGCTCTATAATCACTCCCAAAAACTTGAATACAGCCACCCTCTCCATCTGGTCCCCGCCGATATACAGGGGCTGAATATCCACCTTTAAACAGATGAATATCCATCTGTAAATTACAGAAATGTGGGAGCAAAAGGATAGTTTAGGATGTGCCATTTGCACATAACACAATATGTATTTTATCAAAGTTTTCTTTTTCCTTTAAATTTCTTTGGGGCCCCCAAGAGAGTGGGGCCCTAAGCTATAGCTTGTTTAGCTTATACGTAAATGTGGCATTGGTGAGGACTCTAGGAGGCATTGGAGATTCTGCCCTGGAGGAGCAAATCTAGCAGGGATTCTAAGCTCAAAGCCTTTCAGATGATTTTGAGGAAAGCATATTGCCTTTCCCAGGCTAAATTTTGCAACATTCCTCCACACACAGAGTACTAGTGCACAGTAAATGTCAGTCACGCCTCCCCAGTAAAAGCTGGCTGTTGAATCATTCACCACCGTTTTCTTTTCTTTTAAAAATACTAGCTTTCTAGCAATCTTTCTATCTAATGTATCTCTGTCTCTATAAACGGAAGGCATGGGAGCATCTAGGGTGCTTGTAAAAATGTTTACTCTCAACTAAATGAGATGATGGAAGGAGCAAACTGACTGCTACATACTATATGTTATAGTAACAGAAGATTTGCAATTTGCTCTCTTCCTGAAAGAACTCTCACACAGCTCTTCCTGTGTTGTAGATAGGCAACCAGAGGCCACCAGCTTTTTAAATTGTTCCTCACAGGTACCAAAAGTCTAAGAAAGGGGAGTCACTCAAAAGGAATCAGTGAAACAAAGGAAGGGGGGGTCCATTTCATGAAAACTTTTCACCTCAAAGCCCTGCATCAAATTCATGATTTATTTATTTTGGTGGAATCGCCGTTTTGGTGCAGCCTGGCCTTGTCTTGGTCTAGTGTCAAACTTTCAGAAATCATTTCTGAAAAGAGCTCTGCCTTCCAGTTGTCATTAATTTTAATTGCTTGTCCATACCCATTGTTCTGCTGATTTGCTGCTCTGCTGTTCTGGCAGTTTCGTTGCCCTCCAGAATTTCAGCGCAAGACATTTGCTCCGATCCAGCTCTAGCTCTGCGCAGTCGTGTGAGACCACTCACTGCTAAGATGCGGGGGGTTATTTAGCTAAGCATTTAGTTAAGGCAGCAGAGAGCATTGTTGGCTGCTCGCTCTCCACCTTAGAGCAGATTTATGCCATGAGGTGCCACAGAAAGGCACTGGACATAGTGAAAGATCCATCGCATCCTGGTCACCGTCTCTTTGAACTTTTGCCATCAGGACGGAGATACAGGACGATGACAACAAGAACAAGCCGTCTTAGAAACAGCTTCTTCTCCAGAGTGATCGCAGCCTTGAATGGGAAGCCTGGACTTTGAAGTCATCTAATCTTACCTGTTACGTTTTATCATTGTATGGTTTTAATCAGTGTGTATGGTTTTAATCAGTGTTTTTGTAGTTGTTTTGTCTTTGCGTGGAGTGCCCTATCTGGGTGGATGGAGCAGCCAAGTAATTTCGTTGTCCCCGAAGGGGATAATGACAATAAAATATATTCCTATTCTATTCTATCTAAGTCCGTATCCCACTGAAAATAATGTACAAATGGACAATATTTGCAGTTTACCCTGTTTCCCCCTTTTTAATACATAGTCATAAAGTAAGCCATGGCAGGTTTTTTTAACCTTTGTGAGAAGTAAGACGTACCCCAAAAGTAAGCCGTGGTGCCGCCATTGTTCCCGTCGCCTCCTCAGCCCCTCCTGCTTAGCGCGCAGGGAGAGGCGTGGGGGGGGGAGACGCTCTTCCTGCCCCGCTTGTTCCCCATGCGCATGGAGCCAGCGAACCAGCGAGAGGTGCGGGGGGGAAACGCGCCTCTTGCGGAGTTCTGCCCCGCCTGCTCAGCGTGCAGGGGGAGACTGTACCGTACCATACAGATGTAATAAAAATAAGACATCCCCCCAAAAATAAGCCACCCTGTGTTTTTTTGAGGAAAAAAAATTATAAGACGGTGTCTTAAAAAGGAGGAAAGACGGTAGATGTTCATCCAGGCATCCTTCTAGAAGCAAGGACTAGCTCTCCACATTACTTTCTGTGAAAGGGAGGTTATCAAATGTGCATCTCTGTCAGGAATTTGTCCTACACACGAGTAGGACCTCGGTAGGGACACATGCCCGACTGGCATGTTCCCTCCCTCCTGGACGATCGTTCGGGAGCTTCATAAGCATTCCTCAGCCCGAACATCACAGCGTCTGGTGCCTTCTGCATCAGCACACTTAGGGATCTGCAGAGTGTGCACAGTTGCATAGCAGAACCACAGCAACTCAGCATGTAGGCTAATCTACTTTATTTAGATATAAACACACAGGAAATGCTTCATCATGGCTTCCTCTCTCTCTATCATCAAGCAGCAAAGAGAAAGAACAAAGGACAATAGTCCCACTTCAGGGAACACAGTAAGACAAACATCCTGTCTTCCGTCACTTCCCACTTCCCACTCTGTGGCATGAAAACACAGTCATGTGATAGACAACAAACCCATGACTGCACAAGGGGAATGAATCTCCAACAACCTCAACCCCTATTATGCCCCAGTTAGTGAACTACATGTAACTGATCAGGCAAAAGGAATGTTGGCCAATCTGCCTCAGTAATGTGAATATGTTCCACCCGCTTCCCTCCCTGCCCCCCCCCACTTCCCAAACATGTCACCCTGGTAACCAGTTTTGCACCATTTTATAAAGTAGTGCAAAGTAATTAAAAGCTGGGAAATATTTTATTAGTTCATTAGTTGTAACTCCTTCTGGCTTTGGGGAAACATTTTTAATACATTTAATGTATTCTGCTCAAAGCACTATAAATCCTAATAGACCCACCCTCCTTATATCTGGAGTCTGCTGGTAACATTTCAACTACAACATGTGCAAAGATACCCTAACTTTTTTTTTTACACCCCTTATTATCATTCGTAAAATCCCATTTTGAAGTCGCTTCCTGTTTCCTTTTCTTTGCCAAAGTCTGCATGCGCCTCTATTGCAATAACTGCCCTGCTTTATCTCTCTGAGTTTTGTGTTATCTAACTGTCCCTTGTGCAGGAAGTCTCAAGCTGCAGTTGTGCGCAGCTTGGAAATAAGCTCTGTCAAATTATTTGGTACTTACTGAGTAAGTATGCATAAGATTGTGCTTTCCTGCAGCTATTTTTCATTCATCTTTCATGCGTAGGCTTGAACTATACAAACAACTGAGTTGTTTTCATTCAGGGATGGGGATCATTCCTGCCCCCTGCCCCATGGTGAAGTGTCATAGGCCCACAAAGGAAGTAGGGAATGGTTGGAATCAGATCCTTTGCTGGGTGGGGCCACAGTGGTCTATTATTCTTATTCTTATTCTTATTCTGCAATTTAGGATTAAAGGTAAAGGTAAAGGGACCCCTGACCATTAGGTCCAGTCGTGTCCGACTCTGGGGTTGCGGCGCTCATCTCGCTTTATTGGCCGAGAGCCGGCGTACAGCTTCCGGGTCATGTGACCAGCATGACAAAGCTGCTTCTGACGAACCAGAGCAGCGCACGGAAACGCCGTTTACCTTCCCGCCAGAGCGGTTCCTATTTATCTACTTGTACTTTGACGTGCTTTCGAACTGCTAGGTTGGCAGGAGCTGGGACCGAGCAACGGGAGCTCAACCCATCGCAGGGATTCGAACACAGTCCTTTTTCTTGCTATCTGCCAGCTCAGCCTGCACTCCTCTTTGAGCTGTCCCCCTCTCTTTCAGTAATCCCTGAAGGAGCTACAGTTTTCAATAATACTTGAACAGCATCAAACAAATGTTATTAAAATATGGAGTGCATTTTAAAATGCTAAAATAAGACCAATGACAAATTAACAAGCAGATTCCCCTACAGAAACATAAAACACATGGATTGGTATGCAGCTTAGTTTTCTTTTAAATTCAGAGTATTAGTAAGCTGTTTTCTAATATGCACTTGCAGATTATGGGAAATGCCATAACATTTGTTTGTAGTCTCCCTTTTAGGGCTGCTGAACAATGCAAATAAGATCAAGCAGGGAAGAAAGGGGAAAGAAATAAAAATGGATATCGCTGGGTCCATGAACATAGTTTGACTGCCCACCAGAGATCCTTGTTTCTGTCTGCTGCCACCACTCTCAAAAACCAAATTATATTACTCCACTAAAAAGTTTATCTCCTCGTATGACACACATTCTGTCTTCTTTTTAACACGCATAAATCCTTATTCTCATAGTTGTTCACCTAGACACTATTTGGAAGGCAGCGTGAAAGAATGTCTACTTCAATTTCTGACCCAAATACCAAAGGCTCCATTAAATGGATTGGAATGGAAAACTGCTGTAATCTCTTGGGTACAATAACCAACCCTGCTGTGTCCTTACATAATAAAAGACCTGTTTAAGGAAAACAGGAAAGCTAAATAGCGCTATAAATTATAGTGTCCTAAAACGGGCTTATGTTGTACTTTTTTATTATTAAAAAGAGCAGTTTTAGCTTTGATATTCAAAGTCCATTTATAATCTTTGATTTTATTTTAATTCAAGAGGCTGATCCATGGGCACCTTTTGGAATTTTGAGGAAGTGTTGAGCGTGACATTGCACAGTGGAGCTAAGTACAAGGAAGAGGTGGAGTCTGAGCCACAAAACACAGACCCACTCCTTGGAATCCCCGGTTTTCTGTTCCGAAAGAAGACACTTTCACAGAAGTCAACATTCTCAATTCACAGAATCCTTTCTCTCTCTGCCAGCCCACTGCATCTCCAACTTTCTTTCTCAACCCGCACCCCACAGTCAACTCATCACATCTCTCCCCGCACTTTCATCTTATGGATGCCCCATTCCCCCTTGCCCTTATGGGAGCGTTTTAGTGCATATACTATATATATATATGTCCAGTAGCACCTTAGAGACCAACTAAGTTTGTTCTGGGTATAAGCTTTTGTGTGCATGCACAGTTCTTCTGTGCCAAAAGGAGTCAGTTTTTATGCATTCAATTGCTTCATGCTGCACAAAATTAATAACTGCAATAGGTGCTCTCATAACCTTTCTTGCATGAATTGCTTATTTAATCTTTCTGGAGAAATACTGTATCAGTGCCACCTAGCTATGCTTGTTATATTATTAGGAGTAATAGGTAGACCTCCCTTGCTTGTGGTCCCTTCCCATTTCCCTTATCAAATCCTTGCCCTTGGGAATAATTGCCATTGCAAGGTGATTTACATTTTATTCTCAAAGCTTGAGTGCATGCACTGGGCTGAGAGATATATTTTTCACCAGCCACTCTCTCAGACAGAGATGACAACAACTTGGCTCACAGTTCAGAAGGAGTAGCTGATGTTTCAACCATTGGAACTATAGGTGGTGAAGCTATCTTTGCATTTAAATGCCACTTTAATTCTCTCCACCCCACTCACAAAAAGTATTTTGCTTCACCCCACTCCCCAATGCATAGCTGAACACCATTTTAAGGTGGGTAAAATAGCTGGGAAATGCTCCCTGTCAATTCAGTCCAGCTCTATTTGAAACATCGAACTTTGTAGCAAAATGTATGTTTAGCCAATGCAGGTAGGTTGTTACATTCAGACTGCTAACACGGGAACCGCAAAAAGTAAATTTAGTGTAAAAAATGAAAGGAAAAGAATGGTTAAATGTCAAGGCCTAAGAAACCGCAGCTCAAATTAAGTCCCATAAGTCCCATATGAAGTGTACGATTGCAGGTAGCAGATGTTAGTTGACATAAGTTCAAAAAAACAGAATTACTTACTATCACCCTGGCAAAGCAAAGGCCCCAGTTTGTAAGCTGCTTCAGAATTTGGCCGGTTTGTATCTGTGATGAACAGTTCTGTTACTGGTAGGTGGTCTTTATAGGATAGGAGTCCAGTGTCATTGTTCCTAGAACATGTAAAAAACAAACTTTCAGATAATGCGTTAAGCAGTTATGTGAATGGATGTCATTGCCTTTGTGTTAGTTGTGTCTAGCAAATGGCTGCATTTTTAGCAAATGTAGATGGATAGTACAGTGAAGGCATAGAATTGTTTACCAAAATGGCAACAGAGAGAGGGGGGAGGAGTTAGAACTACATGCAGTTTTACATAAATATCACATTTCTAAAGTCCAGTTTTGGCCAATAGCCTTGTCAAAGGAAATCTACATATATTGCCCCCCAGATTTATGGAGAGTTTGATGAAAGCAATGAGAACTCACATCTCTTTCATCATGGACATTAAAACATAACTGAAAAGCTGTGCCTGTGCGCAGACCTGTGTGTGTGTTCCTTGCAAGGAAGATGTCCTTTGGAGTAATCAAGTTCCACGCATAACTCAGCTCTGATGTGAAACTGACGTGCATTGAGTCAGATCATTCACCTATCTAGCTTAGTATTGTCAACACTGACTGGCGACAGCTCTCCAGAGTTTCCGAAAGGACCCTTTCCTGGCCCTACCTGGAGATAGCGAGGACTGACCTTTTAGTATGGAAACAATCAGTGTCTGGAACAAATAACAAAAATGGTCTTAATCATTATTGATACCTGAATGCCACAAGCTATTCTTTCCCCATCTTTTCCAATTGAGAATATATAGTGTTTATGTTCATTTCAGTTTCTATAAGGGTGGGAGACTCTTACATTTGCCAAGTGTTCAAATTCTTACAACAGGCAAGTGTGTGTGTGTAATATATGATTGAAGAGAAACTGAGAAACTTGCAAGAAAAGGCTTACATTTTCTACTTGCTTTGCTATCCATTTTTTATGCTTGCCATTTCAGCATTTCCTTCGAGCCTCTGCATTTCCAATCCCTCTTATCTATACGTTTTTCATTAGCAGGAGAGGATCAGTCCCCCACAATCCACTGAGTCTTTTGTGCTTGACTCAGGGCGGGATGCGGGTGACCAGTTTAAATGGTGAGTGTTGTGTTGCTGGTGGCCATTTGACTTAGGTTCTAAGCTAGCTCTGCCCTCTAGCCAATGACCTCCAAGCTAATGGACTCTGATGCCTGGCAGACAAAGACCCAGTGTTCATTTTGCCCTTTAGTCACAGTAGACCCCAGAACGGAAAAGGGGGCGAACATTTGAAGTGGCAAAAGGAACAGGAACTGCAAGGCCTCAGAAGCAGTGGCACAAAGGGGAAAGGGACAGCTTTCCTTGCATAAAATATTTTAGGAAGAATTTTGAGGTTAGCTCACAACTGTGGTCCTGTCAAGGATTGTACCAAAGAGCATCATGCCTGCGGAGCCAGGGATATCATAGTTTCATTGATTATGGTCACTTGGTCCCCAGACAAAATGACTAGGCTGAACTCCATGCTTTCCCATCCACATGAGATGTTCAAATCAGAAGTGAATCTCACAGAGTTGTTTCACACTCCAGTGACTGTGGCCCATTGATGTGACCTTACTGTCTGAAAATACTTATTCCTTTATGAGAGCTATTACTATGTGAGACTATTATAGTTCCCAAGTTTATCCGTGTGCCTAACTAAACCTTTTCTCATATATATATAAGTGTCCGAGATTTCTCCTTGTCACAGGGAACACTTTGGGGTGAAATCACAGCACGACAACAAAAAATGACCTTTAACAAAACCAAAAAAATAAAAAAGATAAAAATCTAGAGCACATTTTCAAGCTGTGTGCCTGAAGTTGGGCTTCTGAGTTCATGCTAGGAAGAAAGAATTGCTCTAATAGTAGTGAACTTTGATACTTTAAAAATAGCTGTTTCCATCTAAGTAAGGATTTAGGAACCTAATTTTTAAGACGTTGCTGCGAAAATTCTACCCTATGATTCTGAAGGCACCTCAAAACAGCATGAAAAAAAGAAATTTATATCACCCTTGGGTAGACACCAGCAGCGATCACAATGGCATTTCTCACTGATAGGAAGGGGAAGAAGTTGCCAGGAATGTGGACATGTGTTTGCAGGATTTCAATGCTTGGAGGACTTCTGGTCAATCCAGTTGACATAGACCTTTATAAAATGGCACCACCGTCTTCCCTTTCTGCCCATCAACAAGCTTATGCAACATTGTAGTATTGGCCATTTGAGAGCTGAGTGAGGATTTTTACCCCAGATTGGTGCATGTGGTGCTCTCTGCTCATATGCTAAAGTGCATGGTGATGTGGTACCGTATGTATCTGATTTGCTTAATTGGCTGCCTGTTCTTCAATAGTCAGGAAGTGTGGGCAGGAAGAGAAGTAAGTTTTGATACCTTCTGCCTTCTGCTAGTGAAAACCTGCCATGCCGTTTGCCAAAGGACCTCGCCGGAGGGCAGAGACCAGAGAGAATGACTTTGTGATTTTATTTTAAGTTTGACTTCCTATGTTAGGACCTCAGCATCGGAGGAAGACAAAGAAGAGAAAATCCACACGCTTGAAGCAAGACCCAAAAATGCCAAAGCAAATTATCTCTGGGCAAAAAGGAGCAAGAAGTTCTCTACAACTAACAAGACTTTCCTGAAGTTGGCATCACTTGGTCAATCTTCCAAGTACAAACTCTTCAGGACAAGTTCAAGAGGGGTTTTATTTGAAGTTGCAATGGGATATGGCATCACGCCTTGAAGGACTGTTTTGAAGGGACAAAATGTTGTTAATGTTTTTAGTCTGTGACATATTGATGTATTTTAATGTTTGGTGGAAGCCGCCCAGAGTGGCTGGGGGGACCCGACCAGATGGGCGGGGTAAAAATAATAAATTATTATTATTATTATTATTATTATTATTATTATTATTACTACTACTACTACTACTACTACTACTACTACTACTACTACCTTGGTAAGCACCCTAATACACTTGGAGGGTGAAAGGATTGTTAGTCCACCTACTTACCATTGTCAGCTAGCCTTTGAATCCTGGAAACTTTAGCCTATCAAATGCTGCCCAGCATGGTGTGTGTGGGCCATACCTGTCAACTTTTGGATTTGAAAATAAGGGATTTTCCAAAACTTTCGGATTTGAAAATATGGGATGCTGTGAGGGCGGTGCAATGGCACCAAGTAGCCTCGCCACCCTGCGCTCCAGAGGCTGCGCGCGAACGGGTGAGCGAAAGAGCGAGCGCGTAGACGGCAGGCAGGCTGTCTGTCTGGTTGGGCGTGAGGGTCTGGCTGCACAAGCCATGCAAGCTCCGCCCCCAGTCGGTCTCAGACTCCTTATTGGCAGCCGAGCAACACAGCTGAGGAGCCTCCCTGGCTGGCAGGGAGGGAGAGGAGCTGCTTCCTTTGAAATCCGGGAAATTTAAGGGATATCAACCATTCGGGATAGCAGTGGGAAACGGCATTGGAATAAGGGAGTTTCCCGCAAAAAAGGGAGGGTTGACAGCTATGGGGTGTGTGTGTGTGTTTGTGTGTAGCAACCAGCTGCCTCCTCAGCTTGTCCTTTGGATGAGCAGATGCGGAAGGCAAAGAGCAACATCTGATTGATCCACTGTATTTAGCCAGGCTGGCAATGCCCAGCAGGAGACTAGGGAAGCCTTGTACCCAACTGTCTCCTCTATACTTTGGTTGTGTTGTTATTTGATGCTTGTGCAGAATAAGATGAATAAAGATGGCCCTTATATCAACTGATGTCTCATGAATTAATTCTGGTAGGAAGACTGGGTGCCACATATTTTGACATTCAACACTTTAACTTGTTGCGAACAAAACAAAGAGTGGAAACAAAATCACCATTCATTTCTGTCAGCATCGCAGTTGCAGTCATGATGCGAATCGATGCAGCTTCCTTGTATTCCACAAGCACATTTCTGAACATCTGGCCTGGAACCTCCCCAGTAAGTCTGTGTCTCATTGATTTTTCCAACCCACCAGCTGAATGGAATTCCATCTAAAAGACAAGTAAGAGAAATTTGTGATTTACTGTTCCACCTGTTTTCCTTCAACTCTAAAGGGAAAAGATACCTAAATGACAAGTTGCAAAATGTGACGTTTTTTAAAAATAAAATTGGCCATACTTCTTTAAAATGCTAACATATTTTTTTTCATTTTAATGTTTCATTATCATGAACTAAATTACTTTCAAAACTTTCTGCTTATATTACTGGAAAAAAGAGAACTGGTAGTCCCTAAATCAGTCAGGCATGATATTAGAACCATTTATCTTAAGGCGGCCACTTACACAATTTGCTTTATGACAGCATATGGAGAAGGAAATGCCATCATCCCCCAAAATCTAGGTAATTTATTATGTAATGTAAAAATCAATAGAAGATCAAGAGTCTTCTAGTGAGGAAACTGCAAGTGTCTTATCTCATAAAGGTCTCATTTCGATAATAAAAGATTAGTAAGCATATACTAATATACTAATTGAGCATATGCTCAACAGAGTTGTGTACAGTGGTACCTCGGTTTAAGAACAGTCCTGTTTACGAACTACAGTGTTCGGTTTACGAGCTACGCAAAACCGGAAGTAGTGTCCCGGTTTGCGAACTTTACCTCTGTCTAAGAACGGAATCTGAACGGTGGAAGGGCACCGGTGGCGGGAGGCATCATTAGGGAAAGTGCGCCTCGGTTTAAGAACGGTTTTGGTTTAAGAACAAACTTCCAGAACAGATTAAGTTCGTAAACCGAGGTACCACTGTATAGTCATACCTCAGTTGTTGAACATAATCCATTTGGGAAGACCGTTCGACTTCTGAAATGTTCAACAACTGAGCCACGGCTTCCGATTGGTTGCAAGAGCTTCTTGAACCCAAACAGAAGCTGTGTTGGATGTTCGGGTTCCGAAAAACATTCGAAAACCGGAGCATTTACTTCCAGGTTTTCGGCGTTCGGGAGCCGAATCATACAAAAATGGAGCCGTTCAAGAACCAAGGTTTGACTTTACTTACTGGGAGAACTGCAAATGTCAAAAGTAAGATTGTCTAGCAGTTTTTTGGTTCTCAATGAACTATAAAAGGAGTCTGCTGGATCAGGCTCATTCAGTGAAGCATCCTGTTCTCACAGTGGTCTGTAGGAAACCAGCAAGCAGGATTGAAGCACAAGAAAACTCTCTCCTCCTGTGGTTCCCAGCAACTGGTTTTCAGAAGCGCGGCTTCCTCCAATTGTGACAGTAGCCAATGATTTGGTCTAATCTTCTTTTAAAGCCATCCAAGTTGATGGCCATTCCCTGCCTCCTGTGGGAGTCACTTTCAGCTATGAAGGTGTGCCATGTTAATCATTGTCGCTTTAATAACTTGCCTGGTGGCAAGAAGCGACATCGCAGAGCCAACTCTGTCCGCAGCACTGGTTACAGTACAAATGAGGGCGCCTTAATTCAACACCACTGTACATTAAGGCGAGAGAGGCTGCCAGCTAAACAGAGCGATAAATGCACAAAATATACAGAAAAGGGTAATTACCAGAGGATATGAAGCATGAAGATAATCAATCTTAAAAGGAGAAGGAAGGAAGGAAGGAAGGAAGGAAGGTGAACTTTGCAATGGATGCAGAAGTCGAGCCACACGGGGAGAATAATGCCCTATTAAATTGTATGGCAACACTTTGGTGAGTTCTGCTTTTGTTTGCGAGAAGCATTCAAGCTTCCAACAACAACCCCCCACCAAGAATCTGGAACTTATGCCTCCCTTTGCTTTCCTAACAACTGTCAGTACATATTGCAGCTCACTGTTAGACAACTCCTCTGCTACCCTGGCAGTCTCTCTGCTTGCAACATATCGACTCGCTCACATATTATTCAACCTGCCAGCCCAGCAGGTCCTCAAAAAAACAGAAACAGAAGATGAATAATGGCAAGAATGCTCTCCCATATATATATATATATATATATATATATATATATATATATATATATATATAGTGTGTGTGTGTGTGTGTGTGTGTGTGTGTGTGTTTAGCTTTACAACTAATCCTGAGTGGGATGGTGGTGGAGGAATAGGAGATCCAGATAAAAGATCTATATAATTTGCAAACAATCTCATTTTTTTTAAATCCTGCATTCATACCCAAATAAAAATGCCACAATTCAATGGTTCTGGAGTGCATCTATTATCTATGTTCTCTGCCATTTTCTTCTGACTTGGGAGAAAACTATAAAGAGTTAGGGAATATTTAAACATCTTAAAAAAAAAATAGATATCATACTGTGACTTTGGATCTTCTTTGAAATCAAGAGTATGCTATGGTTCGTCACTGATGCCTACCTGTTAGACATGCAAATAGGTGAATGGGGTGCTGAATATTTAGCAGGTATCATGAAACATTTCCCTCTTCCTTTCACACGGCCTCAGATGATGAAGTGTGCAAGTAGCAGTCCCTTTTCCGTTTATTAGGAACAAGCGAAGCTACCTCCTCACATAGAGTCAGATCATTTTTCATCTTGCTCAGTAATGGTAAGACTGACTGGCAATGACCCTCCAGGGTTTCAATGGGGGACATTGGCACTCCTATCTGCAGATGTCAGGGCATGAACAGGAGACCTTCTGCATGCAATGCAATTGCCCTATCACTGAACTATGGCACTATCTAAACACAGCAGCAGAAAACACAACATGGAAAGCACTTCGAAGCATGCATGCATGTGATCAAAGCATGCGCCAGTGGAGTTTCCAGGGATTGAATGTGGGAATTTTCGTATGCAAGGCACTCAGCTATGGCCTTTCTGTCAGGTGAACAATCGAGATCAAGGGATTTAAGTATTATATTATGTCAGGGTCTTGGGAGCAATAATAATAATAATAATAATAATAAATTTTTATTTGTACCCCGCCCATCTGGCCGGGTCTCCCCTGCCACTCTGGGCGGCTTCCAACAAATATTAAAATACATCAAAATCACAAGTTAAAAACTTCCCTAAACAGGGCTGCCTTCAGGTATTTTCTGTATGCAGGATAGTTGTTGATCACTTTAACCTCTGCTGGGAGGGCGTTCCACTGGGTGGGCGCCACTACCGAGAAGGCCTTCTGCCTGGTTCCCTGTAGCTTTGCTTCTCGCAGTGAGGGAACCGCCAGAAGGCCCTCGGTGCTGGATCTCAGTGTCCAGGCTGAACGGTGGGGATGGAGACGCTCCTTCAGGTATACAGGACCGAGGCTGTTTAGGGCTTTAAAGGTCAGCACCAACACTTTGAATTGTGCTCGGAAACGTACTGGGAGCCAATGTAGATCTCTCAGGACCGGTGTTATGTGGTCATGGCGGCCACTCCCAGTCACCAGTCTAGCTGCCGCATTCTGGATTAATTGTAGTTTCCGGGTCACCTTCAAAGGTAGCCCAACGTAGAGCGCATTGCAGTAGTCCAAGCGGGAGATAACTAGAGCAATGACTACATTCCTTTCTGGGCAAATTTCCGCGGTTCATATGCTGGCCAGGGGGTGGTGGGGGTGGTGCACAGCCAAAGGAAAAGTGGATGGACCAAAAATGTAAATTTTTCCTTTGTACAGTAGGCTAGTTTCTACACATATTCTCACATCCCTCTCTTTCCCCCTCCCAGACAAACAAGAGGCATTATCAGAGCTCATGGGCAAATTCCAGTGAGGCAAAAATATTGGGTGTGAACAGCAGGGTGAGTGACGGGCATGATCCAGGGAAAGCAAGGCCTGGAGGCCCACATTTATATAATGTTTATTGGATGGATTTTCCCCAAATTGATTTTTGAACTTTGAATTTTATTGTTATTCATGCTTTTATACTGTATTTTATGCTGCTTTTATGTTGTATTACAATTAAGTGTTTTAAATTTGTTGTTAGCCGCCCTGAGCCCGGATTTCTGAACCGGGAAGGGCAGGGTATAAATAAAACATTATTATTATTATTATTATTATTATTATTATTATTATTATTATTAGTCTCTAGGGTCTGGGGATCTATAAAAGCCCCTTTCCTGAATATTTCAGCAAAAAAGCAAATTAGCACTTTGAACAGGTTTGCTTGAACAAACCATTGGCAAAGGAGGTGGACTGGAATTTGCTTTGGATGTTGGGGTGAATATGCTTTGGCTAACAGTGCGTGCATTTCTGAGTTCTGCATTCTCAGATTACTGTGGAGTTTTCACACAAACAAAAGGATCCCGGAGGAAAGATAAGCCAAGTCTCCAGAATGTAATCCAATTTGCATGCTCATAGACCAGAGCTGTAAACTGTCCTCCTGAGGGGAAAAGGCAAGCCAACATAAGTTATCTATCTGAAAACCGGAGCTAGCTCTGCTTTGTGACACTATAGAACTGCTATGAAATTTTAACAAGCTGTACTACGTTAATTTCAATGTCAAGCCAGTCTAAAGCCATGTACAAATTGGGCAAAAACCAATGTAACATTTCTTCTGCTCTTCCCTATCACGAACAGGATAATAAACTTCTTCTTACCCTTCTGGTGAAAATTGATTATTTAACCTTGCAGATTTACTTAAAGGTAAAGGGACCCCTGACAATTAGGTCCAGTCGCAAACGACTCTGGGGTTGCGGCGCTCATCTCGCTTTATTGGCCGAGAGCTGGCGTACAGCTTCCGGGTAATGTGGCCAGCATGACTAAGCCACTTCTGGCGAACCAGAGCAGTGCATGGAAACACCGTTTACCTTCCCGCCGGAGCGGTACCTATTTATCTACTTGCACTTTGACGTGCTTTCGAACTGCTAGGTGGGCAGGAGCAGGGACCAAGCAATGGGAGCTCACCCCGTCGTGGGGATTCGAACCGCCGACCTTCTGATTGGCAAGCCCTAGGCTCTGTAGTTTAACCCACACCGCCACCCCAAAACAATGTCACTTCTCCTTGCCAGCAATGTGAATACTCCTAGTTCATTACCACCACCACTCTGAATTTGTGTTTAAATGAACCATCTGATAATAACACCTGGAATACATGTCACTATGTGTAAGGGCTCGGGGTTGTCTCCTCGAGAGTAAAGAGCCAGAAACATCCGTTCTTCTAAAGCTAATACTTTATTTACAAACTATGTACATTGGAGTGTTTAAGATTCATGTCCGCTTGAGTCGGTTCCAGAATCCGGGAGTGGCTTTCGCCGGTTCCTCCCCCAACATAGAAGCTTTGGAATTCCAAAGCGCCACCTCCGTTCCTTACGCTCCCCCCCCCTACGCATTTGGGGCGACGGAAGTAGCTGACCACTTTGCTTCTCAGACCACTCAGGTGGTGCTGAGGCTCTGTCCGCATCTCTGACCCTCAGCTCCACCGCACTGCCTGGCAGTTCCTGCTCCTCACCACTGGGGCTTTCCTTGCTATCCCCGCTGGACTCCGAGCTGCTTCCCAAGAGAGGCTGCACTTCCCTCCACACCTCCTTCCCCGTCTCAAAAGCCTTGCGTGAGGTCAGATCCCTGACACTATGACTCATGCCCAAAGAGTATACAATTATTATAGCCGCTTGTGCAACTGCTTCCACTGTTTTATGTTGCAGGATGCAGCCCTCCACCAACCTGCTCTAGAAAATTGGATAGCATTATTGTGAAGCAGGTGTGGACCAAAGGGGAGGAGAGAAAAAGAAAAAGGAGAAGTTTTGTTGCATCACTGGTGTGACATTGGCTCTCATCCCATATTTTCCCTGCTTCAAGAACTTGATAGGGCATGGAACCTGAATTCTTTTACAGCAGTTGTGCATCAAGGCTCCAGCTTTGTGTTGTTTTTTAGTTGAAATCCACCAAGTTATCTGGAAAAGCAAACCTGAAGCCTGTGCATGACGTGAGATGGGTAAGGCTATTAAAGGATTATAACAAAGCAGTGATTAGTCAGGCTTCTGCCTTGGTTGTGAATGCTAATAATCAGATGAAAGGAAAACGGTGGATTTGATGCAGCTAGTGAAAAAAGTAAACAGAGTATATAGAAATATTAGCATGTGACATCTTTTGTAGGTTCATTTGCATGCTTCTACAGGAACTGAAAGCAAATGAGGGCTTATCCACATTTCTTCTCGTCCCACTGCATTCCCCCAAGGGAAAACCACTCTTTAGCATTCAATCGGAGCAAGCAGCAATTGGGTTCTCAGTGGATTGCTGTTTGTTCCAATTCAAAGATAAAGAGGGGGTTTTCCCTGGGAAAGGAGCAAGGCAACGGGAAAAATCTCTTGGACCCATACCACGCTTTCTAGGCATGGGGAAAGTGGAAGTGTGGATGAGCCCTGAGTCGTTGCTTCTATCTAAGTTAAAAAAAATAATGGTTCGTGCTATATCTTCCTTCCTTCCTTCCTTCCTTCCTTCCTTCCTTCCTTCCTTCCTTCATTACTCATTGCCATACTCAACTGCTGTATTTGTCAGATGCACTCAATACAAATTATACAATCCTAGGGGCAAGAGGGGTAAAATTATGCAAGGGAAATTTAATGTAGTTTCATACTCTCCTTTTACTCAAGTGCTGGGAAGGGCAGGTCTGCCGAGTGAATTTCCATTAGAAGGCCGTTCCCCTTCCCAGGGGGACGGGGTTGCAGGCAGGCCATGTGCACTCCCCATGTACAGTGGGGGGGCGTGGCGAAGCCACCCAGGTCACTAGGATTTCCCGGCCGTGTCACGCCCCACGGCAGACCAATCCAGTTGACCGGGGAGCGTGGCTTACCCTATTTAAACCGCCGTGCGGCCGGGGGCTCCTTCTCCTTACCTCCTCTTCACCCCACCCCACTCCCCCCTCCCCCTCCCCCCTTCTTCTTCATATTTGTTTAAACCAATTCATAAACCAAGAACTTATACATTGGCCACTAATAATGAAACATATGTTGTAGATATCTTTCCACATTTATTATGCTATTTTTGTGATATACAAATGGCATGAGAAAACACCAGCCAAGGCCTCTTTCCACCTGCCTTGCCCCACCCTCCAGTCTCTGCTTCTCATTCTGTATTGTATTATGTTGTGCACTGTGGTTTGCTGTGTTTTATTGATTGGAGTTTAGAAATTACAAGTTGTAACTGTTAAGAGTGGATTCTATATTATTTTAATGAATGTTGAATGTTATTTTATTTGCATATTGTATATTGTATTATGCATGTTGTCTTATGTATATGATGTTAGCTGCTCTGAGCCCAGCTTTGGCTGGGGAGAAGAAGAAGAAGAGTTTGGATTTGATATCCCGCTTTATCACTACCCGAAGGAGTCTCAAAGCGGTTAACATTCTCCCTTCCCTTCCTTCCCCACAACAAACACTCTGTGAGGTGAGTGGGGCTGAGAGACTTCAGAGAAGTGTGACTAGCCCAAGGTCACCCAGCAGCTGCATGCGGAGGAGCGGGGAAGCGAACCTGGTTCACCAGATTACGAGTATACCACTCTTAACCACTACACCACACTGGCTCTCAGGCTCTCAGTGAGCATCAGGCTGGGACCTGGGAGGTCGGGGTTCAAACCCCGACTCAGGTAGGTTAGAAATGTAAAATGTAAAAATAAACAAAATGTGTATGCCACATATTCAGCAAGCAGAAGAAGAAGAAGAAGAGTTTGGATTTGATATCCCGCTTTATCACTACACGAAGGAGTCTCAAAGCAGCTAACATTCTCCTTTCACTTCCTCCCCCACAACAAACACTCTGTGAGGTGAGTGGGGCTGAGAGACTTCAGAGAAGTGTGACTAGCCCAAGGTCACCCAGCAGCTGCATGTGGAGGAGCGGAGACGCGAACCCGGTTCACCAGATTACGAGTCCACCGCTTTTAACCACTACACCACACTGGCTCTCACCACAACATCATGGGAGGGCAGGATACAAATAAAATTTATTATTATTATTATTATTATTATTATTATTAAAACTTGGTATACTTGTTTGTATAACATTATTCTTGTTTATAAAACCCAATTAGAAGAAGAAGAAGAAGAAGAAGAAGAAGAAGAACAACAACAACAACAACAACAACAACAACAACAACAACAACCTGCTTCTTTACAAGACTGGCATGTGTGCAAATGCACATGTGCAAAAAGCAAGCACAAATAGTGCAGGGTAACTTTGGTCCTACAGCCTGCTATCGTAATCCGGTCAAAATCCAGTGACGTAAAAGAGAAAGAAGAAGAAAACCAACTTCTTTACAGCCAAGGTTTTAAAAGCCACTGAAGTAACCAAATGCATCACAAACAAATGGAATCATTTCCAAACTGCAGGCAGACTATTGATCTATATGACATTTTTATAATGCTCTATTCTATTCCTGCAATGTGTGTGTTGTGTGTGTGTGTGTGTGTGTGTGTGTGTGTGTGTGTGTGTGTTTAAAATCAGTGCAACGAATCCCTCAACTGAAAAAACAAACCCAATGTTTTGGAATACTTCTCTTTTCAGCATTTCATAAACAAGATTATGTGAAAATCTACACTGACATGTTTTTAATCACAAAAAACAAGGGGGTTGTGGGTTTTTCAACATCACTATTGTGCCTCTGTTATCAAGATACAATCTATATTTACTTTACTGTTGGCAAAATTTTAAAGTCCTTTCCATGCAGGCGAGGAAGGAGCTTTGTTATAATTTCTGCTAAATGGTAGGATTAGGCGAGAAATTGAGTTTGAAAGTAGTTAATGCTTTGAATGAAGCTCATTATAAATTGACCTTGGTGCTTTTTCTGGTTCAGAAGCTATTCAGCAACTTACAGGTTGGGGATTTGTTTGCTAAATCTTTTAAAAAGTTGTTCTTTTTTTAAAAAAAAGCAAACTATAGTGGCAAGATGCCATAACCTTGGCAAGATTAAATATCTACAGTGGTTCGTTGAGTATAACACATTATGTAGCATAATAAGATTTGTCTGCGTTACTTACCTCGCTTATTTGAAAGCCGTGACTTTTTGCAGTGGTAGGCAAGCTCTTGTTCACAGTGTTCTGCATGGTTAATTGTAGCCTGGAGCTGTTCTAGGTTGGCAGCATATTTGAAAAACACAGTGTGTGGGTTCTCTCGATTAGCACTTTTGACTCTAGTTAACTCGGTGTTGTTGTGCTGTATAAATGTCCAAGTGGTGTCTTGCAAAACAGACAGAAAATAGGCAGTCACATAAACATTGAACACCCAATATACACTTAGCAGTGCATAATAAACACATCCAAAACAACTGCCTTGAATAAGGTAAAGGTAAAGGGACCCCTGACCATTTGGTCCAGTCGTGTCCGACTCTGGGGTTGCGGCGCTCATCTCGCTTTATTGGCCGAGAGCCGGCGTACAGCTTCCAGGTCATGTGGCCAGCATGACAAAGCCGCTTCTGGCGAACCAGAGCAGCGCACAGAAACGCCGTTTACCTTCCCGCCAGAGCAGTTCCTATTTATCTACTTGCACTTTGACATGCTTTCAAACTGCTAGGTGGGCAGGAGCAGGGACCGAGCAACGGAGCTCACCCCGTTGCAGGGATTCGAACTGCCGACCTTCTGATCAGCAAGCCCGAGGCTCTGTGGTTTAACCCACAGAGCCACCTGGGTCCCTTGAATAAAGAAAATAATAATTTCCTCATGGCACTTCCTTCCTTCCTTCCTTCTTTGGCCTGCACAATGTTCCTCCTGAATTAAGGTTTAACTAGGATAATTTCTTATGTTTGTAACAGAATTTCATCCTGCAGCATTTGAAAAAAGCTTCAATTCCCTTGTTTCCTCCTTCAATATTACCAGCGATGCTCCTATACATATTGAAGAAGACTCAAGAGACAAAGGAATGGTGAAATACTCATTGAATATAACAACAGAAGATCTACAAAACCAATTAACTGAATTATAAAAGAACAGCCAGGTGGATTTCAAATAATCCTTACAATCCCCAGGGCATGTTAGCAGCTGCATTCTGTGGCTCTGCAGCCAAAGAGGGAGAAAGTTCTCCCTCCTTGCTAAGTGAGCCTTGGGTTTGTGAGCCCAACATGCACACCCAGGCCCCACTGGGCTGTGTTTGCCAAGGTGTGAACACCAAGCCTAAAGGGAATCCCCAAGGACCTTCCTGAGGCCAAAGGCTGTGGAAGGTGACCCAAGAGTGCCCTGAAACCAAAAATGCCTCAGGCTGCCTGTACACAGAGTCCTTGAATTTCCTGAACTGCCTGCATTAAATGCCCAGCAAACTGAATAATTAACTCACATTGAAAGGTCAATCAGGATAACCCAACAGTGCTCAGCAGGCAGAAAATGAGGAGCCCCAAGTGCCAATCAGGCATCCTTGTGCCAAAACTATCCTATTCATTCCCCAACTAGGCAAGTGGCAAAACCCATCTTGTAAAGGGAGGGACGAGGAGGAGGAGGAGGAGGAGGAGGAGGAGGAGGAGGAGGAGGAGGAGGAGGAGGAGGAGGAGAAGAAGAAGAAGAAGAAGAAGAAGAGGAGGAGGAGTTTGGATTTCATATCCCGGTTGTGGACTCACCTTCCCTGGGTTTTTTTAAACAGGTCGGATGGCCATCTGTCGGGAATTCCTTAGCTGGGATTCCTGTATTGCAGGGGTCTGAACTAGATTACCCTTGGGGTCCCTTCCAACCGTATGATTCTATGATTCCCTCAACCTTGCTGCTGCCCTCCCCATTCAAGAAGAAGAAGAAGAGTTTGGATTTGATATCCCGCTTTATCACTACCCGAAGGAGTCTCAAAGCAGCTAACATTCTCCTTTCTCTTCCTTCCCCACAACAAACACTCTGTGAGGTGAGTGGGGCTGAGAGACTTCAGAGAAGTGTGACTAGCCCAAGGTCACCCAGCAGCTGCATGTGGAGGAGCAAAGACGCGAACCCAGTTCACCAGATTACGAGTCTACCGCTCTTAACCACCACACCACACTGGCTCTCTGGAGGGTGCTACAAATGACAAGAACCACCTGCTGGGAGTGGTACTGGCTTAAATACCCAGCCAGATGCTTCATCCTCTTGGGCCCTAAAACCTCTGTGATCCCCAAGGTATCTACCCCTAGGGACAGACCATCTCACAACTTCCCCAGAAAGTGGAACTGTGACAACTCACCTCTGCTGGAGAGTAGGAGTGCCATTGATAGAACACTGCAGAAAAGCATTTCAGTTGCAATCATATTTACGACTGCACTGAGATTGTGAGTCTGATTCCAGTAATGTATTGATACACCCATGAATTCCTAAACAACAGCTTTTTAAAAAACCCTAAAAGAATATTGATGCAACTGATAATATCACGTTAACTGTGGGGATTGGGGGTGGTGCTTTATCAGTGCACAGAAATACACATATAATCTTGATCATGGGTAGGCAAACTAAGGCCCGGGGACTGGATCCGGCCCAGTCGCCTTCTAAATCCAGCCCGTGGACAGTCCGGGAATCATAGCTGTCAACCTTCCCTTTTTTTTGCGGGAAACTCCCTTATTCCAATGCCGTTTCCCGCTGCTATCCCGGATTGTTGATATCCCTTAAATTTCCCGGATTTCAAAGGAAGCAGCTCCTCTCCCTCCCTGCCAGCCAGGCAGGCTCCTCAGCTGCGATGCTCGACTGCCAATAAGGAATTTGAGACCGACTGGGGGTGGAGCTTGCATGCCTTGTGCAGCCAGACCCTCACGCCCAACCAGACAGACAGCCTGCCTGCCATCTACGCGCTCGCTTTTTCGCTCACCCGTTCGCGTGCAGCCTCTGGAGCGCAGGGTGGCGAGGCTACTTGGTGCCATTGCACCGCCCTTGCGGCATCCCTTATTTTCAAATCCAAAAGTTTGGAAAAATCCCTTATTTTCAAATCCGGAAGTTGACAGCTATGCCGGGAATCATGTGTTTTTACATGAGTAGAATGTGTCCTTTTATTTAAAATGCATCTCTGGGTTATTTGTGGAGCATAGGAATTTGTTCTTTTTCTCTCTCAAAATATAGTCCAGCCCCCCACAAGGTCTGAGGGACGGTGGACTGGCCCCTTGCTGAAAAAGTTTGCTGACCCCTGATTTTGATGCATGTGATTATATGAAGAATGCTATTTGTAGAATTTTATCAATGTCTGCTTGTGTGAGCCAGAGGGAAGACTACTGTACTTGAAAGCTGCAGCAAACTGGAGAATTGAGAATTCACCTTCTGTAAACATCAGCATATCATTTGGAACTCAAAAATTAGAGAAGTTTAGATGGGGAGAATTTAAGAAGCAGCGGTGTAGTTTTGTGTGTGGCTCCTGCTTGAGAAATACAAAGTCCTGAAACCTGCTGGGCACTGCTGAGTTCCTCCAGGAACTTGTTCTATAATTTTCTGGATTGTAAAAGAAGCTGGCTGGGCATAATGGTTATCCGTTGAATACGATTTGAAGAAAGCAACCAATCCATTCTGTAAAATATCATTTCCATAACTCAGTTTTGCACGTTAAGAAAATAATGCAGCTTCACAGGCATTGATATTTAAGGCTGCGAGCCTATACACGTTTAGCTGGCAGTAAGTCCCATTGAACTCAATGGGGCCTTCTTCTGAGGTGATTGCAATTGTTAGTCACCATGAATGGGGGTTAACAATTTCCTCTAGATATTGCTATGGCATTCATTGTCCATACAGTTTCATCAGACAAAAGCATGTCCTGTGTATTGGGAAAGACTGACGCTCCATTGCAGAACAGTGTAAAACAAATTACAGTGCTGTATTTGTGAAAGCATTGACAGGGAAGGCCGCTTGCTGGACAGGAAAGTCAAATTTAGAACCCGCTGCTCAGCATGTCTTAGGGTACATTTTGTCTAATTTCATTTTTTATTAGTTTATCATCCTTTGCCCTTGCTGGATTCCTACCTTATGTAAGAGCTCACTGCTATAATCTTAGCCAGTCCACTGAATTTATTTATAGCCTTCATGTCTCCTAAGAAACTGAATCAATATTTTACAGTTAAGTGTTTTAACTATTCTGCGGGAACACCTTGCCTTAAGCTTCCTTTATTTATGGAAGCTTAGGAATGACTGGCAGCAAAAGGAATATTTTTTAAAAGGCATGTAAATCAGCTATAGCAGGAATGGGGAGATTTGTGTGGTTGGGTCGATACTTTCAAGGATGTAGAATTATACCCATTTACCTTGGAGCAAGCCTAGTGAACTCAGTGCGAATTGCTTCTGAGTAAACAGAGATAGCTATGTCCGATAAAAGTGTCCAGTAGACATCAGGTGAGCAAAACGTTGCTCTGTGTATAGATAGATGTAAAATGTCGTCTTACAAAAACGTTCCGTGCACACATTTAAAGAATGAGGCAAGGGCACAGGAAGCTGCCATACACAGTCAGACCAATGGTTTGTCTAGCTCAGTATCTACATATCCATCCTTTTCCTGCCCTACCTAGAGATGCAAAGGATCGAACATGGGACAACCTGATGCAGAGGAGATGCCCTATCAATCAGTCATGGCCCTTCCCCATAAAAGGCAGGTAGAAAATGGGCAGTTTCAAGAGCTGCAGCCTGAAACCAGAGAAGGACATACCATATTTTTCGCTCCATAAGACGCACTTTTTTCCTCCTAAAAAGTAAGGGGAAATGTCTGTGCATCTTATGGAGCGAATGTGTGGTCCCTGGAGCTGAACTGCCCAGGGGTAAAAGCAGATCATGCTTTTTTTAAAAGAGAGAGAGAGAGAGAGAGAGAGAGAGAGAGAAGGGGGTGTTGAAAGGAAGCCCGCTGAGCAGCTGCTCAGCAAATGATTGGGGAGAGAGATAAGGGAGAGAGATTCCAGCCCCGCCCCCTTGCAGAGGGAGGCTGTTTCCCCAGCGACATGTGACTGGTTGATTAGATTATCTGTCTGGAAACTGTAGAAATGGCTTCCTGAAGCTGCAGAACTGTGAGTTAAACCCCATAAAACAGGGTTTTTTCCCTTTGCAAAGTAAGCTCAACAACTTTGAGCTGATCCTCAAAAAATGGGGCTTTTCTCCTTTGCAAAAGAAGCTGCAGAAATTTGAGCTGATCCACAAAAAATTTGGGGCTTTCCCCCTCTAAAAACTAGGTGCGTCCTATGGTCAGGTGCGCCTTATAGAGCGAAAAATACAGTATATGTTTCTGTACACAGTCTTGCCATCCGATTTGAAGCTGTGGACCTCAGGCGTGTGGTATTGAAAATGACCCCCCAGAAATAAAAGAGGATAGCAGCACCTCCCTTTCCATCTGCCTGAGAAGAAAACTGCATGAATATCAATGACAAGGCAGTAGTGTAAGAAATCTGTGCATCTGCCTCCATTGCTGCTAGTGGGAAAAGGGAATACCAGTTGTGAGGAAACAGGGAAAGAAAACAAATACTGAAGATTCATCCTGTCAGATTGCATCTCTTGGTGAGGAACTGATCAATGAGATTTGCTTAATGTGTTGAGTAAGGAGTGACTGATGAAAAAACTGGCAGCTGTTCCCCGGTATACAGGAATAAATCAAACGGCACTTTACCTCAGAGGGCTGGCCTTTTGACGGAGTTTAAAATCACCGGAGTGCTTAAATTGCACCCCTCTCCCCCTCTTTGGCCAGGTCAAAAATTAATGAATAGTTGTATCTCCCTTTCTCTTAAGAGGCATGGCAAAAATTTGTGCCAATTTCAATGTACATGCACAGGGCACTAAAGGAAATAGAGAGGAGTTTGCAATTCTTGGCTGGCATTTCTGTGTTCATTAAGACACTGTCCCTTCCTTTGTGCTCTAAGCTCAAGGGCAATCTTCCGCTCTCCTTCCAGGTTCACGTTCCGAGCTGGAGAGGAGGAGAGAATAATTTCTACAGTTGCCCAGGGCTTCCCAGATGCTTGCAGGGTCTCAGCAGTCCAGTGCAACTGCAGGAACAGTTTCTGCCTCCTCTCCAGTATTGAAAGAAACCAAATACCAGTATACTCAATGCATATAAAAATCTAAAATTATTCAAGTAGAATAGTCTTAGGATGCTAGTACCAGCAGCAGCTGCCATGGGAAAGAAACCTGTTCACAATCAGGCATTCCAATATAATGGAAGAAGTTATGGAGAAATGCCTAGAATATGAATCAGTGGCTGGATTGGGTTAATTCAAGTTCCATTGAAATTAATAGGCCTTAAACGTGCTTAACTTTGGCTGACTATAGCTGCAAAAGAAGATGCGCCCATCATTTTTAAACACCCAGCTGTAAAAGGCAAATCAATAAAATTAAATTAAATCACCTGAAATGATTTAATGATAAAGACAAGGCAGAGGGGAGGGTGCATTTGTAGCACTATATATCATGTTTGAATGTCCAGAAGGAAATCAAGTATTTAATAAACTCGATAATCTTTTCAGTAAAAGCTTTTTTCTCAATTCCTTGCGTACTTGCAGTGCTAACTTCTCAAAAGTAAAACTCTCCAGAAAATGAAAATTTAGTATGGGATAAACCCACTTATGAATGGTGCTACAGAAGGGGGAAATAGTAGCCTCACAATCTGAGCCTACGTTGTTGCTGTAATTTTCCTGCCTTATTTATTTCCAATATTCTGAGCTGAGAAGTCACCTTCATTCCGTTTCATTCTTTAAACTCACAAGTTCCAAAATAGGTACACTTCCTACTTGATAGATTGTGTTTCAATATAATGAACATGCACGCAGAGACGGCCGTGAGTTAAGGGAGTTTATCACCTTACCTGTCATATTGCAATATACAAGAAATGGTCCCAGGGGGCCACTCCCATCTGAGTCGATATAGTAAAAGCCTGAAGTGTTCCCTCTGTGCTTATAGGCTTCACACGATTGCTCATAAATAGCTGTAAGAGAACGTCTTCCATCACAAACATAATGGCATTGTTTGCATTTTATCTGAAACGGGAACATTTGTTGGGGTGGGGGTCGGAATAGACAGCACTAGGGCTGGGCGAGAGCAGCTTTTCAACAGCCAAACATTGTGGTGTGGCGATATACCATGGTGTGGAATAATAATAATAATAATAATAATAATAATAATAATAATAATAATTTATTATTTGTACCCCGCCCATCTGGCTGGGTCTCCTCAGCCACTCTGGGCAGCTTCCAGCAAACATTAAAATACAGTAACACATCACAGATTAAAAACTTCCCTGAACGCTTTCAGGTGTTTTCTAAATGTCATGTAATTGTTGATCCTTTTAACCTCTGATGGAAAAAAGAAGAAGAAGAGAAGAAGAGTTTGGATTTGATATCCCGCTTTATCACTACCCGAAGGAGCCTCAAAGCGGCTAAGATTCTCTTTTCCCTTCCTCCGCCACAACAAACACTCTGTGAGGTGAGTGGGGCTGAGAGACTTCAAAGAAGTGTGACTAGAAGGATATTGCCCCCTTTCCTGCTTGGAGCAGCTGGACCAAGTAGCTCTCAAACCTTCAATTTAAGGTTCAATAAGCAGTAGAAGTTCTGGCTTGATGGTTCGTCATACATTGTGGCAGTCAAGTTCAAAAGGGATTATCGGCATCATCTAGATTTATTAGCTTCACTTCACCATAAGGAGTTGTATCCTGAGTAAAGGCTTACTCAGAGTAGAAACTCATTGAAATTAATGGACCTAACAGCCATGTTCATTATTTTCAGTGGGTCTGACTAAAAGTCTCAGGGCATATTATCACAACAATTTTAAACCACTGTCTTAAAACCACTAAATAATTTACCATCAGAATAATGGAGATGATCCTAAAAATGATGAAAGCTATTCAAAAAAGGTGCCAGACTCATATCTGTGGGGATAATAATAATAATAATAATAATAATAATAATAATAATAATAATTTATAATTTGTACCCCACCCATCTGGCTGGGTCTCCCCAGCCACTCTGGGCGGCTTCCAGCAACATTAAAATACATTAACACATCACAGATTAAAAACTTCCCTGAGGGGAGGGAATTCCACAGTTTTTGACATAAAGTTACAAAAAAGGACTTCTGAATTCAGCCTTCCATTGACTGAGGTTAAAGCCACTCACTATAATCTACCAGAGCAATAACTCCACATCTAAGGTGCATTAGCTGAAACTTCCAAAATAACCCGTCACCATCTTACAATTATGCTATACAAAGCTGTTAATTTTTAAGTGATATTGCACAGTTAAAATTGTCGATGTTTAGCCTGTATTTAACGTGAATGCATACCAAATACGATCAAATTGAAACTTTCTTTCAATGCAAAAGGAAACTTGTTTAGAGATGAAAAAGGAAACTTGTTTACAAAAGGAGAAGTGAGTAAGGGGGGATAAAATAATTACGAAGAACGAAAAAAACCTCACACGTTTTCTAAATTTCTTTATGCATGAGAACAATAGAGTACAAGTTCTGAACACCGGGTGAAGCTTTTATCCAGAAATACAATCTGTAATTGTTTGAGTTTTTTCCCCTCCTAGGTTTTTAAACAATCAGGCTGTATGACAGAAACCAGATTGAAAGCTTCAGAAGGCAAGACTGCACTGTTGTTCTCTATAGAAAGTTTAACACAAATAGTAGTTGGGGATGCTGGCACAAATGGATTTCTCTTAATTCCAATGTGAGCTAACCTGAGCCACGTCTCATGGACTCATAAGAGAATGGATGTACAATGATCCTTCAGATCTTGCACTTCTCCAGATTTTGTGATACTGTTCTTGGTTCTAAAAACGTACCAAAATGCATTTAAAATGGTGTAATTTTGGGTATGTTTAGAAAGGCATCCATGCAGATGAAATATATATGTTTAAGTACATATTTGTGATGGGAAATGTATATAAATACACATTTAAATATGAGTTTTCATACAGATTTTTCTAACAGCAACCCCTCTTAAAATATAATAATGCTGGAATGGGTCACAATTTCTCTAAAATAGAAGGGTATATGCATTTTAAAAAGGAACAACCAACTGAACAAACAAAAACACTTTGCAGTTAAACATTTCTCCTCTAAAATAAAGTTTTAAAAAATATAATAAAAACACCTAAGACTTACAGTAATGGCATGTAGCTCCCATGTAACCTGTGTTTGCACAGCTGCAATAGAAACTATTCCAGGACTGCGAACATTCACCACCATGTTCACAGTAATTGGGAAGACATCTTCAAAGACAAAAGACAACATGTAAACATTTTAAATGTAGTTATAGAGAAGGTATAGTCAAAAGACAGACAGATCTCTCGAAAGTACAGCACAATAGTATGCTAGGATACCGGTGAGGGGCGCTCCTGGATCCTTGGGCCTTTGGTGAATGCCCAGTTTGGGTAATTCAATTTATTTATTTATTAAACAAAAATTTATACATCGCTTGATTGTAAAAAGCCTCAAAACCTTTCACAAAAATATAGGATGCTAAAATCAAGAAAACAATACAACACGACTTTAAATCGTACAAAAATTAATATACTAAAACAGATCCTAAACATCTGAGGTAGGCTTGCCTAACTAAGGCAGTTTTTTAGCTGAAGCCAGAAAGAGTACAGTCGTAACTTAGAAGTTGAACGCCTTGCGAGTCGAACGTTTTGGCTCCCGAATGCCGCAAACCCGGAAGTGAGTGTTCCGGTTTGCGAACATTCTTTGGAAGCTTCCTGCAGCCAATCGGAAGCCGCGCCTTGGTTTCCGAACATTTTGGAGGTCGGACGGACTTCCGGAACGGATTCCGTTTGACTTCCGAGGTATGCCTGTACAGGAAAGTTGCCTGCTTGATCTCAATAGGCAGGGAGTTAATTCTGTGTCCAGCTCCATCTGGTACGCCGACTGAGACTCTACCTGCCCGCAGACTGTCTCGCCAGAGTGGTGCATGCTCTAGTTATCTCCCGCTTGGACTACTGCAGTGCGCTCTACGTGGGGCTACCTTTGAAGGTGACCCGGAAACTACAATTAATCCAGAATGCGGCAGCTAGACTGGTGACTGGGAGTGGCCTCCGGGACCACATAACACCGGTCCTGAGAGAGCTACTGAGGTTCCCTCACTGCAAGAAGCAAAGCTACAAGGTACCAGGCTGAGGGCCTTCTCGGTAGTGGCGCCTGCCCTGTGGAACACCCTCCCAGCAGAGGTTAAAGTGATAAACAACTATCCTACATTCAGAAAATACCGGAAGGCAGCCCTATTTAGGGAAGTTTTTAACCTGTGATATTTTGATGTATTTTAATATCTGTTGGAGGCCGCCCAGAGTGGCTGGGGAGACCCAACCAGATGGGCGGGGTACAAATAAAAATTATTATTATTATTATTATTATTATTATTATTAAAAACATAATACAGCATTAAACATTAAAAACTTCCCTAAACAGGGCTGCCTTCAGATGTCTTTTAAAAGTAAGATAGTTGCTTATTGCCTTGACATCAGGTGGGAGGGTGTTTCACAGGGCGGGCGCCACTACCGAGAAGGCCCTCTGCCTGGTTCCCTGTAACCTCACTTCTCGCAGTGAGGGAACTGCGAGAAGGCCCTCGGAACTGGACCTCAGTGTCCGGGCTGAATGATGGGGTTGGAAACGCTCCTTCAGGTATACAGGACCGAGGCCGTTTATGGCTTTAAAGGTCAGCCCCAACACTTTGAATTGTGCTCAGAAACGTACTGGGAGCCAATGCAGATCTCTCAGGACCGGTGTTATGTGGTCCCGGCGGCCACTCCCAGTCACCAGTCAAGCTGCCGCCTTCTGGATTAATTGCAGTTTCTGGGTCACCTTCAAAGGTAGTCCCACGTAGAGCACCTTGCAGTAGTCCAAGCGCGAGATAACTAGAGCATGCACCACTCTGGCGAGACAGTCTGCGGGCAGGTAGGGTCTCAGTCGGCATACCAGATGGAGCTGGTAGACAGCCACCCTGGACACAGAATTGACCTGCGCCTCCATGGACAGCTGTGAGTCCAAAATGACTCCCAGGATATTCTGTTGGGAGCTGCCCAGAATGGCTGGGGAAACCCAGCCAGATGAGAGGGGTATAAATAATAAATTATTATTTTTGTTATTATAAAAGTGTAGGTGTAGCCATACTAAATGATCAAGTTCCTACAAATGCAGTATGGATATTATGCGGCGCCTGCAGTTTTGCCAATTATGCCTATCAAGAAGCAGAAGCAAAGTCACACTCCCAAGGTTGACTCAGCTCCATGGGCTAACAAATAGCTAAAGAAGGAGCTTTGACTGAAGAGAACATTATACGTAGTTATTTCTGACTACATGATAAACATTTTGATTCAGCCTTAGAAACAGATGGAAAAGCAGATCTTGTAATTGTCACCTTTAAATGCACCACGTAGCTTAAAAGGAAAAGCCATGTACTATAAATAATCAGAAACTTCTCTGCTAAAGACCACCTTGACAATGCATAATTTAAACACAACAGTTTAATCTACCACATACATCTTAATAGCAGCTAATAAATATGTGGGGTGATACCAGCTTGGAAGGAAATTCTAATACTCACTTGAATGTTTTCATCTGGCAGCCACAAGAGCTTGGATCTAGAGACATCTAATAAATATCCCTAGGCCAGCTATAGGTTTTCCATAGGGGGTTTGATGTAATCAGAGCAAAAGCATCTGCTATCCTCAGTGTCTGAGGATACACAGACTTCGGAAGACATTTACCGAACAATTTTTGCCTTTAAAATAACTTTGGACTGGCTTACTAAATGCACCCATAGACTGAGAAAGCAGAAAAGCAACCCAAAGGAAGCACAAAAGTAAATAAGGATCACGAAACTGTTGGGATGGGGCAGGGGACCTGGAGGAGAATGGATTCATTTCAGGGCAAAAGCAGCCGTCAGGAGAAGGACGCTATGCCCTCACCTCCTGAAGGGCTGCTGCTACAAATCACTCTTTTCAGGGAGAAGCAGCTGCCAGGCTAACATTTTTATGTGGCCAACTCATATGAGAAATAAAGTCCAGAAAGGAGAGCAATTTGAAAAGACCCAAACATTCTAGCATTAGCAGTGTTCAAAGTTAATACAGTCCACCGAAAAATGAAACCGCTCTTACCTGTCTATAATGCCACACAAATCTATCTGAAGGTCACTGAAGTTTCCCATTGAGTTCTGTTGAACTGAAATTAAATCCACTGCTTTGTTATCAATGGAAATTAGTTTCATACACCCAAGGAAACCACCAATTGGATTTTTACATTCTGAGCTGTTGGCATTAGAAGGACATCCTGGAAACATAACACATAAGAAAGAGTTAACTAGGGGGGGGGGGAAGGCTACTCTAAAGCACACAAAAAGTATCTATTTCCTACAAAAGAGACACAAAACTTTGATTCCTGGGTATGTTAAAGAAATGCAATATTAGAAGCCCTGGGGAAGGCAGCAATATATATATATATATATATATATATATATATATATATATATATATATATATATATAATCAGCTCAACTTCATGCAGGTGAAAAGGAAGGGAACGGGTGTGACTGATCTCACCCACTTTTGGCTTGGTCCCACTCACTTGTGATCTCCAGGCAGTATTCAGAGACATAGTGGTAGAAATGGAAAATAATTCTCTGATAACTTTTGTACAACATCTAACCACAGGCTACGACCCACAAGCATAAGCTGAAAATATTGGTCACAGTTTAGAAAATTATAGAATGATGGCTCTCAAGAGCTCGTACAAAAGGAGCTGGCAACAGCTCCACATCTCTCTGCAATCCCATGACCCTAAAACTCCTTGAGTGTCACTCTTGTGACATATCAGGAAATCCCATCACAGTCACAGTTCCACTTCTTCACTAGAGAGGCAGAGCCAAAGATTTACACAACATGTTTTAATGGTCTGCCTTTGGGCAGCAGAGTTACAAGTCTGAAACTTAACACACATTCATAACAAATGTGCAGCCTAGATGTCAGGTCTGCCAGTGGGGAACTGAACCTTAGAAGTCATCAGGCATAACTCGGTTTTTGGATATCACAGGGCGCAGTGGCCGTACAATATTACTGTTGTAATTAGAGTAGGGACAAAAAGGTCTCAGCCAGAAACTATAAGACTAGCACCCCTAGTAATATGAGTAACAGGGCATCATGGACATGCATCTTGTGGTCTGAGATGCTCAGACCATATAGTGGCAAATATTTTATGGACCCTGGATGCATGTGGGATTTTGCCTGACACCTTTACCGAGCTATCCACTATAACCCCCAGGTCTCATTCTTTGTTTTCCATTCACAGTCAATCAATTTAGGGTTTTGTGTGTTGTGTTGTATAACTCTGGTGCATTCTGCTTTTATTCCTCCCCCTCAGCCTACAAAAATAGTCTTCAGCTTTAAAAGGATTTGATTGCCTGCCAACACTACCAGGTATGTATCAGAATAGCACCTGTCTGGAATGAGCCAGCTCCCAGTGAAGGTTTGCAGCCAACGGAAGAAAGCAGCTAGGAACAGAGAGTTAACTTTCATGCAGGATGAACAGCAGCTAGTGCCAACTCCCCCGCCCCTTGGAATGCTGGGTGATAAGGGAACAGCTGAGAGCAGGCTGGAACCCAGCCAAAGCTCTTGGGAAGTTCAAACAGGCGTGAATAGAGATGGAAGTAGTTTGTTAGAAAGGGAGGGGGAGCTGATCCAATCCCTCCACAGAGTTGGCTAAGGGGAGGGCTGTTAGACCAGAAGCAAAGCAAGAGACATAAGACGCAAAAGTTCTCCATCTTCTGTAGAAACCGGAAGGAGTCTTCAGAAGGGACATCTTGATTGATAATGTCAGAGGCTGTGTTAGAGCTATCTATTTGTTTTGACAATAAATCATCCTTTTTAATTAACTACGCTTACTGTGTTATCAAGCTGGGAACCTGGACTCCTGACAGCACCACAGCATGCTTCTTACAAAATTCAATTAACAACAGCAACAACAGCACCAGCAGCAGCAGCAGCAGCAACAACAACCCTTTTGGTTTATTTACATTGGCTCCAAAATGCTAGGAAATCACAGCTGTGAAGGGCCATGCCCTTAACATTTTCATTACTTAGACAATATTGATATGGTGCAGTATCTTATCTTGCAGTTAGCTCTAGCTTCACTACTCCCTTGGAGACGAGTGGCTGTCAGTGGCAGACCTAAGTCCCAAATTTGTTTGTTACTGGAATAACCTCAGGGAATCTATGCAACTGAAGCGACCATTCCATGTTGCAAGTCGCAACTTCTGGTGTCTAATGCCATTCATGCAAAACGACAGAGTTAAGCCATGTTCAGATGAGGAACCAAAAAACATTTTCCCGTCCTTCTCATTATAGTTACATTATGTGACTCAGCTGTCTCACCCTTAACAATAGGGCCACAACTGTGACTCTGTAATAAAATCTACAATAGCCGTTAATTGTTAATATAATTGCCATCACTGTCATCAACATCCCGTATTCATCTATTATTTTTAGATACTCCACAGATGTAATATCTGAGCACATCAACGTATTAACAAAATATATTACAGAAATGAAACTTAACGCCCAAAAGATGCGAGGAAAAAGAAAACAAATTAAGAATTAGAACATAGTGAGCAGCATATGAAAATTGGTAACTTTTCATTTTCTATGTAACTTCTTGGTGAAGTCATCAGTTTGAACTATAAATGTTAATAGGTTATTCGGGGTGACAAATGATGCCTTTTACTTCTTTATTTCTTGATATTTTTTTCCTTACAGGGCATTGCTTCCTCAAGACTGATGTACTAAGACATTACTTTGATTTTAATCAAACAGTGTTGCCTCTTGGGTGATATTAGTCAAATGACTTGTTGTCTCATAGTATTAGCAGGCAATAACTTAAGGCTGCATTAATGATGAAACCAGCCTATAACTTTCAATGAAACCCTTTTCAAGCTGAAGCCTACTGTTAAGAATACCTAAGTTGTACAACACCAGGAAATATATATATCTATACACAAATTGTGCACGACTAATTACAATTAAAATGAAGGGAAAATAAAGAAGAATGAGACTTTGGGGTCATAGTGGACACTCGATGAAGATGTCGACCCACTGTGCAGCAGCTGCGAAGAAGCTGCATTCCAAGCCTGAGGTGTTTAAGAAAGGAACTGAAATTAAATCTACCAGTGCCATAATGCCAAGACACAATTCTTTGGTACTGCCACAGCCGGAATACTGCACATGGTTCTGGTTGTCTCAGTTCAAAAGGATATTGTGGAGTGGGAGAAGTTGCACAAAATGGCAACCAAAATGATCAAGGGAACTCCCCTATGAGAAAATGTTACAGCACTGGGGACGTGTTCACTTAGATAAAAGGTAAGAGGTAGAAGGGACCCCAATGGCCATCTAGTCCAACCTCCTGTAGGTAAAGGTAAAAAGGTAAAGGACCCCTGGGTGGTTAGGTCCAGTCAAAGGCGACTATGGAGTTGCGGCACTCATCTCGCTTTCAGGCCGAGGGAGCTGGTGTTTGTCCAGCTTTCCGGGTCATGTGACCAGCATGACAAACCGCTTCTGGCGCAACAGAACATCGTGACGGAAACCAAAGCTCACGGAAATGCCGTTTACCTTCCCGCCACAGCGGTACCTATTTATCTTCTTGCACTGGCATGCTTTCGAACTGCTAGGTTGGCAGGAGCTGGGACAGAGAAACGGGAGCTCACCCCATCATGGGGATTCGAACCACCAACCTTCTGATTGGCAAGCCCAAGAGGCTCAGTGGTTTAGACCACAGTGCCACCCGCGTCCTGGATCCAACCCCCTGCAATACTGGAATCTCCATCTACCTTCCATCTTCACTGATACAAGGTGAATTTCTTAGGGATAGTAAAAATTACATGTGGCCAAGTTGGAATACAAGCCCAGTGTCTTTCTCACTGACTCTAAACTCCTATGTGCTTGATGGCATTCACACTGACTTCAAGCATATGGAGGCAGCTGTGTCTTACTGGCCTCAGAGAGGATGGAACAATAATGACATGGTTGCAAGCCATACCTGACCAATTGAAGTACAGTACTCAATTATATATCCTCTGATCTGGAACTAGGATATTTCTTTGCTATTTACAGCACCTTTGGAAGCTAAATCCTTATTACGCAGGAAGACCATTGGCTTGCAATACGGGAACATCGCTTACTACATATTTTTGTTCAGCTTCACTGTCATTTCAAAATGGTCCATTTAGGAGCATAGCTGTCAACTTTCAGATTTGAAAATAAGGGATTTTCCCAAACTTTCGGATTTGAAAATAAGGGATGCCGCGAGGGCGGTGCAATGGCACCAAGTAGCCTCGCCACCCTGCGCTCCAGAGGCTGCGTGCGAACGGGTGAGCGAAAGAGCGAGTGCATAGATGGCAGGCAGGCTGTCTGTCTGGTTCGGTGTGAGGGTCTGGCTGCACAAGGCATGCAAGCTCCGCCCCCAGTCGGTCTCAGACTCCTTATTGGCAGCCGAACAACGCAGCTGAGGAGCCTCCCTGGCTGGCAGGGACAGAGAGGAGCTGCTTCCTTTGAAATCCAGGAAATTTAAGGGATGACAACAATCTGGGATAGCAGCGGGAAACGGCATTGGAATAAGGGAGTTTCCCGCCAAAAAAGGGAGGGTTGACAGCTATGTTTAGGAGGGAAGCAGAGTTTGATAATGCTTAGAATTTTAGTTGTTTTCTAGAGAAAAGATAATGATATAAAAAGATATCGCTCTAAGGTTCCTTCATATGCATCTGTCTCTAAAACAATGCAATAACAAAATTTGTCCTAGGATTCTTTTGGTAAAGAATAAATCATTCACCACCATTATTAACAGAACAGATGGTCAGATTTCAGACCAGTGTGCTAAGTTCATATATATCAAAGTGAAAGAAACCATTTAATATGTATGATAGAATTTGATGAATTTGCTGTGTTTTCTTTCTCTTTTAGCATTCATCTTCCCTTGCTGCTTACTTTTTAAAATACAAGGTCTGATGTGAAGGCACTTTCTTGTCTCCCACCTCGAGATGCATGACTATGCCGTCTGACCTCAAAACGATAGAGAATTTGAATACTAATTACATCTATGCAGGGAGGGAGGCACACAAATCTCCACACTTTTTAAAGTATTCTGTCTTCCAGATTTAAAGCAAATAAAACCAGCTACCACAAACTTGGCATTTTGCAATACAAAACAACAGAACAACTTCTGGAAAAATAGAACAGCTGAGATAATATACCGGTAGGTAAAACACTGTATCCCACAGTTGCTGGATTAAAGGTAAAGGGAGGGGAAGAGGGGGCACTATCAGCCATTATTTTAGAAAGTTGCAGGGTGCATGACTGGGCTACAAATCATAAGTGATGAATTTCTGATTTCATGCATTCTTCCCTAACTTTTCCACAACAAAACAAAATAATAATAATAAAAAATTCCTTCCAATAGCACCTTAGAGACCAACTAAGTTTGTTCTTGGTATGAGCTGTTTGAGTAGAGATTAGTGTTTGGACTACACGGTCCAAATTGCTGGCTTGATCCCAAAGCTTTCTCTCAATGAGGTTGGGGTTATGGGTAAGTAATTCAGTTTCCAATGTGCCTGGCATAAATTTTCTGATAAGAGATTTATACTGATCTCCTCAGGTAAGATACCCAGTAGGGCTAAGAATGGACCACATGATTCAATTTAGATTCACACTTGGCACATTGTACAACAGATCACCTTGGTCTGAGGTGATTCATGGGTTGCCTGATTTGATCCATCCATCTGTGTCCACTCCCCACACCTCAATCCACTATTGGGGAATTAAAAATGGCTATAATTTTTTGACCTTTTGGCAGAAATGAATGGAATTTTCTGACATGGTACTTCCTGCAGAGGGGCTAAAGCCTACCAAAGAATAGTTACAAGGGTTTCTGTGCAGGAACATTAAAAAACAAAAGTAATGTCTAACACTTAAAAAAAAAAAACATTTTTGAAATTAAGCAGATTTTTTTAATGTGCCTGTCCTTTTAATTCTTAGCCATAAGGCCATGAGTGGCAGAACTTGACCATTTTTACATTTGGCTAACATTGTATTCTGGCTGACTAGATTAGTCTTACATTTTGTAGTTTATATTTGCATTGTTAACAATGTGTTAACAATGCCTTCAGATGGCATAAATCCTGTCTAATATCAGAAGAATTATTGTATTAGTCTTCTGCAAGGAAAGCCATTACATTTTTTGAGATCCAGTCAATTTTCCCCATTTTTGATAAGGAAAATGGCTATAACCATTTATATAATGGCTATAACCTTATTTTTGTCTTTTTGACAGCAGTGGATGAAATTTGCAGGTATGTTAGCCCTACCAGTGTGAATAAGGCCTGTCAAATTACATGCAAATAGGTTCAGAGAATTTTGCCCTGGGCATCTTAAAAATGTTCCCCCTCCAAATATATATCTACAAGGGTTAGGGTAGAATTTGATGAAATTCAGAGGCAAGATGGCACCTTCCGAGGGCATGAATCCCAACAAATGTCATAAGCACGGCTGGAATTAAAGTGCTGACATTTAGATTATGAGGCGGGCAACAAAATGATAACAAATCATGAAAACAATGTATTTTGCTGGGGACTGTTGCCCTTCAAGCAGTAGTGGATGGCATAGAGGAGCAAGGAAGTGAGGAGGTCAGCATGGTACCAATGCAGAGGCAGGAGCACCTTTCCCAGTAAGCAGCAGTGACTCAGCTGCTGGGAGGTCAGGTAAACATTACTGTCCCACTATGGCCATATGCTCCTGCCATTGAGACCACCTCACACATTGCTTCTCTTCTGGTGCCATCCCTGATCTATCCAGCATTGATCAACCTAGCCCTGTACTCCCAAGCCACCTCATCAAGCAGCACAAATACCTCTGCAACTGAAGAAACCATGGATTGATTAAACCACAGACCTAATGCATGCAAGCATGAGTTAAACTCGTCCCCCATCTAAAAGAAAGAAAGACAAGAAGGAGACATTGGGCACAACCAAGGCCTCAGCACAGCTTATATCCCTACCCTAAAATACTTTATGCTAAATTTATAAACTCATGTTCAGTATACAATCAACAAATTACAATGCTATTATCGACATTTCACAATACGGCGTATAGAATTGGAGGGGAGGATGAAGCCTTAGTACCATTTTGAGTGTTCTGATTCTTAAAAAAAAGCAACCCAAAAGTTACACCCAGAGGAGCTGTGCTTCATTCTCATTTCTTGTTTACAATGCCCAATGTTGAACATGCACTTCTCCTCTCATAGGAGATGTATGTGCAGCAGGTGTGAAGACAATGCATGTATTTCCCAAGAACGGAGACCGCACACACATTTTCCAGCAAAGAAGATGGATGGGCTCAGTTTTTGCTTTCTAAAAAGAGATGGGGTAACAGAGATGAACCTCACAGGCTTGCCTCACTCCATTCTGGTTTGGAATGTCTCAAACCACTCCTAGAGATGCCAGTGACATTTTCATTCATTGTACATGCACATTCTGCTTAGCACAGCATTGACAATATTGTAATATCTTAGGGGAAAGTACAATGGATTTTTTTTGCCTGGTTGCTCAGATGGTTTCCCAATAATGCTACTATCAAGTTCAATCCGGGTGATATACAAGCAAAGGCAATGAGATCAACCTTAATATGACAACTACAACTATTGGGCAGTAAAGCAGTTAATTTGTATTACGTAAAATATAGCAGAAATCTCCTTAAAATGCTTTTCCATCTCTATCTGACTAATAGCCTGAAGATGCAATCACGATATCCACGAAAGTCAACAACAATTGATAGCTGTTTTCAATTATCCTGTGTAAACCCAGAATTTCAGAAAATACTAATGGCTTGCGCGGGAAATGAAGTTGAACTTGTGTTATTTTAAGGAATAACATGCATGTTGCTTGCCAATATTCTGTAACAAAACTCCATTAATGCATTTGCAAACTTCATACCCAAGCCAGCAACCTTTGGCCAGAAACAACAGCAACAACAAAATGCATCTTACCTCCAAAGTAGTAAGTGTCTCCTGAAAAAATCTGTATAGGTATTGATGCATGAGAGGAAGATGTTGACTCATTATCTACTACTAAGCTTACGCGGTTTCTTTTAGCTGACAAAGATACAGAATGCCACTGTCCATTATGTAATTCAGCACCTAAAAGAAAGAAAGCATTTGAAAAAAGATTGCGAACAGCAATGTGGATTGGTGTAACATCTCATGGGGGAGTATTAACTCAATATTCTCAATAATCAGAAGCAGATATTTGTAATTATGAGTCTAATTTACAGTGTGCTTCTTCAGAAGGCCCAGTGAAATATATTCAAGTGTGCATGTATCTGTCAGATGTTTTGACCAGCAGAGAACCAAGACAGCAAATTCTAATAGGATGGAAGCAAAGTGTGAAACTGTTCACCAGACACTGGAGCATATTAATGCATCACATTCAATGCCTTCACTCATAGAATACTGCAAAATGTATTGCATAAGTTCGCCATTGCCAATGGGAGTAGTAGATAACATATTATTATTATTTACTTTTAAAATTTAGGGAAGTTTTTAATGTTTGATGCTGTATTGTTTTTAATATTCGGTTGGAAGCTGCCCAGAGTGGCTGGGGAAACCCAGCCAGATGGGTGGGGTATAAATAATAAATTATTATTATTATTATGAATTAATTCACCTGGATTGCCTCTGCTTGGTTTAGCTATGCTTGGTTTCAGCTACAAAGCATTCATGATGAAGCATTGTATGTAATTCTGACCTCTTTGCCAGGATGTCACGATCAACTGGTAGATGGTGCAAACTCACACAAAATTACCACATTTCTGTTGGATGACCATGTTGCTTCCATGTTTGCCATTGCAGTTGGCAAAGTCTGGTAAAACTCTAGAGCTTAATGAAAATTCTAACAGCACAGACTTTGGGCCTTCTTAAAACTTCAGAGCCATCATTTAGCTCAAGTTATATTTGTCTAATTTCTTGCTTTAAAACCTCCATCTTTCCAAACATTTGACGGCCAACTCACAAAAGAGGTTGCATAGGGATCATTAGATAAAAACAACCCTTCTGCAACAGAAGGTCTTGGTTTATTGTAAGTTAATCATTCATGAATTAATATGTGCCATTTTCCTCTGTTTTTATGTGGACAAAGAAATCTTTATAAATCTCTGGTAATGAAGTCTCAGAGCTGTGCTCAAAGTAATATGCTCTGATTTAATTATCACATACTGTATGTGTGAAAGCCAGGTCATAAGTCTTTGCCTGTAGGGGGAACAAAACTGTCCAACCATCCATAATTTAATTACTCAATCTCTACTTGCAGACTTGATTTGCTCCAATGAATGTAGCTACAATAAACACTTCAAATGTACAAAGGGGGGAAAGTTCACTGTATGGTTTCATTAGATAACTTTTTGCTGAGGAAAGCAGGAGTCTTATTGAATGATTTAACATGCTGCAGTTGCCTGAGCAAACATAAACTTACATTTGCAACCGCACAGGGTTTTTGCCTTAGTCACATTCAAATTAACATAAATTCTACTTTAATGTAGCACTTAGATTTTTTTGTTGTTTGGATTTTCAAGTTGTCGAAGAATATTTTACAAATTTTGATTTGTGTTTGGAGTTCGGCAGTTTGTCGGAATAGTGTATCAGAAAGCCAGTTAGAAATGACAGTGCATTCCAGAAACCTGCTAAAGAGACGCTGAACTGAGATTGTGTCATTAACATGCATGTAATTGCACTGTGATTTAAACTGCTCTGGAGGAAGTCAGATACATCACAGTAAACTGCACATCAGTGACACTCTTAACGTGGAATTAACATTTTCAGATGGTGAGCTCAGGGAAGCCTGTTAGTCATAAATTGGCACACTCTCTGCATTATTTATTTGAATTGGTTAGCATACATTGAGGCTGATCCTGCTGCTACTAAAATCAATGTCAAAGCCTCCATTCTAGGATGAACGCTCTATGTAAATCATCAACATGATACTGGATTGCTGCTGGCAACCAGTCAATTATTTCAAATTTTACACTGCTGTTACCGTTCATTATGGAGAGCTGTAAGTAATTGTTGAGATGCAGATCCTGTTTTCTTTTGAAAAAGGGGATTTCATCATGCTTTCTTTAGGGCACAGATGTTTTAAATAAGAACAGAAACTTAGATCCAGGCAAGAGCTTAATGACAGACAGGGTGCACGCATTAGGGACTTCTGGTTTTAAGAAGAAATGCCTCATTGATATTTCTAAGATTGAACATCGTTTGTCAAATGTAAGATTGACCTTGCTGGGACCCGAGTCTTGCTCAGGCTTCCAGATCTTCCTAGTAACATCTGATTGGAAACAGAATGTTATTGGAATCAGAGTGCAAGACTACATGAGTCATCTGCCGGTGTTACAAACATGAGATCAGTGAATGTACATAGGGATAGGGCAATGGGCTCCAATCATCCCCTACACTTATTCATCAAAATATTGGAGCCTCTGCATTTGCAGTTATATGGGTGGAGGGCGCTGTCCACACAATAAGAAACCCTTGCTACTTATTGTTACCAAACACATTGTCGGAACTCTCTGTGTGTGCAGAGTATGTGTGGCGCTCTATTCAGGTGTTTATACGTTTATATCCCATTCTATCCCATCTCAGATTGGGCTACAATTTCACAAACAGCAGCAATAGGTATAACAAAACGTATCAGCATAACAACACAACCCGTCAACAGTAAAATAAATCAGTAGCCAAATCATAATCCAACATTACCACCAGCTTGTCCCAAATACCCATGTAAAAAGCTAGGTTAAAAAGAAAGCACCATTATGGGGATAAGCCCTACAAGGACTCATTGAATGTGTGGTCTAGCTGGGTGGATGCAAATTGGGTAGTTCAGCATTCTGCCTTCAGCAGTGGACCAGCAGAAGAGTCTACATTCCGTCTAGTGCATTTTATATACTGCAGTAAGCACTACAAGAGTGTAGACAGTACACCACACTTTCCTTTATCCAAATATCTTGGTAAGAATTCAAAGTAGTTGGATAATCAGAAACTTTGACAATAAGTATGTGTGAAGGCCATGCTTAGGAGTCACTTTAAATCTCTGGACTACTTTGGTGAGGTTTGGTGAAGTGGTGCAACTGGTGTCACTTCACAACCTTGCTCCTCGTGCTAGCCAGGGCAGAAAGTGGGAGCACATTGTTCCAGATCCCAAACTGATCCTTCAGTGTATCAGCTCCCAGGGATGTGATGGCAGCAGGATCAGCAATGGATCCAGAAAATCCTGTACTGGTGCAGGTCTGCCCACTCCCAACCCCCCAAATGCCCCGTTTTTTAGAGTTCTGTTTGAGTGGGCATGTTGTCTCGCTCCTTGGCAATGGGGTTCCCCACTGCTGGTGCAAGGCTGGGCAGAGGGACACTTTCAACTCACTTGATCCTCCCCATCATGGTAGATTTGGGGTTTGGGTTGTTTTGTCCATCCACTCTGGAAGGGCTCCTCCACCTGCGGATTTCATCAACTTCTGCCAAAAGGAGGAGAGCTATAGCTATGTTTAGAGTTCCCATTAGAGTGGATGGGGAACCCATAGCTTTGTTTTACATAGAGCAGAGCAGAACACAAATTAAAGATTGGAGCAGACAGCTCAGAGCACAGAAACGGATTGGATTCGTTTTTTAAAGCACATATGCAAGATTAATCTTGGGCCAGTGTAGTATTTATAGAACCCTCTGTGTGAGGGGAGAAAGAGAAAAAGGAAGGTGTGTAAAAACACACACACACAAACCAACAACCCCACAAACAATGAAGTCAGCTATATTGGACCTATGGAATGTGACACTTACATTGTGTAATCACATCACAATTATTTTTCGCCTGCTTTCTGTTACCTGCAGTGATGTCACTCTGTGTCTTTCCCGGTTTATAGAGGCTCAGTTTAACCTTCCCATCACTCAGATACATGAGGAGGCCACCTGAAGTCTGATATAGTTTACTTGACAGTAAGAGCCCTTCGTTGTTCCAGGTCCGAAACTGAAAACGGATCGAAATTTCATCATGTCCTGATGTGCCAGGCAATGCGAGATAACTATTGGAGTTTAAAAAAGTGACTGGAATAATTGGGGGCTCCGAACAGGTGAAGGATATGTTGCCCTAGAAATAAATGAAAGAAACAAAATATTGGGTAAATGCATAGACAAACAAGTTTTCAATGCCTATGTCTATCAATAATTAGATATGAAGTGATAAAATCTGAATCTAGCTGGTTGTTTCATTACAAGATACAGATGGAATAATGCAAAGCAACGACTCCAAACCTGACAATGACAACCATTACAATGTCTCAGTCAATGGTTTTGCAGGCAAGCGTCTCCACCCCCACCGTTCAGCCCGGACACTGAGATCCAGCGCTGAGGGCCTTCTGGCAGTTCCCTCACTGCAAGAAGCAAAGCTACAGGGAACCAGGCAGAGGGCCTTCTCGGTAGTGGCGCCCACCCTGTGGAACGCCCTCCCATCAGAGGTCAAAGCGATAAACAACTACATGACCTTTAGAAAATACTTGAAGGCAGCCCTCTTTAGGGAAGTTTTTAATCTGTGATATTTTAATGTATTTTGATATTTGTTGGAAGCAGCCCAGAGTGGCTGGGGAGACCCGGCCAGATGGGCGTGTTACAAACAATAAATTGTTGTTGTTATTATTATTATTATTATTATTATTATTATTATTATTATTATTTTCCTAACAACTCTCAGCCCCCTTAACAAACTAATTCCCAAGATTCTTTGTCTGAAGCCATGACTGTTAAAGAGCATCGTAGTGCTTTAAATATACAATGCAGATGGCGCCTGCGATAAGAGGGCCCTTGAAGTACAGAACTTTTGGGGGAAGCCATGAAGGTATAACCTTCTTTGATTTTGTGTTCTGGAATATATTTTCTGGCGGGAGAAAGTGAGTTAGCACCTTTCAAAATGTCAAAGACAATGCATGAAACACCAGCAAGAGGGGGCAATTTTCAGTAGTTTCCACATAGGCACAACAATTGAAGCAGCCCCTGAATCTTGTTGATGTGGATAATAGACAGAAGAAGGTCTATTTTGCCTCTCTTGTACTTTGCAGATAACAACAACATATAATAGTTCTCATGGTGGGGTGCAGGGCACATAGATCCACAGCTGCCGAAAGGGATTCTAAATAAATGAGGAACTATTATCAGAGAAAGTACTAAAAACAATAAAACTCGGCCAGCCTATCCACGTGGTTTCCCCGTGTGAAGGCAGTGAGAGCCCTGGCTCACTACCTGAGTGACTTGACGAACCCTATGCAAAGAAGAGTCTTCACACTTGCCCGCTTTCACTCCATTCCCACAGCATTCCTACAGGGCATATTCTCCAACACCCCTCTCGACCTCCGCCTTTGTCCGTGCAACAGGGGAAAGATAGAGGACTTTACCCACTTTTTCTTCCACTGCCCTCTCTATGACTCAATAAGATTGAGGCTCCTGCTACTAGTTCCTCCGACCATTGCCATGGAAGATGACCGCTTGAAATATCTATTGGTGGGTGCCAATCCCATAGTCACTCGTGGCGTGGCCATCTATATCCTGCAGGCCCTGAAACTCAGGGCCACCTCGATAGGTTAACCTCCTTTAGCCCTGGACTTGTAAACTTTCCAATAGTTTACATAATTGCTATTGTTTTTATCATACCTGTTTTATTTACTATGATTTTATACCTGATGTTTGCAAATGTATAAGAATGGCAGGCTACTGCCGGGACTTATTAGTTGTGCTATGGCCAAATGGCTAATGCAATAAACTTTGATTTGAATAAAACTTATTAAGACTGGGTTTTTAGCACTTCATTGTAACCACAGCCAACATGACCCAGACACAATCCAATCCAAATGTTCCAGGTAACTCATTAATCCTCATTTCCAATTGTAACCAAGCTGCAACTTCGTGTCCCCTTTTTTATGCCAAACATATTCCTCTGCTTTCCTTTGGACCACACCAGCAAGGCCAAGAGAGGGGATCTTGTCATCTGGGTAGCCCAGAACTTCCATACACACTGCCCAGGCTTGCGCCCCAGGAAGGTCACTTCAGCGCTGCTACCACAGTGGTTTGACTTCACCCCCCAGAGGCACACTCCATTGTCTCTCAAGACAGATGGATGCCAGCAACAACAAGGTCAACACAAAACAAGACACACCATTCACACCATTAGGGATTACATTGATCTTGTCTCCATCCCATATTTATGTTACTTTGGAATGATGGAAGAACGGGGTCAGTTTCCGCCATTTGTTCCATGCCCTCCTCTCCTTGCAGTTCGTGCATACAGAGAGTCAATAATGCTAGCTTCTCCAATGTGATTTACTGCTTAATCCATAACCCAATTAAAAGAGGGTACTTAAATGTAAGCCACTTTCATGCAAATGGAGGTAATGGAGCACAGTTGTCTTGGCTTGGAACCCAATATATGTTAAGAAAGTTCATGGCAGGAAAGTTTCCTGAGCCTTCCTCTCTGTGGCAGTTATGTACTGAGTTGAATAGGATCCAAAATGCAGCAGTCTGATTGGTCCTAGAACAATAGGATTCAGAATGCAGCAGTCTGATTGGTCCTAGAACAATAGGATTCAGAATGCAGCAGTCTGATTGGTCCTAGAACAATAGGATCCAGAATGCAGCAGTCTGATTGGTCCGCAGGAGCCACCCAATCCAGCTCCAGGTGGAAGTGAATCCGCAACCTGATTGGCCTACAGGAGTATCCTGGAATTAGCCAATCACGTGGGGCCCATTGTGTAAATAATGTATATAAAGCAGACATTCTGGGGGAACTTTCATTCCTTGCTACTATGAGCTGAATAAAGAGCATGAACTCCACACTCGACTCCGAGTATATTTCAGTGGCCCTACGCCAAAGCCTCTCTGGGGTGTTGGGATTCATGTCCACAAGGGAAAATGAAGTGTAGAGGGCTTCTGAGGTACTGCAATCAGCCGAAGTCATATTTTCTTCCTAAAATCATTTAACTTAAAGAAGTTCACAGAAATGACATTTCTCACCTCCTCCTTCTCCCAGCAACCCAAGAAACCCTATCCCATCCTACATTGTTCCAAAGGGCCTCCTGATCTGCAGGATACTTCAAATGCAGTCAAACCAACAATTCATGTTTTGCTAGAAAGGCAAATGACAGGAGCTGAAGTTCACAGAGTTTTCTTGTAAACTTCCTAGAGAGAACTCTGTGAGAGACACCCCCACTGTGCCCTGGCAGGGGGACCGCATAGCTATATATTCTCCTATCTGCCTGGGCACACCATATTCATATCTTCCCATCTCCTTCCGCTCTACCAGCAATGTGACAACGTCTACAGACTCTGACCTCCAAGCTCAAACTACATTTTAAGCTAGACCTAAGCAAGTCTTTGAAACTGAATTACCATTTTAAGTCTGCCTGAACAAAGCTGCTGTATCTGTTACCCTTCAACAAGTATTCTGAGTGAGTAAATGCTTTTTTTTAACCTTTTACAATACTGTTTTGTTTGTGCCTTGAAGCATCCTGGATTACTTAAACTAAAATGCTAAAACTAGCTAATCTAAGCTTCCCTTTTAAGCTGTAAAGGGATAGCACTCTTCTGAACTCCCAAACATGCGGAAGGAAGATAATATCTAAGAAATGTATCCTCTCCTAACATCTATTCACATCCCAACATAATCCAGAGAAAAATTTGGGGGAGTGCAAGTGGCTGAAAGGTGAAGGATGCAATAGGAAACTTTCCTGCCATGAACTTTCTTAAATTAAATCATCTTAGGGCATGCATCCTTACATAAAGCAAGCTAACTAATTTGTGGTTTGCAGCCTTAGGTTGTGATTGGAAGTCAAGGTGTTCCCCCACCCAACTTTTCTTACCATAATGTTGATTTGAGGTTTATGTCTCTTGGCCAAATCAATAATGTTCACGCCATTGTAATAGAGATTTTCAAAACACCCATGAAAGTTTTTCCATGGTAATAGCCCTGATTTTCCAGGTACTGGAATCCCTCCAAAGCTGAGCTTAGAAAGAGAAGAAAAATCAATAATCGTATTAAGTAATTTTCTGACAATCTGCTTGCAACGTTTTTGATAAAAAATGTTAACAATGGCACAGCAGTAGCTCCATATTGGTCAATTGAGAATCAATCTTTTTTTTCATTATTATTTCTTTTCGATTGTCAAATGCATTAACTTAAAATATAGGTTAAGAAACACAGCTTGGAAATAACACAAAAAGTAAGAAGCCAAAGAAATACATTTTAAGTAAATGTGCTTTTATTTTCTGACAATGCTAGTTTTATTCAATCATTTCAATAAAAAGTGCCTTACTTTGGAAGTTAACATTTATATAACAGTACAGTGCAATCTGACAAATCTTTACTTAGATGTTAAGGCCCACTATGTTCAATGGGGTTACTCTTAAGTAAGGATGCACTATGCATACATAATTCCGTTTATAAATCTCCCTTTATTTTTCCACATTACTTAACACTTTTTAAAATGATAAAAATAACATTTAGTAATATATTTATATTATTATCATATATAATTATACTTATTTAACTTACAATATCAGTCTTTCATGTGACCATGGGAACTACTTACCTGAAATCTATCTGAAATGTTCAAATTAATAATACAGCATAAGCACACATTTAAACAAATATATTTACTGTTATTTCTTATGTTAGCTACACATCGAAAGCCTGTTCACTATGCTGCATGTGCTAGGCTTCGCACACTGAGCTCTCGAAGTAATTGACTATCTCATATAGTTTAACTATAAGCGAATAGTTTTGGGTGTGGCAAGGAAGTTGTCCAGTGCTAACAGGTTGGGGGGGGGAGTGGGCAAATACCGCATGCGCCAAAGCTCCCATACTCCCATAAATTGGTTTGATGAACCTACGGGCGATTACATTGAGACAAAGGGTGATAGGATCCAGGATAAGAGCAGCAATGCACCAGTGCAAGGGGCAACTGACTCTCTTTCACAAGGACCCAACCTCTCCTTGGTTTCGGCCAGAGATGGGGAACCTGTGGACCCCCAGATCTTGGATTCTAATTGCCGCCATTCCCAACCAATATGAGCAATTATCAGGGATGACGAAAGGGCCACAGGTTCCCCAAACCTGCTGTAGAATCACCACTTTGGTGAGCTACAGTGCTTCTTTAAACTGTTGATTCATTGAGCAGCACAGTATCTCTCGCTTCTTCCTTCCCCAGTCCCCTCATGTGACCCCCCTCCCCTGCCTGCTGTAATGAGCAGCATTGCTGGTTTACCAGCAGGTGGGAAAAGGGATGACTGGCAAATGAAACTACAAAAGCTTCTAATTTATCTGAAGTGTACACAGCACCGATGTGCAAGATGCAATCTATTATCCCCACCTAAACCCTACTTCAAAGCTGCCTTTTATGAACTGTTGTATCTGCTCTCTGTTCACATCCCCAGCGGCGGAGCGGCCCTGCACCCAGGGATGGGGCCAGCCAGGGCAGGATGCTCTGCGGGGCCTCTGGAGTCTGCCTGCCTCCTCCCACTCAGCCACCCTACAGCTGAGGGGGAGGCGGCAGGTGGACCGTTTGGGGCAGCGTAGACCCTGCGGGTGCTCAAGCCACCATGTCACTCCCAGGAGAGACGCGTCGCTCGGGCGTGCTGCAGACCCCGCAGTGAGTGCCACCCAGCATTTTGTCACCCCCTTAGTGGTGACACCTGGGACAGACCGCCCCTACCGCACCCCCTTCCTCCGCCCCTGCACATCCCATGCCCTGCATCCCTAGTAAAGTGTAAACAGTTCAATTACAAAAGGAACATTTGGGCATTTACATCAAAGCAGGAAAGTCAAGGGTTGGCACACACGTAAGCAAAGCATTAGCAAAAGTCTTTAATTTCAAGCTTCGACAAGAGTCTGAGTGCTGAAACACCTTCCCTAAGCAGCTCGCCATCTCCTTCTGTTTCATAATTGCATTTACATAACAAAATAATAAGTCTAATAAAGGAAAGATAGTTTTCACACCTCATAATCAAGGTCCAAATAATTGAATTCTCCCTTTGCATGAAAATGGTGAGTGTGTTTATCAACTGTAAAGTTCACTTGATTATTGAAATGTTCAATGAGGACTGAATGCCAATGCTGATCGTCCAATAGGCTACCCAGAGTGATATTAACCTGGGCATCAGCAGAATATATTTTAGCATCACCTTCAAGAGGAGAAAAACAAACGGTTAGGTCTGTTGGAAGAAACAACATAGACAGTGAACTTATATATAGTTAGTTAGTTGAAAATAAGCAGATTACTAAGTAGGTGTGCAGTATGAATTTGCACTTGATACCTATGTTGATGAGCAAGGAAAGCTTTCCGTTAACTAATGCCAAGGTGATGTGATCTCCATTCTGTCCTTCTCTGTGTATCAGAATCCCATCTCTTTGTATCGTTTTGAACTGCAGAGAAATTATGTCTTTCAGTGCTGTGGTGGATTTGGGGTTAAATCTGTAGAGCAGGAAACTCTTCCCATCAAAATCTGCCACATCAGACCCTAAGAATAACACAAATAAAGCAGTTAAATAATATATATATATATCAAAAATGTACAATCTACTTCTTGAGTGGGAATTGAAAGATGAAGTAATAAAAGGAACAACGATAAAGTGGTCACAAGATCTGGGCAAGACAATACATTTAGATAGGTGGGGAAAATTATGAAGTGTTGACATAAATTTCACAGCTTGTTATTTGATAAGAAAAAATATAAGGAAAATGTGTTATCGTTGGTACCTCACCCCAGTAAAATTGACAAAGATCTATAAAAATATTCAAACCTTTGTTGGAGATGTAAAGCGGAGGTGGGAACAATGCACCATATGTGGTGGGGGTGTAAGGTGATTAAACAATTTTGGACCAAGATACATGAAGAGTTGAAAAGAATATTTAAGAGCACAATTCTCAAAAAGCCAGAAGCATATCTGTTAGGCTTAATAACCAACAATATCCCCAAAGATGAAAAGAATATATTCCTCTATGTGACAGCAGCAGCTAGATTACTAGTGGCAAAAAATTGGAAAACATGAAAAATACCAGAATTATCAGAATGAAGAATTAAGATCTGTGAATTTATGGAGATGGCAAAATTAACGGCATCGATTAGGGGCTGCCCCAAGCAAAAAATTAAGAGAGACTGGGAGTGTGTAGAGATATATATGAAAAAAAATATGGATATGGAAATTAAGTTTGACATAAATTTAAAAGGAAAGACTCGCAAGGATACAAGGTGATATTATAAAGGATATGACTATTAAGTATAAATAACTGCTAACACAACAAGAAACAATAATACAAATGCCAATAAGAACTCACATGGGTGAGGGGAAGTCAGGTGGGGGGAAGTAGAGGGTGCTATTTGGAAAATTATTGAGAATGTGATATAAAAATAAAATGATTGTGTTTGTAATCTGAATTATTTTGAATGATTGTGGTTGTAAGTTGTTCTTCTAGTTTTTACTTCTTTTTCTGTCACAAAAACTTTAAATAATTTTTTTTTTAAAAAAAAGAATAACACAAATAAAGGATCTCTTATGATGGGTTGCCAAGAAAAGAAACTGTTTCCCTCCCACCCCCACCCCTTGTGTGATAATCATTTAGCAAGTATGAGAAATCCCAAGCCATTCTATAAGCATCTTATACAAGCCAGAGTTTGCATTTTAAATAAAAGGACACATTCTACTCATGTAAAAACACACTGATTCCCGGACCGTCCGCGGGCTGGATTGAGAAGGCGATTGGGCCTTAGTTTGCCTACCCATGCCCTATACTTTCAATTTCTTCAATGGGGTTCATATTTCACACTAGCAGTTTAAATGGTGACACCTCTTCTGGGAGAGTCTTTGCATCCAATCAAGGTGAAGATGTGCAGTCAGAGGCAAGCATTTCAGAAGGTATCACTATATGGCTGTGTCAGGGATCTGCCTCCCCCTGCCAGTCCAGCTCTAAGTGTTTATAGAGAGCCGCCACCTGTTTTAACTACAGATACATCTTCGAGTGAAAACAGCAGTCCCTCAGGGGAGAAGCAGTTAGTGGCTGGGAGAGAAGGAGTGCCAGGGCTCCAGGGATTTAGTGAGAGGCCTGGCACCACCCAGCAGGCTCGATGGGAGGGAGAGATGTCAGATTCGGCGCATAGATTACGTAGGAAGAGGAAGAAGCAATTTAGGCTGCCAAGACTGTGGTGTTGGCGCCAAAACCGGAGGGAGGCACTTCCAGATTCTGCTAGTGAGTGAACAGACGTGATAAGATTAAGCTCTACACTGTGTATAGCTTGGCACTGAATAAAAGAACGAAAAGACAAACGGCTTGGCTTTTCTATTGAAGAACCGAGAAGGGAACCTGACAGCCTGGGAATAGCAAAGCGGGTGGGGGGAGGTAAGACATTTCAGTGGCTGGGAGCGAGGGGGAGAGGGGAGAAGTAATTCAATGAAAAACTCAAAGGCCTGCTCTCATCATGCCATCCTGCACTCATTTCGGAGGGAAGAAAGGATGTAAATTTAATTAACAAATAAAGCCATTAACCAGGAGGAAAAAATCCCACTGTATTTTAAGAGCACTTGTGGCTCTGAAACACCAAATGCCTCCTCATACCCTTTTGTAAGGGCAAATGTACCTATTCCACATATATGAAATACTTTTATTGACAGAAGAGGTAGCAATGTTTTCGTCATTTAAAAAAGCACTTCATTTCTCATGACACATTATCTAGTCCCTTTCAAGGTCATATATATCCACTTGGATGGAAAGAACAGATTTTAGACCAGTAATATAAAACAGTATCTGTCACAATCTGTTACAGCCTGACTTAGAACTACAGAAAGGAACAGATAACACTCAAGTGAAGCTCATGGAGTATTCATGCTGCATAAGTAAAGAAGACAAAGGAGGTAATAGTTCTTGAGAGATACACTTATGAAATAAATGAAGATGTAGCAGACGGCCAATAATATATGAAATCATTTTCCAACTCATTGAGTGTCCTCTTCTAAGTCAATGGAAATCTGCTATCTACGGTAACTTTGCTTAATTTGACAAAGAAAAGGAAAAAAAGCGCTCTATATTTTGGAAGCGAGCCTCTAAGAATTTCTTCTGTGCATGCCCCACTAAAATGAACCTGTGATGTCTGAGGGACTGTGCCTAAGCTTTCTGAAAAGTTATCCATTTTGAGTGACTCATAATATTTTTAAAAAGCCATTAATATTCAGCAGAATCACACCAATTATAAGCAGAAGGGCCTTGTTTTGAACTTAAGCTGTCAATTGGTTTAATTCTCAGTTCTGTCACATAAGATGAATAAGTTTTACTTTGGTAAGGACAGTTCAAGGGAGAACACTAGGACTCTACATCAATCTCGGGTTTTTTTAATCAGTACATTTCCACTATGAAAATTAGACCACTAAAACTGGGGCATCGAGCGAGTAACAAATTATACGTTCAATCGATTTTAAATGTGTTGCCACCTATCCTTTGACAGAAGGCAGCAGATAAATAAAAAGCAATCAATGAATTCATTAGTATTGAGAGTTATTCGTAATCCCTACACCAGCATTCCCCAACTTTGGTTACCTTCAGAGGCTTGTGATGTGGTATCTGGAGGATCTTTCCCTATCATATCATTATCATTATTAATAATTATTTTCTTTACCTCAAACTCACATAAAGAATATCTCTTTATGTGAGTGTGAGGAACATGAACAAAATCTCAATTTAAATTGAAAAAATTTAACAATGAAATCAAAGCAAAATTCATAAAAGAAAAAGAATGGGTTCATACTATTTCTCTACTATCCACATTGCATCTGTCATCTTCTATGTTAATTTATTCAAATACACTTTTGAATCTCATCCTTACTGGGTTTTCTCTTTTCTGATCATCAAATGATGAAAAAATAAATATGCATTTATTTACGGAAATAAACTTTTTATGCTCAATATGTGGTATAGGAAAATACAAAGGTTTTTTTTCCACTTTCCGAAGGATCATTTCAAATTTCATCTGAAAACCACGAGAAATATTTCAAAAAGCAAAATAAGCAATGATTTCCAAGACTCTGATAATCAAGGATTAATGTTTGCCTTCCATGCCCTCCTTCAATTCTAGTTTGCTAGATAACTCTTAACTAGGAATAAAACAACCCTCAAAACCTAAATTGCCCAGAGCAGTCTCTGAAGATGTATGAAGGCATTGTGCAAGTGTGCATGGAAAGATATTAAGTTCGGCTGTTTGTGTACCGACCAACCAACCAAACAAACAAACAGGAGGTGTGGGTGGGGCAGAGTGTTTTACAGAAACCTCTGTCTTTGCCCTCCATTCCTCCTTTCCGTTAAATCAGCACAAGAGTCTTTGGTAGGGTGGATGCAGGTTGATGCTTCTACAACTATTTCTTTATTATTTTATTCCGGCAATTTGTATGTTGCCTTTTAGGATCACCGTTCTTCCCAAAGTGATTCACAATTGAACAATAGAGAACAGAATTAGCTACATGTACTGGATATAGTAGGGACGCGAGTAGCGCTGTGGGTTAAACCACAGAGCCTAGGGCTTGCCGATCAGAAGGTCGGCGGTTTGAATCCCCGCAACGGGCTGAGTTCCCGTTGCTCGGTCCCTGCTCCTGCCAACCTAGCAGTTCGAAAGCACATCAAAGTGCAAGTAGATAAATAGGTACCGCTCCTGCGGGAAGGTAAACGGCATTTCTGTGCACTGCTCTGGTTTGCCAGAAGCGGCTTAATCATGCTGGCCACATGACCTGGAAGCTGTACGCCGGCTCCCTCGGCCTATAGAGGCAACCCCAGAGTCGGTCACGACTGGACCTAATGTTCAGGGGTCCCTTTACCTTTACTGGACATAGTAACGTGCCCCAAGCCATTTGCCATCAAATAATTAAGAAGAGAAATGACATCAGAGATCATTTTTGGTGACATTTGTTTGGGTATGGTGCAGGGCTTTGAATGTGCTTGCCTTCTGAGGAGGCTGAGGGGTGTTTGTCAGTGCCTTTCCTTTCCTTCTGCAAACCATCTCACCGGTATTCTGTGCTCTGCAGCCTTCCCCAGTGCCCACACTTTAATTAAAACCCATGGGAAGACATGATAATGTAACACTTCCCACAGGCCTCCCCCCCAAATCAGGAAATACAAGCAGCCAAGGAGGCTGGAGGCACTGGGGGGAAGTTTATTGGCAAGCAACGCAGATCACCCTCAGCCACCTTGCAATACTAAAGCAAGCTCAAAACCCGAGAGCCTCTGGAATTCTAAAGAAATCCTCAAATGGCCTGAGAAGGAGGCAGAAAACAAATGGAAGTCTCCTTCACAGGAGGAGGAGTTTGGACTTGATATCCCACCTTTCACTCCCCTTAAGGAGTCTCAAAGCAGCCAACAATCTCCTTTCCCTTCCTCCCCCACAACAAACACTCTGTGAGGTGAGTGGGGCTGAGAGACTTCAGAGAAGTGTGACTAGCCCAAGGTCACCCAGCAGCTGCATGTGGAGGAGCGGGGAAGCAAACCCGGTTCCCCAGATTACGAGTCTACCGCTCTTAACCACTACACCACACTGGCTCTTTTCTTTTCTTCACAGGGGATGAAAACGTTGGAGACATCAGCAGATTTTGGCACGGCACTAGTTTCCTTTCACACAAAGTTCATCTCATGGGAGACCCTCCCTGCTAGAGGAATAGCGGACCACTCTGCTTCCTGAATGTGTGCATTGGATCTGAAGCATACTTGGAACGGAATTGCGAAAGTGCTTGCTCAGAACTTTTTAGTAGTGCCTGAAGTCAAGCTTTGCCTCGCGTTCCTCAACCTGCCTTTCTTGCTCTGCTTGCCCTGTGCCCTTGTCAACGCAGTCCTTGATCCCGCTGCCTGATCTGAATTCCCTACTGATACTGTGTCTCGTAGATTTCCTAAAAATAACATCCATGACTCTAATCAGGCAAATGTTTCTCATGCCCCAATGAGTTCCTGACAGCCTGAAAGTCTCCCCTAGCTTGAGAAAAGTGACATTTCACTTCATAGCACAGCTGTGGAAGACATCACAACTGCATGCCGTACCAGATTGCTTGAACCACTTTGCTGGAGGAGAAGAAGAAGAGTTTGGATTTGATATCCCGCTTTATCACTTCCCGAAGGAGTCTCAAAGCGGCTAACATTCTCCTTTCCCTTCCTCCCCCACAAAAAAACACTCTGTGAGGTGAGTGGGGCTGAGAGACTTCAGAGAAGTGTGACTAGCCCAAGGTCACCCAGCAGCTGCATGTGGAGGAGCGGAGACGCGAACCCGGTTCCCCAGATTACGAGTCCACCGCTTTTAACCACTACACCACACTGGCGATTTGCTCCTGCTTGTGGATCGTCAAAACAAACAGCATCCCATATACAACTTTCCGAGCAGGTTTTTAACACATTCCCTTGTTCATTCCTCCTACACCGTTCCGGTTGCTGGGGTACCTAGCAGCTGTTTTAATAATAACAATAATTAATAATTTTATTATTTGTACCCCGCCAAGCTGACTGGGTCGTATTTGTAAAACTTCATTCAGAACAACTTTCTATTCCTTTTGTATTGCCAAATCAAAATTCTGGTTTTGCATGAAATCAGGGTGAGGTTGGAGAGCAAAAGCAAAGGAAAAACAGCAGGGGGCGGTGGCTTCAGAACTGGGTGGAAGCTGAAAAGGGTATGTAGTCGTTGCAATGTATGGATAATGCAGGAGATTATCAACGGGGGGGGTTGTGAGCAAGGCTGGGGGGTTGCAGAAAAGGAGGTGGGAGGAGGTAAAGGAATGGAATCGTAGAATCATAGAGTTAAAAGGGACCCCGAGGGTCATCTATTCTAACCCCCTGTAATGCAGGAATCTCAACTAAAGCATCCATGACAGATGGCCATCCATCTGGAAGTGAAAGTAAAAGCAGGGATACAGGACAAAAGAGAGAAGAGGCTTCAGAAGGGGTTGGGACGGTGAAAATCGATTTTAGTAGTTGCATGGGGTGTGTCAGGATGATATCAGTGGCCCCCGGCTGGTTGCCCAGGAAAGTATAAGGACAAGGAAAAGTTTATTACAGTCCTTTTTATTTCAAACTTTACAGAGAGAGGCTATAGAACCCAGCCTCTTGGACAATAGCATTGTCCCGAGTGAATCTCCACCCCCCGTCTCTCCCACTTTCTCATTCATCATCATCATCATCATCACCTCCTCTAGAAAAAGAAGAAGAAGAGTTTGGATTTGATATCCCGCACAAACACTCTTTTCCAACAACACAAGAGACGACTCTACACATGGACATCACCAGATGGGCAACACCGAAATCAGATTGATTATATTCTGTGCAGCCAAAGATGGAGGAGCTCTATACACTCAGCAAAAACAAGACCTGGAGCTGACTGTGGCTCAGATCATCAGCTTCTTATAGCAAAATTCCAGCTTAAACTGAAGAAAGTAGGAAAAACCACTGGGCCAGTAAGATACAATCTAAATCAAATTCCTTATGAATACACAGTTGAAGTGAAGAACAGGTTTAAGGATTTAGATTTGGTGGATAGAGTGCCTGAAGAACTGTGGATGGAGGCTCGTAACATTATACAGGAGGCAGCAACGAAAACCATCCCAATGAAAAAGAAATGCAAGAAAGCAAAGTGGCTGTCAAATGAGGCCTTACAAATAGCGGGGGAGAGAAGGCAAGCAAAATGCGAGGGAAATAGTGAAAGATACAGGAAATTGAATGCAGACTTCCAAAAAATAGCAAGGAGAGACAAGAGGGCCTTTTTAAACGAGCAATGCAAAGAAATAGAGGAAAACAACAGAATGGGAAAAACCAGAGATCTGTTCAAGAAAATTGGAGATATGAAAGGAACATTTCGTACAAAGATTACCACAATTAAGAACAAAAGTGGAAAGGACCTAACAGAAGCAGAAGACATCAAGAAGAGGTGGCAAGAATACACAGAGGAATTATACCAGAAAGATATGGAGGTCTCATACACCCCAGGTAGTGTGGTTGCTGACCTTGAGCCAGACATCCTAGAGAGTGAAGTCAAATGGGCCTTAGAAAGCCTTGCTAACAACAAGGCCAGTGGAAGTGATGATATTCCAGCTGAACTATTTAAAATTTTAAAAGATGATGCTGTTAAGGTGCTACACTCAATATGCCAGCAAGTTTGGAAAACTCAGCAGTGGCCAGAGGATTGGAGAAGATCAGTCTATATCCCAATCCCAAAGAAGGGCAGTGCCAAAGAATGCTCCAACTACCGCACAATTGCACTCATTTCACACGCTAGCAAGGTTCTGCTAAAAATTCTACAAGGCAGGCTTAAGCAGTATGTGGACCGAGAACTCCCAGAAGTGCAAGCTGGATTTCGAAGGGGCAGAGGAACCAGAGACCAAATTGCAAACATGCGCTGGATTATGGAGAAAGCTAGAGAGTTCCAGAAAAACATTTACTTCTGCTTCATTGACTACGCAAAAGCTTTTGACTGTGTTGACCACAGCAAACTATGGCAAGTTCTTAAAGAAATGGGAGTGCCTGATCACCTCATCCATCTCCTGAGAAACCTCTATGTGGGACAAGAAGCTACAGTTAGAACTGGATATGGAATAACTGATTGGTTCAAAATTGGGAAAGGAGTACGACAAGGCTGTATATTGTCTCCCTGCTTATTTAACTTATATGCAGAATTCATCATGCGAAAGGCTGGACTGGATGAAGCCCAAACCGGAATTAAGATTGCCGGAAGAAATATCAACAACCTCAGATATGCTGATGATACAACCTTGATGGCAGAAAGTGAGGAGGAATTAAAGAACCTTTTAATGAGGGTGAAAGAGGAGAGCGCAAAATATGGTCTGAAGCTCAACATCAAAAAAACTAAGATCTTGGCCACTGGTCCCATCACCTCCTGGCAAATAGAAGGGGAAGAAATGGAGGCAGTGAGAGATTTCACTTTCTTGGGTTCCATGATCACTGCAGATGGTGACAGCAGTCACGAAATTAAAAGACGCCTGCTTCTTGGGAGAAAAGCAATGACAAACCTAGACAGCATCTTAAAAAGCAAAGACATCACCTTGCCAACAAAGGTCCGTATAGTTAAAGCTATGGTTTTCCCAGTAGTAATGTACGGAAGTGAGAGCTGGACCATAAAGAAGGCTGATCGCCGAAGAATTGATGCTTTTGAATTATGGTGCTGGAGGAGACTCTTGAGAGTCCCATGGACTGCAAGAAGATCAAACCTATCCATTCTTAAAGAAATCAGCCCTGAGTGCTCACTAGAAGGACAGATCCTGAAGTTGAGGCTCCAGTACTTTGGCCACCTCATGAGAAGAGAAGACTCCCTAGAAAAGACCCTGATGCTGGGAAAGATTGAGGGCACAAGGAGAAGGGGACGACAGAAGATGAGATGGTTGGACAGTGTTCTCGAAGCTACTAACATGAGTTTGGCCAAACTGCGAGAGGCAGTGAAGGATAGGCGTGCCTGGCGTGCTCTGGTCCATGGGGTCACGAAGAGTCGGACACGACTGAATGACTGAACAACAACAACAACATCCCGCTTTATCACTACCCGAAGGAGTCTCAAAGCGGCTAGCATTCTCCTTCCCCTTCCTCCCCCACAACAAACACTTTGTGAGGTGAGTGAGGCTGAGAGACTTCAGAGAAGTGTGACTAGCCCAAGGTCACCCAGCAGCTGCATGTGGAGGAGCAGAGACACGAACCCAGTTCCCCAGATTACGAGTCTACCGCTCTTAACCACTACACCACACTGGCTCTAAAGGTGCTGCTACATTCCCTCTGTCTTTGAGTTCTTTGCTCTCCTACTTTTAAGGCTCACCGGGTTCTGGGAGATGGTGGGTTGCCATGTGTCCTCTTTTTCCAGGACACATCCTTTTTTTTCAGGGGTAAAATTTCTGTCCGGGTGGATTTTTTTAATTTGCCAAAATGTCTCTTGGCTATACTTTCTGGATGAGACATAGACATACCTGGTGGTTGAAGATTTGCTTTCCTCTTCTCTTCTCCTGCCCCCCCCCAGCAATATATCACACTTTCTATAGCAGACATATAGCAAAGGTAAAGGTACCCCTGACCGTTAGGTCCATTCGTGGACGACTCTGGGGTTGCGGCGCTCATCTCGCTTTACTGGCCAAGGGAGCCGACTTACTGCTTCCGGGTCATGTGTCCAGCATGACTAAGCCGCTTCTGGCAAACCAGAGCAGTGCACTGAAGTCTTCCGGTCGGCGCGCCGGAATGGACGGTCGGGGGGACATGTCGCTCCTGACATTCCCCGACCCGACCGGGCAAAGGGGAGACAGCGACAGCGACGCTGCCCCCACAAATCCCGGGAAGAGCGTCCCGGGACCTTTCTGATCCGGCAGAGCTCGCTACGCCCTCCCTGCTCCAAGAGAGAGAGCGGGGGGAGGCGGAGCTCATCGGATCGTAAAACCCCGTCGGGTCGCAGCTGCGCGGATCGTCCATCCTGAGCGTGCCGATTCCTCCAAAATACAAGATTCGAATTGAGAGAGTGAGTAATGGAAGTAATTTGGACTTAATTTGAAGATTGTTTGGGACGCTAAATACGGAGGTCCGTCCCTTGCTATTGTGTGGTTAGAAGCAGGAACTTTGTAACCGAAGCGATGGAACTGTTATTTTAAAGAGAAACTTTGAAACAGAGATTTAATCCCCCTGCTACCCCTGATTTGAAGGGTTACTAGCTATAAACGGAATATCTGGAAAAATCTTAAAATGGGATTGAATTGAACTGTTGGATTCGAACTGGTGATTGTTTTGACTAAAAGGAGCTATGTCCTTGAACATGGCGGATAAAGAGCGCATTGTTGACTGGGACAAAATCCTAGCTGCAGCATGGGAAGTGAGAGATGAAATTCGAGTCTTCACTGCGAAGTGGAGAGGAGAAAGTGATGTCATCCCAGCTGGGGAAGAGGAGGAGGGAGAAAGCCCCAGCAAGGTTGATGAGGCGGAAAAAGTTAAAAAAACAGGCTGCAGGAAAAAAGTCAAGAGGCGCAAGAATATTGGAGCTCGGAAAGTACAGAAAACAAAGGTGAAGACCAGAAAAAAACACCCCAAAAGGAATGAGCAAGAGGAACAGTGCTGGGACAGAAAAGAACAAGAAAATGGACAAACTTTGCAAGAAGAGGAATGGTCCTGGACTTTGGAAAAACAGGGAATGGGTTGATGGTTGATATCAGATAATATTGGGATAGAATATGATTTTTGAACAAGGATTATGGACATGGCTGAGGACACAAATAAGTAATGGTTATAATAAGGCTAGAGGCCTGGAAATCAAGGGGAGACAGAGGGAGAATAAGTAGATGTGATAGAACTAGATGCGGAGGTGGAAATATAGATAGTTATTGTGTATGATAGAAGATGATTTTAAAGATGATATAGAAACCTGTTAAAAGAGTAGGATAAGAAAATAGGGATCAATAGGGAGGACGAGAGGGAGCCACGGAAGACATGTAATGAAATAATGATGGCCTGGTCCGGGGTTTGGGCCAGGCCTTGGCAAAGTCAGGAAATGATAGTATCAAGGTCAGGGGCGCCAAGAACGGGTAATTCCTCTGTGAGAGGGGGGGTAAGATTCATGTCCCCCATGGTGAGAGAGGGGGGACGAAGAAAACCTGACCGAGATGTAATGTGTTTATGTAATGTGCTTATAAAATTGGAAAATCAATAAAAAATTATTATAAAAAAAAAAAAAAACAGAGCAGTGCACTGAAACACCGTTTACCTTCCCACCAGAGTGGTACCTATTTATCTACTTGCACTTTGATGTGCTTTCGAACTGCTAGGTTGGCAGGAGCTGGGACTGAACAACCGGAGCTCACCCCATCGTGGGGTGACATATAGTAGGGATATTTAAAATCAGAGTTGTCATAGTGTCCTCTTTTTTGCTCTTCAAAATATGGCAAACCTACAGAGCTAATTTGGGAACTATGCATTTGTATTTTGTTTCGCTTAAATTAAGATTATTGATATATACTTCAATTCATTATATGGTGCAATTGACCTCTATGTGCAAATATCAATATAATACTGGGGGGGGGTATGCTGTTAGGATACAGAACTCTTACACAAATATCTTTATTTCCATTAAAGGCCAATTAGCAGGATCCCCCCCCCCCAATTTAGAATACACCTGTAGATTTCAATTATGTGATTCATCTCAAAGAAAAGGCATCACTTACTGTAAGCACAGCCATAGACCTCGATCCTCATTCCAATCCTGCCATTGCGGTTCCAATCCAAAGGGACAAACCGCAGAAATCTTGCTTTGATGGCATGTTGGAGATTATAAGTTACCACACTGTCTGCATTGGTGTTTCCTGAAAAAGCCTGAAAAGGACAATTTAAAAGTCAGCATTTGCTGTATGGCTTTATTTCTTAAACCTTGACATGGAAACTTCTTTCCTTGTATGCTCTGAGAACCTGTGCTAAAAAGCTCAGTGAGGTGTAACTGTACTCCTGTAAGATGTCTCATTGGATAGATATAACCTCAGACTTAGATCTGGTTCAGATGATCACATTAAACAGAACAAAATAAAAGAATTCCTTCCGGTAGCACCTTAGAGACCAACTAAGTTTGTTCTTGGTATGAGCTTTCATGTGCATGCACACTTCTTCAGATATCTGAAGATATGTGTATCTGAAGAATATGTGTATTCTTCAGATATCTGAAGATATGTGTATCTGAAGAAGTGTGCATGCACACGAAAGCTCATACCAAGAACTTAGTTGGTCTCTAAGGTGCTACTGGAAGGAATTCTTTTATTTTGTTTTGACTATGACAGACCAACACGGCTATCTACCTGTCACATTAAACAGAGTTCATGTGATTGAGAACGCACCACAGTGAACATTCTTGGGTTTCTACCCTCTCCCACTCTATCTTTCAATATCTGTGAAATGGAGGAGAGGGAAAGCTTCTACTTTCACTGTTAAGGGCAAAACATAACTATCATACGATGTCGAAACTCAGGAAACTGTGGGTTTCTTCTAACCAAAGTTAGTTGACAAACCAGAATCAGAAACAGTAGCTGAATCCCACTGGGTTTGATTAGAGCAAACCTCAGTTTCTCACGCAGATGTAATAGAATTGTGATTTGTTCTTAAAGTGAATTTTCATTCATGCATGAATGAGAAAGAGTGGGTGAAAGGAGGATATGAGCCTGAGGTCATGCTATGGTTTACTTGATCACCTGAGATGAGTAATAGAATATGTTTTTTTCTTCTTCTCTGAACCATGAAAGTTACATTCTTATTCTGCTAATCTTTTCTTTTTTTAAATGTACTGATGTCAATGTGAGTAGGATAACATTCACTCTCATTTTACAGTTTCTTTAATATGTGGCAGCTGAAGAATTGATGCTTTTGAATTATGGTGCTGGAGGAGACACTTGAGAGTCCCATGGACTGCAAGAAAATAAAGCCTCTCCATTCTGCAGGAACAGGTAGGTAGCCGTGTTGGTCTGTCATAGTCAATACAAAATACAAAATAAAAAAATTCCTTCCAGTAGCACCTTAGAGACCAACTAGGTTTGTTATTGGTATGAGCTTTCGTGTGCATGCACACTTCTTCAGATATGATTGACAATGTTGATCTTGTTGTTTTGATTAGTAGCCTGTAGGTTGGAAGAAGTGTGCATGCACACGAAAACTCATACCAAGAACAAACTTAGTTGGTCTCTAAGGTGCTACTGGAAGGAATTTTTTTATTTTTTATTTTTTATTGATTTTGAAGGAAATCAACCCTGAGTGCTCACTGGAAGGGCAGATCCTGAAGCTGAGGCTACAATACTTTGGCCCCCTCATGAGAAGAGAAGACTCCCTGGAGAAGACCCTGATGTTGGGAAAGATGGAGGGCACAAGGAGAAGGGGATGACAGAGGACAAGATGGTTGGACAGTGTTCTTGAAGCTACCAACATGAGTCTGACCAAACTGCGGGAGGCAGTGGAAGACAGGAGTGCCTGGCATGCTCTGGTCCATGGGGTCACAAAGAGTCGGACACGACTAAACGACTAAACAACAAAAAGGAATGAAGCCATTTTGCATCGGAACACCCGCCCACCTCCCCCTAATTTTAGGGCATTTTGCGATTGAACTTGCTATGCTGCCGTGTGTCGTGTGTCGTTGGGACAGGGGCACGGCAGGAATTTCCCCTACTTGGCTGATTGGCTGTAGCCATTTGGGTTTTGCCTGTCGCGTAGCAAATCGTCACAACTTGTAAGGTTGCAGATAGGCACTGGTTCAGGTGATAGGGATGGGAGAACGGTCTCGCCATCCCTATGTGAAAGGTATTCCGTTAAAGGAATCCAGGGACTCAACTTGGTTTGGTCAACCCCCGAGAGGGGGTTGTTCCCGTGCCTGAGTCCAGGGGAGCATCTGGGGAGTGAACAGAGTCTGTTGCCAGGCTTTTCACCTGCCTCAGGTGTTCACCCTGAGCTCTGGGTCAGCGCTACCTGCAAGGGTGCAGGGAGCTAGTCGAACCAGAGCCTGTGCAACCACTCACTTTTCTGTAACCAATAAAGTTCTGTAACCAATAAAGTTCTGTCAAAAACCAAAACTAAAATTTGAGTTAATTGTTTCTTTATTTAGGGGGGAGGTCTCTGCGTCTGAACACGCAATGAACATTGCTTATTTAAAGCGCACATGCATTGTTCTTTATGCTCTAACACATGCAAGTGTTTTCCCAATTGCTCAAATGGAAAGAGAAGCTCTTTGGCCCAGCACAGGTGGTTCCCCACCACAGGGCACCACACCAAGGGGGGACAAAATTGAGAAGATCCATAATTGAGAAGATCCATTTGGGGGGACAGAATTTTGTTCTTGTACAAGGTACAATATTATGAAAGATTACTAAAGGCTGCCCATGATGCCAGTGGATGCCATGGAAATGCCTGCTTGCATAGGAGTTTAATAATAATAGTAATAATAATAATAATAATAATAATAATAATAATAATAATATTCCTTCCAGATAAATCTCAGGTAACCTTAATAAACTTCCTATTGCATCAAATTAAAAAGGAAATACTTCAGTCCGTTTTCTACTCATAACGACCAGTTCCATTATCCAAAAATGAACTATCCAATATTGTTCTAAATATTTGTTCAATATATGTGAGAGGTATTTTACATATTTAGAATTCAATTGTTCATTGAATAAATGCTCAATTTAATCACAAAATAAGAGCATCTTTTCCTGTGAAAATCAATTTGCGAATCTATGATTTAAATTATCATGATCTCCAGTACGTTTCCATTGCCACAAAAGCCACTTGCAGCCAGAGAGTGCAATTGTTATTATCTAAATGAAACGAAGGATATTTTTGCTAATGGATATGGTACTGGCATTTCTCATTCCATCTTCATCATGCAGCAAAGTTGGGTTTATATAGCTAATCACATAAGTATCTATAATAATCATAGCACTCTCCACCCTTCCCTTCAAGACACTAAAAATCACTGAACAGCTTGTGGACATGGCTGTTAGTGCTAACCTATAATGCTAATAGGTGTTAGAACTAAATCTTTAAATGCAATCAATGGCACGTCTTATAGTCATGCTACTACTCTGAGTCTAAACCACAGAGCCTAGGGCTTGCCAATCAGAAGGTCAGTGGTTCGAATCCCCACGATTGGGTGAGCTCCCATTGTTCGGACCCTGCTTCTGCCAACCTAGCAGTTTGAAAGCACGCCAGTGCGAGTAGATATATAGGTACCGCTCCGGCGGGAAGGTAAACGGCTGCTCTGGTTTGCCAGAAGCAACTTATTCATGCTGGCCACATGACCCGGAAGCTGTCTGCGGACAAACGCCTATAGAGCAAGATGAGCGCGCAACCCCAGAGTCGTCCACGACTGGACCTAATGATCAGGGGTACCTTTACCTTTACTATGAGAAACAATTAACTGCAAAACATTCTGTTCATACTAAGAGGACAATTAGTATTTTGTCACTGGTCTTAATTCAGGGAGTTGGAGGAGAGGGACTTCAGCTACAATTCTATCCCCCCTCCCCATTTTTGCACCTTCCATAGTCCATTAGAATTACTCATGGGATTGCTGTTTAAATTTTTATGTTAAATATTGTTCAACTGACCGTTCTCTTTATCATACTACGGTCTTATTCTCTCATGACTGTGGAAAATTTACAATCCTACCAGACCTCTCCTTTTAAAAGAAAGGCCTTGAACCTGCCATGCACTCCCACAGAGTTGAACGCCGCTAAATTATACAGACAGAATATTTACTACACTTCAGAGTGTTAGAATACAATCTGTCGTGTAATGACACAAAGCAGGTACATAAAACATGCTGTCTTTGAAAAGCAGTTGGTGTTCCACATGCCCAGCATAAAAGCAGACGAATTGATAACTTAGTTATCATCACAGTTTTGAAATATGTCACTCCTGTGCGGCTTAAAAAGAACAGACGGGGGTAACACTCAGACTAGTACCAAAGAACTACCCTGTCTGCAAATATGTCTTTAGTCAGACTACTGCTTCTGGCTAATAAATTCATTATCAAAACCAAATGCTGAAACTTATTAGTGCTGTTATAATAATTCTAAGCTCCCAAATATAAAATAAACATTCATAAATGTACAAGGCAAATACATATATAAGTATACAAACTACGTGTCTGAAATAGTACAGGACAGCGATCCTGGAGTCATTTTGATTCTCCCAAACCATTGACCTCAACTATTTCTCTGCAAGGAGGAAGGAAATGGGAAAGTCTTTCCATTGTCGTTTGCTTACCTGTCATAAGGGCGTATTTGTGTATGAATAGGGTGAGCCTGTGACCTGGATTCAAGAACTAAAGCATTTACCATCACAAAAGAATGGCCAGGCTGCCCAGATAAAGCAATCAGTGACCATTAACAGATATCCTGGCAAACAGGAGTTCTGCTGTAGACCGTCTCCTCTGATGTATTTCCGCTGTAGACCGTCTCCTTCTGTGATGTATGTATGATGTTTTGGGAGGTGGTCTTGAGCTACAGGGTGAGCAATTTCAAAAGTCTATGTAAGTGCTTGCGCACCATTGTTCGGGGTTCCTCCTCCCTCCTGCATGTGGTGAGTGAGGACCCTGTTGCAACGGTTTAATAAAGATCAGGCTTACTAGCTGCTTTACTTCTCAATATTCTTTGGTTGGCCTGTTATTTTCTCCTACCAATAGGGAACCCACTTAAGGACTCTATACGGGCTCTTGGATACCCCATAAGGGAAAAAGAGCAGGTTTTTTCTTATAACAGCACAATCAGTAAATCTCTACTTTGCATGGAACTCTTGTTAATTCCAGTGAGACTTGGACAAGACCTGTACCCAATACATTTCCCCTTATTCACACAAAACAATATACCTGTAGAAGTAATGATCTAAAACTCACATAATTGAAAGTGATAATCTAATGACCTAAACCTACAGATTGACTAATTTAATTTTATGCTCCCTACACAACAGCCTCGTGACAATCTTTATATTATATAACTCAGACCCGTGTTTGTCTGAAATCTTGTGTACAGGGACAATTCTTAAAACTGTTCAGTTTCAATAGGTTTCAAACAGCCAGGAAGAGCAATCCAAACTATAGGAGGCCAGTATAATTTATGAGAAGAGAAGACTCTCTGGAAAAGACCCTGATGTTGGGAAAGATTGAGGGCACAAGGAGAAGGGGAAGACAGAGGACGAGATGGTTGGACAGTGTTCTCGAAGCTACCAACATGAGTCTGACCAAACTGCGGGAGGCGGTGGAAGACAGGAGTGCCTGGCGTGCTCTGGTCCATGGGGTCACGAAGAGTCGGACACGACTGAACGACTAAAGAACAACAGCAATAATTTATGTCAGGGTAGATTATGCCACTGCAATTTCCCTCTATTCCAAACTCAATTCAGAAGCTGAGCTACCGCAGGCTGAGCCAAACTGAGCCTGGGAAAGCAGACATTAAAAATAGGCTAATGCTATCCTTTTTGCAAATGTAAATTCCATATGTGTCCAACCTGAGCTAAGTCTCTCCTTGCCCTGCCTGGCCCTGCCACCAAACCCATAGAAAGCTCCTTTTTCTGGACTTAACTCAAGCTCTACTGAGCAGGGTTTGGCTGAGCCATGATGAAGGACTTACAATGGTTTATCTCCGAATGAGCCAAGTTGAAGGACTTCAGCTGGCAAAGCCACAGATGACCCCAAACTCAGCCAGAGATCTGACTATTCCAAATTCTGCTCATCCTGATGGATCTTGAGTTTGGTTTGCTCCCTAATCAGAATTTGGTTGATCTGATTAACATCCTATGCCCTTTTAAAATGTGGCTCTTTTTTTGGGGGGGGGGTGTTATTGGGTTGTTGTTTTTATTTTGATTATATACCGGCATATTGTGGTTTTTATGTTGATCTTGTTCTGTGAACTGCCCTGAGACCTCTGGGTATAAGACGGTATATAAATTCAATAAATAATAATAATAAATTAATAGAGCCAAAGGTTTAGCACAGGCATCCCCAAACTTCAGCCCTCCAGATGTTTTGGACTACAATTCCCACCATCCCTGACCACTGGTCCTGTTAGCTAGGGATGATGGGAGTTGTAGGCCAAAACATCTGGAGGGCCGCAGTTTGGGGATGCCTGGCTTAGCACCTCTGGAAATAAGCAAACCCCGCAGGTTGATCATAATACTTCTCAAGTACAGCATCCAAAAAGAAAAAAATGGCTGTTATGTATCACAAAGCGAAAAAGGTAAAACTGCAAAAGGTGGTGAGATCTAATGACTTCTGTACAATGTGGTATATCCCTTTACCTCTCATATAAGTGGTAATTCAAGCATTTCTGAATCATTTCTGAAAGCATTACATTCAATAATCTCTCCTTTTCTTTGCAATTACTATTGAATTCTGTGACACTTAAACAACTTCAATGAAACACATTTTTTATGAAAAGCAAATGCTTTTTCCAATAAACAGAATTGTCAGAAAAGTTCACCTAAAGCAATATTACACTATGATAATGGGTGTTTTTTGTTCAAATAAAAAAGTTCAAGGCATTTTGAGGTAAACAAAAAACCATTTGGATAAGAGTAGCAGTATTTCTCAGTGGGGCTCAGAAAATCATTTTTTCTTATTTTTACAGCACACAATCACCATGGTAGGCTTCAGAAGGAAAGAGGAGATTTTCCTAAATTGACTTTTGCATTGTCAGCCAACATACTGTAATTCATTACTTAGACATGGTCAATAGGCTAAAGTCAGGCATGCTTGTATTTAAGAAGCTGTTAATTTTGAAAGCATATTGTTGCCAATCCATTTGGATGTGCAATTTCACACAGCAGAATGACTATAGATTTAGATAGATAGCTTGCATGTCGTATTTTCTACTTGAAGTTTCCTCACCTATGACCTCATGACAGAACTGTCTCATCAGTATCAATCTGGCTTCACTCCATCATTTTTCTGATGACTGATGCATCACCTCCCAGAGATGCTTGAGGAATCCAACAGTTTTGAATTTCTGTAGGAAATCACTTGACCCATATGTTCAGATCAGAGCATAGCCATGAAACCGATTTCACACTTTTGCAGTGCAGTTCTCAACAGTTTTAAGTACAAAAATATGCATCTAAATACCGATTTTGAGAGATCATTCACATTTAAATATCCTCTCTATCTATTTATAAACTGAACTTTCATAGAAAATATAGCAAGGTGCTACACAGTGTAAAAAGAAATACTACAATAGCAAAAACATCTCTAATGTATCAATACAAACATCAGTGACTTAAGGTAAAGGTAAAGGTACCCCTGACCGTTAGGTCCAGTCCCAGACGACTCTGGGGTTGCGTCCTCATCTCGCTCTATAGGCCGAGGGAGCCAGTGTTTGTCCGCAGACAGCTTCCAGGTCATGGGGCCAGCATGACTAAGCCGCTTTTGGCAAACCAGAGCAGTGCACGGAAACGCCGTTTACCTTCCCGCCGGAGTGGTACCTATTTATCTACTTGCACTTTGACGTGCTTTCAAACTGCTAGGTTGGCAGGAGCTGGGACTGAACCACAGCTCACCCTGTCGCGGGGATTCGAACTGCCGACCTTCTGATCGGAAAGCACTCTGATTTCCGTCACGGTGTCCCATTGTGCCAGAAGCAGTTTAGTCCTGCTGGCCACATGACCTGGAAAGCTGTCTGTGGACAAACGCCGGCTCCCTAGGCCTGAAAGCAAGATGAGCATCACAAACCCATAGTCGCCTTTGACTAGACTTAACCGTCCAGGGGTCCTTTACCTTTTACCTTACTCTTCCTAGAACTTGTCTTACCATGATCCTAGAACAGCAGTGAGATACAAAGTAAAATGATTTGTAACCACTAGAGGTCATTCTGGTACACCAAGACAGGCTTGCTTTACATGAATCAATATTCCTGTTCATAAAGTAATATTTTCCCTTTGTTTGCACCTTTTTGCATTGTCAATGTCATAATGACAGCAAACAAAACAAACAAAGACCTTAGGTGGCCAGACTCCAAAGATGCATTAATGCAGGAGAAAACAATGCCTGCAGCTGAAAGATTTCTTCTTGCTTTCCCTGAAGAAGTTCCCGCTGCAGAATAGACAAGGGCTTCTACTTTCTGAGGCAGACGCGGACACAAAATTCATTTATTTATTTCCTAAAATGTATAAACCATTTGTAGGGGTGGGGGGACTTCAAACCTCAAATGGAAGGAAAGGAACACAAGCTACGGTCCACTCAACGAAATAAGGAGGTGAATTTTATCATCCCCCTTGTCATGATTCGTTTGGCTCAACATCCCTGTGTATGAAGTGATCATATGTAGTTGTTTCATACTTAAGACCAGGCATCCCCAAACTCGGCCCTCCAGATGTTTTGGTACTACAACTTCCATCATCCCTGACCCTGTTAGCTAGGGGTGATGGGAGTTGTAGTCCCAAAACTTATGGAGGCCCATGTTTGGGGATGCCTGCTTAAGGCTATTGGTCCAGCTAGCTTAGCATCTCTACTCTGAATTGTGTGGCTTTCCTGTAGGCAGCCTAACTCTGTCCCCATTCCATTTTTGCTCAATCCTACGTCTGCTCCTGTGCAGATTTTTACTTGTAAAATTTTTAAATTTTAAAGATTTTGTATGCACTTCTAACATAAAACACATTTTCCCATGCTCTCCTATGCAGTCATCACTTTAGAAATGTATTCTGTATGCATTTTCATATAAAATGTGCACACTGTTTGCACATCGAAACTGCACTGCAAAACCCAAATGAATACATACTATGAATGGCAGTTGTGTTTCAATCTGCAAGCAAATCTAGGAGAGTTGGACTGCATCAATGTGCTGCGAACAGCAGAACAAACAAATTCAAATTTAATCCCTATTCTCAGACAGGGTTTTTTCTTGGACAGGAATATTTACCAACCCTGCAAGGATACTTGGTATTTTGAAACCTGGGACCTCCAGCAGGCAAAACACATGCCTTACCACACTGCACTTTCTCCCAAACACAGAGATATTCTGTTTCTACTCTATAGAATGTCAAATTCAGTTACCTTGTCATTCAATTTCAGATAGGTTACTGCTACTATGGCTTGCCTCTATCAGTTTGTTTTGCCCTTTTTAATGACCGTGGTGAATTTTTCATAGTTCAAATGATAACATGTTTTTATGTATCTGAGGTGCTTTCTGTTTCCTACCAGTGGTGTACTGAATGCGGTGCAGATGAAAAGAAATAATGCATTCATTTAAGAAAGCAATGAGCGACACATACTGTTTTATGATGTAAGGCTAACAAAGTGCCTGTAACCGTACCAGATAATGATTGGGATGCTTATTTCTTGATAGGAATATAAAAGAATAGGTGGAAATTACTGGAGAACACTGTAATGCACACAGTTCCTCACTTTATTCTGAAAATGGAATTAAATGACCAGAAAGAAAGAACCTCATTAAATATGCAACACAAAAATTGTGATGGAAATGGTTTGTAACTCTAATGTCCAGAGGGTCACAGGCAATAAAATAGTGCAATAAAAAAGGTTTCATATTCAATTTATAGCTGTAGCCTAGCATTTATAATGCAAAAGCTTGAGCTTCCAAGCAAACAGCAGTGTGTGAATCTTTTTGTAATTAATTCATTATGCTGAACCTGCAATGTTGGACAACTCGGAATATTAATAGTAATCATAACAATATTTTGCATTTGCAGAATAGGCCAAGAAAGTGCAGAGAATTAATTGCCTGCTGGAAGAAACATGTTTGTGTGTGTGTGTGTGTGTGTGTGTGTGTGTGTGATTCTTCCTTCTTTGGGGAGCAAGCCTTTAAATGAACTATTGTCTTGCTGACTCTGCAAGTGCAATCTTATACACCTTTGCTTGGAGGTAAGTTCTATTGAACAAAGTATCATCATCAGCAAGCTATGTTCTGGGCAGATCTGGAGTGATGTAGCACCACTAGGGGTAGGCCAATGATTCAACGTGAGCTCCTTGACTATACTCAACTCAACTCATCTCAGTTTATTACAGCAAAAGCCAGCAATATAATACAGTACAGTATAGTTCCAAACCAGCGATCACAATATCGCTACAAGGCATCAAAATCCTAAGGATTAGAAAAAAAGCTGTACTACCCAGGACAGGATGGGGTTGTGCAGAGTTGTTAAGGCAGCAGAGAGCATTGTTGGCTGCTCGCTCTCCACCTTAGAGCAGATTTATGCCATGCGGTGCCACAGAAAGGCACTGGACATAGTAAAAGATCCATCACATCCTGGTCACCGTCTCTTTGAGCTCTTGCCATCGGGACGGAGATACAGGACGATGATGACAAGAACAAGCCGTCTTAGGAACAGCTTCTTCTCCAGAGCGATCTCGGCCTTGAATGGGAAGCCTGGACTTTGGAAGTCATCTAATCTTACCTGTTATGTTGTATTATATTGTATGGTTTTAATCAGTGTTTTTGTAGTTGTTTTGTTTTTGCGTGGAGTGCCCTATCTGGGTGGATGGAGCAGCCAAGTAATTTCGTTGTCCCCGAAGGGGACAATGACAATAAAATATATTCTATTCTAGTCTATTATATTCTAAAACCCAATGGCGCAAAAGAAATTTATAGTATATTTTCCAGTAGAAGCGATTTACGTTTTTTGATGGCTAAGGTGCAAAACTTGGCCACAACATAGGATACTGAGCTCAAAGAGTCTTCCAAAAGGAATTTGCGTAGGATTTCAGGGATAAATTCCAGATAATATTGCAAGGGTTTAAATTTTGATAAAAGGGGTAATATAAGACAAGACCGTTCTTCACTATAAAATTCACAGAATAGAAGAATGTGAGTAACAGATTCCACCTTATTGGTCATGCATGGGCATAGGCGCTCGTGGATTGGTACCCGCAGGAATTTGCCGTGTAGTACAGATTTAGGCAGTGCCTCAAATCGGGCTCTGGAAAAAGCCCATCTGTAAGATTCATAAGTAATATTAGATAAATAAGGGGCCTCCTTGACTATATCAGTAACCTTGCTTGAATTTTTGTTACCAGGGTTGGAATGGGCACACAGAGACGGATTTAGGGGAGTGTGACTGGTTCAGTCGCAATGGGCACAGAGCCTGAGGTGAGGCCCAGGGGGCAACACAACTATGAGGTAGGATGGAAGGTGAGAGGCAGAGGGGGCTGAATTTTGGTGTCACCCAGGGCGCAGCTGAAATTTGAGACCCCTAAGTCCACCACTAGAGCACAGCCTGCAGTTAGCAAGATCCCCACTTTGATTCTTCCCAATCCGAACATGGGAAGAATCTCCCATCTCCTCAGTGGCGGAGCTTCATTCTCCGGCACCGGGGGCGGGGAGCAGGCAGGGGCAGGGCTGGCATGCATCCTGGGGGTGTGGTGCGCCACCCACAGGAGTGTGGCATGCAACCTGGGGCGGAGCATGCCGCCTGCAGGGGCGGGGCACGCGTTCTGGGGGCGGGGCGCACAACCTGCAGGGGCTGGGCGCCCAGCGTGGGTGGGAGGGCAGCCGTGATGGACCCCCCCCGGGATCACGCCAATGGGGGCAGTGCGCACCCATCGCCCCCCTTCTTCTGCCCCTGCGTCTCCTTCCCCATTTCTCATTCATCTATCATTCTACCTGTTTCCATTTCTCATTCATCTATCATTTTAAGATCTCCCACAAGAATATCTATCTATGGAAGGGGAGAATAGTGGCCTTTAGAACTGAAAAAGGCAAGGACCAAGGATTGCAGCAAACTTGGCCAAAACTTGTGCAGTTAATCCAGAAAGCAGACAGAATACAACAGAGGTTGGGAAAATACAAAAAAAGAAGGTAGCAATGGTCTTTATGGTGCAAAATGAAAGCCGTGTAAATTGGTTGTCACATAAATGTCTCTATTTTCTGTAGCTTTCAGCATATTCTTTGTGTCTGGTAACATTTACTTGCCACAAAACTTGTAGCATAAAACGCTATAGCACTGGTGCGTTATTTTACACAAAAACAGAAACGGAGATGTGATAACTCCTAGAGAAGTGGGTCTCCTCAGCTAAATAAGGACCCCCTCAAATGGTTCTTAAAATGAAGGGCTGGTAGTTATAGTTGTAATTTGCTGCAAACTAACTGTTGGTTGAAAGGGAGAAAGTAATTGGTTTACATCAAGGATGAATGAATTCTCAAGCCATGACGATATGCTGGCTTTGCGATTTTAAGTTAAAATCCACAACTCCATCCTGACAGCTTCTCTGCTGATGGCTCTCTGGACCCACTTACTCCTAAAATGTTACATGTTGCTGAGCAATGGGCACAGAGAGAAGCACCTGGGGCTTGCCATATCAGATGATTACAGGGGAGGAGCCCTGATTCAGAAGGCTAGAGAGTGAAGGAGGGGTTGCACACTAGTCTGAGCAACTTCTTCTTTAGGGGAGTTTGCCTTTATGAGCCTCATTGTATCCCCCCCCCCTTTCTAAATAAAGAAACTAACTGCACGTTAGCCTCGCGTCTTCCTATGTGACCGGTGAATGTCCTGCTCTTCCTGTCAGCCCCTTGACACCTGGTTGAGGTGTTGTAACCCCCAGACGTAGTTGGATCATGCAAAAGAGAGTGGGATGAGCATGTTAGCTCCTTCTTCAGTTGCCATTTTTGTTGCCTTCCATGACTTGGGGGCAAACATCTGTGCTGGACAGGCTGCTCTACTCACAGAAGACCGGTGCTTTTAAAGTGTGTGTGGAGCCTACATAGATCATGAATGGGAAAGGCTGTGTCTTCAGAGGTTATCCTCCCAACTTGTGGAGGGTGACAAGAATGGCGGCAGAATGAGGACTGTGTATCTCCCCACTGTCTCTCATCGCATGAGGGATTAAAAAAAAACAAAAAAACTAAACTGGAAAGGACTTGAGCTTCTGAGTCATTTTCTCTGCAGCAGTGACATATACATGTTTCAAATGCATTTGGGACTGAATTGCAAGACACTGTGCCCTCTTGTGCATTACCCGAAAACAAGGAAGTGCAATAAGCCAGTTCCTCACACAAATCTTCCCTGTTTCTCTGCAAGTGCAAATGAGCGCTCAGCCTAGTCAGTACATTAAGAAATTAGGTAAAATGTAAAATGTGGTGGCGGCGGCATATTTCTACTTATTCTGTACATGTAAATATTTGAACCTACCGGATATTGTAGAGGGGAAACGCTCGTTTACTTCAAAACTGACTGGTCAAATTTATTCCTCTACCTCAGCATGATGTTTAGGAAAGGAAACTGGAAACTAATTGAATATAAGACTCTGCCACGTATTACACAAATTATTCAAGCAAATATTTATTATATGACTGCAGTACAGTCTGCTTTAATGTCAGTATTACAAGGAAATTGACAGTCTATTTCTACAGCCACCAGACTACAAGTGGGGTATGGTTTTTCATGCATACTATTCAAATGTCTATGGTTTGCAGCCAACCATATTTTACTCAGAGAAGACCAGCTGAAATTAATGAATATGACCAACTATGTTGTTGTTTAGTCGTTTAGTCATGTCCGACTCTTCGTGACCCCATGAACCAGAGCACGCCAGGCACTCCTGTCTTCCACTGCCTCCCACAGTTTGGTCAAACTCATGTTGGCAGCTTTGGGAACACTGTCCAACCATCTCGCCGTCTGTCGTCCCCTTCTCCTTGTGCCCTCCATCTTTCCCAACATCAGGGTCTTTTCCAGGGAGTCTTCTCTTCTCATGAGGTGGCCAAAGTATTGGAGCCTCAGCTTCAGGATCTGTCCTTCCAGTGAGCACTCAGGGCTGATTTCCTTCAGAATAGATAGGCTTGATCTATTCAGAATAGATCCTTCAGAATAGATAGGCTTGATCCATGGGACTCTCAAGAGTCTCCTCCAGCACCAGAATTCAAAAGCATCAATTCTTCGGCGATCAGCCTTCTTTAAGGTCCAGCTCTCACTTCCATACATCACTACTGGGAAAACCATAGCTTTAACTATACGGACCTTTGTTGGCAAGGTGATGTATCTGCTTTTTAAGATGCTGTCTAGGTTTGTCATTGCTTTTCTCCCAAGAAGCTGGCGTCTTTTAATTTTGTGACTTCTGTCACCACCTGCAGTGATCATGGAGCCCAAGAAAGTAAAATCTCTCACTGCCTCCATTTCTTCCCCTTCTATTTGCCAGGAGGTGATGGGACCAGTGGCCACGATCTTCGTATTTTTGATGTTGAGCTTCAGACCATGTTTTGCACTCTCCTCTTTCACCCTTTCTAACTTAGGTCCATCCAATTGTCCTACTCTAGATTCAACCATATGGTTCATTTTTCATTGACACTATATATGCAGCCATATGTGACACAATAAACTACAACCTCTCTTGTCTTTTTTAATTTAAAAGTTCCAACTGAATATTTGGAACTAAGCTAATCAATATTACTTAAATTAAGTGGAAAGGATTCACATTATAGGTTAATACTAATTCGTACATCTCTGGTCGCAACTGATATGTTTGAGAGTGCAGAGTTTCTAGAAGCTTGTAGAAGCATCTCAAAAGGCTGCAGTAGTTTTCAAATGAAAGTTGAATCCTTTTTATCCTATTCCTTTTGAGATAAAAATGATACTAACTGTGACAGATTTCTGAGTCCAGCCAAAGTGTAACTGTTCAGAAAAGTGTATTTTTAGTACTTTCACCAGTGCCTGTAACTACTCCCTTGCTATAACAGAATCCCTAGCCTATAAAAAATATTGTGATTATTGCACTGAAGACTGTAATAAAATCACCACCACCGATGGAGTCATTGCTGAGATGTCTTGCAATATTCACAAACATCACAAACATTCTACTTGGTGAGGAGAGATCCTTAGCAAACGTTGAATATTAGTGAAGTCTTACTCAGTTTGCTTTTTTGTGCATAAGAATCATAAAAGGGAGGAAAATCAAATCAAAATCAAACATTAGCAAAGCACAAGCTGCCCCTGAAATCTATGCTGAAACACAAGATATTTTTCTTCTGTATGAAATAGTACAGAATCATAAAGCACACATGCTCCTGTTTTTGTTTACGTATAAAAGTTGCACACAGATTTATTTAGAGAAAGGATAGCTTGCCAAGGTGATTCGTCATCTACCAATATATGACATGTTTACCTGATTCATATACCACAGGATGTCATTCTAAATGAAATAACACCATCTGAGGAGAGGGATGAGAGAGGTTCAATCTGTTGCACAATTAAAATGCAGAGCATGGAGCAGAAACATCTTTGCAGATTATGCTCTTGAAAGTAACAATCCACATTGCCCTTAGAAATGAGAAGGGTCACATGGCCGATTTTAATATATTTGGAGGAGCTGCTCATCTTGGTTGCTTATGCAGCCTCTGTTTCTTTAAGAGAGCCTAGACACATTGAATTTGATCTTTTATTTCGATTTTTAAAAAGATTTAAAAATACTATATATGTTTAAATGGGGACGCAGGTGGCGCTGTGGGTTAAACCACAGAGCCTAGGGCTTGCCGATCAGAAGGTCGGCGGTTCGAATCCCCGCGGCGGGGTGAGCTCCCGTTGCTCGGTCCCAGCTCCTGCCCACCTAGCAGTTTGAAAGCACGTCAAAGTGCAAATAGATAAATAGGCACCGCTCTGGTGGAAAGGTAAACAGCGTTTCCGTGTGCTGTTCTGGTTCACCAGAAGCGGCTTAGTCATGCTGGCCACATGACCTGGAAGCTGTACGCCGGCTCCCTCGGCCAATAATGCGAGATGAGCTCCGCAATCCCAGAGTCAGTCACGACTGGACCTAATGGTCAGGGGTCTCTTTACCTTTACCTATGTTTAAATGCCCTCTACATGGGCTATCTGGATTGGATAGTCACCTCATTCCACACCCAACTGAATACAGAAGTCAGCCTGTCATTCTCTCTTATTGTTTTCCGCCCTTCTTTGCTGTCCCTTTGTGATCCCTGATCCACAAATTATCTACTGAACCGTCACCAACTGTAGCCCCTCTAAAACTCCCCTACGTTGTCCCCTGATGGCACTTGTGGGAGCCATCAAGCCATTCTGAAAGGAAAGAAAGCATGAACCTTCACAGTGAAACTCATAATTTGCCCTTCTGAGAAAGGATGATAGATAAATATGGATCTTTACAAGCTCTGCTTGTAGCATCCCAGAGCGGCTGATCCACAGCTGAGGCTGGTTACAGAGGTTGACAGCTGCTACAGCTTAATCTCATTAACCTCATGTAAATTTTGCAGTAATAAACATGAGTCTACTGTATTAAGGCACATCTAAATCCATGTAAGGAAGACCCCTGTAGTTAATTACCAGCACTCTTGACATGAAGAAACAGAAACTTCATCATGAGTCTCCGTCATAATAATTTACATCTTGGGTGGCTCAAAGAACTCTGAAAATGGAGAGGTGGGATCTTTCCATCATGCAGCCAATTTTATTTTCAAATTAGTCTATGTTATCATCTCCGGTTGAACATCAGTATTCTCAGTGATTCCAGTGCAAGCATGGCATTTTAATTAAAAAGAGGGTTTCCGTGGCCATGTTTTCCCTGACTTTCATTGTCTGTTCATCATGCATCACATGGAAAAGATAACACAATTTCTTCACATCCATATCAGCAATGATTATGAAGCTTCACATGGGGCAATTGTTTTGCATGGCAGTTGTAGCAGCAATGGTTGTGAAAGATAAATCGGATTCATTGCAAAATGAGGTGGGAGAGGCTGTCATTTATCAAATATATTAAAAGATTGCCCAACTGAAACAGGACCACAACTATCAACACTTGCCCTTGACCGTAGGCTGAAAAGCAAAAGTCTTAAACTACAGGGAGATAAATCTAGAATAAATATTAGGAAGTGCTTGCAAACAAGCTGACTAAGGAAGCTGTGGAATCTCCTACGATGAGATTTTTTTAAAAGACATTGGAGATATATTTGCCTTTAAACCTAGGCAATGCTATTTTGAAGGGGATTGGGCTAGAGAATGAATCTGATAATATAAACCTATGAGTTTAAGAAGTGGGAAAGCTTAATTCAGACCATAAAGATCAGGAACAAACGCCCTGATTTTCCACTAGGAAATGATCCAGGCTCCCTAGATTACTTGCCAGATGTTCAAAAATAATCTGGTAGTTCCAGATCTGGACCAGGAACCTCTTGATACGCTGTGAATGAGATCCGGCATGCTGATATGGGGTAACAATGTCATTGACAAACATCTGTTCCACAGATTTCATCCAGGTGTAATGAGGTCCAGCATACAGCAGAGGAGAAAAGGCTGCTTCCTTATCTGTACTGAGCAGGAATGGAGGAGAAATTTGATTCAGTTCACATTTAAAGGTGAACCTACTGAATTTGTACTTTCTGAGACATCACCCAAAGCAAAACGCAACCATCCTTCACCCTTCTCCAAATTTTGGAATTCCATTCTCTAGCTAAGTAAGGTGCGCAAAAATTAATATATTAGCGAAAATGGCACTTCAATAGTTTTATGTATATGAAGGGAAATTGCTTCGAAAAATACGTTTCATAGGATAATTGCATACTAGCAAGTGTCTATCAGGATAATTTTGAACTGCAATGCTAATGAATTTTTGGGTGGACTTTTAAAATAATAATAAAAAAGCAAACCAGTGTGGAAAACTGAACTTAAAAAGGACAAAATGATAAATTAGGAGAAACAGAATTGGATAGATTTGTACTTTGCTAATGTGGAAGAAGCTGTATATCAATTTTATCTTGGATTTAGCAAAGCTCATCAGTCCACCACTGGAATCCAGCTAATTCAAGATTTGGGTTTTACTACTAACCAGAAGAAGCACAAATATGTATACAATACAGGTGGCCACTCATGGATCATTGGTAGGACATTTGCATATGCTGATTATATGCATAGATATGCATAGTACGTTTCCGAGCACAATTCAAAGTGTTGGTGCTGACCTTTAAAGCCCTAAACGGCCTTGGTCCTGTATACCTGAAGGAGCGTCTCCACCCCCATTGTTCAGTCCGGACACTGAGATCCAGCACCGAGGGCCTTCTGGTGGTTCCCTCACTGCGAGAAGCAAAGCTACGTGAGTTTAGTCCACTACTCAAAGTGGAATGGGCTCTGTTGCAGGGCTGCTGCCATCACCACCTTCGCATGGGCAGGGCACCTCTTCGTCCCGGGATAAGAGGTGGCCTGCCCATTTGAAGGAGTCTGAGGCAGCTAGACTGCTGACTGGGAGTGACCGCCAAGACCATATAACACTAAATGGCCTTGGTCCTGTATACCTGAAGGAGCATCTCCACCCCCACCGTTCAGCCCGGACACTGAGATCCAGCGCCGAGGGCCTTCTGGCAGTTCCCTCACTGCGAAAAGCAAAGCTACAGGGAACCAGGCAGAGGGCCTTCTTGGTAGTGGCGCCCGCCCTGTGGAACAAGGGCAGAGGTCAGCAGAGGTCAAAGAGATAAACAATTATCTGACATTTAGAAAATACCTCAAGGCAGCCCTGTTTAGGGAAGTTTTTAACCTGTGATATTTTAATGTATTTTAATATCTGTTGGAGGCCGCCCAGAGTGGCTGGGGGGACCCGGCCAGATGGGCGGGGTACAAATAATAAATTATTATTATTATTATTAGATGCTGATTTAGAAATAACGGCCATATTTTAAACAGAAATACATCTCACTACTGTTGGGAAGACGCTGACTAGATGACCTTTGTGTCTGCTGCCCTGCTGCTAATTGTTGAAGGACAATTCCTCTTCTCTCCTTTCTTTTGCATATTTAAACTGGACTTGGACCAAACAGCCCTTCAACAGAAATAGTGGATTCCTTCTAACAGAGACTGTCCTCTGCAAAGTAAGACACATGGCCACAATACCAGAGGACGGTGTTCCAAGCAAAACCCATTCAATGATAATGATATTTAAATTAAGACTGACTGCAATCCCGTGAGAGATCGGTACTTTTAATTGCCATTGATTTAAACTGAAGAGATTAAGCACCTGGAAAGGCAAAACAAATGCAAAATGTGCTTAAAAGCTATTTCACATCTCACCAAATTCCTACAATGAAGGTCTTTGATGTGCAGCAAAGAATCTGTGTGCCATGTATGCAATTGACCCCACACATGGATAATTGAATACAATCACATAAAATGTTTACCGGTATATTATTTACGTTTACCTTATGATTTGACTACAATGGAGACAGAGCATTTGCACATGTGTGAAGAGCTTTTATTCTGGGACTCTCTGAGCTTCAAGCTAAACCTTTCTCAAACAAGCACTCGGGGAAGGTAGCTAGAACAAAAGAATCCATAACTGAACAAAAGAAATAACATTTACAATGTTTTCCTGATGTTTAAGGAAAGGTTTAACACATTCCATCATCACATATGCTGTCAGCCAGGAGTACCAACAAATCAATATAGCACCTTTAACTACAAAGAGAGCGGTTCATTATTACCAGAGGCAGTTATGGCACCAACAGCAGGAAACAGAGTTTGCTTCCTTTGAGTTGCCAATATGTATCACTAGCAGCAACAAACAAAGGGCTGAATCCAAAGTTGCAAGAGTGGCGTTCCTCTCATGCTACAGGACTTCTATTCGCAACCGCTTTCATTTCCCCCAATGTGCTCCAGAGGATCCCTCAACCCCTCAGAACAGATGTAGGGGGTAGGAGAGAAAGGGGGTGCCATAGTTGAAGCGCAACTCTATTCCTCTTGCAGATAGGTACTGTTGGTTACAACCCAGTTATCCAAAACCTAATCAGTTGTTAAACTCTCTATGAATCAGGAATTGTCACTTTGCACAAAGTATTTTCAATAATATCTGTAGGTCACTGGGATCTAGGGCTCATGTCCACACTTGCACTTGCTCCATGCCTACAAAGCATGGGTCTGAGCAGTTTGCAGCTTGCCCCAAACTTTCCAGGCATGGGTCCAAGCTGGTTTGCCTTTGCCCCACTGCTTTCCCTTGGAAAAGCTGCTCTTTACTGTTAAATCGGAACATACACAAATCCATGGAAAATCTGATTGCCGTTTGTTCTAAATCAGCGCTAAAGATTGGATTTTCCCAGCAGGAAGCAGTGGGGCAAATGGAGGTGGGATTAAGCCCCTAGTGCAAAGTAGTGATTAGTGCTTTGGACTACAACTAGAGAAACCCAGATTCAAATACACCATTCAGCTATTAAGCTCACTGGGTAACATCGAGAATCTGCCCACTGGCTGTCAGCCTGACCGGAGAATTGTTGTGAGAATAAAAGAGTGGGGAAGAGAACCATATCCAATACCTTGAGTTCCTGGGAGTAAAGTTGTGGGGCCCGGAATGACTCCAGCTACAAATTCTGAACAGCGTCTTAGGCTGGGGTTTTGTTTAAGACAGTTTGTCGTGGGGGGGGGGGAGAGAGAGAGGCTGTTGCTGTTATTGCGATTATTATTATTTTTTGTATATTTATTTTGGATCTTATGATTTATGCGGAAATTGATCGGTTTGGCTGTGTGTTCTTTGATGTGTTTTATTTATTGCTTATGACTAATTTTGTTGTATTATGTAATTATGTAATCTTTTCATGCTGTGATCCACCTTGAGCATGGGTCCAATTATGGAAAGGCAGCAATCAACTCAAAGGATGTATGTATGAATAAATAAATGTAACTAAATAATCATCTTCTGTGTTAACTCAAAATAATTACGGTACCAACCAACAATTTTGTTTTTTTTTAAATTATTATTTACTAGTAGAACAAAAAAGATTCAACTCCCATTGCTAATGCTAAGAAAATGCAAAACAAAACAACAACAACCACAGCCCTGAAGTCTCCTCCTTGAGAGAAGACTTTGGGGACAGAGAAGTCAGCAATTATCTTGGGATGGATTCCTGCTAGATTTTGCAATCAGCATCGCTGTTGTACCACCAGCAATAGAGACCAGCTTCAGTGAGCATTTCATTATGCAAATCAACTCCCCACATATGACTCTATAACTGATCTTTGGCTTCTGACACGTACTTTGTGACTCTTCAATTACAGAATTTAATCTTACCTTCTTTAGCCTACTGCTATATCACTGCAGCATGTAGAAAAAGAAGGGTAGCTCAGAATTTAGGACCAGGAAAGGTAAAAGGTAAAGGGACCCCTGACCATTAGGTCCAGTCTTGTCTGACTCTGGGGTTGCGGTGTTCATCTCGCTTTCTTGGCCGAGGGAGCCGGCGTACAACTTCTGGGTCATGTGGCCAGCATGACAAAGCCGCTTCTGGCGAACCAGAGCAGCGCACGGAAACACATTTTACCTTCCCGCCAGAGCGGTTCCTATTTATCTACTTGCACTTTGATGCGCTTTCGAACTGCTAGGTGGGCAGGAGCTGGGACTGAGCAACAGGAGCTCACCCCGTCGCACGGATTCGAACCACTGACCTTCTGATCAGCAAGCCCTAGGCTCTGTGGTTTAACCCACAGCGCCACCTGCGTCCCTATGGACAGGAAAAGCTCCCATCAAAGGTACATGAAGACTCTCAGTTCACTTTTGTTCTCTATTTAAATCACCACGCATTTGAACATGTATCAAACAGATACAATAGTAAGAAAATCAACATCAGCAGCATTGGGCAATACTTTTCATGTAAGAAACACAGTTTATGAACATATACGCAGAAAATGATAATTTGCCATATACTGAAAACAACAACTGCACAACTTTTTTGAGGGGTAGGAGGGAATAATTAATCAGCAATTTTGCTTTCTGCATATTGGAAGTTAATAATATGAGTGTCTTCCTTACCTAGCTTTGGGAAGGCAGTGTGAGGGCTGCCAAGGGGGGCATCAAATGTTACTGAGGGTCATCCCAAAAAGGATTGAAATAAGCCTCAAGTTGGACCACCGTGGCATAGGCAAGTTCTGGATAAGTCCATAGTAAAGGCAGCCAACACGAGCCAACTCCTCATAGCAGGAACAGGATTATATTTTTGCTTGCAACGCTATAGTGAAATGTGTGTTTGTTTGTTTTTGAAAGATCCAGTTGCCCACATTATTCATCACTAAATCACCATTGTCCTAATTTCTCACTTCCCGTTTCTCTTTGTGAGTTTCAGGGTTTAATAATATTAGTCTTAGTTTATATGAAAGCACAAGTGCATAAATGCAGTATTCTCTGGTTTCCATGACTCGGGGCTGTAATAAAAGTAATAAATACAACTTAAATGCTAACCTGATCAAAAGGGCATTTTAGTAGCTCATAAGGCTGTTGGAAGAGTGAGATGTTGCTCATGGCGAAACTTTCCATATGCCTTCCTCTCATTGCCATTCTCTCACAATGAATGTCTTTTGAGGACTGAAATGGTCTTATTAGAATTGAGTCTTGCTGCAGATCATTTTAAATAGAACTCTGACAGTGTATTTATACAGGAATTTGGGTCTTTTAGTAATTTATCACAAGGAATTAAATCAAATAATTTACATCGTCTTCCATGCGAATAAGTATAATATAATGGCAATTCCTTCTGCTGTATTATGAGGGTTTAAATCTTCTGAAGAGACAGTGAACTGATTTCCTTAAAATAAAATATGTAGTCATGACAGTAGGCGAAGTATGTGGCCAGGAATGTGACAACAAGAATGCAAAAGCGGGGGAAATCTGTCTTTAGATTAGATTTTTTTTTTAACGTATTAAAAGAGGGGTCTTCATTTAAACAACTGAAAGCTGTCAAAACTCTGTCAAAAGCTGTGCTCTTTTGTCAACAAACATCATATTGTAATGAACAGAAGCATTTTTCCCCCTAGGTTGAAACCAGTAAGGGCTTACTTTAAAAAACAAGGATAAACATTGGCACACATTTTAGGAGATGTTCAATGTGTGCCCACATCAAGGGACTTCCAACTCTGAAATGTAGTCTCTCTTGTTTTTCCCTCCCTTGAGAGGCAACATCGGGGGGGGGGGGGACAGTTTCTGTAATCATTCCACAGTTAATGGATGGATATTTACTTGTTCCATTTGTCTGTATTTTCAGGTTAGCATTGATGATCAAGCAGCCCTGAAAAATCTAGGTGAAAAAGAAACCTATTCACAACTGCCTTCCTTTCCCAATTTTCATGGCATGGAGCGGCATGGTATCAGACTAATGAAAAAATGGCCGCCTTTTAACAGACTTAGTCAAATATCCCCACCAAATCACCAATTCTGTGTCCAGGGCAGCTGTCTACCAACTCTACCTGGTACGCAAGCTGAGACCCTACCTGCCCACAGACTGTCTCACCAGAGTAGTGCATGCTCTAGTTATCTCTCACTTGGACTACTGCAATGTGCTCTACGTGGGGCCAGTATACCTGAAGGAGTGTCTCCACCCTCATCGTTCTGCCCAGACACTGAGGTCCAGCTCCGAGGGCCTTCTGGTGGTTCCCTCACGGCGAGAAGGAAGGTTACAGAGTACCAGGCAGAGGGTCTTCTCGGTAGTGGCACCTGCCCTGTGGAACGCCCTCCCATCAGATGTCAAGGAAAGGCGGTCCTGTTTAGGGAAGTTTTTAATGGTTGATGTTTTATTGTGTTTTTAATATTCTGTTGGGAGCCGCCCAGAGTGGCTGGGGAACCCCAGCCAGATGGGAGGGGTATAAATAATAAATTATTATTGTTATTGTTATTAGGATAGTCTTGGGCTACAACTCAACGCAGACTTAGCTATGAAGCTTTGCACTTTCACTCTGCAAAGTGAGGCAGCAGTACAAAGCAAACTTCACTCACACTCACACATAAATTCTCCCCCTCTGGAAAGTATAGATCAGGGGTTAGCTAATATGGCAGGGGTCAGCAAACTTTTTCAGCAGGGGGGTGGTCCACTGTCCCTCAGACCTTGTGGGGGGCGGACTATATTTTGAGGGGGGGATGAACGAATTCCTATGCCCCACAAATAACCCAGAGATGCATTTTAAATAAAAGCACACATTCTACTCATGTAAAAACACGCTGATTCCCGGACTGTCCGCGGGCCGGATTTAGAAGGCGATTGGGCCAGATCCGGCCCCCGGGCCTTAGTTTGCCTATCCATGTAATATGGTGTCCTCTAGATGTTGTTCAACTCCCATCACCTCATTGGAATTCAACATTGGGAAGGCACCCTTTAGTATAGATGGACCTCTCTCATCCTTTAAGTCCGCTTTTGCTTCCCTAAGCACATCCCACATATAATTCAGAACTGCACCGACTTTATAAATAAGCCACAGGGATATTTGAATTTGGCATTCAGTGCTCATTTTAAGATAAAATATTCTCCTTACTTTATTGGTACACATTTTCTACGCCATATATTTTAATATTTTTATAATCTAAGTAGATGGCTTATGGGTTTTAGTAAGACACATCCACGTCCCCACAAGGCAATAGACTGGCAAGGAGCATTAGTCTTAATTAGCTCCCCCCGTGCCTTAAAGTTATATTGGAATCTCTTCAATGTTACAACTTTTGGAAGGAATCCTAAAACCACTTGTGTCACCAGATAAACAGTTTAGTCTTTTAGCCCAAGCCAGTCATTGCCTAATGAGCCCGTGTATTGTGTCATTATCTCTCCATTAAACAAGGAAAAAAGAGGGGAGCTGTGATAGGATAATATCATTTTTCTTCTCAGATACACAGTGTGAGTAGGGAATGGGGAACGTACAGCAGAAACTAAAGCAAAGATGGCCAATTGTTTGGTAAACCGTGTGATTAATACTGTTTCTGGTCAGACGAATGCAAAATACAGAAGCTACCCTGTCTCATTCTTTCCCTGAGAGTTTTTGTCTGGCTGGAATGAGCCGACTGTAGAAAAACAAAAGTAACATCTATTGCTTCACCCACTTTTGTTTCTAACTGCCCCCCCCCCCAAAACACCCCAGGTCTTTCATGAGGGAATGAGGCCTCAATCAGAAAATGTCCCCTACTCAATGGATGAAAAGCACACACCACCCAGCCTGGCCAGCTCAATGCCTGTTTCTTAACTTCCAGAATCTTTGAACTGAAACTAACTTTCCCAAGCCTTAGCAAGTCTAAAGGTAAAGGTAAAGGTAAAGGGACCCCTGACCATTAGGTCCAGTCGTCACCGACTCTGGGGTTGCGGTGCTCATCTCGCATTATTGGCCGAGGGAGCTGGCGCACAGCTTCCAGGTCATGTGGCCAGCATGACTAAGCCACTTCTGGTGAACCAGAGCAGCGCACGGAAACGTCGTTTACCTTCCCGCCGGAGCGGTACCTATTTATCTACTTGCACTTTGATGTGCTTTCGAACTGCTAGGTTGACAGGAGCAGGGACCGAGCAACGGGAGCTCATCCCGTCGCGGGGTTCGAACCACCAACCTTCTGATCAGCAAGCCCTAGGCTCTATGTTTTAACCCACAGCGCCACCCACAAGCCTACTCGGAGATAAATACCATCTATGAATCATTTTCAGGTAGTTTGCTAAGATTTACAAGACAGAATCAGACAAGTGCTGGAGGTGTAAAGAGGTGGAGGGAACATTCTTTCATATGTGGTGGACATGTAAAAGGGTAAAAGAGTGTTGGGAAATGATCTATAATGAATTGAAGAAAATGTTTAAAAGTACTTTCACAAAAAAAAACCAGAGTCCTTTGTGTTGGGGATAATTCAGACTGAAATCCCCAGGTGTCAGAAAATGTTATTTATGTATGCAACAACTGCAACAAAAATGGAAAATGAGTGAGATCCCAACCAAAGAAGAAGGGCAACTTAAGTTGACAGAATATGCGCAACTTGCAGACTTAACATATAGAATAAGAGACCAAGAATAACATATGTTTAAAGAAGACTGGAAAATGTTTATGGAAAATAATTATGTACAGCTGAAAACACTGGCAGCATTAAGATAAATTCAACAGTGTAAATAAGTTTTGATGGATGCAATAAAGGAATACTGAATGGTATAGTTTTTGCAAAATATGCAGGGATTTATGATATGTAAAATGAACCATGGAAAGAGAAGAAGGGTAGTCATTCATATCTTAAGGATGCAAAATGTGTATTTGAAATTGTGAAACAGAAAATTTAAATATATATATAAACTAACTTTCCCATGTAAAGAGTCCATTACTTTTTCATGACTCAGCAGAAGTATAAAGTCTGCCAGGTCTGTTCTGATTGCATGTTCCTGACTGCTAGACCCATCTCTCTCTCTCTCTCTCTCTCTCTCTCTCTCTCTCTCTCTCTCTCTCTCTCTCTCTCTCGGTTTACTTGGTTATCTGTTACCAGTCTGCCCACTTGCTTGCTGTCATTTCTCTCAGACCCGACCCATTACTCATTTCATGCCCTCTGCTACTCACCCTCCATTGCTCTCTAAGGCTGCCTAAGGCACAGCATCTCAAAAACAACTTAATTCTTTGTTCCACTGCGGTCATACAGCTCCCCCCTCCTTTGTCAAAAAGAGCCTCAAAATCACCATTCCACCCATCTTCTCTGTTATTGCTGTTTTCTTGATAATACTTATGGTTTTGGACAGAGTAATGAGCAACAAGCAGACACAGAACTAAAGCAATTTATTAGCAGTGATAGCACTCGGAATCAGAATAAAAAGCTGATTTGATATAGAGGAACAAAGAAGAATATAAAACAATTCAGAACTGAGGCAACTATAGCCCTAGTCATGTGTGACTTGTGGGGCGGGCTGAGGGATAGCTGTGTTAGCTTGGGAGCTGGCCCATGCTTTTAGTCCTAGTAAAGGTAAAGGGACCCCTGGCCATTAGGTCCAGTCGTGACCAACTCTGGGGTTGCGGTGCTCATCTCGCTTTATTGACTGAGGGAGCCGGCATACAGCTTCCGGGTCATGTGGCCATCATGACTAAGCCGCTTCTGGTGAACCATAGCAGCACACGGAAATGCCGTTTACCTTCCCGCTGGAGCGGTACCTATTTATCTACTTGCACTTTGACGTGCTTTCGAACTGCTAGGTTGGCAGGAGCAGGGACCGAGCAATGGGAGCTCACCCCGTCGCGGGGATTCGAACTGCCAACCTTCTGATTGGCAAGCCCTAGGCTCTGTGGTTTAACCCACAGCGCCACCCGTGTCCTACTCATGTTTAATTATAAAGCATTTTTATCCTGCTTTTCAACCAAAAAAAGAGAGACCCCCCAAGGTGGCTTACTAATGTCAGTGACAGGCCAGCTCTTGCTTTCAGACTTAAAATATAATACACAACACAAAAGGAAAAGGGAATGAGATGGAGGAGGAAAAAAGAAATTTGGGCACTATGTCTTAGCATTTTCAGTGGTGTTACTGCTATAGTATACTAGAATGGGGAGGGGAGGGCAGCAGCAAGGTTGAGGGAATCAAAGACTCATACGGTTGGAAGGGACCCCAAGGGTAATCTAGTTCAGACCCCTGCAATACAGGATCCCAGATAAGGAATTCCCGACAGATGGCCACCCAACCTGTTTAAAAAACCCCAAGAAAGGTGAGTCCACAACCTTCCAAGGTAGTCTGTTCCACTGTTGAACAGCTCTTACTATCAGAAAGTTCTTCCTAATGTTTAGTCAGAATCTCCTTTCTTGTAATTTGAACCCGTTGGTTAATAATAATAATAATAATAATAATAATAATAATAATAATAAATTTTATTTGTACCCCGCCCTCACCTGAAAATCCATAACTGGAGGCGCCGCTTCTGCGCACACACGCGGTGTAATAGAGAGCTTCTGCGCGCGCACACAGTGCGCAGAGCACTTCTGCGCATGTGTGTGGTGCGCAGAGCACTTCTGCGCATGTGCGTGCGGTGAAACCCAGAAGAATACACTTCCAGGTTTGCCGTGCTCTCAACCCAAAAGTTACGTATCCAGAGTGGTATATAACTCGAGGGTCCACTGTATGTATATGAACCGAACCATGGCTACACACCATGAGCTGTTAGGAGGAGGACAGGAACTAAAATAGGTAACAGGGCACTATATAGAGAAGCATCTTTATTGCCTCTTTTCTTCGCTTGCTCTCTGCTTGATGCCAAAAAGAAATAACCATGTCAACTCAGCCTTCAAGGACCCTCAAAGTGTGTCTGTATGTGATACATTTTCTTATATAGCTACGTTTTTCTTCTTACTTAAGCCTCTGTAGGAAGTTAAAACTGGTGCTGGTTGCCCTACAATTTTGTATGCACCTGCAAGAAAGCCTTGACCTTTCCATCCACAGAATGGATGAAATGAGAAATGTATACAGGGAGTTGGAGGTGGGGGACACCAGTTGGTGAATTAGGTTTGCCTTTAATCTCTTTATGCTATCCTGCCTGATGCCAAGGACCAATGGGCTGAGAGAGAAAGAGCCATCTCATTGCTCTGACCTATAAAGGCACTAAACTCCGTCTTTGTCTCAACTACAGAAGTGTCACACATCCTGTGGAGTTCAAATATTAATGCAGTTGGTGCTAATAAAAATTCAAGTGCCTTTCTGGGCAAACAGAACAAAAAAAAATTGTAATGGGAATAGGAAAATAGTAATCTACTCTGCTTTTTTTTGCAAAAAGGGAGAGAGAGAGAAAATTGCTAAGCTAGAAATAAAGAATAGCATTTACAGAAAAATATATACATACTGTGGTATTATTTACTAGCTCTAAAATAAACATAATATTTGTGCATTCACACACATGAAAGTTTATATTAAAGAATTAGAAATAAACCTTAAGGTGGATTGGTAAAAGTAAAAAAAAAAAAGGAAAGGGCCCCTGGACGGTTAAGTCCAGTCAAAGGCGACTATGGGGTTGTGGCACTCAACTCACTTTCAGGCAGAGGGAGCCGGCACTTGTCCACAGGCAGCCTTCTGTGTCATGTGGCCAGCATGACTAAACCGCTTCTGGTGCAACAGAACACTGTGACGGAAACCAGAGCGCACGGAAATGCTGTTCATCTTCCCACCGCAGTGGTACCTATTTATCTACTTGTACTGGTGTTCTTTCGAACTGCTAGTTTGGCAGAAGCTGGGACAGAGCAACAGGAGCTCACCCCGTTGCAGGGATTCGAACCACCGACCTTCTGATCGGCAAGTCCAAGAGGTTCAGTGGTTTAGGCCACAGCGCCACCCACGTCCCTGGTGGATTGGCACATATGTTTCTGCACTGGGTGTGTTTTCCTTCCGCATGATACTGGTACTAACATACAGGTGAACGTCTGCTTGTAGCACAGATTTTCCCAATCAATGAGCCATACAAATCTACCCAAATGATCTGCATTCACAGTGGTGGTCTCCAACACGTTTCTTCATCTCTTTCCTGATTGGTCCTCTCAACTCTGGACAATGCAAACCATCTCTTTACTGTGGAGGGATTGTGTTCAGCCCCATACCCTTTGAATAGGCATGTGGCATTACCAAACTAACTGTGCCCAACCTTCTGCATGTGTAATAAATGAGCAGTCCAGCAACATTTTCCATACAGCTGCCACAATCCCCAAATGTTACATATGTACACATGCACAGCACACTTTTACCCGTATACGTCTTGAGCCTACAGGACTAAGGCAAACCAGGACCACATGACACCAGATGACAATAATAATAATAATAATAATAATAATAATAATAATAATAATAATAACAAATTATTTATACCCCGCCTTCCTGGTCCAAAAACCGGGCTCAGGGCGACTAACAACAAATACAAAACAATGATTAAAAACATCTTTAAAAACAGCATAAAAAACAAACATCAGTGGGATCACCAGGGCTAACTGGCCAAGTTAGTCTTGCTAGGCCAGTAGGGAGACCAAGAGCTTCCCAGCAGCAGAGAAGCAGCACTGGTATTGGCACCGATTTGGGGCTACATCTCCCTGAATCCAAGCGAGACCTCACACACTCCATGAGATCACCTGATACCACAACTTTATTGAATACAGGCCACAACTTTATTGAATACAGATGAATACCGCTTGGGCATGGGGCAATCAAATATACTTCCACCCCACCCCCCCACCCCCACCCCCCACCCCCCACCCCGGAAGTGACACGTAGGTTAATCCAGGCAGGGGTCCTCCTAGGGCTTACATCAAATAGGGTGACCCCCGCAGGGACCACCGTTTGGGGGAGTGCCTTCGGCCCTGACCCTGCCTGAGCACGCAGACATGACCACTCCCCCCCGGATCCCTTTATCGGGATACCCCAGTGTTTGAAGGGGCAGGCGGAGACTACAACCTCCCCTCCATCCAAGTCAAAGGATTGCACCAATGCCCAATCAGTTGTGATGATTGCTATGAGGTAGGCAAAACCACTGGGTTTTCCCAGTGGACAAATTCCTACCCAGCCCCATAAAACGGTGACTACCATTGCCACAGAAAAGTCCTTAACCATCAGCTTGAACCAAGGGTAGGTGGGTGGGTGGAGAACCCGATGAAGGGAAGTAGGTAGGGTCTGTTTAAATGACCAGGGAGCGGACCCAAGCGAAGCCTTCCTCCTCCATTGGCTCCTCCCCCTGGCACAGCACATGTCCAAGCCTGCATCCCCGTTCGCCAATGCTGACAGGTGGCAGGGGCTGCGATTCCTCTGTCGGGGCCACAGTGAAGTCTCTGCTGTCCTGCAACACTGCCACAGCAAAAGGGATGAGTGGAATTGCCTGAGGCAATGGCCTCACCCTGCCTAATGGCTGCACCAGCACTGCATGCATACATGGTGACATGTTAGCAGCACTGGGCGTCACACAATGCTATGCGCATGAATGCCTGATTCACATAATATGCAGAGTTGAAAACAGGACTGATCTACATACTGAAATATATGTACAAGGCCACCCACACTAAGTGTTGTGCAGTGGTTAGAGCACTGGATTCAGACCTGGGAGACCAGGGTTCAAATCCCCACTGAGCCACAAAGTTCGCTCTGTGATCCTGAGCCAGTTAGGCACTCACTCTCAGCCTAGCCTACCTCCCAGGATTGTTGTGAGGATAAAATGGGGAGAAGGAGAACTATATAGGCCACTCTGAGTTTCTTGGAGAAAATATGGGATATCAATGTAATCAATAAAATAATACCTTATACTTTTAATACATTATTGTGTGAGAGTAGTTATGTTGGACAGTAAATATGGAGCTATGAATGATGTCTTTGGCACCAGGAAACAATATGAAATAAGAAATGCTGGCCCAATATATTTAAATTGCATTTACATATAGATTAAACAGAATTTTGCCTTATCAAAATATCCAAAAGATGGACTTATTCATAGACACCATTCCTTCAGAGAGAGAGAAAAAATCTAGGAAGAATACAGTGTTAAAATATGTGACCTATGAAGTACAGCAGGAACCTTTCTCATAGACTCATTACTAATTATTTCTGAAAGCTATTAACTTCAGAAACAAAGTGAAGTCATTTATCTGACCACTTTTGCAGACGGTAAAATGCAACGTTTTGCCAAAGCCACAATAAAATGTTTCAAGCCTGTTATCTTGAGCTTTTATTGCCTGCGAAATTATATTCATGAGGTTGTCAATATTTACATGCGTTGACACAGAAAAGAGCTTAAAATGATGTTTCCTTGGGGTTCATGCAGATTTATCTGTAAAACATTCCGTAAGAGACAAATTTACAGGTTATCTATTATATGTATTATCTGTTATGTGCCCTGAATGAATGATACTTCCTGATGTAGATTTTAAAGCCGATCCAGGTCAAAACAGTTGATCTGAAGTACTTAAACCAGGTCAAGCCCCTTGGAAGTCTATTTTGGATCAAGCATCCATGCTGAAGCCAAGAGCACTAACAAATTGAACCTATGAAGCTAGTCAACAGTGGAATCCTTTGCCTGGTAAAAATCACAGAGCAGCCAGCAAACTCATTGCCAGTGCACAACCTATCTTCCAGCCAAGAAGATCAGAAGAAGTCAGGTGAATATTTACCTTAACATCTGCAATGCTTTTGATCTCAAAAGGCTCAATGTGAGTAGAGTGAACATCTGCTTTGCATACAGAATATCCCAGGTTCAATCCCCAGCTTTTTGGGTAGGGCTGGTAAAGATTCCCTGCCTAAAACTCTGGGGACGTTCTGCCAGCCAGTGCAGGCAACAGTGAGCTAGATGTACCATTGTTCAGACTTGGTACAAGGCAGCTTTCTATGGTCTTATGATGAACAGTGTGGCTACTTTGCAGACATAAACTTTTGCATTTTGCATTGAAGTAGGAAAGTGAACAGGGACCCAGGTGGCGCTGTGGGTTAAACCACAGAGCCTAGGGCTTGCTGATCAGAAGGTCGGCGGTTTAAATCCCTGCGACGGGGTGAGCTCCCGTTGCTCGGTCCCTGCTCCTGCCAACCTAGCAGTTCGAAAGCATGTCAAAGTGCAAGTAGATAAATAGGAACCGCTCCGGCGGGAAGGTAAACGCCGTTTCCGTGCGCTGGTCTGGTTCGCCAGAAGCAGCTTTGTCATGCTGGCCACATGACCCGGAAGCTGTACGCCGGCTCTCGGCCAATAAAGTGAGATGAGCGCCGCAACCCCAGAGTCGGACACGACTGGACCTAATGGTCAGGGGTCCCTTTACCTTTAGGAAAGTCAACAGTGGCTTCTCCCAGTCATGCACACCCATGCTCAAGGAGAAGTGCTGTATGTTCATGAATGGGGAATCTTCAGCTCAAACTCTTCATTCCCAGATTGTATTTGGTTATTTTTATTTTATACTCCTGTGATTCAGCATACTGATGAGTAAGAACTGTAGTTTTTTTGTTAGTTTTTTTTAATGCATTTTATATTGCTTCTGTAAAGAGGCTGATAAGCAAGTTTGCTCCTGTTCTTGGGAATAATATTTTGCATAATATTTCATTTTCAGCATGTTCATAAAACCTGTCTCGAAGCATCGTTTCTAATATTAGGATTGGGAGATTTCCTTTACCAAGCTTGACTTCCAAAGCAGTGCTGAACATCTTATTTAAAGATGTTTTCCTTTAAAGTATGCTTCTCTCCCACTCACCTATAATCAGTGACATGGCCCAACCATCACCTTGTCAGTTCCAGATGCAAAGTGTGAACTTCTCCCTCCATCCTATCTAAAAGAAATGTTCATCTTTTGCCTCAAGAAGAAGAAGAAGAAGAGTTTGGATTTGATATCCCGCTTTATCACTACCCGAAGGAGTCTCAAAGCGGCTAACATTCTCCTTTTCCCTCCCCCCCCCCACAACAAGCACTCTGTGAGGTGAGTGGGGCTGAGAGACTTCAAAGAAGTGTGACTAGCCCAAGGTCACCCAGGAGCTGCATGTGAAGGAGCAGAGATGCGAACCCGGTTCACCAGATTACGAGTCTAATGCTCCTAACCACTACACCACACTGGCTCTTCACAAGTCTGAAAACACACAAATGAACATGCTCCAGGAAGTCATTGTTGCTTATACAGTAGCTCCTGGGAGTATGGTTGTTACAGTATGTGTTTCCAGTGCCCTTCAAATTTCACAGAGCAGTTTTGGTCAACTTGTGGTGGAAGTGTGGATCTCATCTTCGTTATGAGATGAGTGTTATGTAAGTGTTATGTCCTCTGCAGCGTTCTTTGTCATTTCTGTAGCAAAGTGTATGAAGTGTTCAAAAGAAAGTTTTCTACCTCCGAAGCCAAGAACCTGTTCCATATTGCCATTTCCTCACAATGTGGGAATACTGTTGACTACAGATGATGGGGGTGTTAGCCCAAGACTTGTCCTCTCTCTCTCTCTCTCTCTCTCTCTCTCTCTCTCATGTGGAGGAGTGGAGACGCGAACCTGCTTCACCAGATTACGAGACTTCTGCTCTTAACCACTACACCACACTGGCTCCCCTCAAGCCTACCAAAAGACATAAAGGCCCCCACACTAGTTTTAATCTTGATTTTGTATTTTGAAGACAGGAAATCATGCACGCTTTACTTGAGATTCCTGCATTGCAGGGGGTTGGACTAGATAGGGACCCCCTCCAAGTCTATAATTTTATGATTCTCTCCCCACCTCCTTCTGTAAATTGGAGTCTCCAGCAGATCGAAGCTACATCTGTGAATAAGAGGACAGAAGGGCACTGTTAGGCCCAGACCTCATTGCTGTTTTTGCTGAAAAGATTTTTTTTTGCCATCCTGTGTATGAAAAGAAATACGCACAAATATTTCACAACTGAAGCACAGTAGGGAGTACACAGAGTTAGTTTATCACTACAGTGGAATTTACTTTGAAATTCAGTCACATACGGTTGGATTCAACTAACTAGTCTTGCTAGTGGAAGCCTATGCAAGGACTTCCACTAATGCAATGGGGATTTCCCCCCTCTCATCCTCCTGTGTGCCCCTTGTCAGGAAACATCCTACACACAAGTAGGACCTTGTCAGAGACACATGCCTGACTGGCATGTTCCCTCCCTCCTGGACGATCGTTCGGGAGCTTCAAAAACATTCCTTAGTCCGAACATCACAGCGACTGATGTCTTCTGCCAACAGCACACTTAGGGATCTGCAGAGGTTTGCACAGTTGTGTAACAGAAACTAGCAACTCAGCAATTAGGCTAATCTACTTTATTTACATATAAACACACATGGAGCTCTTCATCATGGCTCCCTCTCTCTCTAGCATCAGGCAGCAAAGAGAAAGAACAAAGGACAACAGTCCCACTTCAGGAAGCACAGTAATACAAACATCCTGTCTTCCGCCACTTCCCATTTCCCACTCTGTGGAATGAAAACACCGTCGTGTGATAGACAACAAACCCATGACTGCACATGGGGAATGAATCTCCAACACCCCTTGCCAGTTTGACTTAGGGGGTCACTAGGACCCCCAGAACAGCACACAGGAGGTGTGAAGAGATTGTTCCATCAGGCAAGCTATTTCTGGAGGAATATATTGAATATATTGAAATGAAAATAGTACTCCAGTGACACCCCTGTGAGTTAGCATTCTATTGTTAGAGTACACTCTCTAGGGATGCCATTTTTTCCTGGAAATATGCAGAGACTACTTTACACTTAGACTGAACTTTCTTTGAGTGTAAATCTGGCACCTGAACTGTGTTGCTGAGGAATCATGATTTTATATTAAGATTTTTATATTTATCCTTTGTATCTGGACTTTTGTATATCAGCCTACAGCTGGTGAATTTCAATGGATGCTGCATTCATTCTCACCAATGTAACGGCAGCTCGAGTAAACATGCAATTCATGTGCCAGGAATTCAGCACAGAATAATTGCACCATGTCACTTTGAATTTCCTACTGTAGCCTATTTTTGCTGTTTCAAACTTTTCCAGAGTGCCAATTTTGCTCACGCCTGCAACTGTAGCACAGCACTCACAAAATGATTATTATAAGAGGGAATCTATGTGAAAAATAATATCACTCAAATGGAGCCTCTGCAACAGGCACAATTATAGTCAAACAGTCCTACCTAACAATTTCAATTTTATTTCTTTTTTATGGTTCATAAAAGCATTCTGCCAAACTCTGCAACTAAGGTATAAAAAGTTGTAACTAATGACAGAACACTGGCTGCTTTAATCAATATTCCGATCACATGATGTCCCATTTAAAACATAGTATCATCCAGTTGGACTGGACCACAAAGGTCATCTATTCCAAATGCCAGCCGATGAAGGACATTTGCTGTTTTGGCAACTGTGAGGGGTGGCCATATGCAGCTTCTGCCTAAAATTCTGTAACAAAGGAAAATCTGCCATCTTCTGATGAAGTTTGTTCCCTGGCCAGACAGCTCAAACCATCAGTAAGTTAACTATTCAGTCAAAAAATACTTTTGCAATTAGAACCCACTGATGTTTGGTCCAAAGGAACAACAGAAAACAAATACAGTATGCTCCATGAAATGCATGACAGACTTTCAAATGTTTGGAGATGACTATTATCTTACCTCTTGATTGACTCTTCTCCAGGCTAAAACTTCTTCAGCCCTTCCTCCTAGGATTTGGCATCTAGGCTCATTAACCTATTTGTTACCCTCCTTTGAACAAGTTCCAGTTTGTCAATATCCATCTTAAACCATGGTGGACAAAACCCAAAGGACACTTGGGGCTTTTGTCACAGTAGATAAGTATAGTATTGCTGCAAGTCTTACACGTGAATTTGGCATGCTTTCTATTTGAATTTTAAATTACAAGACACTGCTTTTTCATTATTGCACAGAAAAGTCAAGACTAGGGGTTACTTCCCTCTTATATCCAGAAGTGGTTTTTAGTCAGTTAACAAAAGTCTGAATTGCCCCTCATTCTTAATTACTGCTTAAAGCCTCAGCATAAAAATTACCATCACAAGCAGGCCTATGACTCTGGATTGCATATAGTACTATCAAGATTTTCAGCACAATTAATCAAAGTAACAGTTATAGCATCTTGAATGAAGCTTTGCAGAGCTGTAGCCTTAGCTATAATAAAATGCAGAATGAACATGTGCTTCTGCAATGGCAGAATGGCTGCATTTATACATTGCAAGCTACATTGCAAAATTCAAAGAGCTGCAAAACACAACCATCCTTCAAAATTTGCAGCTCTTTGAATTTTGCAATTGCTGAGAAAAGGGACTGATGGTACAGCTCTCGAGGCTCATCCACACTTCCCTTTGTCCCACAATTTATTCCATTTGCTCTATGACTTCTAGGTATGAGTTTGTGTCAGAACCAAGCAGTGAAAATGTCCTGGTCAGTCTCCTGTGTAGATATTTGAAGATGTTGCATAAAGAATACAAACTAATGGTTTGGTATGTCTGTATGCTTTTTAATAACTCCTTGTTGCCTAAAAGGAGAATAGAAGCACTCAAAAATGAATTAGAAGTAAATTTCACTTCTCTGTCAGTCTCTCATACACCTCTTGTTCTCCTTTCCCAAATATAATAGCATTTGTTCACATTCAGAAACGAGTCACTTCAAAATATGACCCAGATGAGGAACAACCCAGATTTACTAGTTCTACTGAGCAGAACCAATTTGATTTGAGAGGGAAATTAAGGCAACACCAAATATTGTGATTAGCATGGAAGGGGCATAGCTCAATGGTAGAACATCTGGTTTGTATGTAGAAGGTGCAAGGTCCAATCCCTGGAATTTCCAGAAAAAACTGGGAGAGAACCCTGTCTGAAGTCCTGAAGAGTCATTGCCAGTCAAGCAGACAAAACTGAGGTAGATGGAGCAACAAAATGACTTGGTACAAGGCAGCTGTACTGAGATTATTGACTGTCAGATTCCTGACTGTGGACAAACCTTATAACTTGAAATACCCTAATTTGCTTTTGGAGTGATTATGTTGTTGTTGTTGTTTTTTTAAAAAATGTCAAGTGCATTTTTAGCGGCACATGCCTGTGAAAATTAATAAAAGTCTACTTAAAGAAATGCAAGTAATTTTTCTATATCCATGTACAGACTTACTTACTCAGTGGGACTGCTACATTTCCAAATGGCGTTTAAAAGAAAAAACAAATTCAGAAATCCTTTCAGAACTAATAGAAATGTATAGTTTTTTAATCCTCTCTACATGCATTTAAGTGCCTATGAATTGCTAGGTTGAGAACCCTAAAATTGGAACAGCTGGAATAAGTTCAGAATTCTTTTAACCACATATAACGAAGACTGCCCTGAACAAATAACAGAGTTACTCCTTACAACCTGTAAGGACCCTTCACTGCTCAGAGTTATTGTAGCTTTAGGAGAATTTTATCCCAGAATCCCTTAAGCATAGTGAGGCTGACCCTGAACTAGGAGAAATCTAGATTGGGCACATCATCAGGTCAGGTGGATGAAGAACCCCCACATTTATGGAACACCAGAATTTTTTTTTAATGGATTTGCTTCCATGGGCCAGCTTTGACAAATGAGCACAACATCTCACCTGGCAATTAGATGGTGCTACTGCGGCATCACAATTGACAGGCAGGCTCACTTGACAAAATCCCAACATCGGAGGCTGAAAGAGGAGAGCCCACCCCACATGATCCTTCTTTGAATTTATTCATCAGTGTAAGAATATAAGAAGAGCCTGCAGGATCAGTCCCATGGTCCATCTAGCCCAGCATCCTGTTCTCACAATGGCCAACCAGATGTCTGTGGTTTCCAGAAACTGGTACAGTGGTACCTCTGGTTACGAACTTAATTTGTTCCAGAGGTCCGTTCTTAAGCTGAAAACGTTCTTAACCTGAAGCACCACTTTAGCTAATGGGGCCTCCCGCTGCCGCTGCGCCACCAGAGCACAATTTCTGTTCTTATTCTGAAGCAAAGTTCTTAACCTGAAGCATTATTTCTGGGTTAGCAGAGTTCTTAACCTGAAGCGTCTGTAACCTGAAGAGTATGTAACCTGAGGTACCACTGTATGTATTTTCCACGTGAGTCAATTGTCTCAGATATTTGTATGCAATCCTCTTTCCAGTACTTATTTGTTTCTTTTGTCTTACTTTATATCTGTTTTTGGTTTGTTTCTTTTTACATTGTATCACAATGCTGAAAACCCTAACATAAACAGTTATAAAAAGAACAATAGACAGAAAATTAATCTAATCTGAAAACGTTTCAATGCCGTGTCATTTGATTGTAGCAGTTGCTGTTTTTCTGAGTTGACACTACAGCCAAAACATAACATTCTTGTTAGCTTTTGAACAGTAAAGTACGTAGCAATGAACAATTGCAATTCCGTTTTCAGTTTTATGGGGATTTATGGAGGGAAATTCCTGCCGGATGGTGCTTTATGTTTTTAGAATTTTCCATCCCATCTCTTTTAATAATAATAATAATAATAATAATAATAATAATAATAATAATAATAATAAATTTTATTTATACCCCGCCCTCCCCAGCCGAAACCAGGCTCAGGGCGGCTAACACCAGTAAAAATCACAACAAAATATAAAAGAAAACCATTAATTAAAATACAGGTTAAAAAGTCAATTTAAAATTTAAAATTTTAATTTTAATTTTAATTTTAATTTTGCTCCCTCCCTTTCTTTTTAAATCCTGGACAGGGCACATATTCAAGTACAGTCTATAATGAGAAATGGCCATTAGAGAGGTATTGATTCATTAGAACCATAATGGAGCCTCCTGCTGCGCGGGCTCCTCTGGCACGTGGTTTCCGTTCACATCCTGGGGCAAAGTTCGCAACCAGGAGCAGTTACTTCATAACCTGAAGCGTTCGTAACCAGAGGTGCCACTGTATTTAGGAGCAGACAGTTTCTCGTCAAGACAGCAGGGTATCTAAACAATTTGAATGAGCAACTCAGACCCACTGGACCCATCCCTCAAAAACTTGTCCATTGCTCCTCTGAAATTGCCCTGTAAAGGATTTTAAATGCTTTTAATGAAGAAGTTTCGAGTGGTACAAAATGTGAAGGGTGAGTGAGAGATACAAGAAGCACAAATGACTTTCATTTCATGTATCAGCGAAGCAGAACTTGCATCTCCCTGTGGTATAAGGAGCATGAGCTCCAGATGGGGAGGTGATTCACATATCTCTCCATGGGGAGACGCATAAGTTCCACTTCAGACATTGCAACGCAAGCAGCAGAAGAAGAAAGTGTGTGTTCCTAAGAATCCCATGCCTTTTGGGCCATTCTACATTAAATACATAACAAATAGAAACATATTAAATTAATAACATAGCACTTCATTCCACAAGTTTGCAAACAAATAGGAGGGCTCACATTGCTCACTGGGAGAGCTTGACTACAATGTGGCAACTAGATTTTTATTTATTTGTTCTGTAAAAAAATATTAACCACTGTGCAAGGACTCTGGTATCCATGTCAGTTCTTGCATCAGCACAAAGATTGCTCCTTGTGCAACAGAATGTCACACTTTATAACAGCAGCAAAAGCATTTCAGATCATCCTATCACATAAACCAGGCATGTCCAATAGGCAGATCGTGATCTACTGGTAGATCACTGGACGTCTGGAGTAGATCACTGGTAGATCTTTGGCTCCCCCCAAAGCAGCTGAACAACTGTGGCTCCCCTAAAAAAAGCTCAACTTTTTACCTCCTCCCTGAAAAAACTCAACAACTTTGACCTGAACCCCCCCAAAATGGGCCTTCCTCCTTCCTAAAAAAAAAGCTCAACAACTTTGACCTCAACCCCCCAAAAGGGGATAGATCACTGCCAGTTTTTAACTCTGTGAGTAGATCACAGTCTCTTGGGAGTTGGCCACCCCTGAGTCATAAACCAACCATAAGACTAAAAATGGAGACCACTGCCTATTAAATCCAGTCATCAAAAGCAATCCTGAAGAAAAAACATTTTAAAGGTAAAGGTAAAGGTACCCCTGACTGTTAGGTCCAGTCGTGGATGACTCTGGGGTTGCAGCGCTCATCTTGCTCTATAGACCGAGGGAACTGGTGTTTGTCCGCAGACAGCTTCTGGGTCATGTGGCCAGCATGACTAAGCCGCTTCTGGTGAACCAGAGCAACACACGGAAACGCCGTTTACCTTCCCGCTGGAGTGGTACCTATTTATCTATTTGCACTTTGACATGCTTTCGAACTGCTAGGTGGGCAGGAGCAGGGGCCGAGCAACGGGAGCTCACCCTGTTGCGGGGATTCAAACCACCGACCTTCTGATCGGCAAGCCCTAGGCTCTGTGGTTTAGACCGCAGCGCCACCCTCGTCCCAACTAAAAACATTTTAGAGCCTTCCTAAATGCTACCAATGAGAACTTGTCTGTCTGTAGAGCTCAGGAGATAGAGTGCCATAGCTGTGGGGTCACTACAGAAAATTACCTGTCCCTTCCTGGTAGGCACATGAACAGGGCCTCTAGATGACCCACATTGTTCATATGAAGGGTTGAGGGCTGGGTGGTTGTGGCACACCAGCTATGGCAGGAGGAAAGATAAAGAGGATTCAAGATCAGGATGACCTGTCCTCTTCCTTGCAGTCCCAAACATCTGCCTGCATATTATAACCAATATTATAATCAATACATTTGTGGAATATTGTCTAAACAACAGCATCTTGGCATTCTTACTGCTTATGTTTTTCACAATTAACATATTGTCTTGGATCTAACTTCTCATATTTACATCGAATAGGCTTTGCATTCATAGAACGTGGTTTCATTCCCTCTCCCCCCTCTCTGCATCCTTACAAATCGGCTCTTGGTGGTTGGGGACCACTGGGAATAGCATGGGTGAGACTTCAGATTGAAGGGGAATTGGCAAGAATTCCCCTTTAGGTGAATGGAAGATGAATTTACAAGCCATTGTGTTCGATAGCTAATGGTCATGGGTTATCTTGTAATCAATACATTATTTTTAAAAGCACACGGCCACCCATAGCTGACTGGAAGGGTAATCTATGAGAAATTGTATTGCTAACATAGTAGTAGGCATATATTTGAATGAGTAATCTGAAGTAGTTTGCAGGACTGCCAAGAGACACTTCTCAGGAACAGCAATATGGATAAATCAATTTAGTTTTCTTAAGAGGTCAGACCAAGATCAAAGGTGATGTAAAATTCTCAATACTTCAAGGTCTGCTTTCCAAACCTCAAGAATGGTACGTTAGTGATGTGCTGTTGCCATTTTCATGTTGCATATACCACAAAACTTTTTAACTGCAATTATGCCGCTATGCCAGGGGTCAGCAACCTTTTTCAGCTGTGGGCCAGTCCACTGTCCCTCAGACCTTGTGGTGGGCTGGACTATATTTTGGAGGGGGGGAAATGAACGAATTCCTCTGCCCCACAAATAACCCAGAGATGCATTTTAAATAAAAGCACACATTCTACTCAGGTAAAAACACGCTGATTCCCGGACCTTCCGTGGGCTGGACTGAGAAGGCGATTGGGTCGCATCTGGCCCACGGGCCTTAGGTTGCCTACCCCTGCACTATGCCACTGCAAATAGACCACCAAAAGGAGACCATTAAACAACAACTCTATACATTGGCAGAGTGAAAGAGTTCCCATGAGGCATGGTGGGATCGTCTGGGAACCAGCCAGAGCTCTTAATGGTGCTTTGTGACTTGGATGTAACCCCCTCCCCCCAAAAAACCCTCTCACTGTATAAAGTGTGCATAATATTGTGTCTTTATGCCTTGCTTGTACGGAAGTTAGAGCTGGACCATAAAGAAGGCTGATCACCAAAGAATGGATGCTTTTGAATTATGGTGGTGGAGGAGACTCTTGAGAGTCCCGTGGACTGCAAGAAGATCAAACCTATCCATTCTGAAGGAAATCAGCCCTGAGTGCTCACTGGAAGGACAGATCCTGAACCTGAGGCTCCAATACTTTGGCCATCTCATGAGAAGAGAAGACTCCCTGGAAAAGACCCTGATGTTGGGAAAGATGGAGGGCACAAGGAGAAGCGGACAACAGAGGACGAGATGGTTGGACAGTGTTCTCGAAGCTACCAACATGAGTCTGTGAAGGATAGGCATGCCTGGCGTGCTCTGGTCCATGGGGTCACGAAGAGTCGGACATGACTAAACGACTAAACAACAACAACAACAACAACAACAACATGCCTTGCTTTAAAAAAAGGGTGCTTCATTCACTTACCATAAGGGTGAGCTAGAGGTACAGTAGGGTAAGAGTGGAGCTTTCCAGAAATGAAACTTGTGGGGAAATGTGTGGGGATGGGGGAGAGTTCCCTCACTAGTGACATGCTTGCTTTCCATCAGAGGGGAAGTTTTAGGGTGGAGATACATGATACATTTATATAAAGCCACAGGGTGGAAAGTGATTGCCCTTTGCTTCCATTCCCAAACCAACTTGAAAGATACAGAGCGCTAAAACTCCCTGACCAATTTGTCTGCAAATTATCAGGTTTGTAACTCAGGAACACCTCTAACATAAGTTTCAGACCAAATGCCCCTCAAAACACTACGAAGGGTCAAATCTCTCCTTTATTTGCCCACCCAAACCAGTACAGCAGCCTTTAGTCTTCTGAAATTTGGAAGGCTTTATACCCTCAAAAGGGGCAACCATGGTTGCAAAATACATCCAGTTCTCTTCCCAAGATTAAAAAAGTAAATGATTTTTTTCTTCTTAAAAATGGTCAAACTCCCCACCCCTGCATGTATATGGCTGTAATTTGGGAAGTTTGATCAATTCTCGAAGGACTGGCGTGCCTGCAAATTTCATTGACTTCTGTCACAAAGGGAATTTTTTATAGCTGCGTCCTGATTCTCCATAACTGTGAATGGTAGGGAACATGGTAGCTTTATTCTTAATAAAGAATAAAATGGTAGCTTTATTCTTAATAAAGCTGCTTTGAACACAAACCACATGAATGGAATTGGACAGATTACAAAGCGAGGATTGGACTGCTTTCCAAAGTGCCAGAAAAACTTGTGTTGAGTGTATTATACATATATGAAATAAAACTAGAGGGGGGGATTGCATTTCTCTTTTAAGCTTCAAAACACCGTGGAATTTTGTTCAATTATTGTGAAGTAATGAATGTATGCTTTAGTGGGAATGTGCAAATTAAGTTTGAGACATTAACATTTAGTGTTATTAAGCAATATCAATTTCCTGGGACATGTTCCAGAAAACCATTTAGGTTGTACTTGTTTAATTAAACCAATAGATTGCAATAATATTTACAATCATGCAGTGCCTCTCATCCTAAGGTGTTTTTTAAAAAATATTATATTTAAACATCAAGTGACAAAAATAGTCTCTTGAGGCAGTGAACTACCCACTATTATAATGAATTCCACTGAATTCAAATGGGAAGGCAATGGAAAGTTTGGTACCTCAATTTATTTCTATGACATATGAAGAGTAATAACTGGGCCTCAGTATGGAATGCCTTTCTTTAAGATGTCAAGACCTTTTGGCAAACAGTTGTGGTTAAATGACAGAGCATCACCTTTGCATGTAGAACAGGTCAGGTTCCCTTACAGCTCCAGATAAGGTTTCTGTCGAAAACTCTGGAGCACCACTGCCAGTTAGTGTAGACAAAAAGATAAAAAAGGTAAAGGAACCCTGGTTGGTTAAGTCCAGTCAAAGGCGACTATGGGGTTGTGGTGCTCTTCTCGCTTTCAGGACGAGGGAGCTGGCGTTTGTCCACAAACAGCTTTCCGGATCATGTGGCCAGCATGACTAAACCACTTCTGGTGCAACGGGACACAGTGACGGAAACCAGAGCGCACAGAAATGCCATTTACCTTCCCTATGCAGTGGTACCTATTCATCTACTTGCACTGCCGTGTTTTCGAACTGCTAGGCTGGCAGAAGCAGGGACCGAGCAACGGGAACTGACCCCGTCATGGGGATCCGAACTGCCTACCTTCCGATCGGCAAGCCCAAGAGGCTCAGTGGTTTAGACCACAGTGCCACCCACATTCCTAGTGTAGACAATATGGAGCTAGATGGACAACAGGTCTAACATAATGTGTTCCTTTTTCCCCCTAAATAAAGTGTGTATATTAACTTTATTTATTTTTTACCAAAGTTATGCTCCTAAGCAGAATTACTTGGCAGAAAATTCTACTATTGAAATATGTAAGACTTTTAATAAATGCAAATGTGTTTACGGTTAGGGTGCCAGAACTGAAGCATAACATCTGCAGTTTTCCTCTGGTTACATTTCTCTCTGATTTATTATATACTATTTCACATGCCACAGTCAGTTTGTCAGATTTTACTACTAATGCCTTTGAGTTCGGCTGCAAGAGTCGGTATCCTCCCCACCATTTATGCTCTGGAAAAAAATCAATGAAACTATGCAAAGGGAAAGAAGGGGAGGGAAAGAGAGATGATGATGAACTTTTACATGTGCGTTAAATTACAAGAGAGCTGTGCTTCTATACTGCTTACTGAAAGTCACTAATAGTGCAGTTCTCTCCAATTTATGGATGGGATATACCGTATTTTTCGCTCCATAAGACGCACTTTTTTCCTCCTAAAAAGTAAGGGGAAATGTCTGTGCGTTTTATGGAGCGAATGCATGGTCCCTGGAGCCAAATTGCCTAGGGGCCAAAAGCAGATTGTGCTCTTTTTTTTACAAAGAGACAAGAGGGTGTTGAAAGGAAGCCGCTGAACAGCTGTTCCCTTTCCAGCCCCGCCCCCTTGCCCAGGCCTCCGTTGTTGAATGCAGAGGGAGGCTGTTTGTTTCCACAGCGACATGTGACTGGCTGATTAGATTATCTGTCTGGAAACTGTAGAAATGGCTCCCTTTCCTGTAGGACTAGAAGCTGCAAACTGTGAGTTGAACCCCATAAAAACGGGGCTTTTCCTCTTTGAAAAAGAAGCTGCACCACTTTCAGTTGATCCTCAAAAAAACAGGGCTTTTCCCTTTGCAGAAAAAGCTGCACCACTTTGAGCTGATCCTCAAAAAAACAGGGCTTTTCCCTTTGCAGAAAAAGCTGCACCACTTTGAGCTGATCCTCAAAAAACCAGGGATTTTCTCTTTGCAAAAAAAGCTGCACCACTTTGAGCTGATCCTCAAAAAAAAACAGGGCTTTTCCCTTTGCAGAAAAAGTTGCACCACTTTGAGCTGATCCTCAAAAAAACAGGGCTTTTCCCTTTGCAAAAAAAGCTGCACCACTTTGAGCTGATCCTAAAAAAAACAGGGCTTTCCCCCTTTCCTCCTCTAAAAACTAGGTGCGTCTTATGTTCAGGTGCGTCTTATGGAGCGAAAAATATGGTAATTGGAAATAATAAACTGTTTAGCACAATGTTATACATATGTACTCAGAGGTAAACCCCATTGGGTTCAATAGGGCTTACTCACAGGTACATGTCTAAAATGCAATTCTATGTGCATCTACTTAAGGTATTTAAGACTGGTGCATACTTTTCTAGAGTTGTCTTTCAGTCGGATATATCAAGCTAACAGCCCTATATTATTCACAGTACCAGAGTGCAGCCAACATTTCTGCAGTATAGCTAGCTATTTGCATCAACTTAAAAAACAACCCAGGAACAAGTCTGGAAACCAAATGAATCTACCAACTGCAGGGCACAGACAAAACAAATAGGTCGCCCAACCTTCTTATATAGTGTTACCTTAAGAATTCTGATATATTATAATTTAATCAATACCAGAAGTCCATGGGCCAGGAGAATAATAAGTTGCAGAGTCAGGCAAAGTATTCCTTACAAAGGCTGGCACAGGGATTGTGCAAAATTTGACCTAGCTCCTGTGCTGATACAGTGAATACTTGCTTTACTGCAGTGCTACTTTGTGTGCTGCTCATTGGGTTTGCTCAAATATACAAAGGATCCCTCACTGCAGAGCTTATTAATAAAGAACATCCCTACACCTTTATTTTACGTTTGTCAGAGTTTGGGGAAAAGATAAGCGAGCCTCAGTCGCATAGCTCTACTGCCTTTGCCAAATGTAGGATGCAGCTCTATCTGCAATGGCATAAAAGTCTATTGGCATCATCGTTGCAGCTAAATTGGACCCTTGAAATTGGGCTAAAAGCCAGTTCAACAGTAGCTGTGGCTGTCTGGGCAGTGGACAGACAGAACATCAGGGATATATATGAAGACAGAAATGACATCTCACATTATGTTCCATCAGCCTGCATTCGTATTTTCATGAGCACTCATGAAGGTGAAACCAACTTGGTTATACAGATGTAGAATAGCAGGTGCAATTAATTACAATGCTTCCTTAATATTCATTCAGACTTTAAAAAGAAAAAAATGATTTCAAACTTTACCAAAGCATTCTGTAGACTCTGATCTAGCCTGCTGAAGTTGCAAATATGTTCCTTGCACATGAACTATAAATCAAGTAAAGAACTATGCACAATGGATATTTTTAGGAAGGGCAGTAAACAGATCAATACCACCTGAAAATAATATTGATGAATATTAAATTCAGGCATAATGCCTATCCTCTACTGTACTATCAGCAGGTTTTCAATTGGGATATAAAAAACAACAACTCTATTTTGCATAAATGGAGAGAACAATCAGCAAAGTTTTTATTGAGGCAGTGCCATGCCACTGTCGGAATACTGAGGAGGAAAGGAAGGCCGTATTTAGTTAAAGCAAAAAGGTCTGCAAGTTCCAAACTTGATAACAGAATGAATGTCCCTTTAAAAAAATACAGAACCATCACTAGCATTCATTAAAACTGCAAGTAAAAGGGCAAAAGGTCATTCCTGGTTATCGCTCAGAAGATAATGAGGATTGTTCATGGTGCAATATACCTAATCCCTATGAAAATTAGTCAATGAAGGTCACAAACTCTAAAGGGGACTGTGGCAAAGAGCTGGGAGGAGATAAAATGATTTTCATCAACTTCCATTAATTAAAGTGCTATTAATTACTGCTCAAAACACAACAGCAAGATCCCATGAAGCCGTATATCATGGTGTGTGGCAGGGCTATAGTTTTGGTTTCAAATAAAATGCAACTAAAATATGCCATATCGATTTCAGATCCCAAAACTTTAAAGAGACAGTTTGAGTTGCACACACAGGGGAATAAGAAAAGCCCTGCTAAATCAGACCAAAGTCCCCTAGCATCCTGTTCTCACAGTGGTCAACCATATGGCAATAGGAAACTCACCAAGTCCTACTCACAGTAGACCCTTTGAAATTCATGAACCTAACTTAGTCATGTTTATTAACTTCAGTTCATAGGACTAGCATTGAATACCACCCATTATGGCTAGGAGGGGAAATCAAAGAGACATTAATAGCCTTTTAGTATGTTTTGCCCCCTACAGGATTACAGGGGGTGGAGAATCAACATTCCTGTTCTCTTTTGAGTCAGTCACTCCAGACTTGCCTCTTGTGACAAGTACATTAAAGACCTGTCTTGCAGCTTTCCATACATATGGCTGTGAACTGAAAGATCCAATGAGAGAAAGATACAGAGACATTCATAATATAGTATTGCACTAGTCACTGTCTACCATGTGCTCAAGCAGGGACTAGTAAGAGTTAAAACATCCTATACGTCTGGGCTTCAGGGAAAGGGAACTATTTAATATTCACAAGGCTTATGTGACCTTGAAGATGAAGCTTTGGCTATGGCTCAAGCTTTGTTTTAAACCAGTGGGCATCGCCCCCTTGACATTGAGGGATGATTTCCAGTCATCATGGGAAAGGGAGGTCATAAAAGAGGTGCAGTCCTGTGGATTGTCACACCTCTACCTGGAGTCCATGACGTATAATCAAGCTAGAACTGCAATCTCCCGGAGATTGAGCGATATTGCCAGACAAGAGGACATAGCTCAAGTGAAACCAGGGATGTTCCTAGGGGACCAGATATATCAAATGACACCAGCCCCCTATCTCGCGGAAATCCACTATGTGGAATACCTCAGACTTCTTACAGCGGCTAGACTAAACGCCCTTGATTCTGCTGTATTGTGGGGAAAATACAAGGGAGTTCCATACGCCCAGAGAACCTGTCATTGTACTATGGGCGTGGTTGAGTCTACCGAACATATCCTTCTGTCTTGTCCTCTCTATGTAGAACTTAGGCAAAATCTTATAACTCCACTTTTACGTCAATCTAGCTTTCTACCCAGAGAAAGACAGGTTTTATATTTACTGAATAATATTACTAGAAATACAGCCTCCCTGGTGGCTAAATTTCTTTTTTTAGCTTCTAAGCGTCACAAGATTTTAATTGATTGTATCAATATGGGGCTATTTGTTTAGTTCCATTCTATTGTGAATTAGGTTTCCTTTTTTCAAAGTTCTCTCAGATGCTTTTAACTCTGTACAAATGTATTCTTCTGACTGACGGTCGACTAAAAGAATGATGATGAATATTCACATTTAAAGCCTTGGTTTACAAACTTAATCCGTTTCGTAAGTCTGTTCTTAAACCAAAGCGTGCTTTCCCATAGCAGCGGGGGACTCGATTTACAAATGGAACACATTCAACATGTTCTGCTTCCAAGGCCAAGTTCACAAACCAAAACACCTACCGGTACTTCCGGGTTTGCAGCGTTCTTAATCCAATTGTTCATGAACTAAGCTGTTCTTAAACCAAGGTACCACTGTATGCCTTAAAGGCAAGGATATACAACTATGGAGATTTGCAACTGTCCCTTGCCAAGCCAGAACATAGGCTGAGATATAATAGCTAGTTCAACTTGAGTTTCATGGAGGTCTGAAGATTGGAAGCCAAGGGCCAGTTGCAGATAACTAGTCCTGCCAGCGGAAGCCTGCACAAGAATTTCTGCTAGTGCAGTGGGGCTTTCCCCCGGAGTCCACTGCCAAATTGGTTTTGGAGGGGTTCAGGGAACCCCCCCAGAACACTGGGGTAAGGGTGGCTGGGTGGGGAGGAACACAATTCTATCAGGCAAGCAGAAATTATTATTCTGATGGGAGTTCTCCTCTTAGCATGGTGTGATTGATTTCCTCCCCAGGTCTCCTCCAGGGCCAACAAACAATTCACTGTGCCACACTGGCTCTCCAACTTGACTGACTTTCTGAGTGACAGCGGACGGCTGAATTTCTTGAAATATGGATTCTTTAAATTACTGCTTATAAATTCAATTACTTCACATGGGGTATGGCCCAGCCTCCCGAAATCTCAGCAAGCTATTTCAAAATGGTTGAAGCATCGCGGCCGACAAGCTGAGATTTGGGGGCTGTCAGATTAGAAATCTGGGTCAGTCTGCACTGTGATAATGTACTGTGTTGCTAATTGTTGACAGGGGCACATTCCCAGGAGTAAGTTCCCATAGCTTTGGGAACTGCTCTTTGGAGATAAACAGCTTGACACTGCTCAAATCTCATTTCTGTTATGATAGTGCATCTTGCACTTCGTGCCTTCCTTGTAGCTGTAGATAATTATTTCTGCACATTCTAAAAGCTAGGGAAACGTGGGTAAGACCGAGGATCTCTCATATTGGTATCCTAGAATGCACCTAGGGGGGAAACAGAATATGGATACCATGCTACATAATTGTTAGGATTACTGAGATAATATATACGAATCACTAATGCTATATATGCATTGTTATTCTGTAAATTCACAAAATTCACAAAAAACACCCAAGAAATAGGCTATTAATAGGAATAGCCTTCACCAGCTTGTGCTGACTAGGGCTGGACCTGTTTAACATTATTAGAACAATATTAGATATTTCGTTCTAAACATCACAGGGCATACTTGTAAATTAAAGTATTTTTTACCTTTGTTTATTTTGTAATAATAATAATAATAATAATTATTATTATTATTATTATTATTATTATTATTTATTCATACCCCGCCCGCCCATCTGGCTGGGTTTTCCCAGCCACTCTGGGAGGCTTCCAACAAACTATTAAAATACAATAGTCCATCAAACATTAAAAGCTTCCCTAAACAGGGCTGCCTTCAGATGTCTTCTAAAAGTCTGGTAGTTGTTTTTCTCTTTGACATCTGATGGGAGGGCATTCCACAGGGCGGGTGCCACTACCGAGAAGGCCCTCTGCCTGGTTCCCTGTAACCTCACTTCTCGCAGTGAGGGAACTGCCAGAAGCCCTCGGAGCTGGACCTCAGTGTCCAGGCTGAATGATGGGGGTGGAGACACTCCTTCAGGTATACTGAGCCAAGGCCGTTTAGGGCTTTAAAGGTCAGCGGCAACACTTTGAATTGTGCTCGGAAACATACTGGGAGTCAATGTAGGTCTTTCAGGACCTGTCTCGGCGGCCACTCTCAGTCACCAGTCTAGCTGCCGCATTCTGGATGAGTTGTAGTTTCCGGGTCACCTTCAAAGGTAGCCCCACGTAGAGCGCATTGCAGTAGTCCAAGCAGGAGATAACCAGAGCATGCACCACTCTGGCGAGACAATCTGCGGGCAGGTAGGGTCTCAGCCTGCGTACCAGATGGAGCTGGTAGACAGGAGACTTTATCATCTCTGTCTGGATCTGCTGGGGATTGAAATTGGGACTTGCATGTGCAAGATGTACGTTCTACTTCAGAATCATTGCTATTTGTCAAAGAGAGTATGCTATTGGTGGGGATGCAAGATGAGTTTCAGCTATATGAGATGCGAGAAGAGGTAGCACATCAACCAACACTTGAGAACTGGGAGTATACGAAACCATCTCTGTGATTGTTACAGTGGTTTGCTGATAAATGATTATCACCAAAATCAAAATGAAATGAGCAGCAAAATGAGTCCTTGCAGAGGCGTAATATCCTTAGCCTCAGGTCGCGGCCTTTAAACCTATTTGCAAAATACTCAACACGCTCAACTATTACATTGACCTCACTGTTCTCCAAGAGGCAGATTTCATTCCCACTGCTCCTTATCACCTTGGCAGCAGCGCAATTGTGGTGAAAAAGAATACATTGATATGTTTGATCTGTGAACTTTTAATTCCTATAAAGCATCAGCTTCCGTAAACTCTGGAACAAGATGGACTTAGATGCACATTATAGCCTTTGTTGTTTAAATCTCAATTCCCTAACTGGCACACATTGTGCTGAATATAAATTTTCTTGGTCTTTACTCTGAGATTAAGTCAATGCATCATCACCCATGCCTCCTTATATCTGGTATTTCTTCAATATTGATCCATGTAAACTTTTTTGGGATATAACTTAAATGACTGAACTTTCTGAAAAATGTACAGTGTCTTCGATCCTTAAACCACTTAATCTAGATTAAATTTTCATTTATTTATTTTATAAATTATTCTTTGAGCAAGGTAACTGGTTGGAGGACTGTGGCAGGAAGCCGACCTTTTAAACTACGGTAAATTATGTTTCGTTTTATGAAAATGTGAGTATTACAGTCTGCTTTTCCTTCAGTTTATCTTGAATTTGAACAGCAGCTTTTAGAGTAGGCCTAACTGAATTATTCTAAATAATTGCACAAGAGCTATGTGACCAAAGACAAGTGTGACCAAAATAATGGATACAACTCTCCGCTCCCCCCCCCCCGGTCAGGGCAAATATTTAAGCACCAACCAAGATCAATGAAACCTGGTCTGAATAGAGACATTGGATTCTTATCTCATTATACATGACAAAGCTATTTTTAGCCACCGCACCCCTTGCTTTTTCCTGCAAGACCAATTGCAGTCGTTAACGGTCATCAACAGGTTTACCTCACCTATCAACCTATCACCCATTCCCACCACCCTTCTGAGTAATACCCCTCCCCACTCTCTCACTATATATAAGGGTCTGGTGACTTCTGTTTCAGTGTATCTGAAGAAGTGTGCATGCACACGAAAGCTCATACCAAGAACAAACTTAGTTGGTCTCCAAGGTGCTACTGGAAGACAACAACAACAACAATCTTTATTACGGTCCATGACCAGAAATCAATTTGTATAAAATGTAATAGTGTAAGTTGTATTATCTTACAAATAGAGATAAAAATACGGGCCAATTCACAGAATTGATGCTTACATTTAAAACCATATTTTAGCCTCTTAAGGTTTAAAATTTAAGTTCAAAGTCTCTGCTGTCTATTATCGGACCATCAGGGTTACATTTCGGACCCCATTGCTGATATCACTGCTCGTCTTATTCTTGTCGCGATGTGACTGTATTTTGCCACGGGCCTTGTAATTTCGGGATCTTTATCAGCCAGGAGGTGTCTAATATAGGTATCATCTGTACTACTACCGGGTAGTTTCCTCAGAATCGGTTCGATCAGCTCTTTTCTTGAGTCTCGATATAATGGGCAGTGTAGAATGACATGCCCAATGGATTCGATCTCATTGCTATCACAGGGACATAGTCTTTGTTCAATCGGAGTCTTGTTGTATCTTCCCTCTAAGAGAGCTGAAGGGAGAGCATTAAAGCGCGCCCTGGAGAATGCCCAACGGTGTTTGGCGTTGTCTAGTATTTTGAGGTAGTTTGCTAGCTGGGGCCTATAGGAGTTATACAGGGGTTTGTAAATTATCGAAAGTTGATTAAAATCATTTTGGACTTCAATGTCCCTTAGTCTTTCTTTGATTATGTTCTTGGCCCTTCCCGTTTCTAGGCTTAATAAATACTCTGGGGAGAGTCCATATGTGGCCAGTTTTCTGAGAATGCCCTTCCGCCAGCTAGATTGGAATTTGTCGTGTAGCATCAGGGGGAGCAGACCAGCCGGCGAGTTGTTGATTCTTAGCCAGGTAAATAGTGTCCTTATCCATACTTTGGCTTCAATCCTGTATAATCCTGTTTCCAGACGCAGGGCAGCGTTTGGGACACATTTTGGTGTTTGCAGGAGTGATCTGAGGAAACCTGATTGTATCTTTTCATATGGGTCTAAATTAGCAAGGGAAACAAGTGGTGCGCCATATAATATTTGTGCTGTTGGTTTTGCAACAAATAATTTAATAGCAGCAGGAATGAAGTTTCCTCCCGTTGTGCGATGGAATCTTAGGATTGCCCTTGTGGTTTTTTTTGCTGTAGCGGAGCTATAATTAATGTGGGCAGTTTTCTTCCTTGACGCTTGGAACACTACTCCTAAGTATTTAAAGCATGGCACTTGTTCAATCTCTTGATTCTCAATCCGCCATCTGTGTATTTTCCTTTTATTAGAGAAATCCATGATTTTTGTTTTTTGATAATTCACTACTAGTTTCTCCTCTCTACAGTATTGGGTTAAGCTGTTAAGAGCTCTTTTGAGGCCCATCCGTGTCTGGGACAAAATAACTGCATCGTCCGCATAAAGTAATATAGGCAGTTTTTTGTCTGCCAATTTTGGGGCATGTATATCCGCCCCTCGTAGGTGGACTATAAGGGAGTTTATATAGATGTTAAATAAACAGGGGGCCAATATGCATCCCTGTTTAACTCCCTTAGTTGTTCTAATGCAATTAGAGAGTTGACCTTCTTGATTGCATCTTACACGGAGTCGTGTGTTATTGTAAAGTTTGGATATTAATAGCAGCAGACGTCGATCTATAGATGACTTGCTGAGTTTGTCCCAGAGTCGAGTTCTTGGGATGGAATCGAAAGCTGCTTTAAAGTCTACGAATGCTGCAAATAGGTGGAGATTATGCTGCGACGTATATTTCTCAGCTAGGTGTTGTAAAATCAAGCAGTGATCCATTGTGGATCTCCCCTGTCTGAATCCAGCCTGTGCTTCATCAAGTATGTTCGCATTTTCTGTCCATTCGCACAGTTTCTCGCTGAGATGTTTGGCATATAATTTACTTATGATGTTCAGAAGGCTTATAGGTCTATAATTGGCGGGATCAGCCCTAGAGCCCTTTTTATAGATGGGAATAATGATGGAAGTCCCCCAATCTTCTGGGATCTGTGCTGTTCTATCTATATATGTGAACAGGGAGGCTAACAAGGGGGCCCACCAGTAAGCATTGGTTTTAATAAGTTCTGCTGGTATACCATCAATTCCGGGGGCTTTCCCATTCTTTAGTTGATCAATCAGTAGGAGAGTCTCTGTTGTTGAGACTGGTGGCCATGGTTGTAGCTGATCTTCCGGTATATCTAGTGCATGGGGCTCGTCGCTAGCTTCCTCGTATAAGTTGTGGAAGTATGTTTCCCAGGCTTTCATTGATACACAGCAGGACAGTTGGGTTATGCCCCTATCCGGCTGTACCGCGACAATTCGCCAGAATAGTGAAGGATTGCTAGATTTAGAGGCCTCTATCAGTTGCTGCCATGTTAACTTCATTGCATATCTTTTCTTTACTGTCAGGAGTTTTTTATAGCTTCTTTTGGCTTCTAGCATTGTTTGTCTGTTAACCTCTGTTGGGTTTTCCTTATGACAGATGAAGGCGCGGATTAGTGTTTTCTTGGCGGCTATACAATCCCCATCAAACCACTTCCTAGAAGTTATCCTATGCTGGGTGGCTTTGGGATTTGAGTTTACAACGAATTCTTGAAGTTTTTGTATTAGCCTTTCATATGATGTCAGCGTGCTTGCTACACTCTCATCTGTTTCTAAGCATCCCTCCATTATTGCTTTTGAGAGACGGAGGCTCTCCTCGGATTTGTACCAGTTGGCTGCCCGCTCGCTCGCCTGTCCATTCCATTTGATTTTCCTGAAGCCTGTTCCAGGCATTAGGTCTGGTTGATATCTGTGTTGTGATTTAGGCAAATCAAGGGGGAGGTTACAAACGAGGGATAGAGGAAGATGGTCGCTTTCAGCTCTTGCTATAACGTTAAATTTTGATATCCTAGGGATCAAATCGTGAGAAACAATGCAGTAGTCTATAGCTGACAGTTTGTGTCCTGCCCAATATGTATATTGGCCAGGGTAGTCTCCTTGTATGGCCCCGTTCAGTAAATGTAAGTTCAGTCTGTAGGCCATCTGTACTAGATGTAGTCCTCCAGTATTACAGGTCTTGTCATGGGATGTCCTTACCATTAAAGGTGCGATGATTTCTGTTTCTGGAGGCCATTGGTGAAAGTGTGTGTAAAGGGCAGTGTCATTGGGGCCCACTCTTGCATTTAAGTCGCCAGCAAGTAATATCATGGCTGACGGATATTGTCTCCGCCAATTCACCACCTGGTCTTCCACTTCTTTCCATAGTTGTCCTACTTGTGTCTTCCGTCGGTATATAGGTAAGTATAAGTTTATGCATAGTAGTTTAAGCTGTCCAAAGTCCAAGACTGCTGCTACCGCCCATTCAGCATTGAAGGGTAGTTGAGTAATGTTGGCTTGTATCTGCGTTGAGATCAGTAAGGCTAAGCCTCCTTTAGGTCTGCCCCCTCTTTGGCTGGGAGTTGCTCTCGTTATACACGAGTGATAATTGTCCAGATAGAATTCGTCCATCTCCCAAGTTTCCTGAATAAACAGGACGTCATATTTAGTGAGGAAGTCCGTTAGGTTGGGGTCTTTATTTTTAGCTCCCCACCCTGCAATGTTCCACGTACAGATGGACAAGTTATGATTTTGGATGATAGGCATCTTGAGGGGCATTCAACCCTAGTTGACTCATTTGTTGGTGAGGTTATCTTGTGGATATCCCCAAGTGGGTTATCCTCCTTTAGGTGTTCCCACTTTTTTGATAGTGCCCCTGGTTTGGAGCCGTTTTGGAGTTTATCATTCATTAAGTCCGGTTTGTGATGCATAGTAGGACACTTTGACACGGGATGTACTTTGAGGTATTTAAGTATTCCTAAGGGGGGTCCATCTCTCGTGTCCTTATTTCAATCTTCCTCGTGTATGTCGTGTAGGGCTCCAAGGTTGTCCATACAAACTGAACCGTTCCCACGCGGAGGAATCGCTATTTCAGCTTGGAGCGTTCTTGTGTTCTTTATTATAGGTGGTTCGGTAGTTCCCAGTTCCTCTGGTGACAGGAATCGGCTTAGTGTCCACTCTCTACTAGATAAAGGTTTTGTGGTATAAGTTGCGTAATTGAATTCCATAGTGTCAGGTGTAGCTAAGAGGGTAATAGATTTCCTTATGGATGCTAATCTTTCAATTAACGCATCCTGGGCTAGGAGTATTTGTTCAATAGATGCTATAAATTGCTTTTCCTTCTCATTGGTGATATTTTCGTCTAACACATGGCTAGGTAAAAGAGTCTTTGGGCTTTTAACCAGCTGGTTTGTGGCTTTATCTGGTTCTAGTTGTGGCAGCTTGCAGTTTTCGTCCGTCACCAATCTTACCTGTTTTATTTTTATCTTGTCAGTCTTATTTGTTTCGACAAGGGGGGTGGGATCACCGGACGTTTCAAATTGGCGAGTCACCTGCAATCCTATCCTTCGTAGCTTGTTCTTGTTATCTAAGACTAATTTGGTTGTGGGCCAGTCTCTGAATGTTACCACAACTCTGTTTTGATCCTTATCAAATGGCAAAAGTTTGACATTGATAATGTTTTCTGCTGGAACGAGCCCTCTGATGGCTAATTCCGTTTTCTTGATGATATAGGTTCTCTGTTGTGCAGGCGAAAGGCAGGCTTTATGCATATATACAGGGCGAATGATGAGTTTTTGTTTATTTAGAATTAAGTTTCTGTCAGTGTGGATTGCCTTAAGGGGCGTTTCTTGCTTAGGAGGCGGGTTTTCCTTTGGTGTTCCTGGAATTCCATTCGGGGTCTCTGGTTGCTCTACTGGGTTTTGAAGCCCGATCTTATGAATGTTTTTATTTGAACTTAGGCTTCGACTTTTGTCAGGGGATGATATAGCTGGGTTGATGGGGCTCGTTGGGTTTGGGTTCTCTAGGCGCTTAAATAGTCTTGTGAAGTTCATTTTCCTTGTTCGAGATGGAAGCTTTGTCTTCCTTCCCATTTTTACATTCTTGGGCTTCTTCTCTTTATTCCTGGGTCGCTTCCCCTTTAAGAGAGGTTTCTTAGGGGCAAGTAAGTTTTCCACCTGATCTGTTTTGAGCCTGGGTATTTTCCTTTTTCCAGCACTGGTCTGGCTTTTATTTTCCTTGGTGTTGTTATCATTTGGTGAGCTGGAGGAAAGTTTAGATGAATGCATGTTGTCCATTCCCTTAATTATTCTAGTCAGAGTGGTAAGTAGACCCAAACATTCTGATAGGAAGTCTTTAATGTGTCCCAGTTCTCTGCTTGTCTGCGACTGCTGTTCCTTTAGCAGATCATTAAATAGCCCTGTTAGTATATAGGGAAGGTGCTACTGGAAGAATTTTTTTTATTGTGCTCCATTTTGAGTGTTACACTTCCAATTTGAGTACCACACTTCTTTTTTGAGTGCTACGCTTCCGATTTGAGTGTTATGCTTTCGATTTGAGTGCCACACTTCCGTTTAGAGTGTTACTCTGAGGTATGTCTGTTCTCGCTATTTATTTTTTGTTTTTGTTTTTGCAGCTCTATTTTGTTTGTTTTTGTGACTGCGTGGAATCCAGTTCAGCTACTGATTGATTGATTGATCGATTGATCGATCGATTGATTGATTGTGTGACTGCAGTACATTGTTTATTGCTTTCATTTTATGGATCAATGGTCTCGTTAGATAGTAAAATTCATGTTCAATTGCTGTTTTCACAGAATCACAGAATCATAGAGTTGGAAGAGACCACAAGGGCCATCCAGTCCAACCCCCTGCCAAGCAGGAAACACCATCAAAGCATTCCTGACAGGTGGCTGTCAAGCCTCTGCTTAAAGACCTCCAAAGAAGGAGACTCCACCACACTCCTTGGCAGCAAATTCCACTGTCGAACAGCTCTTACTGTCAGGAAGTTCTTCCTAATGTTTAGGTGGAATCTTCTTTCTTGTAGTTTGAATCCATTGCTCCGTGTCCGCTTCTCTGGAGCAGCAGAAAACAACCTTTCTCCCTCCTCTATATGACATCCTTTTATATATTTGAACATGGCTATCATATCACCCCTTAACCTTCTCTTCTCCAGGCTAAACATACCCAGCTCCCTAAGCCGTTCCTCATAAGGCATCGTTTCCAGGCCTTTGACCATTTTGGTTGCCCTCCTCTGGACACGTTCCAGCTTGTCAATATCCTTCTTGAACTGTGGTGCCCAGAACTGGACACAGTATTCCAGGTGGGGTCTGACCAGAGCGGAATACAGTGGTACTATTACTTCCCTTGATCTAGATGCTTGATCTAGATGCTTGTTTTAGGGGTTGTTTTTAAAAGTCTGGAACCAAATAATCCACTTTGCATTACTTTCTATGGGAAAGTGTGCCTTGGTTTTGGAACGCTTTGGCTTGGGAATGGACTTCCAGAACGGATTAAGTTAGAGAACCAAGGTACCACTTTAATAAAAAGCTGTAAAAGAGCAATAGTCCAGCCATACTGATAGCTTTTAACTATAGAAATTTGTGCAGCTATTTGTGCTGCTATAGGAAACCGGTAACTACTAAAATCAGAGACACATCTGGCTTTATCTGGCTAATTGGACAACTAGCACATTCATCTGTGATAAGGAATGGAGAGCTCCAAAAGATTCTTAGGAAGCCTTTAAAGGAGGTTTGAAGGAAACTGATAAGGTGGAAGGAGAAAGTTAAACTACACCTGCTGAAGTTTCCTCTTCTAGAACAATTAAAGGTGTAGGGCATAGCTGTCAACCTTCCCTTTTTTGGCGGGAAATTCCCTTATTCCAACGCCGTTTCCTGCTGCTATCCCGGATTGTTAGATATCCCATAAATTTCCCAGATTTCAAAGGAAGCAGCTCCTCTCCCTCTCTGCCAGACAGGGAGGCTCCTCAGCTGTGTTGCTCGGCTGCGTTGCTCACCAGTAGTTACAGAGAATAGGATGTCATTAGACAACAGCACTGTTTGTGCTTTGCTTGCATGTAAAATCAACCACTCTGGCCCAGCCCACAAATACACTCCTTCCAAAAGAGTGTTAAAGGATGCAAAGTCTGCAACACGTTTGTATAATAAGTCATTAATGGATGCCAGAGAGCCAAAAGAGTGAACCTGATCAATCCCCCTATGAAGAATTGACGCTTTTGAATTGTGGTGCTGGAGTCCCGTGGACTGCAAGAAGATCAAACCAATCCATTCTGAAGGACATCGGCACTGGCTGCTCACCGGAAGGACAGATCCTGAAGCACCTCATGAGAAGAGAAGACTCCCTGGAAAAGAGACCCTGAGGTGGGGAAAGATGATTGTGTGTAGCCTGGTGTAAATTAATTTGTAGCCTGGGGGGATTACCGCGGCGTGGACTGTCCCCGAGAACCATAGACTGTCCTCACGGGGCAGGTGAGGCTGCTGATCCCTTATTTTCAAATCCGAAAGTTGACAGCTATGGTGTAGGGACCTCTCCCCCTTTGCATCTGGCTATCACAGCAACTGGCCCTCAGGAAAGTAAGGAGAAAGTAATAGCTGTTCCCACATCATTGAAAAGCTAAGGCCAGGATAAAGTGCCAACAGTCGAAACCAGGCCTGTCCTCATTCCAACAGTAAGACCCTGCTGCTCATATTATTGGATGCCGAATTCAGGAGAGTATTCTCCACTGTTCATAATCAATACCTCTTTAATGGAATTAACAGGGGGAAAACATATAAAGTTAATTTGAGCTGAGTTAATCTTTTGCAAAGATTAAATGAATCCCCTTTAGAAGGGCAAAGTCTTGTACAAAAATATGCATTTTTATCATTAAGTACAGCTGCTGCACCAGAAAATTGGAGGCTGGTCAAAAGTATTCAGACTGAAAAGATACAGAGGCTGGTCCCAAGAATTATAGATTGGCAAATCATTTTCCATTACCATGAATAATAGTTGAGGGAATGGTTAGGAGTGATGCTGCAAAGGACAATTACAAATGATAGAGAAATTCAGCCCAGATTGGTAGAAAAAACTACCTCTGACAAATGTTTCAATGGGGCTATATTTTCAATATAGCAAAACAGAAATTCTGTCTTGACATCAAATATGTTCCTAATTATTCTCTAAAAAACATGTAATATCCACTTAGAATAAGAGGGTAATGAATCCTAGAATGCACTCAGTATTGAATGCAAATGTTTCCTTTTTAGCGACACTCACATAAATATTTCATTTTAATAATGTCTACATAAATGATAATTGTTTTATCCAAAATACATATGCTATCCAGAGAAAGATATTGCTTGCATAATATGATTCGCAACATAACTATGACCTTAAATCCTTCATACAGGACAGAGAACAATGTCGCTTCAATGAACCATTTGTGCACCATGTTCAGGTAGCAAGGCCATGTGCATCAGAAGCTGTTGAATTAACTTCTATTGTCCCACTTTCCAAAAGAATGCATGTAAATTGTGTGCAGTTTTACTATATATACACATTGTTCAGTGCACCGCCTTTAAAAAACAACAACAATATGTGTGTACATTTTAATCTAAAATAAAGAGGTAAAGGGACCCCTGACCATTAGGTCCAGTCGGTACCGACTCTGGGGTTGCACACTCATCTCGCATTATTGGCCGAGGGAGCCGGCGTACAGCTTCTGGGTCATGTGGCCAGCATGACTAAGCCGCTTCTGGCGAACCAGAGCAGCGAACGGAAACACTATTTACCTTCCCGCTGGAGCGGTACCTATTTATCTACTTGCACTTTGACATGCTTTTGAACTGCTAGGTTGGCAGGAGCAGGGACCGAGCAACGGGAGCTCATCCCGTCGCAGGGATTCTAACCGCCGATCTTCTGATCTGCAAGCCCTAGGCTCTGTGGTTTAACCCACAGCGCCACCCACGTCCCTTTACCTAAAATACATATTCCTTAAAGCTGAAGAAGTGCAGAATTTGAGTGATAGCTGCATTCTGACCATCAAGTTCCGGAACATCAAATTGGCTTAGTTCACTGTGAAAAGTGGACTGAATGAATTTCTCCCCATCCCTATTCACAGGTCCTCATCTTAGACATTGTCTAAGAGTTGTGTCAGTTTGAAGTGCCTCTGGAGATATGCTCTCTGGATTAATGATTTATTCATTTACTAAAAGTCACGCTAGAATTTCAAAAAATAAAAATAAAAAATCCTTATATATATATATATATATATATATATATATATATATATATATATATATATATATATATAACAAACAAAATAAACCAAACTATGCTGTTCTGCATCAAGGCATGATGTGTTCACTGGTTGTAGAGTAAACAAGGATTTGGGCTAGCCTTCTGCTTTTTGCAAACTAATGCAATGTCTACTCAGAAGGAAGTTTCATTGAATTCAGGGGACTGACTCCCATGGGGTTAACTCATCAAAGGGATTTATTCCCAGGTAAATGGGATTAGCACTGAAATCTTACTTATTGGGCAATATGTAAGATATCAGCAGATTTTTCAATTTCGATTCAGCCAGTGTAGGGCAAAGTGCTTAGAGTTCAGGACTAGGACCAGTGGTAACATCTGAGGACAAATCTACATTTGGTCATAAAGTTTACTTGGGCCAGTCAATACCTCTTAGTCTAACCTACTTCAAAGTGATGTTGCAAGAATAAAATGGGAGGCAGAGAACCAATGTATGACACCTTGAGCTCCAACCATGACAGGCGGAATATAAGTATAAATAACTAAATAGATCATAGACAACAGTTGCGGATGTCTTCCAATCGAGTTGGCCTAACAAAAGGAAATGTTTTAATCTCATTGTTTTTATAATGTGGGCCTTTGATTGTAAGTTTTCATTTGTAATGACTTCAGTTTGCTGCTTTTATCTATTTAACCTATTGTGTTCATTCCACAAAAACCTCTTCTGAAAATTGGTTGTAATTTTAATGCTTCAATTCCTCAGTTAAACTTTATTGGATTATAAACTAATCTGGTCAATGACTGAATAAAAATACACCCCTAAAAGCACTTACACCATCACACTGTCAGAGATTAAGCAGCTTTAACAACACACAAAAGAAACAGGTTTATTGCTTCTTATAGGCCTCAAGGCTGCCATATTTTCCGCAGAAATCAAAATCTAACTAAATGACCTATGCATAAGGTCATGATAGCAAGTGGCTAAGCAGTCACACTAAACTGTTCAAGCCCTGAGTTAGATAAAAGTTGATTAGGACACAAAACGTTGAAAGAAAATTGATTTAATATGCTGTCACATAGGGTTGTATCTTATGTTATATGAGCAATATGCAGTTTGCACAAGCAATCTTTCACTTTCCCTGAAAAGACTCTCCGAAGAAACTTAGGTCACCTCAGAAAATCAGGAGAAATTGTCTAAAATTCAGGAATCCTTTGCTGATTTCAGTCAACGAGTACTGGATCTGGGCAAAGGCCCATTTAGTCTAGTATCCTGTTATCACAGTGGCCAACCAGATGCCCAAATAATGCTTACATGCAGGTCATGAGTGCAACAATGCATTTCCCAGCAACTGGTAAACATAGGCATACACAGACCAACAATAAAGGTAATAGCCCAATTCCCCATGAAATTTCCTCTCCCTACTACAGCTCCCACAATGCCTCTGACCACCTGGAGAGGTTTTTCAGGGCTACAGGAAGGGGAAGACTGGTTATATGAGCTGTGTCTCCTGCTTGCCAATCACTGGATAAAGGTAAAGGGACTAAGCCGCTTCTGGTGAACCAGAGCAGTGCATGGAAACACCATTTACCTTCCCACTGCAACGGTACCTATTTATGTACTTGCACTGGTGTGCTTTCGAACTGCTAGGTTGGCAGGAGCAGGGACCAAGCAACGGGAGCTCACCCTGTTGCGGGGATTCGAACCACCTACGTTCTGATCGGCAAGCCCTAGGCTCTGTGGTTTAACCCACAGCGCCACCATCACTGGATACAAACCACTATATTTAAAAGTGGCTCTGCCTTTCAAACAGACTATCTATCATAGCAGCAATGGCATTCCCACCACCATGGGGCTGAATTTGCACCCCCTACCCTTACCTGCAGGAGATTCCTAAAGGAATTTCCCATGGTGAGGGAGCAAGGTCACCAACCACGAAGGAGCAGACCTGGCAAGTTTAGGGCCACTCTGACTCCCCTCCTCGTCCTGTTTCTGCTCTGCACTAAAGGTGGAAAGTTCAGGTATAAAGATAACTCCATCAGTGGGCTTCTCTCCATGTGGATTTCCAATAGTAGACGGCCTTCTCTTACACCTTCCATCCTTCAGAACAGAGCAGAGGCATGTAGACTAGTGGTGGCTAACCTTGACACTCCAGATGTTTAGGAACTACAACTCCCATCATCCCTGACCACTGGTCCTGTTAGCTAGGGATGATGGGAGTTGTAGTTCCAAAACATCTGGAGTGTCAATGTTAGCCACCACGGATGTAGACGAAGAAGAAGAAGAAGAGGAGGAGGAGGAGTTTGGATTTGATATCCCGCTTTATCACTACCCAAAGGAGTCTCAAAGCAGCTAACATTCTCCTTTCCCTTCCTCCCCCACAACAAACCCTCTGTGAGGTGAGTGGGGCTGAGAGACTTCAGAGAAGTGTGACTAGCCCAAGGTCACACAGCAGCTGCATGTGGATGAGCGGGGAAGCGAGCCCGGTTCCCCAGATTACGAGTCTACCGCTCTTAACCACTACACCACACTGGCTCTCCAGTTAAGAGGGTGAACCCATATGTAGCAAACCCAAACTCAATTTCCTAGTAAAAAAGGAATGCTCTGAAGGCTTCTGGATCCAGCAACCAAAGACCCAGCTCCACACAATAACTCAATGTCATTATCAGAGACCTTCCTGATTCTCCCACTACAGCTGCTTTTGCAGAAGGGAACAGCAAGCATTCATTATAAATAATTGTTTATCAATAGCAATAGGATATTCAAAATGTATATTATATATGTATTGGCAAGAGGTACTGAGTAAAATGGGAATTACTTCAAGAGAAGTATATAGGATTCCAGCTATAATGTATATAAAGCTATATGTATATTTTATATTTTATATATGTATTTTGATATTTGTTGGAAGCCGCCCAGAGTGGCTGGGGAGACCCGGCCAGATGAGCAGGGTACAAATAAATTATTATTAATTATTATTATTATTATTATTATTATTATTATTATTATTATTTATTATTATATTGTGTGCTGCAAGCACAAAATCATATCTGTTGTTAAAGGCATCCACATAGTTCATTGGCCAATGTTGTATAAGCCTAGTTTTACTGAACTTTGTCTTTCAGTTTTGAAAACATCAAGATTTATATTTATTTTCTAATGTTTTAGACTAAATTCACTACACACCCAATATAGGCCCTGTGAGGAAACAGTAAAGTTATTTTCTTTCTTTCCAAGTCACAACAACAGTTTAAAAAGTTTTAAAAAATATGTAAATGTAGATATAAATCTCACATATTTCCCAGAGGAAATAAAATATTTGTTAACCGAACAAAAGGTAGAACTCTATCCAATCGATATCTTAGAAAGGGAGATTCACCTCTGTTTACTCAGAAATGTCAAACTTCCTATGTAAATTAGCCTGATGAAAAATGGCGCAGAAATGCACACAAATGTGATTCCCATACTGAAAACATCAGCGGTGCTTGTCACTAGCAGAACATACCCAAATGCTTTCCTCTTGACGATATTGCTTCCAGTTCCTTCCACCGTCACTAAACATCAGGAGGTAGCTTGTTACCCAGTCGGAACTCCCATATCCACCTTGGGTAGCCACTGCGGTAATTTCAGTTCTCTCGCCAAGATCGATCTGCAGCCATTGATATTTATTTGATATGAGTGGAGTCCAGCCACCAGCACCTTTAGTGGTAAATAGAACAGGGAAAATATTGGAAGGAGAAATTAGTTCAGAGTGGAAGAATGGATTTTTATTTTTTTTTAAATTTTAAAAATAATCTTTATCATTTCAAATTCAAAATCTCACAAACACACACTCACAAACAAAACAAATATACAAGCCATTCATTTTTTTAAAAAAAGCCTTTATCCTGCCTCCCCCCACTCCCCCTCACTCATGTGCGATTTTACACATTCCATAGTCTATTATACACTTTAAGTTGTGTTATTACATCTATTATCCTTAGCCCATATAATATTTTCTTTCTTATTTCCCCTGCACGTTTTATTCTAAGTTTATCAGAATGTCAATTCCAGAACAAGTCAGCCATATATTCTTTCATTCTTTCCCATTGCTTAATTATTTCTTGGTTGGAACGGCTTCTAATATTTGCTGTTAATTTGGCCATTTCTACCATCTTGCCCATTTTAATTCTCCATTCCGAAATTGTTGGAATTCTATCCCTCTTCCAATTTTTCGCTATTAATAACCTCACTGCCGCTGTGGCATATAGAAATAAATTAATATATATTTTTAGGGATAAATTAATATATTTTTTAGGAATGGAAATTTTTGTATCTATCATCTATCTATCTATCGATCTATCTATCTATTTATCTATCTATCTATATACACACAAAACCTGAAGGAAAACTATAGTTGACACAAAACTGAACGACTGATTGAAACTTATATATACAGAAACCTATCTCCATAAAAAGGTGATATAAGGGACGCGGGTGGCGCTGTGGTCTAAACCACTGAGCCTCTTGGGCTTGATGATCAGAAGGTTGGCAGTTTGAATCCCTGTGACGGGGTGAGTTCCCATTGCTCTTTCCCAGTTGCTGTCCACCTAGCAGTTGGCAGGACTGAAAGCAAGCTGAGCATCGCAACCCCACAGTCACCTTTGACTGGACTTAACCCTCCAGGGGTCCTTTACCTTTTAGCTTATAATGGAATGCCAGAAGGTCAGAAAAACAGGTATTTTGAACATTGTACCTAGGCAAGGCTAGACCAGCTATTCTTAAAAGTTTGTCAAAGAAGCTCTGACTTAAAAGTATTCTGCCCCCCCATGAGAATGACCCCTGTTGTACTGCTCATTTAAACCCAAACTACCCCCTTGCTTCTCATTTGCTTTAAGGAGAAACTCAACTCAACTCATTTTATTTCGGCTTTAAGCCCATAGACATAACAACCAAAAACAGAAACAGCACAGTCTGGTTTACAATTGCTAACAGTAAAATAGATTAAAAGGGATACTCAATTGAATAAAATATGATAAAAATTAAATTAAAATTTCAAGCTGTATATAACAATCCATTGCGTTTCTTAAGTGTCAAAACTGATGTCAGAAATTTTGCCATGTGTAGGGTTATAATCGAGCCTGAATCTTGCAACAGAAGAGCAAGGTAAGACTCTTCCAAATACCCCGGTAATTTTTGAGTTAATGGAAGTAATAGAGTCTTTTGGGTGGCAGAATACAAGGGGCAGACAAACACTATGTGATGAAGAGATTCAATTGAACGGTTATCACAGGCACATAAGACCGAAACTTGGCCCCTAGAAAATCTATGAAAAAGGACATTTGAGGGGAAGACATTAAACCGTGCTTTAATAAAAGTGAAACGATGACTAGCAATAGAAAGAGTTGATAGATAGGCTGATACTTGAAGTGGGGGTACAATGCCCAGGGATCTCGGTGAGCATGTCCCCCCGCCCAGCATAACATTGTGTTGCAACTCAATATCATCCAATCTTTGAGAGATGGCCTTTTTTGCTGTATTTAGATCTTGATTCAGCATTTCTAAGGGCGAAATTCCAATAAGCAAAAGTTTGGCGTGAATCTTATTTAAGGAGAAACATTTTTGAATGGATTCAAATACAGGAAAGCCACTGCACATTGCTGGGAGTCTGCTTTCTTGTTTCCCCCTGGAGCTTCTCGAGACTGAAACGGAAGTTGATTTCTCTGCCAAGTCAGGAATATTAGTTCTGCCGACTGACAAACGTAACAGCTGTGCTCAGATATAACAATAAGCCATTGTTTATCATTATGAGAACAAGCCACATTGAGCCCCCAGCTTGCAGACTCCGGTTTATTTATCATTCCCCACCATGCCTACAAGCAGAAGAGTGGAAGCTTCTATTTCCATTTTAGATTAACTATAGTTTAGTGTTTTTAGTTCCATAAACAGTGGTTTGAAATTGGCCATCGTAGCCTGACCTCTGTAGTTCATGCATTGGCAACTTCATGACTGGATTACTGTCTTGTGCTCTGTTTGGGGCTGTCCTCGGCTTGGTCTGGAAACTCAGGTTGCTGCACAATGTGACAGCCTGACTGCAAATGGGAGCACATGGCCAACTACTACTGAGCCAGGTTCAAGGTCCTCAACTTTCTCTCCCAGGGCTCTTCGGATTGGAGTGTAAGTATTAAATGCCTCCCCCCATCCCCGCAAAGCAACACACAACCACAAAGACTCATTTATTTACAGTGGTACCTTGGGTTGCACACGCTTCGGGTTACAAACGCTTCGGGTTACGAACTCCGCTAACCCGGAAGTAGTTGCTCCGGGTTGCGAACTTTGCCCCAGGAAGGGAACAGAAATCACACGCCGGTGGTGCGGCGGCAGCGGGAGGCCCCATTAGCGAAAGCGCGCTTCAGGTTAAGAACAGTTTCGGGTTAAGAACGGACCTCCGGAACGAATTAGTTCGTAACCCAACGTACCACTGTAGTTACTCAGTTGTAATCATAATAAGAACATCATATCTACAAAGATCAGACATTTGTGTGGAGATAGATCTGGAATAGTTTCCATGTAAAAAGAATAAGTCACATCTCAACATACGCTTAACAAATATCCTGAGCTTATAATTGGAGGTAACCCTATATTGTTGTAAGGAATCTTAATGAAGGTTACACATGGAGGATAACATTAAATAAGTGAAGAGATGTCCCCTCTTTGTAAAAAAAAAAAAAAAAATGTCATGAATCAGCTCTTCCCAAGCACCCTATGATGAGGTACCAAAATTGCTTTTGGATGCTTTTTAAAGGTGAAAGCTATTTAAAAGAGGGAAAGCCATTTAAAGGTGAAGTACTATGGCAACTTGGTTCAGGTAAAGTATTCGGTTTCTGAAGTATTGGAGCTCTTTGAGATACTTCATCTCTAAAATATGCCACACATTTCTCTCTCTTTCTAAGGCAGAAGTAATCACTTCATTTGGCCTACGTTCCCCTCGAGCGTGCTCCTCCCTTTTACATCAAAGGATCATAATTCACATAGAGTTTTTGAGGAGCGAATTTGCATAATATGCATTCAAATAAAAAGAAGAAGGTCCTTCTTTCAAGTTGAAAGCTGACTGCACTGCCTCACTGTCTTGCAGTTAAAGATGTGCGGGGCAAGCCTGTGCATGTCTACTCAAATGTAAGTCCTGCTGAGTTACTCCCAGGTAAGTGTGTATAGGATTGCAGCCTTAAATACAGACTTAATGGCAGCATAACGTTCTTTCGAGCCAAATCACATCTGTCACAACAGAATACACCCAAATCAAGTTATTATTTTACTGGGTTTTCCAGGGAGGTAGCCCTATTAATTTTCCCCTTTTGTGGAATACTCTCCCCAGGGAGGTAATGAAGGGAGGCGCCTTCATTATACATCTTTAGGCGTCCGGCAAAAACATTCATCTTTAACCAAGCCTTCTGCTAACTGACATCCAATGCCCATTTGAAATGTGTTGGGGAGAGAGGATTATCAGGTTGTTCCTGGTTTTGTTTTTATTATGCATTTTGTGTTTTTGTATTGTGGTTTTATCTTGTGAACTGCCCTGAGACCTGCAGGTATAAGGCAGGGTACAAATTTAATTAGGGGATGGGCAAGCCTAGGGCTTGCCCATCAGAAGGTTGGTGGTTTGAATCCCCGCCACGGGGTGAGCTCCCGTTGCTTGGTCCCTGCTCCTGCCAACCTAGCAGTTCGAAAGCACATCAAAGTGCAAGTAGATCAATAGGTACCGCTGCAGTGGGAAGGTAAACGGCATTTCCGTGCGCTGCTCTGGTTCGCCAGAAGCGGCTTAGTCATGCTGGCCACATGACCTGGAAGCTGTACGCCGGCTCCCTCGGCCACTAAAGCGAGATGAGCGCCGCAACCCCAGAGTGGGTCACGACTGGACCTAATGGTCAGGGGTACCTTAACCTTTACCTTTACAAATTTAATTATTATATTAATAATAATAATTTGCTCCAGCAAATTTCTTTTAATTTCTTTTAGCTCTGTAAAGCACTTTTCAGATTTTAAATGCTGGTCTATGACTGTAATAAAATTTGATTTTTTTTGCTCCAGCAAAGTAACAGCAAATTGATCAAAATAGACTGGTCCATGCAAACTTATGCCATGACAAATTTGTTAATCTTTAAAGTGCCACAATACACTTGGGGAACAAAGTCAGTGAAAGCCTTGCATGAAGTTTGTGCAATGGGACTTCCCCCCCTCCTCCACTCACCCCCTGGTACCCCAAAAAATATCTCTGGTAAATTGGGAGAAGCACTAAAATCACATATATGGTAGAAGAGAAAAGACCATTCCATCTGGCAAACTGCACTTTTTGGGGTTTTTGTTTTTTTACTGAATCTAGACTAAAAACTGCTTTATCTTTTTTCTTCCCATGAATTGTTACCAACAGTAAGTGCTCTGTATCTGGCAGAGGGTTGCACTCAACTAACTTTTACTCAGAGCAGAGCAACTGAAATTAATGACCATGACTCATGTAGGTCCATTAATTACAATGAGTCTAACTCTGAGTAAAAACTATTTGAATACAACCCACTCTTTCCTATAATACACATATTGGTGATGATTCACGGATGATGCTCTATTTCTGGGTCTTGGTCGAAACATCTACAATCAATGGTAGACAGAGCTCCAGGGATCATAATTCTCCTTCTACAGTTAGTAAATGGGGTCACCTCTGTCAGCATCCAGTGAACATTGGCTAGATCAGTGTGACTGAGGACTAAAGAAATTAATAAAAGATCTGTAGAGGCTTAAATAATTGTTTAATCAATAAACACAGTCAAAACAATGAATAGCTTTCATATAGGCATCAATAACAGCTCCAGGTCAGATGTTCGTAACTGACACATCTGTGATTTACTTCTCAACTGTTTAATAGCCTTGATAGGCAAGTTTTCAAAAGGAGAAGACTGTATAATTTATTTTAGTATATTTAGATTCCACCTTTTCTTCAAGGAGTTTTGGTCAACAAACATGAGGCACAACCCGGATGTTTGACTAACAAATAATGACTGACCCAAGGTCTCCCAGTAAGCTTCTTGTCTAAGTAGAGATGTTGAATATATGGAAATAAAACATAGGGGATTTCTTGCAAAAATAGGGGATGGAAATGCACAGCGCTCCACCCTCTGCACAGGCAATTGTGGGATTTCAGTGATGGAAATCCACTATTTGACTACTGATTCAAAACCCTAAAATGTATCTATATATATAAAATCGTAAAAGGTGGGTGTTTGTGCTGTACCACCTTTCTCTGTAACCGCTTGACTGATTTACTTCAAATTTTGGCACAACGTTCCACGGGCATATGGGAAGGATCTTATTCAGTTAGATTCCAAAAATATCACACCTAACCCACCGAAAAATGTGTTTTTGTGCAAAAAAAACCACAGCACCCTCCAGTGGATGGAACGCAGCATAACACACTGAAAATGACTCAAACCCCTCTTCCTCCTGTTAGAATGTCACTACAACCAGCCAATAGAAAGGCAGGCCACTCACAAACACCGCTGCTGCCATCGCCAACTGCAAAAACGGCTATTCCTGTCAGCGGCCAAGGCACCATCGGGTGGGGTGTGAAAGGTAGCCAAAACGTTGCATCCGCTATTTGTGCTAATACCTTGCCTGCCTACAGAGCCAGTACGGCCACAAGCAGTAAAAAAAACAAAAACATTTCCGATTTACAACGCTGCCTCCACTAACATAACATAACAGCCAAGGCGGGGGGGGGGGGAACTACATCGCCCACAACGCCTGCCTACCTCCATTTCAGACGACGGCCGTTGCACCTGCAGAGCCAGCAAAACATATATAATTTCTGACATTTCCTTCAAAATCCAAACTTCACCATAAAAAAACAGGCCTAACTTCGGTAAGCACACACTTCATCTTTGGCTATGCACCTCCCTTTTCCCTATCACAAAATCAGCCACAGAAGCGTGTGGCCAGGCCAGCTATTTTATATAATTGACTTTTTATTTCTATTCTCTGTATATCATATTGTTGTTTTATTGCTATGCCCGATGGCTGACGCAAATAAAGATTCATTCCTTCATTCAATGACGGAAGTGATGAAAAGTGGCAGTTTGTCCCGGCAACATAACTGAAAGCTCAACAAAAAAAAGGTCAACAATTTGTTTGTGTCTGGATTTACACTTCTTGAAATACGGCAACCCTATGTCAGGTGGGGAGAAGCATGGGAAGAGGCTTGTGGAAGATGAAGAGATTGGAAGGACTAGGGTGTTCCATGTTGCGCTGACTATTTTTAGCATACCCATAGCAACAAGCTGGGATGCTGGTGGCGCTGTGGGTTAAACCATAGAGCCTAGGGCTTGCCGATCAGAAGGTCGGCGGTTCGAATCCCCACGACGGGGTGAGCTCCCGTTGCTCGGTCCCTGCTCCTGCCAACCTAGCAGTTCGAAAGCACGTCAAAGTGCAAGTAGATAAATAGGTACTGCTCCGGCGGGAAGGTAAACGGCATCAAAAGAGCCTGTCTTGATGAACCCTATTTCTGAGCTGGGGTCAGCTGTGTTTTCTTTTGTTTTCTTGCATTTCCAAATATTGAGTTGAATATGTAAAAATGAAGGTCCACACGCATTCCATAGTAAATAAGGTTGAATGAAACTATTCTTAATAAAATGACAAAAGGGTCACTTTTAAAAAGTTTTTTAAACGTGAAGTTGCTTCTGGGTCTCATCAGCACCAAAGTACCAGGAAGGAATACAGGATCAGAAATAGTATTTCAAAAGCAAATGATGAAGCAGAGGCAAAATCAATAATGATTTTCAACCTCTTGGCATTCCACTGTAAATGACAATCTTTAGATTCAAGGCAACTCACAAAATCGCAGGCTCATTTCAAGGCAGAAGGTCTAAAATGAAAATGTCTCAGAGTTAGTTTTCACAAAAAAACCTTATTTCAACTTTCATCCTGATATTGACCAGGTGCTCCTCAAGACAGTTCCTCTGGGCAACAGGCCATGGATTTTCATGTTAATCAAACTTGGAAAACATCCTGTGAATCAACGATTCAAAGTCATGAGGTTTGATATCTTTTCCTAGCACTGAAGCTGACGGTGACCCATCCCTACCTGTAGAGAATTCAGAACCAATGTACAAGTATCTAAATTGAAGAATAAACCAAACACCCCAATATTAGCATCTTCTGGATCAAGGCAATATTGTAAGTTCTATGCCTATGCAAAGTTTCTTATATTAAAAGTATGCTGTCATACTGAAAAAAATATTCAGTCATTCTATAAAATTAAGACTCTCTAAAACCTAGTGTTTCTTAATTTAAGGGTTACATTACCCTGAACCAAAACACAGGAGTAAAACTGTTTATCTGTAATTAAATGTATTTATTCTCATTCAGCTTTTTTATTTGCTCTTTCCCCATTAATTTGTCATTACTTTGATTCTTTGCAAAAATCCTAATGCCAATAAAGAGCTCAATTTCCAGTCTTCCTCCCTACCTGCTGTTTACTTAAGTAGTACTTGAAGGATAGCATCAGCTACTTTTAATTTTCAAAACATGAGGACTTGAATGTGTGTCATGTCTTTGTGAAAGATTTGATTTCTTTTCTTTCTTTTTTTAAATCCAGCATCATGACTTGGGGTCAAACTACAGTTTGTTGACAGATCCATGTGCCATATAAAATGAGGAGTAGGGTTTAAATACTTTCTCCCAGCTGTCGTTCCAGAGTCTGACCCCCAATGCCTCTCATTTCCCCCTCAATTTGAGCCTGAGGATTGTAACCAACAAAGTTGCTCCATTCCTGCAAGAACTTTCTGGAGATGGGCAAATGCCAGATTGCGATTGCATTATGTTGGCATTAGTCTTGGCATAGAAACTCCCTTGCATAGTGGGACTATATGATCAGCTTGCTTGTATAACTGTAAAAATGCCTTGTTAAAGGTTAATTTTGCTAAACACATGTGCGTTAATAATAAAAACAAAGCTACTTTCCTCCAACCTTGCGCCTACATAGGGGTGTGTGTGTGAGAGAGAGAGAGGGGGGAGAGGGAGGGAGAGGGAGAGAGAGAGAGAGAGAGATGCCTCAGAGGCTCTGATCACAAAGAAAATTGATGGACTGTGCCTAAACCTTATTACAACTTCAGAAGATCACGTTTAACAAAAAATACTCATAGCTGAAGCTTATCCCTTACTGCACCTGGATAAGAAGCCTTTGCACCCTTAGAAAACTTTGAAGGGTTCAAGCTGTTTTTGTAAACACATATTTCCGTATTCTGCTAACATGGTTTCTGTATATAGTCCTATACAGTAACCCTGAGATGAAATGGAATTCTTCCAGAATCAAAGAGGCAAAATGTGCAGCTAAAACACTATATCCGCCATCATTAATAATTTTTAAACTGTTGTTATTATTCTCCATATAGTAGGAGAAGCAGCATGTATGTATTTTCTGCAGCTATTGCCAATTACTATTTACAGAGCCAGTGTGGTGTAGTGGTTAAGAGCTGTAGACTCGTAATCTGGTGAACCGGGTTCGCGTCCCCGCTCCTCCACATGCAGCTGCTGGGTGACCTTGGGCTAGTCACACTTCTTTGAAGTCTCTCAGCCCCACTCACCTCACAGAGTGTTTGTTGTGGGGGAGGAAGGGAAAGGAGAATGTTAGCTGCTTTGAGACTCCTTCGGGTAGTGATAAAGCGGGATATCAAATCCAAACTCTTCTTCTTCTCTTCTACAAAGCCAAAAAACGACCCCCCAGTTCCTCTCCATTTTCTTTGCTTTATTTTCTTTCAGTTTCAGCACCATAAATAAAATTCATCACCAGAGTAGACATATTGTTAATTATGTGAATGCAATGGCTATGCATGCCTATCTTTTTGGTGTGTGTGTGCAAAGAGCAGCCTTGGAGGAGCCAGAGTAACCTCAAAACAATGCAAGTGGGTGCGGAGGGCGAGTTTAACTCTTTCTCTCCCTGATATGGTTCTGGAGGGAAACAATTTTCCAACGCTGCAATTTGAATTTCATTGGAAGCCTCCAATTTCACCAGTGGAAAATGTCCTTGAAATGCAAATAGCCGTTTTGAGGAACAGACTTTTCCCAGGACCATGGCAAGATTAGAGTTTCCCAGCCCACCCAGTTTTTTCTAAGCTGCTCGGGTTTTTCCCAAAGCTGCTATTTACTGCATTACTTTAATTTATTCTTACAATTAATGATATGTGGAGGTTGGCCCATAGTTTCATTGAAAATGATCTCCTGCCCTCAGTGTAGCACCATTTGTAGGTTTTGCCGATCCTGCAGTGGCCCTGGGAAATAGTTGCAAAACTTTATTCTTCTAGTAGACACTTAATATTTTTAAATTAAAACATCTTCTCTTGAGTCCAAATGTCCAGCTTCATTAATGTATTCTAAAACATCTAATATCTTCAATAGTCTCTTTTCAATCATCTTCTGTAGGTCTGTGTTATACAGTGGGGGGGGAGGAGTGAATGCATTACAAAAAAACACAACCCCAAACCCAATACTGTCCCTAGTAACTGGTAGGGTATTATTTGTTGCCTATGCCTTGCAAACAACATAATGCCTTGCAAACAACCAAACCCGAGGAGCGCTATTCAACTAAGTTTTACTCAGAGTACACCTATTGAAATTAATGGACCCAACGTAGTAATGTTCATTAATTTCAATGAGTCTCCTCTGAGCAAAACGAAGTTGAATACCACCCATGGAACTGAATTGGCTAGAAGAGTAAATATAGAAACAAAACCTTTAACAGCAAAGGTTTGTTTTGGTTAATTATCTTCATACTGTGGTCCATTCTAAGAAGATCTAAAGCATGACTTGTATTGGTAGCATGGGGGAGAGTATAGCATTCATCTTTATTCCTTTTTATTTTTCACATCGGTGCTCAAGTGCTTCGAGGCCATCTTGAGTGCTATCCTTGTTTCCCTTGAGGATTCAGTTCCATCTAACGAACAACTTCTGCAATTTGAACTCCCTAACCAACTGATTTCCTTTTCCCTTTTCCTTTTTGATGGCTTTTGATCTGATTTCATTTTGATGTAAATTCAGAACCATCACTCTCTATATATATATCTTAATACTGAAGATAAAGAAGATGATGAATAAAATAAAGAAGATGAAGTAGAATCTCTCTCTTAGTCAGTTACAGTTATTGATTTCCCCCCCTTATGATTGATTTGTAGATTCTATTGACTTTTTGCTAACTATTTGCAACTGTTGATCCCTTACAGTAGGGGTAGGCCCAATCAGCTCCAGTCAATAAGGTCATTGATCAGGGATGATGGTAATTCTAGTCCAACAACATCTGGAGGGCACTACCATCACCAGATTTAGGGTGGTGCAATTAACCAATATTCACCTTTGTAGTTCCACCCCAAAAGGACGCTGAGCTGAGAAGGTGCAAAGTTCAGAAGATTCATAATTGATAAAATCCATTTGGGGGCATCAAATGTTGGTCTCGCACAGGGTGCCATATTACATAACATTACCAAGTCCGCCCTGGCATTGTGTTGACTACCCTTTTCTTGGCGGCTCCCTCAAAAAAATTATTGGGGGGGACGAAAGGACCTCAACTTCTAGGGTTTGGCTCCTATGCTCTATATCTAGTACACACACACACACACACACACACACACAATTAAAAGCACATTTCTTGTGTCTTGCAACAATATGTCCTTATGAATGGGTTCTGATTTTCTGTCTTAATACCTTGATCCTAAATATATGACCTAGAAGCAAGTTTCATGTTCCACAATTCCAGCATAACTATATTATGCTTGAAATGTTAAAACCAGAAACACTATATTTTTAGATACAATACACACATTAAACGAAATGAAAGCTAGATCAGCATAAAGGACAATGGCACCTCTAGCATATACAGTCCTTCTATATACATTTATATACATTTTGACTTGGCAAATATTTCCTACAGTGACATCTAAGAGGAAGCCGTCTTTTAAATAAAGCCATAGATGATTTCACTCTTGGATTACAGGGATTTCCCATATGGATAGAGCCAATGAAGTGAAACAGTGCAGACATCAATTGATGCGCCTGGCACCAGATATTATAAAAAGATATAGAAGTGCGATTGAAGCAAAGCTGTTGTGAAGCAAGACGTCTGAGGTTTTCGAAAGTTCCTTCTCATGTTTAATGAAACTGATTAAATTGCAGTATCAGTGGCAATTCCAAATTGCCAAAGCAGAAAAGCAACTACTTAGTATAGATTTTCTTCAGCTCTTAATGCCAGAACCATTCTGTTTAAGTGTCCATATGACAGCTACTGACTTGTCTATAAAGAAAAGTACTAATGCAAGTTCTCTCTAGAGTTGTTTTGCCTTACTGAACACCAGCAGACCTATTCATGCACTAAGCAGCAGACATCCCCTCTAGGATTAGAAAACCATTCCAGCAAAAGATACCATCTCTATTCTCCTTCTGTGGCATGTTGAATGCTCAACACAAAATTGTAGTAACTTGAGGAAAATATGGCACAATGTGCAATTGTTATATCTAGATTTAACAACGGGATTCATCATTTCTCCAAATATCAGACTGCTGCATGAACAAACATGTTGCATTACTTTCTGCTATATTAGCCTAGAATGTATTTCTAATGCCATGATTTGCCACTGGGAATGAATATTTGTTTTTCTTTTTTAAAAAAAAGATATTTATTGGGTTTTTAACAACATCAAATAAACAACATAAACTAAAAACAAAAACATAGCACAATACAACAATAATACAACATACATCAGATTTTTCCTTTCATCTTATCTAATCATGTTGGGGTGACTTCCTCACGTCTCCCCGACTGCGTTTCATTGTCAATCATCTTTAGTAATTTCTTCTCATCTGTAAATGTTGTTTGTTATTATAACTTACATTCTCTTCTTATATAAAGTCTCATCCTAAAATCATACATTCTATATTACTTAATCCTATTTATCTAGTCTGTAAGCTGTCCTTTCTTCCAACTTTTTTCAGTCTTTAAATCTTACAATAGTCTTTTAAATATAATTTAAATTTCTTCCAGTCTTGTTCCACCGCCTCCTCCCTCTGGTCGCGTAGTTTCCCGGTCATCTCGGCAAGCTCCATAAAGTCCATCATTTTCATCTGCCAGTCTTCTATCGTTGGTAATTCTTGTGTCTTCCAGTTCCTTGCAATCAAAATCCTAACTGCTGTTGTGGCATACATAAAAAAGGTTTGATCCTTCTTAGGGACCTCTTGGTTCACCATTCCAAGTAAAAAAGCTTCTGGTTTTTTAACAAATGTGTTTTTCAACACTTTTTTCATTTCATTGTAAATCTTTTCCCAGAAAGCTTTTATCCTTGGGCACGTCCACCACATATGATAAAATGTCCCTTCCACCTCCTTATTTGTTTTTCAACTGAGTCGCACACCCATCTGTATTCCAGCCTCCTCCAACCTGGTGTTCCCTAGATGTTGCTGGACTCTAACTCCCATCACCTTAAGCCAGGAAGGCCAATGGTCAGAGAAGATGGAAGCTGTAGTCCAAAACATCTGATAGGCACCTGGCAGAAGTTGGGCAACTGCTCAGGTATGGAAACTGCACTTGTCTGATAGCATCTCTACAAGGGGCTCATTTGAAGCTCAGGTGTGAGCTGTATGGGCAGGGTACAGAAAGAGGCATAGAGAACCAGGCCAGCTCCCCTGCAAATTAGATTAATAACAGCCTCTTACCCCCCCCCCTGCACTAGTTATTGCAGAACGTGCAATAAAATTGTGGCCTACTTTCAACCAATGTACAAGCTTGGCTCTTTCTTCCTGTGCAACTATTCGCCCAGCTTTTCCTAGTGAGTTATCATCACCCTTCCTTTGCCATGATGCTAACTTCTTTGGGACTCTCGGGATTAAGTATTTGCTCATTTTTTTTCACACAACTCCTCCTCCATTGCTGATGATGAACACGGAACATCCATGACAATGAGGACATTCTTAGAGATGTTTGGAACAGGAATGGGCTCATTACACTCATGTCAGGGCAGCAAGCAGTGTGTGTGTGTGTGTGTGTGTGTGTGTGTGTGTGTGTGTGTGTGTGTGTGTGTTTTCACAGGGTGGACAGACTTAGTTTTTGCTTACAACACTTTTGCATATCTCATAAGCTTGGCAACCTAGCAGTTCAAAAGCACATCAGTGCAAGTAGATAAATAGGTAGCGCTGCAGTGGGAAGAAAAACAATGTTTCCATGGGCTCTGGTTTCCGTCACAGTGTCCCATTGTGCCAGAAGCTACTGTTAGGTCCATCATGAGACATCTGCCAGCTTCCAATCACAGATACCAGCAGCCTTGAAGCAAGAAAACTTGCCTTATTATCACTCCTTAGCATCCCACTGCCAGAGGATTGCCTCCTTCCATTCACCAGTTTGCCTCCTCCAAGTGGAAGAAGCCTGGGCAGTGCTGAATGTCACATCCATTGCCAGGTGTGTCCTGCTGGAAACAGAAAAGGACTTTCCCCTTGGCCTGCCTTTATATCCACTCAGTTGCCAAGTGCTTTTGTGACATCACAAGAAACCCACAGCCAATGGCAACAGCTGGGGAGGCATCATCTTCATTGCTTTGAGCCTCACAATGGCGGGTGGACCTGTCAGTGATTGTGTGCTTGTTTATTCAGGACACGGGTGGTGCTGTGGTCTAAACCACTGAGCCACTTGGGCTTTCCAATAAGAAGGTTGGTGGTTCAAATCCCTGCGATGGGGTGAGCTCCCGTTGCTCTGTCCCTGCTCCTGCCAACCTAGCAGTTCGAAAGCACACCAGTGCAAGTAGATGGAGAAGAGAAGGTTAAGGGGTGATATGATAGCCATGTTCAAATATATAAAAGGATGTCATATAGAGGAGGGAGAAAAGTTGTTTTCAGCTGCTTCTGAGAAGAGGACACGGAGCAATGGATTCAAACTACAAGAAAGAAGATTCCACCTAAACATTAGGAAGAACTTCCTGACAGTAAGAGCTGTTCGACAGTGGAATTTGCTGCCAAGGAGTGTGGTGGAGTCTCCTTCTTTGGAGGTCTTTAAGCAGAGGCTTGACAGCCACCTGTCAGGAATGCTTTGATGGTGTTTCCTGCTTGGCAGGGGGTTGGACTGGATGGCCCTTGTGGTCTCTTCCAACTCTATGATTCTATTATTCTAAATGGCAATAGCTCTATATAGTATTAAGAAGAGAACTTCCTCTGTCATGGCATAAGATCTTTTAACTATTAATGCTGTGGATTGATCCTTGAACTGTCTGGATCCAATGACACAATTTGGGTTGCTATTCCTACCTGCCAACATGCACATGGACAAATCTTTGTTAATAACTGCTGCTGTTAGGACACAAGAACTGTCCGATACTAAGGTAGGCCATTGATCCACCCAGCTCAGTATTGTCTACACTGAATGACAATAACTCTTTCACATGCCAAGCTCTATCACTGAGCTACTGCACTTCCACAGTGTCAAAGCATTATGTAATTATGGGTCTATAACTGAGCACATGGGTCTAAATGGGGATGAAGGACACTTCCATCAAGAAAAGGAGTTGCTGGGGAGCATACACAGATGGTGCACAAAGCCCAGAATCTTTGATTGCTTATGTTTGTTGAATAATATAGGACCAAGCAAAATGTTGCAATACATTTTCTTTTCTATTGAGTGCTTGTTCTTATATTGCACACTTTGATTTTATGTTGCAAGAATGGTTTTACTGTAAATAAGTACATTTTGTTTCAACAAATTATTTATTCTCATTTGAATAAGTTGCCACGTTGATGACCCCACAGATTATGTGGCTTCCTAAACTCTGCACACAATGATAAGGGCTCCAGCTTCCATAATGGACACACTATTTCAGTTCTCTTCTGTCAACAGGTCCAGGTGTCCCTAGGGTGCAATCTGGAATTACTTCTTTTTAAAAGGTAGAATAATGAATTATTGTACTTTTCTGTAAACCAAACCTCTTGCACAAGGAAAGCCTTGTCTGTGGACTTGGTGTCAATTTTTGCATGCAAAATTCTATTGCAAGGTCAGAAACGCCTCCTCTTTGATTAAAAGGCACCTGCCACACATGAAAGGGCGTATTCAAATACAACCTTGCAAATTAGACAACAGCAAGAACAACCACCCTTGCTTCTTACTTAGATCTGGAGCCATCCTCTTGGGTAATAAAAAAAATGCAATTTACATCTCACTAGCCAGATGTGTGAATGCTTGCCCTGATTAATGCATGTGTGAAATAACTAGATGAGATGCCAGTGAAACAGTGCTGTTTTTATCTTTTGAAGACATCCTTGCTCAAACAAGAATTGTGTGAATACCTTACAGGGGGACATTGTGTGAAACAATGGCCAACACCGCGCATCAATAGGACAGTCCACTGGCATCATTACAAAGAACTATAAAATCCGCTGTGCTTTTTGGCAAGTGCCGTGTCAGTACAGCATGGTAAAATAATGTGAACTGGGAGCTGCATATACAGATTCAGAACAGAGCTGAAATAGCCCTATTCATGTCACAGATGTGAATACTACACTCCCAAATTTGGCTGCTGCTACAGAAAGGATGGTTTAAGTGTGTACTTGGCAACTGTATGCACCATCTGGTGAGAAGGCTGTAATGCTTTTTCATCAGATAAAAGACTGGTAACCATCACCCATAAACCAGAGTCTAGACTACTGAAACGAGCTCCTTCTGGGGCTGCTCTTGCCAACTGTTCACAAGCTTCAGCTGGCTCAGAGCAAAGCGTCTCTAGCGTCTGTGGTACTGCCTTCCATCCAGGAAAAATTAAGGTGTTGGTTCAAAGTTTTGACCCATGAAGTCCCAGAAACCTTATACACAAAAGGCCTTAGAACAGGCATAGGCAAATTTGGCCCTCCAGGTGTTTTGGGACTACAACTCCCATCATCTCTAGCTAACAGGAGCTGTGGTCAGGGGTGATGGGAATTGTAGTCTCAAAACATCTGGAGGACCAAGTTTGCCTATGCCTGCCTTAGAAATTACTCCTTCCCCGATTAACCTGTTGACTAGTAAACGTGGTATAGTTGTAGAAAGATGTTCTCTGTGGCTCACAACTACATAGCTCCTTCCCACGGAGAGTTGCCAGACCTGAACACCTTGGTATGTGGGATTATACCCATGTTATAGGGCTACATCTCCCATTTCCTTTGATCGCTGGCAATTCTGGATGAGCTGATGAGAGCTGGGAGTCCAATAACATATGGAGGACTACAGGAGAGTCATGTTACAAATGTCACTTTGAGAGCTCTGCAGCTGAGCAGCATTTTGAAGATGCATCATTGTCACCAGGAAGAGGGACAAGAACAGGGGTCAGCAAACATTTTCAGCAGGGGGCTGGTCCACTGTCCCTCAGACCTTGGGCGGGGGGGCTATATTTTGAAGAAGAACGAATTCCTGTGCTCCACAAATAACCCAGAGATGCATTTTAAATAAAAGCACACATTCTACTCATGTAAAAACACACTGATTCCTGGACCATCCGTGGGCTGGATTTAGAAGATGATTGGGCTGGATCCAGCCCCCGGGCCTTAGTTTGCCTAGCCATGGACAAGAACCTATATCAGTAGAACATCTTTCTTTCTCAGAGCTGCTAATGGGGTAAAGGTCCAGTTACATTTGCAATGATGATCATTTTGTTGAGTATAAAAAGTTTTTTTTTTAAAGTAGTTTAAAAAAAATAAAAATAAAAATCAGTTGACACTTAATGCTTCGAAAAGCTTCACCAGATTTTATTTCCTCCCACATCCTTTCAACTCCCCCACATGCACTGATGGGGAATCACTCAACTGCTAATGTGCATAGCATGCTCCCCCAACACACACATGCTGGCTGTGCATTGTGCCAGCATATGAAGAGGCTTTAAGTATGTATCAATATTTACACATAGAGAGGTGTGATCCTGGCCCACTCAAGATCCCCTTTGTGTGACGGATCTCCATCTTCATATTCACTGTACAAGTAAAACCCATTATTGTGTGTGCCAACTATAAAAACAATGGGTATTTGGGCCACTGGGTGCAGTAGGGGTGGAACTACCCCCGCTAAACTCTATGTGGAGAAAGGAGAAACAAAGTATTTATTACACTCTCCTCAACTTTTCCACCTTCCTCCTTTGGATCTACATATTTTTCTAAGGTGGCCACTTTTACCACTCAAGGGAACAGTGAATGGAAGGAGAGCTCAAATGCTTCACAGCCACCAGGGGAAGTCCACCAGGGCCATTATTGCACCCAAAGATGCCACACTGGCAATCCTGGCTTAGTTGGCTCAGGGAGGTCTTAAAAGTCCACTTTTGAGAGCTCTGAAGTCCACATTCAAGCCTGCCTCTGAAAAACTGTGGTCTAAACCACTGAGCCTCTTGGGCTTGCCGATCAGAAGGTCGGCAGTTCGAATCCCCACAACGGGGTGAGCTCCTGTTGCTCAGTCCCAGCTCCTGCCAACCTAGCAGTTCGAAAGTACGCCAAAAAGTGCAAGTAGATAAATAGGTACCGCTATTATTTTTAATCATTACTATTATTATTAAAGAACTTGGCACTGTTAAAAAGAAAAAGAAAAATAATGGGTTTAAGGGCAGCAGGAATAATATTTCCAGGCTGAAACCCTGAAAAGGCTTGTGGCGTAGAGATGGAATCACTGTGAGCCCCTAAGAGCCAGTAAGTATTAGATTTGTTAACAGAAGAACGATATTTGTGTTACATTTATTTCTTTTCATTTTACTCCTGCTTGCTTTTAGTTTCTACACTCAAATTCACAAATGCATCTATTCAATAATTCAAGTCCAAATATGCAAGAATGAGTCTGTGATGACTCTTTTTTTCAGATGGTTACACTTCCGGAAATGTTTGTTCCGCAATGGAAAAGCTGATTCAGTCACTTTGGAATCTTCCACAGCAACTGCCACATGGCGCAGTCAGTCAAACGGGATAAACACATAAAACATTGGAACGTGAAGAATTAGATGGTGAAAAAAAGAATCTCACTTATTACATTTATGCTGCAAACTAAAAAAAAAGAAAATGCTTAATTTTACTTTCATTATTACAGACGTCAAATTGATACAACTAGCATCTGGGAACATTAGCCAAATCCATCTGGATACTGACAGCAACAAAACTTCGATGCGCCCACGACAAAAACTATGTATTTTTTGTTATGCCTAATCAAACAGATAAAATGTCAGGAAACAAAACATCCTACAGATCCCACAACTAGCAGGAGTTTGCAGCAGGTGACCTCCAAAGTCCCTCCCAACCATCTGATTCTGTATTGAATACAGTGTATTATTCAATTTCTGTGAAATATTCCAGGAATCACCCAGAGTGATGAAGCCGTGAGGCCCTGATTCTTAATTTTTCTACTTACATTTATATAGCTTCAAGACTGAGGCCATCAGTATGAGCAGACAAGGAAGTAATGCTTGGGGTCACTTTGTTTCTTTAAAAAATGGAGTCCAGCACATGGACAGGGAATGACGTTCCCAGTAAATGGAGCAAGAACTTTCTCCCGCTGCAAAAAGGAATTCAAAAAAAGTGTCCCAAATGGCAAATGTGTTGGCAAATTTAGAAGGGGCACTTTAGCTCAGCCTTAGTGGCAGTTGACCAACCCTGCTCTCCACTCTCGTTGAGTGCAACTGCCTAGCTGAAAATTGTCCTTGAACTGGGATTATTGCATGAATGGATGGATACATTTGTGGTGTGTGGGGTGGGTGATCTCTGACTTCTGTGTGGCTAAAATGTGGGCTGCTCTACTGTTCTGTCTACCTTTCTCTCTGGCGTCACCCATCACTGTTATATGAGGTAAAGGTAAAAGACCCCAGGATAGTTAAGTCCAGTCAAAGGCGACTACGGGGTTGTGGTGCTCATCTCACTTTCAGGCCGAGATAGCCGGAGTTTGTCCACAGACAGCTTTCTAGGTCATGTGGTCAGCATGACTAAACAGCTTCTGGCACAACAGAACACCGTGACAGAAGACAGCGCGCACAGAAACGCCACTTACTTTTCCGCTGCAGTGGTACCTATTCATCTACTTGCACTGGTGTGCTTTCGAACTGCTAGGTTGGCAGGAGCAGAGACAGCAACGGGAGCTTACCCCATCGCGGGGATTTGAACCACCAACCTTCTTATTGGGAAGCCCAAGTGGCTCAGTGGTTTTAGACCACAGCACCACCCGTGTCCTGAATAAACAAGCACACAGTCACTGATATGTCCACCCGCCATTATGAGACTCAAAGCAATGAAGATGATGCCTCCCCAGCTGTTGCCATTGGCTGTGGGTTTCTTGTGATGTCACAAAAGCACTTGGCAACTGAGTGGATATAAAGGCAGGTCAAGGGGAAAGCCCTTTTTTATTTCCAGCAGGACACACCTGGCAATGGATGTGACATTCAGCACTGCCCAGGTTTCTTCCACTTGGAGGAGGCAAAATGGTGAATGGAAGGAGGCAATCCTCTGGCAGTGGGATGCTAGGGAGCGATAATAAGGCAAGTTTGCTTGCTTGAAGGCTGCTGGTATCTGTGGTTAGAAGCTGACGGATGTCTCATGATGGACCTAACAGTAGCTTCTGGCATCACCCAGGAGATCACAGCCACAGAGGTAAGAAAGGAAGAGTAAATTATGTCTATTATGAACCTGGTAGTTCATTTGTTTTGATAGAAATTCTGTGCATGCGAAACTAATTCCCCTAATCAATTAGAAGCCATTTTCAGTTAACCAATATTGGGGGGGCAGGCTTTGGGGGCGAGCATGGAGCAGTGTTTTGGCATTTATGTAAACTGCTTTGGGTGAGCATGTTTTTTATGATTTAAATCTTTTAAATATAAATATAAATAGAATACAACTTTCAAGCAGGATTGGGGTTTCTCTCTTTGTAGGAGTTAGCTACTGACCCAAATATTCCCAATTCTTTGAAAACTAGATTACAGAAGAATGGCTTTAATTAAGTTACATTATACAAATGTAAAACTCTGATAACTTATGCAGCTACCCATATATTGTCATGTAATCCCACTTTAGAAGTTTCCAAGTATGATTCTGTTAATGCACCATGTGACTGCTCAATTTGCCTAAATAGCTACTTCAATTTTCTTTATTTCTATTAGGCTGGATTCAGATAAGGTCACTGTCGAACCAGCAAAATGGTTACAGAGCAACGAGAAAACTTACAGTTAAATGAATATATTTTTCTACTTTACATTTTGGTATTTGGGGCAGGAACAACAAAATATTTCAAAATTCCCATTAGTGCAGCAAAGTTTTAACTTGGGCCATAGATTTCCCTTCAAACCCAAGGGAACTGCAACCTCATTGGATGCCTCATGGATCAGAATTCATGGATTCTCGTTGATATAGCATTACAGTGGTATTAATAAAGAAACCCTTCTGGCTGAGAAAAAAAGCATTAAAGTAAGCAGTCCAAGAGAGCTGAGAAATGGGATAAATAGAATGTACTTCTGGCTAGCCAATTTTAACTTGCCACCGGCAGTAGTACGAATCTCGTCAAAGTCACTGTATTGATAGATCATGCTAAAAGCGTAATAGAAAATGCAATTGAGCTAGACTAATGTAACTCTAGCAATATCATTGGAACTGGCTTGATTTCCATAACCGATATGACTTATTTGGAGGGGTTAAATTTTCCATATACATAATGCATCCATAAAGATAATGAGAATTAGCTTTTATCTTTATTTCATGCTTTTTCACCAAACTTTCAGCAAGCAGCGATGAAAGCTAGAATTAAAATGACGTTACTTTTCTCACACCAAAGAACATACTCTTCCCACACTCCCCGCCATTATTTCGTTTCTCATAATGCTGCATAATCCTCCAGTTCCCCTTTTGTGATTTCCTCAAATGTCGTTATGTTTATGGAATTAAATCAGCCAACTTCAAATGCCAAATGAGAATTTTCATGGACTTATATTTGTATTATGTAGCACCAACTTTATTGCAATTGTTACATAACTAATGTACTAGCAAGCAGGCCATGTTTGACTGCGCTACATTTGAAAATTGTGCCTGTATACATACTTGGATCCTCTTCCACAGATCATTATAGCCTCTTAGGCTTAATGACAAATTATAATGGACAGTACTCAGCAGGGCTGAAATTGCAGAACACACTGTAAGTAAAAAAGTCATAATATTTACTGCATATTCAAGTTTCTGCAGATGCCTGTTATTAGTTTGCTAAATATGCCTACTACTGAGAGGAACAGAGGAATCCCATAGAACTTTAGTTGGCTGTCTTTAAAAATTAATTTTAAAACCTAGGGCTACTTCATACAATTTTGCAGAGAAATTAAGGCTGCAGTACTGCCACACAAAGTTGCCAGGAAGAAAGTTCCACTGTAGGCATGCACAGGTTTAGACCATAAATTGCTATGTTTGAAAAGCGTTCGGGGAAGAAGACTCTCATCCACTATATCAGCTGTGTTAGTTTACATAGATCAGAGGGTGCGAAATGTTTTAGATCCGTGAGCACATTTGGATTTTGGAGTGAGTGCTATGGGTGTCACCCACTCTGGGCATTTTGTTCCCCACTTCTCTTGATCAGATCTCCTCTCCCCCACCTAAGACATAGAAGCAGAGTGTGAACACCCACATACTTTGCTTTTCCAAGGGATTTGGGTGAAAATCAGATCCAGGAAAATAAATCTGAGCCTTGAAAAGCATGCAGAGCTGAAAGATCACCACTCTTCCAAATTCCTCCTTCAGCTTTATGTACTTTTCAAGGGAGAGAAAGCTAACTACACTCACCGCTTCATGACCAAGTGGCAAGGAGTATGTTTATGCTGCAAGACATGCCAGAGGGCCAAGAGTGGTAGGGAGTTCCCAGTCAGGCTGCTGCTGTCGTTGTCCCCCAGGCACCTTGGGAAACCATATCCATGAACTTTGTCACTGATTTGCCTAGCTCCCAGCGTAGTAAATTATACTACGAAGCAACATGTTTCGTCTGGCTTAAAGTTTGGATGACCTTAAAAAATGAGAGTATATGGTACTTGATATCGAGGGTTAGGACAACGTATTCAGATGGCACGGCTATCTGGGACATAATAAAGTGAAAAATCATAGAGGATTCCTTAATCTAACAACAACAACAACAAACAAACAAACATTTATTTATTTTTATATCCCGGCCTCCCTGGCCAAAGCCAGGCTCAGAGTGGCTAATAACAGGTAAAAATAGCACAGTGTACATAAAATCACACAGTCAATTAATTAAAATACATTCTAGAATCAATTCAGAATCAAATTAATGGCAACCACCGGGTTACAGTTCTATGAAGATTACAGAAGGAGGGGGGGGGGTCAGACTGCGCCTTGGCCAAAGGCCTGGCGGAACAGCTCCACGTTGTAGATCACATTTTCAAGCTTCATGGGCTACTGCAGCGGATTGTCTCCAACTGAAGAAACCAGGTCAGGAAGGCAGCTGCTGGGATTGGAGCTTGTGCGTGTCTTCTGCCTGCCACCCAGCTACGAATGGTGAAGCAGAGAAAACTCATGTGACCTTGCAGCCATCCTTGCGCTGCTGTGTCAGTTACCAGCAGGAAAACTGGAGGTCCTTCCTCTCTCATTCACCCCACGTGAAATTATATGGGTAGCACAACAATTTTCACACCCCACAATTTTCTGAAATTTTAGATCTGGCTCTTCTTAGGTGCTGATATCTCCTTGCATTTTCTAAGCTATTCCCATTGGGAAGAGAAAAGATACTTGTCTGAATATTCCATATTTCCATTTTGCCACCTCTGTTAAGTTGCACATCTTAGATAAACCTTGTAACATTTCTGCTTTCACGTTTCCTGTTAGTGGAGCTGTTCTGTGGCAAAAGCCCATGCAACCACTTTCACCTCTCATATACTACTCAAGTGACCAAACCAGAGTATATTTAACTTGGGGCATGTTTATAGGCATGCCTGTTTATTAGGCTTTACCTACTGTGCTTGCACACCTATGCTTAGAAACAGGCTCAAAGATGTTCAGATATTTTCTTTCACAATTTCAGGGGCACAGAACGTTTCCAAGCTCATTAGCACAAACTGCCAAAGTAGCAATTATTGTCTTCTGCTGCAGCAGAATGCCAAAAAATGGAAAGGATAAGAGCCAACTCCTCCATTTGTCATCGCAACGTGTGGAAATACTATGCGTGTGCAGAAGGCTCTAGGATGCAGCATAATTCTTTACATTTTGATTCAAAATCCAGCAATTCATGGTTTTCCAGTTTGATCTAAAATCTAGTACAAAGTGCATTGAACTGGATTTTGATTTAATTTTATGATGTAGTTTTCCAACCAAATAATATGCTGATGTTAGGGGAAAGTGAGCATAAAAATCCATGTCTTAGTGAAAATAACAAATACTGTATAAATCCCTAATATTATGGAAAGTTGCTTGCAAAAATGTACATATTTAGGATAAATTTCCATTAGAATGCTGAAGAATTTTCATGAGGTTGTTTTAAAAAGAAACTAAAATTGACAGAGTCATCCATCCTTACTACTGTATTGCTCAGAAAGGCACTCAATCCTCTAGATAAATTTCTCAGGGGGAGCGGAGGCTGCAAAGAGAAGGCAAGAAAACTCTTCTGTTCTCTTCTGTTCCGATCCAAGCCATTAGCTGCTACAAGAGATGCTATTCCACTAGAATAAACAGGTTTGCATATATGTGAATGATGTATTTCAGGGACTTAATGAACTCAGTTCACAAGCCACAATGCTCAAGTTGACCAGGTGATGACAATGTAGCTGTGCACACTCAGAGGACGACCTCCAAACCGTCCTAAATATATTTGCAGAAGCTTATGAATAGCTTGGCCTATCGCTCAACATCCAAAAAACCAAAGTGCTGCACCAACAAGCACTAAGCAAACCCTCTGCAGTGCCACAAATCCAATTCAATGATGTAATGTTGGAAAGTGTTGATCACTTCTCCTGCCTGGGCAGTTATCTTTCCACCAGGGCCGACATTGATGCCGAAATCCAGCATCGCTTGAGCTTTGTGAGTGAAGCTTTCTCCCAATTGAAGTGCAGAGTGTTTGAGGACCGGGACATTCGCAGGGAAATCAAAATGCTTGTTTACAAATCTATTGTACTACCAACCTTACTGTGAAACATGGACCACTTATAAACACCATCTTCAACTCCTCGAAAGATTTCATCAATGCTGTCTCCGAAAATTTTACACATTCCTTGGGAAGACAGGCGAACTAATGCCAGTGAACTGGAAGAAGCAAAGATCACCAGTTTCGAAGCAATGATTCTTCAACATCAACTTCGTTGGACTGGTCATGTTGTGCAGATGCCTGATTTAAGAACTTAAGAATGGAAAGCGTAAGGCTGGTGGTCAACAAAAGAGGTTTAAAGACTCTCTCAAGGCAAATCAAAAATAAAAAAGGAGTATAAATACTGACAAGTGGAAAACACTGGCTTGTGAGTGCTCCAATTGGAGAACAGCCTTTGCTAAAGGTATCATGGGCTTTGAAGACACTCAAACTCAGGACGAAAGGGAGAAACATGCTAAGAGGAAGGCACGCTTGGCAAACCCTGACCGTGATCAACTCCTGCCCTGAAACCTATGTCCCCACTGTGGAAGGACGTGTGGATCCAGATTTGGCCTCCACAGTCACTTATGGACTCACTGTTAAAACCGTGTTCATGGAATGCAATCTTACTCAGCTACGAGTGATCACAGAAGAAGAAGATATCCACAGCACCACACAAAAATATGCATACATCACTGATGTGTAGTTACTGGATATCTCAATTTGTGCATTCTAAGGGTTTTCAATTCTCCCGGTTCCTGTAGGCATAACCCAAAAGCCCCATCACCACCTCTGAAAAAACATGCGTACCCGATTGCTTTTTCTCCTAGAGATAACAGCTAAAATCAACACACAGGGCAACAATGGAAACTTGCCAGCCACTGCGACAGGCAGCAAAATTGAAAACTGAAATATCAAGATCACTCACAAGATTTTGCAATGGAAGAGGCAGTTAAGCACTTCAAGAAACAATTATATATTTGAAAGCTTTTATATAGTCATTAGAGTCTACTCCGTCAGTAAAAGAAAAGCCCTCCATCTCTGCAAAAAGACTCCCCCCGTCCTCTAATACAAATCCATCTTTCATTCCTCAACAGGAAAGTCAATCATTTTAAGAAGTATAGTAAACAGTGCAGTGAGATGTGAAACACAGGGCTTTATTGTGTCATTTCTTTCTCAGCTCTTCCTAAATTGCTCTCACATGTTTGTACTTCTAAGCCTGCTGCCTTTTCTCAAGGTCAAGTTTACAAAATGTCAGTGGTGTCCATGTGAAATGAAATTGCAAGAGGCCTGGGGAGCAGAAGTGCAACACGAACTTGGAGCTTCTGAAATTGGTCCCATCACATAATGCTTCCTCAAGGCTCAATATCAGCAGCAACAGAAGCAGAAGCAAGCAGCTGTCTGGTAATGAGGCAGAACAATAAATCATCACTAGAGATGATCAGACAACTGGTATGAAGACACGGAAAGGAGGTTAGCACTAAAGCTATATAATTAAAAGTTCAGTGGTTTTGTCTCAGAAAGGTCTTCTAAGTTATTAATTTGACATCTAGCTACAGAATACTCTGCAAGTAGCCTCTGGATAACTCTAGTTTCATCATCCAGAGCCGGAGTACCATCTGTGGAAGTCAAGCTCCTACCCTTTCAGGCCACATGTGATTATTCCTTTATCTATGCATTTATTAAATGTGCAGAAGCCCTGTCCTCTTTCTCTTGAATATGGTCACCCTAGTCTCTGCCTGCAATTTCACACACACACACACCCAAAAAATAACCTCTCTGAAAAAAACATAATAATAATAATAATAATAATAATAATAATAATAATAATATCCTTCCAGTAGCACCTTGGAGACCAACTAAGTTTGTTCTTGGTATGAGCTTTCGTGTGCATGCACACTTCTTCAGATACACTGAAACAGAAGTCACCAGACCCTTATATATAGTGAGAGGGTGGGAGGGGTATTACTCAGAAGGGTGGTGGGAATGGGTGATAGGCTGATAGCTGTGGTGAACCTGTTGACGACTGTTAACGACTGCAATTAGTCTTACTAGTTATGTATAATGAGATAAGAATCCAATGTCTTTGTTCAGACCAGGTCTCTCCATGGTTTTAAGCTTGGTAATGAGTTGCAATTCAGCAACTTCTCTTTACACTCTATTTCTGAACTTCCTTTGCAATAAGACAGCTACTTTGAGATCTTGTATAGAGTGTCCTGGGAGATTGAAGTGTTCTCCTACTGGTTTCTCTGTCTTGTGATTCCTGATGTCAGATTTATGTCCATTTATCCTTTGGCATAGGGTTTGACCTGTTTGTCCAATATAGAGAGCTGAAGGGCACTGTTGGCATTTGATGGCATTTGATGAAAAAAAAACCCACCGCAACACGTGCTCTCTGTGAAGGAGAACATGCTTTATTGTACTACAGTGGTACCTCGGGTTACAGACGCTTCAGGTTACATACGCTTCAGGTTACAGACTCTGCTAACCCAGAAATATTACCTCGGGTTAAGAACTTTGCTTCAGGATGAGAACAGAAATTATGCTCTGGTGGCACAGCGGCAGGGGGAGGCCCCATTAGCTAAAGTGGTGCTTCAGGTTAAGAACGTTTTCAGATTAAGAACGGACCTCCTGAACGAATTAAGTACATAACCAGAGGTACTACTGTATATAGTGTGGTTTCAAGCAGCTTTGCCATTTTACCCCTCCCCTCATTTCTCTCTCTCCTCCTCAAAGTTAACTTCAGTTCGGATATCAATCAAATACTTCCTCAGACTGCTTCATGCAGCAGTGACCCTAATGAAATAAATAACTCTTTTTAGTACTGAAAAGAATTGGATCTCAGGGGCTTTGTATCAAAACTATCTCTGTAAGCAATTTCATGGTCTGTGGTATAGTACATGCATGTATTATTAAATACTTTGTATATATATTTAAAAACTTCTTTCTTGTGTTACAGCTCCTTTTTTTCTTTCCCGTGTTATGATCTACTTTTCTTTTCCCTTCCTAAATAATATTTCAAGACCAAATGCCAATTGGTGCAATTCTTCCCATGCTATCCCCCATATAATATATTAGAATGGGCTACTCGGTTCCTTACTGAAAATTGTTTGCCCTATATACACATTAATGATTTTAGTTTAAAAATTATGTTTGAGTGGTGGGCAGAAAACTTTTTTTTCTTTTTTCTAAACAGTCTAGAGACCAATTAAATGCATCTCTAAATTGCTGACTGACTGAGATTTTCATCCACGGAGTTCTCTTTTCAGACCTGCCTAACGCAATACTTTTCCTCTTGCCTGGACCAGTTTACAGCTGGGAGGTTTTTCTTCAGCACTTGGGAAATGTAATGAAGTGGATGTATATTTTATAAATGCATATATTCATATACAGCACTGATAAGGAAAAGAATCCTTACTCCGCTGCCCAGCTCATTGGGGTGCCACTCCCTGCGGGTCTCTCTGGTCAGCAAAAGAAGTAGTCTCCAGACAAGTTAAAAAAGCAAAACAGCAGTCAGTAGACCTGATCCGTATTTCTTGCAAAAAGGTTCAAACAAACAAAGAATAGGAACCCTGAGCATGGGGTTGCATGAACTTTTAAGGCCTCTCCCCATTTCCCATAAATGTTGTGAAAATGAAATAAGCTTATGGGACGTGGGTGGCGCTGTGATCTAAACCACAGAGCCTAGGGCTTGTCGATCAGAAGGTCGGTGGTTCAAATCCACGTGACGGGGTGAGCTCCCGTTGCTCGGTCCCAGCTCCTGCCCACCTAGCAGTTCGAAAGCACGTCAAAGTGCAAGTAGATAAATAGGTACCGCTCCGGCAGGAAGGTAAACGGCGTTTCTGTGCGCTGTTCTGGTTCGCCAGAAGCGGCTTAGTCATACTGGCCACATGACCCAGAAGCTCTACACTGGCACCCTCAACCAGTAAAGCGAGATGAGCGCCACAACCCCAGAGTCAGACACGACTGGACCTAATGGTCAGGGGTCCCTTTACCTTTACCTTGAGGGGTTGGCTTGCCCAAGGTTAATGTTAGTTGCCCAAACTTCTCATTTCCCCTACAGAAGTTTTCAATATAAGAGGCCCTAGTTCAACCCATTTCAAGTTCCATGTCCTTTAAGGTGAGTTGGGTCACAAAATGCACATGAAGGCAGGCCCGGTGCTAGGGCATTTCGCACCCTAGGCGATGGGGCGGGGCCACGTGACACCATTGTGCATGACGTACGGTGCCCCGCCCCCTGCTGCCCCGCGCCACCGCGATTTTAGCGAGCGCCGCGTCGGGAACTCGGGAAGGGCGCAGAGCGGCAGGGCGCGCGCAGCTTGAATGACCAGTTTGCTCGCTCGCTCCGCATCCGCCCCTTCTGTGGAGAGCGGCAGGGCGCGCGCGGTCTGGATCGGGCGCGCCCGACCGCCAACGTGGGGCTGTTTTTGCGCCCCCTCCATTTCGGCGCTCTAGGCAGCTGCCTAGTTGGCCTAAATGGAAGCGCCGGCCCTGCATGAAGGGATGGAATAGCACACAGTGGAACAAACAGGCGTCTTATGATATGCAGCAGGATGGAACAGACCTATGTTTGAGTGACAGTGAGACTGCAACAGCGACTCCGCTCATTCCTAAACCAGCCATCATCTTGTTTGCTATCCAGTTTGCCTGACACAGGTGGGCTGCCATAGAACTTTCTGATCATTATTTCATTATTTGGGTAATGCTGCAGAACAGCAAGGATCTGGCTAATAGCTTCATCTGCCTGAGATCTGTTTTGTTGCTACCAGACTATATACATTGAGTTCCCTGGCACATATATGCATTTAGGCTTTGTCTGCACAACTAGTAACTTACGTTTCTGTACCCTGCATGATAAACATATTGCAATTCCTTCCTGATCTGTTTTTAAAACTTTGACCTTATTTGAAGAATTCCAGCTGTGAAACTAGATTAGTAATTAATTTGGAAACCTGATCAGGACACATACTAGAGAAAAAATACACTGACAAAATGCAATTACATTTCAAATTCATCCATACATTGCAAATAACATTTTCTGCTTTCTGTAGAGTTCTCTGGACGACAACGTGTTGCTCACAATTCTCCCTATGGATGCAGTTAAAGAGCTTCAAGATTATTATCCAATGCAATGGAGTATCCCAAGTCTGCAGTGCAATCAGACAGGAGGGGCATATCATCTAAAATTGCTTCCACTTATATTCATGTTTAAATATTTAATCATATAGATATCAAAGGTAGAACATAATAAAATTCATTCAGAGGATGAGCTATATAATTAATGTTTGGAGAAATATTTAGAGAGGTGACTCATCTGAAGGCTTGATCATTCTGGCAATTATGAGGGGGGAGGGGGAAATAGCATTTAATGACTTTAATTCTGAATGTGCTGAGGTCTTTGTCTCCGTGGATATTAATATGCAGTGGTCTGTGTCTGTGCCATTATACCTTTTTCTTTTACTAATCGTTTATTTGGGATTCTAACATTTCTTTTTTGACTCTTCCATGCAGGAAGTCTCCTTACATCCTTCCCCTCTTTATCCAACCCTCCTTCCCTCCCCCCCAAAAAAATCTTCACACCAGTTCAAATAGAAGCATTTAAACAAATGCTAATACAATAAGAGGATTAAATGAGGATAGAATAACTTTTTTTCATCATGAATATTACAAATAACTAACAAAAAATAATAATACTAACATAATAGAGAAAAAATCAGCATTGCACTCTGTTTCCCATGTCATTGGGATATCAGTGTACTGGAAGAAACAAAGATCACCAGTCATGAAGCAATGATTCTTCAACATCAACTTCGTTGGACTGGTCATGTTGTGCGGATGCCTGATTGCCGTCTGCCAAAGCAACTACTCTATTCCGAACATAAAAATGGAAAGCGTAATGATGGTGGTCAACAAAAGAGTTTTAAAGACTGTCTCAAGGCAAATCTAAAAAAATGTAGTGTAAACACTGACAACTGGGAAACACTGGCCTGCGAGCGCTCCAGTTGGAGAACAGCCTTTACCAAAGGTGTCATGGACTTTGAAGACACTCAAACTCAGGACGAAAGGGAGAAACGTGCTAAGAGGAAGGCACACTTGGCAAACCCTCACCGTGATCAACTCCCACCCGGAAACCTCTGTCCCCACTGTGGAAGGACGTGTGGATCCAGAATTGGCCTCCACGGTCACTTACGGACTCATTGTTAAAACCGGGTTTATGGAAGACAATCTTACTCGGCTACGAGGGATCGAAGGAGAAGGAGAAGGAGAAGGAGAAGGAGAAGGAGATTACTCAGCAAATAGTTCCAAGAATCCATTCCAACAGATCTTTTCCTTATGCAGTTTACTAACTAGGACCTTCACATGTACTGCCTGAAAAAGTCTTGCATCCAGGAAGTCTTGCATCCATCCCTCAGTATCTGGTGAGATACGTGGAAACAACTCAATCAGTGGGGCAGAGCCACAACACTAGCTTCCCTGCAGATGGGCTGATGTGTCACCGTCACTTTCCAGGAGGGATTGAGGTGATGGAGATCATACTTGCCAGCAAGCAGTAGGGGAGAGAGCTCTTGTACTTAGCTCTTGCTTGCAGGCTTTCCTTAGGCATCTGGTTGGTCGCTGTGAGAAAAGGATGTTGAACTAGATGGGCCATTGGCCCGATCCGGCAGCCTCTTCTTATGAAGCTAGCATTGCGACTCCACCCAGGGGTGTAGCGTGGGGGAAGGGGCTCCCAGGGCAATGACCCTGAGCAGGTTTTTTCTGGGGGATGTCGTTCATCGCAAAACGGTTCGGGACGGGCAGGGAGGCATGAGGAGGATGCAACAGCCATGCAGCCTTTGCTGCCCTGCCAGCCCCGAGCCTCTCCAGTGACACTGGTGGCAAGGACTGGGCTGGCACATTATGCCCCCGCTCTGCCACACCGCTGACTCTACCCTACCAAGTGACACGTTTGAGGGTTATTTGCTACTAATGTAGTAAAAACGTGGCCGTGTGGAAACATTGCTTCTGCTCTTTCTCCAAGTCCCCTCACCTTTTTTGGTGGGCATCAGGGCCTCTGCAGTGATCTGGTTGGGGGCGGAGATTGACGCCCCCTTCGTCACTGTCTGGGCCCTGTTGGCGGCTCTGGGCAGGGTCCCGCCCAGGGGTGGCTCCTCTGACCAAATAGCACCAGCAGGAGGCGTGGCTGCGGGAAACTTAAACTGTGATACAACCAGGAAGCCGTCCTCTTGCGCCCTTCGCCGGCACGCAACTGCTACTTTACAGATATGTGACCCTTTGTAGCATTTAGATTATTTATCTGCACATTAATTCTGGTTAGGACTTTTCTCCAGAAAGTTGTTACCTTCACAGTAGATGAATTAAGTCTGCCTGCAGTTATGTAGGTCAAAGTAAAGGGACCCCTGGCCATTAGGTCCAGTCGCAGACGACTCTGGGGTTGCGGCACTCATCTTACTTTATTGGCCCTTACTTTATTACCTTCCCGCCCCAGCGGTACCTATTTATCTACTTGCACTGGAGTGCTTTCGAACTGCTAGGTTGGCAGGAGCAGGGACCGAGCAACAGGAGCTCACCCCGTCATGGGGATTTGAACCGCTGACCTTCTGATCGGCAAGCCCTAGGCTCTGTAGTTTAGACCACAGCGCCACCCGCATCCTACCCCTCTAGAATTCATCATCAGGAAATACACCTAGACATTCAAATATTACAATATTTTTTTGGTGGATTAGTTTCACATCCAAACCCGCACTTGACATTGTGTCAAATGTGACAAACTACGGTTTGAACAAACCATAGTTTACCCCTGCATAGCAGGGTCATATAAAAGGATAAAGCCCAACTTGTGATTGTGCTTTGACCAAACTAGAGTTATCCAAATTCAGACACATATGGCAAACAATGGACTGATCAAACCAGATATTCATTGAGCTGTTCATGTGAAGGGAAGAGGAGAGCAAGCAAGCAGCAAAATACTCCAAACAACTTGAAAGCCATGTCTTTCCAATTTTTAGACTTGCAAATTAAGGAGGCTTATATAATCCCAGGCAGTTTGTATCAGTATATCGTTATCATTCTGATGGGCCTACCAACCATTAATATTAGAAATAAGTGGTGATCTGGTCCCATGCATTTGAACAGTATTCTAGTTTCATGCTCTGTGCTTGGCAAAGTAGCCTAACACTGGATAATAAATGTCGGGTTCATAAAAATTTATATTGGTATATGCCTCAACCACAAAAAAAGAGAAGATATTGACAAATGTGTGCTTCCTATTTAGCAGTCTACACAAGACACCATACTGTTCATTTGTCCTCTTTGGCAAACATACAGCAATGAAGTATAAAACAGTGAGAATCCTTACCGTCTCTTCGATTAAGCCTTGCAAATCCTGGGCTGTGACTGGTGGACAGCTCCGTTGAACTACTGAACGATGATTGAGGCAAGGCAGACACCAACTGATCGTGACAATTATCTGTCAGAGAAAAACATCATGCATCAGGCTCGCACACTTAAACAAGGACCGCTGAAAACCATAACTAAAACAGAACACTGGCGAACATCAGAATTGACCTTGTACTTTTTCTGATCACGTCCCCACAGTGTGTGTCTTGGGTCTATTATAAGTTCCAGTCCTGAGCCGGCACTTTGTATTTGATCAATATTTCATCAGATTACCATGGTGTAATTTACTGGATTCTCTGACTCTTTCAGTGCCCCTTGTTCTAACTTAGCTTTGAAGACAGACTTGATAAATGGACGGGAGCTTACTAGCTATTATTTACGGCCAGAACAATTGACACCTGCTAGTTCAGCCTCAGCTTGAGTAACACCCAGCAATGCCCTGTACATATGCCATATATATCATTAGGTGTTAAAGTGCTATCACGCTTCCAACAAACAGCTATCTCTAGAGAATTTTTGCAAAAAGAAAAGCCTGCATTAAGAATAGATGAGGTACTCAGCTAAGTGGGCTTTTTTGTTTTGCCAGGGTGGTAGTTGTTCTTGGTTTTTTTGGGGGGGAGGTAATGTTTGTGATGTAGAAGGAATCATTATCGGGCAATTATTAGTATGCAAGTCTTGGGCTTTTAACACAAAGCAGCAACAGTGTTTCAGAAAAGGGGATTTAGCAGCCGTTCCCAATCAATGGCACATAAGCAAGCAGATTCTAATCAATATTTCAGGATGTTAAATCCTTTTCCAGCCTGATTGCTAAACAGGACAAGCATTCTTTCTCCATTTATATCTGCAAAAAAAAAAAAAATAAATTGAATCAATAGCTGCTCTAGTTTTAGCTGAAAGAAAACTGAATGGAAACAGAGAGAAAAAGGCCAGGAAATGTTGCCCTGATTATGCCCTGTTGGCATTTGCTGTTTAGTAAAAGAAAGAAAATTATGTAAAACATCTCTGTTGGAAAAGTAACCAATAGGTCCAATAAATAGCACTGGATGGGTCAAGAGTAGTCTCTTTGGTTGCACTCAGCAGAGTAAAAGAGGATCAATGATGAATCTTGCCTTCTACCAAGAGATGCGTTCAATGAAGCTAGAAGGGTTTACAATATCACATCTGCCTTTAAAGAAGGAATTAATTCTAATTCATTGAGCATCCTATCCAATGCAATAATTTCTTACGGAGCTAGGAAAAACGAACACAATTATATCCATACAAGAAATCCTGATGAGAACTATTAGTGCTGGTTCTTTCACAATATCTGCACACAGGGGTTTCAAGCACCTTCGTTCTCCCTTCTCCATAGAGGGGTTATGTTCATGCAAATCAGTATGCATGCAGAGTTTTTATATTTACGCCGAATTCTTATATTCACTTTCTCTGAGTAGAATCATTTTGTGGCTGTTTACCTAGGGTGCACAGAGTCTGCTGGGATTTTTCCTCAGTACAAGACCTTTTGGAAGAACATCGTAAGAACTGCAAATGGAGTAGCCCAGTATTCTCTTTCCAGTGGTGGCCAATTAGTTGGCACTCAAATGAATACAAAGCTAGAACCATCAGCTTCTTTATATATGTAATTCTTATAAAATGTTCTGTTTTACAATTTATAGTGGTACCTCGGGTTACAGACACTTCAGGTTACAGACTCTGCTAACCCAGAAATAGTACCTCGGGTTAAGAACTTTACCTCAGGATGAGAACAGAAATCGAGCAGCGGCAGCGGGAGGCCCCATTAGCTAAAGTGGTACCTCAGGTTAAGAACAGTTTCAGGTTAAGAACGGACCTCCAGAACGAATTAAGTTCTTAACCAGAGGTACCACTGTACTCATTTTACATCCTTCAAATATCAATGACTTCCCTTCTTCTCGTTCCATGGTTCATTTTACATATCATAAATCCCTGCGTATTTTACAAAAACTATACCATTCAGTATTCCATTATTGCATCCATCAAAACTTATTTACACTGTTAAATTTATCTTAATGTTGCCAGCGTTCTCAGCTGTACACAATTATTTCCCATATATTCAATAAACGCTTTCCAATCTTCTTTAAATGTATGTTCTTCTTGTTCTTATTTTATATGTTAAGTCTGCAAGTTGTGCATATTCTGTCAACTTAAGTTGCTATTCTTCTTTGGTTGGGTCCTCGCTCGTTTTCCATTTTTGGGCCGCAGTAGTAGCATACATGAATAACATTTTTTGACAGATGGGAATTTCAATCTGAATTATCTCCAGGTGTTACAAATATGCAGTGGGAAGCATGTGTGGGAGCAGTAGGACAACCATGTTGGCACTGTCCCTTTCATTGAGCTTCAAGACCCCCAAGCACCCCCCAAAATGAGACACAGTGACACAGGTTTTTAATTTAAGTGATTGGGCAAAATTTAGGCCACAACTTCATTGAATACAGAATGTGAGTGGTATTGGCTTAGGCATTGGAATCATCCAAACTATATCAGACTCCCACCCGCTTTTGCGGGGAGTCTGATAAAAGGGTGAAACACCAAAAGAGGGAGTGAGACTGCCAGTGTGTGCCAGGTCTCAAGCTCCCCCCCCCCGGTGTCCTGGGGGGGTCCTGGTATAGCCCTAGCCCCTCCGCAGGGTTTCGGACAAGACCAAGGCAGACCTCTGATTCCTTTAACGGAATACCCTTGAGCTTGGAGGGGCAGGTGATGGCCGCACCTCCCCTCCCCACCATTGCTGATCCAATGCCTAACCGCCAATCCTTACAAAGTTGTGACAATTGCTACACGGTAGGAGCAAACCAAATGGCTCCTCCAATTTGCCAGATGGAAAAATTCCTACCGGGACCCCATTGCAAAACAGGTGACTAACAAAATTCATAGCAAAGGCCAGATGAACCTAAGTAAAGGGAGGGTGGGTGGGTGGGGGATCCGTTGTGTGAAGGCAAGAGAACTGGCAAACAACACGCAGGGTATAATAAGGGTTTCTCAGCCACCCCCCAAGCCCAGCGATTGGCCTTAGGGCCCAAGTCACTGGGAAAGCCACCAACAGGAGTGGAGCAGGGCTTAGCCTCGCCCACACCAGGTGGTGGTGGGTGCTCAGGGATCCGATCGCAACGCGATCCCTCAGTGAAGAGAATTCGATTTGTCGTTTCAAAACAATATGGGAGATATGGGAGTGAGAATGGCCAGAAATGAAAGGTGCATAAGGCCAGGTATAAGATAGATCAGCAAGGTTGATATGCGCAACTGATATCAATATCCAACCAAATTCCTGGCTGCAGTTAAAAAAAAATTCTTAAAAAACAACAACAGCATCCCAGTGTCAGGGAGTCTTGGTAACCAATGAGCGTAGTTAATTAAAAAGCTTTATTGCAAAAACAAACAAACCGAGTTCACCGGAGCTGTGAGCACAGCCGTCCACCATAAATCAAAGATGTCCCTTCTAAGGAGGGTGTTTCCGGCGAGACCAGAAACAGCCGAATTTCCTCTTGTGACGTATTCTGTCTTGAAGACCCCCCCCAATACGCCTAGACCTTGGGCTAAGGGGGTCAGCTTCCCCCCCTTCCTCATTCTCTGAGAATGTACTTCTGCGGTCCTTCCCACTCTCTGAGCTGCTTTCGTTTCTAGCCCCTGCATTTTGTACTTCACTGGCACGCTGGCAAGCTGCCGGCTGACTATCTGCAACTCTGCTATCAGTTGGCATTCCTAATGGCGGTGGGGGGCGTTGGCTCTTGGCTAAAATCCTCCTGTCTTGCAGTTAACCCTCTCTCTTCCTGGCTACTTCCTCCCCTGGGAGCTGGCTGCAAACTACCCTTGGGGGCTGGCTCATTCATGACAGCCAGGGTAGTGATATTGACAGCCAAATCATCATTTGCATGCATCAAGCATTGAACCAAGCAGAGACAAAGGGGGCTGCATGCATTCCACAAAGTTGTGTCTGCTCATTGGGATGCTGATCTGCAAGCAGCGGCAGAAAAGCTGCAGCAGACTATCAGACTTCGGGCCTGAAGAGTGAACAGGTTGCAAAGTTAGCTCAAGCAGTCTTCAGGGGAAAAGAAGGGTGGGGGGAAAGAAGGCAGACAGTTGCTTGTGGTACCAGCGGTGCCAGGGGCTGATGGAGCGGTATATTGACTTTACTTATAATAGTAGCAGTTTAAAAACCAGATGTCTGCAAATGAGCAGAGCAAGCCAAAAGAGGGAAATGAAGAGAGAACATTGCATGGGAGGAAAAAAGCCGAAATGCAATTAAAAGGAAAGGCCTGGGGGATATGAAATGCAGACACAGGAGAGTGTAGATCAACATATAAATAAATATTGGCCCATCAGCCAAATTAAGGCTCATTCACGTTATCTAAAACCTAATTCCACAATCTACCGTAATTTCAATGCAGATTTAATAAAAGAGAGCGTGCGAGATTTCTCCAAGCAGCATGGCGGCAAAGGTTGCGTATGCAAAATGAGGAAACGATTTAGCTCTTTCCCCTTTGGAATTCAGAAAGGATTATGATGATGCTTGAGAGATTTGGCATCTGCAGCTTTCAAATAAAATGAAGTCTGTTTACACTCAGAATTTCTTGCTTTGCCAAAATCATGCATTCTGGGCCATGCTAGAAGCAAGAATCATGAGCACTTTCCTAACTTTGAACATTCTTTGGAGTAATTACATTCGTTACTACAGAGGAAATGATTTGGTATATGGTATATGCACTTACGTGGGCATAAGCCACATTGAACTCAGTGAGACTTACTGCTGAGAATATATGCATTAACTTGGACTGTTTGACTGCAACAGTATACAGACACATTATTTAACTCGGTGGAACTAATTTCTGAGTAGACCAACACAAGATGAGGTAAGGAGTTGTGGGTTCAGGCTGTTTTTATTCTTGTTTTTATTATGTTTTTTTAATTGTATTTTTTCTGCTGTGAACTGTCCTGAGATCTACGGATAAAGGGCAGTTTACAAACAATAAATAACAATAAACAACAACAACAACAACAACAACAACAACAACAACAACAACAGTAATATGTTTAGGTTGGGACTCTGTCAGCACTGTTTAGTCTAGCTAAATTAAGCTCATGTCCTACAATGTAGGAATGATGTTCCATTCCATTCCATTCCATTTATTTATTTATTGCATTTTCATCCCACCTGACCCTCCAGATGTTGTCAGACTCCATTTCTATCAGCCCCAGGCAGGATGGCCATTGGTTAGGGATGATGTGAGCCATACTTCAGCAACTTACGCAGGGTCACCAGTTCCCTATCCCTGCTAAAATGTCCATTCAGAATTTCCATCAAAATCAACAGTGCTTATTTGTGCATCCATGATTTCAGCCTGAGCCTACATATGCTGGAAGACTAAAGAAAAGATCCGCACAGATGTGCATTATGTCTAAAGGTAAAGGGACCCCTGACAATTAAGTCCAGTCACAAACAACTCTGGGGTTGCGGCACTCATCTCGCTTTACTGGCCGAGGGAGCCGACGTTTGTCCGCAGACAGTTTTTCCGGGTCATGTGGCCAGCATGACTAAACTGCTTCTGGCAAAACCAGAGCAGTGCACGGAAACGCTGTTTACCTTCCCGCTGGAGCGGTACCTATTTATCTACTTGCACTTTGACATGCTTGCGAACTGCTAGGTTGGCAGGAGCTAGGGCAGAGCAACGGGAGCTCACTCCGTCGTGGGGATTCGAATCACCGACCTTCTGATCGTCAAGGCCTAGGCTCAGTGGTTTAGACCACAGCGCCACCCACAGTATTATGTCTAGATCACTCTTATCAGGTCCCTAAATTTATTTATTACATTGTAAAACAGTGCCATGTCATGCCATGTGTAGTTTGCACATTTATAAACTAGAGAGCAACATTGTCTATTTAGCATTTACTAAGACACTCAGATAATAAATATTTAAGATCAAGACAGATTTTTCTTAAGGTTGTTGGGAGCTGTAAGGTAAAGGTAAAAAGGTAAAGGACCCCTGGACCGTTAAGAACAGTCAAAGGCGAGTGTGGGATTGCGGCGCTCATCTCGCTTTCAGGCCGAGGGAGCTGGCGTTTGTTCACAGACAGCTTTCGGAGTCATGTGGCCAGCATGACTAAACCACTTCTGGTGCAACGGAACACCGTGACGGAAACCAGAGCACACAGAAATGCCGTTTACCTTCTCACCACAGCGGTACCTATTTATCTACTTGCAATGGAGTGCTTTCGAAACGCTAGGTTGGCAGGAGCTGGAACAGAGCAATGGGAACTCACTCCATCGTGGGGATTCAAACCACCAACCTTCTGATCGGCAAGCCCAAGAGGCTTAGTGGTTTAGACCACAGCACCACCCGCGTTGTAGCTGGGAGTCACTTATATATCACCTTGTGTCCCAAGATACAGGAAAAGCAGGAGAGCAATGCAAAAAAATAAATAAAAACAAAATGCAACATCTGCATTTCTAGTTCATATATAATTCATATTCATAACAGTCATTTTCAGTAAGCGCTAAAACACATGGGAATCATTGATTTTAATTACAGTCTGTATACTGTCATTTTTTTCCTAAATAAAAAATGGTGGACATGATCGTCTGGTAGGAACTAGAATACAATTGAAACAGATAATGCAGCATGACAGATTAAACTTCTAATTTGTTAGCAATACAAAGCATTTCCCATCAGATACTGGCTATCATCTTCAAACATGCAAGGATAGCTCTTGCCGACTGTCTAAGATAAACAAAGCATTCTGTGTAATAAGATAACCTCTGTATTTGGAATATTCAGGTATGAAGTCATTTTTTTCTCTCTCGGGGAAATTTTAAGTCAATTCACTCTACATCAGATACCAGAAGGGGTCTTTAGAAAGCGCAAGTGTTTCTCCCATTGAAGACAGTGGTAAGACTGGCATTGATTTTAAAGAGCATTGATTTTAAAGGAGCTGGATTGCATCCAAAATGGGTATTACAGCGTGAGCAGAATAATTGCTCTTGCTATGTGATACGGCCTAACCGAACTGTGTACGCTTGTGTGGTTTTTAGAGTAGCATGTGATGCCACGGTTTAAGCCATGCTTATTTCCTGGAAGACTGCATTCCTGATCTCAGATATATACATAAATTGTGGCAGTGTTGTAGTGGAGTGGGTGTGTGGGGGGGTGACTTTTGCAATGCTCAGAGTCACCATGTTATTTTTTTGAATATCCCAGGCCTTAGCAATGACACTGAGAATAGATTCTGCTATTCCTTCACTGGAATTTAACCGTAATCCTAAACTTTAATCCCCATTTCCCCCTGTAATCTAGGATACTGCCTACAGTAGTTTGAGTTTTGCTATTAAAAAGCAATGCCATTGTTTTCTGAAGCTATAAATCACATCAACGTTACCTTGTGGAGAATAAGGAGATAGGTTAAATGGTTCATTTCACTTTTACCAACATGTGCAAACATTTTGTGGGCAGGTAGGAAAGGTTAATTCAATATGTAAATTCTTAGAATACACATGCAGTGTATTAATAGTATGGTAATAAAACAGTAAGACCTTGAAAGAGAACACAATAGGGCTTATGAATAAATTAATGAAGGTAAGATGGGTCTCCAATTTAAATGAAAAATGATATTGTATTAATATACAAAGGAAACAGAAGGATATATTTTTAAAAGGTTTTTCTGCATATCATTGTATAATATCTTTCAACTAATTTGATAACTATTTGGAATGCCATTCTCCTCTGAAACAAGTCTGCCTTATGAATGCTCACTAGATTATTAAATTGTCACTCTGTTTATATCCCCCTCCCATTATAGCTGGGAAGGTACCATATTTTCATTATGTATTTCATTGAACACCCCCTCCCACAAAACCTGGGAAACAACCAGACAGTAATTTGACTGTTGTTGAAATTAATTATGTTTTCTTATCAGAATTAAGGTAATTTAAAATACATAGTTATTGCTATCGTGAATGAGTTGCTTTCCCTCCTCCACCTGTTTTGATATATTAAAAGTATAGTTTATTTGGACAATACTTAAAAATTGAATTTACTTCTTATATTCTTTTTCAATAACAGGGATGCCTAGGCATTGAACCCATGTATGGAAGCAATATCAATATCTTGAAAGACAGTTATTGGAATTGAAATAACCCCAATGGATCAAGTGGTTGTGTTGCGGATCACACTTTCAGTTCTTTTGGAAAATTATTTTAATCTCTTGTACTCCCAGCTGAGCCCAAATCCATCTGAAGGTTTTTCTGTCCTTTATTTTTTTACCTCAGGGTAAGTGGGTTAGAACCAATATTGAAAATTTATTTCCTGATTTGAATATGCTCCAACTATTTTGTCAAATTATATTTCATTTCAACTGATGTAATGTAAAGCAGACCCCAACTTTTTCAGACCTTGGTACTTGCGGCAAATTAAAGATTAAAGTTTAAAATGTTCCAAGGTAATAAGGATTACGTAAAGATAGTCACACTTCAGCAGATGAACCTGGTGAGAAGACTGCATCACCATTAGACTGAGTTCTCACTAGAAGAGAAGGAAAAAACCTCCAGTCAAATTAAACTGGTGCTGCATAAGCAGAGTTGAGTCCAATACAGTGGTACCTCGGGTTAAGTACGCTTCAGGTTAAAAACTCCGCTAAGAACAGAAATCATGCTTTGGCGGCGCAGCAGCAGCAGGAGGTCCCATTAGCTAAAGTGGCGCTTCAGGTTAAGTACGCTTCAGGTTAAGAACGGACCTCCGGAACAAATTAAGTACTTAACCCGAGGTACCACTGTACAGGTGAAACTCGAAAAATTAGAATATCATGGAAAAGTCCATTTATGTAAGCAACTGTTTTCATTAGCTACTGGAGTTTAATATTTGAGATAGACTCATGACATGCAAAGCGAGATATGTCAAGCCTTTGTTTGTTATAATTGTGATGATTATGGCGTGCAGCTGATGAGCACCCCAAAGTTGAAATTGTTAATTTGGGGTTCTCATCAGCTGTACGCCATAATAATCACAATTATAACAAATAAAGGCTTGACATATCTCGCTTGGCATGTCATGAGTCTATCTCGTATATTAGTTTCACCTTTTAAGTTGAATTACTGAAAGAAATGACCCTTTCCACGATATTCTAATTTTTCGAGTTTCACCTGTATGTTTTGGAGGCATTAACTGAACAAAATAGGTTTTTTAAATCACCTTGATTTGGTTGGCTACACTAATTATTCTTCCCTGGGTTTTCATTTTAAGAACACCATATGATTCAATATTGCATTTCCGAAATTTATGAGCACTTACAATTAGATTTATCAGTGTTATATCCACTGCAAAGAAATCCTCTGAGGGTAACAACATCATCTCTCTAAATAATTAGAGCCTCTTAGATGGAGAAAGGAGTTCTGCCTTAGCATAGTATATTTAAATAAATACTGGAGAGTCCAGCAATTGTTTATGATTTATGCATGATACAATTTACCATTGGGCTAGCTGCTGTAAGGCACCGTGCGATAAATCTGAAAAGTAATTACAGAATAACTAGTAGAAAGCCTACTGATAACAGAGCTGTGGAGCACTTTATCCATTATTTACCCACAAACCATGGCTCTCTTCTGAGGTCCTTACAAAGAAGAGGATGATAGGGTATTGTCAAAACGCAGTAATAACCCATCAATAAAAGGAAATCTTGTCCCAATTCTTTTACACAATGGAGAAGAGCATGGAAACCATGTGTTCCATCCATTGAAGGCAACGGCAAGGGTTCCATTGATTTTAGGAATCAGATAATGTTAAGTCAGCATGAAGTGAAATAGCCCTAACAAGTACATGTGGCAATTACCTGTACCTTCAAGGTTCATTCAGAACAATGGGAGTTTTCCCACTGAGTTCTGTCAGTTGTGGAGCCCTTTAAATTTTCCATTTCTTTTCAAAGGGGTATTCCCAATTAAAGGTGAATGTGTTCCTCTGCTCACAATTTCACTATCCACACAATACAGTACCTTTATTGGCATAGATAAAGCAATAAGCATAAAACCGTCTGTGTATATTAGAATTCTAGAACATACAATATAAAAGAAGGAAAAGGGAATCGTCAGCACCCGCTATTGTATAGACCAGAGCTCCCTAGATTTAACTTCAAAAATCCTGCTCAGAAATTGTGCCATAACTCTAGTCACTTCCGGAGAATCGTCCCTCAGCAAGAACTGGGCTACGAGTAGTTTATTAGAGGGGACCCTGAGCCATATAGAGGACATCAAAGGATCTTCACGAAAGGTGTTGAAAAGAGGGCAGTCCAAAATCATATGGTCTATAGAGTCAGGTACATTCTGACCACAAATGCAAAGTCTGTTCTGGAAAGGGATACCTCTAAACCTTCCAGATAGCACAGCGGACGGAAAGGCATTCAAGCGCGCCAACGTAAATACTCTACGGTGTAATGGGGTGACCAGATCATAAAGGTAATTAGGCATCGTTCCATGGTGGGGTTGCAGCCCCAGATAGCACTATCCACACAAATATCATGATTGTTTGCTCTGAATGACTATGCTATCAGGGAAATTCATTAGGGCTGCAAAATATAACCAATTAATTAAATGAAAAATGTTTAATTAATCCGGCGGCATGATTGTAAAATGGGGTGGTTGTTGTTTTGATAGGAATGCTTCTAAAATCTTCCTGTGACACAGTCTCAGAGCTTCTTCTAAAATGATGGCTCCTGGCTGACTTCTTTAAAGCTCTCACCCCTCATATTAACAGGAATACAGTAGTAGCTTGGGCAGATTGGGGGAACTGGCAGAGACTGATCAGGAATGAGACTTTGGGGTCACAGACGATATAAACCCCATATGTGACTGCTATGAATGAAGCAGTGGCTACCAACTGGGTGACTTTAAAAGGGGAATAGACACATTCTTGGAAGATAAAGTTGCTAGTATCTACTTGCACTGGAGTTCTTTCAAACTGCTAGGTTGGCAGGAGCAGGGACAGAGCAACGGGAGCTCACTCCGTCACGGGGATTCGAACCGCTGACCTTCTGATGGGCAAGCCCAAGAGGCTCAGTGGTTTAGACCACAGCTCCACCTGTGTGCCAAATAAACAAGCACACAATCACTGATAGGTCCACCCATCATTGTGAGACTGAAAGCAATGAAGATGATGCCTCCCCAGCTGTTGCCATTGGCTGTGGGTTTCTTGTGATGTCACAAAAGCACTTGGCAACTGAGTGGCTATAAAGGCAGGCCAAGGGGAAAGCCCTTTTTTATTTCCAGCAGGACACACCTGGCAATGGATGTGACATTCAGCACTGCCCAGGTTTCTTCCACTTGTAGGAGGCAAACAGGTGAATGGAAGGAGGCAATCCTCTGGCAGTGGGATGCTATGGAGCGATAATAAGGTAAGTTTGCTTGCTTCAAGGCTGCTGGTATCTGTGATTAGAAGCTGGCGGACCTCTCATGATGGACCTAACAGTAGCTTCTGGCACAATGGGACACCGTGATGGAAACCAGAGCACATGGAAATGCCATTTACCTTCCTGTCTCAGTGGTACCAATTTATCTACTTGCGCTGGGGTGCCTGCACTGGGGATGAGCTAATAGGAATTGTTGGGGGATGGGATGAAAGAGGTCTACCTTGCCCAGTGCAGGTGAGCATTATTGGTTGTGGGCCATATTGAGGTACCAGGACCCCAGCTTTTGCCCAACCATGACATAGGGCTTGAAAAGAACAAATATACGGGTATTGGCACCAATGTCAAAGGTTTATGCTGTCTGACAAGCTGCTAAGAGAGGATGGAAATGGAAAAAAATACACTATGGATTACATTTCTATGTCTACCCCAGTAGATCTTCCAAACTCATCAATATCAGGTTAAAGAATGACACCTGTATCAGTAGTGAGATTGCGGGTCTCTTTGGAACATAAACACACACTTTGTGTCGAAGACACAACTGTATTCACAGAACCTCCAACTGTCTCTATTTTCCAGGGATGTCCCTGATTTAGAGAAGCAGTCCCAGTTTCTGATTTGATCCTGGAATGTCCTGGACGTTCCTATTTTCATTGGAGAAATGTTGGAGGGTATGGAGTTATCCAACCCCCCGAGCCCTCTCAAGGCAATCCTGTATTGGGAAGGTTTTTTTTTCATGTTAAATATTTTATTACGTTTCTAGATATGTTGGAAGCTGTCCAGAGTGCTCAGGCAACCCAATAAGGTTATTGGGTTGCTGTTTTTATTTTGATTATATATTTTGTTGTTTTGTGTTCTGGTTTTGCCCTGAGACCTCCAGGTATAGGGCGGAATATAAATTCAATAATAAACAAACAAACAAACAAGATGTGAGGTATAAATAGTATAATTAGCATTATGGAATAGGACGTCCCTATTTTCATTGAAGAAATGTTGAAGGGTATGCATTCAGCTAATAAAAAAACAACAACCCAGAGAGCTCCCTATAGCAGCCAAGTTCAAAAGAACAAATGCAGGTAAACAATCCTCATGTCTCCTGAGTACTGCAATTCCCCAATATGATTAATTGGCCAAAACAGCAGCGGAAATGAATAAATCAGCGGACTGGAATAATGTGCACTAAATGGCCACAAAGGCAGAAGTGCTTTGCCATACATACATATATACTGTACAATGAACTTACGAAACATACCAGCTTTACATAACAAGGCCCGGTGGAATTGAGAATGGCTCCATAGTTCCACGACCTTAATTGTTATGAATAGGAACACATTTTCTGCATCACTCTCTCTATATTTAGTGCTATTACATAAATCACCAGAAATTCAAAACTAAAGCAATTGGTGATGGCAATGGCAGTTGAGTAGAGAGACTGCTACAGTGAAAATAGGGGAAGGGGGAATACCAATTGCATGACCCTTAACTCTAACATTTGGGGGGGAGGGTTGGTATATTTATGATCTGCACTTTTATGAAGACATCTTATAATATAAAATACAATAACATCAATCAATATCTATAAAACCTAGTGAAAATATCAATAAAACAGCAGTAGGTACTGGCTGGTTAAAAAGCGGGGGAAATCACATTGTCTAAAAAGTACAGTTTTTATGAGATGTCTAAAGGAAGGCAAGGGGACATAGGTGGCGCGGTGGGTTAAACCACAGAGCCTAGGGCTTGCTGATCAGAAGGTCAGCGGTTCGAATCCCCGCGATGGAGTGAATCCCCAGCTCCTGCCCACCTAGCAGTTTGAAAGCACGTCAAAGTGCAAGTAGATAAATAGGTACCGCTCCGGAGGGAACCTTAGTCTTAGTCATTCTTAGTCATGCTTAGTCATGCTGGCCACATGACCTGGAAGCTGTACGCCGGCTCCCTCAGCCAGTAATGCGAGATGAGCACCGCAACCCCAGAGTCGGACACGACTGGATCTAATGGTCAGGGGTACCTCCTTAAGGACGGCAGAGCCATTTCCTACTGAATCTCTACAGGTAGCAAGTTCCACAAGGCAGGACCTGCCATGCTAATGGCCTTGTCCCTAGTGAAGACAATCTGCATATTAGGGAATCCTGATGTACCTCAGCAAATGTGATTAAATGGGTTAGTTCATATCTGCATGAGGCTGCTTCATGAACTCCATTCTTCACTGGGACAGGAAGTGAGCTCATGAGCTTGCCAGGAAATCACGGAGATGCTGTACTCATTCAACCTCTTTTTTATTACCTCCTTTAAACACTGTATTTCCTCCAAGGAGCTCCAAGGAGCCCTGTCTTACACCCCTCCATTTTATTCTCACAACAAACCAGTGATTGTGAGGTGGCAACTGGCCCAAGGTCAACCAAGGGGTTTCATGTCTGAGCGGGAATTTGAACGCTGGCCTCTGTCGTCATAGCCTGACATTGTGACTAATGCACCATGCAGTTGAAATGGGTGGAATTGTATCAGCCTATAAATACAACCACTGCTGCCTGATTGTGCCTGTTGCAGGCGCTGCACGTACGGGCAAGTGGTGAGAAGGCACTGAATGCTTGGTGATATCTGAAAGGTGCACACTAGGCCGTTATTGCCCAGTGCATTTTGAATTAAACCTCTTTCTCTTGTGGGTGCCGTCGATTCTAAAAGTAAAAAGAAATTCTTATCACAAAGTGATTGATTTTCTTCTTTCAAGGAAATACCCCAACATAGACTCCCATGAGAAAGACTTTTAACGTGAAACACACGGAGCAATAAGTTGCCTTCTGTGCACCTTTGAGATGTTCTTCCTTCGTATTCTAGCTTCCGCACGAGTACCAACATGCAGAAGATTTTTTTCAGTGGCACTAACAAGAGGGCAAAGTGGTCATCAACTTTGAACTCGTCCTCTGTTTTGGAGAGCTTATGCCATTCTGAAAATTCCTACCATTGACTGAGGGCACTCTACGTGAAACTATGCTGTGAGTGGGAAGAGGCTACACAGTAAGTACCGTATCTCTTCTGTCTGAAAAGAGCCCTTGTGAAGGTAGTTCCATGAGTAGTAGGGAACATGGGGCCATGCTGCTACCTGCCAGACATCCACACACTGAGCTTTGTCTGAAGCAGGAAAGTCTAACAGCATAGAACCCTATACTTTTAGACTTCCAAACAATCTGGAACTCTGCATGACCAGAGTTCTGGAGTACATGGAAGCCTATGTATGTAGAGCACTATGCAGAAAGGCTTCTCTTCCAATGTCTAGACTCAACGTGTGGGGCTGAGCATGTCATGCAGTCTCTCTTCCTCATCGTCTTACAAAGCCCTCCTCATGAGTATAACACATCAAGGGACTGGTTACAGGTAGGTAGCCGTGTTGGTCTGTCATAGTCAAAGCAAAATAAAAAGAGCCTGCAATAAACCCAGATGCCAACTTTGCTGCCACATACACCTGGACAACACCATTACTGGCCCCAACAACATCAAACATACCATCTCAGGACTATTTAATTGCTCATCGTCTAACATTGTGTATGCCATCAAATGCCAACAGTGCCCTTCAGCTCTCTATATTGGAAAAACAGGCCAAACCCTACGCCAAAGAATAAATGGACATAAATCTGACATCAGGAATCACAAGACAGAGAAACCAGTAGGAGAACACGTCAATCTCCCAGGACACTCTATACAAGATCTCAAAGTAGCTGCCTTATTGCAAAGGAATTTCAGAAATAGCCTGGAAAGAGAAGTTGCTGAATTGCAACTCATTACCAAGCTTAAAACCATGGAGAGACCTGGTCTGAACAAAGACATTGGATTCTTATCTCATTATACATGACAAAGCTATTTTTAACCTTCTCATCCCTTGCTTTTTCCTGTAAGACTAATTGCAGTCGTTAACAGTCGTCAACAGGTTTACCACAGCTATCAGCCTATCACCCATTCCCACCACCCTTCTGAGTAAAACCCTCCCACCCTCTCACTATATATAAGGGTCTGGTGACTTCTGTTTCAGTGTATCTGAAGAAGTGTGCATGCACACAAAAGCTCATACCAAGAACAAACTTAGTTGGTGTCAGGGGCTTGCCCGGTTCCGAGGCAGTGTCGGAGGACACAGCTGGCCAAGGCAGGGCACAGCTAACACCCGATGAGGTGCTGAGGGTGTGGGACGAGGAACAGGCACCGCCTCTGTTAACACCAGAAGCGGTAATGAGGCAATGGGAGGAGGATACAACCGGGGCTCCAGTGCAGCCAATGGGCGGGGATCAGGAAATGGAGACCAGGGAGGAGGTGAGGTTTGAAGAGCCTGCCAGAGCATCGGAAGCAACCAGCATGGAGGATGAAAGTGAAAGGGAAGAGGGAAGCGCCACCCTTCTCAGGTCCAGGGCGCGGAATCGGAAAGAGGGTAGGTGGCGCCTAGGTTTTCCGAAGCTTTTATGTTGGGGGTGGAGCCGAAAACCGGTAATTCGGGGATCTGACACAGAAGGGTCGGATGACGAACTGTAACACCTGTCATGCTTGATGCTGTAAATAAAGCTATTAGTTTAGTAGACGGTGTCTGCGGGTGCTTACTCTTGAGGAGGACGCACATCCCTCTCACAGCTGGTCTCTAAGGTGCTACTGGTAGGAATTTTTTTTTTATTTTTTATTTTTTTGCTTTGACATCAAGGGAATGAAATTGTTCCTGGAATCTTGGGACACTTCCAAAACAACCACAAATGTGGCACAAGGGACTTACTTGAAGTGAGAAGTGTATCTATGCATGGAAGACCTTGCAAGCCCTCAAACGCTTCCCTAGCTTGAAGTCTGTATTATTTGATTTACCGTTATAGCCTATAAATGTTCTTTCTATTTCAAGGATGTTTCTAAGGTCTCCTTTTTTATTAACTCAAGAAACAGGCCCATCTGTTATTATTGAAGCCGTGTAAGAGATGGAGTAAAGGTTAGCTTAGTATTTTCTTATGAGAATACGTGGGAAGTGATGCCCAGTTTTAAAAGTGACTCCTTAGTAATTATTTCTACTTTTAATTCAGCCAGATTTTTTTTTGCAGTATTTATATTGTTATTTAATGAAATCATTAGCTAAAAGTTGTTTAATTTAAATAATAAGGTGCCTTGAAAAGCTGGGGAAGAGCCAAAGCAATTTCCATAAAACAATCATTCCATTTAACCGCTCATGTTTATTCAAAATTATAGGCCATTACTGTTACAATGCTGGAAAATTTAATCATTTAAAGAAGGTTTATATATATCAAGGGAAATGCAAAATTGGATTGCATCAAAGTAAAACAAGGTTTTCACAGGTCTCTCTGTAAATAAATGACTGTCAACTAGCTAAAAAACTCCAGCTGGTTACTTTTTTTTGAGGCTGATGACATGTCGGCATTCAGAATTTGAAAGCTGATGAGATTTCATATGAAAAATTACCTGCAGTGGCTCAGAGCTGAATTAGCTGAACTGCACACCTCTCACACTATGCTGCATAACAAAAAAGCAATCATATCCCAAATCAGCTCTACTCAGCACAAGGACAAGTGGAACTTCCATTTCCTTCAAACTATTTCCCACGCAGAAAATATATATCTTATCTATATGTTTGAAGAGCTAGCTAATCTAGTAATCATTTTCAGCCAGAGCACTCATGTCTGGCTTTCAGATGCTGGTGTTGTTCAATGCAAGACAGAGTTTCAATATATTGTTCTTCTGAATTCATTTTAAAAAAGCAGTGCTGAAATAAACAATTCCCCCCCCCCCCATTCCTAACCAACATTTCTAACCACTTTAGAATATCTGTATTTGTTTTCAGGCTTCTGCAGAACTTGATCTTCCACCTCTTATATATTTTGAATAATTTCCAGTTCCTTGAAAATGTTAATACAAGACCTGGATGTTTGAAAGCACCCCGCTCCAGCCACCAGATTATTTAGTTGGTGGTCTAACACTTTAAAAAAAAAAAGTTGTTTGGTAAAAAAAAAATGTTTGTCTCATCCCCCCTCCCCATAACTGAGCATGTGCTCCAAGTGCACCAATTCATATAAAATATGACATCAGCTTCACACTTTGCAATAGTTCACAGATGAAATAGGGGTAATTTATTAGAGATTACTACCCACACACTTCTGCTGTACTTTTCTGCTTGTGTGGTGGCACCTCGGAAAAACCACGTCTTACTGTTTGTAGCAGAGTTTTCCCCGGGGGCAGAGGACAAGAACAGGAGCCATACTCAAATTCACAGTCAAGAGCTTCTTTATTGCTTGACTGGTTGCACAAGCATTTCTGTTACTTTTATATACCAGCTATTTACATTCCTTCTCTATCTCTCCACATAGCTGTCAACTTTCGGATTTGAAAATAAGGGATCAGCACATAGCTGTCAACCTTTCCCTTTTCCTGCGAGGAATCCTATTCGGAATAAGGGAATTTCCCACACAAAAGGGAAAATGTTGACAGCTATGCAAAGTAAGCCTGTCTACGGTGACGTGAGGAGGGGAAGCAGAGCAAGCTCGGGAACCCTTCTCAAACAGGCAGACGGTTCAGGGATGCCGCGAGGGCGGTGCAATGGCACCAAGTAGCCTCGCCATCCTGCGCGTAGACGGCAGGCAGGCTGTCTGTCTGGTTGGGCGTGAGGGTCTGGCTGCACAAGGCATGCAAGCTCCGCCCCCAGTCGGTCTCAGACTCCTTATTGGCAGCCGAGCAACGCAGCTGAGGAGCCTCCCTGGCCGGCAGGGAGGGAGAGGAGCTGCTTCCTTTGAAATCTGGGAAATTTAAGGGATATCAACAATCTGGGATAGCAGCGGGAAACGGCATTGGAATAAGGGAGTTTCCCGCCAAAAAAGGGAGGGTTGACAGCTATGTCTCTCCAGCACGGTATACTCTCAGTCCAGTAATTAACAATCCTGACACAGCAAAACTCACAGTATCAGCAGCACCCATTGTCTTATTTCCAACCTTGTGGTCAGCGTGCATGCTGACAGTGTGTGTGTGTGTGTGTGTGTGTGTGTGTGTGTGTGCTTTCTTTATGTGGAAATTGCAGCCTGCAACTTCCTCCCTTTATTTGCACCTCCAGCTGACACCAATCAAGCCTAGAGTGCCACTCCTACACACACACAAAAATTTCTGGAACCCTCTTTAAAGCTTCCAGGAACTTCTGTTTCTTAAATAATGTTTTCCTAACACAATTGTTCATTTGTGAAATGCTATTCTTACCATAGCTGTCAACCCTCCCTTTTTTTGCGGGAAACTCCCTTATTCCAATGCCGTTTCCTGCTGCTATCCCGGCTTGTTGATATCCCTTAAATTTCCCGGATTTCAAAGGAAGCAGCTCCTCTCCCTCCCTGCCGGCCAGGGAGGCTCCTCAGCTGCATTGCTCGGCTACCAATAAGGAGTCTGAGACTGACTGGGGGAGGAGCTTGCATGCCTTGTGCAGCCAGACCCTCACGCCCAACCAGACAGATAGCCTGCCTGCCGTCTATGCACTCGCTCTTTCGCTCACCCGTTTGCGCGCAGCCTCTGGAGCACAGGGTGTCGCTGCATCCCTTATTTTCAAATCCGAAAGTTGACAGCTATGATTCTTACCCCAAATATCTCTGGATACCTTGACTGGGAAAGAGACATGAACAGAGATGCGATATTGAGATGCCTTTGTGCACCTGCCTTTGTCTGCTGATGTTGTGATGCAGCTGTTGTCCTTACAGCCATCACGCATGAGACTTATGAATAAGGACAAGATCGTGGCCATTGGTCATTCTGTTTGACAGATGGGCTGAAAACATTGCTTGTAAAGCTTGTAAAATAATAAAAACGGACATAGATGAGTTCTGGACCACTTGAGTTAGCAAAGTCTGACAACTAAGTTTTCATTAATAGTTTAGCACCAATAGGAAGCATCATCCATCACAACAGAATAATTTATTCATATAGCTTTCACAAAGAAGGACAGCAAACATCAACTAATATCAAAGTGAATCAAGTGGGATCACATCATGAAGTAGGGCAACTCTTCCATTATAGAACAAAAAGGAAGACTCACCATTCAATATACATCAAAGCAATTTCCTAAAATACTTGACACGTTTAAAAGGGAACCTTATTTAAACATTTATGACCTCCCTATAACAATTATCTCTTGTGATAAATCAACAGAGTGTCCTGAGCACATATTGATTACAAGATCCTTGAGTCTGCTACTCATAGTTTTAACCACTACATCGTAGTTTGGATTATTGATAATACATCCAGGTTTTTGATAAGAATCATGTTACATATAGATTTACTGTCATTCCGTCTGAATAAAATTAAAGGCCCTACTTGCCTGTCCAATACATTTAATGCTTGTGCTTAGAACCACCATTCTTCATGAAGTTAAATACTTTGACAAGAATGCAAACACCTGGAGCCAAAGGCTAAGTCAGGATAACTTAGTGAAAGTTAACAGAAATATGATACCTTACTTTAATCTGTCTCAACTGCATATCAAGCTGGAGGAAAGAAACACACCAGTGGTCTCTGTTTATGTTGTCATAAAGTCTAATCTTACTTCTACCAGGGAATTATGCCATTTATTTTATCTGTTACTCGTTTTATTTACTATGTTTATATAGGTCGGCTAACAGCATGCATTTGCTGTGTGGTTCACATGAATTAAAAGAACAAAATACAAATATAAGGACAACAAAATCAGCAAGTAAACAACAACGTAAAAACGTTTTACTCCACAGAGAATGAGATATACCCACTCACAAAAAACCCCCCAGGTGAGGCGACTGTCTTAAGCAGCACGATCCACAGGGGCAGCCGATCCTGATGTAGATCTTTATTTCCCCCTTATTCTTGATGTAGATCTTCACCCAGCTATTCTTCCTTGCTGGAGAGGGGAGCACTATTTTGTGGTTAATATTGGGTGGCAAAATCCCTTGGGCTGACCCTGACTGTGGCAGTGGCACCCTTCTCCTGTCTGTGTCCCATGCTGCATGGTCACCTGGACCAGACTCCACCTTGACATTGCTCCTGCACCAGCAGAAACACAGAGAAGGAGTCGGGCCCTCACAACCATGTGGTGTGGTTGTGAGGTTGTGAAGTGGAACTTCCACTTATTAGAAGAGATGGGTGGCTGTACAAAAGCCTGTCTCCTTGCTTGCCCCAGGAAAAGGAAGGCAAGAACCCATATGCCGGGAGAGGGGAGACCATGAACTTGCAGTCTTCCTTCTCTCCATAGTGGCTGTGGGGACATGAACTTGAGGAACAGCAGAATAGACTTTTGATTTGTAGATCCAGCACTGCAATGTGCTTAAAAGGTAAAAGCAAAGATGTTCAACTGTCACCAAAAAGCAACTATGCTGGTGGCAGTCATAGCCCAACAGCCTCTGTAAGGCTGCTCTAGGAACAGGAACCAAAACTTGTTCCACAAATACTATAATGTCAGGGACTGGGCAGAGGAGGAATGGTAGAGAACGCCTCTGCATCCTGCCCCTTCCAGGGACAAGGAAGAGGAAGACAGTATAGATTTACAACAGGGGTTTGAGGGAGGTCGCAGCTCAGAGACAGATTAGGGGGAACGTTGGGAAATCATGGGAGAGCCAGAACAACACCCGGCTGACACGTTGTCATTAGAAAGCATCCCAGACCCTCCATCTCCCAGAACCCAGCGAGCCTTAAAAGTAGGAGAGCAAAGAGCTCAAAGACAGACAGCACATAGCAGCACCCGTGGAGGAGGTGATGATGATGACAAATGAGGAAGTGGGAGAGACGGAGGGGTGGAGATCCACTCGGGACAACACCATTATCCAAGAGGCTGGGTTCTATAGCCCCTCTCTGTAAATATTGAAATAAAAAAGGACAGTAAGAAACTTTCCCTTGTCTTTATACTTTCCTGGGCAACCAGCTGGGAGCCGCTGACAGCATCCTGACATATAAAAACAATTGCAAAATTCAAGGGATTCCTTAAATTCCTCTATTTTTTCAAAGTACACATTTGGCCTGTAGTGCTGTATTCCAGAAAAAGTAGGCAGGCCAGGGTTGTTTGTCTGTGAGTGGCCCTGAACTCTTTCTTTTCTTCCAAATAATCAGTTGTAAAGTGGTCACATGCCATGCTGATGTTTTCTTTTTAGCACTAATACAGCAATGCAGACAGGAGTTAGTTCCCTCAGTACCGGGCAAGGAGATGAGTGCATCTGCTCAAACTTGGACTCCTACATTTGATTCCTAAACTCTGCTGTTATAACACAGCACAGAATTTTCCTCCATTTACTAGGAGTCTGGGATATCTCAAGGCAAGCACAACAAGGTCACTTGATAAAGTTCAGCATTACAGCTCAGCATCAATTTCAAGGTATTATCCATCGTTGTGGTCTGATATCTTTGAATCCACTAATGTCGCGACCCGACTAGACACTGATAGACCGGGGTCCGCCAGGGTCGCGCCATGCGGGCGCCAGGAAGGGGAACCATGCAGCGGGCCAGAGAAGGGGGCGACTGCGGAGCCAGGCGCGCAGGGGTTAAACCGAGCGCAGCAAGGCCCGACCTCGCCCAGGCATGCCCCGCGGGGTAAACAACCCCAGAATGGGCGATAACGACCGCTAACGAGCCATCAGCAGCGGGCGTGGTGGAACCGGCAGCATCGCAATAACAATGCAAAAAGCACCCATGAATGGTGCAGGTAGACCAGAGCAGTTAACTCTTTTGTCCAAGCCACCCCGGGTGGGGAAGAGGATTACCCCCGGACCTTTAGGGCAGAAGGGAGGGGGGAATTGGGAGTCACCCAGCAAGGTGTACATAAGGGGGATTCTGAGGTGGCCTCCTCAGAATCCTCACGGACTTTTCACGTTTCTCTGTGTGCTGTACAATAAACTTCAAGACAACTTCCGCTGACTTCTCGGAGTGGCGTGCATTCTTGACAGCTAGCTACAGTCACCATTGGGGACACGACATAGTGAGGATTCTCCAAAACTTCAACGTCCGTATCGTGTTGGGATCGCTTACCGGCAGCTACCGAGATGGCGACCCCATGGCGCGGAGCGGCACGTTTTCAGACCCCCGTTACCTCGAGCACCCTACTCGAGCGGCCGGCGGATCTGTTCACCTCGAATCAACGGAGCCTTTCCTCGGCCGAACCAGACAGCGGGAGCCTGGGCGAGCTACGGCGACTCCAGGAGCAGCTGAACCGCCTCATCTGGGAGCGGCTGCGGGTTGGCGAGGAGTCGGGCCGGTTGTTGGACCAGGCCTGTGGGGGCGCGGTGCCCCGGACAAGTCGTAGCGGCGGCGGGAGCCAAGGCCATGCGGGATCGGGGGTCTGCAGTCGGCAGACCCCAGGGGAGGGCTCATGTCAGGAGCCCAGAGTGACTCAGCGGCTGACGTGGTTGGACGGGACGGCCCCAAGGGGGCAGGTGCTTCCCCTGCCAAGACGTCGCAGCAGCCGGCTGGAGGACGACGCAGTGGCGGGCAGTTCCACGGGTGACAGCAGCGAGGACGAGCGCGCGGCAGCGACCCCGGAGGCCCGCGGGAGGCACGTCCGCCGGAGGGCGACGGCGCGGCGCAGGCCGCCCCCGGAGCTGAGGGCCACTTACGAGGGGGACCCGGCGGAACTCTCCACCTTCATCTTCCACGCAAGGAACCACGCCAGAAGGTACGGGGGAGGCGACTGCGACCCAGAGGACTTGGTAGCGGCGGTCATCTCCTCCCTGCAGGGGAAGGCCGGCCAGTGGGCCATGCTCCTGGTCGACCGCAGGGACCCGGCTCTAGCCACCCTGGAGGACTTCTTGGCGGCCCTACGAGAGCGCTTCCAAGACCCGCAGGCGGAGGAGAAGGCGAAGCGACGGGTCCAGAAGGCCAGGCAAGGGGGTCTCCCAGTACAGGACTATGTAGACATGTTCAGGGGGGAGGCCGCCCGAATCTCCTCTTGGAACGAGGAGGTCCTCGTCCACTATTTCAAGGAGGGCCTCCATCCTGAGCTCCGCAAGTGGGCCGTAGTGAAGGGGACCCCTCGGGAGCTGTCGACGCTGGACGGCTGGTGCCGCACGGTGGCTCAGTTGGAAGCAGACCTGGGGATGCTGGAGTTAGAACCCAGGGCGGGCAAGGACCGAAGGCCCGCGGAGAACTCAGGGACCCCCCGTCCCGCCAATGGCGCGGGGGTCCCCCGGCCCAAGCGCACCCCTGACCCGGAACGGGAGAGGAGACGCCGGGAGGGACTCTGCATGAGGTGCGGAGGGGCAGGACACTATGCGGTGGCGTGCCCCAAGCGACCCCCGGGAGAGGTTCGGACCCCGGCAGGGTCCCAAGCGACGTCGGGAACCAGTAGGACACCCAAGACCGGGAGCCGGGCGGCTGTCGCGTCGGAGCCAAGGGGAAAGCGCCAGTCCGACTCCGAGGGCTCGGAGTCGGGAAACGACCTGGACCTGCAGTGAAGGACGCCCGGCTGCAGGTCCCGCCAGGGTCAACGGACCCCAAGAAACGGGCGGGAAGACCACCCAACCTGGTCCGGGTGAGGCTGGAAAACCCGGACGGCGGCAAGCAATGGACGGGCGATGCGCTGCTGGACTCGGGCTGCGACCACAGTATGCTGCACCCCGAAGTGGCCAAGGAACTGGACTTGCCCACCCAGGTTCGGAGCACCCCCTTAGTTTTCGTCCAGATGGACGGCAGTCCCATAAAGGGGGGTCCGTTCGGGGTGGAAGTGGGGCCGGTCTCCTTGTGGGTGGGGGACCACCGGGAGTCCAGGATGCTAGTTAGGGTCCCCACGGATGGGTACCAGGTAGTGCTGGGGTTGGACTGGCTGATGGAACATAACCCCATAGTAGACTGGCGCTCAGGGCGCCTGACGTTCGACCTGGATAGGTGTGGGCAGCACAGGGTCGAATCGGACCCCCAGTGCCCCGGGAAGGGGGAGGCCAAAGGGGTCCACGGGGACGAGGGCAAGCTGGATGTGGTGGCGCCGGAGATACCCCCGGAGTACCGGGATCTGGCGGCAGTGTTCGGGGAAACCGAGGCAGACGAGCTGCCCCCCCACCGCCGCACAGATTGCGCCATCGACATCCCAGAGGATGCGGTCCTCCCCAAGGGACGCATCTACAAGATGTCCGGGGAGGAACTCCAGGACCTCAGGGAGTTCCTGGACAAGAATCTGGCCAGAGGGTTCATCCGCCCCGCCAAGAGCCCCATGGGGGCTCCGGTCATCTTCGTGGGCAAGAAGGATGGCACCCGGAGGTTGTGCCAGGACTACAGAGGGTTGAACGCCATAGCGGCAGGGAACGCGTACCCGCTTCCCCTCATCCCGGATCTGCTGGACCAGTTGGGTACCGGCACGATCTTCACGAAGCTAGACTTGAGGGAGGCATACTACCGGGTGCGGGTCCGGGAGGGGGACGAATGGAAGACGGCTTTTAACTGCCAGTTTGGACAGTTCGAGTTCCTGGTAATGCCGTTCGGTTTGAGCGGGGCCCCGGGGGTGTTCATGAGCCTCATCAACGAGGTACTCCACGACCTCCTGTACAAAGGGGTGGTGGTCTACCTGGACGATGTGCTGGTGTACAGTCAGGACCCCCAGGAACACGTCCGGTTGGTCCGGGAGGTCTTGCAGAGACTCCTGGACAACCACCTATACGTCAAGTTGCCCAAGTGCGAGTTCCACCGCCCCTCCTTAGATTACCTGGGGTATAGGATCTCGGCGGCGGGGGTGGCCATGGATCCCCAGAAGGTGGAGGCAGTCCTGGGGTGGGAGCGGCCGCGGACACGGCGCCAACTCCAGAGCTTGCTAGGGTTCGCAAATTTCTGCAGGGGCTTTTTGCCCAACTATTCGGCCTTGGTGACCCCCCTCACCGATCTCCTAGGCACCAAGGGGAAAGGAAAGGGGGCCAAGCGTCCCGGGGCGGCTCTGGATTGGGGGTCCCGGGCGGAGGAGGCTTTCCAGGGGCTCAAAGGGGCGTTCGCCGCCGAGCCTACGCTGATCCATGTGGATCCAGCCCGGCCCATGGTGGTACAGGTAGACGCTAGTGATGTGGCCATGGGAGCGGTACTCCTGCAGAGGGACGGGGAGGGCCGTCTCAGGCCCGGAGCGTACCTGTCCCGGAAGTTTGGGAAGGCGGAAAGGAATTGGTCTACCTGGGAGAAGGAGGCAGCGGCCATCCGCATGGCGCTTGAGGAGTGGAGGCACTGGCTGGAGGGGGCAAGGGAACCGTTTGAGGTCTGGACAGACCACCGCAACCTCGAGGCCCTCCGACAGCCACGGAAGCTGACTGCCAAGCACATGCGGTGGGCAGAGTTCTTCTCCCGGTACGATTTCCAGCTAAGCCACATCCCCGGGAAGGACAACTTCCTCGCGGACGCCCTGTCTCGCCTGCCCCAGTACGAGGCGGATGTCCGCACAGAGATGCGTCCACTATTTGAGGACAAACACCTAGCCCGAGCCGTCACCACCCGTAACCAGGCTAGGAGGAAAGAAGGACAGACAGGGGGTCAAGATGGGACACCCCCCCGGGAGCGCAGCCAGCCTTCTGCAGCGCTCCGCGACAGACTAGTGGCAGCGTATCCAACAGACGCGGAACTACAGAACCTGCGGGACTCCTTGACACTGGAAGGGGACATCTGGAGAAGGGGGAGCGCCGCGTACGTCCCGGAACCCCTCCGGAGGGCCGCCCTGGAGGCATGCCACGACGCCAAAGCGGCTGGGCACTTCGGCTTCGTCAAGACGTGGAAGCTGGTTCGGCGGAGCTTCTGGTGGCCCACGCTCCGCAAAGATGTCAAGGACTACGTTGCGGGCTGCCCCATCTGCCTCACCTGCAAGCCGGCAGTGGGCAAGCCGCAGGGCCTCCTACAGCCTCTGGAGGTCCCACCTCGACCTTGGTCGGTGATCTCCATGGACTTTATTACGGATCTGCCACCCAGCCGGGGCAAGACAGCAATATGGGTCGTGGTGGACCTGTTCTCCAAGCAAGCCCATTTCGTGCCCTGCGCCTCACTGCCTACCGCCACCCAGGTGGCAAAGCTGTTCATGGAGCACATCTTCCGGCTCCATGGGGTTCCAGACAAGGTCATTTCCGATCGCGGCTCCCAGTTTGTGTCCCGATTTTGGAAGGCGTTCCTGGGACTGCTGGGGATCGAACAGGGACTCAGCTCGGCCTACCACCCCCAGACTGACGGACAGACGGAACGTGTCAACCAGGTGCTGGAGCAGTACCTGCGGTGTTTTGGCTGCTACCAGCAGGACGACTGGTCACAGCTGCTTCCGTTGGCGGAGTTCGCTTACAATAACTCCGTACATAGCAGCACGGAGATGTCCCCCTTCGCCGTGGTCTACGGGACCGACCTGAGGCACCTGCCGGACTTGGGGGAGCCCACCGCCCGGGAGCCGGAGGAGCTCGGAAAGTGGAGAGAGAGGACGGCCAGGTGCTGGGAGTCCCTTCGGGAACAACTGCTGGAGGTCAAGGCGGCGCAGAAGAGGACGGCGGACCAGCGAAGAAGACCGGCGGGGGACATCAAAGCGGGGTGCCGGGTCTACCTGTCCACGCGGCACTTGAAGCTGGGCCTCCCCAGCAAGAAACTCGGGCCCCGGTACTTGGGCCCGTTTAAAGTGCTAGAGGTAATCAACGGAGTATCTGCGAAGCTGGAGCTCCCAAAGAACTTGCAACAGATACACCCGGTGTTCCACTTCAGCTTGCTGAAGAAGTCCCCGGAGGACGACGGTTGGCACCCCGTGGCGGCGCCACCCACCCCGTTGATCCTGGCGGGAGGGGAGCACCATGAGGTCAAGGACATTTTGGACTCCAGACTCTACAGAGGGCGTTTGCAGTACCTGGTGGAGTGGAAGGACTTTGCTATGGGGGACCGAGAATGGGTGTGGGCGTCGGACGTTTTGGCCCCACAGCTGGTCAAGAGATTCCACCAACAGTGGCCAAACCGGCCGGGGGGCCCCGGGACTCAGAACGCTCCCCAGGGGAGGGGGGAGTCAGTTTCGGGGGGGCAGGATGTCGCGACCCGACTAGACACTGATAGACCGGGGTCCGCCAGGGTCGCGCCATGCGGGCGCCAGGAAGGGGAACCATGCAGCGGGCCAGAGAAGGGGGCGACTGCGGAGCCAGGCGCGCAGGGGTTAAACCGAGCGCAGCAAGGCCCGACCTCGCCCAGGCATGCCCCGCGGGGTAAACAACCCCAGAATGGGCGATAACGACCGCTAACGAGCCATCAGCAGCGGGCGTGGTGGAACCGGCAGCATCGCAATAACAATGCAAAAAGCACCCATGAATGGTGCAGGTAGACCAGAGCAGTTAACTCTTTTGTCCAAGCCACCCCGGGTGGGGAAGAGGATTACCCCCGGACCTTTAGGGCAGAAGGGAGGGGGGAATTGGGAGTCACCCAGCAAGGTGTACATAAGGGGGATTCTGAGGTGGCCTCCTCAGAATCCTCACGGACTTTCCACGTTTCTCTGTGTGCTGTACAATAAACTTCAAGACAACTTCCGCTGACTTCTCGGAGTGGCGTGCATTCTTGACAGCTAGCTACAGTCACCATTGGGGACACGACAACTAATCAACATCAAAACTACTTTATGCAATTTATCAGGTGGCGCCGTGGGTTAAACCACAGATCCTAGGGCTTGCTGATCAGAAGGTCGGCGGTTCGAATCCCTGCGACGGGGTGAGCTCCCGTTGCTTGGTCCCAGCTCCTGCCCACCTAGCAGTTCGAAAGCACGTCAAAGTGCAAGTAGATAAATAGGAACCACTCTGGCGGGAAGGTAAACGGCGTTTCCGTGCACTGCTCTGGTTCGCCAGAAGCAGCTTAGTCATGCTGGCCACATGACCCGGAAGCTGTACGCCGGCTCTCGGCCAATAAAGCGAGATGAGCGCCGCAACCCCAGAGTCGGACACAACTGGACCTAATGGTCAGGGGTCCCTTTACCTTTACCCTTTATCAGGTGTGTTGTTACAGACCTGAATGCTATGAAACATTTCCTAGCAGAACCTGTTGTTTCAAAATATTGACAAGACAGGGGAAAACTTCGACCAACTGTAACTTGCATTTGTAACATGCTGGAAGCTGCAGGATTTGTTAATGTTTGGTGCTCCAATAAGTAACATATGTATAACATATTTGCAAAGTGTGTAATTAATTCCAGGAACATGCTGAGACTTTAAATGACACTGAAATGACATAGCTCTTTTGGTAATTTGAGTCAAGTCTTGGGGCCTTTTCACAAGGGAGGATTAACTCAGCTTCTCTCTCTCTCATCTGATTATTTGTGCAGAAAATAAAGTGTAGGAGAGGCACTGATAACACCCATTACACCGTAAGTGTCTTAGCACAACAGCTTAGCAAAAATAATGCACATTGCATGATCCAAGCCTGATATTTATTTATTTAGAACATTTGTACCTCACTCTTCAACCAAAAAGGCTCCCAGAGCAGCTTACATGAAATCAAAACAAGACATACTGTCAGGGACCTGACCTCGCACAAGGCACCTGAGACGGGGAAGGCGGGATGGAGGGAAGCGCAGCCTCTCCTGGGAAGCAGTTCAGAGTCCAGCGGGGGACAGTAAGAAGAGCCCCAGTGGTGATGAGCAGGAACTGCCAGGAAGTGCAGTGGAGCTGAGGGCTAGGGATGTTGGCAGAGCCTCAGCACCACCTGAGTGGTCTGAGAAGCAAAGCGGTCAGCTACTTCCGTCGCCCCAAATGCGTAGGGTGGGGGAAGCGTAAGGAAAGGAGGCGACGCTTTGGGATACCGAAACTCTTATGTTGGGGGAAGAGTAGGCGAAAGCCACTCCCGGATTCTGGAACCGACTCAAGCGGACATGAATCGTAACACTCTGATGTACATAGTCTGTAAATAAAGTTATTAGCCTTAAAGAAACGGAGGTTTCTGGCTCTTTACTCTCGAGGAGACAACCCCAAGCCCTTACACATACCAAATTTTTATAAATGTACAGTATGAACACTGACAACTGGGAAACACTGGTCTGTGAGTGCTCCAATTGGAGAACAGCCTTTACCAAAGGTGTCGTGAGCTTTGACAACGCTCAAACTCAGGACTAAAGGGAGAAACATACTAAGAGGAAGGCACGCTTGGCAAATCCACACCGTGATCAACTCCCACCCAAAACCTATGTCTCCACTGTATAAGGACGTGTGGATCCAGAATTGGCCTCCACAGTCACTTACGGACTCACTCTTAAGACCGTGTTCATGGAAGACAATCTTACTCAGCTACGAGTGATTGCCAAAGAAAAAGAAAGAATGCAGGATTCTTTTGCCCAATGTGGGGCTCAAACCCACAACTTTGAGATTAAGAGTCTCAGGCTCTACCAACTGAGCTATCACAAAACATTCCTCTTGGCCTCCAAATTCAAAACTGTTATGAAAAATTGTAGCTAGTTGTGTGTGTTGAGACGGGTAGTTATAAACCTGGCATTCATAAATATTATTATTTATAAAATTTGTATACCATCCTTCATCTGTAGATTTTAGGGTGGTTCATAACACAATCCTCAGTGGTTCCCAACTTTATATTTTGAGGATCCCTTTTTAACCTCAAAAAAAATCCACACACACTCACATGCCAATTGTTGCAATATTAGGTTCCATCAACTGAGAAAATACATAATGACAAACAATGATTATGAAATCAGTAAAGCCTTTAAACGCGTTTGCAAATGTGTCAAAAAACAAAGTACCATCACTAATCAATGACTCCAGTAATTCTTTTCAAAAGTTACCGGTATTCATATATTATTATTATTATTCATATATATTTACTTCCTCAATATAACTAGTGACCCAACCAATTAATCAGTTCAAACAGGTTTGAAACAGAATTTGATTTATCTATAATTATAAATTCATTCATCTGTTTCTCCAGTATACCCAGTTACCAAGAACCCAATTAAATTAAACCAAGTACTGTACCGTGGTACCTCGGGTTAAGTATTTAATTTGTTCCGGAGGTCCGTTCTTAACCTGAAACTGTTCTTAACCTGAAGCACCACTTTAGCTAATGGGACCTCCTGCTGCCGCCGCACCGCCAGAGCACGATTTCTGTTTTTAGCGGAGTTCTTAACCTGAAGCGTACTTAACCTGAAGCGTACTTAACCCGAGGTACCACTGTACTAATAAGTTTATTTATTTACAAGAGAACTCAAAATAATCCCCCAAAGCATTAAAATAAAAACTTTAATTATTATTAATATAACGTAGTCCTATGTACAGAATCAGGACTACCCATTCTATAGTTAAACAAAATCCCTAATCCCAGTAAGTAAAGCTATTTTTATATTAAATTAATTTGATTCTGTTGTACTTATATTTATTAGTTGTTGTTATTTTTTCCTTTTTGTAAGCCAGTGGGCATGAGCAGCAATTGCTATTTGGAGCAGTAGGCAGCCCCCAAAGTTCTGCCCCATAAGCAGGGGGGTGGGGAATCCAAGCTAGAAAAAAACTAGACCCCCCAATGAGTAGGTAACCCCCATCTACAGAATTTATTCCAGCGAAGCACCAGAAGTAATCCCCAATAATTCCAAAACTAAGGAACCCAAATGCAACCAGTAGTTAGGAGGCAGAAAGCCTGCCAATGGTCCACAGAGTAGAGCCTGGTAAAATTAAGAGAGAAGCACAGAGAAACTTGGCAAGGCACAATGGGAGCATGAGATTGTCACAGCCCTTTACAAAAGTGATCTTTGAAGCACCCTTAGCCTCCTTTAAGCATTGGTGTTTAAAGAGAGCAGCTGCTTCAAAGGCCACTTTTGTAAAGTCCCCTTTGAAGCAGCCACCCATTTTTGCATTCAACTTTGCTTTAAACATTGCTTATATGGTGAGGGCTGCTTTGAAGGGTGCTTTGCAGCTTTAAGACAGTCCCTGTGCTCCCAATGGGGGTGTGCTGGTCCCGTGGGTTACCCGAAAGGCGAGGTCCAAGTCCGGTCCATGGTCAGAGGTGCAACGTGAAGGCAGTCCGTAGTCACTGAAGCTGGGTGCAGGGCAGGGAGCCAGGCAAAGTCAGGAACAGGTAGGCAAGCAGGGAACCAGGGCGGGTCAGGAGCTCAGGCAGGAAAGCAGGACAGGTTTCAAGCAGGAACTGGTCAGCAACAATGTTGCTCCTGCAACTTGGGGCTGGGGCTGGCCGGCTTTTATCTGCCCTGAGGCAAAAGGCGGCCCCGATCCTCTGGTGACTCGCCTCTCCTGGCTGGGAGGCGAGCACTGCTCCTGCGGGAACTCAGTTCCCTTCGCCTCTCTGCCCTGAGCCTCTGCAGCTCAGGAGAGGCTGGAGGGTTACCAGACTCAGAGGCAACCTCAGCTTCCCCTGACAGGGCTGGGAGTGGAGCACCTGCAGGCAATGGGTCCTCCATCCCATCAGGAGCCAGAGCAGACTCAGCAGATGCCTGCACCTGAGGATCCAGCACAGGTGAGGACCCTTCCGACGCAGGCCCTAGCCCCGGCTCTGCTGGTTCTGGAGGCGGGGAATCCTGTGCAGGCTGGGATCCCTCAGGTTCAGCATCTGAGTCTGAATCCCAGGCCATCACAGGGGGTATGGAGACTGTCTTTAAGTGAGTGGGAAGGCAGTGGTGGTGGGTGTTGTGTCGTGGCCGAAGTAATCCAGATACACATCTTCATGAAACAGCTCTTTATTTTGGAAGAACAGGACTGAGGAGCTGGGTTTAGGGTGGCTGTATTTGTAGGAACAAGATTGAGCTAGAACGGATACATTTAAGCGGGAACCAATAACTCTCATACAATTCGGCGGGAACCAATCAGGCTAAGGATTGTAGTTGTCCCTTTTAAAACGACAAATGAGCAGAACTCCCACCAAGTTACAGAATGTTTGAACTAATACACAACAGTGGGAGGCTGGGATAACTTTTCCATAGACTCCTCAGAATAATTCTGTGGCTCCTTATGGGTCCAAAGGGCCCAGGTTGAGAACCGTGGTGCAAGATTATTAAAATACCTTATTCAACGGCTTCATATACTAGCATTGATTTTTAAGCAAGGGACTGGCCTCTTTTATATATTGACAGATATTCTTGAACAATTGCAATTTATGCAGGCACCATAATAAAAACATCATAAATTAGGGCATTGATATGATTTTCCAGATTGTTAAGCTTAATTAATTTACATTTGCAATCATTCCTTTGATGAAGAGCAACAGCTATGCTGGAATCACTTTTGGTTGATTTTATTCTGACATTGGAATAAATACTGTTTTCAGATTTTTCTAGGTTTCCCCCACGTTTGGCAAAGCTCTTCTTCCGATTACTCCAACCTGTGCCATGTTGTTCATATCAACACTGGCTATCACATAATGCTCAGTGGGGATAACATCCTACCGAATTAATAGCATGCTCACCTACAGCTGCCTTTTATGATATATTATCCAAGGTAGTTGCTTTGCATGTTAGGGATCCCTGGCCACAACGGCCCCTTCAGTCCTGATGTTATAAGCATATGTACAAAGCTACCCTTAAGCACACCGTGACAATCCATTATGGCATGATTTGGAGATAAGATTTCAGACCTGTACAGCATGCATTCTCTGAGCTGTATGTTCTATCGTACTGTACAGGATGGCTGATAAATAATAATACACCATTTTTGGTAGCCTTCCCATGCTCTGACGGATTAAGGCTTGAATCACAACTATGTTCACTGATTCAAATATAGAAGTACAGTAGTCTGCCACTATCTCTACCAGTCCTGAGAGATCTACATTGGCTCCCAATACATTTCCGAGCACAATTCAAAGTGTTGGTGCTGACCTTTAAAGCCCTAAACGGCCTCGGTCCTGTATACCTGAAGGAGCGTCTCCACCCCCATCGTTCAGCCCGGACACTGAGATCCAGCACCGAGGGCCTTCTGGCGGTTCCCTCACTGCGAGAAGCAAAGCTACAGGGAACCAGGCAGAGGGTCTTCTCGGTAGTGGCGCCCGCCCTGTGGAACGCCCTCCCATCAGATGTTAAAAGGATCAACAACTACATGACATTTAGAAAACACCTGAAGGCAGCCCTGTTTAGGGAAGTTTTTAATCTGTGATGTGTTAATGTATTTTAATGTTTGCTGGAAGCCGCCCAGAGTGGCTGGGGAGACCCAGCCAGATTGGGGGGGGGGGCTACAAATAATAAATTATTATTATTATTATCTCTGATAATAAACAGAATTCTGGTAAGATAGAATCATAAACAGAGACCAACTGTACCGGAAGCATAAATCAACTATTTATTGCTTATTTAGTTTTATTCCATTTATGAATCACTTCCCATAAAATATTCCACAGGACTTGTAGTGTCTGTGGTCTAGCTTTGTGTGCCGCTACAAGCAGCCACTTTCAATTATTGTTTCTACAGCTTTTTTAGCTAACATCTATATCTGTACTATGGTTTTTAATCTGTCATCCTGCGCATGCTTATCTGAGGTGGGAAGAAGCCCCACTGAGTTCAATGGAATATAAATATATATGGATCACACTGCAAATCAGAAATTTAGCAATGCCAGAATGCCTGATACCTGGCTTATATGGATCTGAACAGCAGAAAAATCTTGGCAGGCAAGACGCAGCCACAGACACGAGGCAGAGAAGGCTGGATGGAGCAAGGGAGGTGAAGAAGGCCGACTGAACCCAACAAAGGAGAACCCGACAAAGGAAAGCACGTAGGGCCCCAGGTGTTGGCTGTTTAAATGGCCAGGGAGCAGACCCGAGGGAAGCCTTCCCCCTCCATCGGCTCAGCCCCCCGGCACAGTCCGTGCCCAAGCCTGCATCCCCACTTGCCAATCTAGGATGCAAGCCAGGATCTGAGTCCTGATAGGCAGCAGGGACTTATCAGGAAGGAGCTGGGGTCCCTGTGGCGCCTCTGCCAATGTACCGGAAGAAGCAAAGATCACCAGTGTCAAAGCAATGATTCTTCAACATCATCTTCGTTGGACTGGTCATGTTGTGCGGATGCCTCATTATCGTCTTCCAAAGCAACTACTCTATTTTGAACTTAAAAATGGAAAACGTAACGCTAATGGTCAGCAAAAGAGGTTCAAAGACTCTCTCAAGACAAATCTAAAAATATATAGTATAAACACCCACAACTGGGAAACACTGGTCTGTGAGTGCTCCAATTGGAGAACAGCCTTTACCAAAGGTGTCATGGACTTTGAAGGCGCTCGAACTCAGAACAAAAGGGAGAAGTGTGCTAAGAGGAAGGCACACTTGGCCAACCCTCACCTTGATCAACTCCTGCCCAGAAACCTATGTCCCCATTGTGGAAGGACATGTGGATCCAGAATTGGCCTCCACTGTCACCTATGGACTCACTGTTAAAACTGTGTTCATGGAAGACAATCTTACTCGGCTACAAGTGTTCACCAAAGAAAAAGAAGGAGCCTCTGCCATCATGCAACCGAAAAGGGGTGAGTGGACTTGTTTACATACTGTTGCTGGTAAAGGAGCGAAAATAAGAAACTATCTTTCTTTTGTTGCTTAACAGATAAGAACGAACACAGCAGCTTGTCAACTGAGATACAACCAAACCAGCAAGCGCATTTATGCTGTACCTAGATTTTCATAGACATCAGCTGCAGTTCCACATGCTTGGTGCATATGGAAGATGACCTTTACAGAGAGAGATGTTGCTACTCATTGCATGGCCTTGACTGTAACAATTATCTGTCTGAGTACCTTGTTGTGCGTCTGCCTTGAAGCCTGTACATCAGACACACAAAAACATAGTTCACCAAGAGTTTTCATCTCCTTGGAAAGTGTTTCGAGCTTTGTGAGCTATAAAGCAGGGACGCAAAGGAGGCAGAATGCATTTTGTTGGGTTAATAATAGACTCAAGGTAGTCTGTGAATAGGAGCTTTCCTTGAAATGCAAATAACAACTTTGGGTCAGGACTCTGGCCCATTTCCTAAGCTATTTTCAAAATAAATTGCAGGCATTGAGGAAACAGATTTGGGTCAGAAACCCTGGTGCGGGCTTAAGCAGACTTTAACCATTTCGACACAGAGACAGAGTGTGAGTGACATCACAGAGACATAGCTGTCAACTTTCGGATTTGAAAATAAGGGATGCCGCGAGGGCGGTGCAATGGCACCAAGTAGCCTCGCCACCCTGCGCTCCAGAGGCTGCGCGCGAACGGAAGACCAATAGAGCGAGCGCATAGACGGCAGGCAGGCTGTCTGTCTGGTTGGGCGTGAGGGTCTGGCTGCACAAGGCATGCAAGCTCCGCCCCCAGTCGGTCTCAGACTCCTTATTGGCAGCCAAGCAATGCAGCTGAGGAGCCTCCCTGGCCGGCAGGGAGGGAGAGGAGCTGCTTCCTTTGAAATCCGGGAAATTTAAGGGATATCAACAATCCGGGATAGCAGAGGGAAACGGCATTGGAATAAGAGAGTTTCCCGCAAAAAAAGGGAGGGTTGACAGCTATGCACAGTGAATGGCTGCTTTCTCAAATCACTGACTGATTTGAAGCTCACATCATGTTATTCTTTGAAGGAGAACTACTTGAAAATTATTTACCGATGGTATTTAACTTGCTAAGATGTATAAGACTGAATCAGGTAAGTGCTGGAGATGTAAAGAGGTAGAGGGAACATTCTTTCATACTTAGTGGACTTGTAAAAGAGTACTGGGAAATGATACATAATGAATTGAAAAAAATGTTCAAATGTACTTTCCCCCCAAAAAACCAGAGTCCTTTCTGTTGGGGATAATTCAGACTGAAATTCCCAGGTGTCAAAAAAGGTTATTTATGTATGCCACTACTGCAGCCCGTGTTTTGTTAGCCCCAAAATGGAAAATGAGTGGCGTCCCAACCAAAGAAGAATGGCAACTTAAGTTGATAGAATATGTGCAGCTTGCAGACTTAACAGACAGAATAAGAGAAGAAGAAGAACATACGTTTAGAGAAGTTTGGAAAACGTTTATTGAATACATGGGAAATAACTGTGTACAGCTGTAAACGCTGGCAGCATTAAGATAAATTCAACAGTGTAAATAAGTTTTGATGGATGCAATAAGGGAATAGTTTGTGTAAAATATGCAGAGATTTATGATATGTAAAATAAACCATGGAAAGAGAAAAAGGGAAGTCATTGATATCGTAAGGATAGATAGATAGATGTTTATTTACAGCCATAGGCCCATACAAATAAAACACATAAGTAACAACTTATGCCAGGTAGGTGCGTCAGCTGCTATAGCATATCACATACCACAATCATCCAAAATGATGTTAAAAGAATAAAACTAGGTGAGAATAAATGTGTATTTACAATAAAATGAAATAACATAATAAACCTTAACTAGTTTTGCAGTAATCCTTTACGACGCTTTTGGGAAAGAACAGCGACCAGGTACCTTGCCACTTGCAAGGTCATATGTGTATCCTTGTCTTGCAAGATTTGGGCAAGGTGAGATTCTGCTGGGGTACCATCTAGTTTTTGGATGATCGGACCCAGTAGATTTGCCCGTGGCGCGCTGAACAAGGGACAAGCAAACATAATATGCTGAAGAGATTCCACTGACTCCTTGTCACAGTCACATAGGGCAGAGACTTGGCCCTTTGAAAATCTATGTCTCAGAACATTGGAGGGGAAGACATTAAATCTCGCTTTAGTAAAGGCAAATCTATGGGAAGCAGTGGAAAGGGAGGAGAGGTATGATGGGACGCACTGAGTTAAGGTAATGCCAATGTTCTGCGGCGAACAAACCCCCCTCCCCAACATGTGATTTCGCTGCAGATCGATGTCATCCAGTCTTTGCTGGACCAGTCTCTGCGCAGTATTTAGATCTAATTTTAGGGACTCTGAGGGGGAGATTCCATAACACAAGAGTTTGGCATGAATTTTACTAGTCCAGGGGCTAGAGAATCGTAAGGATGTAAAAATGGGTACTGTACTTTAAACTGTAAAACACAAAATTTAATAAAAAAAATAATATATGTATGTATGTATAAAGAATGGCTGCTTTCTCCCTAATGCAAATAGTAGTTACTGGAGCCAGATGGGAACCTCAGCAGGGTTCAAGTCCTCCCGCCTCCCACACATCTGTCCTGAACAGAAACAGACCCATGCCTCTGAAGTTGGCTTCATAAAAAGTCATTTGCATGGTTGCTAGTTGTGTGAATGGCATGACATCTAATGTGGCTCTCAGAAGCAGAAGCACCAGTGGTCAGAGTTCCCCAAGGGTTGTGGACAAACTGGCCTGGATGTTAGATGGTTAATTGGTATTAAACGACATCGAAACACCATAATGAGAAGGGGAAAGGGCACGTTTTGATTACAGGTAGTGTAATTTTGAGAGCCAGTGTGGTGTAGTGGTTAAGAGCGGTAGACTTGTAATCTGGGGAACCGGGTTCGCGTCTCCGCTCCTCCACATGCAGCTGCTGGGTGACCTTGGGCTAGTCACACTTCTTTGAAGTCTCTCAGCTCCACTCACCTCACAGAGTGTTTGTTGTGGGGGAGGAAGGGAAAGGAGAATGTGAGCCGCTTTGAGACTCCTTTGGGTAGTGATAAAGCGGGATATCAAATCCAAACTCTTCTTCTACAGGTAGCAAACACAGACCGAAACCCTTCCTTTCGAGATACGGAAGGAAGGGACAGGCCAGATCAAAGTCCCGCAAAATATTTGGAATCATATTTGTTCTGCTTGAATCAGAAAATATTATAGACTCCAATTTACACAACACCATTAAGGCTAAACCAGATACCTTAAAAGAAAAAAAGCAGTATCTTTGGGACGCAGACAATAATGCATTACAGATTGCAGTATAAAAGGAATGTTCTGTAAATGTAATTGCAGTTCTGGGGAGATGGGTCAGGCTGTCATTGTCTGCCTTGTAATCTCAGTCACTTAAGGAGCAGAGCTTCAAAGCTGTAAATTTTGTAGCCTGCGCCTCTGAATGCATGCCCACATCCGATGTTCATATTGTCAAATCACGCAAACACCAGGCATCTAGTTGTAAAATAACATTTTCCCCCATCGCATTTACATCAGTTCTTTCCGTATGAGGGAAAAATTGTTACTGCTGAAGACCTGACATTTGCCCTTCGTATGAGTAAGGAGAACAGCAGCATCATATCATCATCCTCAATTTATGAAGCACCTAAAAGTTGGGCAACTGTCGTATAGAGATGGGAATGAGGCAGGTCCAGTCTGCAAGCTTTTTACCTAAATAGAGTAGATGTTCAGTGCGCCTAGGGACAAATAACAGTATGCAAAAACTATGTGGATGTGATGTAGGCTTGCAGAGAAAAGTGGGCATCCTGTACATTTGCCCATTAAGGATTTTTTTTTAATGAGACACTTTCAAAATACCGTAGCAAGAGTGTAGGAAACGGGGAGCAGCGCAGCATATATCACAGATGCAATATTACATTTTCATAAGGGTAGATGCTAACCTCTAACCACACCTTCCTTGCTTTGCATCATCCTTGAGTGTGTTTACCTAGCCTAAAGATGCCCTTGAACTCTGATTGTGACTCTTGCTCGTCTGAATACAGGATAGAGAGGGTTATCTGAGTGTGTACAGAAAGTAGCCTACTGTACAAAGGCATAAATTACACTCATTGGAGGACTTTCTTAGAAATCTGACATAGTCAATTGAAAGCTCTAAGAATGGTTAGACTCCAGTAAGTTGCAACTCTCTCTCTCTCTCTCTCTCTCTCTCTCTCTCTCTGTCTCTCTCTCTCTGTCTGTCTCTCTCTCTCCCCACACCAGTGTGGTGTAGTGGTTAAGAGTGGTAGACTTGTAATCTGGTGAACCAGGTTCGCGTTTCCGCTCCTCCACATGCAGCTGCTGGGTGACCTTGGGCTAGTCACACTTCTCTGAAGTCTCTCAGCCTCACTCACCTCACAGAGTGTTTGTTGTGGGGGAGGAAGGGAAAGGAGAATGTTAGCCGCTTTGAGACTCCTTCGGGTAGTGATAAAGCGGGATATCAAATCCAAACTCTTCTTCTCTTCTTCTCTCTCTCTCACACACACAGAGAGGGGGGGAAGTATGATTGCCACAGAATTTATCTTGTTCTAAAGCTAAGTATTTACTTAGTCACTAGATAGCACAAGAGCCTCTTTAAAGAGAAATCAGTACGCCCTGGTTTAGATTTCCTCTACAGAATTAGATAGGAATCCCTCCATTGATCACTGAAGGAAGCTCTAGTGATTTGAACAGTTTGCTAGCTCAGAAAGTGTCAGGACTTCATGCTAGATGACAGTCTGGTTATTACTGCCACCATTAAGTGCTGAATACTGAGAAGGTTTGGAGGAAAATCTATAACGGCATCAAGATAATCTTTTCTGCCTTATCAGAGATCCAGAATAGAATGCTTTAATTCACAGTCTATTGACCATTTATGTCCTTAAAAAAAATACATCTGATTTCTGAAAGCTATCAGCAGGAAGAAAAGACTTCATTAAGTACAGTACTGCCACATGGGGGGGGGGGGAGTTAACACATGCTTTAAAGGAATAGGCATAAGCTATAAAACAGAGAAAAGAACCACTCATTCCAGAAGTGTCGTCGGTTAAACGTGCAAAATGTTACCAGGAAAACCTAGACAGGCCATTTCTTGAATACTCAAGAAGGTGTACACATACAAAAATATGCACACACACACACACATGTACGAACACCACTTCCTGCTCACAATTATGGGCTGTCTTTAAATTAATAATATTACAGATAAGAATGATAATTTTAAGCTACCCTCTAACAGACCATGCGTCCAGAGGAAGTCTACTGAAGCAAACAGAGTTGTTTGGCATCTTAAAAACTGACTAATTGAGTGATGCATGAATTCATTGATTTCATAAATAAGAACCAACTTTATCAAGTGCACGACAGACATTCTTAAAAAGTTGGATATTTGTGCAGATGACCAGTAATTATCTTAACCTTTCCCATCTGAAATTGGCTCCACCCAACTAAGGATCTGGAGGTATTGTAACTTTCAGTGGTGTTTACAGGTTTTCAGATCTATCATTCTGTATTCAGGCAGCATGTGGTGCCAGTAAGCATCCATTGAAAGATCAGTTTTGCAAAAGAGACTGAAAGAACACATTTTAATTTAACGCATGTGCTAATAAATTGAATTCAACAGCCTATAAACATTTGGGATTGGTTCATACAATGAAAACAAATGCATCCCCCCATTTATTTCCAGGTGTACATAATGTTGCTGCTGCAATCACATTAAGCTACTATTTTTGTGAACTGTTATCTCATATGAACCGTGGAGACCTCCAGGATTCCAATGATGGCTTTAAAAAGCTCAGCTTCCTTTATAGATACATTGCCATTTGAAATGTCCAGTAAGCTCAAAATGGTCACCAATTTCCTATATGCCATTTCAAATGTTCCATTTGTGCTCTTACATAAATTGGCCTGTTTGCTCTTAATAACCCACAAATGGAACCTGGGGGCTGGTGATGCAATGTGTAACGGATCAGCCCTATGGCAAGGGGATGTTTAGTTTCCCCGGCGTTTTAAGAGTTAAATTACACCCTGTTTAAATGGCAGCTCGCTCTTGAGAGGCGGGACATTCTATGATTTAAAAGGAGGGAGCAGCCGTTGGTTTGAGGAGAGGGAGAGGGTGTGTGAGGGTGGATAGATGAAGAGATAGAGAAGTGGTTAGGTTAGGTTTAGTTAGCGAACTGATTGTGAAACTGAAAGAGGAGTAAGCTTTGATGGAACTAAGCTTGTAAACAATGAATTACTGAAACCGTTATGCTATGTGAAGAATAGAGTCTTGTTCTTGTTGTGCGAAGAGACATCGTCATTTATTTGGTCCAGCAAGTTATATGTGCTCATAAAGGAGTGAACTCGTGGAAAAGGCAAAACTGACCTAAAGGGTGATAGTTTGTGTCTGAGAGTTACACTGAGGAGGGGCTAGCGGGCGAAAACCTTGGGAATGCCACAGAGTTGCTAGGAGTGCTTAGTCGACTGATACAGTGGGGATCCAATGTGAGGGAGGCCCTAGACCAGTGATGGCTAACCTTGACACTCCAGATGTTTGGGGACTACAACTCCCATCATCCCTGACCACTGATCCTGTTAGCTAGGGATGATGGGAGTTGTAGTTCAAAAACATCTGGGGTGTCAAGGTTAGCCATCACTGCCCTAGACTGTAGGCAGAAAGGTGTTTCATCCCAATACCCTAGAGCAGAGAATATAATAGGCCACGGCAGCTGGACAGGAGCACTCTCATTACTAAGATACTCTTGGTGGAAAGGAGATTGGCATTGAAAACGAACCTCAAAGTATAAGGTGGGGGTGAATATAAGTGTACCCGACACACCTTGATAGAATTCAATTTAGTAACGGAGAGGCTGACAGGAGGTTCGTTGCACAATGCATCAAAAGATGGGCAGGTATATGAACCTTGGCAATGTGGCTGATACCACAGTGTGTTAACTGCACAGAAGAAGCAGAGATTTGTGTAACCACTGCAGCATTCCAGCCCCACTGTGCTCCTTTTTTTGTACATGATTGTGCATAATTGTCAAACCATTACTGCATCCCTACAACACTAACCAGTAGTGTCTACTTCTAATCAAAGGAGAGATGGATGACAAGAAGTCACACCTACAAGCTGGTTTCTTCAGGTGCATTTGATAACTGAGCCCGAATGGGTGTCATTAGCATGTACTAATAGGAAATATTATCAATATGTCTTATTTTAAAAATCCCATTACTTCTCAGAGCACCTTGCCAGAACGAGTTTTGTTCAATGATTCAACATCTTTCTATTGCTAATGCTTACCACATGCTACTTGTTAAGTTGTGGGAAAGATGGATGAAGGACACAGCTCTTTAGATCAGCAGCTCTTTATCCCGGCAGTTAGAACTGCTCCTTGTGTCTGACACAACAGCATAGCTGGCTGCCTTATATAATACTAAGTAACTTGTAACAGTAACAAATTCCAACTAACTAACCAATCAGTGAACGGCAGTTCTCAATCCTTCATTTGCATACTGGTTGTCCTGAGTGAGAACTGCAGCCAATCCTAATACATAACACTACTTTCACACAATTTGCAGGGGGGCGGGGTGGGTAGGGGATCTGGCTCAGTTTTCCTATTTCTTTTTTAAACAAATTTATTTATTTGGTTTTTCAGATTAAAAATTTACAGTCACATGTCCAACGTACAACATAAAAACAAGATTCCAAAGAAATTTGTCAGACTTCAGCTCCTATAAGCTCCAGCCAACGTGGTCAATGATCGGGAATGATAGCAGTTGCAGTTCAACAACATCTAGAATAGGACTTCCCAAAGTTGGGTCTCCAGCTGTTGTTGGACTACAACTCCCATCATCCCTAGCTAGCAGGACCAGTGGTCAAGGATGATGGGAATTGTAGTCCAAAACCAGCTGGAATCCCAGGTTTGTGAAACTCTGATCCTGAGGGTCACAGATTCCCCGGTTCTGACTCAAGAGATGAGGACCCTATGTTTTCCAGATTTGACTACAATTCTCTTTATTCCTGGCCATGTTGGCTGGAGCTTATGGGAGCTGGAATCCAACATACACAAGTTATCGGATGATACCAAATATTTGCACACATGCAGTCTCTAATCTAATTGTTTCTCAAGGACACATATGCAAATGTTATTAATTGCGAAAAGATTTGCAACAGAAACAAACAGACCCACCACCAGTTAGATACAGGACATATCTTATTCTTGAGTAGTACCAAGTAATGAGATACACTTAATAAAAATGTAATTAGTAGACCTGCTTCCCAGCTGGATAGAGTTTTTACTTTTTTATCCCTTATGATTTAAGCCCTTGAGGTAGCTTCCATCATTGCTCTTATTATATAGGTATGGTATTTAATTCGTAATTCTGTAGTTACTAATTTAAAACTACTTAAAAATCCAAAAGTTTCCAGGCTTCAATCACATTTCAAATTATTGTACTGAAGGTACTCATTACCTGGAATATAAACAGTGTCATTTCCCCCCCTGCCAGTCAATGTTCCTCTTTTGCTAGTGAGCCACAACCCAAATTCACTGTAGATAATGAATGCAGTCTTTCAGACCCACTCCTCCTTTTATGGAAATTCCAGTGAAGTCATCAGGGTACATAGATTTTACTAATTTTTAATCTGCAATTATATACCTCCATTTCCACACATACACACACACACAAATATGTGTGTGGTGGGGAGTATTTTTGTTTGTTACTATGTTATGTGTTTTTCTGTTGTAAACCGCCCTGCGATCCTCAGATGAAAGGCAGTATAGAAATTTAATAATAAATCAATAAATAACCCAAAGATGCCAACTATGTGGTTCAGCTTGTGTGGCATAATGTTTCCAGTGTACAGAAAAGAGACTGACACTGGCACCAAGAAGAAGAGGCAGGCAGCAGAGGTGCTCCCATTAAAAAGCCCCAGAACTTTATTTTAGAACAGAATGTGTACAGCATCTAAATCAGTACAGCCTGCATGCACAGCGTTGCAGATTACTGCAGCATTCTATATTGCTTTAAGTTCAGAACCAAGGCTCTTTCAGTGGTGTAGGAATAGTTAAGCCTCTTGCATTACACCAGGGCTCAGCAACCTTTTTCAGCTGTGGGCCGGTCCACTGTCCTTCAGACCATGTGATGGGCCGGACAATATGTTTTAGGGGGTGGGGGGGAAATGAACTAATTCCTATGCACCACAAATAACCCAGAAACGCATTTTAAATAAAAGCACACATTCTACTCATGTAAAAACACCAGGCAGGCCCCACAAATAACCCAGAGATGCATTTTAAATAAAAGCACACATTCTAATCATGTAAAAACACGCTGATTCCCGGACTGTCCGTGGGCCGGATTTAGAAGGCGAATGGGCCGCATCCGGCCCCCGGGCCTTAGGTTGCCTACCCCTGCATCACACCCTTTTAAAGTTTGGCTTTCAAAGTACAATGCAGGTCCGACCCATTCCCCTTCAGGAAAGAGGATACATGGAATAGAATTTGAAATTAAAAAAAAAAAAAAAAATCAGTATATTTCAGGTCTATGTGACTTGCACATCATATGCCTGCCCCCTTCCATTTCAGTATTAATCTACATTTTTTGTTTTAAATCCAAACAAAAACATACATTTTAATAGGTATATTTAAAACATATCCCCCCCCCACAAGTACACATTTCTAAGTGTATTTTTCCTTTTCTCAAGATACACATTTACAAAATGCACTCTAATACCCTACTGCACTGGAACATTTGGGAAATGTGAAATCTGGTGGAGAGCAGCATGAGCTCAGCTGTTTGCCTTTCATAGGGGCTAGGAGGGAATTTTTCATGCTAGTTTGACTAAGCCATGTACTTTTCAACCTCCTTGTGGTGTCTTTTGTTTTGCTTTAATTGGGCTTTTTTGGTCCCTTGAGGCTAACTCTTAACTGTTCCTCTATTGCTTATCACAACTTCTGGGAAAACACAAAGGATAAGAGGGAGAAAGAGAATACAAATGTCTGAAAAAGAAAGCCTGAACTACTCTTGTAGGACCCTCCACATGATTTAGAACCCTGGAATACAAGGGTTCTAGATCATGCAGGGAACCTTCACCAGTAGAAAAGGCTTCCCACTGCAAAAATCCAGCCACTACTACATGGAGGGCTGTGGGTTACTGACAGGGATGTAGCAGAAGAGGTGGAACCAAGAGCTTGTCTTTCTCACTCCAGCTTGATGGAAAACCCCACTGCAGTTCTTGGTTCTATGAAAAGAATTTATGGAGGAACAAAGGGTTGGTTGGAAAACACAATAAAAGCCACACTACTCATACATAGGACATACCCCACTCACACATAGGTTGTATTGGCTGCTGAGGGGACTTTGCTTGTTTACAGAATTTAAAAAGAGTTGCAGGGAACCAGGCAGAGGGACTTCTAAATGGTGGCACCCGCCCTGTGGAACGCCCTTCCACCAGATGTCAAAGAGAAAAACAACTACCAGACTTTTAGAAGACATCTGAAGGCAGCCCTGTTTAGAGAAGCTTTTAATGTTTAACAGACCATTGTATTTTAATATTCTGTTGAAAGCCGCCCAGAGTGGCTGGGGAAACCCAGCCAGATGGGTGGGGTATAAATAATAAATTATTATTATTATTATTATTATTATTATTATTATTATTATTATTAACAGCTGTCTAGTTGTTGGTTGATGTCTTGATCACAAAAGCAACCAGATATACAGACAGAGTTTTCATCAGATCCAGGTGAATACCAAATCTGAACTGAAGTGGGGTGTCTCAGAGGGATTTAGGGCTTGTCTGTGACAAAGTGTAGAAGGCTGCACAACTTGAAACAGGAAGCCCTGAAGTGCTTCGTGGCACATCAGAAATTCAGACTAATGATGAAGATGATGATATTGCAGGCAAGTATCTACTAAAAGCAACACAGTATCTCTCAATTTACCAAGAATGTAGCCAGATGACAGATGGGAAGCTCCTCCACGGTTGATAAATTTAGATATGATAGAGGTGTATAAAATTATTCATGTTATGGACAAAGAAGGTAGGAAAAAACCTTTCTCCCTCTTTCGTAAGGCATCCAAACAAGCTGAATACTAGAAGATTCAGGATAGACAAAATATTTACGTAGCACATAGTAAAACTATAGAATTTGCTCCCGCAGGAGGTAGTGTTGACCACCAACTTGGATAGCTTCAGAAGAAAGTTAGACAAATTAATGGAGGATAAATCTATCAATGGCTACTAGCCAAGGTTATTATATTTTGCCTCCACTGTTAGAAGCAATATGCCTCTGTGGAGAGAGTGCTGTTGCACTCAAGTCCCACTTTGGGGCTTGTCATGAGCATCTGGTTGGCCTCTATGAGAACAGTGTGGACTAGATGGGCCACTCATCTAATTCAGCAGGCACTTCTTGTATCCTTATCCTATTGGGGAAAGGAGCAGCTTTGCAAGAGCAAAACTATGTCACTAAGCTTGAAAAAGATGCCAGGATGGGGAGAGCAGAGCAAGAGCTCTGTTGTGAATGACATGTCAAGTTTGTTTTCACGGGCAATGATTTTGCATTGAAAGTGAATTTCTTTTCGTTCTTTCCCACTCCAAGTCAACTTGAAAAGTGCCTCGCCCAAATCTCTTGGACCTATTTGTCTGCTGTTTGGCCAGAATAATCCCCAGAATAATCTCTCTCCCAGTCTGCAATTTGCCCACAATTTGGGGGGGGGGGGGTTAAGGGATTAAGAATGCACCTATTCTCCTGCAAATTTCATCCAGCTCTATCAAAATATTAAAAAGTTATAGATGCACAAAAGCTCTGGATTCTTTTGCCATTAATTTGACAGTTTTTATCCTCTGTTGAGGGGCTAGTATGCCTGCAAATTTCATCCACTTCTGTCAGAAGGGTAAAAGGATTATATTGTTTTCTCAGTTCCCAGCAGTGAATTGGGGTGGGATGTGAAGTGAGTTCCGATGGGCCCTGAACCCTATTCAGTAGCCTTTGAAGCACCTCAGATGAAGTTGGACTGTTTCGCGAAGAAATGAATCAAGGTCTGAACTTAATTTTGTGGTCAGTGCACGCCCCAATATGGAATTGTTTAAATTGCATATTTGGTGGACTACAATAGTCCAGTGTAGTGGTAAAGTCCATGGAAGTTTTCATCAAATGGAACACTGCTGAGTGTGGTCTCTTTTGGTTATGACAAAAGAAATAAAAAATAAAAAAATTCCTTCCAGTAGCACCTTAGAAACCAACTAAGTTGCATGCACATGAAAGCTCATACCAAAAACAATCTTAGTTGGTCTCTAAGGTGCTACTGGAAGGATTTTTTTTATTTTTTTATTTTGTTTTGACTATGGCAGACCAACACGGCTACCTACCTGTAACTGGGTCTTTTGGTTATGGTTCACTGAGAAATCTAGATTATAAACAAAACTAAATCTACAGGGAAGGTACAAAGCACAGTGCTTTTTTCCTGGGGGTACGCAGGGGTTTGCATAACCTTAAACATTTTGAGAATCTAAGTTTGGCCTCATTGAGGGGCAGTATTTCAATATGAGTAGGAAAATGAGAGTACCCCTAAACATTTTTTTTTTTTAGAAAAAAAACCACTGACAAAGCATATCCAGAAAAAAAGGATCCATAAATGGGACATCAGGAATAACAAGTTTTCATCCTGTTAAAACTCTTTCTATAATACAGAGGCATGCTTAGAAGTTGCATGCTCAGAACTGCTCAGAATTTACCAATGAGGGCCAAATTCCCACATTCTGTTTCTCAGATAGCAGGTGTGAGTGAATATATTCATAAGTACGGTGCATGAAAACTATGGTATAATCTGCAAATACAAGCAAACAATTCAATAATTGCACATCCCCAGGTAATCCTCCGGTAGCTAATCCCAAAATTAGGAGTTTGTAGATTCTAGCTAATACTTGTATGTGTGGTGGTGCAATTGAAAGGTATCTGCTCAAGTAATTCATGATATATTTAAGCATCTCCAGCAAAGAAACTTTAGTCGGTTCCCTTTGTTTACAGTTGTTTGTGGCAAATAAAAAAAAGGTCAGGTGGACAAAACTATTTATGGCCACATGTGTGGAGATTTTCGCCTGGAAACCAGAACTTTGAAAATAATGATAAACCTCAACACTGCAGTTCAGTTATTCTCTTATTGCCACTCTTTTCTTGCTCTTTCCATTGGTCTCTGTTTGTTCACTGATGAATTGCAGCTTTCTGTTTAACTTTCCCAGTTTCCTCCTGGTATATCCCTGCCTAGTACTTTTTACTCCTCCAGCAACATCATGCTCAATCATTTCAAAGTCTCTAGCTTTCTTAAACTGCAACCACTCCTGTGCTTTTTCAGTCTGTCTCAGGCCACCTTGTGAGAATACTTTCCCTCATTGCTAGAGCATCTGCACTGCATTCAGAAAGCCTCAAGTTTAATCACTGACATCTACAGGTAGAGATGGGAGAGGCCCTGCTTAAAACCCTGGAGAGCCTATGCCAGACAGTGTGGACAAGTACTGAGCTAGATGGACTGTGGTCTGACTTGGTATATGGCAGCTTCCTATGTTCCTAAAGCCAACCTTTTGTACGAAGTGTTTGGTTTCAGCTCCTTGTCCTCAGGGCCAGTGTCAAGAGTCGGTATGGCTGGACATCGGCTGAGGGCACAAATCATAGGAGGGGCACATGGACAAAACACTCTTGAGTCTGCCTTATATGGTTCTCTGGGAAGTGCCACAAAGATGCACCACTTATTATAATTATATTATTTTGCTATAATAATGACCCTCTTAATCACAGGTCCATTGAGATAACTTCACTTGGGCTTCCACATTTCTACAAGCTCGGTCAAGGCTGCAGCAGTGAGATCAGGCAGTAAATTCCTCCTTAACTATTATAAACTTCTCAAATAAAATGTAGAGAGGATAAAATTATGAACTTATAAAGATGAGTTTATTATGATTCATATCCAGTAACAGTGAACTTCAAGGAAATATTCTCTCTCTAATTACTTATTCTATGTAATATTAATCCAAGATCTCTTCCTCCTATGGGTGGGCAAATTTGTCAATTTTAATTTCTCCCAGTTTCTCATATTTCTAGTTTTCAGTTTAGATCTCCATACTTCCACATCAGGTTGCAATTTCTTTTTTAAAAAACAATCCTAATTACTTCAAAATTCCCCTAATACGTGCATTTTTGTATGCAATTTTGCCTTATTCGAACAGTTTTACAAAGCATACGTTACCTAATATTTATATTTCCCCCCAAAGCATGCTGTATGCTATTTTAAATAATATATGCATTTTTAGGTACAATTCATCTTAGTATATGCTTTTTAATGCACATTACTTCTTTGAAGAACTGCACTGCAAAATTCAGAGAAGTGAGAAGTTCAAAGGATGGCTGTGCTTCATTTTGCATATTGTTTCGGAAACTGTGAACTAGATTGGATGCACTTTGAAATGTGGACCGAACTGAATTCCTCCCCCATCCTTACCTCTGATAGTAGGATCTGTGATCCAAATGAGTCTTCTATCATTGGATCAGTCATGAAAGTGATATTTTACAGTTCGCCTGCCTGTCCCCCTTTGGAACAGCGTGGGAGGTAGTGTAGGAGACTGTTTGGGGGAAGGGGAGATTGCTGAAGGTTGTTCTGATCCCTGTTCTGTTAATTGGAAGCTACACTGGATCAAGGATAATTGGATACAACCCAGTGAGCCAGCGTGGTGTAGTAGTTAAGAGCGGTAGACTCATAATCTGGTGAACAGGGTTCGCGTCTCCGCTCCTCCACATGCAGCTGCTGGGTGACCTTGGGCTAGTCACACTTCTCTGAAGTCTCTCAGCCCCACTTAGCTCACAGAGTGTTTGTTGTGGGGGAGGAAGGGAAAGGAGAATGTTAACCGCTTTGAGACTCCTTCGGGTAGTGATAAAGCGGGATATCAAATCCAAACTCTTCTATTTCTGAATAAACATGTATAGGATTGCATTGATTAAGATGGCAATCCAATGCGCACTTATTTGGCTGGGAGTAACCTCCATTGAACTCAATGGTACTCTTCTGAATCCTATACATTTACAGGATTGCACTGACAGTCTAACCAGCATCCTACCAATGGAATAATTTAGGATGTCCTACACTATACTGCCCCTTCATGCTTTGTCATGGCGAAGGGGCTTGAATAACTCCAAGAAACTATGAGCTATGCCATGCAGGGCCACCCAAGGCGGACAGGTCATAGCCGAGAGTTTAGACTAAATGTGATCCACCTGGAGAAGGAACTGGCAAACCACTCCAGTATTCTGCCAAGGAAACGCCGTGGATATAAAAAAGGAGAAGCTTTGAGAAGAAAGTGAGAGTTTCCAAGGCATACTCTGGTTCATGGGGTCACGGAGAGTCGAAAATGACCAAGACGACTAAACAACAACAACACTATACTGGCAAAAGAAGTAGTATTGTCACACTTTAAAGACTAAGAAGCCGATTTTCAGATAGGCTTTCATGATCTACTACATCAGCTCAAGTCCATGAAAGCTCATGTCACAATAATCTGGTTGCTTTTAAGGTACCACAAAAACTCTTGCAACCAAAAAACCAAGTTAATTGCATTTGTTGGTTTGAGGATTTAAATCATGCTATGAATACAGAGGAGGCATGAGTTAAAAGCCCCCCCCCCAGCTCTGTTCTGCAGAAATTGCAAGACATCTTGCGTGAAAAATATTTGCATAGGCAGTTGCGATTCCACACATTGATCAAGCTAATCTGAAAAATTTCAGTCACAGATGACTTGAAATGTTTATGAAGTTTAATTTTGTTTTACATAACACTTCATTTCTAAAGAGTTTCAAAGGCGCTGTCGCACATATCAAAGTTTCCTGTGACAGTTTCTGGTTCAGAGGTAGGAGCTGTAATGCCAACTGGCTGATAAACTGCTATGGAACCACCTTCAAATGAAAATAAACTTTGAAAAACAAAATAAAAACAAAAAAGACCTAAAGTGGCTCTACTGGCAAAACTTCCATATGTACTCTGAATGTTTTGTTGTGACTCTTTGCAATTTTTATCTATGGTTGTAATGGTTGTAACACTTGTGTGTTTTTGAATTGCTTTGTAAGTTTGAATTCTCTAGGTAGATATAACTTTTTTTGCTTGCTTCTTTAAAAAGTAACAATATTTCCCATGCTTGACATCCCAACTTTCAATAATATTTAGGAAACAAGTGAAACATGTGCCTTTCAAAGTCATACATTTAGGCTTCCTTTGATAAGGCAGACCAAATTCTGATATCTTAAATGAGCATGTATATATTTTTTTCCAATGGTGGATTATTTCTGACTCATGCTAGCAATGTTCAGAACAATGATATATGTGAACAGGGGTCTGTGAACAAAATGGACTGTTCAAATTCTGTAAAATATTCTCTCAAAGCTGGCAAGCTTTGAATTGATGCAATTATGGCAAAGTCAACTGTCAGTAAGAGATCTGTTGGGTTGTATCTAAGTTGTACTCAGAGCAAACCCATTGAAATCGATGGCCATGACTAACTCAAGTCCATTGTTTTCAGTGGTCTACTCTGAATAGGACTTTGATGCAACCCATTATTTCACTAATAGTTGCCCTAAGCAAGGACAGGGATTATAACCAAAAAACTAAGAGTGGATCTCAAGGTCCTAGCATCAGAGAGAGCATCCCATAGGAATGGAATTAGAGAGTATCATCTCATTTCTCAGCATAAAAGTGAGGTCCTTCATAAAGAAAATCACTGAGAATCACTTCTTTCTCACCATGCACATTCATCCACATGTATTTATTTGTTTACTTCCCAGGAGTAATAATTATACCCTGTCTCTTTAAGAAAGTGTCAATCCTATATCCATTTCCTTGGGAGTAAGCCCCACTAAACACAGTGCTTTACATCAGGGTACTATGATTTAACTAAAGCTACACATGTAAGAACACTGTGTAATTTGAATTTGAAGCCTTGGTGTTTATTGACTCAGCTATATTCTTTTGTGACTTCTAGATGCAAGGAATATAATAGCTGAAGCAATATTGGAAGTCCAAGGCAGATGTGTAAACTGGAAATTATAAATAGGCATTTATACTTCCTGACAACTTTTCACTAAAAGGTCACAGGGATGTATATCCATCAATTATCAAAGAAAGGGCATGGCATTAAAAGTATAATGCAATGGGAATTTATGGGGGGGGGTGTTATGAGGACACTGATATTAACAGAGAAGGATAATATATGCAACCAATATAGTCCTACCCAACCAGAGTCTTTGGGAAAGGGTGGGATATATGCTTAAATATCACAATTATTAGTTGTTTTGAAAATTATAATCTTCATCCCCTACGTAAAGCTGAACAAACTCACTGATTTTTGCATTCCTCACCTGTATGTTTGAAGAATGACTATTATTCACTAGATCGCAAAGACATTATTGCTTCACATGAAAAGCCCTATCTTCCTAGCATTCAATGAATCAGAATTTTGTTGTCTCAAAGTGTCAGAAAGTAAATGCAGTAATCCGTCCACATATTTGATGTTTTTATCCATCATTATTTTGTGCTGAGAGGATGTTTGCTTTCTCTCTCTCTGTATATATATTTATATATGTCTCTGAGCCTTGCTTCCTAAATTGTAAGAGTGACCTCTAGTGCTTTGCTGTTTCATTATAGTTCCCTGTCCTATTTTGCTGTAGATTTAGTACGTCTTGTTGCAAGCATCCGATTTAATTCTGTGCATAGTGCAAGATGTTAATAATGTGAGATTCAATTATGACGGCCTTTTGATTTCAGGAAGTCCACAAAGCAGAAGGATGAAGAAATTGTTTCTAAAAACACACATACCACCAAATCTGGATAAATTGCAGTAGGGGGGCTAACAGGAAGAACTTGTTATTCATGTTCAGGATTGCTCTGTGCACTTGAATGTCAAATGAGGTAGCATGACTGGATGATACCAAAAGATCAGTTTGGTCCTGCAGAGCATCTGTTGTTTTTGTGATAGCATATATCAGTTCTAAGCCTTTAAAACTCAAAGCACCTGATGAAATCACAGAACTTCCACTTTCCTCATCTATTGCTTAGATGCTCTCCAGGAGCTGTCCTTTCAAACAGTGGTATAATGTTATTCATGAATTCCTACCAGCCCCAACACCTGGTTCCTCCAACTATAGACACCGCTCTTTTACTCTCATTCCCACACTGCACGTGTGGCACCTCCAATGAAAGAAGTCTGCAAATTTTAAAACAGCAGCTAGGTCGTTTAAGCTGCAGTCTTACACACACTTCCCTGGGAACAAACACCCATTGAATTCAATGGAACTTTCTTTTGAATAGACATGCATCGGTTTGCAATGTTAGTGCAAAATGAAACCTATGTTTTGGGAGGGCTTTGAGGACCCCTGAGATCAATTATCAAGTACATAAAACTGAACACACTCAGACATTCGTCTGTGATGAGATTTGTACATACCAAAGACAGTCATATCTGATTCAGCCTTGGAAGCTTTTTACCCCAAATTCTAGGGTGCTGAAGCAGCAATCCTAAATACACTTACCAGGGAGTGAGCCCTATTGAACATAGTGGTACTTACTTCCAAGTAAGCATGTATAGGATTGTGCTGTGACTCTTAAGTTTGAGAGTTTGAGTAGGCTTTTCTTTACAATTTTAATATCCAGGTTTTATTGAGGGGGAAACTTTACATGCTACAGCTAACATTCTGGTCACACATGAACATTAACCTTTGCGTAATCGATGAGCATCCTGTAAAATCTCGTTCTCAACATTCGCTCCTCAGTTACATTTGCCAGGCACTTGTGCTCTACAGTACAAAGGAGTTCCTCATAATTCAAGGATATACAGGGAAAATTATGCATTGCTAAAAGCCAAACTGATGCAGCAGCAACAGCAGCAGCAGCAGAGCAGATATCAGTGTGCCTCTAATCCCCATAAATGACTTAACTCCTTGCAAAATACTGTGCTGATATATGGGTAGCATTTTTTTTTTAAGAAAAAGAAATAAAATGAGAACATGCAGTTAAAGAGTGAAATGCAAATTGCACATTATTTTGGAGACTGGCTAAGTCCACACTGTGCTCTGATTACAGTCTGGTAAAAACAATAAATGATGAAATATGGGAAATTGCATTTCTGAGCCCCTGGAACATTTTCATCTCATTTACCTGCTGTTAGTAATTTTTTTCACTGATTTCATTGAAGAACTGCATTTCTAAGTCTAGATCTCATTACGATAAGCTGTAAGTTTCTCAGGACAACCAGGTACAAGTTTAAAAAAATCCATTTGCAATACTTACATTTGTTCCCTGCTACTAATATATTCCAGTGGTGAAAGGGGACCAGAAACAGCAGCTTGAATAAGGTCTCCGTGAAAGAATCCATGTTCTCATTGATGGAGGTGCCCCAAAGTGCCGGAGTATTAGGAAACAGGCAAAGCTGTCCTGTCCTTTCCTCCTCTGCTCTCCTTTCTCTTTCTCTCTCTGCCTGTCTTTCAGTGCTTCCCAGTAGCCAAAGAGCTCAGTCAAATGCACTCTGCATCTTCTCGCTCCCTCCCTCCCTCTCTCTCCCTCTCTCTCTCTCACACACACACCACAAGATCTGCTCCCCCCGCCAACAACAGCAATCCCCTAAGAACAGCTGCAAGAATCTCTCCCCTAATTCCACAGAATCACTCAGAGCTAAACTGCTCGGCTACCCTGTACAGTTTGGTTACTGAAGCTTCACGTTCATAATGGGTCCTGGACACCCCTTGTGGTGACAGGTAGGAAATGTGAGTCTATGATGAAAGCCAGACAATAAAGAGAACAGGCTGCACATGTGTGCCGGTACAGCCTCCCTGCCTGGATTATGACTGTTCCCAATTCTTTATGGTCATGCAGAGGGAGGAGGGAAACAGAGTGAGAGCACGAGAAGAAGGAAGATTCCCCCCACCCTATTTGTTTCCATTAGGACCATCCTTTCTCACTGAAGTCTGCATTTAATGACAACTTTCGGCTGCCACACCATTTACAAGAACGGAAGAGAACGTTATGATTTAACATCGGGAATTGCTATCGCGCGACAAAACTGTAGTTTGCCTTTACATGTGCAGTCGATCTTGCGTTCATCTGTACGATCCAACATTCATCTCCCAGCGACGCTGCAGAACGTTCCCTCGAGACTCTTTCTTTAATAAGACGTGGAGTGCCTAGATTTCTGTAAATTGTAATCCCGCAAATATGTGACACGCCACTTCAGCAGCTCAATCTTGCCGTTTATTTTCCACATTCAGAGAGTTTAATCATGAGCATAAAAGAGAGCAAGCCGCAATGGCTTTGAACTAAAATAATGAATGTTGAAATTGCAGAGACGGAGGGTGGGGGGTGTAGTGAAATATTGCACAGGATTTGAAGTTTTAAATTCTACAGAGAGAGTCTGCAATCAAGCTGAAACATGAATTACTGATACATATGATAGTCTTTAGACATAAAGTTAGATGGGATTCCTAGTTATAAGAAAACATGCCATCTTGGAGTCAACCATAAAAATGTCTCACAGTTCTAGAAAAGGTAGAACTGCCTTTGTCATTGCCTGTGCTTATCTTTCCTACCTATAATAATCATTTCCAGATATCCCCACTGTGTAAAACAGCTTTAGAGTAGACTGAGACAATCAAGTGGGATTGCTGAGACATGCCATTGGGATGCTCTAAACTGAGGCATCATATGCATATCTACTTAACTTACTTGTCTGATCAATTGCCTTTGTTCCCATATAATATGCTTGCTGGAATCCTAAAACTACTTATTTCAATTTCGGTAAATAGGATGTATTCAGATTAAATGAGTTTGCAGACTATTTCAGAGGAAATGGGAAGAGGTACCAAAAAACTAAAAGTAATTTAAAAGGGCTGGTTTCATACTGGGTGCTAGAAAGCAGTAATGTTTCTTCATGAATAATGCCTAATATGTTTTCATTAATGCAGGTCTTATTTGGCAGCAAATGGTTATTATATATGGTATTTTTTCAGACTGCACAAGAGCATACTGTCTTCTGGAACCGTTGCCAGTTAGTGTTAGAGTATCTCTCCCCCTGTTTACTAAGGTTCTCAATCTCTCAACACTTAGATAACACTTAGGGTCAATTCACATATATACTAGAGTAGAAATTTGTAACACAGAGAAAGCAGCAAAGTAGGGCCACCCACAGCACAGATGATGTAATACGAATGTGTATAAATGCTCTCAGATTTGTGTGAACCTTCTCCCTGAGAAAGGGAGAGAGGGAGAACAATATCACCAAACCAACATCAATGCACTGAGTGCTATTTTTCTAGAAAAAAAAGCTGCTGGAACTCACCATGAACACCTCCCTCATCCTCCTAGAATGGCAATGGTGCCCACCTGAGAGGTACCGGTACTGAGTTCAGATTAATCCCAGCTGGGGGGGGGGAGCCCTGAATGTGGTGTAAATTGCCTACCTCAGAAACCACAACGTGGGTAGTTCATCCTGTCCCACTGAGTGTGACCTTGGTGGAGTGTCCATAATCTGTGTTAAGAGGAGGAGGAGGAGGAGGAGGAGGAGGAGGAGGAGGAGGAGGAGGAGGAGGAGGAGGAGAAGAAGAAGAAGAAGAAGAAGAAGAAGAAGAAGAAGAAGAAGAAGAAGAAGAAGAGTTTGGATTTGATATCCCGCTTTATCACTGCCCGAAGGAGTCTCAAAGCAGCTAACATTCTCCTTTCCCTTCCTCCCCCACAACAAACACTCTGTGAGGTGAGTGGGGCTGAGAGACTTCAGAGAAGTGTGACTAGCCCAAGGTCACCCAGCAGCTGCATGTGGAGGAGCGGGAAAACGAACCCAGTTCACCAGATTACAAGTCTACCGCTCTTAACCACTACACCACACCGGCTCTCATTTCTCAACTTGGTATCCTCCAGATGGTTTGGACTACAAATCCTGTCACGCCTGACCATTGGCCATGCAGGTTGGCAAATGGCACAGACCCACAACAAACTGACTTCCCTGGTGTCCAATGTCACACCTCATCCCAGAACATTTATTTTTGCATTTATTGAGTCAATATTTTTTTTAAAAAAATGTGTAAGCTGCACATTGATTCTGGGGCAGTATACATCAGCATTCCAAATACAATGTTAGAATGAAACCATAAAAATCAAACCAACATAATAAAATCTGAGAGGCAATAAATCAAAACTACCCAGTCAGCTAAAACAATACAATAAACGTTTTTAAAAAAAGCCTGGGCAAATAAAAACATATTGACCTGGTGGTGAAAAGAATACAATGTCAGCATTGGTATTTACCTCCTTCATGACAGTATTCCAAAGCAGGGATGCCATCACTAATATTTTATTTCAAATGTAATACTTTTGAATCTGTGGGGAGTTCCACAATTAGGGTATGCCACAGAGAATGCCCTCTGACAGGCACCACCGTCTGAGCTCCCGAATGTGGCAAACCTACGAAGAGTTCCCCTCTGAAGATCTTAAGAGTCAAATGTGTCTGCGGGGAAGGAGGAGCCTTAACACATTTAGGCTTTTAAACGCTAAATGCACCTTGAATTGAGCTTGGAAACAGACTGGAAACCAATGGAGCTATTTTAAAACAGGGGTTATATGTGATCTAAATGAAACACCAGCCAATAACCCGGGCGCTGCACTTTGGACCAAACAGCATTCCCATGTCATCTTCAAGGGCAGTTCCACATACAGCACATTGCAGTAGTCAAATGTGGAAGAGCATGGAGTCCAGTTGCCAAGTCATTTCTGTCTGAAAGGGGAACGGTGCTTCTTTTCAGGAGTCAGCCCCAATTCTTTGCCACATCCAGCCCATCCGCACCCCAAAACACCAGTATAAGCATCAACTGCTTCTTCTGATTCAGATAGAGCTGGGTGTCATCTGCATATTGATATCGCTTCAGTCCATATCTCCTGGCAGCTCCTACAGATGTCATATAAATGTTTAACAGCTGGGGTGGCAGCAAGATGGAACCCTGTGGAACGCCACAAGACAATTCTCATGGTGTAGAGCAGCAGCCTTCCATGGCTACTTTCCGGAAACAGTTCTGGGGGTTAAAAGTAGAACCATTGAAACACAGTGCCCCCAACCCCCAACTTCCCTGAGATGCTACAGAAGGATACGGTGGTCAAAAATGATTGAAAGCTGCAGAGAGATCAAGGCAAACAAGCAGGATTGCGCAACCCATCTCTCTCTCAGCAAATGCCATCAACCATGGCAGTTTCAGTGGAGTGGACAAGCCTGAGATGGGGCCGGAGTGGATCCAAGCAATCTGTTTCCTCCAAGCATGCCTGAGGATGGATCACCACCACTTTCTCATGCACCATGCCCCAAAGGGGATATGCACCACTAGGCAGTAGTTTAATACTTCTGGGTTCAGGGAGGTCTTTTTAAGCATGGAACGCTGCCTGCTTCAAGGTGGGTTGTACTTCCCCTTCCTCCGGTGACACTCTCCTTGGATCCACCCATTCAACCTGCTATGGCTAGCTCTAAGAAACCAAGTGGTGTGAGGATCAAGGGGGCAGATCATTGGCCACACTTCTTCAAGCAGGCTGCAATACGGTGGCACCTCCGGTTATGAACTTAATCCGTTCCGGAGGTCCGTTTGTAACCCGAAACCACTCGTAACGTGACACGCACTTTCAGTAATGGAGCCTCCCACTGCTGCCGCGCTGCCGGTGCACGACTTCCGCTCGCATCCTGGGGCAAAGGTCGCAACTGGGAGCATCTACTTCCGGGTTAGCGGAGCTCGTAATCCACAGCGTTCGCAAGGGGGGCGGTATGTAATACAAGGTTCCACTGTAGTCCAAACTAATCCACTACTGTTGGAAAATACCGTCTGCTGGACACCAGAAGGTGTGTGATATATATGCCCCACCTTTTCTCAAACATTTTCCCTGGAAGACCCTGAGTGCTGTATGTCATATAAATGTTTAACAGCTCGGGAGACAAGGTGGGACCCTGTGAAATGCCACAAGACAACTCTCACGGTGCAGAGCAGTAGCCGGGTAAGAAGAAGAGAGATGGGGAAGGCCAGAAAAATCTATCTGCAAGTCTCCACCTGGCAGCCATGCTCACCTTGAGGCCAGTGAATTTCCTTAGGACTGTGAAGGGGAGAGAAATGCCACCTATTTTGAAACAGAACCTCCTTTTTGCATGTACATTTTTCCTCAGAAATATTCCGAAGCTAGCTTTCAAATTTATTCATTTTCTACTTCAAGAATATAGAGCTTCAAACGTCACTGCAGACAATAATATTAATATGTCTGAGGGCATCAAGCTGAAGCTCATATAATTGGAGATGCTGCAACTATGTGCATTTTCCTAATTCCATACTTTGCTGCTACACAGTACTGCCACATCACTGTGTGTGTATGTGTGTGTTTGTGTGACCAGGCCGCGACAGCCCCCGCCCCCAGGGATCATAAGGAAGGAATAAAGACTCTGACAATGTTATATGGAATTAAAATTAGGCCACAGCTTTATTAAACTTCCGAATGTAGGAAGACCTTGGCTTAGGCCTTCAGCATGTATCCCTCCCAGACCCCCAGCCAGGGGAAACTGGGGCTCATCAGGGTAAATGGGATATGGGGGTGCTCTGCGAGACATAAGTGTAGCAGGCAGCCAAGCCCATATCCCTGCACGCAGGCTAATTCACTGATGACCTTTCAGTGTATAGTCAATGACACCCATATATATAACCCCTTTAAGTGGGGGACCCTGGAACCGACACCGCAGGGGGGTGAGTCACCACTTCACGCACGCACACACACCCATATAGAGAAGAAAAGACTAAAGGATTCCACCCAAGGCCATAACCGCCAAAGTTGTGACGAATTGCTACGGGGAAGAGAAAACCTGCCAATGCAGGAAAATTTCTTCCCGGTCCTTCAACAGCAACCAGTCAAAGACCGTAACAGCACCCGCTAAACAGGAAGGAAAAGTTAACCTGTAAACAAGAAAACATTAAACTAAGGGAGGGTGGGGAGGGTGAATCTCCAGAGCCAACTGCCTGGCTATTGTAGGTTCCACCCCATTTTTATACATGGGGCTGGCCCCACCTCCCAGCAAAAACTTGATTACTGAGGCTGGGCCATAACTGTCAACTTTCGGATTTGAAAATAAGGGATTTTTCCTAACTTTCGGATTTGAAAATAAGGGATGCCGCGAGGGCGGTGCAATGGCACCAAGTAGCCTCACCACCCTGTGCGCCAGAGACTGCACACGAACGGGTGAGCGAAAGAGCGAGCGCATAGACGGCAGGCAGGCTGTCTGTCTGGTTGGGCATGAGGGTCTGGCTGCACAAGGCATGCAAGCTCCGCCCCCAGTCGGTCTCAGACTCCTTATTGGCAGCCGAGCAACGCAGCTGAGGAGCCTCCCTGGCCGGCAAGGAGGGAGAGGAGCTGCTTCCTTTGAAATCTGGGAAATTTAAGGGATATCAACAATCTGGGATAGCAGCGGGAAATGGCATTGGAATAAGGGAGTTTCCCGCCAAAAAAGGGGAGGGTTGACAGCTATGGGCTGGGCGTGAACCTCCAAAAATTAACACTGAGAGGCAAGCCAGCCCCTGTTTGCCAGTAAGCTCCCTGGGAACTGTAGCACCACGCGCAATTCCGCAAAAGGCACCCAGAATGTAAAGTGTGAGTGCTCATTATAAACAAAATTACCAGTGCTATTTCTCTAGAAGCAGAGATGCCAGAACTCAGCACGAACGCCTTCCTTGTTCTCTTATAATGGCAATGGCACCCACCCGAGAGGTGCCAGAGCTGAGTTTTGATGAGTTCCAGCTGGGAAAACAAAAACCCTGAGTATAAGTAAATATGCATTTCTCTGAATGTCCTCCTACCAAGAAAAGCATTATAGGGCTTCAGATAAGTAGCCTCAATGTTTGGCCTATTTATGTGGGAAAGACGTTTACGTAACAGTAAATGCGCTCAAGCTTGATTCTAATGTGAGCTGTGACATCAGTAAGAAATGTCTGTCAAATTCCACTTATCTCAAGTTAATTCACTGCTTAAGCACGTCAGGCCTCCTATTAGACAGAGGGAGGCAGCTTCCTTGGGCTGTTGATTTTGAGTATCTTGAAAGGGCAGCAAATTGTGAGTTATTAAATTTGTTATTAGATTCTTCTTGCTGGGGAGGAGCAGAGATGCTTGTGGGATTTTCTGGTTTGGCCGCCAACCTAACTTGTCTGGCCTTAGTGTGGTGGCAGTGCAGGAGGAGAATGTGGCTGCCTCTCCTGTTTTGCTTCAGGCAACTGAACGCCTTTGGCTGGTCTTGCAGGAATGTCCTGGACTCAATCGTTAGCTCTGAATGCACATAAGAAATAGGTCAGACACAAAATCCTTGACAATAATTCTCTACAGAATAACCTTTCAAAGATTACTGTCAAGCAACCTGAGGGTTTCATAATTATTATTCTGATATTACAAAAAAACAAAACAAAAAACACACAAAACAAAAACTGGTGGTGATTAGTGCCACTCTAAGCAAATATTTGTCCTGCAAAGGGACAGAGATCAATTAAATCAAAAGTCTGAAAGTAAGGTAGGTCACAGGTTTTCCTCTGAGTAAACTACTAATCAATACGGTTATCTATCTATTTTTATAGCCACACAAAATGCCCTTTTTGTACAATAGCACTGCTGCCTATGTTATACACAGCCCCAGAAATAGATGTTAAAACACAGCTATAGCTGGCATTCTAAAGGTTTGTCATTATGGTCTTCCTTCAAATACTATCTGATTTGTAATATGAAGTCTGGTTGATAATAGCAAAATAATATTTGGTTCACCTTGACCACCATGATCTCCCGTGTGACCTCATCTCATCATACACCTGCCAACACACATACACACCAAACCCCTGTTGTTAAAACATTCTCCCTTTCTTATGACTCAAGAAGCTATTTAACTTCCTTGCTTGAAAGGCCCTTTATTTCTTACATCAAATGTGTACTCGTGAAGGACTCAACTCTCACCTCTACAGCCTTGCCAAACTTTAAACCTGTTTCTTCTCTTTCCTTATTAAAAGTCCTTCCTTCCTACTGTCCTTTTTGTAGTTTGCGGACATTAATCATCATGCCATTTAATGCTATCGTGGTGGCCTTTTTTCCATGACCCCTCTACAGGGTGAAAAACATCCTTTCTGCTCCAAAGGATCTTCTTCATTTCTCTCTCTCTCTCTCTGACTTTATTACTAAAGAACAAGATGTATCCTAAACTAGCCTAACTGCAGTAAAAATTAGAATTCCCCCATATTTGTCACCTGCTTTAGCTGGGTATCCTAGGACAAGTGGTTTTCTGTCCATCCTTCATGTGGAGGAATCGGGAAACACTGTATCACTTAATAAACCATTCGTTCTTCATCACCACCATCCTCAATGCCCCCTTGACCCCTGTCCTCCCTGGCTTATCAAATCGAGCAGAGGGTAACTGATTGGTTGGGTCCAGAGTATGGCTAATGCCTTGTTGTGCGAGGGATTGTCCCTGCTGCTTTGAAAGAGACAGTGGAACGCCTTCTCCTAAAGAAATAAGCTGTAGACCCTTTGGATTGGAACAACCACCAGCAGCTGCCAAGATCCCCTTTGGGGGGAAGGTGGTAGAGGGGGCCGTGGTGGGGCAGATGCAGGCATTGTTGGAAAACACATCTTATTTAGATCCATTCCAGTCTGGATCCAGTCCCAGCCATGGAACCAAGTCACCTTTGGTCACCCTGATGATCAATTTTGCAGACAGCAGCACACGGGGAATGCAACTTTGTTTCTGTTACTTGATCTCTCATCAGCATTTGATACCATTGACCATGCTATCATCTGGGAAATGGGAACTGAGGACACTGTATTACAATGCTTCCGATCCCACCTTCAGGACTGAATCCAAAAAGTAGCATTGGAAGAGTGTCAGCACCCTGGGGTCAGTTACCTACTCTGGATGGGATTGCACTTTCCCTGAACTAACTTCTCATCAACATCAAGGAGTGAGATGGGAATGAGAGAAATAATCCGTGTGAGTAAGTTTGACAGCAGGTTTTTCAGAAAATGCCACTCCTAGTTTATCCCCTGCGCCTCCATACAAATAGCAATCTTGTCTTTGCTGAAGTTTATGTACAAAAAAGTCTATTTCGCTACTTTATCTTCCCACATACACTTCACTGTAATTTTCTCATTTCGTGCCACACAGATGCACTGGATAATAATGATTTAAAATCTCATTTTTGCACATTTAAGCATCTTCAGGATAATGGTGGCATGCAATTATTCTCTAATTAGACATAACTTTTTGGGGGTGGGGAATAGAATTACTGTACTCAGAAAGTCCACCTGGAAAAAGGTGGTCACTTTGCGGAATTTTTCTCTGAATATTTTGCACTATTATTTTGCAGTGGCTGCCATGCCACCGCCATTCCTCACTGCGACACACAATGACCGCTCCCCACATCAAATGGGGGCGCCTTTTGTGTGGTTGTGCAGAGCCCCCCCAGATCCCAGTGCAGCTCCTGGTAGTTTGGGCTGGCTTCATCCACCCCAGGCTGGATACCTGGAGGTCTCCGCCTACCTCAGCCAATCGCCCAATCCCGCCTGGGGAGGTGTAGCCAGGGGATCGGCCAGGTAGGGGGAGGGACCGCCCTGCCCACACAACAGAAGGTGAATCTTACCTGTAAAGCGTCAGTTGGCTCCAGAGCTTCTCCCACCCTGCCCTCCCTCAGTTAAGTCTTCTTTTGCAGGTTAACCTCTTCTCCACAGGTACGCAGGTGCTGCTACGTCATGGTTGCTGTTGAAGGGCCAGAAAGGAATTTTCCTGCATTGGCAGGTTTTGCCTTTCTCGTAGCAAAATGTCACAACTTTGGCAGTTTCAGGCCTTGGGCAGAATCCTTTAGTCTATCTTCCTAAATGGGGGGGGGCTTGAAGCGGTGACCCATGCCCCCTTGTGGCGGTGATCCCAGGGTTCCCCGTTAAAGGGGTCTTGAGGGGGGAGGCATTGGCCATACGCCGAGAGGTTGTCATTGCTCTCCCCTGCGACGGCAGCGAAACGGGGGGCGGGCTCTCTGCTTGAACATATGTTCTCCAGAGCCAGCCCAATCCCCACACATTCTGGATAACCCTGAAGTCTCCCAGATCCCCGGCTGGGGACTGGGAAGGATAAACGCCCAATGCCTGAGCCAAGGTCTCCCTACATCTGAAACTTAATAAAGTTGTGGCTAATTTTAATCCCATAGCACGTTGTCTTGAGTCATTATTCCGCTCGGGGGTCGCCTGGGATGGGGTGACTCTGCCTGTCCACACAAAATGCCTAGGACAACACTAAGTCTGGGGTGCTGTGGAGGATGCAAAACAGTAGCTAGCTGCCTGCACAGTTGCTGCTATTGTTACATGCGGCAGCAGGAGGAAAAATAAAGAAACAAAAGCAATGGGGGAAAAAGAAGCTATGCTGCTGCTAACATTGAGGATGAGCCTTCCTAGTATCGGAGGTTTTCTCCTCCCTCTGGAGAAAGGGCCCCAATTGTCTCTGCCCATAAATAGGGTAGAAAATTCTGAGAGGCCATTTGCACACAACTCTAATTGAACAACTCAGCTCTTCTGCATAGTTCTTCTGCAAAGGACATTGATCTCCTTCTTGCATTATTGCCTGAGGTTAAGACTCCTTCTTGCAGCCAGTTATTGCAACTCTTGCGCTATTATGGATTCCTCTTCAGAGTGCACCATTCTAAAAAATGCATGCTTCACTTAGGCATTCTCTTGAAAACGGACTTCTTTCAGCATTGAAATGCCCAGTATTAACAGAAAGCATACAGAACTGTGCTACATTTTAAAAACAACACTCAATGCCATATCGTACATGGTAAGAAACTAGAACGTATCCCTTGCATGATATTTATAGCTTCTTTATAGAATTGTCTCAGCTAAAATAACAAAAAACAGCCACACAGAACGTTCTGCAATGGCACAGCTTAGTAAAATGAGACATGCACATTACATGTTTGTTAAAACGAAAAGAAAAACACAATGCTCATATTTCTGGTAGTTAGGCCAGTAGGGGCAGAGTTGTCCAATTCATTTGCTAGCAGCCAAATAACTGTTCGTGCCAAGCTAGATGAGAAGACAAGATCCTTTTTTGGTGGGAAGGGGCTAAGGAGTGTTTCAAATCATTAGTAATATACCTTCATCGTAATAATTTCACTCTGGTGAACTCAAACCTCATTCCTGTCTCTCGCAATCAGTCTCTCTACAGCTGCAATCTCCTCTGGGCCTGAATGTGTCACAGTATTCTCATAGATCCTTTTTCTTATTTTGAGGCACATGTCTAATTTTATAAGGTCCATCCTTATTTCAGAACATTGCAGCTCTTTAGGAAACAGTCCTTTCGGAGCTGGATCTGACCCAGAAAGTCACAAGAATGCATACTTGGGACCACATAATGCAGAGTAATTGTGCTTTAGCTTTTAACAGAAACTGAATGCTCTTTTGATATTGAGACAGATAGAGGAAACTGAAAGGACCGTCACTTTGATGTCTGGATGATGGGGGGGGGATTGGATGGTGGAGGTACACACAGAGACCATTTTTGGCACATCCAATTGATGTGTAATCACAAAATGGGCTGTAACGAGGTGCAAGGGAGGAAACACTTGAAGGTCGCTCAATTAATTTATGGAATTCCCTGCCACAAGAATGTGGTGATAGCAGGTACCTTAAAAGGTAAAGGTACCCCTGACCGTTAGGTCCAGTCGTGGACAACTCTGGGGTTGCGCGCTCATCTCGCTCTATAGGCCGAGGGAGCTAGCGTTTGTCTGCAGACAGCCTCCGAGTCATGACTAAGCCGCTTCTGGTGAACCAGAGCAGCGCACGGAAATGCTGTTTACCTTCCCGCCAGAGTGGTACCTATTTATCTACTTGCACTTTGACGTGCTTTCGAATTGCTAGGTGGGCAGGAGCAGGGACCAAACAACGGGAGCTCACCCCGTCGCGGGGATTCAAACCGCCGACCTTCTGATGGGCAAGCCCTAGGCTCTGTGGTTTAGACCACAACGCCACCCCGCTTCCCATAGCAGGTACCTTAGAAGCCTTAAACCACAGTACTACATAAGGCTTAAGCTAGCCCACCACAGACTTGCAGACTTGGGATTTCAGATATGAGAAATTTGCAGTGGGAAGCATGGGGAACACATTCATATGAAATGGCTGACTATTTGCTGTAATAATTTAATCTGGAAAGTATCCCACCTCATTATGCAGCAACATAGCTCCACATAACCCTTATGGAGGTCCCTTGTTTCTCAAGGATGCCTCAAACTTGATGGAACAAAGTGCAGATGTGATTTTTTAAATGTCTGCCAATCCTAGATGAATAGGATATATTAGCGAGTTGGCTGGCTTGTTGCAAACAACACAATTCATATTTAACAGTAAATATAACTATGCAGTACCAGATTGTTAGAATTCCATTATTTTTGCCATCTCTCTGGAAAACCATACATGCTGTTGAAATAATTCATTTGCCTTCCAGCTCTTCATTTTTCAGTCACAATGCAGAGTAAATCACTATGCTATTAAAAAGGGGGTAGCATTTATTGTACAAAAATGTATTCAAATCAGTAGAAATGTTGTGTAACAAGATCCTGCATATGTTCTGGAACTGCTAAATAGGTTGTTTAACCCACGAAACCATCCCCTGCTGCATATATATATATATATATATATATATATATATATATATATATATATATATGTATATATATATATATGGCATTGATTCAATTTGAGAGAGTCCTTAGTGCATGGCAGTCAAAAGATGTAATGTATTTATATGGGAAAAAATTCTAGGCATCGAGAGGATGCCTAGGCATACGGAAGATAGGTGGACCATCAACAGCATTGCTGGGATGCTGGAGAAGATGGTCACAATGGTTATAGTACTACATTGCTTACTTACTACTAGTAATGTGAAAGGAGCAAGCAAGCAGGAAACCACACTGAGAAAGTTGGAGTTAACTCCTTATTAGCGAAAACAGAATCTGCACAGGAGTGTCAGGCCTCATGAGCAAAGCACCTCTTCTCTGGCAGGTCTTAGCCCCATGAAGCAGTTGCAGAGACTGAAGGTGCATTCCCCCATCCCCGCTATTTAAGTCCATTCCTCTTTAGGGTTTTCCCCAAGCAATCTGAGACTGTGCCTGTGTGAAGCAAACTTCTCCTCCTCTCTCTTCATACCTCGCCTAGTTCTGCTGGACCAGAGATGAGGGGAGCTTGTCGTTGCAGGCTGGGGAGACACTTGTGTCTCTTCACCAACTGGGCTCATCTCTGCTTCTTGGGCTTCCTCTTCTCCTGCTTCAGCTTCTGCCCCTCAGTCTGGACTGCTCTCTGCCACCGACTCCCCACCACTCACTAAGACCTTTTCAGCTTCTGACACCTCCTGCCAGTCTTCTCCCTCTGACCACTCATTTTTGTCCCACCGCCAATCTCCTGGCTCTGAGCCTTCTTCCCTTAGTCTTTTATCCACTGGCTCCTCCCACCATTCCTCTTCATGCAACCAGTCCGTGACATCATGAAAAACAGATATTGTTTATAGGATGAGGAACCATTGGAGAGGCTACCAGGAAGATTGCCTTTGAGATAAATTGGGGGGGGGGGGGGCTGTAGCTCAGTGGTAGAGCATCTGTTTGCATGCAGAAATTCCTAGATTCAATTCTCACTATATCCACGTAGGGGTTATGAATGTCCCCCATCTGAGACCCTGCCAGACAAGGTAAGGAATTCTGAGCTTGATGGACCAATAGTCTGACTTAGTATGAGCTGGTTTCCTGTATTCTTATGTAAAGAACTGAGAAAAGAACAGATTCCTTCCATTTAACATTGCAAATAGAAGCAAGCCAAGTCATGATGTATTCAGATGAGAAGAGACTTTAACTCCATGATGAAGGGGGTAAGAAGGAACTAGGGCGACCCTAAGATCTCCAATGATGGAATCAACCCTATCCTGGTTGTGAGGCCATCTAGGACAGGGGTGGCCAATAAGTTGCCCTCCAGATGTTGATGGATGATCATGGCCATCATGCCTGGCCATTAACCATCATGGCTGGGGCTGATGGAAGTTGGAGTCCCAACAAACTCTGCAGGGTTTAGCTACCCCTGCTTAAGAAAGGGGAGAAGGAAGAGGCAAGTCTTTTGAGGTGTGCAATATAGCATCAAAATCCCAGCAGCAGACATATCTGTTCGGCCCTTAGTTGACTTTGAGCAAGCAATGTCTATCATTCCCAAAAGTAAAGTAGCCCAATTCACAGGGCTGTCAAGGATGGACACAGTCAACAATTAAATATTTTCCCATGGTTAAAAGTGATGTATAAATTATAAAAATAAATAAATCATTGTTATTCCAAATACTGTAGACCAGCATCAACAATGTATATTCAGAGTGCTGGGCTACTTCTGTAAATGCTTCATTAAGTGCCTGAACAGGCTCAGCATGAGCTGAGTTATCACGTTGTTAAGAAAACTGATGTGCTGTTATCTCTTACTTCTAATTACTTAGCAATATGAACTATTTCATCCCTGTATTTTTCAGTGAAAGTCCTCCCCCCCAGCAGATACTAGTTTTAAAAGAATTCACAATATTGTATAGTTGTGAAAACAATAAAAACATAATTACAATGATGTGTAAGAAAAAAATTCCATATATAAGTTTTTACCCTGTGTTACATTACATATAGTGTGTTTTTATGTCAACACGTTAGGAATAAATCCTTAATATGCACACTTGTTTAATAACAGAAAAAATAATGTCTCAGACCTAATTAACCATAATTCCATTATATATAGGGCAGGTTAGTGTTTTTCCACCTTTGAGTAGTCATCATTCCCTCTAATGATTAATTTCTATAAGAAATCATATGAAAATATCCTCACTGGATTTGTTTTTAAATTGCATTTTTAAAGCATGGAAAACAACGATACACGAGTCATTGGGTTGCTAGACAGCAGTCCTGATCCAGGAAGGAGTGTTCAGTGTACAGAAACAGATTTCCATTTGCCCATTGCCATTTCTGCAACAGACTACTACATACAATAACAAAATAATATTTAGAATATACTGGACCCCATTACATTTGTTTTAAAAAGGGCTATCTAAGGTATCTGACTGTTGGAGATGCAATAGGGATGATGCTTTTCTAAAACATATGTTTTTTCACTGTCCTATTATTGAAAGATTTTTGGCAGAATGTAACAAACTATCAACAGAACTGTATGGAACAACCTTACATTTACAGAGCAAAATGTCCTTTTGAATTAAATACCCAGCACAAGGAACCTTACAAAAGGACAATACGAGTAGACTCTCCGTGTCCTTACCACAGCAAAACGACTGACACTGATTAATTGGAAAAATAAAAATGCGGCTCCCTTCTACGATTGGTTCGAAGACTTATGCAAACTCACAACATATGAACAACTTGCATATAAACACAGACTTGCCATGGACAAATTCAATGATATTTGGAATCCGTTCTTACAAATACTGTAATAGGTTAAGATCTGGTGAAGTACAATAACAACTTTGTAAAGTATACAGTTTTGGGTTTTTCCCCCTTCCCCCTTTATTTTCCCTTCTACATGGGTGCTGTTTCTCTTTTTCTTTTTCTTTCTTTTATTTATGTCTCTACATGTTTAGTGCACATATAATTATCTACTTAAAAAAAACACCAGACTGCTACATGTCCCAAGAATCCCAAGAATCCCTATACTTGATCTTAGTGTGCCCTGCTAAACCTTCCTCTTATTTAGTACAGGACAAGGGAGTACGATTTGCCCTTCCCCTTCGCTACTGACTTACAGTTCAGCAGAAGTCGGACAGAAATGGCTTTCCCACAGTTGCCTGTTGGAGGCTGCGAATGCTCCTGAATATAAACCTATGTTGTGCAAAACCTGCAAAAGTGTGTGTGTGTTGTGTGTGTGTACAGAGCCTAGGGCTTGCCGATCAGAAGGTCGGCGGTTCGAATCCCCGCAATGGGGTGAGCTCCCGTTGCTCGGTCCCTGCTCCTGCCAACCTAGCAGTTCGAAAGCACGTCAAAGTGCAAGTAGATAAATAGGTACCGCTGCGGCGGGAAGGTAAACGGCGTTTCCATGCACTGCTCTGGTTTCACCAGAAGCGGCTCAGTCATGCTGGCCACATGACCTGGAAGCTGTACACTGGCTCCCTCGGCCAATAAAGCGAGATGAGCGCCGCAAACCCAGAGTCGGTCACGACTGGACCTAATGGTCAGGGGTCCCTTTACCTTTACCCATGTAGATGAGCTCCCGTTGCTCGGTCCCAGCTCCTGCCAACCTAGCAGTTCGAAAGCACGTCAAAGTGCAAGTAGATAAATAGGTACCGCTCTGACAGGAAGGTAAACGGCATTTCTGTGCACAGCTCTGGTTCGCCAGAAGTGGCTTAATCATGCTGGCCACATGACCCGGAAGCTGTACGCTGGCTCTCTCGGCCAATAAAGTGAGATGAGCACCGCAACCCCAGAGTCATCCACGACTGGACCTACCTTTAAGCTCCTTCAAGACTCAATGAAACCTACACTTTGACCAAGGCAAATGTGCATGGTCAGCACTATCATTGTGTAGATGAAAGTATACAACTAGTGTTTTATGGGTTTGGAATGAATTTTCCCAAGCAGGGTCAGTTCTGACACGCTGTAGATTAAACGCTGTGGAAGAGGCTACTAAACATGTCAAGTAAAAACATATTTCACTTCAGGCAAAACTGTTTGCGTTTTGTCTTGAGAGCACCCTTCCTGTCGAGTTAATAGAGAGAGAATCTCACTTCATTGCCTTCATCTCATAGGAGACCTCAGGATACTGCAATAAAAATAATGTCATTGGTTTCTGTGTATGTGCAAGACCTGTGTATTCTGGACATGGCAAAATATCCTCTTCTGAGGAACTATTAAAGATAGAGAGAGAACCCCAGTGTTGACTGTACTGAACCTGGTCATCCTACTTAGATATATTACCTTATCCATGTGGTGTGTTTGATGAAGAATCGTTCTGCAGATCATGTAATATTTAGACATTGTAAAAGGTTTTCAAAAAGGGTAAAGGACCCCTGGACAGTTACGTCCAGTCAAAGGCAACTATGGGGTGTGGCACTCATCTTGCTTTCAGTCCAAGGGAGCCGACATTTGTCCACAAACAACTTTCTGGGTCATGTGGCCAGCAGGACTAAACCGCTTCTGGAGCAACAGGACACCATGACAGAAGCCAGAGTGCACAAAAATGCTGTTTACTTTCCCGCCGTAGTGGTACCTGTTTATCTACTTGCACTGGTGTGCTTTCAAACTGCTAAGTTGGCAGGAGCTGGGACAGAGCAACAGGAGCTCACCCCGTCGCGCAGATTCGAACCACTGACCTTCCAATCAGTAAGCCCAAGAGGCCAGTGGTTTAGACCACAGCACCACCCGCTCCCTTATTTACACATTGTAACCATAGCTAGTAGTAATACACTGATAATTCTTCATTTTCATGACTGGAAAGATATCCCATCATCAAGTCAGGCTACTGGTGACAGTAGCATGAGTCCACCTCACATAAACTGTTCAGTATCACATGTGAGGGGCAAAGTTGAATCTTCAATGTATGGTCATCTCAGTCATAAAGTCCCTCCATCCCGCAGCCTCTCAATCTCTCCTTCCTGTCCTTAGTTAGGGGCAGACTTTGGTCTTTCACATTTCAGAGAGGCCAAATTTTTCCAGTCCACACCTCTTGTCTTCTGTTCTGCTCAATTCAATAGATCATAACTGTGATGTCCTTGCATCGCCCCCCCACTTGGTGAACCAGTAGCGCTTTCCTAAATCCACGTTTTTCTTAATGCAAGTGTGTGCACTGTCAGGCCCTGGCGTACCTCTGAGATTGTCTGTATGGTATTGGGGATCTCCTAAAAATCTAATGGAGAAACAAGATGTGTTGGAGGGTTAATATTCTGATGTTCAGCATGTACACAGTATATGCCATGAGCTCTCCAGTGCCCTTCATCCTAAGCAACCTGTCTCAGGGAACGTGCTGAACTGCTAAAACCTTTCATCACTCAGAGACTGGGGAGAGCATAACAGTTCACATGTGGGGAAGGCATGGGGCCCAAATTTGATCCAGTTCACATTCAAAAGCCAACCTGCCTGATTTACACTCTCTGAAACAATAGATGAAATCCACTCTTCTCTTAATTTTGCCGTGAAGTTTGCCAGCCAAGAAATGCATACAGAAATGAATAGAACTCAACATCCAAAAAACCAAAGCATAAAACAACCCCTCTGCAGCACCACAAATCCAACTCAATGGTGTAACGTTGGAAAATGTCGATCACTTCTCCTACCTGGGCAGTTATCTTTCCACAATGGCCGACACTGATGCCGAAACCCAGCAGAAACCAATTAAGCATATTAGCCAAATCAGTGTAATCTAGGAAGATAAATTATCCAATACATGGGGGGGATCATCCCCCTTTCCCTGAGCATGTTTACAGTCACATTCTGTGGCCATGCAGCAAGTTTTGGAAGGAATCCTCTCTCCTTGCTCCACCTACCTTGGATATGTGAACCTGCCATGCACACAGAGTATTCACTCTGGCAGGCATGCCAAGCCTAAAGGGCACCCCTAAAGACATCTCCAAGGCCAAATCAATAAAAGCTGACCTAGGAATATGTCTAACCCCTTTAATGCCTCAGCTGTTTAAGCAACCATTTCTTAAATTCTCTTACCTGCCTCCACTGTAAAGGGTGGAATGGAAGAAGAACAGTTTGGATTTGATATCCCGCTTTATCACTACCCAAAGGAGTCTCAAAGCGGCTAACATTCTCCGTTCCCTTCCTCCCCTACAACAAACACTCTGTGAGGTGAGTGGGGCTGCGAGACTTCAAAGAAGTGTGACTAGCCCAAGGTCACCCAGCAGCTGCATGTGGAGGAGCGGAGACGCAAACCCGGTTCACCAGATTACGAGTCTACCGCTCTTAACCACTACACCACACTGGCACAACATGACCAGTCCAACGAAGTTGATGTTGAACAATCATTGCTTCAACACTGGTGATCTTTGCTTCTTCCAGTACACTGGCACTAGTTCGCCTGTCTTCCCAAGTGATGTGTAAAAAATTTTGGAGACACCATTGATGGAATCTTTCGAGAAGTTGGAGATGGCGTTTGTAAGTGGTCCATGTTTCACAAGCATACAGTAAGGTTGGTAGTACAATAGCTTTGTAAACAAGCATTTTGGTTTCCCTGCGAATGTCCCGGTCCTCAAACACTCTGCACTTGGGAGAAAGCTGCACTTGCAGAGCTCAGGCGATGCTGGATTTCAGCATCAATGTTGGCCATTGTGGAAAGATAACTGCCCAGGTTGGAGAAGTGATTGACATTTTCCAATGTTACACCATTGATTTGGATTTGTGGCACTGCAGAGGGGTTGTTTTGTGCTTGTTGGTGCATCACTTTGGCTTTTTGGACGTACAGCAATAGGCCAAGCTTTTTGTAAGCTTCTGTGAAGATATTTAGGATGATCCAACAAGTGAGGACAGAATCTATGGAGCTCCAAACATACAAAAGTTTGTTTGTTTAGTGAGAAATTTCTATACTGCGCTTCAGCACAGAGTGGGTTTACCAGAAAGAGAGAGAGATTAAAATATAAGAAAAAACATCAAACTGAGTTTTCATCATTTACATAACAATGTAATAGCAGCATTAATTAAAAATGACTTAACCTATCCCAGAATATGCCCAGGAGGGACTGCATTCAGGCATGTCTGCCTTTATGAATTAACTGGCCCCAAGTATCAGATAAATATTTTAAAACTTTTAAATTACAAAGCAAAGTGATAATATTTTTTTAACATCTTCAGACAGCATTATAGCGCATAGTACCTTTTGTAATGATTAATTTAGAGAGTCATTACCCAATATATTCAACAACAATACTTCGCCTCAGTTTCTGATCTCCTTGTATGCCTCTAATTTTAATGTGGAGAAATTAAATTAAGCATTCTGCTGGCTATGTATGACTTTGGAAAGCAATTTCATCACACAACATGTGAATGCAAATTATAACAGTTTATATTATTTCTTATTTAATCTACAAGAGGAATAGGGATAATTAAAAGATGTGACTGCCTGCAAAGATGCAGGCATGAACCCTCGCTGTTTTTTAGTACCATGTAGAAAAATGAAATTATTTGCCAATAGTGGATGCACACAAAAGAAGCTGAATATTTATGGCAAACCAATCAGCATTCCATTTCAAAATCTCATTTGAGAGTCAACTGATTACTGTATTCTGTTCACCTCAGACATTTCAGGTACCAAGTTCATGTTATTAAAAAAACAAAAAAAAGCCCCTCACCACCTTTCAGCTACAGCTGAAATACTGGACATAAATGTTTTAAATTGCTGGAAGAATTACAAACTTTCACACACACACACACACACACACACACACGTGTGTAGATGATTCCTGAAATGTATGTCTTATTTTCACAGATGTCTGAAAAATGGAACAGTACTGAATACATGCATATATATAGTTCAAACCATTCTCAAGGCAACTTACAACATGAAAAAATACATAATTACAGCATAATGTAGTCATAAACAATAAATAAAACATACACAAAAAATACACAAACAAATTAAATAATTCTGCATAAATCATAATAAGATCTAAAATAAAGATACAACAACATATAATATCAATAACAGCAACAACCCTACCCAACAAAACCCCCCTAAGCAATACTGCAGCCCAAGAGTCTGTACAGCACCCTCAGCTTTTGTACGCGTGGGGTCAGTCACAGCCCTGCCCCCACAGGCCAGGTGGGCAAATGCCAGCAAGGCAGAGAGCAGGTCTTCCTGGACTCCCAGCCAATATGGTCTGTAATTCTGGCTGGTATTTTTGAATTCAGATCATTTGTTTGAGCAAATGTGATTCACCTTATTTTCAAGAGCTGCCTCTTTTACAAAGATATATGAATATTTAAGGCTAACTCAACTTACTATATACTGTAGTTTTATACCATCTGTTGGGAAGCTGCCAATCTGTCCATTTAAGTTTCTCATTTCATCCAATCCTAAATTCAGTTCTCCACATTTCCCACACAACCTTGTAGATTTTTTCCCCCAAAAAAACACAACTCATGAAAATTCACCACCATTTTAGAAAAGCCACTTCGTCCAATATAGTACGTTTGTGCAGTTTTCACTAGTATATGCATTTTTATGTACAGTTTACCCTGATATGTGTGTTCGATGCACATTACTTGGCTAGAGAAGTACATTGCAAAATTCATATTTCGAAGGAGGGGTTTTGAAGTGTGGCTGTGTTTGCGTAATGAGCACTCACACTTTACATTGTGGGTGCCCCTTGCAGGATCGCGCATGGTGCTACAGTTCCCAGGGAACTTAATAGCACCCCCATATCCCATTTACCAATATGTTCCCCAGTTCCCCCGGCTGGAGGGCTGGGAGGGATATACACCCAAGGCCTAAGCCAAAGTCTTCCTACATTCGGAAGTTTAATAAAGTTGTTGCCTAATTTTAATTCCATATAACGTTGTCAGAGTCTTTATTCCTTTCTTACAATCCCTGGGGGCTGGGGCTGTTGCCGCCTGGTCATGCAATGTTTCAGAAAGTGTGAATAAATTTGAACGGAATCAATTTTCTCTCCCTCCCAGACCGTTTTGTTGACTCCAGAGACATTTAAAGGGAGGATCCCATGACCTGAATAGCCGAAGCCCCATCTGATGTTTGCCAAATGTGTGATCAGCAGGGACTACACACTGTTATTAGGAGGCATTGCTAGAAGTCATGATCTAATAATAAGAGCTCTTTGACAGTGGAAGTGTCTCTCTCGGGAGGTTGTGGACTCTCCTTCCTTGGAGGTTTTTAAGCAGAAGTTGGATGGATGCTTTAGCTAAGATTCCTGCAATTCAGGGATTGGACTAGAGAACCCTCAGGGTCCCTTTCAACTCTGCAATTCTATGGTTCCCCCTCTATGTGTGAATCTATATATATATATAAATGTTCCCATTGCGTGCGCGGCGGACACCACCGTGCTCCGTAACCGCTGGACCAAATCTCATCAAATTTAGGAAACAGCGTACCATGACCATCAAGGAAGGATCTGGCATAATAAAAATTCAAAAAAACCCACACCTATCATACCTAAAATATAGAATAAAGGCCAAAAAAATTGGTGCACGTATTAGACATCACCAGCAGAAGCTCTGAAGACACCAGCAGCATCCAATAGAAAGGCAGATCGCGCACTGTCACCAGCAAAAGCTCTGAAGGGTGGCACCAAATAATGACGTCATCAACCGAGCAACTGAAACCACCAAGGCGGCCATAACCAGACAACCCACAGAGCCATTACCAGACAAAGGCAAACGGCCAAACCCAGAGCCACAGCCACAGGCCGCAACCCAAAAACACTCCCCCCCCCGCAAACGCTCCCACAACAATCAACTCAACTAGCCCAAACCCTCAGCTGCAAAAACCCACAGAGTCAGGCCAGGGCCAAGGAATTGAGATACAGGGCGGAGGCCTTGGCTCGCATTTACATACTAGCCCCAGACTAGGCCTCAGTTCCACTTTACAGCCTACAGACTAGGCCTCGGCTCTACTTTACAGACTAGGCATCGGCTCCACTTTACAGCCTACAGACTAGGCCTCAGCTCTACTTTACAGACTAGGCCTCGGCTCCACTTTACAGCCTACAGACTAGGCCTCGCCACTACTTTACAGACTAGGCCTCGGCTCCACTTTACAGTCTACAGACTGGGCCTCAGCTCTACTTTACAGACTATCCCGAGTGGAGCTGAGTGGGGGGAGGAGGGGCCCGAATAGGTCATGGGCTGACCCTGGGTGGGGGAAGTCACAGGGATGACTTGGGGGGAGGGTGGGACGGGACACCTCATGGGTCACTACAGGATGGGAGAAATCACAGGGATGAGACAACAACGGGCGGGAGGACAAAACCCATAGCCCAGGGGGGACGGAACATCCTCCCCCTTTAAGGACCCTGAATCAGGCACAGCAAGGCGTGCCCAGGCCAGCTAGTGGTGTTCATACAACTACTGCTCTGGCAGGGGAAGTGGAAACGATAATCTCTTACAATTACTGCTTCCATCACATTTTTGTTAATTCCCTTTGGAATCAACTGTGCAGCATGACTTTAAATAAGATTCACAAGAAGCAAATTATTAATTAAAGGAAATTCCCCCCACTAAGCAATGTCTTAATGTACAGTGGTACCTTGGGTTACAGACGCTTCAGGTTACAGACGCTTCAGGCTACAGACTCTGCTAACCCAGAAATAGTACCTCGGGTTAAGAACTTTGCTTCAGGATGAGAACAGAAATTGTGCGGCGGCGATGCAGTGACAGCAGGAGGCCCCATTAGCTAAAGTGGTCAGGTTAAGAACAGTTTCAGATTAAGAACGGACGTCCGGAGTGAATTAAGTTCTTAAGCCGAGGTGCCACTGTAGTGGCTTTCCTCTTCTTTTTCCTATATAGGGGAACTCATTCAATTCAATGTACTTTTGCTTCCCCCTCTCAACAAATATATATATATATTTAGTACTTTGCAGGAATGCCTAAAAGGAAATAGAATTGCAAAAGCAATGAGGAGGGGGGGGGGTTGCAGCTATTATTTAAGCGTTTTGACACCCCAGCATGAGTGCCACAGGGTTAAAAACAATAAATTTAAATACTTGAACTCTTTTACTGGCACAGATATTAGACATACCTGGGGGAAGTAGAGTGAAAGTGATAAAAGCAAAGCAGCAAAGAGAGGAAAATATTTTATTCTGTCTCTGCTTTGAGACATTGCAGTTGAGCGTAGCTTGGGAAATAGTGCCTTCCCATCCCCTCCTTTAACTCTGTCTAGATTAATAGCATGTATTTTTCAAATATGCATTACAAAATTAACAGAAGAACACATTTCTAAATTAAGCTTACTTACAACACAATCCTGTGCATATTTACTCAGAAGAAAACTTCAGTGAATACAATGGAACCTAATTAGAATTAGTTTTTTTTAAAAAAAAAAACAACAAACAAACTTTATTAGTTACACTCAAATATTACATTTGAATTAAAATAAATGCATTGTTAAATTATACTTGCACAATTACAGACTTGCTCATATAACACATATAACACTTTTGCTAAATCCCCCCTCCCTCCCCTCTCCCTCTGCTCCCAGTCTATGCTATGTTACTTCTTTTGTTTTCTATTGAAAGTACCTACTCTTAATCTAATCATAATTCTATATCTATACTGCTGAACTTTTCCTTTTCTGCTGTAGAGAGTGGTACTATTTACTGCTTATATATTCTTCAAATGCTGACCATTCCTTTCCTCTTAAATCCTTTCTTTCTCCTTTAATTTCAAAATCTTTTACGGCCAAATTATAATAATTTAACATTTTCAATTTCCACTCCTCTCTACTTGGTATACTCTTCTCTTTCCAATTACTCGCCACCAACAATCTTGCTGCTGTTATCGCATAAAATACAAAATTTTTGTGTATCGGTTGTATGTCTTCGTTTATTATTCCTAATAAAAATAACTCTGGAGACTTGCCAAATGTGTATTTTAAATTTTTTTTCAATTCATTGTAAATCATAGCCCAATAATTTCTAATTGTTTCGCATTTCCACCACATGTGGTGGTAATTAGAATTAGTAAGGGGTGGTCTGCCTAGCATTGCAGTCTTAAACCATGGCATAAATTAATTAATGAAAATATATTGGTGCAAACTGGGCATAGGCTTTATGTAAATATAACAACAACAACAACAACAACAACAATTTGTTATTTATACCTCGCCCATCTGGCTGGGTTTCCACAGCCACTCTGGGTAGCTCCCAATAGAATATTAAAAACATGATAAATGCATCAAACATTAAAAACTTCCCTAAACAGAGCTGCCTTCAGATGTTTTCTACATATGCACACAATTCATGTTCATAGCATATGTAGCATAGCATGTGAACAGGACTGTGTGAAGATTCAGATTCATTTATTTGTATCTAGTCATCAGACCACCACAAATAAGGCTTATATCTGCATAAAAGCAGCAGAGGATAGCATCCACTGAAGTTATCTCCGACCCAAATAAGCTACAACATGAACCTGAAATGTCAAATTTCCCTGGCAGATCATAACATGCCCCTTTAAAAATGAAAGGTTATTAACAAATATTAATAAATAAATAAATGTTAAAGTCAAATATTAAAAGTAAATGGGAATAAAATGAATTCATGCAAAACTGAATAATATGCAAAACTCAATGTGACAGGGCTGAAAGCAGAGTTGGTACATGTAAGGGCACTGGGAGCACATTTTTTGGAATGCCTAGAGAAGATTCAGGTGATAGAGGAAGATCTAACGTCTATATCAATAGGAAAGGTAGAGCAGCTATCACAGAAAGTAAATCTAGAATTAAGACCAACCCAGTCTTTTTCTTTAAAAAAACCTAAGTAACTCCATGAAGGTCAGACTTCACTTGCTGAATCCAGAAGCCGTGCGAGATTTTTCGGCCAAGCAAGTCGAGGCATATTATTATTATATTTATTAAAGTAAATTAATTTTATTAAATTTCTATGACACCTTTCTTCCGAGGCTCACAGGGGAATACTCAGATTCTCAAAGAAGGCTTCCCACACCACCAGGTTGATCAGGTCTTAGTAGTTTATTAAAGGGGAAAGTGCAAGCTTGCAACAAAGACCTGAAAGCTCCTTCCTTACCCCCTGCCTACCGCATTCCATGGAACAGACTCCACAGCCAGGAGATGGCTTCTCCGCACCCAGGCACTGGGGCATATGGGATATCAAATCCAAAGTCTTCTTCTCTTCATATGGCTGTGCACTGTTGTCATTCTGAGTGGCAAACTTGAAATAATCAGAAAATCCTTCAGGACTAAAACGGCAGTCTGAAGGATTTGGAGGTATGTAGCAGTGCACTATTGGGACGCGGGTGGTGCTGGGGGTTAAACCACAGAGCCTAGGGCTTGCCGATCAGAAGGTTGGCGGTTCGAATCCCCGCGATGGGGTGAGCTCCCGTTGCTTGGTCCCTGCTCCTGCCCAAATAGCAGTTCGAAAGCACGTCAAAGTGCAAGTAGATAAATAGGTACCGCTCCGGCGGGAAGGTAAACGGCGTTTCCATGCGCTGCTCTGGTTCGCCAGAAGCGGCTTAGTCATGCTGGCCACATGACCTGGAAGCTGTACGCTGGCTCCCTCAGCCAGTAAAGCGAGATGAGCGCCTCAACCCAGAGTCAGTCACGACTGGACCTAATGGTCAGGGGTCCCTTTACCTTTATGAGTTGACAGATCCATAACTCAGAGATAGTTATAAGCCTGAGTTTAGAGTTTGCAGTGATGGGACCTAGAAGTAAAGCAACAATCTGCAGTGAAAGTCAGAGATGGCTGTTTGAATAAAGGCTCTAGCTATGGAAGAACCCCTCCCTCATAGGCTCAGGTTGTCTATACAGTGGTACCTCCGGTTGCGAACGGGATCCGTTCTGGAGGTTCAGCCGTATCCCGAAGTTTTCGCAACCTGAGGACCGCTTCTGCGCATGCGCGCAGCACGGTTTAGCACTTCTGCGCATGCATGCACGGCAAAACACTTCCGGGTTTGCTGATTTCGCAACCCAAAGTTTACGTTACCCGAGGGCAACGTAACCGAGGTTCCACTGTATGTGCAAATCATATATCATAAAGGAACCACGGTCTCCGCTATGCTTCATCCTAAAAGGAAACATGATCAGAGATTAGAGTGGCATGCTGCAATATTAAGGCAGCTTATAAGACCCAAACTATAATAAAAACAGTCCATCAGAATCCGTAAAGCATAATTTAAAACATTTTGTCGGCTAGTCGATTCTGTCTTTGTGAGTTCCTGCATTTATTCTTTTCGAACGGTTTTGGTACAGCAAACAATACTTCATTGCAAAGCATTGCTAGCTCCTCCCGCCCACCTTAGACTGGCTTCAATGCTGACACACTGCTTCTGTTCTTAGGAACACCATTATGTTCGCTTTTACTGTTGCTTTGTGGCACTGGGTCCAGCAGCAGCAGATGTGTAGGGAACAGCAGCCATGTAGCTACTACTAGAAGTGTGATTGATGTTCCCAAACCAACAGAGCTAGAAGGTGCCAGGGAAGAGGCAGACGGTGAGTCTTCTCCTTTCTCTCCTCCCTTCTCTTTCATAGGCTAGCAGCCAGGGGCTCCGGGTTAAAGAGAAGAAATCAAAACGCAGGAAAGTGTTGGATTTCTGCTAGAGTTGCTCGTTGTCCTCTGCCAGGGCAAAGCCGACTGAATCACTGCTCAGCTGAAGGGTGTGTGGTTTTAGGAAATAGCTAAAATATGAAACATATATACCAAGAAGGAAGGAAGTCTCATTATATTCAGAGAGAAGCACCACATGGAATCATGGAATCAGTGGGCTGCCTGCAGAGAATATCTGTGTAACAAGGCTGGAGGAAGCTGATTTTCCGATCCTATCTTCTCCTTGCCGGTCCCAGAACTTCCCCAAATGCTCCCCTTAGATTCTGAGAAACCTGAGTGGGATGGGTGATGGGATGGGTGGATAAGGGGGAAAGGGGTGGTGGAAGAAAATCAGGTGACTGAATCTTCTGTCAATGCAGAATAATATGCCACTTTCTGGTTTTCTGCCATCTCCTCCTGCAATCAGTCCATGCCACTGATCAAGGTGCCCTCACTATTAGGACAGCATTTTCTTGGGGGTGAGTAGGATGAATCCGACAGGCAGAGCAGAAGAGAGAGAGAGGTGCATCTTCTGGCAGCCTTTTACTGGCAAATCTATGGACTCAACTATGGAGTTGGAAGGTGTGTCATCTACTGTGGGAACGTGGGTGGAGCTATGGTCTAAACCACTGAGCCTCTAGGGCTTGCTGATCAAAAGGTGGGAGATGTGAATCCCTGCAACAGGGTGAGCTCCCATTGCTCTGTCCCAGCTCCTGACAACCTAGCAGTTTGAAAGCATGCCAGTGCAAGTAGATAAATAGGAACCGCTCTGGCGGGAAGGTAAATGGCATTTCCGTGTGCTCTGGTTTCTGCCACGGTGTCCCATTGTGCCAGAAGCTACTGTTAGGTCCATCAGGAGACGTCCGCCAACTTCCAATCACAGATACCAGCAGCCTTCAAGCAAGGAAACTTGCCTTATTATCGCTCCCTAGCATCCCACTGCCAGAGGATTGCCTCCTTCCATTCACCAGTTTGCCTCCTTCAAGTGACAGAAACCTGGGCAGTGCTGAATGTCACATCCATTGCCAGGTGTGTCCTGTTGGAAACAAAAAAAGGCTTTCCCCTTGGCCTGCCTTTATATCCACTCAGTTGCCAAGTGCTTTTGTGACATCACAAGAAACTCACAGCCAATGGCAACAGCTGAGGAGGCATCATATTCATTGCTTTCAGTCTCACAATGATGGGTGGACCTATCAGTGATTGTGTGTTTGTTTATTCAGGACATGGGTGGAGCTGTAGTCTAAACCACTGAGCCTTTTGGGCTTGCCAATTGGAAGGTCAGCGGTTTGAATCCCCGTGACAGGGTGAGCTCCAGTTGCTCGGTCCCAGTTCCTGCCAACCTAGCAGTTCAAAAGCACGCCAGTGCAAGTAGATAAATAGGTACTGCTGCGGCAGGAAGGTAAAAGGCATTTTCGTGCACTCTGGCACCCATCACGGTGTCTTGTTGTGCCAGAAGTCGTTTAGTTATGCTGGCCACATGACCCAGAAAGCTGTCTTTGGACAAACCCCGGCTCCCTCGGCCTGAAAACGAGATGAGCACCGCAACCCCACAGTTGCCTATGACTGGTCTAACTGTTCAGGGGTCCTTTACCTTTTACCTTTAACAACTACTGTACACCAAACCCTTTGACTACATTTTTTATATTTGATTTCTTGTCCCTATTGTTTCCTATTTCAAGTTTTCGGGATGTTAGCTGCGGTCCCCTATTAATAAATTCAGAAATGAACATATTGTTTGTTCCTGCAACTGGCTTTGTCAATGTCTCCCTTTGTGATTGTGTTCAATTTTTCAAATCACTAATTCATACCTGCAAGGTGGAAATATATATATATATATATATATATATATATATATATATATATATATATATATATATATCAGTCTGAAAGGTTAACAGTTACGTAGTTACATAATTTCTGTGAAGTGTAGGAGCCACTGTAGCTGACTTGCCACACATTTATTTTTTTGTTCTTTTTAAATATTAAGCTTTTTGGAAGACATCCCTCCGAAACAAAAGTTCCTTGAGAAAATCATTTAATGCACATTAAACTACTGAAGTATAATGGTCAGGGGTCCCTTTACCTTTTTACTTCAGTAATACAGTGGCACCTTGGTTTACCAATTTAATCCATTCCGGAAGTCCGTTCTTAAACCAAAGCATTCTTAAACCAAGGTGTGCTTTCCCGTAGCAGCGGGGGACTCAATTTACAAATGGAACACACTCAACATGTTCTGCTTCCAAAGCAAAGTTCACAAACCAAACTTTGTATCTGAAGAAGTGTGCATGTACATGAAAGCTCATACCAAGAACAAACTTAGTTGGTCTCTAAGTTGGTGCTACTGGAAGGAATTTATTATTTTTTTATTTATTTTTTCACAAACCAAAACACCTACTTCTGGGTTTGCAGCATTCTTAATCCAAGTTGTTCATAAACTGAGCTGTTCTTAAATCAGGGTACCACTGTATTTTAGTCCAAGAGAAAACTTTTCCACCTAAGGTATTTAATGTACACTGACAAGGCAATGATGGTTAATGGCTATATTCCATTGCATGCCTATAGCTTCAATTAACATTAATTGGAGTCAAATAGACATATCTAAAGGAAGCAAAGCTGCAGCGTCAAGATGGGAAGTTTAATTCTGTTGCTCAGCTGTGAGTTAAGTCAGACTCTTATAATTTGCTTCCCTTGTTCACAGCGAGAGAACAATAAGACCGGTTGCTTTAGGAAAATGGGGAAGAGGTTAAATGCATTATACTGAACTGTCTGTTTCATGTTTTACCAGGCTATAGTTAAATGTCAAATCAGCTCACAATTTGCTAGAGTAACTATTGTTCCATTTAACAGGGACACTTAGACAAATGGTGTTTCAAATTAGATATGCCAAGGTACACAATTTTCTTGGAAGACTGTGGGAACTTTGAGAGACCTGTATTTTAGTTAAAGGATTTGTAGCCATATCGCGGGAAAGCTTTTGCACACCGCTGCCATAGAAAGCTGCCTTGCATCAAGCTGGGCTGTTTGTTCACCTATTGTCTTATTGTCTACTCTGACTGACACTGAATCTCCGGGGTCTATGGCAGAAATCTTCCCCGCCACCTGCTATCTGATTCTTTTAACTAGAGATGCCAAAGATTGAGCCTGGGACTATCTGAATGCAAGGCATGTCTCATCCCTCTCAGAGCATGTGTCTGATCTGAAGCCCAGCCCACCCCTGAAACTATAGCATTGGATTACCCAGCTGCCAGTTCAGGAGACTACAGTAAGTAGGCGCTTTTGAAGTGTGCTTCAGAATTTGCAAAAAAGAGCACCTTTCATCCCTGTTCCATGCTGCAATATTTCTTAGGCAATATTATAGCAATTTAACTGGGGTTTTTTCTTCTTCTAATGAATGAGTTTGACAGAGGATAAGATTTGTTGTGGTTAGGGAGGGAAGTAAACAGATGCTAGTCAAGTAAGCAGTGGCACAGCAAGGGTGGGACATAGGGGGCGGGATGCCCCGGGTTCCAGGGGAGGGGGGGTGACAAGTCAAGGAACAATTGCACTAATACAAGGAAGAATCCGGAATCAGGTGGCAAGGCAAAGCTCAGGGGGGAAATGAATATACAATTTATTGGGAGGGGGGAAAGCAAAAAGGACCCCAAGACTGGTTAATGTGAATGTTTTTTCCAGAAAGGAAAGATTGGCAGCGCTTTTATTAAAAAAATATGATTTTCAGGTTTATACATTTCAATAATGTTACAGTCTTTTCAACATTTCAAAACTTACTTCCTCCTCTTTCTGTGGTTCCTTAAATTTATTTTTAATATCTTCTGCATATCCAAATTAACTTAATTTGTTCATTTATTCATCTACTCTTATGAAACGGCAGGTTATTACAGTAATCCTGCCAATGTTCTTATCTGTTTACAATTTATCTGTAAATATTCAATAAACCATTTCCATTCATATATATATATATATATATATATATATATATATATATATATATATGTTTGCTAACTTGATTTCTTATTCTTCCGGTAAGTTTCGCCATTCCTGCATATTCCATAAGTTTTTGTATCCATTCTTCCTTTGCTGGGACTTCTGCTTCTTTCCATTTTGGGGCAAGTAACATTCTTGCCTCTGTAGTAGCATACATAAATAAATTTCTATTCAGTTTGGGCAGGTTTTATTTTCTCCAGCCAGAATTAACTGGAACTCAGTTCTGGCATCTCTCAGGTGGGCGCCATTGCCATTATAAGAGAACAAGAGAAGAGTTCATGGTGAATTCAGCACCTCTTTATCTGGAAAAATAGCACTATATTTAAACTTGATTGGCAATTATTTGGGTAAGGCTAAAGGGTGCTAGAGATTAGAAGACACAATGCCAAGCATCGGAATTGGAAGAGGCCAGGCAGACATGTGTGAAGCTGAATTAGGATAAACAGGGAAGGTGGGATGCAAATAAATTTGCTGCAGAACAGTTTGGGTAACATGTACGAAAGTTGGGGAGAGAAAGGTACTGAAAAAAAGATGTTGGACCATGAATATTACTTAACCAAAGGCAGAAAGAGTTGGAAAAAGTTATTCAGGACAATCAGAGTTCTGGTAGGCACATTGGTACCATGAACACCACACTAATGATCCCTGTGGTATTGCTTGGCATTCAAAAATCTAATTTATCTAGTCTTGGAACATTTCCAATTCAGCAGAAAAATAATAATTTTAGAAAACTAGAAGTGTGTTGTGTTCTGCTTTTGCTTTTTTTTTTGGCAGGGGATGACAAAAATGAGCTCTTGAAGATTTGGATATCCATGTGAGATGGATGACATGTTCTAATTTAGTTGTTAAAATATAGCCTAGAATCAGCTGATGGAACAGTCCGGTGAGATTGTGATAATATCTAAACATCTGGCATAATGGATGCGTAATTACCAACTGAATTAATTCGTATTTCTCTCCTGCCCTTTTCCTAAGGCTCAGGGTGGATTATAGCAAAAAAGAAAAAAATTAACTGTAATTATATTAATGAAAAAATATGTTTTTAGAAACTTTCATGATAACTCATATTGCATTTCATTTGGGCACATGCCTTCTTTCACAGTTTACAAAAAAAAGAAGGGAGGGATATATAAAAGAAATAATCTCCAGCACATTTTTAAAAGTGTAAAAAAAGGAATAGTATGCAAAATAAATAGTGGCTTTTATCTGATGTTCTATTTTGCCTATCCTAAGGAGATAGTGAAACCAAGACATTGATGAATAATGTTCCTCTCCATTTGTGAATGTAACAAATACACCCACCCACCCCAAAAACACACACTTCAAACTGAGTGTTGGGGTTCCACTAGCCTGCTGACATTGCTTGTTGACTACATAAAACAAAAAACCCTTATGGCTGCCATTTGCCTGGAAAGTGCTTCTGCTCATCTAAGTTGGCTGTGAGTCCTGGAAGACCTGCTCCTTGCCTTGCAGGCCTTTTTCTACCTGGCCTGGACTGACTCCAGCTACAAAAGCTGAGGCTGCTGAAGACGCCAGAGACTCTCTTGGTTGCCTTTTTGTGCAGACCCGACGCATTGAACATGAGCATCCATATGTTAGGATTTTGTGTAGCCTCTGTTGCTTCAGCTTGACTATTGTGATTAGTATAAATCACATGAGTGTCTGAGAGTGTGGGGATGGAAGACTGTCTTTTTTATAATCATTTTTTTATTAGTTTTATATGAATACAATAAAAAATTTCACACATTTATCTTTACATCTTATACCATTTTGGCTTTTTGTAGCCATGACTTCCGTCAAACCTTCCTCATGATATTCTAATATCTATTTCTTATAACTATATTTCCTTAATCAATCATTGTTTTATATTATTACTTTCTAAAAATTAATCACTATATCTTCGTATTAACAACAATATTTCTTCTTACTCTACAAAGCTTCTTGCAGTCCTACCAATGTATTCAATTGAATACAATTATCCTTTAAATAGTCTGCAAATTTAGTCCAGTAACACAATAACACTCTTAGGCGGAAGAGATAAGATAAGAAGACAGTCCGGGGAACGGAAGACTGTCTTCTCTCTTCCGCCTAAGAGTGTTATTGTAAGTTAGTTTCACTTCTGCTGTGTCGCAGTTTGCTTTCTTGTTCTGCCAGAGCTTGGAGAACACAGATGTGATGATGGACTCTCTCTATATAGACTGTAAATAAACATAGTTTGGATCTACGGATGTTTCCTTCTCCTTGCTGCGTGATGCTAGAAGACTTGTGTGCTCTTCTCATAAGAGAAGGGTCGCAGATATAGGCACTCTGGACTGAAGGGAAATGCCAGCCTGAGAGGGCCACCGGGAAGACGCCCAGGGGTCTTGGAGTTTGCCATCTCCAAGCGAGTGTCATTCCCAACACCATAGTCCCTGCCATGAACCATCATTGGCTGGATTTGCAGCTACAGCAGCAGATATGTTCTATGCTTATGAGAATATTTTATTCTTTTGCTAGCTACCGTATGCTGTTTCAAATGTGCCTTTTATATTTGACTTCACTTACTAATGCTTTCTTTTGAAATTTTTGTTGTTAACTTTGCTCTGCTAAATGTGCATTCTGCAGTTGACCTCCTCTGTAGTGTGTGTGGGGTTTTGTTTTTTAAAAAGTTTAGGATAACATTTTAGTTTCCGGTTAATTATGTTTTAATGAATGTTAATAGTATTTTAAATGTATACTTTATATTTGACTGTCTTCAGTAATGTTTCATTATGGGTTGTTTTATTTGATATTTAAATGTAGGTTGTAAACTGCTTTGAGATCCCCTCCCCCCAAAAAAAAATATAAAGCAGTATATAAATGAAATAAACAATTATAATTTACCTTTATAATTTATAATTTACTTTATAATTTACCCTGAAATCCATCACAGGTATTTTTATTTATTTAACGGGATTTTTTTATTGCTTGATTGAAACAGACAAACAAACAAAACACCACATCTAAAGTTGCCTGGTAGAAGCGCCTTTAAATTGTCCCACACAGTGGAGGATACCATATTGTAAGCTATATTGAGTAACTCACCAATTAAATATGCACAATTTGAATCTCAAAAATTACCAAATGATAATTGGGGTAGATTTCTTAGAAAATGAAGACATATGAGCACTCTTGACGATGGGGTGTTTTGATTTCCAGGTAATTTAATCTTTAAAAAACGGAAGGGGATTTTAGTTAGACTTGTTGTTGTTAGCACCCATCTGCCTGGGGAGACAAGGGAGGAGTGAGCCTTTGGTGGTGAAGTCAAACTATTGGAAGGTTACAGTAGCACTTGCTGTGGCTATAGAGACGGATACGGGAGAGACATGTTTTGTTGCAGTTGGGGCAGATGAAGGCATCTGGTTGTGCTTTCTCAGAGGCAGTAGGATGTTTCTTATTTTATTTTATTTTATTTTATTTTATTTTATTTTATTTTATTATTTTATTTTATTTATTTTATTTTATTGATTGATTGGCATATATATTATTCTAAGCCAGTGATGGCCAAACTCGGCCCTCCAGCTGTTTTGGGACTACAACTCCCATCATCCCTAGCTAACAGGACCAGTGGTCAGGGATGATGGGAATTGTAATCCAAAACCAGCTGAGGGCCAAGTTTGGCCATCACTGCTCTAAGCATAGCTGTTGATTATTCTCTTAAGGTATAAAGTATTGTCATGGATTAGCATTTTTATATATGACGAGAGGAACCTGGATTTTGCTTCATTACTTTGTAATACACCTGTACATTGGCATAAAGCCTTGGGGTCTGCTGGTGGAAACTGGCATAAAGAACTCGGGAATTCTACCTATGGGTTATAAAAGCAATGTTATTTCATCCCTCTGCCAAGCTGCCAAAAGGACTCCTAACATGGGTTGTGAATACATGCACCTATCATTTTGCCATGCTATTACTCTGACAATGAAAGGCTACAGGAAATTATCTTAGGTAGGGTGGAGAAACTAGTCCTGGGGTAATGAAGGCGATGGGATTCATAATGCTGGCTGACGAAACCGCACCTTTAGCATTTGCACAGGAAACCTATTGATCCTCTCGGTCACTCGATCCCCCCAATCATCATCATCATCAACCTTTTATTGGCATCACATACAAACATCGAAAACAAATCAATACAGAATTACCACTTCCCCACTGGCACAAAACTTTGATAAAAGAAAGGAGGCAAAGCAGTCTATCGTCACATCTCTAGGTCTCCAGGGAGTCCCCCCAATCCTTCAAGTTCTTCCACAGCAGATCACATATACAGTAGCCACAATGAACCCACAAAGGAGTGCAAAACTGAGTATAACAAAAGCAGATTTCAACTGTGATGTCTGAAAAGATGTAGTACAATAGATAGATAAATGATGGATGATAGATAATAGATAAATAGTAGAAGAAGAAGAATTTGGATTTGATATCCTGCTTTATCACTTCCCGAAGGAGTCTCAAAGCGGCTCACATTCTCCTTTCCCTTCCTCCCCCACAACAAACACTCTGTGAGGTGAGTGGGGCTGAGAGACTTCAGAGAAGTGTGGCTAGCCCAAGGTCACCCAGCAGCTGCATGTGGAGGAGTGGAGATGCGAACCTGGTTCCCCAGATTACTAGTCTACCACTCTTAACCACTACACCACATTGGTATTTGAAATATACTCGGAGTCAAGTGTGAATTTCATGCTCTTTATTCAGCTCATAGTAGCAAGGAATGAATCTTTCCCCAAAACGTCTGCTATATCTACATTATTTACACAATGGGCCCCATGTGATTGGCTAATTCTGGGTTACTCCTGTAGGCCAATCAGGTTGCGGATTCACTTCATCCAGGAGCCTGATTGGCTGCTCTTGCAGGCCAATCAGGTCACTGATTTACTTCCACCTGGAGCTGGATTGGGTGGCTCCTGCAGACCAATCAGACTGCTGCATTCTGGATCCTATTGTTCTAGGACCAATCAGACTGCTGCATTTTGGATCCTATTGTTCTAGGATTCAGCTCAGTACATAACAGTATTCATTATGTGATCAAAATGTATTCACAGCTCAGTCATGGATCCTAAAATGAGGAAGAACAACAAGAAAGGCAGCAGAACATTTACTGGCAAGCATTAACGACATACTGTTAAGGCATGGGCTCATCTAGGGTTGGATCTGATGAAGTCAGCATAGTGCGGTGGAGCAGAGAAAGGAGTACAGAGGCATTGTCCTAGGAGACATTCTTAATTCTCTGCACATGATAGAAGTCTGGCTGCAACGAGAGTGCAGCTGCTTGCATTCATTGGTATGCAAGGCTGGAGAAAAATGAAGTCAATCTTGTCCCTGCTTCAGGGTCATCATACAACCTTGTAATGGAAAGGGGAGAAAGCTGCCTTTGCACTTTCCTAAACACTGAAGGTAGATACCCTAAAGGTCTGCATCTGGGTAGAGGCCATGTAGAATCTGTCCTTCCAATGCTAAACAGTCTGTATATCTCTAAGCAACTGTTAAGCCCATTATCAGTACAGATTTCTTTTCTTAGCAGAGCCAAATTTGTTAGATATTTTCTGAAAGAGAGCAATTTGAAGCAATGGCTGCATAAGCTATGTTCATCTAAGGGCATGATGGCATTTGTATCATTATACCCCCCAAAAAGAAAGGTTTTGTCCTTTATTTTTATCCTATCAATCGGGGCAAACACTTAAATGTACAGCATATGGGAAATAAACTGAGCAGATGAACCTGTTAGCACAGAGCTTAATGGATTCTCCACATGAAGCAATGATAGAAAACGCTATTGTTTAAGCTGGTACCCAGAGAACATTGTGAGATTGTAAAATGGAGACATCAGTGCAAACAGATTAATGTTGGGACTGAATGTTGCATAGGTGACTGAAAGAGTTAGGCACATGGGTGCTTACACTACACATGTATAGAAAAGTTATAGATCGTAGAATCGGAGAGATGGAAGGGAACCCAATAATCATCTAGTCCAAGTCCCTGCAATGCAGGAATATGTCACTGTCCCATATTAGGATTGAACCGTCAACCTTGGTATTATTAGCACCACACTCTAACCAACTGAGCTATCCAGTGGTCCACTCTGAGGACAGTAGTCTTTTCCCACAAGCCATTTGTGATGCAGTAAGGTCAATTTTAACACTACTTCCCCAGTAGGCTAGACCAGGCATCCCCAAACTTTGGCCCTCCAGATGTTTTGGACTACAGTTCCCATCATCCCTGACCACTGGTCCTGTTAGCTAGGGATCATGGGAGTTGTAGGCCAAAACATCTGGAGGGCCGCAGTTTGGGGATGCCTGGGCTAGACCTTCCCCATAGTGGGTTTGGCACTTATGTGAGAGTCACTTGTGCCCAATTATATGCAAAAATATGTATAATAGTTATAAAAAGGTCAGGACCCAGGCTGTAGTATATTTATGGAACATAATTTTATAAGTATTATTAATGCATAAGACTGTCTATACAGTTTTATGCATTGTTGTGTGCATTTGTTTATGTGATGGTTCGTTTAGGAAATCTGGGGTGTATATGCAGATAAGATGCATATAGTATTATGTGTATCATTATATATATATATATATATATATATATATATATATATATATATATATATATATATTATATACCGTATATATAATGCAGTAATTGGTTTTTTTCAGGGGATACTGATCAGTGGGTAGAACTTACTTCTTGTCAAAATTAAGGACTGAGATGGAAATTATCAAAAATACGTGCTAATAAACTTGATTTTAAGAAAATTCATCCCCCGTTATTAAAAAAGGAGGGCAATAATCTCAGCACTGCAAGACATGTCACATTGTATTGCAGAATACCAAGTACACATCTGGTGTACACACTTGTATTCAAGTGAATAACAAGAATGTATATGTGATATTTTGACAGATCAAAAGGTTCTCTATAAATGCAATTGCTAAGATATTAAGATAAGTTAAAGGAAGCTTGTGGAAGGCTAACTTATCATCAGGGTCATCCCTGAACAACATGGGATAGGATGGGAAATTCTGAGGGAAGGATTCCTTCTGTAAACTTCCTTAAATTTCCTTCCAATTTTTGGACATTTCTCTTTTACAGAGGTTTCCCCCATACCCTGTCCCAGATTGTTGAAGACTTCACCCCACAACCCTCCAAAGAGGCTTTTCCTGGGACACAGATGTCTGCAGAAGGGAGGAAGGAATGGAAAACTTATTTCCCATAAACCTTCTTCAGATAATGAAAAATGGAGCTCATATTGGTTCTGCACCTTCCCTTACATACTGTGTAGACAGGGATATTTATGAGTTCTAGATACCAGTAACATGGAACGAAGCTTGCCATCTCAACAGGGCTGACCTTAACATGAAATGATTTTACGAATTCACATTGGCCAACAAGTTACACTGCAGGCATTATTTTTCAGCCTGCATCCTCCATCTCCGGAGATAGGAGCAGGAGAGGAATTTCATTATGTTATTTCACTTCAGATGCAAAAACAGCTCAGGCATAGTTTGCATCAGAACAAGAATATACAGTCATTTTAATTATATATATAGCACTGTGGCTCCTTTCAACATATCTTTCTTTAACTGATGGGTATAATATAGTCCTTGATTTTGTAATCAGACAAACATTTTCCCTAGGAATGCTTACCAGGGAGACAAAGAAAGTAAGCAAATACATTTTATTAGCCTGTCACTTTGGAGATTGAAATCAAAGTACCTCTAGTAAAAGCCATCCCTTATCGGCATTGTTTCTCCTCATTCTGTGGGAACACCTTGAACTAATCGTATTTGTCTTGCTTAGTGTATTCTGAGCTCAACAATTTTCATTTGTTCAGCTGAACACTCCTCTCTGCCCCTCGCCAGCACTTCCTTGGCTTAGAAACATTGCCTCAAAAGCGATAAATCTATGTGTGCCGCATTGTTAAAATTATTTGTTGTTGTTTAGTCATTTAGTTGTGTCCGACTGTTCTTGACCCCACGGACTAGAGCACACCAGGTACTCCTGTCTTCCACAGCCTCCCGCAGTTTGGTCAGACTCATGTTGGTAGCTTCGAGAACACTGTCCAACCATCTCATCCTCTGTCGTCCCCTTCTCCTTGTGCCATCCATCTTTCCCAACATCAGGGTCTTTTCCAGGGAGTCTCCTCTTCTCAAGAGGTGGCCAAAGTATTGGAGCCTCAGCTTCAGGATCTGTCCTTCCAGTTACCCCCACTTTATTTGATGAGAAGGCTTTGCAAACCATTTGGAGAGGGTAAGCGCCAAAGTACTTGCATCCCAAAACAATTGTGACCCTCTTGCACTACTGCTTAATGCTCAAAACCCACAAGAAAGTCCTCAGGGTGTTTGACGACATTTATCAAAGCGCACAGTGAATTGCCAAATCATTTGACACATTCACACACACCCTTTTTTGCAAAGGGAACAAACCAAGACATAAAAACCTTCTTAGAGGAAGAGATAGCAGGTGGTGGAGGACACCAGAGAAGATGGAAGAAGCCTTTCATAGAAAATGACACTCTGGGCATGTTTCTATGGATGATGAGGTTGAACTGCAAGGCCGATGATTCCTGGGGTGGCTGGCCAATGGAGTTGCCAGCATTTTTTTCAACCAGAGAACTGGTCTGTTGGGCCTCTAATTTGGTGGAAACAATTCACATCTGGGGATTATGGCTCTTGTAGTTCATCATCACCTGAAACCGTATAAAAAGGTATATAATAATAATAATAATTTATTATTTGTACCCCGCCCATCTGGCCGGGTCTCCCCAGCCACCCTGGGCGGCTTCCAGCAAATATTAAAAAACAAAACATTAAAATATCACAGATTAAAAGCTTCCCTGAACAGGGCTGCCTTCAGGTATTTTCTAAAGGTCATGTGGTTGTTTATTGCTTTGACCTCTGATGGGAGGGCGTTCCACAGGGCGGGCGCCACCACCGAAAAGGCCCTCTGCCTGGTTCCCTGTAACTTCGTTTCTCGAAGTGAGGGAACCGCCAGAAGGCCCTCGGCGCTGGACCTCAGTGTCCAGGTAAAGGACCCCTGACAGTTAAGTCCAGTCGAGGGAGCTGACATTTGTCCGCAGACGTTTTTTCCAGATCATGTGGCCAGCATGACTAAGCCACTTATGGCGAAACCAGAGCAGCGCATGGAAAAGCCGTTTACCTTCCCGCCGGAGCTGTACCTATTTATCTACTTGCACTTTGACGTGCTTTCCAACTGCTAGGTTGGCAGGAGCAGGGACCAAGCAATGGGAGCTCACCCCGTCGCGGGGATTCGAACCGCCAACCTTCTGATCGGCAAGCCGCATACTCCACCTCAATCACCTCTTCTGATGGGGTAGTTCTGGTGGTCCCCGTGCTCCTGAGGTCCGGTTGGTCTTCACTTGGGACTAACCCAGGGAGAGTAGAACCATCCTTCACTTCCTTCAGATGTCTTTTGGAAACAGGCATTTCCAATATCATGTATATATATTTGTTAACAAATCACTATGTATTGATTTTTTTTTATTATTAAGGATTTTCTTGATTTACAAAGGTATATGCATTGCCTCTTTCTTGTTCTTTCCATGTAACATTTTTATACAGCTGTTTCGTTTGTTGAGACATTAGGAAGAGAAGGGGGAGACGTGTGGGTAGGATGGGGAAATGGGTAGGATGGGGTGGCGGTATTTCTATTTTACTGAATATATGCAGGATTAGGTGTCAGCGTCTTTTGTGCAGGTTCTCTGTTGTTTGCTTGTGCTCTTTTAGTGGTGAGAAAGGTCAGGGTTGGCGTAGGGTGTGATTGTTTATTTGTGGTAGGCTGTGGTGATCTTTGGTTTCCTGTGTGAGTGGGGTGGGTGAGTGTTTTTGATCAGGTTAGCCATATTGATTTGTATGCTGCTGGTAGATTTCTGTCATTGTCTATTTGGGCTGTGTGTGTGATGAAGGGGAGCCATACCGGGATGAAGGTGTCTTCTTCTGTTTGTCCCCGTGTCAGTTTTAGCTTATTGGTTAGTTTTTCTAGTAGGGCTGTTTCCCATACTACTTGGTACCATTGGTCCATGTTTGCTCCTGACAGGTCTTTCCAGTGTCTGGTAATGATGTTTCTGGCTGCTGAGAGTAGATGGGTTATGAGTTCTTTGTGGTGTAAGTGGGCGTTGTTGTCTTGGAAGATGTTTAGCAAGACCAATTCTGGGGTGGTTTCTAGTACTTGTTTGGTTATCTTAGCTATTTCTTGCATGATTGTTGTCCAGAGTTTTTAATTATGTTTCTATGGTTTTTCAAAACAGTTTTATCCTTATATGTGTATTCCACCTTGCTATATTCTTATTAAGGGGCCGATTATAATTTCATAGACAGCTTAGGCCTCATTTGATGATAAACCCCTCAAAGGCTGGCTGCCACCATGTGAACTACAACCAACACTTAGTTTAAATCGTAAAACAGTGTTGGAATCAGCAATGAAATAGTGATAAAACAGTAGTATTGACGGCAATTGCATGCACTCCAGCAGAATAAAGATAAAAACAATAAACCTCATTTGCAACTATTTTGCAAACTAGATGCTTCAGTGGCCCATATATAAATCAGTTGGTCCCCGAAAGGTGACATGATGGAAACAAGCATGTCAACCCCATTAATATAAGAGGTGTCTATCTCTGTGTGTATGAAGTGTCTCCAACCTAAATTCAGTTGTGTTGGCTGTAAAACAGTCCATATCAGCCCCAGCCTTTCTGATTTGGATATATGTCAGAAAATGAAGGATAGACAGAAAGGATCAAAGCTCTTTCTTATTTCCCAAGAGAGTTTGAAAACCACAAGGGGCCTCTGCGCTTTCTGTCTGAGACTTTTTACTTTGGCAAAAAGAAGTTTGACTAGCGTTTAGAAGGACAAGCCTTTATAGCGTCATCTAAACCTGGCCTTAAAAATGACTTTTCAAAATTGCCTGTGGACTTGTGGAAAATCAAATAATTCACAACTTCCCAGACTTTTACTATAGTGAATGATTGCTGGCATTGATATTCAGTTACAATATACTTTCTCAACACCAGAAGAGACATGACATCTTTTTTATATTATTATTAAATGCACAGACATTCATTTTCTCTCATTCACTTATCATTGACAAATATTGACATTTAAATTATTCTACATTATTAGAAACTTCAGCCTAATAAAGACATGAAATACTGTGCTAATGTTCTGACTGAACATGAAACATGATAAATACTTTATTTCCACTGCTGTTTGACTGTAGTTGAACGAATTCTAGATCAATTCATTACTTAGCTACATTGAAGCCATTTTGACAATATTCTTAAGGCTTAACTCCAACTATTTAATAATCATCATCATACTTAACATCAATTTATTACAATCAACGGGTCAGAAAAATAAGTCCAAAAATAAAGCCAGAATCTTAAATACAAAGTATTACCTAAATGCCATCAGCTCAGATGCAACACATTAGCAAATGTCCTAAGAAACAGCCGTGCCAACGCCAATGATTATTCCAACTTCAGATGGTTCATTGCCTCTTTGTTCTCACTACCACTGCTTAAAAATTTGCCACTGCTAATGGTACCCATGGGATTTTATATCCCAGCAAGTATTGGCCAGTAAAGGGGCAATCACTGCGATATCTCAGTGCACAAGGGGTAGATTATATTGCATTTACTTGAAGGATTGCCTTACCCCAAAGGTGCCCACTCAACTGCTTCTACTTGGGGAACTGGCACCTTTTACATGTGCTATATAATGTTTGTTCTGCATTTGTGAAGAATCACATTTTTAGTGTGGCAGCACCTATTTTCTGGAACATCCTGCATATTACTTTTAGGCAGTCACTTTCATTGTATTACCTGCTAAAAATATACCGTTTAGGCAAGTCTACACACTTATAATTTTATTTAATATATTGTTTCTAAAACTGTTGTTTTCAGATTTTTAAAGAAATGCTTTTATTATATCTGCCTTGGTTTAACAGTCTATGAATTTTAGTGGTATTTAGTAGAAATCAAGGTGAAAATTGTAATAATAAAAATTACCCAAATGCAGTGGGAGGGTTTTTTTTTTTTTAAATGGCAAATGAGCAAACTCATTTGATGTAAACAAGTCTGCTTGTGTTGATAAATGCCCAACGTTGCTGTGGGCATGACTTTGTGTGTTGTTTTTTTAAAGAAAGCATTTTGTTTAAAGAAATCTTTCCCAAGCAGGTGTTCTACCACTGCTTGGAAGAAAATTTTGATGCCACAAACATGCTGGTAATAATATGGGCTGGATGGATCATTCTATTTCTGGTCTGTCTCAACATCACAAGTGCAGCTTTGTGAATAATGCACATTCTGCTCTCTCCTTTCATCTGTATTTTAAATTCCTTTTAAAATACGTACCTAAATATAAATTTAACTGGATATTTTGTCAAAAAGTACAGCGGTACCTCGGGTTAAGAACTTAATTCGTTCTGGAGGTCTGTTCTTAACCTGAAACTGTTCTTAACCTGAGGTACCACTTCAGCTAATGGGGCCTCCCACTGCCGCCGCTGCACGATTTATGTTCTCATCCTGAAGCAAAGTTCTTAACCTGAGGTAATATTTCTGGGTTAGCGGAGTCTGTAACCTGAAGTACCACTATACTACCGTATTGGCCTGAATATAAGCTGCACTCCCCCCCCAAAAAAAAACTGACTATGAAAAGTTAAAGTGCGACTTATATTCATGATCTTACAAAAATTGGCTTGGAGAGGCCTTGTCCCCGGATGTTGCCTGGTTTCGGCTGGGCCGACTTCCAAGATGGCGGCACAGCGAGGGGGTCCCTGAGAGGGAGCCAGAAGGCAGCGAGGAGAGGAAAGAAGGGAGGAGCGCGGACGAGAGAGAGAGAGAGAGAGAGAGAGAGAGAGAGAGAGAACAAGGTCTGCTAGGAGGAGGAACAGGAGATGCAGCTGGTGTGCTAGAAATGGCACTATCCCGAGGTGATGCCTGGCTTTAGCCCACCGAGGGGTGTGTGAGTCCTGCCAGCCACTGTCTCTCTCCGTCCATCCCTTCAGGGAGCCATGGTGGTGCTGACCCTCTGGAAGTGCCACAGCTGGTGGAGTGAAGGCACTGCCTCCTTGGCCATAGCAGGGCCTGGTATCGTTTCAAATTGGATGGGGGTCAATGTGTTGAAATTCCTGCATTGCAGGGGGTTGGAATAGAAGACCCTGGGATCCCTTCTGACTCTACAATCCTATGATTCATATGATCCTTCCAAATTCTCAGGGCTGAATTTTGCAGCGAAAACATATATGTGAAAACAGCATCCAAAATATTAGAGAATATTGCACAAAACTGTCTATACAGTGGAACCTCGGTTTTCGAACACAATCCATTCCGGAAATCTGTTCGACTTCCGAAACGTTCGAAAACTGAGGATCAAAGGGCAGCCGGCAAACCTAATGGGGGGGGGGAGAAACGCACCTCATTCGAAAACGGAAGCAGTCACTTCCGCGTTGTCGGCGTTCGGCTTCCGAAACATTCGGCAGCTGAGACATTCGACAACCAAAGTTTGACTGTATTAGGCAAAATTGAATCAAAAATCTAAATTAGGAGAAATTCCCACTAAAATGCTGATCAGTTTTCATGGTTGCAAACTGATGTGCAAATGTGCAGAATTGAACTGAATGTCTTCAGCAAGCATGGTATCATCAGTGTCCTTGAGCAACAGACAACATTTTGAGGTCAAAGATGAGCCCTTGCACCAAAATCTCCACCTTCCCTTCCTCAATTGCCTGACCAGGGCTCTATGCGGTAACTGTTTGAAGCCTGTCCTAGCTGCTCACTTTTGGAGCTACAGTGGTACCTCGACTAACGACAATAATGCGTTCCGACGCGATTTCCGTTAGTCGAAAAATTTCGTTCCGCGAATCCCCATAGGAATGCATTGGGGAAAAATTCGTAAGTCAAATAACTCCTATTCAAAAATTTGTAAGTCGAAAAAATCCTATTAAAAGCGGCCGCGATGTCTTTTCTTAACTCGAAGAAATTCGTTTCCGGCGGCCATTTTGTTTTACCGGAAGTCATTCGTTAGGTGAAAAATACGTTAGGCGAGTTATTCGTTAGGCGAGGTACCACTGTATATCAGTTTCCATGCTATGCCATACAAATTCCACTGAATTTAATTATCTCTTGGATTTTCCCTCTTGGCCTCTGATAGACACCCAAAGGTCAGGTGCATTCTATGCTATATTGGAGCAGACTGGTAGCCACAAAATTTATTAATCAATCTGTCATTTGTCAGCTGTGAAAGTGATAGGGAACTTGAGGAAATGAACACCTTTTCCATGTCCCCTTTTTAAAATTAAAACTATGTTGTTGTTATTTGCTGAGTTTTCCTTTAAAAGAACTGAGCTCAGTAGCTTATCCAGAATTCAAGTTATTTGTGAACAGGATGGAAATAGCAGATTATGCTATTTGTTCCCATAAAGAAATCCATTAGACAATTCCATTATCTAGAAGCTGAAATGTTCATTTTTTTTTTAATGCAACAAACATGCATACTAATCTGGCTGTTGTTTGCTCTGACAATATAACACAATTCATTTTTAATAACAGAATGAAAAAGGTACTGTTATTATTCAGACAGATAATTCCTTTAGCAATTGGGTAAGAAAAACATCTCACAGCATCCAAGCTTTCTTGTACAATATATTCCATAATTTAGAGTAATGATGAATTTCTAATTCACTTGCCATCAACATGTCATAAATTCATTGTCCGTGATGCCATGCTAAGTTTCCATGCTCTGGTTTTGCATCTTTTTAAAATCGGTCTCACTCCAAGAAACAATTCAAGCAAAACTTCTGTTGCCGCATTTCCATTAACTTTCCATATGCACATCAAATCGGCATGACCAAAAAACTAGAATACATTACATGAGCCATAAACAAAGAAATCATTTTTGAAGTACATATAATTTATTTGGGAACACTATTAAGACACTTCCTTCAAGTTTATCATTCCTTCACATTAATTTGCAGCGGTTTGTTTCCTCATTTTTTAAAAAAACAGGCAATCATAAAAAGTAACATTTAGGTTACATTTCAAAACCTAGCATTAAATGCAATGGAAATGCCAACCTTAAGATAAATAATCCAAAGGGTACTTTTTTGTTGGAGGAAAGAGCGGAGTATAGCTGGGGAAAATGTTTATGCCAACTGTCTTCAGAGATATTGTTGGAGGTGGGGCTAGAGGTGGTTAAGCCCCTGTTTAATAATTGCCAGAATTTCTTATCATCTCGGCTTTTAGTGGCGGCATCCAGTTCAGTCCATCTTTCCTTGGCAAAGAGTAGTTTCTTAAATGGTGTTTCCGTGTGCTGCTCTGGTTTCACCAGAAGCTGCTTAGTCATGCTGGCCACATGACCAGGAAAAACTGTCTGCGGACAAATGCTGGCTCCCTTGGCCTGTAAAGCGAAATGAGTGCCGCAACCCCAGAGACGTCTGCGACTGGACTTAACTGTCAGGGGTCCTTTACCTTTACTTTTTTTATAGCTTAGCTAGCATCTTCCTATTTGCTTGTGCCTGAGCAGCTTGCCAGCTTCAGGTAGATCTATCGTACTGGATGAAATACAGTATATGACTAGCACCTGCGACTTCAATTGCTGGAATGCAGAGTTGTCGCTTGACATGATCTGCTATTGTTATGCTGTTGCATGCTCACTTGTGGCTCTGCTGCTTGCTCCCAGTCCAGAAAACTTTACTATATACATGAACATGCAGATAACAGGGAAGCCATTCCCTTAGCAACAGAAGCAAGTCATTTCACAGTCAGGCTTTATTATTGTTTGACATTTAAATGTTTGGGACAAAGGCATTTAATTAAGAGTTGCCAAGCAGGTGTTAATGTGCACAGAAGTGCTAGACTTTTAAAAAAACAACTGAAGTTGCCAGACTTAAAATAGTTGCATTTCATCTGAAGTTCAGAGGGATGTTTTGCATTAGGGTAAATCTGATCTTAGATAACTTACTGAGGCAAATGCCCAGGCGGTTCCAATTAGGTTTTGCATAAGATAACTTCTACATGGGTTGCTTCCATTATGCTCATTGAAATTTTTACATATCCAACAGTGCAAACCTATATATGACTACTCAGAAGTAAGTCCTATGAGCTCAGTAAGACTTATTCATAGGTAGATGGGTACAAGATGGTGGCCTAAATGGCTTACAGTTCCAGGATATTGGCAGGAGGTGCTGACCCCCAGAGATATGATATGTAGAATGAAAGAAACAACACTCACAAAACTTGTTGGCCACCTAGAACAGGGGTCAGCAAACCTTTTCATCAGGTGGCCAGTCCACTGTCCCGCAGACCTTGTGGGGGGCTGGACTCATAGCTGTCAACCCTCCCTTTTTTTTGCAGGAAACTCCCTTATTCCAATGCCGTTTCCCGCTGCTATCCCGGATTGTTGATATCCCTTAAATTTCCCGGATTTCAAAGGAAGCAGCTCCTCTCCCTCCCTGCCGGCCAGGGAGGCTCCTCTGCTGCGTTGCTCGGCTGCCAATAAGGAGTCTGAGACCGACTGGGGGTGGAGCTTGCATGCCTTGTGCAGTCAGACCCTCACGCCCAACCAGACAGACAGCCTGCCTGCTGTCTACGCGCTCGCTCTTTCGCTCACTCGTTCGCGCGCAGCCTCTGGAGCGCAGGGTGGCAAGACTACTTGGTGCCATTGCACCGCCCTTGCAGCATCCCTTATTTTCAAATCCGAAAGTTTGGAAAAATCCCTTATTTTCAAATCCGAAAGTTGACAGCTATGGCTGGACTATATTTTGAAAAATATAAATACCCTGTAAGCTGGTCCCGCAGCTGCCTCCGGACCTAGAGGAGGAATGTAATCTGCACGCGCTCAGGAGTGCATTTCGGCACCGCCCGCTCACCGGCATTATTGACAAGCAGCACCTGCTCCATCAGGCCATCCCCACGGAGCTTCCAGGAGGCGTGCACCACACGCTGTGGCCCATCGTCCAAAGCCAGGTTGGCGGGCAGTCTGCGCACGCAGAGCGCCAGACAGGCAGCGTGCAGCTCGCCCTCCAGCTGCTTCAGCGCGGCAACCGAGCACACCACCAGCAACAGCGCTGAGCCGGGTGCCAGGTGCGGGGCCAGCAGGCACGCCAAACTCCGGCTGAAGCCCCGTGATGCGCCCGTCCCAATGCCCATGGCACGACCCAAACCCGACGCCCACCTACCGGCTTCTTTGTCCATGGCTGTGCCGGGTTTACCATAGTGTGTGGGCGGTGAGGCTTCAGATTGGCTGCAGGAGCTTCCTGCAGCCAATCTAAAGCTGTGCCAGCGTCGCCGCCTACCCAGAAGCCGTGCCAGCATCGCGGAAGTCAGTCCCCACACAGCTAGGCATCCGCAGCAGGCGGGGACTGACCAAGTGGGCGGCAGGGTCCGCGGGCTGGATTTACGAGCTGGGGTGGGGGGGCCGCATGGATTATTTCCCAATACTCTTTTACCCTTTTACAGGTCCACCACATCCCTCAACCTTCTTGCATCTCCAGCACTTATCTGATTCAGTCTTATACATCTTAACAAACCTACTCAGAGTTAAATACCATCTGTAAATCATTTTCAAGTTCTCCTTCAAAAAATAACATGTTGCATGTCGAGGTCCCCAAGCCATCCCTCAAATAACACACACTTCACACAGGAATTTAAGTTTAAGGTTTTTGGCATATTTTTGGCCACAACTTTATTGAAATACAAAATGTGAGTGGTTGCTTAGGCATTGGTTCCGACTATCTGTCCCCTCCTGGGGACAGACTGACAACTGCCCGCCTTACGGAAGTCAGTAAAGGGAAAACACTTTGGGGAGAGAATAGGGGTCGGGTGTCTAGCCCTCATCTCTCCCCTAATGTTCCCAGAGGCTCAAGCGTGGCCCTAGCCCCTGACCAGGGGGTACGGACAAAAGCTTGGTGAGCCCCTGGATTCCTGTAACGGAATTCCCCGCGCAGCAGCAGCATTGGGGGGGCAGGCACAGCCAACCACATCCCCTCCACCAACCAATTTAATAACCAATGCCTAACCGCCAACCTTACAAGTTGTGACTAATTGCTACGCAGTAGGCGAAAACCAAATGGCACCAGCCAATCAGCCAAGTGGAAAAATTCCTACCAGGCCCCTGCCCCAAAAGCAGACGACCCCATGACAGCAAGGTCAACACGCAAGCCTAAATTATAGGGAGGGAGGGCGGGTGATCCAAATGCACGCAGCGAAGAGAGGCCCCAAGCTGCGTGCAGGAGGAATATATAGCCTCTGGGCTGTCCTTCAAATATTGCAACATACAAATCTCCCCAACAACCCACAGGGCCCAATCACATGCCTTGGCTATCTACCCGATCCCGCCCAGCAACAGAGGGATGTCTTGCTGGCCCCCACCGCAACACGTGCTCTCCATGAAGGAGAACCCGCTCTGTGAAATTCAAATCGCTTTTCCTAAGTTTTTTCCAGAGATTAAAATAAGTCCTATATCTATTGCCCAATGTATTTTGTTTTCCTCTCTTGGACTTTAAACAATAGAGTCGGGATCTAAAAATGAAGTAGCGTGTGCATTGTTTTCACAAAGTGTTTGGGTGCATTTCCTGATTTTCCGGTAGCAGAGTCCTTTACATGCCATGGAATGCCACTCTGGAGAGTCTCTGGGGTCCAGTGAGAGGCTGAGAAACCTTCCAGAATAAGCAGAAAAATACATGTGGCATCGCATATCCCTGGCCTACATGAATTCCCATCCAGATGAATGCTTTCTAAGATAAAATGTCACCTTTAATCCATTTGTGTTCCTCATTATCTGCTTTCCCCTGTTAAAATGGAATGGATAGTTCTCTGTGTAGGTGTGACAACCTTTTAAATTTCTCGTGGATTCACCATACATTTTTAAAAGGAACTTTAATTGAGCATTTTGTTTTGCTGCTTGTTTTTAGCTACCATTAGTGCTGTTTGGATGAGCTAGCATTGCTGTAGGACAGACAATACAGTTGGTGAGTCACACAGTCACACCTGAGAACTGAACCGTAGCTTAGAGTGGAAACATTAGACATTTGAGAAGTCACTGCACTTCTATGGCTAGCACAAATCTTGAACCATTTCCATGAACTGAATTTAATTTCCCCCCCTCCTCTTCTTTAGCATTTCAGACTCATTTTATTTTCTCATCTGAGGTAAGAAATACTTAGATTTATTCTGTTGATGTTTGTTTCTTCTCTCCATTAGGATATTGCATCAATATTCACAATCCACCCTTTACCTCAAGCATTTCTCTGGAATTATTGTCAAAACATTAATGGAATGTTACATTTGTCAATTTCTGAGCTGTCCATAGATGTGTTAAGTTAACCTCAAGGTGTTTTGAATTACCTGTCCTATTATCCCTCCTTAGTACAGATGGGAACTGTAGTCCAAAAATATCTGAAGGGCACTGGCTTGCAGAAAGCTGTATTAAAAACAACAAGAACAACAAACAACAACAACAACACTTAGGATGTATTCAGGCATAGGATTGCTTTATTTAGAGAACCTGTCATGGGTAAAAAGGGGGGGGGGTAAAAAAAGGGTGTATGATACCTGGACCGTTAAGTCCAGTCAAAGGCGACTATGGGGATGCGGTGCTCATCTCGCTTTCAGGCCAAGGGAGCCAACATTTATCCACAGACAGCTTTCCGGATCATGTGGCCAGCAGGACTAAACTGCTTCTGGCACAACGGAACACTGATGGAAACCAGAGCGCACGGAAATGCCATTTACCTTCCCGCCACAGTGGTACCTATTTATCTACTTGCACTGGCATGCTTTTGAACTGCTAAGTTGGCAGGAACTGGGACAGAGCAACGGGAGCTCACCTTGTCAAGGGGATTCAAACAGCTGACCTTCCGATCGGCAAGCCCAAGAGGCTCGGTGGTTTAGACCATAGCACCACGCATGTCCCAAATAAACAACCACACAATCACTGAAAGGTCCACTCGCCATTGTGAGGCTCAGAGCAATGAAGATGATGCCTCCTCAGCTGTTGCCATGGGCTGTGGGTTTCTTGTGATGTCACAAAAGCACTTGGCAACTGAGTGGATATAAAGGCAGGCCAAGGGGAAACCCTTTTCTGTCTCCAGCAAGACACACCTGGCAATGGATGTGACATTCAGCACTGCCCAGGTTTCTTCCACTTGGAGGAGGCAAACTGGTGAATGGAAGGAGGCAATCCTCTGGCAGTGGGATGGTAGGCAGCGATAATAAGGCAAGTTTGCTTGCTTGAAGGCTGCTGGTACCTGTGATTGGAAGTTGGCAGACGTCTCATGATGGGCCTAACAGTAGCTTCTGGCACAATAGGACACTATGACGGAAACCAGACCGCACAGAAATGCCATTTACCTTCCTGCCACCAATTTATCATCTTGCACTGGCCTGCTTTCGAACTGCTAGGTTGGCAGGAGCTGGGACAGAGCAACAGGAGCTCACTCCGTCTTGGGGATTAGAACCGCTGACCGTCCGATCGGCAAGCCCAAGCGGCTCCATGGTTTAGACCACAGTGCCACCTGCGTCATGGAAACTTAAGTATGCCGCCATATAATATCATGAGAAAGCTGTTTTGCATAATTATTAAATCATCACTATGGGGTTGTTGAACTGGTGGTGATGTTCATCATTAGCACTAGCTGGGAACTCATTTGGATCACTGTTTTTGACACCTGGTTTTCAAAAGCAGCTTGAGATACCTGCCTTGGACTGCTTCTTATAAAAATACTATGAAGCCTCCCTGAAAGTGTGAAAGCCCTTGGGGAGATCATGGAGTGAGTGGAGCAGTAGTGGTGGTATGAGTTGATAAGCAGAAAAACGGCAAAGCCAACAGGTTGGACTGAGAGACCCGGTGGATCAGATGTGAGTAGCAAGCCAGGTGCTCCCCTTATTTGTTTTACGGAGTCCAGATAAGTCATTGGAAACCCAGTGTTGATCCACCTCTGAATGAAGAGAGCTGTTGGGACAGAAAACAGAAGGCAAAAGAGTGCATGGGCCTGTCAAGCATGCAGTTAGGGATTCCTGTGGTAATCAGTTCAACTCAATACCAAGGCAAACGTTACACAAAGGGCAATCCTATGCACTCTCTGTGGCTGTCAAGTTTTTCTAGGTTTCATTTCAGCAGAGGAGCAAAACAGTAATAGCTAGGTTTCAGAGAAAATGAGTCATCGCCAGGAATTTGTAAGGAAGAGAGAGTAGCGTTTATTACATTAGGCAGAAGGGTTTGGTTCCGAGTCTCACATTAAGGTTGAGAAATGGATGTTGAAAGCATTTAAGGATTTATTTGGGCATCAGCTTGTAAGAAGGATCCAAGTCCATCATAGCTGATTAAAGCTAGTAGAGAGTGACTAACATCTGTTACTGACAAGAATTATTGATTCCTCTCTTTTAAGAAGCAAGAAACTAGCCATCCTTTAGCATGCCATTATTAGCTAGGCCTTTGCTCTTGAGTTTTCATTAAATTTCCTCACCTTTCATAAGTTTTAGTGAATAGTTTTAAAATTATGGCACTAAGCCAACCAAATGCAGCTAGTTTGTATCCAGACAACCATCCATGGAAGGGGGAAGGCAGAAGGTGGTTTTTCTGCCCCTTCATACCCCTAGCATGCCCTTGAGCTCCCCACCACAAAAAAGGGCCTCTTCTGAGAGTTGGTGACCTCCTCAATGGGTTGGTCATGGAACGGCGAATGGAGGAAGATCACTGAAAATTGAGCATCAATCTCTGTTTTGCATTGTGCCTCTTCATTTCCTTCTCATACTCTCTATTGAGACATGCAAGAGTGTCCCATTCTCTAAAGTGTAGAGCCTGTATGCTGGTGTGGAATCTCTTGTGTTTAATCTTTCTATATTTCTTAATTAAATCATGTATGCTTGTGAAACGTGGACCACTTATAAAAGCCATCTCCAACTCCTCAAAAGATTCCATCAAAGGTGTCTCCGGGGCGAAATTACACATCACCTGGGAAGACTGGTGAACTAATGCCAGTGTACTGGAAGATGATCACCAATGATTCTTCAACATCAACTTCATTGGATTGGTCATGTTGTGTGGATGCCTGATTATAGTCTTCCAAAGCAACTACTCTATTCCGAACTTAAAAAATAGTAAGCGTAATGCTGGTGGTCAACAAAAGAGGTTCAAACACTCTCTCAAGGCAAATCTTAAAAAATATAATATAAACACAGACAACTGAGAAACACTGGCCAATTGGAGAACAGCCTTTACCAAAGGTGCCATGGGCTTTGAAGACACTCGAACTCAGGACGAAAGGGACATGCTAAGAGGAAGGCATGCTTGGCAAACCCTCACCGTGGTCAACTTCTGCCCAGAAACCTATGTCCCCACTGTGGAAGGAAGTGTGGATCCAGAATTGGCCTCCACAGTCACTTACTGACTCACTTTTAAAACCGTGTTTATGGAAGACAATGTTACTCAGCTACGAGTGATCACCAAAGAAGAATAATTTCTTAATTAAATCAAGGCAACAATGTACTCAATTGGCTATGTAGAGGCCTGAGTTTTTGAGTTTTGAGGCGCTGAGTTTTTGAGTGATTTCCCAAGAAGGACCAGAACTCATCTGGCTAGAACCTAAAGATTCTCCTTTTCTTTTACATAGAGAAAGTCTGTCCTTTTTTTTCCACCAGAAAATTGCTGCTCTGGGAGCAGCCTACCCTTTTGTGAGTTTTTCTTTTCTAAAAGTAAAACTCATTTTAGATTCTTGGGTTGGGGGGGAGGGGAAATGTGATTCCAAAGACTGTCCCTCTGTCTGACTAGCTTTTGAAGCTCTCAGTTGTGTTTCTGCTCTTGCACCTCTGAATGCCTGAATCCCAGAAGAAATCCTACTGAGATAATGCGGCCTTGCTTTCGGTGCTCCTTTTCTGTACTCAGACATCCAGTAGTAAAGGCTCACTGTGTCCAAGTAAGGTTTGTTTTCTCTCTCTTTCCCTTTTTGAATTTACCCTGACACTAAGGAATCCTTTCCGGCTGTTTTGGACAGAACATACAGGAGGAGGAAGATCATCTGCTCCTCCTCCTAGGTTTCTGGAAAAGTTCTGATCTCATCTCTACATTCATAAATTACTCATGCTATGCTCCTGTATATTTTGGAAAGTGTGATAATTTTTGGGATGTCTCGGCTGGATTTATAGTTGCCTGTCCTCTGGCAGAATAAAGGCAGGGTTCTAGTTTGGAGGGATCCCTCTAGCTAAATCCTCTCTCTCCATCATTTGGGTTGTAGAAAGGAGAAGTGGTTTATGGTACATATAGAGATGTGTGTCTTGAGCATACTTGGCAACAATGGGTAGATGAAACCAGGGTACTACTTGCAATTATATGATTTAAAATTAAGCTTCCCAAAATAATTCTTGTGCAGCACAATCTTGATCATGCCTGTTCAGAAGTAAGTCCCGCAATGTTCAGTTGGGCTTGCTCCCAGGAATTACACATAAGGCAATTCTTGAACCTTCAGTTCAAGAAGCACTGGCAGTCTCTTACAACAAGAAATTCAAAGGAGGTGTGCAATACCTTTTGTTGAATGGATTTATTCCACAATAAGCCACCCACAGTATTTATTTATTATTTATTTTCCCATGCTTTAAGATCCCATGCTCAGGTTTATCTTTTGAAAACCATTAGAACTAAGCATATCTGCTTTTTCAAAGTTCTCCCGGCAGTATAGGAGCCACAGGTCTCAGCCATGTGCTTGAATAATTTAAATATTCTCCCAGCTATGTAGGAGCTGCTCATGGATAAGTGCCTCTAACACAGCTGGAAGAACATCTAAAGAACACTGTGTTCTCTTCCAAGTGCAGTCACGGTCAGCCATGAATACCCATGAACACAAGGCTTGCAAACTCTGCTAGTCAGATAACTAGTTTGAAACTCCATAGCTAATCCAGTCTATTTAGCCTTATATAACTTTTTCTAGTTCACAGCAGCTGCATCTTGACAGATCAGAGGATCCTCCCAACTGTAGGTCAGCAATCGGTCTCTCCCTTTCCACCTGTCTCTACAGTTAGGTATAGTTCCAGTCAACGAATCTGTACCGAGTTTGAAAAGTTCACAGATTTTACTCACTATGTGTCAGGATTTACGATCTCCCTCTCACACCAAGGGACGGCAGGCTAGCGGTTTTATTACAGTCAGATTTATTAGTATTTACACTTAGTTTCAGTCTGAGCACACAGCTCAATCTTCCACACCTGATGAGTCTGTGGAGTCCACTGAAGGGCGGGCTTTCCGCCAACAGGATATCCGCCATCGGCTGCCCCTCCTCCTGTTGGACTCACGCCAAGCCTGGACTCTACTTCTTCTCTGACTATGAGGAGATTGCCCCTCCTCCTCTCCGAACGTGTCTGAGATCTGCGGCCTCTCTGTCTGCCTTACGCTATCTTGGGGATTTACGACGTGCATTCCAACAGAATGGGAGGGGCTTGCTTCACTCTCCATATGGGAAGAAAGCAAGCCTCTGTCTCTTTTTTGCCTGCCACCCCCCTTCGTCTTCGGAGTCCTCACTGTCACCCGGGGAAGGAACGTTCCTGACACTATGCACAATATGTCACCTACAGACCTACCTACAAATGGATACATTGGATTAAATTTACAGCCCAACTATGAGGCACACATTGCCTTAAACTAAAAGTACTGTATATCGGATATGAGTAAAGATCTCTGGTTATCTAAGATAGTAGTGGTGCTTAGTAAATCTATCAACATGGGTATTATTTATTTGAAGTATGATATACATGTGTATGATTATTATAGTCCTCTTTTAACATGTATCATCATCGTCCAAGACAATGATGCCACTTTTGCAAGATCATTCTGTGTTCTCCATGTGCTCTCCTTCTTGCCATCTGCTTCAGTTTATATGCCATGCTAATCATAACCAATTTAATTGAAACTAGATGAGGGTTCAAATTCCTATTTGGCATGAAACTCGTGGGGTGACCGCAGGCCAGTCACTTCTTAGCTTAGCCAACTTACCAGGGTGATTGGGAGGGAAAAGTGGCCATAGGAGGGAAGAATCATGTACACAGCCCTGAGAGAATGAGTAGGATAACATGTAATACTATTCATGTTTAATGTTATTTCAGCCATTCCCCCAAAGCATAGAATACTGTCATTTAAATAAACGGGGTCAGGTACGATGCAACACTCAACAGACAACTATGACATGATAATGATAAAGACAGCCACTTGCATTACACTTCAGTTGTATTGGACAAAGTAAGTTGGCTTTTACCAATTATCTAGTAGAAGACAACTACTTGCACTTGTAAAAAGAGAGGGGGAGAGAGTTAGAGAGAGATTCTATAGCACATATTTGGAATTGATTAATAACTTTGCTTAGTAGCTGAAAAGACACAATCCATCACAAGGTGCTGCTATGACTACAACATGACTGCCTTTGATTATTTCCAGCTCTTTCCAACAACACCTTTTATCTTTCAGTGTTGAACTTGTACTCTGGGGAATAATAGCAATTCGCCCACATGACTGTTTACAAGACAGCTACATGCACCTCGTCACATAAGACTCCCTCTAGTAGCTAGCGAGTTGAATTCAACATCTTGATTCCTGGCAAAGGACAAGATGGCACCCCTCTTCACATAGATAGCAGCTATGCTAGCAAACAAATCCTACTTCGACTCTGGCAATGGAAGTGCATTCTCTACCATATCTGAGAGCAGCAGGCTAGTTTAGGGGCTGAAGAGGGGACACCATGAGACACACAGCCCCTCTTTACCCACCAGTATCTACCAAAGAGGCAGTAATATGACTCTGCTTCATCATGGGATGGAGCAATGGAGAACTTCTGAAACAATGGGATATTAGCTCTGTCCAAGGCATGACGGAGAACAGCAACAACCGGGAAAAGATAGACATAACATTTTAGAAGGACAGTGTGCTGGCTCCAGGGGTGCCCAACCCAGGGGGCACCAGGTGAGAAGACCACAAACTCACCTGGGGCCAAGCGGGGCGTGGGCAGCAGTCCCAGACAATAGTGGTAGGTCCAGCGAGGCAAGCAAGTCCAGGGACAGGGCGGCGGCAGGGACAGGAAACAGTCCGAGGGTCCAGCCGGGTAGTCAGAGGTCAGGAACACGCTGGGGTTCATCTGTGAAGCAGGGTCAAAGTCCAGTCCAAGGTTCAAGAGTCCAACAGGGGGTCAGTCCGGCAAGGAGCAAGGCAGGAAGCAGAGCAAGGTACAGGTCAGGATCAGGCACGAGGTCACAGGCAGGCACACGTTAGCAACTGTGTTGCTCATGCAACTTGGGGCTGGGGCTGGGGCTGACCGGCCTTTATCTGCCCCAAGGCCTAGGGTGACCCCGATCCTCCGGTGACTCACCTCTCTTTCTGGCCTGGAGGCAAGCACTCCTCCTGCAGGAACTTAGTTCCCTTCGCCTCTCTGCCCTTCGCCTCTGCAGCTCAGGAGAGGCTGGAGGGTTACCGGACCCAGGAGCAGCCTCAGCTTCCCCTGACGGGGCTGAGAGTGGAGCACCTGCAGGCAATGGGTCCTCCATCACATCAGGAGCCAGAGCAGACTCAGCTGATGCCTGCACCTGAGGATCCAGCACAGGTGAGGACCCTTCAGACTCAAGCCCTAGCCCTGGCTCAGCTGGTTCTAGAGGCGAGGAATCCTGTGCAGGCTGGGATCCCTCCTCCCCCACAACCTTCCTCCCCCACAACAAACACTCTGTGAGGTGAGTGGGGCTGAGAGACTTCAGAGAAGTGTGACTAGCTCAAGGTCACCCAGCAGCTGCATGTGGAGGAGTGGAGACACGAACCCGGTTCACCAGATTACGAGTCTACCGCTCTTAACCACTACACCACACTGGCAAGCAGAGGTCTTTCCTTGCCCTACTTAAAGATGCTGGGGATTGAACCAGGAACCTTCTGCATGCAAACAAATGCTCTACTGCTGAGCCATAATTTGTAAATATTCCCATAAATATGTAGGTCTGAAGGTTCAGGCTGAAAATTCAGCTGATATTCAGGTAAACCAAAGAAATAAAGACTTTTGCATGTAAATGGTTCACAGCCAACTATCCCTTTCGTTAGACTAATTTGCTTTGAAAATAGACTCATTCCGCACAATCCCTTAAATGTGCAACAGATTTTTATACTGATAGCACATTGCTCAGATGTCCTTTCAGAGTTGCCTGAGAAATAGTGGAAGCTTTGGCAGCTGCGTAAGTGACAGTTGGAAAATTTGGCACCTGGAAACATGCAGGAGCCTGGTTATAACAGCAGATAAACATATTGTGCCAGATACGAGCTTCAGCTGAAGACCATTCAGAAAAATCTCTGCGAGAGAAGTGGCGATGGGCTTTAAAAAATATCAACTCCACACCTTCAGCGCTTATAAATATTTTTATACAGGGATAATCTATTCTATATATTAGGAAAATAGTTGCCCACCCTCTTACTGCTGCCAGAATTACTTATAGTGAGATTTGGGAGAGATATATTGGAAGCTGACATTGATTACTGGTATGCAAAGGTGCTGGACTATTAAGAGAGTTGACATATAAACTAAAAGCATTGAAAGGTCAGTGCTAAAACGACAAATTTATTTGTATGTTCCTTTTGTGAACATACAGAAACACGAATGTCACCCCGCCCCTCTGCCTTTAAGTAGATTTGGTGTGTAGGTAATTTGTGTGGGTATGTGAGCTGTTTATTAATTTCTTATTTTGATTATTACCCTAATTTTGGGGGGGAAACATTTAAAACCTCAAGCATAATGCACCCATCTTCCTGCCTTAGGACATTTCCACTATTAATGAATAAAATATCCATCTTAGAAATGTTTGTCTCATTTTCCAGCCCCCATATGAATTTGAAAATCGGCACATCAATTAAAAAGAAAACAATATCCACAAAGTTAATGGAACAATTTGAAACAAGATGGAGGCCTATTCTTGCACTGAGCAACCATGCACTGAAATTTAATTACTTCTGATGTAATCTATGCAATCTATACTGTCCACCAAGTAATGGAACCAGAGGAAGCCTAATACATTTATTGACACTATCCATTTAGTAAGAGAAATGGGAAGCAAGTACTTTTTGTTTCTGCTACCAGAAAACAGCCACTCCACCCCACACCGGTACAAAACAAGCACAAAATATAAGCTTTGCTTGCAGTTCACCCACAATAATTGTCCCTTAAGATGGTGCAAATGATCTATTAGCAAGTTTACTTGTGCAAATAATTGCTTGTAACAGCAAATGAAGGGACTTGTGGAAGATGGGGAGTCCTCAGTGAAGAGGAAGATAGTATGCAATAGATATAGTTTTCTTTTTATGGAAGAAGAGAGAGATTATTGGTGCATCCTTTTCCCTGAAATTAAAATGCTTATATGAGCTGACTGTTCATATGAACCCATAATACGCTCAAGAAAGCTGTCCAATAAATTCCAATATGCTGAATGGAGAATGGAGACTAGCAAACACTGTTTTTGTCTATATGGAAAGTCTAACATACATTTCCAGAGAGCGCCTCAGTGGGTCTGATTGTACGGAAATGATTGTGAGTCGAGGCCCCGCTCCCCGCTTTGTGATGAAATAAGAAACATGGGCACAAGCATTTTAGGTTAATGGGCTAAAAAAGGCCACAACTTTATTGGTTACAGAATGTGAGGGGTATAGGCTTAGCCATTGGAGCTGAACAGACTATACTTGACTCCTGCCCGCTCTGCAGGGAGTCACACAAGAGTTAACAACCTGTAGGAGGAGCTTGTTGATGCAAATCAACTGGAAGCTTTCCCCTAGAGTCACCGGAGGGTCGTGCCATGGCCCTAGCCACCACCTGGGCATCGGAGAGGAACCATGACCGCTGGATTCATTTAACAGAATACCCTTCAAGGGGAGGGGTGGGTGATGACCACAACCTCCCTGCCGACACACAACACATTTTCCAATACCTAACCGCCAAACCTTACCAAGTTGTGACGATTTGCTACAAGGTAGGCAGAAAACCAAGTGGCTGGTGCCAATCTGCCAAGTGGGGAAAAGTCCTACCAGGCCCCTTGGACAACCAAGCCTCTCCATATCCGAGGTCCAGTAATTCTTTTTTACATAGCCTATTTTTTTTTACTTCCTCAAGTCCCTTTTTTCTGACATTCATTGTAATTCTCTTTAACAGTTTTCTTCTTCTTCTTTTTTTACAAAAATAAATAAATAAACCTTACAACCTTGTGTTTTTATTATGCATCGCATCTTATTTTCTTAACCTAAGCTTTTGAATTATGGTGCTGGAGGAGACTCTTGAGAGTCCCATGGACTGCAAGAAGAATAAACCTATCCATTCTGAAGGAAATCAGCCCTGAGTGCTCACTGGAAGGACAGATCCTGAAGTTGAGGCTCCAGTACTTTGGCCACCTCATGAGAAGAGAAGACTCCCTAGAAAAGACCCTGATGTTGGGAAAGATTGAGGGCACAAGGAGAAGGGGACAACAGAAGATGAGATGGTTGGACAGTGTTCTCAAAGCTACTAACATGAGTTTGGCCAAACTGTGAGAGGCAGTGAAGGATAGGCGTGCCTGGCGTGCTCTGGTCCATGGGGTCACGAAGAGTCGGACACGACTGAACGACTGAACAACAACAAAGCTTAACTACTTCTGCTGCCTGTACCAAATCAAGTAAACTTTTTCAAATAGTCTTTAAATTTCTTCCAATCTTCTTCAGTGCTCTCTTCCTTCTGTTCTCGGATTCGTCCAGTCATTTCGGCCATTTCCATAAAGTCCAGTAATTTCATTCGCCATTCTCCTAAAGTTGGTATCTCTTGGGATTTCCAGTTTTTAGCAAGAAGGGATCCAGGTGGCGCTGTGGGTTAAACCACAGAGCCTAGGGCTTGCTGATCAGAAGGTCGGCGGTTCGAATCCCTGCGACGGGGTGAGTTCCCGTTGCTCGGTCCCAGCTCTTGCCCACCTAGCAGTTCGAAAGCACGTCAAAGTGCAAGTAGATAAATAGGAACCGCTCTGGCGGAAGGTAAATGGCGTTTCCGAGCACTGCTCTGTTTCGCCAGAAGCGGCTTAGTCATGCTGGCCACATGATCTGGAAGCTGTACGCCGGCTCTCGGCCAATAATGCGAGATGAGTGCCGCAACCCCAGAGTCAGTCACAACTGGACCTAATGGTCAGGGGTCACTTTACTTTACTTTAATCTTGCTGCTGTTGTAGCATAAAGAAAGAACCTCACATCCCCATGGCCATTTTTAAACAGCTAAACCACGCCTCCCCCCAGCCAGCCGGATTGGCTGGCTAGGGTGCGTGATGTGGGCACAGGACTCCAGTGATGCAGGGGCCCGTCCACGCCCCTCTGCAAGTGCGGGGAGCGATTCCCACTCACAACACCTCCCCTTGGGGAAGAGGAGAGGCTTTGTACGAACATCAGTAGGAGAAGACGTGTTCCATTCACTTTGTGTGAACATCACCAAAATGAAATACAGGACATATTATCCGTTTGCAATTATCACTCCCCAAAACACACTTGGCACAGCTCTTCAGCCTCACCTGCAAGTTGTTTTTTGGTTTTAAAGAGGGGGAAATCAGAGCAAAACCTTATAGCACTGCAATGGAACATTCATCGTATTATGTTGAAAATGATCCATCAAATATAATTAAAATTCACTGAAGCAGAAAAGCTCTAACCTGGACCACTCTGTACTGGACATGATTAGCAGTTTAGCCGTTAATAGTTGCTCATCTGTTAAACGGGATTCACAAGTAAACCTTCTAATACGTAGAATATGGGGAGACGAGTATAGACTTTCCCTATTGATTCAAATAAGTTGACGGTATGTAAGAAATATTATAAAACATTATTGAATGATTAGTCAAGTAATATCACCATTGCTGCATCAAGTAAAACCAACCACTTATAAGTAGTTGTTGTTGTTGTTTGTTTGAGAGGGAGTAGGTTTCTTTTATAAAGTTAGATGTACATGCTGAGCATACTTTATTGCTTCTTAATGAAATGTTATCATGTTTTATGTAAGGTTGGGGTTTATGTGCATGTCAATAACGTTCAATAAAGTTATTAAAATATAAAAAGTAGACTTATCTGAAATCAGATTTTAATGGGCACACACATTATAATATCTCCTGAGACGACAGCCTTGCAAACACTTCAAAAAGCATCTCTTTACCAGCAAATACATACATTTTGATTTCATCAAAATGGGTGTGCCATGTTAACGAGAAATATGCAAAAAGCTTCCTTTTGCAAAACAAACAATAATACAATCTAAAGCATATCTATCACATATGCTTTGCCATGATTGTTCCGGAGTTGGGGGAGTGGGGAGTTAAAATTGACTTCTACAATCTGTTGATTTAACAAAATACTGTACATACCAATGCTATCTCCTATTTCTAATTTTATACTTGTATTCTGTAACATCCTTTGCATTTGCAAAAGATGACATTAGCCTTGTTACTATTCTTGCACTTGGTATGTTTCCAAATACAAATTATACATCAGAAAATGGGCAAGAGTTTAAATCCACTGAAACAAATCATATGTTATGGTCTTTGAATAGCATAAATAAATAGGCTGTCAATTGCTAGCACATTTATTTATTTTCTACACCACCCTTTATCTGAGGATTACAGGGTGGTTTACAATATAAAAACACAAAAATGCCTACCATAGTAACACAACAACAACAACAACCCCGTCCCAGTTTAAAAGACCATATATTGTTTAATTAGCCAAAGGCTTGGAAGAAGAGGGATGTTTTTGCCTGGCATCTAAAGATATGTAATGAAGGCAGCTGGTGAGTCTATCTGGGAAAAGCATTCCACAAATGGGGAGCCACTGCAGAAAAGGCCCTTTCTTGTGTTGCCACCCTTTCCAGGTCATGTGCCCAGCATGACTAAACTGCTACTGGCGCAACGGGACACCGTGATGGAAACCAGAGCACATGGAAACAATGTTTATCTTCATGGTGTAGAGGTGGCTATTTATCTACTTGCACCAGCATGCTTTCGAATTGCTAGGTTGGCAGGAGGTGGGACCGAGCAACGGGAACTCACCCCGTCACGGGGATTTGAACTGCCGACCTTCCGATCGGCAAGCCCAAGAGGCTCAGTGGTTTAGACCACAGCGCCACCCTCTTCTCAAGACTAACACTAAACTGGCATTGGCCAGGGAGTGTCCCCGTTGCATGAAGCATAGTTGCTCAGGATTCCCCACTTGTCCTTTTGCATGTAAAGTTGGAACCATAGCTGTCAACCCTCCCTTTTTTTGCGGGAAACTCCCTTATTCCAATGCCGTTTCCCGCTGCTATTCCGGATTGTTGATATCCCTTAAATTTCCCAGATTTCAAAGGAAGCAGCTCCTCTCCCTCCCTGCGGCCAGGGAGGCTCCTCAGCTGCTTTGCTCGGCTGCCAATAAGGAGTCTGAGACTGACTGGGGGCGGAGCTTGCATGCCTTGTGCAGCCAGACCCTCACACCCAACCAGACAGACAGCCTGCCTGCCGTCTACGCGCTCGCTCTTTCGCTCACCCGTTCGCGCGCAGCCTCTGGAGCGCAGGGTGGCGAGGCTACTTGGTGCCATTGCACCGCCCTCAAGGCAACCCTTATTTTCAAATCCGAAAGTTCGAAAAAATCCCTTATTTTCAAATCCGAAAGTTGACAGCTATGGTTGGAATACCTGGAGTGGGCTTAACCATCTTCAGATACAATATTCTGTACATTCCACAGAAGTTCAGAAAACAGATATTTTCCCTAACTCCAAAATGTCAATAGCAATTTCACCAGGCTTCCAATGCTCTTTCCACTTCATGTTAAACTACCACATGCCTCTTGCATTAATGAATACCGGCTTTTAACCACTAAGCAATTTCTAGTCAGCTGCTAAGATAAGGATTTGCATTTTTTCACTGCATTGCTTTCCCAGCACTGCCTTGGTTCATGTGTACCTGCTATTTAGACTTGAGTGTCTGATGTTGCAGGGAGACAAGAAAGGTCCTGTAAATAGATGAGGACTCCAATGGAAGCAGAGCAGTGGCTCAATAGCAGAGCATACATTTTGCATGTGAAAGGGCTGGGGGAATCTGCAGCTGCCAGAATTGTTCTGCTGCTCTGTTTTATCCCGCAAAGCCAGATCTTCTGAACTAAAATAATAATAATAATAATAATAATAATAATAATAACCAGACAGAGGGCCTTCTCGGTAGTGGCGCCTGCCCTGTGGAACGCCCTCCCATCAGATGTCAAGGAAATAAGCAGCTATCCTATTTTTAAAAGACACCTGAAAGCAGCCCTGTTTAAGGAAGTTTTTAATATTTAATGCTGTATTGTTTTTAACACTCGATTGGGAGACGCCCAGAGTGGCTGGGGAAACTCAGCCAGATGGGCAGGGTATAAATAATAAATTATATTATTATTATTATTATTATTATTATTATTATTATTATTATTATTATACCCTTCACCCAAGGATCACTGGTTGCTTTTCAGTGTAAGAACAATATATACATAGAGCATACTAACAAACAAAACAGTAACCCCCTCCGTGGTTTAAATAGATTGTTTAATTAGCCAAAGGCCTAGAAGGAGAGTAATATTTTCACCTGACACCTAAAGATATGTAATGAAGGTGCTAGGCTAGCCTCCATGGGGAGAGCATTCTCATCTATATATATAAAAATGTTCCCATTGCATGTTTGTCCGAAACACCCTTGCTGCGTAACCGCTGGACCAAATCACATCAAATTAGGACACAGCGTTCCATTACCATGGCAAAAGTATCTGGCATAATAAAAATTCAGAAAAACCACATCAGTCATGCCTAAAATAAAGGAAAAATGAAAAAAAAAATTGGCTCCCCTATTACACGTCACCAGCAAAACAGCGCCCTCTAGCGACAGCTATACTGGTACTACAGCTACAAAAGCACAAAAATTGTCGCACCTATTAGACGTCACCAGCAAAACCTCGCCCTCTAGCGACGGCTATACCGGTACTGCAGCTACAAAACCTTCCCCCTGCCAGAGCTCCGTCGGCCATTTGCAAGCTCGCAAACCAGTAATAGAAAAGGGGGGGGGCGAGAAGAGAGTAATTGAAAATGGGGGTGGGGACAGAGAAGGGGCAGACGGAAGGTGAACAGGGGAACTTCTTCAATTTCACAAATTCAGCCGCAGCAGGGTGTGGCCGGGTAAGCTAGTTTCTCATAAAAAGTGGATGAACAAAGAGCAACAATTCCACAGAAGCACCAAGTTTCACTTGTTTTCAGTCTAAAAGTTTCCAAGCTAATCTTTGCACAAACATGAAGTCAGACGTCAAATTTGAAAATGAACCTAGCAGGTTCTTGCATATGCCAACAGATTCTGGATGATACAAGGAGCTGTGTGCCAAGTGATGGGGAAGCATCATAGCAATGCACAGTAGACATGGTGTTAACAGCTTGGATCACCACAGCTTGGAACATGTTTCCTGGCTAAATAAAATTTTTTCAACTGCAAGAGACAGTGAGTCTTAGTGGCTTATATAATGAACTCCAACAAGCGCTTGTTGTTCAGATCTTTGCCTTTTATTTCTCAAATTAAGTTTTTAAAATTGAGAACAAATCAACAACTTATCAGGACCAGTCTCAAGAGTAATAATTTGGACAACAACAGCGGCTAGAATTATATTAGCACAAACTTGGAAGACAGAAGAAATACCAACTAAAGAACAATGGCAAGGGAGACTTATGGAATAGAGTGGTACCTCAGGTTACAAACGCTTTGGGTTACGAACGCTTCAGGTTACAGACTCCGCTAATAACCTGGAAGTAGTACCTTGGGTTAAGAACTTTACCTCAGGATGAGAACAGAAATTGTGTGCCGGCGGTGTGGCGGCAACGGGAGGCCCCATTAGCTAAAGTGGTACCTCAGGTTAAGAACAGTTTCAGGTTAAGAACAGACCTCTGGAACAAATTAAGTTCTTAACCAGAGGTACCACTGTATGCAGAACTGGCAAAATTAACAGATAAATTACATGAAAAGGATAACAAAGACTTTAACAGAGAATGGGAACCATTTACAACATATATGAAGAGGCAACATAAAGAATTGGACTCATTGGCAGGGTTTGAATAAACAAGCCCAATTGTATATAACAAAAAGTAAGACTATATGTATTGGGGAAATTTTGGGAAACACCACACAGGGTGAGTAATATGGAAATAAAACAAAATGGGAATATGAGGGAAGTCCAGGGGAGGAGGGGGGGAAATATGGAAAATTGTTAGAGAAATATTGTTAGAGGATGTATACATGGAAAAACCAATAAAAATATTATTTTCTTTTAAAAAAGAGTAATAATTTGGACTTCGCATATTTAATTTCCCTACAATAATATCGCTTATGGGGTCAAAGTTTATAACTTATAAGTCTGATGTTTTGTCAGTCTTGTTGGATTTAAATTGTTTGTTTGCTCTTCTTGAAGCAGGGCACTAGTTCATCTTCTGTGCTGTAGATCTGCTCTCCTGGACTGCTTCCTGCCCTCTTATTTGGAATCTTTTCCCATACATTCTGGCAAGCAAAATTGAATACTAATATTTTCTTCCTATTTTTGTATCATGCAAGATAAATAAAACTTTCCCCAGCTATTCATGAATTATTGAATTTGCTTCATAAAAACGTTCCATGTTTAGAGCTCTCTGGAGCTTTAGTTTTTATTGACCAAGAATCTAAAATGAGCTTTCTTCTACCAATATTTTAATCTTAAAATAGGAAGAAAGATCAAGGGATTTGGATGAGGACAGATGCCATGGATCTGCTTTGACGTCTCATGCACCACACCAGTCAAGAATATTGCTCTTGCATTTTTCCATAGGTCTTATGGTATGGTTTGCCACTTATACAATTTTCAGTTGTAGAAGGGTAATTGTTTACAATTTACCTAGTTTGTGAAATGCAGATTTTCCTAGCTATTAATGCTCAGATGTATTGAGAACCAAGCATGATTTTTCTGAGAAATCATCCTATGACTTGGAATAGAAAATGAGATTTTCCACATGTACGTTCAGTAATGATGGCTAAAAACCCCACAGGGATTCCCTTTTATCTGTCTTTTAACGACATATAACAGGTTTATGGTAGGCAACCAGAAAGTTCAACTCTTGAGACTGAATTCCTGAAAACAGGAACTAATGGGCTTCCTAGAACCATCTAGATACTTAATGTGGAAAGCAAAATGTTGAACTAGAAGTACCTTTGATCAGGGCTTCCCTTACTTTAAACATGCATGTGCAGCTTACTGGGTATGGAGGCCACAGTCTCCTGTTGTTGCTTCCCAGCTATGGAACTATTAATTGGGAGTTACTGGGGGCCAGAGCTCAGTGACAGAGCATCTGCTTTGCATACAGAAGATCCCAAGTCTCACCCCCAGCAACTCTATGGGAGAGTTTCCCATAGAGTTGGGAAATTCCATACAGTTTCCTATAGTGTATGGGAGAAATTCCTCTTCCAATTCCTGGAGAGTCAGTTTAGACAGTGCTGATATCAATGCTTCAGGGAATCCTATCCCTCCTATGGTGGCAGCCAAGAAGCAGAGAAACAAAGGAGTTCTTACTAAGTAATTTATTCAATATTCATAGAGAGAGACGAAGGAATGCGGTTGTCAGGGTTGCACCAGATGAGCAGGAGTGGTGGCAAGCCCCCCTAGGCGAAGCGGCAACCACAGAAGATTCCAGAGAAATGGAGGGATTCTTACCTGAAGAAGACTGGTGGCGACACTCCTCAGAAGAGGAAGAAGCAGATGGGGAAGAGGGAAGGCCAGAACAGGAGGAGGAAGAAGTTGAGCCAGAATCAGGCCCTTGTGAGGAGAGGAGCTGGAGGGCCCCTTCCCCTCCTCCCATCTCAGCTGTAGAGCGTAGAGCTGAGAAACGGAGGGAGCAATTGGAGGCAGTTGCAGCTCGTAAAAGGCGTGGTGATGAGCTGGCTACTTAAGGAAGGCCGGCTGCTTCCCTCACCAGCACCTGCAACTGCTGTGCTGAAGCATGTAATTGTGCCTGCTCATCCTGTTCCTGGTTCCTGACTTCGGCTTCCTGACTCCTGGCTTCCTCCTGACCTCGGCTTTGTGACTTCGGCTTCTGACTCCTGGCTTAATCCTGACCTCGGCTTCCTGACTTCTGGCTTGAACTGACTGGCTGGCTTCTGACCCGGACTGTTAAACCTCGGCTTTATCAGACTGACTGCTGCTCTTCAGCGCGCCAACTTGTTGGCGTCCTAACAGCAGACTCCCAAAGACAATGGCGTTGCTCCAAGTAAAGTCCCACCCCCTATCTCTCCCCTATTCTACATCACCCCTGCCTCGGCTAATCTGAGCTTTCTGTCTCTGAGTTTTCTGTTTCTACTATCCTCAATGCTCGTCTGGTCCTTGGAAAGGTGGTGGTGGGGGTCAATATTGCTTTCCAAAGACACCGAGTCTGTCAGCTGTCTCTCCCCTGGTGCTTCTTCTTCTTCCTGCTGTTCCTCTTCCAATATTTTCCAGCTTCTGCCCTCTGCAGCCTCTGAATTATGCCCTTCTGCAAACCACTGTTCTAAATCTATACTGTCCTCCTGTTCTTGGGAAGGTTCAGGAGAAGGGGGGGGTCCCCACCATTCCTCCTTAGTCCAGCCCCTGACAGCTGAGCTAGATAACATAATGATTTGACTTGGTCTAAGGCAGCCCCCTGTGTTTCTATGTACATATGTGACACAGAATATGTACTATATAAAATGTCTTCTTATTTATATTCCAAAACCGCTCAGATGAACAGCATTTAGGCCAGTTATAATGTGTTTTCCACATCTGTGATTTGAACATGATGAAACTTCAGTAGGAAGGGTGAGCAACAACAACAAAAAATCACCATTCCTTTGGCATAATATTGGCAGATAAAAATCAAGGCAGAATATTGCTTTAGAACAGTAATGGGGATCATGTGGCTCTCTGGCTGTGGTTGGATGTCAACTCCATCCTTCCCCAGCCAGTATAATCAATAGTCAGTGTTAATAAGAGTTATAATTCAGCAACATCTGGGTTGTCGCCAGTTCCTTATCCCTGGTATAAAGCAAAAATTCCACAGGTTTCAAATCCCTGCTTACGCATACACACACACACACACAAACCCGACCTGCATACTGAAATGCATTTTTTAATTTATTTATTTTTTACCAAGGCCCTGCAAGAGGCATTATAAGACTGGAAATGTTAACACAAGTAATAATCGAAAGGGCACTATGGTACACTAAAGCTGTTTTTTAATATTAGCAGAGTCTCTCTTCCCCCACTCCACTTCATAGGAGAATTGTATTTCTGCCCATCTCATGTAGCTGTCAAAAGTGCCTGGAAACAGGAGGCAATGATACTTAATTTGTCTCTGGGTTGCTGACAGCAGTACAACACATACATGCCCACTTAAACCGACAGACATCAAGCTGTATGAAAACACAAAACCCATGGGAATCTCATGTATCGGAATATACTGGCCAGAATAACGCCCCGACACATAAGGGCAGTTCATAACACTCCACTAGAATACCTTTTTTTTATTGGCCTTCCAAGAGTTCCTGCCCTACTACACTGTGCTTGAATGCACGCCTTGACTCTGAATGGAATTGTAAACACTCTTGCCCTTTAATATTGAGGACTTGTATGCATATATACAGCTTTATTCCTTCCAATTAATGTTTTCAGCACTAATGAGGATAGATTAAAAATATTGAATGTAGATCAGATTTTAATTGGAATGGCCTCTGCAGAGATTACTTCCATGCTGATGGTATTGCTTTAAATGGCCCATGCAGAAATTCAGGTAATGACTACAAACTAGCAATGCCGCTTTGTATCCACAAATAGGACTTCTGCGCTGCAAATGGAGGAAGAGAGCAGATTGTGCAAACGCTGGTTTGTGCATGTCATATTTGGCTATGGATGTAAAAGGAACATGTTGATGTAGATTATGAATGGGGAATCTGTGGCCCTCTAATATCTGCTCCAGTCAGCATGACCAACCAATGCTCAGAGATTACACAAATTGTACTCAAACAGCATCTGAAGGACAGTGGCAGAGGAAGTCGCTCGGGGAGATTCGCCCATACAGGCGGGGCAAGGGCGGGGTGAGCTGCCCATAGGGGCAGGGCACACTGTGGGGCCTCCGGAGTCTGCCTGCCTCCTCCCACTCAGCCGCCGTACAGCTGGGGGGAGGCAGCGGGCAGACAGTTTGGACAGCGCAGAGCCTGCGCCGCGCCCAAGCCACTGCGTCTCTCCTAGAAGAGACACGTGGCTCGGGGGCGTTGCAGGCCCCACGGTGAGTGCCACCCGGCATTTTGTCATCCCCATCAGTGGTGACACCCAGGGCAGCCTGCTCCCACCACACCCCCTTCCTCCGCCCTTGCTGAAGGGCCACAGCTTCATGGCAAGTGAGCTTAAATCAAACATATAAAGTAGCTTTCAGCTACCGGTATATATACACACATGCACATACATACATATATCCAACTAATCCAAAATGTGGCAGCTAGATCATAGAATCATAGAATCATAGAATCATAGAATCATAGAGTTGGAAGAGACCACAAGGGCCATCCAGTCCAACCCCCTGCCAAGCAGGAACACCATCAAAGCATTCTTGACAGATGGCTGTCAAGCCTCTGCTTAAAGACCTCCAAAGAAGGAGACTCCACCACACTCCTTGGCAGCAAATTCCACTGTCGGAACAGCTCTTACTGTCAGGAAGTTCTTCCTAATGCTTAGGTGGAATCTTCTTTCTTGTAGTTTGAATCCATTGCTCCGTGTCCACTTCTCTGGTGACTGGGAGTGGCCACTGAGACCATATAACACCAGTCCTGAAAGACCTACATTGGCTCCCAGTACATTTCCGAGCACAATTCAAAGTGTTGGTGCTGACCTTTAAAGCCCTAAATGGCCTCATCCCTGTATACCTAAAGGAGCATCTCCACCCCCATCGTTCAGCCCAGACACTGAGGTCCAGCACAGAGGGCCTTCTGGCAGTTCCCTCGCTGCGAGAAATGAGGTTACAGGGAACAAGGCAGAGGGCGCCCTCCCTGTGGAACACCCTCCAATCAGATGTCAAGGAGATAAACAACTATTTTAATGTCTAACGTTTTACAATTTTTTATGTAGCCCAGATGGGTGGGCTATAAATAATAATAAAATTATTATTATTATCCATGAAAGGAAAGATGGAAATGTAGTTCCCCACCTACCAAAGGAACCTGTGCATTTCAACTAACCAAGGAGGCAAAACTGAGTAACAGGTGGTTGTTGTATTTCCACAGATGGGGGAATAAGCTTTTGTGTATTCTCTTTCACAGGAGGCCTGGATGAAACCTGAAAACTGCAAAGGACCAGAAATTGTCCCATTGGCCTGTCTGCTGTCCCATGCTCCATCTTAAGACTCTTTCAAGATGCAGACATGGGTGACTTGAACAAAAGCCTCCTCTGCTCTTTGTGTTTCACATCATATAGCCTGAGGAAGAGCTCTGGAAATCTAGCAAGCTTGCACGCTATTTTGTAAAGTTTTGGTTCATCAAATAAAGGTTTTGCCCTGATATGTATTCTGGGGTGTGGGTGTGTGTTTTCTTATGCGCCAACATGGCTACCTCATAGTACAATTCACCCTCTTCCTACTCTTGCCCTCCATGTTTACTCTAGCCATGCTGCTCTCAGCCCATTTTCTACATTCTCGCCAGAGTGGTGCATGCTCTGCTTATCTCCTGCTTGGACTACTGCACTCTACATGGGGCTACCTTTGACAGTGACTTGGAAACTACAACTAATCCAGAATGTGGCTGCTAAACTGGTGACTGGGAGTGGCCGCCGAGACCATATAACACAGGTCCTAAAAGACCTACATTGGCTCCTGGAACGTTTCCGAGAACAATTCAAAGTTCCTGCATTCTATCCATGTTTAGAAAGGTTGGTTAGCTATCAACTGTTTGGTTCAAATGTAACACCACCCATGGTCAGTGGTGGCTTGCGAAGAAGGGTGGAGGCCGTGGTATCTTTCCAGGGACAGGGATGGGGAAGAAATTTGATTCAGTTTGTTTTTAAAGGTGAACCTACCTAATATACGCTTTCCGAAACAATATGCGAACCTAAATGCACCCATCCTTCACAAGGTGCACTTCTCTGAATTTTGCAGGCCAAGTAACGTTCATAGAAAAATGCATAAACTGCGGTAAAGTGTATGTAAAAATGCATATACCTGTATCTGTGAAAATGTCCCAGAAAAAAAAATATGTTGAGGGAATTTGTTTCGCAAAATTATAGATATTAGGCAGAAGGCCCTACAAATGTGTATACTATGAGAACCAGCTGGTGGCGTTTCATTGGAATTTGTGCTTTTTTTTGGTTCGGGCCGGTGGGTCACAAACTGATGTAGAAATGTGGAGAACTGTACTTGGTTGGAAAAAGGAGAAAACTGAGAGAAAATGACCGATTCACCCCTCCCTAGGGGCAGTGAGGTCAGGAGAGTTCTAGGCTGGTAGTCCAAGACTACAGGGAGGTCACTCCATTGGCTAATGACTCAGTCCTTGACTGGGATGCAACTGAAGCCCTGGGTCTTTGTCATTCCTCGAGTGGATATTTCCAGCGTGAGGGGAAGACACTTTTTTTACTCTCTCTTCCCCTCTCTGTAACCGTCTTCATCTGTTTTCCTTTCCTTTCCCCCTTTTTTCAGCTCTCCGTTCTTCAATCCACTCTTCTCAGAACTCTTTCCCAACCTCCTCAGAACAAACGCTTCAGTCTCCTACAGCAGTGCCTAAGGGCCAAAAGGGCTGTGCTTCAATCGTCCCACAGAGGGCTTGACTGTACAGGCTTACATGATAAAGCACAGTAAGCAACAGTAAAGAAAAAAAAAAGTTAGGCTGTATTTCTCCAGTGGAAAGTGGCTACCACCAGCATACAAAATCAGTGGAGGGAGAATGTAAAAGCTGGAATAATTTTAACACTGACATTTTGAAGAAACTGGAGGAAGATGATAGGAGTGTCAGATGGTATGGATGTGTCAGAAAGACAGTTTGTGGTTGAGAACAAGAGAGAGAAATTGATGTTTGTGAGTCATCAGCATGGATGATCACCCAGGAAAGTGATGTAGGGGAAGGGCTGTGAACTCTGAAGCACTGTCAGAGGAGCAGCTGTCAAGCAAAATGAAGAATAAGTATCTGAAAGAATTCAGGAGAGTGGCAATAATTCCCTAACATGGAAAATATGCTGATGAGAAATGTGTGCTTAAAGCCGAGAAAGCTATAGCTGAACTTCATCAAAAAATATCTTTCACCTCAACCAAAAGTAAGGCTCCTTCAAAAGGATGCACGGAAGAGCTTTTGAAAACCTCTGTCGCATCATTCTCAGAAGTACAACAATAAAAGGCAATGCTTCGGTAATAATTCTGGGGGTGAAGCAGTTTGGCTAGCAAGCATTTCCAACTGCATCTGACATCTCGCTATATATGTTTGTATTTTAGCAGCAATACGTCATGGCTAGGGTGTCGGACGAGATGCATGAATTCTCAACCTTTTCCAAGGAGAAGTTGAAGCCATGCAATTCAAGTTGTTGTTATTATTTTCTGCTATCATATCCCCGATATATACCCAATACAAACAATGGAAATTGCATATATATAAAAATCCACGCACTTTTTCCGGTGGGCGGCGTTGCGGCCAGGCAAGCGGGGACTCAACTGTGATCTGATCAGGGACAGGGAATTGATGCCTGCTTCTGCATCGTCCTGGCCGATTCACTGGCACTGGGAGGGGCCTGCCCTACATGGCACTTCTAACCAATAAGCACTGGGAGGGGAGTGGCCGCGGGAGATTTAACCGCGGCGTAGCCAGGCAGGACCTCCTCTAATAATTTGCCACCCATTCCACTGGTTGATTGAGTTTACACAGACACATAAAGTTTCCTGGCATTCTGCTCTTCCTATCATTATAGAGCCAACGGTGGTGCTGTCCACTCACCAGGTTCTTGTGGGTCATCTTACAGAACTTGCCACAGCATGCCACTGCAGCTTTGAAGGGCACCTGAGAAACCTTCACTTCCAGGCAACTTCAAGTCAACTAAAGCCAACTATAGCCTACAGATGGAGGAGATATCTTCTCTGGGGTCAATCTAAGAGCTCAAAACATTCCAAGCGAGAGCAAAACACACCCACCTATTCTCCCAATTCTTCAGTGTATCACGTTGGTATGTGAAGAGCATAGAATAATAACTACTGGGGTGGAATGCTATGCAGTATTTGTGAGCCCTGAAGGCAGGAATCAAGTACACAACCTCATAAGAGGGTTGCCTAGCAATAAGGTTGTTGTTTTTTCAGTGGCATTCCATTAGTAGTGTCCGCCACTTCAACAAAAAAACCTTCCATTTATGGAATTGCACCTGTTATTCAAGGAAAGTCTCCTTAAGAACTAACCCAATGGTTGTCTATGTGATGCCAACAATTAACACCAATATCTCATTTGGCTCCTGTGATAGCATCATATTATATCAGCTCAAAAAATTTCCCATTCCCAAACCCATTTATTTACTTGCATAGGTGTGCTTTCGAACTGCTAGGTTGACAGGAGCTGGGACAGAGCAACAGAGATTCAAACCGCCAACCTTCCAATCAGCAAGCCCAAGAGGCTCAGTGGTTTAGACCACAGCTCCACCCGTGTCCCGAATAAACAAGCACACAATCACTGATAGGTCCAGCCACCATTGTGAGGCTCAAAGCAATGAAGATGATGCCTCCCCAGCTGTTGCCATTGGCCGTGGGTTTCTTGTGATGTCACAAAAGCACTTGGCAACTGAGTGGATATAAAGGCAGGCCAAGGGGAAAGCCCTTTTCTATTTCCAGCAGGACACACCTGGCAATGGAGGTGACATTCAGCACTGCCCAGGTTTCTTCCACTTGGAGGAGGCAAACAGGTGAATGGAAGGAGGCAATCCTCTGGCAGTGGGATGCTAGGGAGCGATGATAAGGCAAGTTTGCTTGCTTCAAGGCTGCTGGTATCTGTGATTGGAAGCTGGCGGACGTCTCATGATGGACCTAACAGAAGCTTCTGGCACAATGGGACACCGTGACGGAAACCAGAGCACATGGAAATGCCATTTACCTTCCCACCGCAGCAGTACCTATTTATCTACTTGCACTGGTGTGCTTTCCAACTGCTAGGTTGGCAGGAGCTGGGACAGAGCAACGGGAGCTCGCCACATTGTGGGGATTCGAACCGCCAGCCTTCCAATCTGCAAGCCCAAGAGTCTTAGTGGTTTAGACCACAGTGCCACCCGCTTCCCATGTACCTTTACCTTTATGATATATGGTTTATTCAAACATATATACAATAGAGGGGTTCACAGCATTAACACCCCAAGAAGGTATTGCTTCTTGGATTACAACAAAAACCAAACCAGGCTCTCAAACATTGCTCTGACTCTCCAGCTTGTTGCTTTCATTCTAGGTCACATCACTGCAAACTCTCAACTCTCACCTTTGTTTTTTTCTAACTACCAGCCGGTTGAGTGAGACTGCCCAGCATTTGCTTAATGGCCCATCACCCAGGCCATCAACTCAAGACTAGAAGCTAGCCTGGCTTATATTTCAACACTTGCTGGACGCATGGGTTTGAAGAGTCTCTTCATATAGCACCCACAAACTCATAACAACACCACAAATCCTTTTGATTCCTTTCCCATCTTCTTAAGTGTCTTCTCTCCTCTGTAAATCAAATTCTCTTTATCCCCATATATAGTTTTTAGGCCTGGGGGTGCAAATCTTGTGACTAGCCCTCCATATGTTATGACATTTGCTGAGATCTGTTTGCCATATTACATATGTTTTTTAACAGGTCACTTGCTCTAATTCATCTCCTGGTGGTTTTTTGGAGTTGACCTGCTGTACCAGCTGTCTCTCTCTACTCCTGTTATTAGAGGCTTCATTTCTATTTGTCATTGCCAATTTCCTCTTTGTTGATGATTGTTTTGCATGTCAGCAAAACCAGACGGTGTACCATCTTGAAGGAACCACCCTGTATGTCAGCAAACTAATTAGAGGGGCTCAATTGCTGCAGCAACAGCTTGCGGTATCTGAGGGATCTTCCTGCTAAAGACACAGTCATAAATCATTATTCAGAGTGACATTAATGAATTGGTCTCTGCCCAGGAATTATCCAGTTGCAGAACTAGTTATCAAGGTGTTTTATTAAAAGCTCACTCTAATATTAAGGCCATTTCTGTCAAGGTTCCCTGCCAGAATCTTCATTTTCAGCTCATTCATACACATGGGCCTAATAGGATCACAGTTCTGCTGCAGCTCCTTCTGCAAATACATTTCCAGTGTGTTTGTAAGACTGTGGGAGACCATTTTAAAAGTTTATTTTGATAATGCAGTTACCAATTCCAGTAATAAAACTGTCCTTACAATAAATGCCTGAAATTTAGTGAATGTTGGTACTCGCATGGGAACATTCCTACCCTCCCTCCCTCCCTCCCTCCCTCCCTCCCTTCCTTCATTCCTTCCTTCATTCCTTCCTTTCTTCCTTTCTTTTGTGTACTTAAAAGACAAAACATTGGTGAATGCTGAATCTCACTTAGGTGACTGTACATCATAGCTGTCAACCCTCCCTTTTTTTGCGGGAAATTCCCTTATTCCAATGCCGTTTCCCGCTGCTATCCCAGATTGTTGATATCCCTTAAATTTCCCGGATTTCAAAGGAAGCAGCTCCTCTCCCTCCCTGCCGGCCAGGGAGGTTCCTCAGCTGCGTTGCTCGGCTGCCAATAAGGAGTCTGAGACCGACTGGGGGCGGAGCTTGCATGCCTTGTGCAGCCAGACCCTCATGCCCAACCAGACAGCCAGCCTGCCTGCCGTCTATGCGCTCGCTCTTTCGCTCACCCCTGGAGCGCAGGGTGGCAAAGCATCCCTTATTTTCAAATCCGAAAGTTGACAGCTATGCTGTACATACCAACTGGTATATTCACTGAGCAATAGTCTACCCTTTGAGATTTATCAAATCTGATAGATTCCTGAGTGCTCTGGGGGATTTCACAGTAGACAAAATTCGCGATTCTGCGGAGGGCCTTAGCTCATTATGGAACACGGAGGCTAGTTCTACACTGACCTGCTTAACGTTACTTCCCCCTATTAGAATGATATTAGATTTGCCATTCTAAAACATCACAGGGCATACTTGTTAATTAAAACATTATTTACCATGGTGCTTCTTTTCATCAAATGTAGGTAATACCCGGCCACACCATTTCCCAAAATGGTGCCCCCCCTCTCCTGCTGCTGATTGCTGGTTGCTCTGTCCTGCCCTCTGGTGTCCCCTTAGGTTGGGATCTCTAAAAGTGAACTTGTTTTCAATAAATATACCGGTAATCCATGCCAGAACATGTATAAATGAAATGGTTCAGGAGGAGCTAATCTGGAATAACATAGCTATTCTCTTCCAACCTGGGCAGTTTTATTGCCCCATCTTTCAACCATTTTCTAAAAGTTGAACCTCAACGAATGGGTTTTGTATTACGCAACTTTCTGGCCCCTTAAAAAAAAGAAAAGATCAATTTTCTTTCAAACTCAAATGAGCATTTATTGTAACTTAATGTTCAATGATGAAATTAAATTACAAATATGCAAACACATAGAATTTGCTATGTTTGATCAATATAATTATTTCCCTGTCCCACAACTTCAGTCTCCGTTGCACTTTCTGAAGAATCAAAAATATGGCAGATTTCAGGACTGCAAGTCTGCAAAGATTGCAGCTGGAATTCCTTAGAGGTTGATTAGCTGTCTGCCTTTTTGACTACTTCAGACCTTTTTTCTGAAAGTGCTGCTGAAGCTGTGATGTTAGCAGTACCCGAATCCATACTGCCCTCCTTTGCATGTAAAATATGTATGGAGAGCAAAAAGTTGACCAAGTGCATTAAAGCTCAGAATCCAGGGAATGGTTTATTCAGTATAGCTTTTGTTTCTTATTCATAACTAGAGCACTGAAGACCACCAGTTTCCTAGATGTCCCTTTATTTATTGCTGATAATAAAAAACAGAATAGTGAGAATACAGATAAAGTTGTTTGTGTTACTTGTGAGTGGGGATGGGGGTAGTTAGAAATAGCAGCTAAAGCTAAAGAACATTATCCTTTCTCAGAACTGCATTAAAAAAAAAAGACCATAGCAATGTATTTTGAAAGGCATGGTTCTGAATTATTCACCAATTCATGCACACCAATCCCTTCCCCCCCTCTAAAAGCATCTAGTTCCCCAGCTCTATCACCTTCACAGGGTAGAGATTCAGAGATTGCAATCCAAACCCAGTACTGACTGCTGAACTATGAGACCTGCATTATATATATCCTGCCAGACTTTTCCATGTGGAAAAAATAATTTTCAGACATTTTGCTTGCTACATTGCATGAGTAAATATCACATTATCTTTTCAGAGTGTTTGCAGGGCTGAAAGAAGAAAGAAAAGAGGAGAAAAACTCCATCCCTTTCCTTTATTATGGCCACAGCAGAAACTGTTTTAATTACTGAAGTAATCGCTTGCATTTCTTTTTAGTAAAAATCTGTGTGGCTGAAATACACTGGGCGAAGGATGTTTGGAATGAGAATACATGCCATTTGTTCAGAATTATAAGGCTGCTGGCAATCTAGAAAGGTACCTTTATAGATTCAAAACATATTAGTGGATTCAAAACATATTAGTGGATAGAGTAATATAGTGGCCAAAATTGGAATAAAATAGAAAATAGGAATGGATTCAACTTTACATTTCAAAGAGTCACATTCAAAGTCTCTCTTGTACGTTGAAGAAACTAAGAATCTAGTTCTGTCCAAACCCTACTGGAGTTTGCTTTGGTTTGATGAGAAGAATAAGAATAAAATCTGTATTATCAGAAGGTTGCCATACAGTGTTAAAGGTTCAAAATAGAGAGATTTGTGTGAAAAGCAGTTTGGGGAATAACTCTAACTGAGACTGGGAATCAGATCCCTGAATTCATGGATCTAATGAGTTAGGTACCTAAAGACAAGCTCATATGCCACCCTCCTTGGTCATACTGCACAACACAACCAGAAAAATGTCTGTAGATAGGTTCCATATGCTGAAGGCAGGAACTTAGCTGTCAAGACTACAGAGCTACCAGAAGTCTCATAATGGCTCCTCAGACAAGGCTTCTACATACTCTGGTTCAGATGTGCTGAAAACAATGATCATCTAAAGAAGCTATGTAGATGAACTCTTATTGAGAGTCAAGTTCCAGTTCCTACCCATGTTCCAAGTTTTGCTCTTGCTGTGCCATCATGAGCCAGGATCAGGTTCTAAACAATCAGGTGGGTACGTGATATCTGTGGAGGAGGGGATTTCAGAGAGACAAACAGTAAAACCAACGGGGAGTAATTAGACACACCTTCGAGACGTTTATCTTTAAATAGGTTTTATGGAAGCTCCTGTCAGAATTTAAAAAGATCCACTCTATTGACAACATTGCAGTAGAAAAACAATCCATACAGCCAAGCTTATCCTCTCCTGGGGCTATCCAGTGTCATTCCTTTCAGCCTCTAATCAATATTTGCTATACCAGGTTCACATCTCCTTCACCCTCAGCGCCTCAAGGTGAATGAAAACCCAACCCATTTAAAACTTTACAGTGTGTTATCTAAAGATAGACTTTCCATGATAAACAAAATTCATCTCAAATCAATGCACCAGAGTAGATGGAAAATTAGATGGGTTGATTTTTGATATCGTAACGCTAGTATCTTTTAACACTGCTGGAAAGGCTGTATATTTTTACCAAGATGGAAGAGATGCACCTGAGATTGAGGCTCAAACCAGAGGTGGGAGTTTTTATCCTTAATATTAATTGCTGCTGGAGGAAGGGGATTATTATTACTTTTTAGACATTGGCCGATGACAAGACATTGGCAACTGAAATCAAATAACTCGGGGAAAATAATTTCAATCCATGTGTCATATTAAAATCATGTTTGGGGTTAATACAGCCAGTCCTTTGCATTGGAGGCTTTCAAATGATGGGGGAATCCCAGAGAAGGAATGGGTTTGGCAAAAACTCAGAGAAGGGACACAAATTTCCAAGGAGAAGAAGGATCTGGAAGTAAGTAGAGCCACATTTCCCTACTCTACCAGAAAATGTTGGAGAACAGAAGAGTAGGTTTATGGAATCAGACCAAAGTCCCACGTAGATTCTATTTGGGCAAAGAGTTAACACACAGAGGAAGTGCAGGAACATGCCTCTTGGCCATATGCCTGGCATCATGTGCCTCATCAATTTTGATCCCAGTGCCTATGCACTGAGCACAGAATCCACACAGAGAAACTTCATGTGTATAGAAGTAATGTGAAGGACACCAAGTTGGCGGTACGGCCAGGAAGTCATTGGGGCTGGTGCCTGCAGAATATCGGGGTGGGGTAGGGTCAGGAGGCAAGAGAAAGTATCAATTTCCAAATGCTTTATGGGGACAGTATCTGCTATTGATTCTGTGTGTGAGAAAGATGATCTCCAAGGCTATATGCCCTGTTTGTTCTATGGTTCTGATTACATATTTGCTGAAGGAGATGGCAAGAAGCAAGGGCAAAGATCTGGGCCTGACACGTCTTTGATAAGATGACTTAAATCGCTTACATCTTTCTAAATGGGAAGCTGAAGGCAGTGCATAAATAGAATCCTTTGCATATTAAATAGTGAGTCAGCAAAGAGTTGGCCTTGGTGACTGTTCTTGAGCTCCAGCGCTCTTTTCTCCTAAGAACAGAAAAACGTTGGCTTGTATCTTTCCGAGGTGATATAAGAACACTTGGCAGACAACTCCATATTCCATTGGTAAAGAATGCAGAACAGCCATTGGATTTCATGGAGACGAATAGTCTATTTTTGCATAGGGGCTATTTATTTTTGCACATACTATACGCTACCAGGGCCTTCTCGGTAGTGGCGCCCACCCTGTGGAACGGCCTCCCAGCAGAGGTCAAAGAGATAAACAACTATCTGACATTCAGAAAATACCTCAAGGCAGCCCTATTTAGGGAAGTTTTTAATCTGTGATGTGTTAATGTATTTTAATGTTTGCTGGAAGCCGCCCAGAGTGACTGGGGAGACCCAGCCAGATGGGCGGGGTACAAATAATAAATTTTTATTACCACCTAGTGATTTGTAAATTGTGTGAGCAGGGCACTTTCCCCCATGACACCCAAACCAGCCCCTTGAACTTAGCCCAGTAGATCACATCAATGACTGTATGACTAAAGTCCTTTTTGCTACAGCTAAAGTGACATTTTTCCCTCACAGAAGATGGACTTGCAAGCCATATGACAGCTTTATTCTGCGAAGGTGAAGTCTCATGAACATGACATCACCTGGGCTCAGTCAATTGGACTCTGAGAGTCACTCGTCACAATAAAAGTACAACATACTGTAGATAACAAGCTTCTTTTGAGATAGAAATCCCTAGAATAATAAGTTCATTTAAAATAGATATATATCACATTTTATTTTTGCTTTCCTGAGCTGCATTCATGAAATGTAAATCCCCTAACTATTTTTATGGTAATGTCACTGAGAGCTATGAGTCATCAGCATGTATTCCTCAAAGTCTGAGAGAAATTACTCATTTATACAAATTCACCTTGAATATTGCTCTTCCACAGTACTATAATTATTACCTGGTATGCAGTATCAGAGGGAAAACACCTTGCTCAAATAAACAGCACATTTTGTAAATAAAAGTTTGTTGCCAGACAAGGAGAAATGTAAAAGTGTTGGCGATTCAACCCCACACATATATATTTCTTCCCTGTAAACTCTTTTCACTCTCTCACAGAAATATTCCAGACATTTCCCCTTTCACATTAATTATAACTTTTTTTTATTAAAAAAAGAAAAGTCAGGGGAAACCTTCTGGGTGCATCAGATGTTTTGAATAATCCTAACTGTGATCCATCTTCTCTGTGGGCAAAGGACAGGAAGCCAACAAAATGGCGGGTGAGTGATGAGCAGGGGGCAATGTGCCCCTCTTGATAGATGAACAAGCGCTCAAACATAAGAGATGTTGCATCCACAGTTCTTCCCCTGATCAGCTGCTGTGGTCATGCATCTATAGTTCTATCAAAAAATTGAGGATATTGCCAATTGCCTGTTTTGGAGGAGGAGTAGGCCAGATTCAGTCTCCCTGGCCCTTCCTCGACACACTGAACATCTGGCCCACATGGCTGATGGTTTTCTGACAAAGTTAAGTGCACATAGTATTGGACACTTCACTCAAACACAGCAGAATAAGGGCTCGAGACTGCTGTTATTTAATCGAGCACATACACTCTTATAAGGAATTCCGTTAAACGTTCTGGATACGGCGGTTTTGTGGGGAAGATACAGGGGAGTTCCATGTGCTCTGAGATTTTGTCCCTGTGCCCTGGGAACGGTTGAGTCAACTGAACATATTCTTTTGACCTGCCCATATTATGTAGATCTTAGACAAAAACTGATAGCCCCACTCTTATGCCAACTTAACCTAGTAGACAGAGAAAGACAGGTTTTGTTTTTGTTGAGCAATTTTACTGGTACCACAACCCTCTTGGTGGCCAAATTTCTTTTTTTGGTCTTTAAATGCCGTAAGGTTAAAATTGACAGCATTGACATGGGTCTAAATGTATAATCCACTTCTCATTGTATGTTTTAGTGTAAAGCTTTCCGAGATGTTTAGACGGTTTTAAATTTTTGTATGGATAATGATTGTGTTCTGACTGACGGTCGAATAAATTGTATTGATTGATTGATTATCTTATAAGGAATTCCACCCATCGCTTCACACAATTTGGGGTGTTTATGAATTTCTTCCCATTTGAATTCTTCCCTAGATTTATTGGTACCGAATTACTTGTTTGCAGAGTGACCCTGATATATTTTAAAAGCTGCCATTATTCTACTTTTGTTCTCCAGACTTCAGTTTTCAGTTTGCGTGTCTCCCATCCTTACATTTTATAGAAGCACAATTGCCAATTGATTGCAGACCCTGCACAAACACAAAATATTGATGTGGTTGCATGATTGCATCAGGATTCCATTTCCCAATGTTGTTTAATCGGTGCATGCAGTTGAAGATCCTATATGTTGTTTAATTGAAACGTTTGTACCCAGCGCCTCCCAAACTCAGCTTGGCTTCCAACAGACTCAAGTTTAAAATAAATTATGCTATGTAATTATATTGATCATTGATTAAGTGATATGAGGCAAAAACCACAGACTAACACTGCAATCCTACTCTTATTTACTCAGAAATGACTTACACTGATTTCAGTGGGCATATTCCCATGTAAGTGTACATAGTGTACATAGTACACAAGTGTTGCATAGTAAAATTAAATTTTAAAATCTGAATTGTTTGAATTGTCTGAACTGAAAGAAGAACACAATCTTAGGTAGGATTTATACACCACAAGAATTTATGGTTGGCAATAAGAGGGTTAATTTTATTTATTTGCAGATTAAAACATCCTCTTCCCTCACCTCCAGATATAGCTTAGGGGCGAATATTTGGAATGAACAATGGGTATTTGCAGGGATTATAACAAAAACCCACACAATGGTCAGAATAACCCTTTTCATCTCTCTCCAAAGCTATTTGTGGTACTCAATGTTCCCTTCTGAAATTAAAAGCAAAACCACCCATAATGTTGTCATTGCACATGTTGTTGATTTTAAATAATAATAAAAAATAATAATAACAATAAGTTAACAGGGGGGAAAGGACTGAAGGAATGCTGTACATTGCAAGTGGATGTGATATGGCGATATTCCTGATGTCAAATATAGATGGGTTGAGAAAGGATTATATTGTTCTAAGTTTCAGGGGCCAGAGTCTGTGGGTGCGAGTCAACCATATATCTTGGAATTAGTCAAAGTCAGAATTAATTAAGGTTTTATTAAATTGAGCCAAATGCAGAGACCCCTAGATTTGGTTTATGCCCCCTCAAATGGACATTTGGCTCCTGGGCCTCTCAGAATTAACACCATTGAGCATGATGGTTCAAAGAGTACCACAATATTCTTCTTTCCAACTACGTATTTATTCCAATTGAAAATGGCCTATCTGCTAAATTCACCATGAGAGTGAGCTCTGCACACACACATCAAACTTCCACTGTGACAACTGTACATCAATGGGACAACCATTCATGATTGAACTTAACGGTTTATATGTTGAGGACTCTGTCAGTCATGGATCATAACAGAGAATGAATGATAGCATTTGATGCCTCAGTAGCATTTGAAAGATTGCCAGGGCTTGGGAAAAAAAGACATTCTTCAAGCTAAATAACCTGTCATATTTTTTTTGGCGCAGCTTTCGCCGAAAACATAAAATTAAGGGCCTGGCTACTTTACACCATCAAAGGTCAATGAAAAAGTTACAGGGCAACACAAATAGATATTAAATCAGACCCCCTCCATCCTCCGTATTTGGTAATCATAACATCAAAAGTGGTGGGAAATCTAGTGTGGACCAATCTGAAAATATATACTGTAGCTGCATACTACCCAGGGTAGTTTATATGGCAAATAGGGATGGGTGAAGATAGAAATATCTGTTTATCTCAGTTTGGTACTTTTTCCAATTTTAAGCTCAGTTCTTCACAGTCCTTATGAAAATTCATCAGTATTTCCCTATGAATTTCTCCTAATATACACATTTTTTTGCATTTCTCTATGTTAAATTCACTAATATTTATATGCACATTATACCCAGATATGTGCATTTCTGCACACATTACTTGGCTGGAGAACTGCATTGCAAAATTTGGAAAACTACGAATGTGAAAGATGTGTTTCAGTTTGCCTCTTATTTCAGCAAGTGCATATTGGTTAAGAATGCGAACTGAATCAAAATTCTCCACCACCCTGGATGACAAATAACCTTCTGGTTTCAGTAAATTCACAGGGTACTGCAGCAAAAAAAAATTTTTAAAAATGAATGCACATGCTTTTAATATATATATATATATATAAAAGAAGGACTTGAACCAGTGATTACTTAGGGATGTTTGTGGGATTCAGTTTTGGTGAATTCTTATACACAATGTTCCTTAGGTCTCTAACATGCACATCAAACTTATTTCACACTTCTCAGAATGTTGTGGAAAAGTTCTTGGTACTTAACACTGCTTTGTCCCTCACTATGACTAATCATTCCTCACTATGACTAATCATTCCGGAGCTTAATGGAAAAAAGTTTCATTGACTCCATTCTTTTCTCTCCCCACGCCCTTTGCTTTTGATAGCCTGTAACATAGTGAAAAATAAAAAGTTTTTGCTCAGAGCATTACAAAGAGCCAAATCCCATAAATATGTATTAGTGGAATACAACCTGGGCAGTGCTGAATGTCACATCCATTGCCACATGTGTCCTGTTGGAAATAAAAAAGGGCTTTCCCCTTGGCCTGCCTTTATATCCACTCAGCTGCCAAGTGCTTTTGTGACATCACAAGAAACCCACAGCCAATAGCAACAGCTGAGGAGGCATCATCTTCATTGCTTTGAGCCTCACAATGGTGGCTGGACCTATCAGTGATTGTGTGCTTGTTTATTCTGGATGTGGGTGGCGCTGTGGTCTAAACCACTGAGCCTCTTGGGCTTGCCGATCAGAAGGTCAACAGTTTGAAACCCCTTGACAAGGTGAGCTCCTGTTGCTCTGTCTTGTTCGAAAGCACACCAGTTGAAATATACTCGGAGTCGAGTGTGGATTTCATGCTCTTTTATTCAGCTCATAGTAGCAAGGGAATGCATGTTCCACCAGAACATCTGCTTTATATACATTATTTACACAATGGGCTCCACGTGATTGGCTAATTCCAGGATACTCCTGTAGTCCAATCAGGTTGCGGATTCACTTCCACCTGGAGCTGGATTGGGTGGCTCCTGCGGACCAATCAGACTGCTGCATTCTTGATCCTATTGTTCTAGGACCAATCAGACTGCTGCATTCTGAATCCTATTGAACTCAGTACATAACACCAGTGCAAGAAGATAAATAGGTACCGTTGTGGTGGGAAGGTAAATGGTGTTTCCATGCACTCTGGCATGTTGCACCAGTAGCAGTTTAGTCATGCTGGCCACATGACCCGGAAAGCTGTCTATGGACTACCATCAGCCTGAAAAGAATGATGAGGGCTGCAACTCCATAGATACCTTTGACTGGACTTAACCATCCAGAGGTCCTTTACCTACTTTTTACCTTACCATAAGTCTGGTCATATCATAGCATGTCCTTTAATATATATTCCAGAGTTCACTGCATCCTCTGGGTATGAATGTGATAGACGTTCCTTGGCAGAGATGCTAATGTAGAAAGAGTGGTATGGGTTTTTTGGTATATAATCTTACATTTAACCTCACATTTCTTCTATCCTTGAACCCAATATAGTGTACATATGGTTCCCAAACTGTCACCCATCCAGACACTCACAGACCCAGACCTGCTTAGCTTCAAGTTTGTGGCCTCAACAGCCTTCAGACCATACCCCAAGACTAGTAAAGGGAATTTTAAAACCACTGTGCTAACTTATCTGTAATTGCTTTCTATATGAGACTGGTCCCTCTGATGCAATTATACTCACATTTCATTCACACTTGTTTCTACACTATTTCTCAGTTATAGGATTGTGCTGACATAGCTAGCTATCAAAAGACCTTAAGGGCAGCGTGTAAGGAAGTCCATCATTAGTCCTGCCTTGTTTCTGCTGTAACACTGGCTGATGGCTGTTGCCATGCAACAGCTGTCGAACTGTCACAATGTCCTGCATAACAATACCAGCTCATTGCTTCAAGTTGTGGCATTGAACTGGTCAAAAATTATTGGGTTTGCTCCCATATTTTTGCCACCGCAGTATCTAATACAGTGGTACCTCTGGTTATGAACTTAATTCGTTCCGGAGGTCCGTTCTTCACCTGAAACCGTTCTTCACCTGAGGTGTCACTTTAGCTAATAGGGCCTCCTGCTGCCACCGTGCCGCTGGCGAACAATTTCTGTTCTCATCCTGAGGTAAAGTTCTTAACCCGAGGTACTACTTTGGGGTTAGTGGAGTCTGTAACCTGAAGTGTTTGTAACCCAAGGTGTTTGTAACCCAAGGTACCACTGTAGTAAAGGTAAAGGTAAAGGGACCCCTGACCATTAGGTTGCAGCGCTCATCTCTCTTTATTGGCCGAGGGAGCCGGCGTACAGCTTCCAGGTCATGTGGCCAGCATGACTAACCCGCTTCTGGTGAACCAGAGCAGCGCACGGAAATGCTGTTTACCTTCCCGCTGCAGTGGTACCTATTTATCTACTTGCACTTTGACGTGCTTTCGAACTGCTAGGTTGGCAGGAGCTGGGACCGAGCAATGGGAGCTCACCCCGTCTCGGGGATTCGAACCGCCGACCTTCTGATCGGCAAGCCCTAGGCTCTGTGGTTTAACCCCCAGCGCCACCCGCATCCCAACTGTAGTACCAGTTTCTTTTGCCATTTTTCTCTTCTCCAAACAAAACCCAGTTCCCCTGATCTGAATAATCTTTTATTCTTAACCTTGGTTGGAAAAGATTGAAGGAGGGAAACAAAGGGAACGAAATACACAGAGGCAGTGCCATCTTGAGGATCACAGCCAAAGAATGAAGCCTAATTCATTAAAATCAAGAGGAATTCAGAATGTTACCTCAGCATGCAAAGATGAGGCGTGCTGGAAAGCACAGAGTTGGTGCATGCATGCAAGCTAGCCATGCATTTCACAAAGGTCTCTTACAGCATCTCCATGGAAAGATTGAGGGTTGTTGTTCCTTCATGCAGTTCCATACATATTAGAGATTGCATAGAGAAAAACAGCAGGCAGGTGGAGCTAAATAGCCTGAAGACAATGCAGCAAAGAAGAAGTAGAAGGAAACAAACAAGACAAAATGTCACCCAGTTCAAGTTTCAGAAATCACCTGGAACTTTACCCAGGCAGGCTCAGGGAACACCAAGCTGGAGCTTCTATATGCTTCATTCTTCAGCCTATTTTTAAACTCAAAGGTCCCAGGATTATGAGCGTTTCTGAGATTTATTTAGTTATTATCTTTGTCCCATGCTTTCCAGCCTTTACACCCTTTCCAGAGAGCAGGGGTCAGCAAACATTTTCAGCAGGGGGCCGGTCCACTGTCCCTCAGACCTTGTGGGGGGCTGGACTATATTTTGAATGAAATCCTATTCCCCACAAATAACCCAGAGATGCATTTTAAATAAAATGACACATTCTAATCATGTAAAAACATGCTGATTCCTAGACCATCTGCGGGCCAGATTTAGAAGGTGATTGGGCCAGATCTGGCCCCCGGGCCTTAGTTTGCCTACCCATGCCAGAGAGGCTTAGGACTCAGCTACACAGTTGCAAATAAAACGTTTTAAATGTGTTACAAATGTGACACTAGGTGGCAACAGTGAGCTATGCCGAATTCAATGTAATTTTTCAAAACATACTTTTAAAAAGCATTTTCACAGTGTTTTTTATACGTGTGTAGATTCCACCTTAATTAAAACACACACAAAATCAACAAAACAATTTAGAACCATTTAAAGAAAGAGACAACAGCCCTACAGAATGAAACAGCACTAAAATCAGAACAAAAAGTGCTGGGCATCCAAAAGAAAACAGACTTAGTACACAGGTGCAGCTCCTTGCAGACAGCTTCCAAAGTCATGATGCTGCAATGAAAGAGGTCCTTTATCTATCTGGATATTACCTACCACCTGTCAGATGGCAGTGTGACATAGAAAAAAGACTCATACAGCAGACAGCAGTCCTTTACTCATTCCTTAGCATGACAGCATATGTTCAGCCTTTGAAGGAAATGTGGTCTTGCCAGTAAAATGGTTCTGGAGTTCTGACACCAAAGAAAACTAATGCTACAAAAGTTAATTCTTGGAAGTAGCTCACCCTGAGCGTTTAGTTTGCAGCTGTGGAGTTAGGGACCATCACAGTTCAAGTGTGATTATCCTAACCAATCAATCTGTCTCTATTTAAATGATTTTTCCTCTGGCAACGAATTGACCTGAACGCCCAAGAATCTGTTCCTGTTTAAATGCATAAAGGAAAAGAAAAATAGACTGAATGCAGCCTTTTGTGTTTACAGACATTTACACAACTCCTTAGAGCATATTGATGGTGCCTGGCTACATTCTGTCGACGGCCATTCTTGAATTACACTCCCATCGCCACAAATTGGTGTTGCTTGCTTTCATTTACTTCATGAAGTAACCTTTTGTTTGCCACCAACTTAAAGAATGGATCTCTACAATATTGTCTACAGGACAATGATTTATTTGAAAGAGAATGAAGAGGAAAACGGAAATTGCAGCAGTCTTAAATCTTCTTCAAAAGAAGGGAGACTATATATAGTGAGCAAGGCGATGTCCAAATGTTAAATTTTGAAGTTGACAACACTGGACTTGATTTGCTTTGGTAAATATCGATAGTGTTACCAACAAACATTAAGTCTAAGGTTTAATTACTCAAGCTCCATTGCTCAATTCTCATTCCGAAAGTTCCTTAAAGTTGCTGTTGCTCATTAACTTGAATCGAAGGTATCTATAGAAAATAAGAATGGGGCAGTCATGATATAATAACTTGTTAGAAAGGAAAACCCCGAGATGGCTGTCCCCAACAGAAATATTAACAATCAAAAAGGTGAACATGGAGAACAAATGAATTACTTATGAAGAACTAATAATAGATTCAGAAAAGGGATGGAAAATAAAACCGTTTGAGCAAGTGGCAGAAAATTTAACAGGCTGGATCCAGTATCATCAGGTGTACGATTTATTCAATGAGGACAAAAGAAAATATGGATTTGAAAAAAGCAAATCAAAATTTCAAATAGAGGTGGTGGAAGGGAAAGGAAATCTTTTATCAAGAATGTATAATATTTTATTAGAATGGTACACTAAAGATGAAGGAGTGAAGGAGACCATGATAAAGTGGGCCATTGATGTGGGACATAATATTCAATTTGATATGTGGCATAAATTATGGAATCAAAATATTAAATTTACGGCCTGTCCAGTTCTAAAAGAAAACATCATGAAAATGATGTATCGCTGGTACATAACCCCCACCAAACTAGCAAAGATGTATAGGATGAAAAACAAGAAATGTTGGAAATGTAAGACAGAGGGTGGTGATTTTTACCACATGTGGTGGGTTTGCGAAAAGGTAAAAAATTTCTGGGAATCAATATATAATGAATTAAAGAAAATGTTGGAGTATGGTTCATGAAGAACTGAAAAAAATACTTAAGATCAATATTAGCAAAAACCCAGAGGCGTATCTTTTAGGGATAATAAATGAGGAGATGCCAAAAGATAAAGTAACAGTGTACCTTTATGCTATATCTGCGGCAAGAATACTGCTAGCAAAATATTGGAAAGAGAAGCACATACCCTCCAGAGAGGAATGCCTCTGTAGGGTATGTGAATATCTAGAACTAGCCAAGCTAACGGATATAATAAGACATAATCCTAAAAGCCGAGTGAAAAATGAATGGGAGTGCCTGAATGAGTATTTTAAAAAGCAAGGAGGAAAATCGATAATCTGGTTGAGTTTGGAATAAAAGGAATTCATGAGGATTTAAGAAATTGTAAAAAGGTTTATTGTGAAATAGATTTAGGGAAGATATAAGGAGGGGGGGGGGAAGTAAACTAAAACAGACAGACAAAAAAGTTGGTTAAAATACTGTATGTCAGGTAGAAGTTAACACTTGGCATATTTTTCTTTTTTCATTTTTTCCTTTGTGGAATGGTATCAATGCTAGGCACACAAGATAATGAACAAAATGGTTGATGTATAGTTAAATTTTAATATCTGAACCCTTGCATTGTAAGACTGTTTATATGTACATATATGCATCATTTTCTTCTTTTTTCCTTTTTCTCTGTTCTTATTCTTTTTTCTTTCTTTTTCTTATTTTCTTTCTTTTTCTTTTCTATTCTTCTTCTTTTTTATTGTTATATTGTGCTTGTGAATTTGAATTTTGTTTTGAATGGGGTTTTTTGTTTTTTGCTGTGTAATGGTTAAAGATGAATAAAGTTTATTAAAAAAAGAAAGAAAAAAGAAATATTGCCTGCGGAGCGGGGCCAACCAGGGCAGGACACTCTGCGGGGCCTCCGAGGAATCTGCCTGCCTCCTCCCACTCAGCTGCCCTACAGCGGACCATTTGGGGCAGGAGAGACACATGGCTTGGGCCTGCTGCAGGCCCCGCAGTGAATGCCGCCCGGCATTTTATCACCCCCCTCAGTGGTTACACCCAGGACGGCCCGCCCCCACCACACACCCCCTTCCTCCACCCCTGACAAGACCCATTTCATATGAGGGCAATGCTTCCTGGATTACTCACATAGGTGATGCTAGTCAAGGATCACGTGATGAACTAGAGCAGGGGTCAGCAACCTTTTTCAGCCGTGGGCTGGTCCACCGTCCCTCAGACATTTGGTGGGCGGGACTATATTTTTTGGTGGGAAACGAACAAATTCCTATGCCCTACAAATAACCCAGAGATGCATTTTAAATAGAAACACACATTCTACTCATGTAAAAACACCAGGCAGGCCCCACAAATGACCCAGAGATGCATTTTCAATAAAAGGACACATTCTACTCATGTAAAAACATGCTGATTCCCAGACCGTCCGCAGGCCGGATTGAGAAGGCGATTGGGCCGCATCTGGCCCCCGGGCCTTAGGTTGCCTACCCCTGAACTGGAGGATGCCACAAGGGGGGGGGGTCATGGACATTAAGATTTCCTGTGTTCTGATATAACTGGGGACACATTAAGCCTATGTGCTTTCTGAAAAGGCTTCTTTTGAAAGAATCACATAAAGAGGAATGCATCTGCATGAATTGCTCCTTGATGACTGACAGCTGCATGCTTGGGGACGAAGCTTTCAAGATCTTAAAGAATAAAGGAAATTAGTTTAAAGCTAAATAAGCCACAATGCTTTAGTTATGGCCATATGCTACTGTTGTGTCGCAGCCAGGTTTGTTTCTTCTTGGAAAGGGGCAGGTAAGTCGGCACGCACACAGAATATGCTATTTGAAACAAACAACTCCCAGCTCTAAACATGCTTTCGCTCAACATCTGGCACGAGTGCATAATTATATGGGAAATGATTATAGAGTCCTTGAAACAAAAAACTCTAGCCTAGACTGTCAAAAGAGAAAATGCAACATTAAACTATTCCATTACCTGCAGAGCTCTAGTTTAGAAAAGAACCTAAAATACAGGGAGAGGCAAAATCAAGATTTCAAGCACAATTTGTTCACTTTGAAACCTTAAATATCCCATGCATTAAAAAGAGGGAAAGTTTCTTATAATTTTGGTGAGATATATCAGAATGATAATAATGATTTAAAAAAAAAACAAAAAAACAAACCAGTTATGGCATCACTGATATTAAATCACTGGTGATCTTGCTCTATGTTAATGTGAACAGCATCTCTTAATATAGTGAGTGTTAAGCCAATAAACAAAGATGTAAATATTAAACACTGTTCAGTATTAAATCAGTAGCTCTAATGAATGATGTCACCGTGCTTCATATGTCTGGGTCTGAAAACACAACTCCCCGCAACTTGCTCTGTTCGCTTAAAATGCAGGCTGAACATTGTGACACACAGATTTGAGCCAGGTTCAGAACTAAACGCAGAATAAACTGAATTCCTGTCCAATTGATTTTTTCCGAGCGGAGGGGGAAATACATAGATTTTCCTTTTGGAGCATCTGCAGAGTGCCCATTCAACACACCAGCAGAATGCGCCAATGGAACAGAAAAACACCAGGCAATTGGAGTAGAGCAGTGAATGAATGAATGAATGAATCTTTATTTGCATCAGCCATCGGCCAGAGCAATAAAACAATACAAAGAATAGAAATACAAAGTCCATTATATAAAACACATTTTAGGGTTTTGAATCAATAGTCAAATAGTGGACCTTATTCTGATCGCCCCAGCTAAAAACCTTGCAACCTTTGCTGTCACCTGTTCATCTTGATCTGCCAAGAGAAAGGACACTGTGGCAGTGGTTGGGCAACCCAGAATGGACAATAAAAGACGGGTGATAATCTCATTCATAGCTGTCAACTTTCGGATTTGAAAATAAGGGATGCCGTGAGGGCGGTGCAATGGCACCAAGTAGCCTCGCCACCCTGCGCTCCAGAGGCTGTGCGCGAACGGGAGAGTGAAAGAGCGAGCGCGTAGACGGCAGGCGGGCAGGCTGTCTGGTTGGGCGTGAGGGTCTGGCTGCACAAGGCATGCAAGCTCCATCCCCAGTTGGTCTCAGACTCCTTATTGGCAGTCGACCAACGCAGCTGAGAAGCCTCCCTGGTCGGCAGCGAGGGAGAGGAGCTGCTTCCTTTGAAATCTGGGAAATTTAAGGGATATCAACAATCCAGGATAGCAGCGGGAAACGGCATTGGAATAAGGGAGTTTCCCGCCAAAAAAAGGGAGGGTTGACAGCTATGATCTCATTCCTCAAATCTTTATAAAGAGTGCAAGCCAGGAGGGCATGAGTCACTGAATTGGTACTGCCATCTCCACAGGGACATAAACGTTTTTCATGTGGAATCTGGTGGAATCGCCCCTCAAGTACAGCCGAGGGTAATACATTCAATCATGTGAAGGGTAGAGCAGTGGTTCCCAACCTTTTTTTGGCTATGCCCCACCTAAGCATCTTTAAAATCCTGGTGCCCCTGCCACCCATGACATATTATTCTTCTTCTTCTTCAAAAAGTGAACTCCTATTCATGTGGAGGAAGCCTAAAAGACCATTAACTTGGTCTAACTAATTCTCGAATTGCCCCCCTTAAAAATCAAATTGCCCCCCGTTGGGAACCATGGGGGTAGAGTCAGTTCCGTTACTGACAACGTCATGCAGTTCCATAGCTTAGCAGTTACATACAGTTGTAGCATACGGCCTTTTTGCAGGGTTCCAATACAGATTAGGCTCTAGCCAACGGCAGTGGCCATGAGCAAACTTGCTTCAAACACAGGCGCACTCATACTTTAGATTGTTCTGAGTCACTCTCACCAGAGGCCGAGCTAGCTGCTCTGGCACCTGGAGCGGCACACATGCTATCTTCACCATCCCCTCTCACAAGGGGAGGGAAAAGGAGGGAAGGGGAAACAACAACAACAACAACAACAACTGAGTAGATAAATAAACAAAAACCATCTACATATACACTTATACACCCATCCCCCTGCCAAAGGAAAAACAAAACAAAAAAACAAAAAACAAAACCACACACACACACACACACACACACACACACACACCGACTTCCTGTCAAATCCCTTTGCATCTGCGTTTCTTAATACTGAATGTAATTCAATCAATATACCTTCATATATACATTCTCTAATACATTCTTAATATCTTATACATCCATAATTCCCCAACTTAGTATCCTTCATTTGCACTCAAATGCTGGCATGGAAGCAAAGGTGTTATTATATTTTTGCACATACTTCGTATATATATCCCATTTTCCCTCAAACTTCTGCCTGGAGTTTCCTCTAAGATCATTTGTCAATAGAGCCATCTCAGCGAATTCCTGTAACTTACACTGCCACTCTGTAATTTTTCGTAATTCTGTATCCTTCCAGCCTTTTGCTACCAATATTTGGGCCGCTGCTATTGCATATAAGAACACCTCTCTTATTTTGTTCGGAATTTCTTTATCCACCATACTCAATAAGAAAGTCTCTGGTCTTTTGGTAAAGGATATGCCCGTCATCTTTTTCAATTCCTGATATATTTCTCCCCAAAACACCTTAATCTTTTGGCACCTCCACCATCAAATCACTGTTTCTTTACTAATGTAGCTGAGTCCTAGGAGTTGCAATATTATACTTTGTGAGGCATGTACATCTATGCAAGTGGAAACAGACATGTCTGTTTCCACTCAGAATTTCTACTCTCAATGTACCATCTAGGCCCAGGGGCCGCACTCTGAGGCAGTACCTTCAGAAAAAGGTGTTGCGTGTTGAGGTCCCCCATTCACCCCCCCCAAATAACACACACCACAGACAGTAATTATGGTTTGGTTTTTGGCATGATTTTGGCACAACTTTATTGAAATACAAAACGATGTGAGTGGTTGCATAGGCATTGGTTCAAGCTATCTGCCCCCTAAGGGACAGAACCTGACAGCCGTCAGAATGGGAGAGCACTTATTGGGGTTGAGATTGTGAGCGGGGTCAAGACTCTACAAGCTGCCCCACACATGCTCCCAGGAGCTCTTGCGATGGCCCTGGCCCCCAAGCAGAGGGATACGGACAAGCAATGGTGAGCCCCTGGATTCCTTTAACGGAATTCCCCCAGCATCAGCCACCATTGGAGGGGCAGCCACAGCCAGGCTTATCCCCTCCAGCAACGAACACATACGAACCAATGCCTAACCGCCAACCTTACAAGTTGTGACTAATTACTATGCAGTAGGCGAAAACCAGAAGGCACCAGCCAATCAGCCAACTGGAAAAATTCCTACCAGGCCCCTACCCCAACGGCAGACGACCCCATGACAGGCATAGCAATATCAACACAGGGGCCTAAGAAATAGGGAGAGGACGGGCGGGAGATCCGTTGCACGCAGCAAAGAGGAATTAACCAAGCGTGCACAGGGGTTATAAACCCCAACAAACCCAGGCAAAATTGCAACATTTACTTTTACCCAACAACAACCCAGGGCCAATCAGAGTTGAGGCCAAAGTCCAAAAACTCCCCAGCAACAGTGAGGGGTGAATTAGCAGGCCCCACCACAACGCGTGCTCTCCTTGGAGAACCCGATTTGGCGATAGCATGAAAAATGCCTTATATAAGTGCATATTATCAGAGGTCCATTTGAAGACTTGCAACACTAGCAGATTAAGTGCTAAGGATGTGGTGAAACTATCTGCCACTATACCAGCACAATGTCAGACAGCATTACAGTGAATTGGAAGGCCTTTGTCAACACTGCAGGCACATAAACCAAAGGGGAACATTTGGCCTTGCCTTCAGATGACCTACTCATCAGTGAACTAATAAAGGGTGAAAATGAATGTCAGCTTTCCAATAGAGATTGAGCTTTTTATATTACAAAAAGTATTAGTCACATATTCACTTTTCCTTTGTCATACGATTTGAACGGGAGTCATTTCCCAGAATATATTTGTTACCACACATGTGATTTTTAGATAATTAATTTCCTGACAGCTTAGCAAATGAGTAAATCAGGGGGGGAAAAGTCTTATCACTGTGTCTTTTTCCATAAAAAAAAAAAAATGGTGTGTGAACTCATTAAAAAGTGGCAGTCATTTCAACTCCCCCCCTTCTTTTTTTACACTAAATATAGCTTTGTCTGGGACAAAATTATGGCAAAAAGTACGTCGCATGAAATAAAAATAGTTCAAATGTTATAACTTTTGCTTATAATCCAATAATACCTGGTAAAAATCATACATGCACAGGTTTCGATCCAGGGATACAGAAGTGCTGATACAATTACTACCCGGTAATAGGTGATTCCTGTCCTTTCTTCTGTAGCTCCCAGAATCCCTCAAAATTTGGCAGTTACAGCCTAAAAAGTGGGTGAAGACAGAAGAATCAAAGGATACAGAGATGAACAGGGTGGTTAGTTGAGAACCCTCATGAACAGAAAGAACCTCTAACATTTAGCGGCTACATAAAGGGGCTGAACTCAAATATAGATAAATGCATGCATGTAGTACTGCTCCACATAAGGGACAATTCTGCTTGGCCTAGCATCCCCCTCTCATATAGAGGAGCTCTGTGCATTTGTGTAATTGTAGGATTTCTTCGCCTGATCACCAAAAACCACAGGGTTTTTTTTATTTTCGGGCAGGGAGGGTCTAACAAACACTTTGATGCTGGACCCAGCTACACACACAGCAAAACCCTTTCATGCATTCCCCACACCCCAGTAGGTGAGCAGGGCCAAGTGAATTTCTAGGGGCGGAGTGGGGCATAACACAGCAAAAGGAATCTGGAGGGCCAGGTCCTCTGTCCTAAATGATCCCTACAATTCTCCCCCCGCACGCAGGGGCGTAGCTAGCTGCTCCGGCACCCGGAGCGGCGGGGGCAGGGTGATCCACGCACGGAGGCGGCTCGGCAATTTGCCCATGGGGGGACGCGGCAATGTGCCCAGAGAGTGGCACGGGGAGCTGCCCACAGAGTCCGTGTGGCGGGTGCAAGCCCCACGCTTCCATTTTAGGCAGCGCGGGACCCTGAGCTGTCATGTCACTCCCAGGAGAGACGGGTGGCTCGGGCACACTGCAGGCCAGGCCCCGTGGTAAGTGCTGCCCCCCGCATTGTGCCATTTTGGCACCCCCTCAGGGATGACACCTGGGGTGGCCCGCCCCCGCCGCATCTCCCTTTATCCGCCACTGCCTGCACGCTTTCTTAGGTGGTGGAAAACACGGGCTTTGTGCGTTTCCCCACAGTTCCTTCTTTCTTCTCAAACTGAAGTTACGGGCAGGGAGGTCTAGGTTTAGAGAAGCTGCAGATTCTAGGGGAGGCAATTTCCCTACCTATTTCCAAAAGATTTTTAAGTTGCCGCGCAGATTTTACAATCAAGGAACCCAAGGACTGATAGAGACACTTTGCTAAATCCTCTCCTATATAGGGGGAAAGGAGCCAATGCCGGCCATCAAATGTTTCAAGGAGAAGTATTAAGATCATTAGTCAGTCCTTGGGCAGAGGTTCTGAAGGTAGATTGGTTTCCCCTGAGGGACCGTTATGCAGTTTCCTATGTCAAAAAGTTGCATGCTGATCATATACTAATTCACTGTATGCTTGTCAATAGCAGTGTCAAAAGTACTGCTTCCCTTGAGAACAGATTCCCTTGTCTCAGAATATATTTCTGTACGGATACTTTATAATCACTGGAAACAATTAACACGAACTGAATAAAGCACTTGAATTGAAAACGCCAGTACAACACCTGCCCATAATACTTCAGAAAAGTGTTTTTTTGTCTGGAAAATGATACTTCACTCTCTATGACATGATGCCTGCCTATTAGCATAATTACTCCTAGTTTTAATTCAATAATTATGTGATATATTGTACCAGTAATTTAACTAGATTGACTTAATGGATTCAGGTTTTAACTGTGCAGTTAATGTGGGGAAAAGACACCACAATTTTATTCCCAGTGTAGCTAATGTTTTTCTCCTACACATTACAAAAAATAAAATAAAAAAAGTTTGGATATGGAAGATATCTGGAACAATAGTTCTGTTTCAAAGCATTGTGTGAGTATTATTTCATACAATTAGTCACTGGAAGGCTGCATGCCAATCTCACGTTTATTACAACGGTAAAGTTCACACAAACTCTATAGAAGATTCCTGTTGGGATTAGGGAGTTAGTTGAACATTTATTAAGAATAGGGAGCACACAACCTGTCTATCTATTGGGTAGAGATGTTACTAAAAGTCCTCAGCCCTGGGTCTGGATATGAGCTTCAGGGATTCAGAATGGGATGGGGAGAGGGGTTGATTCATTAGTATTCTGCCAAATTCATTGTGAATCGACCTAATTCACACATTCTGAAATAATACAAAAACTGAAACACAGTTGTCCTTCCAGATTCACGCTTCTACAAATTTTGCAGTGCAGTTATCTAGCCGTGCAACACGCGCAAAGGTGCATATATCGAGGGGAAATGCATGTGTTTGTGAAAATAGCATGCAAAATGCAGTATATCATGGAAAACGGCTTTGCAAACATGTATACTGGGCAACATTGTCAATGGATTTTCATGAGGCCTTTTAAAAATCATGAACTGATGGGATATATGAAGAACTGAATGTAAAACTGGAAGAATCAGAAACTGGAATCGACAAATTTGCCCAGCCCTAGTTCGGAATGCATTCCTAAGAAAAGAGATGACTCTTGCAACCTCCCCAGTTCTCCTCTAGCTTGAATTAGAAAGCAAAACAGAGTATAATATTTTCTCCAGACCTCATGTCCAACGAGTTTCATACAGGCAGGAAAAATCCTGCCATGACTTCTCCTGACTATGGCAAGCATTTGCAGCCTGGTATCATGAGAATTCAAACCCTCAATATCCAGATTGTAACGGCTTACCTTGGCAGAGGAAGCTGCTGGCCATGAGAAAATGTCAAAGGCAGCCAGGGATCAGGAAGTGTTTCAAGCTTCCTCCAGTCTCTGGCTGCTTGCAAAATGCTTTTGCGTGGTCAGGGAAGCCCCAGAGTGGCTCTTCAAAGCTGTCCAAAGGCAGCTAAGAATAGGGAAGGCATTCCTTTGAGAGCCAGGCACTATCAGAAGAGGACCAGGTGAGACCTTTGCACATCCAAAGGATCAAGGTTGTCCTGAAGGAATTTAACACACAATTACCATTATATTTGCCACCTTTGCTCTGCCCCGACCATGATAGGCTTTTCTGTGGGCAGAATTGAGTGAGGTCTTTTCATGCTTATCCTGATGGCAATTTTTACACAGAGAACTGGAATCCAAAGGGGTGACTGAAGATAAGAGAACAAACTGGGGCAGCAGAAGTTCTCTCTCTGTCTTTTTCTTGCTCTCCTAAGCGATGGGGCACCTGCAAATTGTTCATCAGTTTCAAACACTATTTGTCATGCATGGATGGGACTGTTTTTCAGTTAATCCAACTCCAAAAGCTGCACTTGCTCTTTGTATCCTGGCCAATGTTTATAAGTTTATTTTTAACTGTCTTTGGAGGGCCAGTGCAAGTTATTTAATAAATAAATAAATAAATAAATAAATAAATAAATAAATAAATAAATTATTATTATTATTTTGACAAAGTAATAATAATAAATAAACAAGAATAAAATGTGCACCCCACCCCTGAGACCATTCCATTGTAACTATCCAACCTCCCATAAAGAAGGCTGATCGCCGAAGAATGGATGCTTTTGAATTATGGTGCTGGAGGAGACTCTTGAGAGTCCCATGGACTGCAAGAAGATCAAACCTATCCATTCTTAAGGAAATCAGCCCTGAGTGCTCACTGAGTGCTTCTTTCTCTGGGCCAATAATATCTGGGCAGCTGTGGTTGCATACATAGTTTTTTCTGCTCCATTGGGATTTTGGCACCTAAAGGTAAAGGGACCCCTGACAGTTAGGTCCAGTCGCGGACGACTCTGGTGTTGCGGCGCTCATCTCGCTTTACTGACCAAGGGAGCCGGCATACAGCTTCCGGGTCATGTGGCCAGCATGACTTAGCTGTTTCTGGCGAACCAGAGCAGTGCATGGAAACACCGTTTACCTTCCTGCCAGAGCGGTACCTATTTATCTACTTGCACTTTGATGTGCTTTCGAACTGCTAGGTTGGCAGGAGCTGGGACCGAGCAACGGGAGCTCATCCCGTCGTGGGGATTCGAACCACCGACCTTCTGATCAGCAAGACCTAGGCTCAATGGTTTAGACCACAGTGCCACCCGCGTCCCCTAAGCATATTTATTTAGGCAAGCCTATCCATACATGCATATCCTAAAATCATAGCGTTGTAGAGCTGGAAGGGACCATGAGCATAATCAAGTCCACCCCCTGCAATGCATAAATCTTTTGCCCGACATGGAACTCAAACCCATAACCCAGAGATTAAGAGTCCCATGCTCTACCGATTGAGCCGTCCAAGCATCCTTATATCTGGGGCGGCAAAGGCCCCTGCCAATTTGTGTGGGGGGGTGTGTGTGCGGCTATGCCCTGCCATGCCTCCGGTTCCCTCCCCCAGGTTTGGGAGGGGTGAGACGTCAGCGGTGATTCCCAAAGCTCAGCTGTCAGGAACCATCCTCCTTGCCATGGAGAATCTCCCAGCTGCTGGTGCGAGGTTTGAATTTCGTTTACTGTTAACTTCAATTATCTTCAGACGATCCTCAGGGCTCCTTCCAACTCTATGATTCTATGATCATCATTACTGCTTTATTATTATTAAGCCCCATTTAGGGAAGCTTTTAATGTTTGAGTGATTATTGTATTTTAACGTTTTGTTGGAAGCCGCCCAGAGTGGCTGGGGAAACCCAGCCAGATGGGCGGGGTATAAATAAATAAATTATTATTATTATTATTATTATTATTACTATTATTATTATTATTATTTACAATTTGAATGTTTCGTATAAACTGCTTAGAGGTTCTACTGCAATCAAGCGTTAGATAAATTGTCTTACATGAAGAAAACAATTAACAGGCTATTTGGAAGCAACCTTTAGAGAGTATGTCTTTGGACAAGATGCTAAACATAGACCTTTACATACACACAACAACTTCTTTTTCATTTTTGTTTTTTGTTTAATAATTTTTATTAATTTTCAATTACAAAAATCCAATATGTGCTAAATTATATTAATACCAAATAACAATACCAATTGAGACACAAATCAATTACATAGCCAATTATAAATTTTGCATGGCTTCCCACATGCTGTATTTCAGGGTCTGATTCCCTTTAATTCTGCCTCCAGACTATTGCTCAAACCAAATACAATCAATTCTTGATAAAATCCCTTATACCACAGCTACAACTTCTTGAGGCTGTGGCACTCGTCGCAAAAATGCAGGGGGACATCCAGGAAAAGAGTAGCGCTGCATTGTATTTATACAAGGCAGAAAGAAAAGAAGGACTTGACGGAAATTGCTCCTCAGACATAGTCAACAAAGGATGACAACAAGTTGCTGAGAAATATTCAATTATCCTAAGCCTGGTATTGTTTGCTTCTAGTAAATTCTCTGTGACAGATATCACCGCGTCTTACGGCTTGCTTATTTGGCCACAGCCAGCATTGTTTTCCAAACTCATGACATTGTCATTAATTTCTGTCTCACTTAACTCATGTTCTGGATCTGCACATTCAGCTCTTCTCCTGAAAGTATCTGTCTAAACTGAAAGGCATTTTGGCACTATTAGGAGAGCAACATTTCCTCTTCCTTGTTGTTTTTAGCACATCACCTTTCTTTCCCCCGGCCTCCTCCTCTTCCTCTTTTAGGATGTTCATGTCAGCAATATATCTATATATCCATCTGTCTATATATATAGTAATTCTGGGGCTATTCTGAGTGGTAATGACTGCACAGTGAACTATGCAATTGCCCATGGAAAAGGCACAAGTTACTGAATACAGCTCCTGAGGAACATGGCTCTGAGGAACTTCTCTACATATGGAAGACGCATCTGATACGCAAGTCTCTAGTCCTCAAGGTTACAGGAATGAATTTGACATGCAATCTTAGTCATGCTTATAGATTGGGTAAAAAAAAAACACCCACCCCTGCATGTATAAAGAATTCAAAATCATTATTTTCAACTCTCTTAATTTTGAAGACCATAATTTCACAATTCCACAGTGTCTGTTTCAAGATTTTCCTACCTACAGGTGAGAATTTTTGAATATGTAAAAAATGCCATCAAACAGCTAAGTCTTCATGAAAGCCAAGAAGATAATACAGTCAAACCTCAAAACTCGAACAGCTCCGTTGCTGAACGTTTCAGTTCCTGAACGCCGAAAACCCAGAAGTAAGTGTTCGGGTTTTCAAATGTTCCTTGGAACTCGAACATTCGACACGGCTTCCGCTTGAGTGCAAGAAGGCCTTGCAACCAATCGGAAGCCGCGCCTCGGAACCCGAATGTTTCAGAAGTGTTTGTTGTGGGGGAGGAAGGGAAAAGGAGATTGTTAGCCGCTTTGAGACTCGTTAGAGTAGTGATAAAGTAGGATATCAAATCCAAACTCTTATTCTTCTCTACAGATTAGGCAGGTTCACATTAAAATGCAAAAATCAAAACAAATTCCTTCCTCTCCATACTTGTCATACTTGTCTAATGTGCCATCTGTTCACACATTACTTGCGAAATTTCATTCACTAGCTCCACTGTGCCCCCACCCCAGACACCAATAACATATCTGGACTTCATCAAACTTCTACAGCTCCCAGCTCCTCACCAATTTCCTCCCTGTGTGCCACTGATGGTCCTCCAAAAATACTTGTAAAATCCTCGCTCTGTCTTGCCCTATCCTTCCAAGCTACGCACCTTGATATCCATCACTGCCTTTCCACTACCAAGTCTTTCTTTATTGAACTGATAAATATGTTAAGCTTCATGCTTACACTGGAAACCAGGCCTAATAATAGCAATAGCAACAGTTCTTCTAAAAAGGCCCGATTTCTGCTAAACCCCATTCTTTTTCTCCTCTCCGTGAGGATAGAATATGATCCCAGTGTCAACTGAAATCACACAATAGCTGCGTATTAAAGGGTGGAAGCTATTTGTAGCTTCAACAACCTTACATTGTCAGGGCTGTGTTTCTGTGTAGTTTACTTTTTTCTTTCACCGGAGCAGGAAAACTGGAACAGGGAACGAACGGCATACATCTCTTTATTCTCCTAGCCAGTGCGTTCAGGGGATTTTACAATAGTGTGACCTCTAAGTATTATTTCTATGAGGGGAACAGATGTTCTTGCTATTGTGCAGTTCACCTCTTGGTTACATGTGTTTTGTACTCTTACTGAGGTTCAATATGGAAAATATCATGGGCCTAGACTTCAGTTTTAAGAAGTTCAGTTTCTATACGGACAGCTATTTCAAAGTCATCCTCCAAACAATGAGTTGGAAGTGTTCTGCTTTAGGGAAGTTTCCTCAAAATATACACAGTTTTGAAGGCCCCATATTAGCTGTCCTGTTTATATCCTGTTGAACAATAATCCATGGAGTTTTTTGCAATCAAATGTTCAATCCACAAAGATAAGATAAGATAAGTTATTGTCATTGCACAAGTACAAGCACAACGCTATACAAGTGCAACGAAATTGGATGCCATCCCATAAAAACCAGAAAGAAAAAGAAAAAAAAAAGCACAAAACACACACACACACCAAAAAAAGCCACAAATGCACACACACACACACACACACACACACACACACACACATTCTAAGCCATAGGGAAAGGCGGGGTATAAATTGGGGGACCCTCAGACACAGAGAGCTATAAATCTGAGCATGGTGTAAAAAGCTAAAGGTAAAGGACCCCTGAGTACAGTCGCGAACAACTCTGGGGTCACGGCGCTCATCTCGCTTTACTAGCCGAGGGATTCCTATCGGCAAGACCAAGAGGCTCAGTGGCTTAGACCACACCACCACCCACATCCCTTGAGCATAGTGTAAAGGTAAAGGTAAAGGGGACCCCTGACCATTAGGTCCAGTCGTGTCCGACTCTAGGATTGAGGCGCTCATCTCACTTTATTGGCTGAGAGCCGGCGTATAGCTTCCGGGTCATGTGGCCAGCATGACAAAGCCGCTTCTGGCGAACCAGAGAAGCGCACGGAAACGCCGTTTACCTTCCTGCCAGAGTGGTTCCTATTTATCTACTTGCACTTTGACATGCTTTCGAACTGCTAGGTGGGCAGGAGCAGGGACCGAGCAACGGGAACTCACCCCGTCGTGGGGATTCGAACCACCGACCTTCTGATCAGCAAGCCCTAGGCTCTGTGGTTTAACCCACAGCACCACCTGAGTCCCTTGAGCAAAGTGTACACACCTATAAATCCACCACAGCACACCCAAATGTACAGGATGATTTGACGTGGAAATAACAGTGGGGACATTCTCCAAACACACACACACATACACACACACACACACACACACACACACGGAGAAAGAAAAAGAGAAAGAGACATAGTTCCCTTGCATGTATCCTTTAGGATCAACAGGGTGTGCAGCTTGAGAACTGCAACCGCGATCGTGTTTTAGGGGGCACCTTCTGTCCTTCACCCTAAGTGCCCTGAATGCAGACCTTCATGCTGGCAATAAAGCAATGTTCCTTTTCCATCTTCCCATCAACATTTTATCTCTCTTCAGATATATATATATTAAAAACTCTCCTTCAAAATCCCATTAAACTCTTCCCGATGTAAAAATGCACCCTTGTGCCCTAGTATAGATACGACTTTTATTAACATTCTGAACTTCATTTTGAGTTTTTTCCCACTGTACAGTGAAACTTCTCAGATTTCTCTCTCTCTCTCTCTTGTCAGAGAAATTGGAAACAAACGCACACGCACACACACACACACACACACACACACACACACTGGTGAAGATTAGAGGGCAGAGAACTTCAGCAGTATTTTTCAGTGTCTCTTACAAAACATTTTTATTGAATTTTTATTTTTCACTTTCTTTTCAGACCTCATGCTTTTCAATGAAGACAGATAATTTAAACACCAGAATGCCTACAAATCTAAGGCCAGCTCTCTCTTTTATTATTCCCTCTCCAAAAAATGATACAGTGGAGAAGGGTTGCAAGCCATCCTTTTATACTTACTGAAGATACTAAAGAACTCCGGAAAAGCATTAAACTACTTATGTGCCCATATAGAGATGGTAAATTGTCCCTTCCGAAGTAGGAATAAAACCAGCTTCTCTCTTTACTCTCTAAAGCACAGAAGTTAAATAGACTAATGGTGTATTTTCTATTACTATCATTACAAATCAATTAATGTGACCGTAATCTAACCCAGCTGTGCAGTTGTTTTGGCAATTTGGAAGGTATAAAATGTTTAAGTTTAAACTTTTAACCTTCCTGAGAGGTATAAAGCAAGCTGCAAGTACCGCGGAAGCCATTCAGAAGTATCTAAAGATGATTAGGTGTGTTATTTTGTTTCCAAGCTCAGCAATTCTTTAGTTTTCATTAATTTGCATATTTCACAGCACAGTGGTCAAAAAGCACATATACTACAATTAAGCATAACAGCTTTCTCAGTGTTGAATATGGAGGCTTGAGGTGGCATTTCATGGGAATGTACACCAATGCAAATAGCACAGTCTTAGTCATAATAGAAGGTTTCAACAAATGTGATTAACGACTAATTGCTAGCATTGGCTAATTATAATGCGTTTGGCTCATTGCTAGAATGAGCCGAAAGGAGAGTAACTGCTCATTAGCAGAGGTGGTAACAAAGTTCAAAATGATTTATTTCAGAATATTAACTTGTCCGGCTCAGAATGCTCACACAAAGCATTATTACAAAGTGAGCAATGTTTCTTCTGAAGTTCTCCCCTAGGCTGAATCTTAATCCAAAAAGATATGTCTTTCTTACTGGTACCCTCAGCACCACCAAGTATCATCCTAGATGCTAAGGAGCTTAATAAATTTAGGCTCCATCCGCAGTATTTATTTAAAGTAGTAACGTATCACTTTAAGCAGTCATGATTCCCCCCAAAGAGTTTTGGGAATATTATTTAGTAATGGTGCTAAGAGTTAGGAACCCCTTTTCCCCACACAGACTTAAAATTCCTAGTGTTGTTTAACAATCTCTCTTCCCAGGGAATGGTGGGAATTCATTATTTGGGTCTAAATCTGATCATTTAAATCTGAAGCTCTGTTTTGTTCCCCTTGGCTATAACAGGGAATCGACAAACTTTATTTCATTTTCACATAAGTGGATAAAATTTGCAGGCAAAGGGAGCCCCTCCAAGAGTAGATGAAGATTCACAAATATGGAAAAATCAGTTTTTTCTTCCTAACATTTCTTTTTCATGGAAGCACCATTCATGAAGGAGAGAGAAAGAGAGAGGGGTGGCTTTAAAATGTTTGTTAAGGAAAATATTGAGAAAGATGCATCCTGATCAAGTTTGCAGATGACACCAAATTGGGAGGGGTGGCTAATACCCCAGAGGACAGGATCACACTTCAAAATGACCTTAACAGATTAGAGAATTGGGCCAAAGCAAACAAGATGAATTTCAACAGGGAGAAATGTAAAGTACTACACTTGGGCAAAAAAAAATGGAAGGCACAAATACAGGATGGGTGGCACCTGGCTTGAGAGCAGTACATGTGAAAAGGATCTAGGAGTCTTGGTAGACCACAAAATTGATATGAGTCAACAGTGTGATGCAGCAGCTAAAAAAGCCAATGCAATTCTGGGCTGCATCAATAGGAGTATAGCATCTAGATCAAGGGAAGTAATAGTACCACTGTATTCCACTCTGGTCAGACCTCACCTGGAATACTGTGTCCAGTTCTGGGCACCACAGTTCAAGAAGGATACTGACAAGCTGGAATGTGTCCAGAGGAGGGCAACCAAAATGGTCAAAGGCCTGGAAACGATGCCTTATGAGGAACGGCTTAGGGAGCTGGGTATGTTTAGCCTGGAGAAGAGAAGGTTAAGGGGTGATATGACAGCCATGTTCAAATATATAAAAGGATGTCATATAGAGGAAGGAGAAAAGTTTTTTTCTGCTGCTTCTGAGAAGAGGACACGGACCAATGGATTCAAACTACAAGAAAGAAGATTCCACCTAAACATTAGAAAGAACTTCCTGACAGTAAGAGCTGTTCGACAGTGGAATTTGCTGCCAAGGAGTGTGGTGGAGTCGCCTTCTTTGGAGGTCTTTAAGCAGAGGCTTGACAGCCACCTGTCAGGAATGCTTTGATGGTGTTTCCTGCTTGGCAGGGGGTTGGACTGGATGGCCCTTGTGGTCTCTTCCAACTCTATGATTCTATGATACTATGCAGTCCACCCCAATAGTTTAATACAGTAGCACCTCGGCTTACGTCACCCTTGGGTAACATAAACTTTCGGTTGAGAAAGTGGCAAACCCGGAAATGTTTCACCGCACGCGCATGCGCAGAAGCGCTCTACTGCGCCACGCGTATGCGCAGAAGCGGTCCCTCCAGTTGCGGAAACCTCTGGATCGGAATGGAGATCCGGAATGGATCCTGTCCACAACCAGAAGTACCACTGTATTGGCATTCATGCCCTGCTCTCACATCCCAAACTCTGAGAAGTATGACCCCATCATGAGTGATACATCTGCTTATTTCAACCACCCTCCCCCAAATCACTGTGATTAAAGTGCATTTGAAAAATAATGTATTGCGATTGTTAGACCTGCTTATAAAACAAAAGATCCTCATTCCTCACTGTCCCACCCCTCCTCTCGTGAGCTCTTGGTGGCTCCCCAGTTAGCTTCAGTTTGGTTCTGATAAAAGGGGCAGGGATGGAGGTGTGTTTAACTTACTGGGGGAAAACCAAGGCAACAGGGCAATTGGGAAGGTTGGGGACTCCCTCATCCAATTTGAAATGTCTTCTTGGTAGCATGTTCCAATTCAGGAATGTGAGCTCATGCTCCAAATCAACCTGTGGTGCAGTGGTTAGAGTGTTTGAACAGGGACCTGGGAGATCAGGGCTCAAGTTTACACTCAGCCCTGATGCTCATTGGATGACCTTGGGCCAAGAACTGTCTCTCAGACTAACCTACCTCACAGGGTTATTGTGGGGATTAAATGAGATGCGGTAGAATCTGCCACATTGAGCTCCTTGGAGGAAAGGTGGGATATGAATCAAATACATGAATATTTTATTCTGGGCACCCACAGCGCTGATGCACACCCCTATTAGGTACAATTTCAGCTTGGATGAACCTGACAATAAGACCTTTTATCCAAACTTAATTTGAATTTATTTTGAAATACTGTGCTTTCCCTATCCCAAAGTATTCCTGTATAAAGGCAAAAAGGTAAAGGATCCCTGGACAGTTTAGTCCAGTAAAAGGGGACTACAGTGGTACCTCGGGTTATATACGCTTCAGGTTACAGACTCTGCTAACCCAGAAATAGTACCTCGGGTTAAGAACTTTGCTTCTGGATGAGAACAGAAATCGGGCAGCGGCGGCGCAGCGGCAGCGGGAGGCCCCATTAGCTAAAGTGGTGCTTCAGGTTAAGAACGTTTTCAGGTTAAGAACGGACCTCCGGAACGAATTAAGTACATAACCAGAGGTACCACTGTATGGGGTTGCAGCGCTCATCTCGCTTTCAGGCCAAGGGAGCCAGCATTTGTCCGCAGACAGCTTTCCTTTAAAAAAAAAAAATTTTTTTTATTCATTTTATAAGAAAAATACACACACACACACACACACACACACACACACACACACAAAAGAAAACAAACATAAAAACAAACAACACAGAAATTTCTTATACAGTTAACATTTTAACCTTAACATCTTAGCTTTCCTGGTCATGTGGCCAGCATGACTAAACTGCTTCTGGCACAATGGGACACCGTGATGGAAACAAGAGCGCATGGAAACGCCGTTTACCTTCCTGCCACAGCAGTACCTATTTATCTACTTGCACTGGTCTGCTTTCGAACTGCTATGTTGGCAGGAGCTGGGATAGAGCAACGGGAGCTCACACCGTCGCAGGGATTCGAACCGCAACCTTCTGATCAGCAAGCCCAAGAGGCTCAGTGGTTTAGACCACAGCACCACCCGCATCCCCCCATTCTCTATTTCTGTATAGAGAATGTTGACAAAAGAGGAAAGCAGAGGAGAAGGAATGGCGAATGGGAGCATTCATCGATGTCATAGAATCATAGAGTTGGAAGGAACCATGAGAATCATCTAGTCTAGTTCAACCACCTGCAATGCAGGAATATTTCGCCCAACACAGAGATTGAACCTGTGACCCTGACATTAAGAGTCTCATGCTCTACCAACTGAGCTATTCATCTTATCCTTTCCCTTCCCCACCCGTACTTTTAAGAACATTAATGTGCAGGCATGGCATCTTCATTAATTGAGGGAGACTTGTGAAGAAAATATTTCTCTTTTAGTCAGATTAGAGCCTATAACTAAATACTGGCAGATTTCTCTAGATAAGTGGGGAGGACACAGAATTATTTTATTCATGAAAATGGATGGAAACAGTTTAAGATAATTTTGCAGAACACGACAAGAAAATTGTAGAGCTTTAATGTGCATTTGCCAGGTCAGTCAAAAAGACACAAAACATTTAAATCCAATGCACACATCACAGTAGGCATTTTTTTTATTAGCAGAAATAATTTCCCTGCCATACTTGCCAAGAAGGATGGGGTTATATTACTAGTGGCAGTGACTGTGTCTTGAAATTCATTCCTCTTGTGCCACACATTCAATTGCTTTAATATTCTTGGCTTGACCTCTTGGACCTGTAGTATTTTTATATGCCTCTGAGTCATGGTGATTTATCTACATATTTCACAAGAAATGTGAAGCATAATGACCTTCTCTTCTAAGGTGAGTGGGTCCAACATATTTTTGATGTCCTGTCACTACAAGACCTGTTCAGTCACTTTAAAAGACTGTGCAGTTTCTTGGTTACATTTAAAGGAAAACCAGAGAGCCAAAAGAACTGGTTCGGAATGGACTAATCTTTAATGTAAATTGGTTTTGGAACTAAGATTTAAATTTGCATTGTTGGTTAGCATTAATTAGATTTGCATTTTCATATTAATTAGTTTAACACCTCCAAATCAGTTTCGAAGGCACAACTGAGGCAAGACACTGAGAGCTGTGACATAAATATAATCGGAATTAAGGCATTAAATACTTTTCAAATCCACATGATCAGAGTCCATGAAATTTGGAGGATTAATTCACAGAGCCATTGGATTCTCCAAATACTTTGAGTTTTAAACATTTTGATTTTGTGGGTCCTTTGATGGGAGCATGGAAGGAACTGAAGAGATTGACAGTTATAATATTCTCATGTCTTCCTGCTGTTTTGTCTATGAATAAAAGGCTTTTGTTCAGATGTGGTAAAATGTGTTTCACCCCACAGGTAAGAGGACCATATTGCCATTGTTAAACTTTTAGTCTATGCTCTCACACTCAGAGCCACTGCTTATATTCAACCTAGCACAAACATTAAGGTTCCACCAAGACAAGGATTTCCCCATCTCTTCCCTCTGTGCACCTTCCTAAATCTGTCCTGGGAGTTCTCCCAACCCTCCAGAACAGATATAGAGGGACACAAGAGGAGGGGGGGGGATTCCTGTTGCACTGACGGGAATTCTTGCTCTAGTTTCCACTAGCATGATGGGTTAGGATCCCATGCTAAGTCAGGTTACATTTATCAGGCAGCAAGAGCCTTTTCTGGGTTCACCTGGAATTTGGAGGTGATGGGACGGGAACCCAGTAGGGAGCTTCAAAAACCTGACAGGCAGAGGCCAAGAAAATTCCAGCCACCGATTTCAGAGGTTGTGAGATAATAAGAGAGTGGGGTAACAAAATACAAGCGTGTCTAGGTTTGTGAAAGTAGTTCTGGTAAAGGACCTTGAAATCTCAGTGCTCTCCATTGCCAATTAATGGGTGCATGGGACAGGTTAGGATCCAAATAGCTGGAGTGCTTGTTGTTGTTGTTGTTGTTGTTGTTTAGTCATTTAGTCGTGTCCGGCTCTTCGTGACCCCATCGACCAGAGCATGCCAGGCACTCCTGTCTTCCACTGCCTCCCACAGTTTGGTCAAACTCATGTTGGTAGCTTCAAGAACACTGTCCAACCATCTCATCCTCTGCCGTCCCCTTCTCCTTGTGCCCTCAATCTTTCCCAACATCAGGGTCTTTTCCAGGGAGTCTTCTCTTCTCATGAGGTGGCCAAAGTATTGGAGCCTCAGCTTCAGGATCTGTCCTTCCAGTGAGCACTCAGGGCTGATTTCCTTCAGAATGGAGAGGTTTGATCTTCTTGAGGCCCATGGGACTCTCAAGAGTCTCCTCCAGCACCATAATTCAAAAGCATCAATTCTTCGGCGACCAGCCTTCTTTATGGTCCAGCTCTCACTTCCATACATCACTACTGGGAAATCCATAGCTTTAACTATACGGACCTTTGTTGGCAAGGTGATGTCTCTGCTTTTTTTAAAAAAAAAATTTATTAAGGATTTTCTTGATTTACAAAGGTATATGCAATGTCTCTTTTGTGTTCAACATGCAATATAGCAAGTTCAATATTGCATCCAATTTGGCCCTAACAGCCTTACCATAGATTCAGAGGGGTGTTTTCTGCAAGTGAGCCCTTTTAGCAGCTATATAATATTTACCTATTTGTGAAGTCACTTACTTATTTCAGAGCATTCTTGGCAATGCAGTAACTGTCTTGGAAATAAACCTTAATAGATGTAATGTTCGTTACCCAACGAGCATGCAAGTGCATCTGGATAGTCTTGTGGCAATTTATTTTAAAGCCCTACCAGCTGCTAAAATGAACCATACTAGAACGGTGTTCTCGCTAAAATTGACATGCAGGTCTTGACCCTGCACAATAGTCTTACATATCCTTTCACAAACATCTGTTATATGGAAACTCATTATTCAGAACTTGAAATATCACAAGTAAATACTTTCGGCAAGATGATTAGTGTCATGTATATCATTTAAAAACTTTGATTGTCATTGGTGAAGTATACAAGCTGCTCAATTAAAGCAGGCATGTGGTGCAGTAAAAACAAAAGCTCTGTAAATTGACTTCATGTTCATTATAACTGACTATATTTTCCCCAAATAACGGTGTCAAAATACTATTGTCAGTTACTTTGCCAAATACCAAAATGACTCATAAAAGGAAATGCTAATCAGAACCATGAGGATGAACTGCCAGGCTTTGCTCATAAATATTATTAGTAATTTATATTTAAATATAAATGACTACATCATTTCTATAATGATTACTCCTCAGTAAGATAATTGGTTTGCAATGTCTCCCAGAGGGAGGAATCTGTAGGAGCACCTGTCTTCAGGCCAGGAATCCACAAGGAGAGGGTTTCTCTTGAGTAACTGAGCTTTCTCTGTCCCTATTAAAAGGCTGGAGGATGGGACTTATTGGAATAGGTTTGGAGCCTTTCTCCTACTCTTGAACTTGTGAGCCTTGGCCCTTCTTCTCAGACTACATCCATTGTTGCTGCTCCTTTGCCTTGAATGAACACCTAGACTAGGTTCTCCTCTTTCCTAGCCCCTGAGCTTATACCATTAGACTGCTATATCACCATCAACTTTATTTCAGCTTTAAGCTCATAGCAAGACAAGACAGAAAACACCGGAACAGCAGTTACACTCACACAATTGAATTTAAAAAATTGGTGACAATAAAATTAGTGCCAATAAAAGACTTTATGTATATATATATATATATATATATATATATATATATATATATATATATATGTATGTATGTATATATGTATGTATATATATACATACACACACACACATACAAAAATAATGTGAATGTTGCTTCCAAGCAATTGCAATTTCCTACTAACAGTCCATTGCGTCTCTTGTATGTCAGAACAGAAGTTAAAATTTTTGCCATTTGTAGGGTTACAAACTGGTCAGTATCTTGCAATAAAAAAGCAAGAAGGAAGTCAACCGGGTGCCCAGAAAATTTTTGGATTAATGGTAGCACTAAATTCTTCCGGCCAACATCATATAGAGGGCAGTTGAAGACTGCTATAATAAGTTTATTTATTTCCTTTTGAATTTGCTCTTTTTTCTTTCTTTCCTTTTTAATTAGTTTTTATTTATTTTTTTAACAAAGGGAAAAAAACGAAACAAAGAGGAAAAAAACACCACTACATACATTTCTTCACATAGTACTGGGTTCTATTGCTTAACAATAACAAGGTAAGAAAATAAATATTATTTAAAAAAAATTACAATAGGTAAAAATACTTATCTTCAATTCAACTTCATAATTCCATTAATCACACACACAAAATATATAATATCTTATTTTCATGTACAGCTTGACTTCCCTATTCCAACTCTCCGTTGATTCATTATAAGAATAGACAAAATTATAACAACCTTAACCCTGACACCAACTATTATAAGACCACTCAAATAACACCTTTGCTTATATATATTATATATTATTTTATCTCTATTATTTAAAGATTATTCTACAAGAGTCATTCCAATGCGTAAATCCCGTTCAAGTCACACCTTTTTTTTTAAATACCACAAAAAAACTATTCCACTCTTCAACAACTTTACTTCTAGGATTTTCTTTTATTTTTTCTGATAGGAAGGCCATTTGCTCTTTGGTGGGAGCCAGGAGCCCAGAAAAGTGAGGCGTCTACTCCCTAAAGCCTTGTTTAATGGCTCCCAGCTTGGGGGAATATATGTTCTCCGATGGGAGAGTTTAGAAGGAGCGCCATGTGTTGTGAAAACCTGCAATAATGGTGGGTATAAAGTCCATCTGTATGAGAAGCAGAGTAAGAGCAACTGAATTACCCCAGGCGAGGTCCTTGGGTGTTGAAGATTGATTCTCAGACCAAATGTTCATATGCCACTCCTACTTTTTGTATCATCATCAACCTTTTATTGGCATCAAACAAACACACATACAGAACAGAACCGGATTAACACTTTCATAGTGGCACAAACTATGCTAAAAGGGAAAAGAGAAAAGACTCCGCTGTCCACTGTCACGTCTCTGGGACTCCTGATAACTCAGACGACTGCAGAATATTACGACGAGAAAAAAGCAAATGTAGGTATTGAGCCACCAATTTGGTGAGCTCCTGGTCTTTCCCTAGTAGTAGGAAATGTAAGACCTCCCGCTCTGGTCTCCTTCTAGGGATGCAGAGCCAGTCCAGGAATTGTTGACGGAGGTCATCATAAAGTTTACAATGAAAAACCATATGAATAAGGCTTTCCACCTGGTGGTCATCGCATGGACAAATTCTCTCACCCTCCACCCTGCCTGAGAACCTTCCCCATAGGAGGTTCGATGGATTTGCATTGAACCTGGCCAACGGTTACTTTTTGTATTCTTTTCTTTTCTGTTTAGTTTCAGTCCTTTAATTAACCTAGCTTATTTGCATTGTTTTATGCAATGGTGTTTAGTTTAAGCTGTTAAAGTAGGTTAGCTTATTTGAATAGTTTATTGTTTTTTACCCAATATTGTACTGAGTGATATATATTTTTGGTATTGTGATTTATTAATACTTCTGAATGGTTATACTAAGAGCCAGTGTGGTGCATTTATTGGTTACAGTGATGGATTGGGACCTGGGAAACCAGGGTTCAAATCCTAGCTCAGCCATGAATCTCACTGGGTGACTTTGGGCCAGTCAGTCACACTCTCGCAGGCTAACCTACTTCACAGGGTAGTTGTGAGGATAAAATTGGGAGGAATCATGCATGTCACTTTGAGCTTTCCTTAGAGGAAAGGAAAGATAGAAATGCAATAAATAAATGAATACTGATTTGCCGCTTGGCAGAGAGGGCTCAGTTTTGTTTTGGTTTTGTTTTTTGTTTAAATTTCTGGGTTTTTTTTATAACAGTTCTAAGTTATGAGAGTTCTAAGATGGCGGCGCGCATAGACGCAGCGGCTGCTCAGTGCTCTCCTTTTTAAGTGTTTCGTATGGCTTTTACTGCTGTTACTCGTGTTGAGTACATTTTTGGTTGGGGAAACAATTGTTTAAATGAAAAATGATTTATTTATTTATTTATTATTATTATTATTATTTAAATCCAATTTCGTTGTACTTGTACAATGACAATAAAGATATAAAGATAAAGATAAAGAAAGATAAAGATAAAGATAAAAGAAATGTTGTGAGTTACTTTGAGCACAAACAGATGGTGATGCGCCCTCTTCCATTTGTCTAAGCATATAACATAGATAGCTTGACATCTCAGCTCCTTTAATCCTCTTGTGAGACCTTTGAAATACCAGGTTACCTTGTCGTAAGAAAGAAAATCAAGACAGTACAACTCTTATGAGACAACGAGAGGGTAAAATACGGTATTCCCCACGGCATGTGTCTCTTCCTCTGTAGGCTAGTATAGTCATGGCTCACACACATGAATGTCTTTTATGCATTTGTATTTGCCACCTCCAACACTTGAAATAGTATTTGTGTAATCAATTGACGCCCGAAGGGACTCTGCTCTTTCACTATTGTAACATAGCTACAGTACATTATGCAGCACAAGGGATTTAGTAGCAATCCTATCCTCATCCAGTCAGCATAACTCAAGGACGGGAATGCACCTGGGAGTTAGACTTTTGGCAATGCTATCTAAAGTAGCTGCTAAAATCTGAAGCCAAGTAACATCTATTTTGGAATCAGAAAAGAGATTGCAAAGATGATGAGTTGCAATAACTATTTTCATCTAGGATTTTAGCAGAGCTTCATTTGAGCTTCCCATATTTTTAATTCAAGTTGCTGAAAATGCCCTACTGCATACTCAACAATGTATATTGATCTTTATTGACCCACCATGCTGTACAATAGCAGGTAACTTGATGATGTTTATGACACAAGTTAATTGCATATCCACCATGAAATAAAATGTGTGATTATGGTAACAAACAAGAAGAACCCCCTTTGGAATAACCATAATTACTTACTTAACATGAGCTACAACTGTGCTATTATTTCCAGATGCATGCATCAATTAGTTCAGTGGTGTGCTGTTCTTTAAGCACACACACACACACACACACACACACACACACACACACACCACTTCCTAAAGGTCATCTTGGGGAAATTGTTAATCTTATAAATAAAAAGACACCCATAACTTTTCATCTGTGATGACAATGTCTGTTTTTTGAGTAGAGTAGAACAAATTTTCCCTTCCCATTTTGTGGGGAGCATTCTTCCTCAGTGAAAGAAGAGGAGGTGAAATCTACTCATATTGCAGTTTTCTTTTTCTTATTTAAATATTTTTTATTTGGTTTTACAAATTTGTTCACATTCATATTCATCCATTGTTTGCTTGTTTGTTTGTTTGTTTGTTTGTTTAAAAAAAACCATTCACAAGATTCTTCCGAATCTCCAGACTTCCCTCCTCATCTCCATGGGTTCTTTAAGTGACTTTTTAACTGCATATTGTAAGTCCATCCAATTTACTGTCCTCCATTGTATCCAAGATCTATGTATCATGGCAAGAGTTATTTTAACCCTGCTAAAGAGTTCAAGTGTTTACAGTGGTCTTTCAAATATAATATAAATTTGTCCCAATCTTTATTGAAGTTTTGATCCTCCTGGTTTTTGATTTTCCCGGTTAATCTTGCCTTCTCTGCATAGTCCAATTGGAAATGTTGCAGTTTTCATTGAGGGTGGGCAGGATCTGGGTTGCCGTGCCTTAAGCAAGGTGGCGAGAGGTTTTCTCTGAGCCCCTTTTAAACTGCGACAGACACTTGGCATGGCTACTCACAGCAGACACAACTCATGATGCTACTTCTTGGCATAGGAAGCTGCGGTGAATCTAGCAGCACTTGGGAAGACCGGTGTACTTCCAGTGTACTGGAAGAAGCAAAGATCACCAGTATTGAAGCACTGATCTTTTAAAAAACCTAGTATAAACACAAACAATTGGGAAACACTTGCCTGCGACTGCTCCAATTGGAGAACAGCCTTTACCAAAGGTGTCATGGGCTTTGGAGACACTCGAACTCAGGACGAAAGGGAGAAACATGCTAAGAGGAAGGCACGCTTGGCAAACCCTCACCATGATCAACTCCTGCCTGGAAACCATTGTCCCCACTGTGGAAGGATGTGTGGATCCAGAATTGGCCTCCACAGTCCCCTACGGACTTACTGTTAAAACTGTGTTTATGGAAGACAATGTTACTCGGCTATGAGTGATTGCCAAAGAAGAAGAAGTAGAATGCACCAGTGCCATGCAAGGAAAACCTTCATCCACCACATAACTGTATGCCATGGAGCTTAGAATGGTCTAGAACAGTGTTTCTCAATTTTTTTCCAACTGTGGCCCCCTTCCAACCTTGTTTCCTTCATGTGCGCTTCCGTCCTACCAGTAGAAAGGTAGCTATTTTGTTTGTTAACAGAACATGATTTTTATAATCATACAATTGCGGCTGGAATATCCTGGGGCTCCCAGCCCCCCCCAAAAAAACCCACTGGTCTAGAAGAAGTAGGCTAATAACACTGTGGAGCCTCCCAGTTGCTGCTGCTAGTCATGATAAGATAAGATAAGATTTCTTTATTGTCATTGTACAAGTACAACGTTGTACAAGTGCAACAAAATTGGATGCCATCCCATAAGAACAAAAAAAAAAAAAAAAACACATTTTCAGCCACACATGCACATACGTACACACCAATCACAACTCTCCAAGGTCATATTATCTGGTTACAACATTCAAGATGGTTATAGCTCTTGGGTAGAAACTGTTCTTCAATCTATTTGTTCATGATCTAATTGTTCTATATCTCTTGCCCAAAGGCAGTGGTGCAAAAAGACTTTATCCCAGATGAGATGGATCCTGTAAAATATTGTTTACTTTTTTAAGGCAACGGGAACTGTATAGTTCTTCCAAAGATGGGAGAGGATGACCAATAATCTTTCGGGCTGTGGTTATGACCTTCTGAAGTACCTTCCTCTCCCTGACTGTGCAGCTAGAGAACCAAGCACAAATGAGGTAGGCCTGTTCCTACCTGGAATTGAACCTGGGGCCTTCTGCTTGCAAGGCAGATGCTGTACCTTATCTCTGACTCTAACCCCAACATCCATATATTAGGTGTGGATGTCTGGGGGGGGGGAGCCTATGAGATCCATCAATGCTAGCTCAGTATTGTACACACCAGGAGTGGGGATGTGGGTCTGTCCAGCAAGCCACAACATTATCTCTCACTCATCCATAGCTGTCAACCCTCTCTTTTTTGGCGGGAAACTCCCTTATTCCAATGCTGTTTCCCACTGCTATCCCGGATTGTTGATATCCCTTAAATTTCCCGGATTTCAAAGGAAGCAGCCCCTCTCCCTCCCTGCCTGCCAGGGAGGCCCCTCAGCTGCGTTGCTCGGCTGCCAATAAGGAGTCTGAGACCGACTGGGGGCGGAGCTTGCATGCCTTGTGCAGCCAGACCCTCACGCCCAACCAGACAGTCAGCCTGCCTGCCGTCTACGCGCTCGCTCTTTTGCTCACCCGTTCGCGCGCAGCCTCTGGAGCGCAGGGTGGTGAGGCTACTTGGTGCCATTGCACCGCCCTCACGGCATCCCTTATTTTCAAATCCGAAAGTTTGAAAAAATCCCTCATTTTCAAATCCGAAAGTTGACAGCTATGCACTCATCCCATAGGTCAAATTTGTTAGGCTGCCCACGTGTCAAACCAGCTAACATCACAATGATGTCAGGTGGACCTTTCTGGCTGCGCATTTTAAAATCAAACTATGCTAGCAAATGCAAAGTGCCGACCACCTTGCAAAGTTTCTTTTATTCTATTTCTCTAACTTGCTGTTGGCATACCTTACATCTTACTGTAAAGTAGTATTGCTACTTTACTACCACAAGCTTCCAGCTCAAAATGAGCACCTGACAGCGACGTACAGAGGGACACATTCTATTTTATATGCATAGCTACAACATAGCAATAATGTATTCAGCACTGTAGCAACTAATTCCATTTCCCAGGACTGCAAATGAGATTTGAAAGCTTATCAGATTTTAAACTTGGATATCCAACTTCAAATAGAACTAAATATTTTGTAATTAGATGAGCATTGGTTTCTGAGCAGATGTAGAATTTGGATAACAGTTGAATTGGGAGCATTCTCTGGTGGGGTTCTTTTGGACCAAGTAATTAACTTTTGTTTTCCGAGTCTGTCCTGAACTTTTGGTATAGAGAAGGTTGATACGCTGTGGAAAAAACTTTTTAAGAGCATCTGTGTTCAAGGGCTTGGTACAATGTTTGTCCTTTGTCTAGGGCAGTGGTTCTCAACCTTGGGTCCCCAGATGTTTTTGGCCTACAACTCCCATCAACCCTAGCTAGCAAGGTCAGGGATGATGGGAGTTTTAGTCCAACAACATCTGGGGACCCAAGGTTGAGAAAGGCTGGTCTAGGGGAAAGAAAGGAAATGGTGGGACTAATCTCTCTCGAAAGTGCAGAGCAGATTGGCAACCCAGTCTTATGTCAAGTACAAATATCTTTATTATGGTCAAAGACCAGAGATAGTATTGGAGATTGAGTTATATTACAGAATTAGAACCCATCTCATAGAACTGATACTTACATTTAGAATTAAAATTTAAAACTTAAGATTTTAAAATTTTACATTAATAGATCTTTACCACCTATTAACATTCCTTCAGAGATTAAAGCTCAAATCTCAGTCTCAGTCATTATTCGTCTTACTCTTGTCGCAATAAAACAAAATTTTGCGACGATCCTAGTGGTCTCCATATCTTTATCCGCTAGGAGGAGTCTGATGTAGGCTTCCTCAGAGTGGCCCCAACAGCGGTTCAATCAGTTCTTTCCTTGAGTCACGATACAGTGGACAGTATAAGAGAACGTGGCCAGTGGATTCAATCTCGTTACAATCACAGGGGCATAATCTTTGATTGATCGGTATCTTACTATATCCGCCCTCTAAGAGAGCTGAGGGGAGGGCATTAAAACGAGCCCTGGAAAAAGCCCAGCGGTGTTTGGGGTTGTCTAGTGACTTAAGATAGTTTGCTGGATGGAGCCTTTGAAGGTCATAGAGAGGCCTATAAATTGTGGAGAGTCGATTAAGATCATTTTGTAACTCAGTATCACTGATTCTTTAATTATGCTCTTGGCCCTTCCCATTTCCAAACTTAGAAGATACTCTGGAGAAAGACCATAGGTGGATAATTTTCTAAGAATGCCCTTCCACCAGTTTGTTTGAAATTTATCGAGAAGCATCAGAGGGAGCAGTCCGACTAAAGTCTTATTAAGTCTTAACCATGTGTACAGCGTGGCTAGCCACACTTTGGCTTCTATCCTATATAGGCCCATTTCCAGACGTAACAACACACCTGTTTCTGACCCCTCCTCCTCCTTTCCCGACGTCACTACCACCATCCAATCGACAGACAGACCACCCACAAACACTACTGCTGGCTCCGCCGGCGGGTATAGAGCCACGCCGGGAGGAATCGCCATTTTCCCGGTTTAATAATAATAATAAACAGTTGTAGAAACAAAGACAAAAATAAGAGAGGCAAACGGAGAACACATAGACTGAACTTCAATGAGATAAGGTGTAAGTAAACATACACTTTCTCTTTTATACTGTAGCTTACTTTTGCATTTCACCAAATCAGCCACAGCAAGGTGTGGCCGGGTCAGCTAGTATAATAATAATAACAATAACAACAACAACAATTATAATTATAATAATCTAAGATAATAATGCCCACTCACATCATAAATAACCCACCTACTCTCAGCAGCCAGAAGCATCATAGCCAGACACAGGAGAGACCTGTCAGGAGTAAGCATGGACCAATGGTATCAAATAGTATGGGAAATAGCCTTATTTTAAAAAATTAACCAATAAACTGAAACTGACATGGGGACAAATAGAAGATGCCTTCACTCTGGTATGGTTTCCCTTTATTACATACATAGCCCAACAAGACAACAACAAGAATCTGCTGACAGCATACAAATCAATCTGGCTAACCTGATCCAAAGGTTATACTTCTGAACTACAGCCTTTCCCTAAAGCTATGGAGATTCCCCAAGGAACCTAGCTCAGTGTGGCCCTATTTAATTTTTATATTTGTGTAATGTCTACATTCCTGTTCTGATGCTAAAGCATATGCATATTGCCACCCTGGGAAGGGTGGGGTATAAAAGGAATGAATTCAATAAAACATATTATAGCCTTTAAAAAGAGATAGTGAAGTTCTTCCTACACTGTAAGCAATTTCGCGGGAAAGAGCCATTTATCTTGAACCATGCCCACAAAACTATAGTTTCTCTGACATGGGCATTTTTGAATGTGGGTTATTTAAACATGAAAGTTGGCCTCAGGTTCTGTGGCAGAGGGGTATGCGGATAGATTTCAGCAGGGCCTGGTGTTATACTGCCCAGTCAGTGCAATTTGCTTGGGTGTTTCATAATGAAATGATTATCCTTAAAATTGCAAACATTGGCCGGGGGGGGGGGGGTGGGAGGTTGGAGAGAGACTGGCTATCTGAAATGAACTTTATTTCCATTCTCTTATTTTCAGCATATTAAAGGCACCAATTAGTTCCGTAAGTGGCTATTCAGAGCTTTTAAAAAATTGTGTGAAATGAAACATTTAACCAGTTTAACTGTAGTGGTATTTTATAAATTACTTTTAAGTATTAGATAAAATGTAGAGTTCTCTCTCTCACTCACTCACTCACACACACACACACACACACACACACAAAATCTAAAATGAAGGCAAGCATATTAAATACGAGGCACAGCTCATGTGTCAGCGTAATTTCCACTGATGTGCTAATCGTGCGCTTGCAAATCTGTAGGAGCAAATGTGTATGTTCTCTGCTTGACGGCAGCCACCTTTGCTGCGAAACGCCGAGAAACATCCTACGCAGCGAAGAAAAAGTATTATTTTCAATGCATAGCAATATATAGCAAAGCTCGTTTAAACCCCATCACTTTCAAAGGGAATTAACTGTGCATAACCGAGCGCAGCATAGTGACCTATGCAAATTATCTGTCAGAAAAAGGTTGCCATCTTCTTCCTAGCAAAAGTGTAGAAAAACAAATTGTCTCTCACCGTATTACTCTTTACACAAGTTCCTATATACTGTATAAACCACTCTATGCTTTTGAGCTATAGCATAATCCACATCTCTTATCCATCTATAGAAATTGTGCATGCCTGCAAGCAGATGTATCTGTGTGTTGACATTCTCTGCTGGAGCAGAAGATGTCCTGTCTGAAAGCTCAAATGTAGTGGAATATAATAGGCTATTTAGTCCCTCTGTGCCCTATCACCTCCAAGAAAACTCCCTCCCAAGTTGCCTTTGCCCACACAAATCAAAGAAATAAAACAGAAAACTGCCTCAGGTTCTAGGCTTCAGGATCTTTGAGACATTGTTATAAGAAGTCTAAGGTCTCAAATATAGAATAAATATTCATAAATGCGTACATATCTAAACATATAAACACTGTGTCTGAAATAGTACAGGAGAGCAATCCTGAAGCCATTTTGACTCTCCCAATGACCTCAAATATTTGTCTGCAGTAAGGCAGGCAAATGGGGAAAGCCTTCCCATTGTCTTTTTGCTTACAAATCCTGTCTTAAGGCATATCTGTGTATGAATAGGGTGAGCCTGTGACCTGGATTCAGGAACTAAAGTATTAACCATCACAAAAGAATGGCCATGGCTGCCCAGGTAATGCAATCAGTGACCATTATCAAGTGTCCTGGCAGACAGGATTTCTACTGTAGACCATCTCCTATGATCATCTCCTGTAGACCATCTCCTATGCTGATTTTGGGGTGGTCTTTGGCCAAGAGGGTTGGGCAATGTCAAAAGTTTTTAAAGGTTCCTGCACACTTTTGTTCAGGGTCTCTCCCTCCTTGGAAGGAGAGGAGGGAACTCTGTTGCAACAGAAAAATAAATATCTGCCTTGCTTTCCGCGGGATCCTGCCTCCATCCATTCTTCTCTGACTGATCATGGACTTAGGGGACTCAGAGTCCCATGGGGAGTTGGGCAGCAAAAGCCAAACCTCAAATTTTTACATCAACATCACTGGCCAATCTGACAATCACTACTCCAATTATTTATTGGTATTTAATTATTACTATTTTTAAGTTCACCTGCCTACCTAAAATGGCACTCAAGCTGTTTCGTATTAAAAAATACAGTAAGTTCCATGTCTTACAGCATTGGCATACTGCTTGCTCACACTGAACCATGGTTTGCATTCAACTATGGGGACGCGGGTGGCGCTGTGGGGTAAACCACAGAGCTTAGGGCTTGCCAATCAGAAGGTTGGCGGTTCGAATCCCCATGACGGGGTGAGCTCCCGTTGCTTGGTCCCCTGCTCCTGCCAACCTAGCAGTTCGAAAGCACGTCAAAGTGCAAGTAGATAAATAGACTAAGTAGATAAATAAGTAGATAAATAAACGACTAAACAACAACAACAAATTTATGCATAGATGGATGGATGGATGTAGACTCATTTCAGTCAATGAGAATTCAAATTAGTTATCCCCTTTTATTCCACCTGAAATGGCTAAAATAGATTTGCAGCATCCGTTAATGAGTGCTTTGCATGCACTGCCATCCTAAGTTTGTTCACTCTGAAGTGACTCTCACTGAATACATTGGGGCTTACTAGTAAGCGTACATAGGAGTCTCAGCCTTCAGCCAATTGAATTTAGGCTTCACGTCCTTTCACCTACATACTTCTAATGTTACTGGTTTTATATGAAACTATTGTGCAAGTGCTATAAATGATCTAATTCAGTGGGGGAGGGCGGTTCTAGAAAAATAGGTGCCAGTACTCACCTTGAAGTTGTTATAGTAAGTGCCACAATTTTTAACGACGACAAAAAGAGTTGCCAGTGCTGCCTAGTCTTGAGTACCCCCTGAGAAAAGCACTGATCTAATTCTCCTTTCCCTTGATTTTCTACCTGTTTGCTCAAAGCTATAGGTGCACATCTGTAGTTAACAAAATTGGTGGGGGAAGTATTTTAGATGTAAAAGGGAGACTCGTGTAGAAAATAAAAGTGACGAAGGCCACGTGATATAGGCTTCCTGTTAGGGCCTTACATCCCAAACAGTGTGAAATCAGTCTGAAATAAAAGAGAAGGACAACTTTCCACATCCTTGTTCCGGAGTTTTATCGTCTTTGGCTGTGAGCGAATCTCTCAAATACATCCATTGGTGCGCAAAGCTCATTTGCTTTAACTGACCTTGTACTCAATGCAGCCGTTTGAGGACTGGACTGATCTGTCTCCAACAGCCCAGCAATAAACTGAAGTATAAAGAACAGAAAGAGAGGGAGAGAGAGACTATGATTCCTCATAAAGGGCAGTCTGAGTGAAATCCAAATGTCGGACATAAAATGGATGGCATTCTGAAACAGGGTTATAATGTGAGAAAGAGAGCCGATTCCAAACGAATAAGTTTAAAAGATATGAAACCATCCTCAGGAATCTTTTACACATATATTTAAAAAGTAGCCTGAAAAAGTGTATATGTAGATGTTTTTATTTATTTATCTACTCAGTTGTTGTTTTTTTTCTTTTCTTTTTTTTTCTTTTTTCTTTTCCTTCCCTCCTTTTCCCTCCCCTTGTGATAGGGGATGGTGAAGATAGCAAAAAAATACCGGGTAAATAAGACGTAGACAAAATGCCATTGAATGTAAATTTTATTTTGTAAATTCACACAACATCCGTTGGATTAAGATATTCTTGTATGTCAAACAGGAAGAAGTGTTCGAGGGAAGTCATCTCAAGAGGTTGTGGAAATTAGGTGAAATTAAGAAATATTTGTGTAGAGTTGAACTTTTTCTTTTGTGTGTTTATACTGCTGTATTCTTATTTCTTATAAAATGAATAAAAATTAAAAATAAAATAATAATATAAAAAAGTAGCCTGAAGAACCAGTGAAACTGACCCAGTTGGTTATGTTCTGCAAGCAAGTCTTTCCATTATTTCCTATGGCCACTGCCAACACAGATGCTTTCTGGATGGGCCTGCCAGAACTCTCCATGTATTCTGGAATAGTTTAAATGTCAAAGCAGGAGCACTGTTGCTTCATGAAGACATTGTTTCTGAACTGCTCTTTAAAGCTCATTCCAACATTGTATGGTTGGAAATCTGTTCGTGCAAGAGGACTCCCTCTTTCTCTCTGCCCCCTCCCCGACAAATCTGTCCCAGAGGGTTCCCCAACAATCCAGTAGGATAGGGGGGGATTTGTTTGGTCCACTTTTCTTTGCAGACTGATCTGCTCTGGTAATTCCAAGCTTGCTTGCTGATCGGAACTCAACACCCAGCTGGATGGTGAACATCTTTGGATTTTGCTACGCAGTTACAGTATGCAAAAAGTATGCACCAAAAACATGTGTATTTTTTACTTAAAAGATGCACACGAAATGCATATTTTCTGTATGAATGACCTGAAAAGGATTTAAAAGCCTACATCCAGTTGCAATTTAAAGAATGCATGTTATGTTGGAAGTAAAAACCTAATGCGTATTAAAGGTGGACAGAGCCTAGGGCTTGCCGATCAGAAGGTCAGCAGTTCGAATCCCCGCGACGGGGTGAGCTCCCGTTGCTCGGTCCCTGCTCCTGCCAACCTAGCAGTTCGAAAGCACGTCAAAGTGCAAGTAGATAAATAGGTACCACTCCGGCAGGAAGGTAAACGGCATTTCCGTGCACTGCTCTGGTTCGCCAGAAGTGGCTTAGTCATACTGGCCACATGACCCGGAAACTGTACGCCGACTCCTTCGGCTAATAAAGCGAGATGAGCGCTGCAACACCAGAGTCGTCCACGACTCGACCTAATGGTCAGGGGTCCCTTTACCTTTACCTTTTTTCAAAGAACCTGCACAAAATGGAGTGCAACAGACCTATGATTGAGTACCAGCAAGATTGAAATGGGATGAAATTAGACTCTGGAGCAGATTGGAGGGGCGCATAGGTGAGAAGGGAGAAAGGGGAAGTCTTGTTTCGGTCCCAGTTCCGTTGATGTTAACCGCTTAAGTTCACCATGGACAGAGTGAAATGAAAATAGAGAAATAATTGCATCAGAAATTTGGAAGAGAGAAATAAGTTAGAAAATTGGGACTCCCCCCACTCACTGCCTTGCACAGCTAGCTAGTAAGAACTTGACAATTTCTGTTCAGACCCATGTTTGTTACATGCAGTGTTGTTTCCATTCCACTGCAGTTCAGCAACTCACAAGTATTTTATTTTTTATTATAATTTATTTTATTTTATTTTTATTTATTAAAATTATACACCTCCATTCAAACTAAGATCTCAGGGCAGTTCGCAGAATAAAATACAAGGTAAAAACACAAGTAGATAATTAAAAAAAGTTATTCACCTTGCTGTCTGTGGAATTTTTCACAATTATGTAATTAATTGTGTGATTGTTATGTTATCTCACACCGTTCATTTCACTGCAACCAACATTTTTTTGAATGCAAAAGAATTGCAATTCAAATGGGGGGAACGTGATCAATTGTTGCATCATTTGCAAACTGAAAACCGCCGTGAATACTGACTGTATTTGCTAGATTGATTTCTGTTCTGAGCATAGAACAAATACACTAACATCAGTGATTTCTGCCCCTATTTCCATTTCTATGAGAATTCTCTGACATCCCTTCTACTTAGTTGGCAGCCTGGGTTCTGGTATACAGGATAAGTTGGACTACATTATATCAGAGAACTCCCACTGTTTAGGCTCAATAAAGGTGTATCTCTGCCTTTTGAATAGCAGAAATACAATACTGATTAGGTCACACATTTATATCAATTCAGCAATAATTAACTGGAGGATTCATTAGAGGCCTCTTGTGTGATCATTGTCACATCATTATAGATAAAATTATTTCCCCACTGATATGTGAATGATGAATTTTTACAATCAGAGTGGTAAGAAAGACACCCTCTCTCCACTAAAAACTCCTTCAAGATAATTATTAGAAAATATGTATTTTCTTTTTGGTGACAGGTGAACTCTATAATAGAGTTCTTACATACCGAGCGTGATCAAATCCCATTTGAATGTCTTCCCCATAAGAAAAGCATGCAGGCTGTACCTTGGTCTTGCAACGCCATTTAAAGGGGTTGTTCTAACTTCCATGAGGGAGGGATAAGGGAAAGTGGTGGTGCAGGTAAGGCGGGAGCCACAGGGCTCTGGGAAGCTTTGCTAAAGATGTAGGCTCAGGGCTTGAAGAAACCACAGGAAATAGCATAATGAATAAATAAAAATATAGGAAAGACATTCCAACCAAATAAAACAGGCATGATCATGGGTGTTAGGAAACAAAAGAAGTCAAGAGCTACATAGCCCATGACTACATTAGCTTTAGCACTGTTGAGTATTAGAACATGAAGCAGATTGCATGCCCTTCCCAGAGCACAAGTAACCATGAAAACTGGGGGCGCAATTAAGGTCCTTGGGAGGGTGTAACTGTAAAGGTAAAGGACCCTTGGATGGTTCAGTCCAGTCAAAGGTGACTATGGGGTTGTGGTGCTCATCTCGCTTTCAGCGGGTGTGTGTCAACAAACAGTTTTCTGGGTCATGTGGCCATCATGACTAAACACTTCTGGCACAAGAGGACACCATGACATAAGCCAGAGCGCATGGAAACACCATTTACCTTCCTGCTGCAGCGGTACCTATTTATCTACTTGCACTGGTGTGCTTTCAAACTGCTAGGTTGGCAGAAGCTGGGACAGAACAATGTGAGCTCAATCCATCGCAGGGATTCAAACCGCCGACCTTCTGATTGGGAAGCCCAAGAGGCTCAGTGGTTTAGACCACAGCTCCACCCGTGTCCCAAATAGACAAGCACACAATCACAGTTAGGTCTACCCGCCTTTGTGAGGCTCAAAGCAATGAAGATGATGCCTCCCCAGCTGTTGCCATTGGCTGTGGGTTTCTTGTGATGTCACAAAAGCACTTGGCAACTGAGTGGATATACAGGCAGGCCAAGGGGAAAGCCCTTTTTTTATTTCCAGCAGGACACACCTGGCAATGGATGTGACATTCAGCACTGCCCAGGTTTCTTCCACTTGGAGGAGGCAAACTGGTGAATGGGAAGGAGGCAACCCTCTGGAAGTGGGATGCTAGCGAGGAATTATAAGGCAAGTTTTCTTGCTTGAAGGCTGCTGGTATCTGTGATTGGAAGCTGGTGGGCGTCTCATGATGGACCTAACAGTCCCTTCCAATCGGGATTCAGACCTCATCATGGGACTGAAACTGCCTTGGTCGCACTGGTCGATGATCTCCGGCGGGCTAGGGACAAAGGTGAGAGCTGTTTCCTGGTTCTGCTGGATCTCTCAGCGGCCTTTGGCACCATCGACCATAACATCCTTCTGGACCGTCTAGAGGGTTTGGGAGCTGGGGGCACTGTTATACAGTGGTTCCACTCCTTCCTCCTGGGCCGTGTTCAGAAAGTGGTGGTGGGGGATGAGTGTTCAGACCCCTGGGCTCTCACTTGTGGGGTACCTCAGGGTTCTGTTCTCTCCCCCATGCTTTTTAACATCTATATGCAGCCGCTGGGAGAGATCATCAGGGGGTTTGGACTGGGTGTTCATCAGTATGCGGATGATACCCAGCTCTACCTCTCTTTCAAATCAGAACCAGTGAAGGCGGTGAAGGTCCTGTGTGAGTGTTTGGAGGCGGTTGGAGGATGGATGGCGGCTAACAGATTGAGGTTGAATCCTGACAAGACAGAAGTGCTGTTTTGGGGGGACAGGAGGCGGGCAGGTGTGGAGGACTCCCTGGTCCTGAATGGGGTAACTGTGCCCCTGAAGGACCAGGTGCGCAGCCTGGGAGTCATTTTGGACTCACAGCTGTCCATGGAGGCACAGATTAATTCTGTATCCAGGGCAGCTGTCTACCAGCTCCATCTGGTACGCAGGCTGAGACCCTACCTGGCCGCGGACTGTCTCGCCAGAGTGGTACATGCTCTAGTTATCTCTCGCTTGGACTACTGCAATGCGCTCTACGTGGGGCTACCTTTGAAGGTGACCCGGAAACTACAACTAATCCAGAATGCGGCAGCTAGACTGGTGACTGGGAGCGGCCGCCGAGACCACATAACACCGGTCTTGAAAGACCTACACTGGCTCCCAGTACGTTTCCGAGCACAATTCAAAGTGTTGGTGCTGACCTTTAAAGCCCTAAATGGCTTCGGTCCTGTATACCTGAAGGAGCGTCTCCACCCCCATCAGTCAGCCCGGACACTGAGGTCCAGTGCCGAGGGCCTTCTGGCGGTTCCCTCGCTGCGTGAAGCCAAGTTACAGGGAACCAGGCAGAGGGCCTTCTCGGTAGTGGCGCCCGCCCTGTGGAACGCCCTCCCTTCAGATGTCAAAGAAAACAACAACTACCAGACCTTTAGAAGACATCTGAAGGCAGCCCTGTTTAGGGAGGCTTTTAATGTTTTATAGATTATTGTATTTTAATGCTCTGTTGAAAGCCGCCCAGAGTGGCTGGGGAAACCCAGCCAGATGGGCGGGGTATAAATAATAAATTATTATTATTATTATTATATAATGGGACTGGCAAGCCCAAGAGGCTCAGAGGCTTAGGAGGGTGTAGAAGTACAGTGATCAATGAGACTTGCAGTCACTATGATTGTAGCAGAGGTAGAAATTCTTTAATTCAATTGTCTCTTGCTGGAGACCTTGAAGATCTTCCCTTCTCTCAGAATAAATACTTTTCAGTGACTGACGGGTCTCTTGAGAGATGCACTCCACAAAACCACAGACTGTGCAAGGATTGAGAACGAGGCGTTTGTATAAAACAGATCGCAGCCGTGTTATCTCTTCTTGCTTAGGAGAGGTTCCCCAGTTATAATCACATGATTGTTAGCCTAACTCCAACTTGATCTGCTGCTGTCCAGCTAACGCTAGCTTTCAGCCTACAGAAGCTGAGGCAGCTTGCTAGAACAGCACTACAGCTGCATTTGCTTCCCCAGGCTGTTTTTATTTGCATTTGTTGTTTTATTAAGATCTAAGGTGAGGCAGAGAGTTCTTGAGATTACCTAGCAGTGAAAGAGCCACCATGCCAGAGGAGAGATCTTACCATTTTCCATCTAGACCAGAGGTGTCTCACTCTGCCTTGGCAGTACTTGGGTTTAAGGACTGGTTTTGTCCTTCAAGGACGCAGGTGGCACTGTGGTCTAAACCACTGAACCTCTAGGGCCTGCCGATCAGAAGGTTGGCAGTTCAAATCCCCGCGATGGGGTGAGCTCCCGTTGCTCTGACCCAGCTCCTGTCAACCTAGCAGTTTGAAAGCACACTGGTGCAAGTACCTGTAGATAAATAGGTACCGCTCCATTTGCATGCTCTGGTTTCCGTCACAGTGTCCCGTTGTGCCATAAGTGGTTTAGTCCTGCTGGCCGCATGACCTGGAATGCTGTCTGTGGACAAACACCGGTTCCCTTGGCCTGGGAAGCGAAATGAGTACTGCAACCCCATAGTCACCTTTGACTGGACTTAACCCTCCAAGGGTCCTTTAGCTTTTTTTTACACCTGTCCTTCAAAAGGGCCTCCTAAGTCATTCTCTTTGTGTTTAGTAATCAAATGTGAACACATACAGCTGTTCTTTTAATCAGGTATTTATTATGAAACTGTTGCAAATTGGATGGGTTACACTTCCTCTAAAGAGCAGCGACTCAGCTCGCAGGTACTTCTGGGACTACTTCTGTCATTCAAAGTTTAGGTGACCTTGGTGGCATGGAGTGTCTTCCATCTGCTCTCACTGGTGGTTCTGAGGAAACTGTTAGACTTTCAGTGAAACAAGTTTTATAGCTAGCACCTCGTTAAGGTTGTTTTGCAGTATTTTCATTATTTGTTATTTAGCAAGTTTGTTTTGCAGTATATTACATCAATTTAAGTTCAGTTGGAGGGCTCTTGCCATTATTTACATCCTTTAAGCAGTTTACTACAATTTTGAGTAATTCTGTTCAGGAGCTACCCCAAAAAGTTTTTGAAAGCCACTTAGGCTGTATTACAGTTATTTTCATCATTTGAAGTTTTTTGGAGGGTTCTTTTCATTATTTACAATCTTTTGCGTTAGTTACATGTGTCTGAGCATTTCTGTTTGAAAGCAACTTTAAAAATATTTTTGAGAGTATTTAATACATTTAGTTACATGTGTCTAAGCATTTCTGTTTGAAATCAACTTTAAAAAGATTTTTTTGAGATTAATTTAACACATTATTTGAATTCGCATTTACCTTGTTTCAGGGGTTTTTCACTGGGTTATTTCCCTTCTCTTTTGCTGTATCATTCCCGTGATTTTCCCTTTTTACCTCACTGGTGGTTCAGCAGCAGCCCTATCCAGGACAGGGAAAGTCTAACTTCTGTTGTTTATGCTCCAGGAACATCTAAGTTGGACTACTGCATTGCATTATACATCAGGCTGCTTTGCAGACAGCCTACAAACGGCAAATGGTGCAGAATTCAGTGGCCAGGCTGCCACCATCACAGGAAAAGCAGTACTTGCCAAACTTTTCCTTTCAGCAATACTTGCATCCAGGGGTTTTTCTCTGCCGATAGAAGGAATCAGTGGAGCAGGTGACGGTGGTAATTTGTGGTGATTTTAGTGATTGGTGAATATCCTAATTTGGGCCAGGGGGTGCCCCAACAATGAAAGGAGATTTTTGGGGGAATGGGACTACGGGGAGGAGGGAGAAACCTCCCTCCCTCTCCTGCTGTTGATAGATGCCTTCTATCAGCAGATGGGACACAACCTTAAGAGTGAAACTGCAAGTGAGGTTTTGAGAACTAAAGAAATAATCACACAAATTGTATTTCCTTCTTGAGGAAACTTCATTAAAATACTAGATCAGGTTGCTCGCCGCTGAACAGCCTTCCCAGTTGCTAAAGATCCTGTGGTTAGCATGAATGGAAACAAGAACCATGTTACATTGTTACGTGCATTGAAGAATCAACTGGCTTTGAAGAATTTCTGGGCATTCTCTTATGTTCTAATTAGATGTTTCCAACTAACAAATGCCACTGAATTCTACCCAACTTTGAGCTTTAATCTTAAAAACATTGTCCGCCAGACCTGAAATAGGAATCGGATGTATAGAATGCTATCCCTGTTTGAAACTCATTGTGTTGGCTGCTTTGAATGGTGCGATTGAAGCACAAAACAGTTGTAGGTGTGTGTGTGTGTGTGTTTCTCTTTCTTTCCTATGATATTGCTTATTGTTTTCTGCTCTAAAAATGTTAAGGAGAAACCACACACACAATCAGGAAGTTGCCACATTGAAGAAACCCTTTTCTCTCTCTCTCTCTCTCTCTCTCTCTCTCTCTCCCACCCCCCCATGGCTTTGAAACAAACACCTCATTTGATTTGTGGATCGGCAGCGAAGACAGCTGTGACAAATTCCAGTGACAGATTATAATTAAACTCCACAGAAAAGGGGCTCAGTAGCAAAAAGAATAAAGGATCATAGAAGCCTACTGTCAACATATATTTTTCCTCATACTGATATTAAAATAACAAAATGCACTGACAAAAGGAGCTGTGGCAATGCTATGTGGGCGGCATGTTGCATCCAATGTGTTAAGACAGGATTTTAGCAGTTTGCTCACACATGTTGCTTGGTATAAGAACACAAGCTTTTCTAGTGCAGTTCCCATCAGAAAATGACATACACAACCCAATTCAGCCTCAGTTTGTATAACAATGGGCGAGAGCAGGTTCATGTCTCTTATGTTCTAATTAGATGTTTCCAACTAACAAATGCCACTGAATTCTACCCAACTTTGAGCCTTTGCAGTAGCACAGGAAGGTCCAACAGGTAGATTGTAGGCTCCCCTAAGAAAAGCTCAACAACTTTGACCTGAACCCCCTAAAACAGGGATTTCCTTCCTAAAGCTCTTTGACCTGAATCCCAGGGATAGAAAAAAAAATTGAGATCGGAGGGAGGTAAGGGTGTAAGAAGTAGAAAATTAGGAGTTTTAAATTAGGTTGGTATAAGGGAATTTGATAAGGAGTGAGGAAAGGATCAGAAGTACTAAGATGTTGAGGTCTGAAAAAAGGAGTGGTTTAAGTAAAATGATTTTTGTATTATAGGTTATTATGAAGTTTAGGAGTTTGGAAAACTGTTACAGAGGATAGAGAATGAATTCAACAGAGCGGGACTTGAGGAAGTCAACCGAAATATGAAATTGAGGAATGAAGGAATGCCTGGCCCACAGAATTGGGCCAGGCCCAAGCAAGGATACTTAATAATGTTAGTGATGTTAAATATACAACGTTTATGCCTACCCTTGTGAGAGAAGGGGATGATTGTTGCTTCCCTCAGTGAGGGGGGGGGGAAGAATGGGAAGTTTAACTGTAATGGTATGTGCTTAAAACTGTTAAAATCAATAAAAAAATTTGGGGGGGGGGGAATGAATCCCAGGGGTAGATCACTGCCAGTTCTTAAGTCTGTGAGTAGATCGCAGTCACTTGGGAGTTGGCCACCCCTGCACTAGTAGAACCAGTCATCAAAATCCATTGAGGATACAATGGCATGGTCCCTGGGAGATGGACCCAGAGGCCATTGGATGTGGACTGTCCTCTGAGAGGTAGGTCTCACAAGGCCTCTGCCAGCTGTTGTGGAAACCTCAACAACCCTTGCTTTACTAACATCAGAGCTGTATCATTAGTTAGTAGTGATAGATCAGGGGATCACTCGAGTCAGAAGGATCTGCAGCCTTCCTATTTCCTCAACACACCCTGAACCAGGAGATGGAGACCTAAAGGAACGTCTCCACCCCCCCCCCAATCGTTCAGCCCGTACACTGAGGTCCAGCTCTGAGGGCCTTCTGATGGTTCCCTCACTGCGAGAAGTGAGGTTACAGGGAACCAGGCAGAGGTCCTTCTCAGTAGTGGCGTCCACCCTGTGGAATGCCCTCGCATCAGATTTCAAGGAAATAAGCAACTATCTGACTTTTAGAAGACATCTGAAGGCAACCCTGTTTAGGGAAGTTTTTAATGTTTTATCGTGTTTTTAATATTCTGTTGGCAGCCGCACAGAGTGGGCAGGGTATAAGTAATAAATTATATTCTTATTCTTATTATGGCATATGCATTCTCCCTCTTCTTAGAAACCATGTAATGAAAATTGTAAAAAGAAAATCCCAGAAAGGGAAAGAAGGAGAGCATGAATCCCCCCCCAAAACCATCCTGCTACATGTCTGGAAGGCTTTGTAAGATTTGGATCCTCTGCCCCCGCCCACCCCAGCACACATATTCCTGGTAGGATTGCTCTGCCTGGAAGCTTTCTGCATGCAAAGTAAGCATCCATTTTTGTCATGCAATGATTTTATTGCCAGTGACTTTGGAGACGGTTAAAAAACACACACAGTCCCTAGGAAAAATTACCCTTAAGATCAGCCTGGGCAACCCTAGTGGAATTTAGTGCACCAGGATATAATAGATCCACTTCCTGGCTGAATTAAGTGCATTGACAGATCCTTGGTCATCTTTCTACCTTCCCCAAATCTCATGTCAACAACTTGTATATGAACCTTTTAGTGAAGAACTAAAGGCCTTGAAGGTTTACAAACAAATCTTCATGTTCAAATGAATTGACCCAAATGAATAGCCCATCCACAGCTTGAATAGTCCGTCTAACAATGCATATTCTATACTTACAAACTGGCTGAAATCTTTGCTGCTAGGTTTGGAGGCTTTGCCACAAGAGAACAGGCAACTGTTTAGCAAAGCTGAAATCTTTGCTGATGTACAATTTTTAAGAAGAAACTGCAATGCAGATAAGAGCCTTGCCATGTAAACTGCAGGGCATTGGGCCGTGTGTTGATTGAGTGAGTGCAGAAAATCTAATTTAAACCAAGTGGGCAATTATAGTCCCACAATTGGTGATTACCTGTTCCACATTTGTCTTTAGTGATATTTATCCCTCTCTTTCCTTCTCTTAAGTTTCCATCATAGCACAGACTTGGTTTTCTCTTTAAGATGTTTTACAGACTTAGCATTTTACTGGTGGCAAATATGAACTGCTCAATGTGGACACAAATTGGCTCCAGCTGCCATCAAACAAAACAGCTTCGAGAATCAAATCTTCTACAGCATCCCCTGTAGGAAACCATTTATTCTAAGGCTTCTATTATTTTAATTGGAAATTCTCTCTGTTTATGCTGCCAAGGATTTGAGACAGCAAAGATTGGCTCCAAAGTGCATTGCGTGGAATTTTAGTATGCTTGCTGGATGATTCCTCCACCCCCCATTTTCTCTCTCTTTTTAAAAACCACAGTATATTATATGTAGGCTTCAATCTTGCACACAGACTGCCTAAGTACCATTGAAGTCAATTGGATTCAAACAGAATTGCAGCTGTAATGTGTAGCTTGTGTTAGCTAGTCCAGGGGTGGAAAGAGGTGAAACTTGTGTTTCCAGTTCTGATCTCAAGTTCCTTTTCCTTTTTATTTATTTATTTTTTTTAAATTGAGCATGTCCACTCTGACTTCTTGCTTCCTTTTCCATCTTAGTCTTCTTTACTAGCTAAGCCAGGGGTAGGCAACCTAAGGCCTGTGGGCCGGATGCGGCCCAATCTCCTTCTCAATCCGGGCCACGGATGGTCCGGGAATCAGCATGTTTTTACATGAGTAGAATGTGTCCTTTTATTTAAAATGCATCTCTGGGTTATTTGTGGGGCCTGCCTGGTGTTTCTTACATGAGTAGAATGTGTCCTTTTATTTAAAATGCATCTCTGGGTTATTTGCGGGGCCTGCCTGGTGTTTTTTTACATGAGTAGAATGTGTGCTTTTATTTAAAATGCATCTCTGGGTTATTTGTGGGGCCTGCCTGGTGTTTTTTTACATGAGTAGAATGTGTCCTTTTATTTAAAATGCATCTCTGGGTTATTTGTGGAGCCTGCCTGGTGTTTCTTACATGAGTAGAATGTGTCCTTTTATTTAAAATGCATCTCTGGGTTATTTGTGGGGCCTGCCTGGTGTTTCTTACATGAGTAGAATGTGTCCTTTTATTTAAAATGCATCTCTGAGTTATTTGCGGGGCCTGCCTGGTGTTTTTTTACATGAGTAGAATGTGTGCTTTTATTTAAAATGCATCTCTGGGTTATTTGTGGGGCATAGGAATTCGTTCACCCCCCCCATATATATATATATATATATTAGTTCAGCCCATATATATATATATATTAGTTCGGCCCACCACATGGTCTGAGGGACAGTGGACCAGCCCACGGCTGAAAAAGGTTGTTGACCCCTGAGCTAAGCCAAGACTTTGCACCTGGTGCAAAGAAAAGGACTAAATGGAAAAGGACTAAATGGAAAAAGAAGAGGCAGGACTTGTTGATGCTTGAGAACAAGCATGGGGCCAGTGGAAGGTTTTCACATCTTCCATATCCCTCCCCTGCAAATTGGGTAAATAGGTATGAATGGGAAACATTGCAAGCTTCTCTGTGGAATTGCCCTACGACACTATGGTAACATTTAAAGACCTGCATTCACATGGGCAACACCAAACACATACTTATATACAATAAAGTCACCTAGTTGGGATTGACTGATCCTCTTTCTTGCAACCCTTCAGGGATGAATCACGATATAGCATTGTCTCATGGGCTATTGTGTTCCAAGGATATAGATGTGCTGCTGAGAGCAGCTTGAAACAGTGTCAAAGGCTTCTATCTTTTTGTAGGAGTGAGTGAGAAAGAGGGAAAGAGACTCAGTAATCTCATATTTAAGAGGACAAAAATCCTTAACATTCACGCATTCCGCTGAAAATTAATCTAATTTACAGAAAATTCTGGGTCAAATACTTCAGTCTAGCACTAGTTGCAATTATTGTGGCATGAAGATACTTTTGGAATAAGATGTTTAATTGTCAAGGCATAAGGCCAAAGTGAATGAATCTTACTCAACTAGAGCAGTTTAAAGACTGAAGGGAAAGCGAGAGAAGACAGAGCACTGTGCTATCAACCCACACATGTCTGAGCAGATATCCACTTATACTTCTTGAGAATGTATTCCATCTGTAGAACAACAGTAGGTGGCTGGAAGCAGTCTTGAAAATTCATTTGTAGTTTAAGAATTAGCAACAAAAACTTAAGTATACATACTTTAAATGTAACAGTCACATATGAGAAGTCTAACCAACAAGAGATGCTATTGTCAAAACACAAAATTCAAATTATCAGTCTAAGCACAATTATTTTGAAGTAAGTGCTTTTGGCCCATAGGAACCACTCCCAAATACATCTGTGCAGAGTTACAGTTGAAAATAAGCTTTATGCATATTTAAAACCTGGCAACATTTCACAATTTTTAATGTTGAAAAATGTTTCATTTTTCAAAAACACAAAAAGCCACCACCACAAACATCTTAAATTTTGATCCTTGCTGATGACTTTCAAGAATTAATTGAAACATTTTTTCTTCCCTAGTAGCTCCGGAACCTAATGTCAGCATTTCAACCCATCAAGGAAGTCTGTTGGTGTGCAAGTACTTCCCACAGCCTTCCTCAGGAAAACACTCTCTTGATGCTGAATTGGAACAAACAGCATTTCGAGTTTTCTGCAGAATTGTTTTCAGTGGGTTTTCATGGAGAAAGTACTAGAGGTAAAAAATAAATAAATAGCAGCACTCTGACACAGAGCTTTAAAGCATGAACCTGTTCCTAGAAATGCAGCACACAAGGAAGTCCAGATGAGCCCTTAATTTATGGCAGATCCAGCAATTGGTACTTGAACTACTCTTCTACCCATCTCATAATGACCTCTATGTTTTAAACTAGACTTTTTATTATGTATTTTACAACTAAAGGAGATGTAAGGCGGGAAGCATAGAGGGGAAAAGTTAAGGCTCTGCTTATAGTCCCATCATTTAAATTGATAGGACACAAAGAGAAAGGAAATTAAATCGTAGAAATTGTGTCTTATTTTACAAAAGGACGAAAGATGGGGAGATGAAGATGGAAATTGATTGGTACAGAAGTGTGACTCCATTGGATCCAACGTGTTGGATATGGGTGCATTTAAAATAATAATAATAAAGTTTTTATTTTGTAAAGTACATGAATTATCTCTTTTTCAGTTTGTGTTTTCTACAGATCATAATATATTTGTTGTGAGACATTGGTTTTGTATGCAGTATAAGATTGGGAAGAGAAAAAGGGTGGTGGCAAATAATATAAATTCTTCTACTTAGTTTGTGTGGGGGGGGTTTGTGTCAGCGTCAACTGGATAGGTTTTCTTTCTATTCTGTTGGGACGATTTATGAGCCCACAAAGCATTGCTGATGGGACAAATCAATGAGCCCATTCAGCGCATACCTGCACGCACATCGCGCACTGTGATGGCACACCACAGTGCCTCCGCGCTGGTCGAGGGCGACGTGTTGGCAAACCACGTCCTCCTACAAGGCGACGGGGAGACTAACACTTCTCTGGGAGGACAATAAGGTGTGACAAATGGTAACAATAGGTGGCGAATGACAAAGTTTACCCAGGATGAGCATGAGGAAGGTGCGTGTATAGGAGCATGATCACCAGGCACGTACCTCGTGGAAGGGACCTGGGAGAGATCTGGGGGTGTCACCCTATTCCATATTAGGGATGGAAAAGTTTCAAAAAGTTTTGCAGGTTGAGGTCATGTTTATGTTAATATAAGTATGTTTATTCATGAGGTTAAAACTTAATAAAAAGAGGGGTCTCGAGTGATCGAGGTTGCCCTCACGAAATCGCATTCTGTTGTTGGATCTCCTTGTCTTCACCATCTCCGCGCTATTCGCTTGTTACATTACCTTGGTAGTGAGAGGGACTGGGAGGGCAGCGTGTGGTTGGTTGTCTGTGGCTGGCTGCAGTGGGGTTTCTTTGCATTTGTGATGGGGGGAAGGCTTAGAAAGCCAAAAGTATTCGGATGCTGTCAGTGGGTTCTTGTTGTCATCTTGTTGGACTGTGTACGTGATAAAGGGGAGCCATACTGGGGTGGAGGCATCCTCTTTTATTTGTCCCTGTATCAGTTTCAGTTTGTTGGTTAGTTTTCCATGTAAGGCTGTTTCCCATACGAGTTGGTACCAGTGGTCCATGTTCACTTCTGACACATGGATACGGGTGCATTATCTGGAACATGGCAGATAATGGCAAGGTGCCATGATTCCATTTGGGGATTAGTATTATTCTCTCTCCTGTTTTTTTTTATATATATAAATCATTTTTATTAAATTTTCCAAATTAACAATCCAATTAAAACCACACCAAATATTCCAAATCATACCTATACATATCAAATAATCCAAATATTCTGCCAAATTATAACTTGCTTATTTTTTCCCCCCGGGACTTCCCACGCTTCAAGGTTTGGAGGGGCTATTCTCATCTCAATTTTACTGCATTGAATATTTATTTCCAATCATTCCTTTAGCTCTTTACTGTTATTATCCTTCTTCTCTCTTCTGTTTGGTTCCAGCTATCATATTAAGTTAGCTTTTTTTAAAAAAAGGTAAAGGTAAAGGACCCTTGGACAGTTAAGTCCAGTCAAAGGCGATTAGGGGGTTATGGTGCTCATCTCGCCGGCGTTTGTCCACAGACAGCTTTCTGGGTCATGTGGCCAGCATGACTAAACTGCTTCTGGTGCAATGGAACACCGTGACGGAAACCAGAGCGCACGGAAACGCCATTTACCTTCCCGCTGCAGCGGTACTTATTTATCTACTTGCACTGCCATGTTTTCGAACTGCTTGATTGGCAGGAGTTGGGACAGAGCAATGTGAGCTCATCCCGTCATAGGGATTCGAACTACCAACTATCTGATCAGCAAACCCAAGAGGCACAGTGGTTTAGACCACAGCATCAGCTTTTTTGTATTGTTCTATGGAGTATTGTTTAGTTTAAGCTGTTGAATTAGTTTAAGGCATTTGCATTGTTTTATATAATGTTGCATAAAAGGTAAAGGTACCCCTGACCGTTAGGTCCAGTCGAGGACGACTCTGGGGTTGCGCGCTCATCTTGCTCTATAGGCCGATGGAGCCGGCATTTGTCCGCAGACAGCTTCCGGGTCATGTGGCCAGCATGACTAAGCCACTTCTGGTGAACCAGAGCAGTGCACGGAAACGCTGTTTACCTTCCCGTTGGAGCGGTACCTATTTATCTCCTTGCACTTTGACGTGTTTTCGAACCGTTAGGTGGGCAGGAGCTGGGACCAAACAATGAGAGCTCACCCCGTTGCAGGGATTCGAACCGCCGACCTTCTGATCGGCAAGCCCTGGGCTCTGTGGTTTAGACCACAGCGCCACCCGCGTCCCTAATAATAATAATAATAATAATAATAATAATAATTTATTTATATCCCGCCCATCTGGCTGGGTTTCCCCAGCTACTCTGGGCGGCTACCAACAGAACATTAAAATGCAATAATCTATGAAACATTAAAAGTCTCCCTAAACAGGGCTGTTATAATGTTGCATATTGATTTTTATTTTTTTGGTTTTACTTATGTTTATTTCTAATTGTTTCTACCATGTTTTTTGAACTGTTGTTGTTGATTTGAAATGTTATGAGCTGCTACGGGGACGATTTGATGGGAAGGAAATGCGGAAGGCATCAGACCCCCCACAACAGTCAGACTCCATTTGGCTCATAATTTGGCTCAGGAAATGTAGAAGCTTCTGCCTCCCGTGAGTCAGGTGGAGCTCACTGAGTGCTAATCAAAAGATTACCATGATCTATTGCTTTTGCAGTTGCCAATTTTAGCTATTATTTCTCTTGTTTTGTTATTTTAGGAGGAGCACTTCTTTTGAATGGATCAAGACATGCATATGTATTACCTGAAAGGTGAAGCAGGGATAACTGCAGAGCCTCAAGGGTTAGTCATAAAAATGACAGAGCAGAAGACAAAAATACCAAAGATGGAATTCTTCCTTATCTATGTACCATGATGGTATCTCTGCTATTTCTAGTAGGCACAAAGAAAGAACATCATGTACCTCGACAAGGGAGGTTGTTAAGGGCGCATAATAATAATAGTAATAAAAATATATATCCAAAAAGGGATGATAATTCTCTGACAGTTGCAGTCACACAATTACTTGCAATTTAATCAAAAATAATACTCTTGTCATTTTCAGCCACTTGCAGAGAATGACAGATGGTAGTTCTGATTTAGTCAGTTCATAAAAAGATACCAACATAATGTGAAGATTATTAGAGCTTATAACAATGCTCACAGACCAAGGGAAGTGATTTGCTCCATGTGAATAATGCATCAGTAAAAGTAACAAGTATATGATTGTTGATTTCATTTAGAACTATTAGTGGGGAAATTGCTACCACAAGGCAGTAACATATTGATAAATCCAATTTAACTCAGGAGGGCTTGCATCTGAGTAACCATGCACAGGATTGCACTGGAAGGCCCCAATTCATGTTAATCGCTTTTACCAAGAGAGCATATTTTGTGTGTTTCCCCAGAACTTTTCCCCATTTTGCCTGAAAATTTCTGAAAGAAAGTATCACCGTATGAAGGAACCAAACCTACAATGCAAAAACAACTGAGGACAAATTAAAGTGTAATCATACTGTATGCCTGAGGTAACCTAAGTGTAATCCATTTGTGTTATATACTATCTTGCCTTAAATAAACCTTTATTGTTTATTTAAAGAAAACCTGTCTGAGACTACAGCTTACTAAATATCCCCTCACAAATGTCCCCTGCAGGATACTCTGGGCCAGACTTTTAAGAGGAAAGGAAAATAAACATTCAGGTAAAAGGTTGTTCAGTGAGGTGGGGGCAATTTATCTAAGTGAGAGTGGGCCCAATGGCATGAGAGGAAAAACTGCTGTCGTGCCTGTTGCATCCTCTATTTCCCTAGGAGCTGCTTGTGAAGCCACATTGCATATTGCATTTTTTACTTATGAAACATTAGCAGGGGGAGAGGAGAGTAAAATATATGGGACTGCTGTTTTTCACAGCTCTCCGGTGATTTTAACTTCTTCCTTCTGTTGATACAGTCCATTGGGGGATGTAATATATTATCATGTACTAGTCAGAGTTTGAGGGAACTCTTAAAAGGTAAAGGGACCCCTGACCATTAGGTCCAGTTACGGACAACTCTGGGGTTGTGGTGCTCATCTCGCTTTACTGGCTGAGGCAGCTTCCGGGTCATGTGGCCAGCATGACTAAGCTGGTTCCTGCGAAGCCAGAGCAGCACACGGAAACGCCTTTTACCTTCCCACTGGAGCAGTTCCTATTTATCTACTTGCACTTTAAAGTGCTTTCGAACTGCTAGGCTGGCAGGAGCTGGGACCAAGCAACGGGAGCTCACCCCGTCACGGGGATTCAAACCGCCGACCTTCTGATCGGCAAGACCTAGGCTCTGTGGTTTAGACCACAGCGCCACCTGCATCCTGAATAAACAAGCACACAGTCACTGATCGGTCCACCCGCCATTGTGAGGCTCAAAGCAAAAGATGATGCTTCCCCAGCTGTTGCCATTGGCTGTGGGTTTCTTGTGATGTCACAAAGGCACTTGGCAACTGAGTGGATATAAAGGCAGGCCAAGGGGAAAACCCTTTTCTTTTTCCAGCAGGACACACCTGGCAGTGGATGTGACATTCAGCACTGCCCAGGCTTCTTCCACTTGGAGGAGGCAAACTGGAGAACGGAAGGAGGCAATCCTCTAGCAGTGGGATGCTAAGCAGCTATAATAAGGCAAGTTTCCTTGCTTGAAGGCTGCTTGTACCTGTGATTAGAAGCTGGCGGACATCTCATGATGGACGTAACAGTAGCTTCTGGCACAATGTGACACCGTGAAGGAAACCAGAGCACACAGATATGCAATTTCCCTTCCCACTACATAGGTACCTATTTATCTACTTGCACTGGCATGCTTTTGAACTGCTAGGTTGGCAGGAGCTGGGACAGAGCAACTGGAGCTCACCCTATTGCGGGAATTTGAACCACCAACCTTCTGATCGGCAAGTCCAAGAGGCTCAGTGGTTTAGACCACAGCGCTACCCGCATCCCCAGCCATGCTGAATATGGTGACCGGGATGAAAGTTGGTGGGCAGGCAGATGGTTGTGCCACCCTGGCGCTGGTGCAGTGATCAAACCTGGTTTGGGATTGATGCCATCACAGGATGGCTGTTTGTCTGGCTCAGGATCCAACAGATCCCAGGCCAATTTAGACTCTTCCCCTCCCTACATCCCATTTTGGGGCTTTCTGCTGGGTGCTGCACTTTCAGCCATCTGCACAGTTCATAAGCAGAAGGGGAAGCTCCATGCTGTTGGAGTGATGCTGGCATCACATTGCAAGTGATGCTCAGAAGTTCTGGGCCTGAAGAAGACTATTATATTTGGCATTCAGGGGCAGGGAGCGGGGGTTGACAGAAAAAGAGCTGTACCTAACTTCCTAATTCACTATAAACTTCCAGAAAAATTGCAAACTAAACAGGCTTCTTCCTCTTTCTTTAAGAAGTCTTCATTTCTTTTTATGAATAGATGATTGCCCGTGGCTTTACAATGTGATTGCATTAAAGCTAACACTCCATTTTTCACTGTAATGTACTCTTAAAATAAAATCACAAATTTCATATTCATTACTAAACTTTTGCTTATTTTTTCCCTTTTCTTTTCCTATTGTCATTGTATCCATGTGGCTTGGTACTAGTATGGAAGATTGCGAAACTATAAAGGCTCTAGAAATACTGTAACCTAAGAATGAACGTATTCCCACATTCCACACACTGATGGTGTATAATATGCAATGGGATAGTGACTGCAGGTGTTTTATGCTTTAGCAACAGCAGCATTTCTGGGTTTTGTTTTGTTTTTGTTTTTTTTCAAATCCTCATTTAATTTAATTATGATGTTTGAGAAACTGAGAACATTTTAATGCATGGTGTGAGGCCTGCATACTGTAAATATTTCCAGTTGCACCCGTACTAGTTCAAATGCAGTTTGCTTACTGATGAAGTTTTATATGAAAGTGGCAATAGGGCGTGAATCCCTCTAACTGCAACCCATCTCTAGGTAGGGCTGGGAATGTCCCCTGTAGAACTGCTGTACAATACTGTGGAAAATATTACAGTACAATATTGTCCATTATTATTGTATGGACAACATGGAGCTAGATGGGCACCACTATTTAGAGGATGCAAAGGAGGGCAACCAAGATGATCAAGGGTCTAGAAGCCTTCTGAGGGGCAGTTGAAGGAGCTGAGTGTGTTTAGCCTGGAAAAGAGGAGTCTGAGAGGAGATATGATAACCATCTTCAAATATCTCAAAGGTTGTCACGTGGAAGATGGAGCAAGCTCATTTTCTCCAGCTCTGGAGGGTAGGACTCAAACCAATGGCTTCAAGTTACAAGAAATGAGATTCCAACTAAATGTCAAGAAGAACTTTCTGACAGTAAGAGCTGTTTGACAGTGGAACAGTCTCCCTTGGGAAGGTTGTGGACTCTGCTTCTTTGGAGGTTTTTAAGCTGAGGTTGGATGGCCGTCTGTCATGGAAGATTTACCTGAGATTCCTGCATTGTAGGAGGTTGGACTAGATACAATTCTATGATTCTATGGTCCAATAATCATACTCTATATAATGTAACTTCCTGTGTGCTTACATCTCCTGTTGGAAATCTGGCCTAGTTAGGAAACATAATATGGCCTTCTGTAAAAGGAAGAGGACATTTTTGATAGGCCAAAGGAGAAATGAAATACAGTTCTGATTTAGTAAAAGAGAGCCCTCAAAGTTGGCTGTGCTAGCATTTGAGAAGGGGAAACTGAGAAGTTTGTTATACTTTACAAATAACTGGCTGTGCCAAACTCAGAATGATTTAGGGCAAGATGCCTGTCAAAACTATCCGGCCAGTTTCCAATTCAAGGGCAAAACCTGAAGATAAAGAAAGAGCAAGGCCAGATAAGATATATAATAAAAGGTTTGTCCCAGTAAGGTCCTCAATATTTGTAATAAGCTGCCAAATATAAAAATTGGGGCAGTTAGCTAAATGGATTTTCAGTTTATGAAAGTAAAAATATCAATGGAAACAAGTAACATAACACATTATAATTATGCTAGGTAAAGGTAGACCTGCCCTAGATCTGGGAATATATTTGAGGTACATAGACAAAGTGACCCTTTATGCACATAGTAAATATGTGAGCATTTACAACAGAACAAATTAACTTTGGTGTGGATATAAAAAGCTCACCTTGTCATCGGGAGGAGATACTGTCAGAGGATTTGCACTGATGCAGATGACAAGTGAAGGGCAAAGGCAAGCCTCAAGGTGTTTCTGGATAGCTCAGTTGGTTAGAGTGTGGTGTTGATAATGCCAAGGTCACAGGTTCAATCCCCATATGGGTCAGTTGCATATTCCTGCATTTCATGGGGTTGAACTAGATGATCCTCAAGGTCCCGTCCAACTCAGCAATTCTATTATTTATCCCTCTTGGCTGGGGCTGATGGGAGTTGGAGTCCAGCAACATCTGAAGAGCCTTAGGCTCCCCATCCCTGTCTTAATGGCTGAGAAAATAAGCTGCAGATCCTAACATTTCCAGTTCAGGTCTTCATTTCTTCCATGTAATCAGTAGCTGCTCTTACAAAAGCCATAATCTCTTAGCCTCTCCACCCCAAATGTAGGGATAAAGGTAAAGGTAAAGGGACCCCTGACCATTTAAGTCCAGTCGCGGACGACTCTGGGGTTGTGGTGCTCATCTCGCTTTACTGGCCGAGGGAGCCGGCGTACAGCTTCCGGGTCATGTGGCCAGCATGACTAAGCGGCTTCTGGCAAACCAGAGCAGTGCATGGAAACGCCGTTTACCTTCCCGCCGGAGTGGTACCTATTAATGCACTTGCACTTTGACGTGCTTTCGAACTGCTAGGTTGGCAGGAGATACCCTTAGCATATTCCTGCAAATGCGTGGCAGAAGAGTGCTGAAACTCAAGAGTGGGCATGGAGCAGTCTGGTGTATGCCACTTTCCCATTCATTTGTTAATAAGCTCCATTCTGCTTCAGCATTAATCTGCAATTTGTAAAAATCTGCACATGAAAAATTCATTCAAGTGGGCTTGTAATCAGACTGAGAAGCGACCAGCACATTGAAGCTGGCTGTGAAAATGGGTTCTGGCCAGGAGTCTTCAGTTCTTATAGGAAATAGCCTTTGAAACACACCCCGTTATCCTTTTCAAGCGAACTGTTAACATCCCTTGAATGTGCAATGAAGAACGAATATAAATAAGTGAGTTTGCCTTTTAAAATCATTATCAAGGTTCGTACAGCTGTTGCTAATATTTATGAATAGAAATTATATGGAACGCTGACATAAGCAGAGAGTTCCTGCAGTCGGCTGACCTCATGCAAATGAAATCACCTTCAGGAGACATTTCCCCTCACAGCCTAGAGCTAAGGCTTTCGTTTAGTCTCTGTCACCGGAGATCCTTCCAACCCTAAAGTCCAAAAAGCTGAGGTCATGCTCCAGCAGTGACAGCAGATCAGTTTTAATGTCCAAGGGACAAATTAACTTCCTGCCTCCCCTGCCTTACTAATCCACTTTGAGTCACCCAAATATCTTGTCTTCCAACACCAGTTCAGCTCTGACACTATGAGCCTTCTGGTTGAGAGAATTGTGCTTAAGGTGATGGAATGGGAGAAAATGTGTGAAAACTGGGGGAGATTCAGCTAGCCTCACCCACAGGCCCCTTTGGATGCTAAATCAGACCCCCACATCCAACTGTAAATGAGACAGACCAAATGTGGCTGTCCCCATATCTGACGAGTTAACATAGATGTTCCCAAGCTTTTAATTCCACAGATCACTCCTATAAACCATTCAGCCTCATTTCTTTTTAGTTTTAGAGATGTGACGCAACCCCATTTAAATTTCAACCGTGTTATAACTTGCAAGCGCCAAAGTCAAGTGATTCAGTCAGAATTTATTTCCTTCCCTTTCATGCTGTTTTCTTAACGGCTCTCCTTTGAGTATTCTGTCACCATTAAAAGTTATTATTGCTTTGTAACCTTTCGCATCCACTTTTCAGTCTCTTGAAAATGGAAGGACATTTGTCTTCTTGAGCTACAATTATGAGGTTTGGGCTTCCTTTGAACTACTATAGCAGACCTAGAGAAAGAAGCAGAAGCGGCAGACATGGTTTCTATGAACTCTGCTTTCAGCCACACTGAAGTGCTAATCATGCTTTTCTCATAATCTTGAAGTGTTTGTTTCTCACGCACCGTTCTTAGTGCATTAAGGCAACCCTTAGAACCACAGAGATCATACTCTCCTCAAAGAGTTATTGGCCAATCTTCTAAAATTGATTTTTCTCTCCCCCCCCATTCATTTGTTACTAAAACGAATGCTTAAAGCAGCCGTTTCGCTGGGATGTTTGCTCTTTCTTTCATCATCCCAAATATTCATTTGCATTTCCCCTTACTATTTCAAAGGCCGTTCTGAATGCAATTGTTTTCAGAAGAGATCTCGTCATAAAAATTGATCAGATATCATAGGAATTCACTTCTTTACTTATTTATGGCTATGGCACCACTGGGATGTGTGCTGCTTTGCAGAAGAATAGATGAACGGGCCGTTGTCTCCCCTGACGACTTGTAATCGAAATTTCAACAGCAGATGACGCAACAAATGGATAGGGGGAAAGGAAGGAGCCCAGGCAAAAAGCGATCAATATGAGCAAATGCATTTCAGTTAGGGAGGAGGAATCCTAGATTATTAGATGGCCTGGATTAAAGCAATTGCATCCTTTCCTGCTGAATTCAGACCAGGTCTCAGTCATACATGTCCCAGTCACAGCTCTATGTCAAAGTGGAGTTCCTTCTGTGAGGCTAGTCTTGAAGGACCAGTTGCCCTGGGACTGGGGAAACCCCTGGCCTGAAATCCTGGAGAATTACCGCAGGCAATGCAGACAATTCTGAGCTAGATGTGTCTCAATATGAGACAAATTTCAATGTTCACATTCTGGCTCTTGTCATGAAGCATCTGTATAGGAGGGAGCCCACCACAGGGTCTGGATTGTGCTCTTGCTGTCCTTGCATTGTTCATCAGAAATATACCACTTTCCCCATCTAATTGTCACCCCCTTCTTCCAAAATAAGTATATTCTCTGTATCTCAAGTTTAAAGGACTGTCTAAATGTAAAATCCCTCCTGCTTTTTATCACAGCATCAATGTGGGTGGCTTTATAAATCAACTTTCACCAGGGGAAAAAAAAACTGGCTTTGATACTAATACTCTCCAATTATCCTTGTGAGATACTTTGAGGCCTCCTAAATGTTCTTAGAATTAAAGTGGGCGGGGGGAGTACATAAGAGATAAAACTTCAAGAGGGCTAGAGAATTTCAAGAGGAAACATTTTATAGCTCATATAGGCAGACATTTAATAAGGGGAGATGGCAAGCATTGTATACCGAATTTCAGACACGATTTAAGTGGGACTTTTCTAAGAGAAATTGCCCACACAACTGAAGAGGAAGTAATTCTAAGAGTCTTTTAAGAGCTGAGTCCGTTTCCAGAATGCATCACTGGTGAAGCTGGAAATCACACTTCCAATGCTAAGCAGTTCCTCGGTATAAAACAAAGAATTGGGCTCCCACCTTAGGGGAGACAGTAAGTCTCAGAGGTAGGCTTTTACTTGAAAGTTTTCTTGTATGAGGAAAGAGTACTAGAGGCTAGAGACCATTGTTTCAACTAGAGACAGATTTTTCCAACCAAGTATCTTTCTACAAATATGCACACAGACTGTGGGAGAGGAAAGCAGTAAGACATTAGTCTTTAAACCAATCTGGACAGCATGGTGGGGTCGAGATGCTCACCTGACCTCCTGACAGCTGAGTTGCAGCTGTTTACCTGGGAGGGAGAGAGTTGAGATAACAGAGAGGTCTCCATGGAACTAATTTCCCCACTGCCATTCCATTCCATCTCTCCTTCCCTGGACGCAACAGCAGATCATGTAGGCAATTTCTTTTAGAGCATGACATTGACTTGTGCCCAGCATTGTGAAGGTGGTGCTGTGGTCTAAACCACTGAACCTCTTGGGCTTGCTGATCAGAAGGTCGGCGGTTCGAATCCCAGTGATGGAGTGAGCTCCCATTGCTTGGGACGCAGGTGGCACTATGGTCTAAACCACTGAGCCTCTTAGGCTTGCTGATCAGAAGGTCGGCAGTTCGAATCCCTGCAACGGGGTGAGCTCCCGTTGCTCTGTCCCAGCTCCTGCCAACCTAGCAGTTCGAAAGCATGCCAGTGCAAGAAGATAAATAGGTACCACTGCGGCGGGAAGGTAAACAGGGTTTTCATGTGCTCTGGTTTCCGTCACAGTGTTCAGTTGAACCAGAAGCAGTTTAGTCATGCTGGGTACATGACCCGGAAAGCTGTCTGTGGACAAACGCCAGCTCCCTCAGCCTGAAAGTGAGATGAGCGCCGGAACCCCATAGTTGTCTTTGACTGGACTTAACCATCCAGGGGTCCTTTACCTTTACCTTTTTTTTTATCGTGAACAGGTCTGGGTTTCAATCTGAACTTATTGTGTGGTTCATCTCTGTAGATCAAAGCATAAGTCTAAACCGGTAAATTTGACAAGAGTTCCCCCATTATGAACCTTGCTTGACCTTGGTACGAACCTGATCTGAGCCCCATCTTCTGAAAGGCATTCAGGCATCTCCTGAGTTCCTCACACCTTGTAAAGTTTAACACATGTAAATCAAGTTGCCAAGTACTGTCCTTTCAAACTCCTGAATGGAGACCATCGATAGAATGGTAAGGCAGACAAAAGCAGACAAACGATTGGCAGTTCAGTCACAGCTGACTAGGGTGATTTTCATTCAAACACTTCATTAGCAAGATGGGAGAGGTGAGAAGAGGACAGGAAATTATGGGATGAATTCAAAAGCACCGTAAAACTAGCTGCTCATCTCAAGTCCCCTCTCCATACCTTGACCAAGAAAGTATAAATAGCCCACATTCAAAACAGTCATTTTAGCTTTCCTAGCCCCAGCCAAGGACCTTAATTCATCGCTCAAAAGGAACAAACACACGTGTGCTTAAGTACAGGTATGCTCTGCCCTCCATAACTTACATTAACTTCTATTAGTGTGAGTGCTGCTGGCAAAATTGCCATGCTTACTTCTGTAGGCTTTTGAGAGTAGGTAGGGATTCTTCCATTCTTTAGATCAAGGTGTGCATATATGGAAGTATTTGCCACCTACTTAAATTGCAATTTTACTCTCTGAAACTGCACATGTGTATTCTGTCATTTTCATGTCGTATAATAAACCAAGCTTTCTTTGTTAACGTGTCTCTCGAGAATCTTAATGTAAAGCTATCTGTTTGCCTCTTAAAAATTACTGGGTTGCCTGTCTGCCATTTAAGATGTCTTTAGGATCGCCAGTCCATAATTAAGTATTGGGTGTCAGGAGTTTTATTTAGGTAGCAATAGAGGCAAACACATATTTACAGATGGATGTTATAACTGTAGGAAAATATTCCCCACCTCTCGTTGGTGTGTGCATCTGAATACATGCGAGTTCTGGACTCGCATGCGGGTTCAGACAGATGCTGTAACAATATGTTTCACATAAAATGCTCATGTGAACTATATCACTATTTTTCTTGCAGAAGTCAAATATCTGGGACAAGTTCTTGACCCTAAAATTTACTCCCCCCTCTGTGCCCCTCAATATCTATCTATCTATCATCTATCTATCTATCTATCTATCTATCTATCTAATCTATCTATTCTGATACTACCACTGCTTGAGGGTGTTTTGTGATGGAAATGTTGAATACAGATTGTGGAGAAAAGAAGTAAATGCATTTTCTAGACTAAACCCTTCAAAAGTCTAGACTTGCTGAGAATACTTGATGTATAGTCAAAAGGATAAGAATGGCTTTTTGAAGAGATTTTATACACGATGGGCATGTAAGACTGATGTTTCAAAAGGGTTTTCCATGCTGAATAATCTCTAGATTCCTTCTGCCTATTGCAAACTATTTTCTGCAACTGGAAGGAAGACTTCTATCAATCATTTTCCATACTTAAAAAAAATAAGCCATTCCTATGTAAAATGTAGGGTCATTTTTTATTTATTTAATTTTTCCCCCACCTAGAAACCTATCCTAGTGAGCTGAGAAGTAATTTTTGAATGTCTATAATATGACCGAACGAAGCCTGAAAACGGTAGACACTGAATATATGATGTGACAGTGTCCAGCTGATGGCAATGTAAGGAGTTATAACCCTTTTCTGCAGCATGATTTAGGACAAACTACTTTATTTTTCTTTCCCCTTTGATGACCCATATTAATAAGAGAGCAAAGAAAAAGAGCACAGGCTGAAGGAAAGAGTTTTGCACGCAAACTAGAGCAGCAAATCTTATCTGTACGGGTTCTATGGTAATTGTCTGACAGTAGCAGATAAGGTAAATCTCCACCTCTGCCCAGACCAAATCTATAAAAGATGGAAGATAAAATTATTTTCCCGATGTTACTAGTTCCATCAACTGTAGTTGCTTCTTTCTCTTAAAACTCTTCAGTTCTTAGTAGGGTTATTTCGATTGTATCGCTCTCCCCCCCCCCCCCACTTATAAGCAAAAAGTAGTACAGATTTTGTACAAAGGAAGGAAGAATACTAAGTCTGAGTACTAAACAGACCACATTATTAAATCGGCATGTCAGTGCAAAGCCAGCTAATAGGACCAATATGAAGGTGAGTCACTAGCCTCAGGTATGAGATATTCAGATTACAAGCTATTACCCTTTTCGCCAGGGATGCAAATGGCGCTGTGGGTTAAACCACAGAGCCTAGGGCTTGCTGATCAGAAGGTCGGCGGTTCGAATCCCCGCGACAGGGTGAGCTCCCGTTGCTTGGTCCCTGCTCCTGCCCACCTAGCAGTTCGAAAGCACGCCAAAGTGCAAGTAGATAAATAGGTACCGCTCCGGCAGGAAGGTAAACAGTGTTTCCGTGCGCTGCTCTGGTTCGCCAGAAGTGGCTTAGTCATGCTGGCCACATGACCCAGAAGCTGTACGCCGGCTCCCTCGGCCAATAATGCGAGATGAGCGCCGCAACCCCAGAGTCGTTCACGACTGGACCTAATGGTCAGGGGTCCCTTTACCTTTACCCTTTTCGCCAGCTAAGAGTTACCACTAAACTCTTCAGATCATTCAGAAAATACAAACCACCCATTCACCCCTGCTGGTTGTCTCATTCCTCCACTGCCAAAAACCATGAACCAACTGGGGTCTTGAGAAAACCCTGCCACACCTCATTGACCAGAGACACCCCTCAACCAAAGTTGCAATGAAAAAATAATTAATAACACAAGAATGAATGGATGTGTCATTCATCTTCCTATGATTTCTTTCTGGAAGGAAGGAAGGGAGGAAGGAAGGAAGGAAGGAAGGAAGGAAGGAAGGAAGGAAGGAAGATGTATTTTAGGACTTGCGTCTTCTTAGCGAACTCATTCTGTCCAGCTTTAAAATCATCATCATCATCATCATCATCATCATCATAATTTATTTGTACCCCAGCCACTCTGGGCGGCTTCCAGCAAATATTAAAAGACATTAACATGTCACAGATTAAAAACTTTGCTAAACAGGGCTGCCTTCAGGTATTTTCTAAATGTCATGTAGTTGTTGATCCCTTTGACCTCTGAAGGGAGGGCGTTCCACAGGGTGGGAGCCACTACTGAGAAGGCCCTCTGCCTGGTGAATTTGAATTTGAACGCCATGTGGAATATTACAAGACATACTTTACAGTAGAACAATTAGCACTGCAATATTTTCTGGAGACTGGCAGCCGCTTCCTGATGGTGTCTCCTCAGTCACAAGTAAGGCCCTAGCTTTTAAGAATGTCTTCTGATTATGTACTTTCAAATTAACACCAGTTTTGAAAAAATCTGGTGATTCTGAGCAGCAGACATATTTCACAAAACCTTCGTTTGATCCAACATGGCTGGATGAAAGTGAAAGGCAAGGGAATATACTGCCATTGATACTGCCGACAAAAGTGGAGACACAGTTTCCTTGCAAATTTATTAATAGTATATGTGATGAGCAATGGTTTTTTGGGGGGAAGTTAATTAGCAGGTGAATCTATTGTTGAGAAGTAGGTCATCTTTCAAGGTAATTGGATTTGCAGGTATTTCACCTTCTTATCACCTGGCTAGGAAAATAGGTTATCTCAAAATAAAACTGAAATTCAGGACATGACTGACGCAAATTTTGTGTGTGTGTGTGTGTGTGTGTGTGTGTGTGTGTGTGATTTATTTATTTATTTTTTAAAAAAATCAAAAATGATTTCAAACACATACTTGTCAGAACTGGGTGTACCTGTAACTTACTTTTGTCTTTGCCCTTGTCTTAGATCACCTTTCTAAAATGATTTATTTTTTTTGCTGAGTAAGAACACAAGGGGGAACCAAATGGTCCAATAGCAACCTTGAAGGCTTCTGCAAAGCCAAAAGTCATGTGACAACCCACTCCAATTTCTCTTTCTAAAACTGACGTTCAGAGGTCTGTGTTTTTATAAATAACTCATCCAGTAGAAGTACTTTACAAATGGCGAAGTAAGAAAACGCACACGCACTGGGCTCCTTATGTCCACTGAACACTAGCCTTAGAGGGCCCTACTAACCCCAAGAGAAGAAAAAACATACAGCAATGTCAAAGCCTTGCTACCAGATGGTACAAACTGGATGCTAGCTTTATAAAGTCTACACTGACTGGCAGCAGCTCAGCACGTAAACTCAGCTCACTGTTATCCGCCAGACTCGCAGCAGCTATACCGCTCAGCTTAGTTGCTTGTTGGGAACACCGACTGGCAGCAGCTCCACCCAGTTCAGTATCATCTACACTGACTGGCAGCAATTCTTACCTATTACCAACACCAACTGGCAGCAGCTCCATTGATTAACCTACATCTATACTGACTGGCAGCAGCTCTCAAGATCAACCCAAATTCAGCATTGACTACACTGACTGGAAACAGCTCCACTGGTTAACTTAGTTCAGTATCGTCTACACTGACTGGCAGCCACATTTTGAAAGGGCATAGGATGTCAATCAGATCAACCAAAGGCCTGGTTAAAAAGCAACGTCTTTGCCAAGTGCCTAAAGGTGTATAATGAAGGCGCCAGGCGAACTTCCCTGGGGGGAGGACCTGAGGGAAGACTTCCTGCTCCATTGGCTCCGCCCCATGGCCCAGCCCGCGTCCCGGCCTGCACCCCCATTGGCCAATCTGGGATGCAGGCTAGGATCCGGCCTCTGATAGGCCCTCTCCGACTCAGGCTCTGAGGATTGGGGCCTCTGCCGTCCCGCAACGACGACACACCCGGAAGGATGAGTGGACTTCTCTTTCTAAAACTGACATTCAGAGGTCTATGTTTTTATAAATCATTCATCCTAGTGCTTAGCGTCAGATAAGTTAGTCACGCCTCCTTTTTAAAATGTGCCATCTGAATATTTTAAATTTTACGACTCAACCTGCAGTACAAATACTTTCATCATCACTGTACAAACACGTCATTTACCGGGTACTTAGGAGGAAATATATATTGTCCAACCTAGAGCTGAATAGGCCAATATTTGAGGTGCGTAGAAAATTGCCGCCGCCACCTCATAGGATAGGTTTTTCCTTGTGTAACAAGACATCTTTGCCTATGTGCCACTTGGAGTGCGATGGCCCCATCATGTGATCTATCATGTGATCTAACAGTGTGTGAAGGGGTCATACAAACTGATGGCTGGAGCTGTGAAACTCAACGGTGTGCAATATCAGAGACATATTGATGTGACAGAACACATGAGTGATTCACCTGAATTGAGCTACACTCTCCTCTCCCTCTTTCTCTATGGAGAGGTCAGTGGTCTGTAAAAAGACCCAAATATGAGGATCCAATCTCTTTTCACAACAAGAGGACTGGACAAAGAGCAGGTAACATATATCAAGGGTCTGAACCAATCACTGAAGCTATGATCACATCCACACAGTGCTACTATTCTAGAAAAAGAGGTGCCGGAGCTCACCGTGAACTTATTCCATGGTGAACTCCCATGGTGAGCTCTGGCTGGGGGAAAAAAGTCCTGCATCCACACTGCACTCATATCATTTTAGCTGTCATGGCTTGCCCCAAAGAATCTTGGGAAATGTAGTCTTGAAAACTACTAGGAATCAAAGGAATCTGCAAGGGGTTCGCTAAAAACTCTCAGCATCCTTAACCAATTAGTTCCCAGGATTTTTTGGGGGAGAAGCTATGTGATGTAAGAGTGCTTTAAATGTATGGTATGGATGCAATCCGGGGAAACCCAGCCAGATGGGCAGCCTATAAATATATTATTATTATTATTATTAGGAATAATTGTACCAAATAATCATTGTGGACTTTGCTGATATGTCATGATACCAACCCTGTGACTCACTTGAGTCACCCCTTCTCACCCCTTGCTTTTTCCTGTAAGACTAATTGCAGCCGTTAACAGTCGTCAACAGGTTTACCACAGCTATCAACCTTTCACCCATTTCCACCACCCCTCTGAGTAATACCCCTCCCCACCCCTGAGTAATACCCCTCTCACTATATATAAGGGTCTGGTGACTTCTGTTTCAGTGTATCTGAAGAAGTGTGCATGCACACGAAAGCTCATACCAAGAACAAACTTAGTTGGTCTCTAAGGTGCTACTGGAAGGATTTATTTATTTATTTTGTTTTGACTATGACAGACCAACACGGCTATCTACCTATCACTTGAGGAAAGTTATACATGTTTGTATATCCAGTCAGAACAAATAATCTGTGGTTTAGCACTTAAATTAGCCATGCTAACGTATGTAATTAATTGGTTGTGTGTAAAAGGGAAAAAAATCTATTCTTGTGGTGTATTTTCCTATTACTGCTACGTTAGGAGGAACCATGATTTGAAGAGGAAATTTGAGGATTTGTTACAGTCCTGTTCAATTATTGGGGGAAAGGCAACATATTTATTTAATAAATGGAACGGACTTCCCTTCCCACTTAATCCAAGAGCAATTATAAGAGAAATTTATATGCTCCTGTCACAAGACACCAATCCATGAAAATTAATCGACCATCCACTTCTAGGCAGCTGATAGGTGATTGTTAGGAACCAGCATAGCTTCTTGCAGCCTGCCAGCTTTGCAATGATTGGCTTTGACAGGTGTGGTTTCTGGATGAAATGGGAAAATTAGGTAGAGGAACTGGCTGGGGTTTCATAATGTGGGTTTTATTCATCTCCAGTTTTGAAAGTTTAACTCTTTTGCAACATAATCCCATCCAATGTCTAATCAAAGGTGAGCCTCATCGAGTTCAGGGGGGCTTCTTTCTAGGTAAGGTGATACAGAATTGCAGCTTCAGACCTTTAAAAGGAAGACTCGTTGCGTGTCGAGGTCCCCAAACCACCCCTCAAATAATTCACACATCAGTCAGAATTTTAGTTTTGGTTTTTGGCATGATTTTGGCCACAACTTTATTAAAATACAAACAATGTGAGTGGTTGCTTAGGCATTGGTTAAGACTATCTGTCCCACAGGGGACAGAACTGACGACTGTCAGTAAGGGGAAAACCCTCTGGAGAGATAATAATAATAATAAACTTTTATTTATATCCTGCCCTTCCCCGCCAAAACCGGGCTCAGGGCGGCTAACAATCAAATACGGATATAAAAACACAGATTAAAAATACAGATATAAAATACACTTATAAAGGGAGCCGGGTGGTCTGACCCTCCCCTCTCCCCTCAGGCTCCCAGGGCTTTTGCACAGCCTTAGCCCCTGACCGCGGGTTCGGACAAAAAGCATTCCCCTAACACCAGCAACGATTGGAGGGGCAGACACAGTCAATCATAACCCCTCCTCCAACCAACATAAGAACCAATGCCTAACCGCCAACCTTACAAATTGTGACTATTTGCTATGCAGTAGGCGAAAACCAGATGGCACCAGCCAATCAGCCAAATGGAAAAATTCCTACCAGGCCCCTGCTCCAACAGCAGACGACCCCATGACGGGCATAGCAAGGTCAACGCAGAGACCTAAAATATAGGGAGGGAGGGAGGGTGATCCGAAGCACGCAACCAAGAGGGGGATCACGTTGCATACCAACCAATATATATCCGCTGGGCTGTCCATCAATAAATTGCAACATACAATTCTCCCCAACAATACCCAGGGTCCAATCACAACAGTGGCCATCCATACGATCCCGCCCAGCACCAGAGGGGTGACTTGCTGGCCCCCACCGCAACACGTGCTCTCCATGAAGGAGAACATGCTTTCTCACAGGGGGAACCAAACCAAACCAAACAGGGAGGTGCCTGGGTGATGTTGGGGTCTATGAACTTAAAGAAAAGGTGGGAAATCTCAGTCCCGGGGGTCCCCCAGGGGTCCCCCCAGGCCTCCCTATATGGCCATCAGGAGGCTCCCCACCTCTGCTTTGCACCCTCCTTGAGTGTTTTTGCCTGGCTAAGGGAGCAGATGGTGCTCATCTCGCTTTCAGGCCGAGGGAGCGGTGTTTGTCCACAGACAGCTTTCCAGGTCATGTGGCCAGGATGACTAAACCGCTTCTGGCACAACGGAACACCATGACAGAAACTAGAGCGCACGCAGCAGTACCTATGTATCTACTTGCACTGGCGTGCTTTTGAACTGCTAGGTTGGCAGGAGCTGGGACAGAGCAACGGGAGCTCACCCCGTTGTGGGGATTAGAACCACTGACCTTCTGATCGGCAAGCCCAAGAGGCTCAGTGCTTTAGACCACAGTGCCACCTGCGTCCCAAATAAACAAGCACACAATCACTGATAGGTCCACCCGCCATTGTGAGGCTCAAAGCAATGAAGATGATGCCTCCCCAGCTGTTGCCATTGGCTGTGGGTTTCTTGTGATGTCACAAAAGCACTTGGCAACTGAGTGGATATAAAGGCAGGCCAGGGGGAAAGCCCTTTTTTATTTCCAGCAGGACACACCTGGCAATGGGTGTGACATTCAGCACTGCCCAGGTTTCTTCCACTTGGAGGAGGCAAACTGGTGAATGGAAGGAGGCAATCCTCTGGCAGTGGGATGCTAAGCAGCTATAATAAGGCAAGTTTCCTTGCTTGAAGGCTGCTGGTATCCGTGGCTGGAAGCTGGTGGATGTTTCATGATGGACCTAACAGTAGCTTCAGGCACAATGGGACATCGTGACAGAAACCAGAGTGCATGGAAATGCCATTAACTGTCCCACTGCAGTGGTACCTATTTATCTACTTGCACTGGCATGCTTTTGAACTGGTAGGTTGGCAGGAGCTGGGACAGAGCAACAGGAGCACACCCCATTGCGGGGATTCGAAACTCCGACCTTCCGATCAGCAAGCCCAAGAGGCTCAGTGGTTTAGGCAAGTTTTTAATGTTTGACATTTTAATGTATTTTAATATTTGTTGGATGCCACCCAGAGTGGCTGGGGAAACCCAGCCGGATGGGCGGGGTACAAATAATAAATTATTATTATTATTGTTGTTGTTGTTGTTGTTGTTGTTGTTGTTGTTGTTGTTTTGTTGTTGTTATTTAGACCACAGCACCAACCGGATCCCATGCCAAAAGGGTGTAGGAAAATGTGATGCTCATTGAATAATAAATATCAAGATTTCCCACGTGGTAGCGGTCTTCGTGATGAAGGCCATGAAAGCTAGGGAAAGATTTCTGGACGACAAAGAAAGGATCCCTTCATCGTCTTCTTAACTCGTTCATGTTGTACTTTCTCTCCTTTTGTTTGTGGGATGAGGGTTTTGCTGGGATTGTATGCAATGAATTTTAACATTGTTGTGTAGTTATTTGTGTAAAGGCATGGTCCTCACAATAAACTGGACTTACTTACTATTAGGCCTGAATATCAAGATGAAGGTCTACCAGGCTTGCGTGTTGAACATATTGCAAATGTCAGCAAATTGGACATGAAGGCTGTCAGGTTGTGTATCCATAGCATGACCAGAGGAAAAATTACTGCTGGGAGGAGCACAGAGAGAAGAAACGCCATAGTGCATCTGCAGCAGCACAACCAGGCACCTTCATCTGCCCCAGCTGCAACTAAACATCTTTCCCTCATATCGGTCTCTACAGCCACAGAAGATGCTGCAACCTTCTGACAACCCCAAAGATTCACTTCTCCATTGTCTCTCGAGGGTAACAGATGCCAACAACAAGATCTTGGGAAAGAGGAGTTAGGGATCTGGCAACCTCACTCTATTCAGGGGTCACCAATGTGAATCCTAGGGGCACGCATATGCCTGCAGAGGCCTTCCTTAGAACCTGAAAAATCTTCCCACAGCTGAAACTTGATCTGAAAAAAAGAATTCTGTTGTAGCCAATAGAACAAGTTGTGGTGTGTGTTTCATTGTGGAGAACTATAATATGGAATGCATCACCTTGTAAATGTTACTGATGTGGCCTACAAAACAGGCGGAAGCCATGTTTAAATGGAACGCACATTCTTCTAGTCAATGTAGAGTGTTTTTTCATTCGATTTACAGATGTGGGAAATGCAGAAACCAATTTGAGAGCCACTTGTGAAAATAGCATAAATGTTTATAGATCTAATTCACATTTCACAACCTATAAAAAGAGCTGCATAACTACCTCTGAGATATTAAAGGCTTTCTACCCTTTGCGATATGTTTCTGGCAAAACACAGCAATAAGTTTATTGATTTCTGGCTTTCCGAGTTGAAACCTAATGATGAATTCTGATTAGACTCCATGATTATGTTTATTGCTGTTGTCTAGGGGAAACAGAAAGAAGAGAAAGTTTGCTGAAGGATTCTAAGGACAATGCCTTGATTGCCACTTTTATGAGGGTGCTTCTAATTTGATTGGTTTTCCCTTTAATTTTAATGAAGAAAATGTAACTATCTGTGACTGAATTGATCATTAGGCACCCACATACTGGTAGTGTATCATTAAGATATTCTAATTACATTTTACATTGTGAAGACAGGCAAGGGTGGGGAATCTTTTTTTCTTTCAGGGCCCCATTTTCTTCAAGTCAACGGCTGCAAGCCAGTAGTGGCTGGGGTCAGAGACAGTAGGTGGAAGCACAATTTGGCAGTGTTCACACTCCCATTTTCTGTGCACTCCCTGTGTTTCTGGGTTTCTAAGCTGTGTGGGAAGTTTTGAGTCACTCTCTGTCTCCAACAGTTTCAGAAGGAGAAGGAGACAGGGCTGCTTCACAGCTGCATGAAGAAATGACTAGTTATGAGATAGTGGAAGAGAAGGAGGGAGGAGTTGGAGAGCAGCCAGCAGAGACCTCCCTGGAGAGTCTGAAAGATCCTCCTTCACCAAGGGCTCGTAGGTCCCTACGCATTCAAGAACAAAGGATGCAAAGGAGTAAGACTCCGGGGACTTCCCATAAACTTTCAGGATGATGTTGTGGGTGGAAGAGGAGAGGCTCAGAGCAGCCAATGTCTCCGAAACAACAAGAAGTACCAACGAAAGAAGGGTGGGAGATGAAGATGATGGACTTTGCAGAATTGGCGAAGCTGACAGGAAAAATCCGAAACAAGCATGATCAAGTATTCCAAAAGGACTGGAGTAAATTTATACAATACAATATTTGAAAGATTATTGTAAGCGATTAACATCACTAGCAGGGTTACCAGAAGACTTGTAATGAGAAGTTTTCTATCTTTCTATATTTATTTAAATTTTGAGCTATTTTGTAATGAGTGTAGTTGGAATTGGAAAACGTACAAAATGCAATGATAAAAAGGCTAATTTTGAAAGCCATGAGGCGGGAGGGAAGGAAGTTGATAGGCTTAAAGAGCCACATAATAATGATGTGAATGTATATTATTAAATGGAAAATAAAGTATCCAATGTCTCTTTTTGTGTGGAGACATGGATTCTTTGTCTCGTAACCAGATGACTGAACAAAAAGACTATAAATTATGAACTGCTGCTTCTTCTCGCCTCTGACGCTACCGGGGAGGAGAGGATTCTCTACTCCTGATAGCTGCTGTGTGAGTGGACTTCCACTTGATCCTCTCTGTCCTGAAGACCCCCTCCAAATCTGCTTTGGAGGGACCCCAAAGAGAGAGAGCCAGTGTGGTGTAGTGGTTAAGAGCGGTAGACTCGTAATCTGGTGAACCGGGTTCACGTCTCCGCTCCTCCACATGCAGCTGCTGGGTGACCTTGGGATAGTCACACTGCTTTAAAGTCTCTCAGCCCCACTCACCTCACAGAGTGTTTGTTGTGGGGAAGGAGGGGAAAGGAGAATGTTAGCTGCTTTGAGACTCCTTCGGGTAGTGATAAAGCAGGATATCAAATCCAAACTCTTCTTCTTCTTCTTCTTCTTCTTCTTCTTCTTCTTCTTCTTCTTCTTCTTTGGAACAGATCTGAGGCACCTGTAGGAAGTGCAGGGGGAAAGAAAACCTGTTCCACTGGTGGACAGGCCCCGCTGGAGAAGACGGGAAAGCGCGCCCCCGTTTTGTAATGTATATTTCTTAAAAAAAATAAAATAAAATTGACGCAGGATGGTATGGAATACATCCAAATTCTTTTTCTCACTCTAGAGCCCACCTTAAAGGGGGGAAAAGCATGAGATCACCCAGAGTAAAAATGTGAGTGTCTTTTCCCCTCTCATGTAAAAAGTACTTCCACATCAGCTCCGCGTGATAATATACAGCCTCCAAGCAAACACAGAGCCGTAATTCACTCAAGGGACTCTGCTTCCATTATAAACTGCAAGTGAGCACCACTTGAGCAGGTTTGATGAATGACAGGGAAGCTCCAAATGTGAAGTCAACCATGTATTATAGGGATGACTGAGCATCGTGGCATGAAATAAGAAGAGTCTGCAACCTTCCCGCAATCTCTGACCCAGTCACATCTTACACTTCAGATTCACATGGGCTTGTAAGGCACCACTTATTCCGAGCACACATATCAAAAGGACATCACAGTGCTCCGTGTACCCTCAGAAAGACCCACCTGAGATTTATCCCTGGGCCAGCTTGCTCTTCACTTTTATTTAATATTTTAACCATGAGATGAGATTAGATGTTGTGTTTTAACATCTTGTGAAGACCATAATCCATCACTTGGAGATGGCTCATTAGAATGTGAAATGTTAATTTTGTGATGTTATCTTTTGTAAATGATTTGTTATTCGATCATGTCTCAGAAAGGGATTTGCGTTACCAGTCAGTAGCTCATTCAGAGATATACTGCACCTTTTCCAGAAGAGACAGGAGACGATTTCACAGGATTATAATCCAGAATATGGATAGTGATGGGGAGATTTGTCCTCATTAAAGAGGGGAAATGGTGTGTGTAATGATCCAAAGAGTTACATACCAACCACATGTAATGTAATATGTCTAGTGGTAATTTCTGAACAGGGTCAGAGTTGGCTCCCAGGGAACTGATGAGACATTAGCTTGCCATCAAACACAATATATTGATATTAAAGGGTTTCAGTACTGATAAAAGTTATACAATAATCGTTAGTTTCCACAAAGAGGCAACTGAAAATATGAGGAGCTGCCTTGCTGAGTCAAGATAAAGCTCCATCTTGACCCAGTAACCTGTCTTCATTATTCATTATTCACATTCATAATTTCATTATGATCAAGAGCAGGGCAAAATCAAGGTGGGCAGCCCATGTTGTTTGCATTCCGCATGGCCTCTGGACATGGTGCTTTCATGTTTGGCTGGTAGCCACTGACAGATCTGTCCTCAAGCAGTTGGCGCTGTGTTTCATATTCATGAATCTCAGCACTGCTATGGCTGCAACCCACAAATCTCTCTGGGGTTTTCCTGGATTCTATGAGACTGCTTTATTACGACAAAGTTAATGGACCATATATTCCATTTTTGACCACATAATTAATTTATTGACATACATATTTACTTCATCTTTAAGATAGAGGCTAGAAGGCACCCCTGCACTTTTCTTCCCATGCCTCCTCCTGCTCTCCCATTCTTAGACCCGCTCTGCATCTTCGAATCCCTTCCTGCAAAATGCCATTTGCTTTTTACACTTCTTGCTTGTGCACTGAGACACTGCAGCACCGAAATGCCTTTTCTTTCCTCACATCCAAATCTCTTTGGCATCCTTGTTGTTAAGGACAATGCATTCAGGATGAGGAACAGAAATACCAAAAGAGCATTGGAAATTAAAATTATTCTGTGGATAATTTGAAAATGTGGGCAGTATCAACAAGGTCATACATTCCCACAGCAACAACTTCCTCTCCTCCTCCTTTATTGAATTTATATACCGCCCTATACCCAGAGGTCTCAGGGCAGTTCACATAATAAAATCAAAATATGAAACCACAAAATACATAATCAAAATAAAAACAGCAACTCAGTAACACCCCCCCCCAAAAAAAACCACCACCACACATTTTAAAAGGGCATAGGATGGCAGTCAAATCAACAAAAGGCCTGGTTAAAAAGGAACGTTTTTGCCTGGTGCCTAAAGGTGTATAATCCAGGTGCCAGGTGAACTTCTCTGAGGAGAACATTCCACAAATGCGGAGTCACTGCAGAGAAGGTCCGTTCTCATGTTGCCACCCTCTGGACCTCTCAAGGAGGAGGCACATGAAGAAGGGCCCCATCTGGAGCAGGCGATCTCTCACCCATCCGGTCTAGGGAACCACCCAAGTGCCTCGGTCTTATCTGGATTGAATTTCAGTTTGTTGGCTCTCATCCAGAACATGACCGAAGCAAGACACTGGTCCAGCACTTCCACTGCCTCACCTGCAGATGTAAAGGGAAAATCGAGCTGCGTTGTCATCAGCATACTGCTGACAATGTACAGTGGTACCTCGGGTTAAGTACTTAATTCGTTCCGGAGGTCTGTTCTTAACCTGAAGCGTACTTAACCTGAAGCACCACTTTAGCCAATGGGACCTCCTGCTGCCGCTGCGCCGCCAGAACACGATTTCTGTTCTTAGCGGAGTTCTTAACCTGAACAACATGAGCTTCAACCTAATTATGCCAAGACCAAGATTATGGTCTTTTCCGCTCGACCAAAACTCCACTTGTGGTCGATGAATGGTACTACTCTGGAGCAGGTTAATTGTTTTAAATATCTGGGACAAGTAATTCGATCAAACAGGTCTTTTCTGGCTCACAGAGATTATATTACTACAAACGCATCTAAAGCAGCCATGCTGATTAGATCTCTATATGCTAAGAATCAGGCTCAATCAGTGAAAGTAGCCTTGAGACTTTTCCAAATGAAAGTCCTTCCACTACTCTTGATGGGCATCTCTTTGGGTTCCCGTAGGGATTTTCTGAGACTGGAATCTATCCAATTGCAATTCCTTAGAGCCATCCTTAGGATCCCCCCTTCCATAGCGGATGCGGTTATGAGATTAGAGGTTGGCTGGCAAGCTTTCCAGTTTGTGGCCTTGAAGGTGAAGCTTTGGCTATGGCTCAAGCTATGCTTTAAACCAGAGGGTATGGCCCCTTTGATATTGAGGGATGATTTCCAATCATCGTGGGAAAGGGAGATCATAAATGAAGTACAGGCCTGTGGACTGTCACATCTGTTCCTGGAGTCTATGACATATAGCCAATCCAGAGCAGTGATCTCCCAGAGTTTGAGTGATATTGCTAGACAAGAGGACATGACCCTTGTGAAATCAGGGATGTTCCTGGGGGATCAGATCTATCAGGCTACACCAGCCCCTTATCTCGCGGAAATCCACTATGTGGAATACCGTAGACTCCTCACAGCGGCCAGATTAAATGTCCTCGAATCTGTGGTATTGTGGGGAAGGTTCAGGGGAGTCCCATACGCTCAGAGAACTTGTCATTGTGCCCTGGGAGTGGTAGAGTCCACCGAACATATTCTCCTGACCTGCCTTTTCTATGTAGATCTCAGGCAAAATTTTATAACTCCACTCCTATGTCAACTTAGCTCTCTATCCAGAGAAAGACAGGTTCTATATTTGTTGAATAATATTACTGGAAAAACAGCCTCCATGGTGGCCAAATTTCTTTTTCTAGCTCTTAAGCGTCGCAAGATTAAAATTGACAGCATCGACATGGGTTTATCGGTATAGCTTCATTTTATTGTTGGCTATGTTTTACTCCAAAGTTCTTTTAGATGTTTTAGATGTTTTAATTTTTGCATGGAAATGTATCTTTTCTGACTGACGGTCGAATAAAGAACTGAACTGAACTTAACCTGAAGCGTACTTAACCCAAGGTACCTCCAAAACTCCAGATAACCCCACCCAGCAGTTTCCAGCAGATGTTAAACAAAGTAGTAGATATATTGAGCCCTGCTGAACCCCACATTGAAGGTTCCACAGGGCTGAAAAGCATTCCCCAAGCAACACCCTCAGGGAACAACAATCTAAGCCACCCACCCCTAGTTCGGACAGTCGCTTCAGAAGGATACCATGGTTGATGGTATCAAAAGCCTCTGAGAGCTCGAGAAGAATTAACAGGGATCCTTGAACCAAGAAAATGAAAATCTTGGATCCTTTCCCAAGGATGTTTCTGTCATTGCAGAGAGAAATGAGCAGATCACGATTTACCTCCTTTTGGAACAATAACAAGCAATTGACAAAAGCATGAGCGGTTGCCAGCTACGTGAGATAAAAAGCAACAAAACATATATGAATGGGCTTGGACGTTTCGCCCATAAATCAATCCACAGACCGGTGAGCGGAGACCGAAATAATCAGCAATGAAAGAGTGGCAGATTTATGTTGTGGAAAGTTACATTATGACACTGCATGAGAAAAATTAACAAATCATAGTCCAAATCCAGAGGTTATGCCAATGCTGCCAACCTAGTTATGGAACAAGTCATCCAGTTACGGAGCAAGCCATCCTGAAAGCTTAATAGAATTATCATATGTTATCACTTTCCTTCAGGAGTTGCACGGCATCCATCAAACAAATCTTGTATCCCTCCTCATATCCATACCCACATCATTTCCATTTGCCAATGTTTTTTATCAATTGTTGACTGGGCTGTGAATTAGGTTCCAAGGCTGCTTTGCCAAATCATTAATTGGAGGAGAATGCACTGTGTCACAGACATTAGCAAGAATATAAGATGGTGTCTGGGAGAGAGAACATATGCATGGATGGAAGTGAACTAATTCTCCATCTTCCCCAAAGTCCTCCATCCTGATAGTTTTCCTCTCGGGCAAATTTTTCTATTCTGCCACAAATCTAAACACCACAAGCAGAACTGAACTGAACTGAAATAGCTTCATAACAATAAGATCATGTGAGCTTACTTAGCCCCTTGTTGACGTGTTTTACAAACTATGGAGCTTGTTTTCGAACTTGAGTTTAGGTTTTTAACCTTTTGGATGAAGCAAAATTAGAATTCCTAGTTTGGATAATTACCACTTACTGTTTGGGAGTGTTCTTCTTTTCTTCTGAAGTTTATTTAATCCTCCCCCTAGATTTAATAGCAAACAAGCTATTTTGAGTTATATAAACGCATTAATTTTTTTTCCTTCTGAGGAAACTGATATATCATAACAGTGAAACGAAAATCTTAGCCGGCAACTCTAGGTTATTTTGAAGTTTATCTTGAGTTAATTTTTGTTAATTGGAGTTATTTGGAAGGTGTTCTTGAGTTATTTATATTTCTTTGAATTAGTTTATAATGTTTTTGAGTATTTTTGCTCTTGAGCCATTCTGCTCTTGAATCATTAAATATATTGTTTGTTTGAGTACCACTATATAAATATACGTTCATCTCGTTTCAGGGATCTTTCACGGTGTAGATTTCCTTTTTTTGTAATTCAGTTATTCCCGTGATTGTCTTTTTTTGCCCAGTTGTACTAGCTTCTCATAGAAGCTAGCATATGAGAAAGGGCGGTTCTGACGATTCCTGGTCTGGGGACATAACAGATCAGGGCCAGCACTTCCATGAGGCAGACTGAAGTAGGTGTCTCAGACAGCAGAATCCAAGGGTCTCCTCCATGGCCACACCTCACCCACCAAAGTGGTTGCGGTGGCTTCCGGGGAGGTCTTGCAAGACCCTTGTGGAATCCAACAGATGAAGGCCTCCATGTGATCTCACAGGGGTCTCCCGAGATCTCATTGGAATCTCGCAGAAGCCAATTCATTGTATATCATTTCCCTTTTTTAAAAAATAATCTTACAATCCCACCACATGTGATAAAATGTACCTTCCCCTTCTTTTCACCTCCAAATGTTCTGTGTTATACATTTTTTGCCAGTTTTGCAGGTGTAATGCACCACCTACACATCATTTTCATGTAATTCTTTTTCAACAATATACAATCTGTAAATTTCAAAGAGGTCCATATCTTCTCCCCATATGGGAGGAGGGTGAAGAGAGTCCTCCTGAAGGAAATATCCCCACAACTTGACAAACCTGGTTCTTGTGTGCAGAAAAGTTGCTTGAATGAATGTGTTCTATATCTGGCAGGCGTTTGGAAATACTTATTATTCAGTCCATGCATAGCAGAAGGGTGAAAACAGTACAGGAAATATTGGTGATGTCATCGTGGGTCAGCTTTAATATGTGCTCGGTTGGCATATGCACATTATGAAAGCTATGAGACTTATGCTTGCTTTTGCTTTAATAAAGATGGCTGGGCATGAAAATGCTGAAGAGATTTTCCCTTTACTTATTAGCCTAGCGATGCATTCTAAAATAGATTTTTGCCCTGAATTGCCAAAATTAAACAGAGTACTGAGCATTATGGGTGCCTATTAAGTGGACACCTAAAATATATATTTATGAACATTTTCTACTGCATTATCATTATATAGAATGAAAGTTTTAACAGTGTTGTGTATTTTATTATGTGGTCTACAACTGATCTAATGTCTCAGTTCTGTTAGTAATCAATGAACATTAAATTTACTGAAGAATTGTAAGATTCTTTATTAATGGCATAAAAGTCCCATATTACCCCTTCTGATCTTTGCCAGTTCTTCATCTGGTATTTTCTAGTTTTTCATCTTTCTGCACTGATGGGAGCAGAAAGAATAACTGAAGCATAACTATCACATTATAATCTAGGGTTTTTTATGTACACAGAAGGTTTTTTTATACTGAATTTCAACCTCACCTTTCATGAAGTGTTTAATTTCCTGCTAAACATTAATGAAGTATTTTATTATGTCTATACAGAAGTACTAAGGAAAATTAACTGCGATTACACATGGTTATGCAGGACAGCTCATACAAACTAAAGCATTGGACTTCCCATAGCTAAATTTCAATTTGGAACTGAGTCAAAATTTCTCAGGGAAAGAAGAATTTGGAGGAAATTTCTGTGATTTCTCTTTTTCCATCTAAAAAAAGGCAGTCTCATTATTCATTAATAATAATAATAATAATTCATAATGAATTTTAAAAAAATGTTTAAAAGCCCTTTCAAACAAAAAAACAGAGTCCTATTTGTTGGGAATAATTCAGACAGAAATTCCCAGGTGTCAAAAAGGTTATTTATGTATGGTGTGGTACTACTGTGGCCCGTGTTTTTTTAGCCGAAAAATGGGAAATGAGCGAGGTTCCAACTAAAGAAGAATGGCAACTTAAACTGATGGAATATGTGCAGTTTGCGGACCTGACATATAGAATAAGAAAACAAGAAGAACATATGTTTAAAGAAGATTGGAAAACGTTTATTGAATATAAGGGGGGGAATTGTGTACACTCAAAAATGTTGGCAGCACTAAGATAAATTCAACAGTGTAAGTAAGTTTTGATGGATGTAATCATGGAATACTGAATGGTTTAATTTATACAGGGATTTATGTTATGCAAAATGAACCAAGGAAAGAGAAGAAGGGAAGTCATTGATATTTTAAGGTTGTTGAAATGAATATTCTAAATTGTAAAGCAGAAATTGTAAAGCAGAAAATTAAATAAAAATTATATAAAAAAGAAAAAGGCAGTCTCTCTCTCTCACTTGTGTGGGGACGGAACACAATGTTTTTTCACTGTAGTCCACAGTACTTGTTTTCATATTCTGGAGGTTGCAAAATGATGGTTGGTCTGTTCATACAGTTGCTGCTCTGCGCGAGCGCGCGCGTGCGCACACACACACACAGAGAGAGACAAGGAAAAAAGAAGCTGTGTTTTTACTATGGGTAATGGATGATGTGTTTTACCTTGAAAAGCAGTTAGAGGATCCATTTTCCTTCTAATGTGTCTAAAATCGGCTCGATTACCTATTCCCTGCTCTCAATGGATGGTCAAAACTGTATCCATATTAAATTAAATTCTAATAATGGGTCTGTTTGTTCATTCTGAATTATTTCTAACAAATGTTACACATTTGCTTTCAAATCAAAAGATACATTTGGTCCTGTGTTTGAATAAAGAGAGTTAAAATGAATCCGTAGCTGTTTATTTGGTGTTTATTTTCCTTTCTCTCTAGCAAGGAAGGCATGGTATTCCACATTGATGCAAAGTGTCAGGTTTCCCCTGCACAGAAAGTTCTGTGTCCCAGATATTTAATATGATTCTAATGTAGACTCCTTTTGATAGTTGTCCACATGTTAGATGTTCCATAATTTAGATTGTCAGCAAACTAATATAACTTGTCAGGAACATAAGAGGAAAAGAATTCATCTAGGCCGTGCGGCTTAAATGAAGTACTTTTCTTCTTATAAATATTTATTTTCTGATCCAATCTAAGAGTTGCACAAAATCAAACTCCTTTCTTCAGGCGGGAAAGAAGGCATTTGAGAGCACAATGACTCACTGTCCAGTTGGTTGCCCAAGTATTTGCTTCTATTTCTATTCATCAGGTTTCCAATTTTTCCCTTAAATGTGGTGATCAAGGTCTGCAGACTCTGAAAGCTTTTTGCTGCAAATTGCCTAGAATGAACAAGAGAGAACTTCTACTCTGCTTAATGTTTTCTGTGACATGAGCCAATTTAGGATAGACAATTATACAATGTATTTGCCAGTGTATGGCATCTGTATGGTTACACACTAAACAATGTTGGTGGTTTGGATCCATTGGAGACAGTTTAGTTATTTGAGATACAGATTTGGTTACTACCGTAAATGAGCCTTGCATCTCTTAAAGAAGATTCTACGTTTTCAACTTGGTACCAAAGCAACTTGGTAGATGCTCTAGGAAGAACTTCAAGACTTTCTGAATGTGTCATCACATTCAACAATTTTTGATGTGTTACCAATATTCAGTGTTTTTATGGGTTTGCTATCTTGGAGGGGACTGAAGAGCAAGAGGCAGGAACTGAACGAGAGGCAGAAAAAGAAAAAGTACTTTGGGGACAGAGACATCTGCAACACCCAAGGAGCAGTAGGAAGCTTCCCCCATCTCATGGCTCTGTACATCTCTCTGTTATGATTTTTGTCCAAGCCGAGCGGCAAACAGCTGCAGCGAGGCTGGTCTGACTTTTGCCTGTCTCACTAAACCGTGAGAAAGCTGCCTTATCTGTTTTCCTACATGGAATGTTTATGTTTCACTGTACTATTGTAATCCTAGCCTTTGTGCTCTCTCTTCTGGCTAGACCTGACACCGGACAGACGGCTTTATGGCAGCTCTGTCTTACTGAGATGGCAGCAGAGATTCTCTCTGCACTTTTCCTACAATAAATAGCTTAGCCTTAATAATGGCTTGTGTGTGTTGTTCTTCACACTGGGAACAATCACATATGACTGCGCCACCGGACTCTCTGTAGCCGGGGATGTGTGCACACGGCTATGCTCTGGTTTTGGGGCAGTCTCACAAACTGCCCCAGGTGAGGTATATGCTGACAGTGAGGGGCATATTTCGTCTCAACTTTGCTAACTGAAGTACACTCGGAAACCTTACAACATTGAAAAGAGTAATCTGTTTGCAATTATTTAGTCAAGGTCGGGGGGGGGCACCAGTTGGATTTTATGGAAAATTAAACATCCTAGACAGATTCATTTAAAGAATAATGGTCTGTATAGTTACACTTAGCATAATAATGCCCCTTTTTTGAAACCCCTGAACTGCATTAAAATATTCTAAGGAATGAAATTATTTGTCATGCTTTAAAAATCTGGGGCAGGGTGGGGTACGAGAAATGACTGTAGCAGTGCAGGCTATATTAGCTGTAAGCAAAGAATATTGTATATATAGGAAAGGTTGGTATTTAGCTGATGCAGGCTCTGCAGTCTGTTTCTCAGACAGGCATTTAACTTTTATAACCCTTGCACAATGAACATCTGGCAAAGTGCTGGACATGAAAAGAACTGGGGTAATTTGCAACACAATGCAGATTCCTTGTGGGCCCACTGAAAATGTTGCCTTTTAGAGATGTTTTGAGAAGGGAAGCTGGCTTTGAGGCTTGTGCACTGTAGCTAGCAGTTCAGTGTGAAAAGTTGAGGACTGCTTTGGAACTCTTAAACCTTGGGAACATTTGATTTCATGGGGTGACGTAAACAGAGCAACCTACTGTAGCAGGATACATTGGGGGGGGGTCTAAATCACTGAGCCTCTTGGGCTTGCCGATTGGTTGGCGGTTTGAATCCCCACAACGGGGTGAGCTCCCATTGCTCTGTCCCAGCTCCTGTCAACCTAGCAGTTTGAAAGCCTTGCTGTTGTAACTGCTTGCATTGCAAAGAAAGAGGAAACTCGTGGTAATAAGTTAAGAAATCGCTGAGAAGAGCCAAAAGATAATGCCTTATAAGGTATTAGGAAGGTTTGTGGGTGACTCAGAACCACGAGGGAAAATGGAGGAGAACAGTTAGAAAACTATTGTGCGTGCTTAAAAAGGATATGAATAGAGCAGGCATCCCCAACCTGTGGCCCTCCAGATGTTTTGGCCTACAACTCCCATGATCCCTAGCTAAAAGGACCACTGGACAGGGATGATGGGAATTGTAGTTTGGAGGGCCGAAGGTTGGGGATGCCTGAGCTAGAGCTAATCAGCATGCTCATGGGATGTATGTACTGGAGGGGGTACATATCAAGGGGAAAATATGAAATAGGCGGAACAGGAAGTCTGTAAACTGCAGTCTCCTAACCAATAGGAAAATGTAGGAAGGAAATTCGGACCGACTATAGGGTATAAAGTACCTTTGATGTAAATAGGATGGGGCCCTCCCTCTTTACTGCATGAGCTGGGGATATGCCTGTGCAGTGCTGTCTTGAGAATAAACAACATTTGGTTTTGCCTGATCTCAGTGTCAGATTTCTTCTTCTCACAGAGCAATTGACTACCTCTGGGGAAGATCCCTGGGGCAAATTTGAGACTGCAAACAATGGGGGGGGGACACACACAATGAAAACCATGAAAGGATGTCAAGCAATACTCGACTTACGAATGTAATCCGTTCCGACAGGAGCATCGGAACTCGAAAAAATCGTAAGTCGAGTCCCCATAGGAATGCGTTGGAGAATGCATTCGTACCTCGAAAAAACCTTTGCAAGTCGAAAAAACTCTATCTAAAGCGGCCGCGGCTTCCGATCGGAAGTCAAAAAAATTCGGAAGCGGCGCCGCTTTGATCCCTCGTAACTCGAAAAATACGGAAGTCGGGGCATTTGTAAGTCGAGGAATCACTGTAGTTTAAAAAGCAACCAGTAGTACAATATGATGAAGGACTCAACAGGGTATATGACCTGTACCTGCTGTTTTGTCCACACTCTCAAGTTGTGTCCCCTCATATAAATTGCCCATGCTTAAAGTACAATTGATGGACAATTTGGTTCAGCTTTCCCTTTGTGCATAAAAAGTAACAAATGGATAAAATCACAGAGTAAATAAGACATGCATAGATGTCATGGACGGAGTGCATTAATTGGTTGTTTCTGCTACAAGGATCAGCAGTTAAATTTGTTAACAATGTGAGCATTTAAACAGCGAATTAAACTAGGCCTCAGAGTTAACAGCCCATTACAAATGAACTGGACAGCACTGAAAATGTACTACGGGGAATGTGAGTATTGACAGTGGGGCAGACCGAAGGGGAGGAGAGCGGAGACAGGGTTTATTTATCTTTACCATAGTGATTTTCGTCTTTCCCTTTCCTTAAAAATACTACAGTAGACTGAGGATAGCCTGCTGCTTTGGATAAGGAAAGCCTGCTGCTACATAGTAAATCACACCATAATCTTGTACCGGTATATCTATTTCACACAGGAATCTCTCCAGTTTATTGCTCTGGAATCAAACGGAAGTTCGTGCACACACAATAAAATCATTGAGAGTAGAAAACGGAAGGCACCGTGCTGGAAAGCTTTGGGCTGATATAGTTGACATTTGTGGGTAGCTCTGAAGAGATCAAGGAATGGTCAGAACCACCAGAGGACCTTCTGCAGAACTCTGCTGGGGAGCTCACATAGAAAGTTTGGGCCATGTTCGCAAACATTTAAAGCACTTTAAACTGGATGTCTTTAAAAGAGGACTGTACAAATTCATGGAAGAAGGGGCTATCAAAAACTATGAGCCACAGTGGCAGTGCTCTGCCTCCACAGTTGGAGGCAGTAATCTTCAACTAAAGCAATTATTTCTGAAGGGGTCTTTAGGTTTTTGCCGTATTTATGTTGTGCGGGGGCACTTGAGCCCTCCTGTGGTATGAAAGATTAAAAAATAATAGCCAATAGCAGCTTTCCAATGAAGCAGTTATTTTTAAAGGGCTTTGTGTTGGTATGGTTGAGGATGCATGAGAGTCCGCTGGAGGTCTCTTGCGGGATGAAATGAGTAATTAAAAAAATACCCTTTTTTATCTAGCTGAAGCAGTTATTCTCTTTTTCAGGTGTTCAATTTTAAATTTCTTCTGCATTGCACAGGAGTCTTTGTGAGCTTCCGTGGAAACACAGCCCAATATGTTTTGGAAGCTGACCTTTTATTTGTTCTAGATTTATAAAAGTCAAAGAAATGAAAGACTCTTTTCTTGTGCAAAACCCATTATCAGCATTCCGGAATTCTCTTTCTTGTCAGGAGATAAGCAGAAGTTGAGCCGCAACAGAAATACAGAATAACAACAGAGTGGAACTGTGGGAATCTGAGTGTGCTTAGATCTGATTTTCAAACAACTAGCAAATGATACATACGGGTCCAGATTCCAGATACGACAAGTGTTTTGTTAAATCACAGAGGCCCCTTAGTGCAGCTACTTTGAAACTGAATGAAATGGAGGGGTGTAAATCATGTCTGTTGGACTTTCATGTGCCCAGACCTCATGAGGTTGAAACCCATAGACACCAATTCCATGGGGTTATGGAGAGAACAGACAGGCTGTTTTCCATCATATGTTGAACATCGAGAAAACAAAAGGAATGAGATACAGGTCTTTCAGAGTGCTTTGTTGTTGTTGTTTAGTCGTTTAGTCATGTCCGACTCTTCGTGACCCCATGGACCAGAGCATGCCAGGCACTCCTGTCTTCCACTGCCTCCCGCAGTTTGATCAGACTCATGTTGGTAGCTTTGAGAACACTGTCCAACCATCTCGTCCTCTGTCATCCCCTTCTCCTTGTGCCCTCCATCTTTCCCAACATCAGGGTCTTTTCCAGGGAGTCTTCTCTTCTCATGAGGTGGCCGAAGTATTGGAGCCTCAGCTTCAGGATCTGTCCTTCCAGTGAGAACTCAGGGCTGATTTCCTTCAGACTGAGTAGGTTTGATCTTCTTGCAGTCCATGGGACTCTCTAGAGTCTCCTCCAGCTATAAGTGCTAGAAGCAGACAATTTGCTCTGCTAGGCACCGTGTACCTTTGGGTATGACTGTCCCTCCAGAAGAATGGAGAGCCTTTAAGGCAGAGGTGGCCAATCTCAGGTTCAGGTGGCAGATCAAGAGAGCTTGACTTGCACTCAGTGTCAAGGTCTAGATCCACTGTCTTCACAGACTGAACCAATGGCTCTTGTGGCATATTTGCACTCTTCCCATGTTGCAAGTACACTTAGAATAGTTCTGGTTAACTGGAAAAAGGTTAACTGGAAAAGGGGAATCAAAGTGTTCATGGGGTGGAGCAACTCACCTAAGAGAAAAGGCTACAACACTCGAGACTTTTTAGTCCAGAGAAATGTCTAGTAAAAATGGACATGAACAAGGTGTAAAAAGTTATTGGAGAAAGCGGGTAGCAGTAAGTTTTTTCTGCCACTCTCATAATGGTAGAACTTAGGGACATCTGATGATGTTGGAAGCTTGAGGACAGACAAAAGAAAATATTACTTCTCTACTAAACATCTTCCAAGATAATAATGCCCACTGACATCATAAAGAGCTCATAACCCACCTGCTCTCAGCAGTGAGGACAGCACTGTTCGTTCAGGCAGTCCTTGCAGACTCCCCATAGGCATCTGGTTGGCCACTCTGACACCAGAAAGCTGAAACAGATGTTTGGCCTGTTCAACAAGGGGTCTTCTTGTTTTCTTATGTGGTGATGTGTTTATGGGGCTGGGGGGTGGGGAGAAGGCATGACAATGGACTGTCACTTTTCCTACCGCACCAGCCACCATGCATATCACAACAGCATACATATTGCTCCCTAGGCCAGTATCTGAACCAATATTCACAGCAGCATTTCATATTCACCTTTGCATTCTAGCTGCTGCACAGATATTATCATGCCAAAATTGTCAGATGGGATAGTGGAAACTGATTTTGTCTTTTCATCCATTTCCTTAAAAAAATAAAAATAAAAAGTCCATAGCAGTGCATTATAGCAATATTTCACCATAACGAAATTCAGGTAATGTTCATTGACACACACATTTATTGAGCCGGATATTGCTACACGAGGAGCGAGGGAAGGAGAACTCAAAGTCAAAAAAGGGCATTTGAAACATTTGTGTGCCTTTGCATTCAGCCGCAATTGTGATCAGTGCTTCTCGAAAGCATCTTTCTTTTTTTAAAAATAATCCTTATTAACAGTTTACATACACTTATTTTTAACAAAGTTTACTTTAGCTCTCATACTGGTACATTTATGTGAAATTTTACCATTAACATAGAATAAAATAACTAAATAACCTAAACAAAAATTGACTTCCACACTTCCTTCTTCTGCTTTGAAGAGACATTACAACTTTTCGCGGTTTTACACTCTTTATATATTAATTCATGTTTCATAATTGGTAAGCTAATAGTAATTGTACTTTCAACAATCGTCTCAAAATTATTCCCGTATGTTTTCCATATACCTTACTTATATTTTGATTTTAATCAATTGTCTATAAATTGTATTTGTTATTTCATTTGAGTCGCAAATAAAGAGATATATGATTTCAGTTGTGAGGTCTCCTTCATTCCACTGGTACATTTATTTTCCATTAATTTTTTCGATGTAAATCATAAACTTTTTCCATTCCTTCTCATATGTTTCGCTACCTTGCTGGCGGATTATGGATGTTAATCTAGCTATCTTCATATATTCTACCATTTTCTGTTGCCATTCCTCGATCGTTGGGATTAGTTCTTGCTTCCACACCTGGGCTAGGAGTATTCTTGCACCTGTCACTGCATATTGGAACAATTTTATGTCATGTTTCTTAATATCATTTCCCACCATTCCCAACAAGAAAGCCTCCGGCTTTTTCCTAAAAGAGTATCTGCAGATCTTTTCCAGTTCATTATGAATATTTTCCCAGAACTTTTTAATCTTATCACAGTGCCACCACATATGAATAAAATCTCCCTCTTTTATGCCACATTTCCAACACTTTGAGTTCCCGGTCTTATCTTCTCGAAAGCATCTTATGCTGGAAAAACACATTTGCGAGTCATGAGTGGTTGCCACCTGACAAAGACACCTTGAAACTCGCTATAGCCAATGCCTAAAACTAGGACAGGAAGAAACACCACGGGCAGAATAATTGACACACACAGGAAGAACAAGGATATAGTTTGAGTGCCTCACTTGTAGTTCTATAAATCATTTAATGTGTCCACACGAATGGAAGTTATTAATATTGCAGTTGTTGTATAAGGGATTATTATTTTGACCAGAATGTAATTGAAATTAATAAGATTTTGGAATGCAGAAAAAAAGAAAACAATCAAACTATCAAATGTAGCACGTGGGGGGCACCTAAATTATATAATTCAGTATTAGAATGATTGGTATTAGTCGTTGTATTATAATTTGGAATTGTTATAATGAGGCTATTATTGGATTGTAATAGAAAATTAATAAAAATTATTATTTTAAAAAAGAAAGCTTGATTGTAATTTTCTTTCAATCAAATCAGTATTACTGTATTTTTTCGTGTATAAGACGCCCCCATGTATAAGACACCCCCTATTTTTGGTGACTCCAAATTAAGAAAACACCCCTCAGCACTACCCATGTATAAGACAAACCCCAATTTTAAACCAAATTTTTGGCAAAAAAAGCCCCCATGTCTTACGCACAGAAAAATACGGTATTTTGATTTGATGCCTTACTATTGTGAATGATTAGAAGTGTACTGCCAGAGCAATTCTACACCGGTAGGGACTCTTCGTGGTGCTATAGCTTACACTGGCTCTTGCTAGTCCAGAATCCTGGCCCAGACCACTGTGGTATCATCGCAGAGTACGCTATCGGCCTGGTTACCTACCTTCCATATGTGCATGATGGAATGCCCTGGGAGGGAAAGGATATATTTGCACGTAAGTCTAATCCAGAGGTCAGCAAACTTACCGCGCCTCGGGCCGGTGTCTCCAGCGCCAATCACGTGGCAGGCCACAGGGCGGGTGAGTGCGCGCCCATACGCGTGCGCACACACTATTTCCGGCGCACTTCCAGGTCGGAGGAGCACCGGAAATAGCTTGTGCGCATGTGCACGGGCCTCCTCCAACCCGAATGTGCACCGGAAATAACACTTGCGCATGCGCACAAGCTATTTCCGGTGCTCCTCTGACCCGGAAGTGGGCAGCTGCGCAGCGCAGCGCTGGTAATAGCGGGTGGCGGGGGTGGCCGCGAACTGGATAAACAAGTCCCTTGGCCCATATCTGGCCCGCGGACCTTAGTTTGGGGACCCTTGGTCTAATCCAAGGGTAGGCAAATGAGATCTCAGCCCTATGTAGTATTTAGTGCACTGTATGTCTTTTATTAGGGACGTGGGTGGCGCTGTGGTCTAAACCACTGAGCCTAGGGCTTGCCGATCAGAAGGTCAGCGGTTCGAATTCCCGCGACGGGGTGAGCTCCCGTTGCTCGGTCCCAGCTCCTGCCCACCTAGCAGTTTGAAAGTGCGTCAAAGTGCAAGTAGATAAATAGGTATCGCTCCGGCAGGAAGGTAAACGGCGTTTCCATGCTCTGCTCTGGCTTTGCCAGAAGTGGCTTAGTCATGCTGGCCACATGACCCGGAAGCTGTACGCCGGTTCCCTCGGCCAGTAAAGCGAGATGAGTGCGCAACCCCAGAGTCATTCGCGACTGGACCTAATGGCCAGGGGTCCCTTGACCTTTACTTTTATGTCTTTTATTACCCAGTCCTGCTCAGCTTCCAGAAAGAGAATATGCACAGGGAAGAAGAAGAAGAAGAGTTTGGATTTGATATCCCACTTTATCACTACCCGAAGGAGTCTCAAAGCGGCTAACATTCTCCTTTCCCTTCCTCCCCCACAACAAACACTCTGTGAGGTGAGTGGGGCGGAGGGACTTCAGAGAAGTGTGACTAGCCCAAGGTCACCCAGCAGCTGCATGTGGAGGAGCGGGGACGCGAACCCGGTTCACCAGATTACGAGTCTACCGCTCTTAACCACTACACCACACTGAAATAACTATCCTGTATTTTTGACCTATTTTATGGTCACCTTCAGCCTGTTGCAGCCCATATAAGACAAGAACTTGGGTTTTAAAATCAAGGGTCACAAATGACCTCAAACCACTGAACATTTTTGAGGACTGTAATGAAAGAAGACACCGAACTGTGCAGATGAGGTTAGCAAAGCTTATACATTGAACACAAAGACTAAGATGTTGTGTATTAAGTTATTACATGTAGCATCTCCAGCCCCTGAAATGTTCATTTTTTGAAGTGACGTCTTTGGAGTCAAACAAGTCACATTAAACATGCTTCAACCCTCAGGCTACTACTACAGGACTACAAACCTTTAAAAAAACAAAAAAACAACAACTCAATGTCAAAAGAAAGTATTCACAATACACGTCTTTCATCCATCACTATCCTTCTCTTGTGAATTTCATGGGGTTTCTGAGTCTAAAGTTTCCTAGATCAAACCTGCAGTCAAATTCACTTAGCCATGGGATGTTGCCATTGAGCTGAGAGAATGAAAAGAAGCGTCTGTAACAATGCAATGTAAATTCAGATATCCTAAGGTTTAGAGGTAAAAGGGGAAAAATCAAACATTTATGATAGTGAGCACAGTGGTGTGTGATATAGTTGAAGCTGAAATGTGGCTTCTTTAATAACACTGCTTTTTTGTATTGCTTGGATTTTCTGTAACGCTTCTGTGGGGGCTGAAATTTTCTGTGCTTGTTATCATCCCAGGTGAGATGTGAAAGTAATATAGGAGGAAAGAGTTGCATACAAGACTTCCCTCCATAGTTCTTTGTGCAGATGCATTTCTTTTAAATCTCAAGTAACTCCTCCTACCACAGTTCAAGAAGGATACTGACAAGCTGGAACGTGTCCAGAGGAGGGCAACCAAAATGGTCAAAGGCCTGGAAACGATGCCTTATGAGAAACGGCTTAGGGAGCTGGGTATGTTTAGCCTGGAGAAGAGAAGGTTAAGGGGTGATATGATAGCCATGTTCAAATATATAAAAGGATGTCATATAGCGGAGGGAGAAAGGTTGTTTTCTGCTGCTCCAGAGAAGCGAACACGGAGCAATGGATTCAAACTACAAGAAAGAAGATTCCACCTAAACATTAGAAAGAACTTCCTGGCAGTAAGAGCTGTTCAACAGTGGAATTTGCTGCCAAGGAGTGTGGTGGAGTCTCCTTCTTTGGAGGTCTTTAAGCAGAGGCTTGACAGCCACCTGTCAGGAATGCTTTGATGGTGTTTCCTGCTTGGCAAGGGGTTAGACTGGATGGCCCTTGTGGTCTCTTCCAACTCTATGATTCTATGATTCTATGGGCCACTGAGTACCATTGCCTGACATACTGCAAATCAGCACATTGCAGTATCAGAGGACGAAGGAGAGGAAGGAACTATCTGCTTTTGAAAGGGAATGATTCTATGATTCTACAAAAACAAAAAAAACACACATTTTGATATGTTTTCTTTTTGGAAGAGGGGAATGTCTTAGAGAGGAGGACTCCTACTTCATACTTTCTCTAGTACATGGTTCCTCACAAAAGATGCTGGCTTGGATCCTAAGTCAACGTACTGAAGTTCATGGAAGGAAAGCTTCTTGTACCTTTTTCACCACCCATATCACTAGAAAGCTGTGGGAAACTTCCGTTCCAGGAGCTTCCAGGATTTCAGACTCTACTTTCCCCCCATCTCTTCCTGCAGATGCAGGAAATTGAACCTGGAACCCGTTGCATGCAGAGCTTTGGCCTTTTCCTGCGTTGGCCAGACCGTCTTCCAAATAGGAAAGACAAAATTGGTGCCTTCATTCATTCTCTGCTTTTTTGAACTAGGTGCCCAAGATGAAAAGCACAGCAAAATTAATAAGATAAAGCAGCACCTAAAGAAAAACAACAGCTTTGTAGGATGGTCCCTTCTACTCTCCACTGCGCCTAAGTGTCACATGCCAGATTTGCTAATAAGTCCCAACTCTGCAACTTCACAATTATAATGGTAAAGATACCAAAATGTGGCAGCTGTTTCAGAATGTCCTGCCTGGTGTACTGGTTATGATGGTGTAATCTGATGTGTACTTAATTGTTTTGTTTTTAATCTGTCATGTGTCCTATTGTCACATTATGTCAAGAACTTGACCGCGTAAGGACTTAAGCTGGGAGCATACTCAACCATTCATATTGTATTGCTGTCTTGAAAGTATTGATTCACCGTCATGCTTAATGATGTGTTTATGTGCAATAAATTCCCCATATTGTATTGTCAACTTCATTAAGATCCATGACCATATCCAGTGATCAACAATGGCTAAGGGCTTTTAAGTATAAGCTAGTTCTAGCACAGGGACCCAGGTGGCGCTGTGGGTTAAACCACAGAGCCTAGGGCTTGCTGATCAGAAGGTCGGCGGTTCGAATCCCTGCGACGGGGTGAGCTCCCATTGCTCGGTCCCAGCTCCTGCCCACCTAGCAGTTCGAAAGCATGTCAAAGTGCAAGTAGATAAAAAGGTACCGCTGCAGTGGGAAGGTAAATGGCGTTTCCGTGCACTGCTCTGGTTCACCAGAAGCTGCTTAGTCATGCTGGCCACATGACCTGGAAGCTGTATGCCGGCTCTCAGCCAATAAAGCGAGATGAGCGCCGCAACCCCAGAGTCGGACACGACTGAACCTAATGCTCAGGGGTCCTTTTACCTTTACCTTTTTAGTTCTAGCACACACTTTTAAAATTCTATGAATTTTGCGAGAGCTTGCTCTGTGAATGAAATTATGGAATTGACTTAGTTGGGGTACTTTACCATTTTACACTTCTGATATTGTCACACATCAAATGTATCTAAACTGGCCTGGGCTCTGAAAAAATATGAAAAAATATAACCCACTGAAGTTCACTGAGAGTAGACCCATTGAATTTAATTGGCCTAAGTTAGCCACATATATTTCAATGGGCCTTTTCTGAGTATGACTAATGCTGGATACAACCTGAAGCTTTCAAAACACTATCGCTCTTAGGCAGAAGTCATATCTACACAGTGTGTGATATGATGAATATCAAATAAGAATGAACAACTACGGTGCAAATCTCACCTGTGCTATTCATTGCTTTTGAAGAAATTCTGCTTGAATATAGCAGTTTAACAATATGATCTGGCTTTGACAGCACATTGCCTGAGGCAGCTTTGGCACCTAGTTAAAAAGAAATGCAGAGATTCATATTCTTTCCAAGATCATAGAGGAAATCAGAAATGCAATAGTGCTGTTAGGAGATCTTCCCAAACTCCACATTATGTGCTTGTCCTAGTTCAATACAGTTCATGACATTAGGAACATTTTTTGTTTGTAATGTGTTTATGTAAGTTCATTGTTGGCGTCACAATCTGGGACTGTTCATGTGGGACTTCCAAGTCTCTTTCCTCATCTGGTCCAAGCTTCTGGGCAACTGGAGGTAAGCTTTCCCTCATCACTGGTTTGGCCTCAAAGCTAGGAGCTGGAGCACAATAACATGGTTTGGGTTGAGGTCAATGACCATGAATTTTTAAAAAATTATTATTTAATTTTTATTGCAATTTAAAAATTTACAAATCTCACAGTATTTTTTTCCTTTACAATTACATACATAATAGTTCAGTTCAGTTCAGTTCTTTATTCGACCATCAGTCAGAAAAGATACATTTCCATACAAAAATTAAAACTTCTAAAACGTCTAAAAGAACTTTGGAGTAAAACATAGCCAACAATAAAATGAAGCTATACTGATAAACACCTGTTGATGCTGTCAATTTTAATCTTGCGACGCTTAAGAGCTAGAAAAAGAAATTTGGCCACCAGGGAGGTTGTTTTTCCAGTAACATTATTCAACAAATATAGAACCTGTCTTTCTCTGGATAGAGAGCTAAGTTGACATAGGAGTGGAGCTATAAAAGTTTGCCTGAGAAAGGGCAGGTCAGGAGAATATGTTCGGTGGACTCTACCACTCCCAGGGCACAATGACAAGTTCCCTGAGCATATGGGACTTCCCTGAACCTTCCCCACATTACCGCAGATTCGAGGACATTTAATCTGGCCGCTGTGAGGAGTCTACGGTATTCCACATAGTGGATTTCCACAAGATAAGGGGCTGTTGTAGCCTGATAGATTTGATCCCCCAGGAACATCCCTGATTTCACAAGGGCCATGTCCTCTTGTCTAGCAATATCACTCAATCTCTGGGAGATCACAGCTCTGGCTTGGCTATATGTCATGTTGTTGTTGTTCAGTCGTTCAGTCGTGTCCGACTCTTCGTGACCCCATGGACCAGAGCACGCCAGGCACGCCTATCCTTCACTGCCTCTCGCAGTTTGGCCAAACTCATGTTAGTAGCTTCGAGAACACTGTCCAACCATCTCGTCCTTTGTCGTCCCCTTCTCCTTGTGCCCTCAACCTTTCCCAACATCAGGGTCTTTTCTAGGGAGTCTTCTCTTCTCATGAGGTGGCCAAAGTACTGGAGCCTTAACCTCAGGATCTGTCCTTCTAGTGAGCACTCAGGGCTGATTTCTTTAAGAATGGATATATATGTCTATAGCCAAGAATGGCTATATGTCATAGACTCCAGGTAAAGATGTGACAGTCCGCAGGCCTGTACTTCATTTATGATCTCCCTTTCCCACGATGACTGGAAATCATCCCTCAATATCAAGGGGGCCATACCCTCTGGTTTAAAGCATAGCTTGAGCCATAGCCAAAGCTTCGCCTTCAAGGCCACAAACCGGAAAGCTTGCCAGCCAACCTCTAATCTCATAACCGCACCCGCTACGGAAGGGGGGATCTTAAGGATGGCTCTAAGGAATTGCGATTGGGTAGATTCCAGTCTCAGAAAATCCCTACGGGAACCCAAGGAGATGCCCATCAAGAGTAGTGGAAGGACTTTCATTTGGAAAAGTCTCAAGGCTACTTTCACTGATTGAGCCTGATTCTTAGCATATAGAGATCTAATCAGCATGGCTGCTTTAGATGTGTTTGTAGTTATATAATCTCTGTGAGCCAGAAAATACCTGTTTGATCGAATTACTTGTCCCAGATATTTAAAACAATTAACCTGCTTACATACATAATATATTTTTCTTTCTATACATATTCATAATCATCTATTTCTCTATAATGCTTAACTTCCCTCTACCTCTTAACAGCTTTATCTTCTCTCTTGGTAAAATTGGTAAAATCTTTGGAAATTGCTAAAGAAGAAGAATATTGCAGCCCAGAAGGGGGAACTGGGGAAGTCAACCAAAGATGTTAAAATGATGGTTTGATATAAGAATTTTGTATGTTTTGTATGCCCCTTTTTATCTGTTTGTTTGTTTTTCTTATAAAATGAATAAATATGTTTTGTGTGTGTGTGTTTTTTAAGAATGTTACTTGCACAAAAGTGGAAAGAAGCAGAAGTCCCAGCAAAGGAAGAATGGATACAAAAACTTATGGAATATGCAGAAATGGCGAAACTTAATGGAAAAATAAGAAATAAACTTTTTATAAAAGAATGGAAATGGTTTATTGGATATTTACAGATAAATTGTAAACAGATAAGAACATTGGCAGGATTCTTGTAATAACCTGCGGTATCATAAGAAGAGTATATATTAAAGAAGATGAATGAATGAGCAAATTAAGTTAATTTGGATATGCAGATGGATATTAAAAATAAATCTGAGAAACCGCAGAAAGAGGGGGAAGGAAGTCAAGTTCTGAAATGTCAAAATGATTGTAAAATCAGTGAAATATATAAACCTGAAAAGTGTAAATAAAAAATTTGAAACTCTTGGCAGCTGCCGTGAAACAGTGATAAGTTAGCTGGATGAAAGCTCTGAGAACCTAGGATGGCAGCTTCCTGGGTTCACACAATGGCTCCCGACAAAATATATTAGAATGTGCTCTCTCAGGTGTATTAAGACAGAAACAGATGGAAACGCATATGTTCATCCCACTCTCCAGGGCAATGGTCAGTCCTGGAGGAAATTCCCCAATTTAACCACAGTGAGATGCTGCACATAAAAAATTGTCCTTGCAGACAGTACAGAGGTAGCTGACATATGGAGCAATTGCAGTCAGTCAGTGACAGATAATCATCACAAACTGATAACTATCAAGTATATCGGGTCCTCCCTTAAAGAGGGCACGTATTGCAGTGAGACCTGGCAACCAAAGCCCCATGTTGTGGGTGGGTATGATTGACAGCCACAACACCCAATTGGTAGGTCCCTCGATGCAGAATTCAATCAGGCCAATGGGACACAAGCTAAACGGATCGAGGGACCTATAAAAACCCATGTACGTGACCCAAAGCTTCCTCTTTTGGCTCGTGCATCGGAACACCCGCCCACCTTTCCCTACTTTTAGGGCTTGTGCGCTTGACCTTGCTATGCAATCGTGTGTCGCCTGTCGTTGGGACAGGGGCACGGCAGGAATTTTCCCCACTTGGCTGATTAGCTGTTGCCATTTGGGTTTCGCCTGCCACGTAGCAAATCGTCACAACTTGTAAGGTTGCGGATAGGCTCTGGTTCAGGTGATAGGGATTGGAGAACGCTCTCGCCATCCCTATGTGAAGGGTATTCCGTTAAAGGAATCCAGGGACTCAATGGTTTGGTCAACCCCTGAGAGGGGGTTGTGCCTGTGCCTGAGTCCAGGGGGACATTTGGGTGGCGGATATAGTAGGTCCCCGGCTTTCCGCTTATCCAGGTGTTCACCCTTGGGCTGACCTATGCTGAACCCTGGGTCAGCGCTACCTGCAATGGTGCAGGGAGCTAGTCGAACCAGAGCCTATGCAACCAATCACTTGCTGTAATCAATAAAGTTGTGGCCTAAATTCTGCCAAAAACCAAACCAAAATTTGGGTCTTGTCTGAATTTATTTGGGTGGGGTTAAAAGGTCTAAACAGGCAAAATTGTAGGAGTTGATTGTCCTGCTTTCTGATATTTTGTCATCAACATAGAATGAGAACAATTTGAAAACAATGGTCTCATTTGAGAAAATGGAATATTTTAATACCTGTTTGATTTGCTTGATTGATAAAGGTGTTGATGCTTTCTTGAAAAGCTTTAGGTTTGCTTATTATTATTTTTTAAAGGGCAATGTGTTGGCCCAGTAAAAAAGCTCATTTAAAAATGAGTAAGTTATGGCTGTGTAAATTGACTCAGCAGGGTGTTTCTGCATATATTTACAAAATCTAAAGAGCAAGAAATACAAAGATTTGGTCTCTTTCTAACCAACGGCTGAATGTTCTCGAGAGGGACTAACCTTCTTGTATCACCGTCCCACCCCCAAAAAGAAAGAAAAAACAGCCTGGAATTTCTTAGGAACTGGCTACTTTGCAAATGAGCCCAACATCTTACAACTTCCGATCCTATTTTGTGTGCATCCTGCTAGTAATTTGTTAATATGTATGCATTATGTGAGCGATTCAGTACTTTGGCACAGTGTTTTATGTCTTATTTTGAGAGCTTAAGTGGGAATCAAGTGGTTTATAAGCCTTGTGTGAGCCCTCTGGATAGCAGTAAATTTCCCTGCATGCGAAAGAAGTTTGTTTTAAAATGCTCCTATTACACATTCGAGTTTTAATTAGGGATGGGATCGATATTTGATTCGGATAAGCTATCCATCAACATCTGTACAACCTCTATTATATGGGCAGTAAATGAAACAATCATTTATCATGGAGTGATTTTGAATGTACATTTTCATAATTCTGGTGAATATTTTAAATATGCACCCACTCACCCCAAATCAGCACTTCTGTATGCAATTTTTTAGATCATTTATTTCGGCATTTGCGCCCATCATACAATACAAACAAACAAACAAACAAGCAAGAATCAAATAAAACAACGGCACTGCACAAGCCGCAAATAAGATAACACAACTCACTGGGCCCAATATTAACATTTCCATAAAAACATATAAAAACATATCTCAGAGGAATTTTAAAATTAAAATTTAGGCACCAACTAAAATAAATGTCTAAAATTCATTTTAAAAACAAAACATATTTAAAAAACAAAACATATTCATAACTATCCATAATCGGCTGACATTCCATTTCGTCTCTTATATGAGATAACTGCTGTTAGGAATCTAGCAACCTGTAGAGTTATGTAAGGGTCCACATCTTGGAGCATCCAAGCAAGACGTTGGTCAGCTGGCTTATCAGCAATGGACTGAATTATCGGATTTAATATACTGGCACGGATCGAACTGTACATAGGGCAATTGAACATTACATGCTGTAGAGATTCAGTTGATTTATTTTCACAGGCACACATAGGGGACACTTGGCCCTTGGTAAATGTGTGACTCAGTACGTTTGATGGAAAAGCATTAAACCTAGCTTTTATAAAGGCATAACGATGTGTGGCAACCGTACGTGATGTTAAATAGGACGGGACTCGGTAAATAGGGGTAATGCCTATATTTAACGGTGAACAAACTCCCCCACCAGTTAGGAGATTTTGGTATAGCTCCACATCTTCCAGTCTTTGATTTATACACCTTTTTGCCGCAGTAAGATCCAGTTTGAGTAATTCAGAAGGGGAGATCTCATAAGCCAGCAATTTGGCATGGATTTTTCCAGTCCACAGATTTGTATAATCATCCCGCCACATGCATTGAATTAAATAGTGGTTCGGGAGTTTATGCCAAAGGGTTAGCCAATAAATCAAAACTCGCCTCCACAAAACTGACTCAACTGAAGGGATCTTCATTTCTAAGCGAATGGCTGCATTACTTACGCATGATGGTAGTTTTAAGAGTCGACGTAAGAATTGGCTTTGGAGCGACTCTAAAGGTGCGAGATTTGCAAAGGCGGCCCATAATGGGGCAGCATAAGCCATTGTGGCCATCACTTTGATACTGTACACTTTCAAGGCCGCAGGGACGTATAAGGCCCCCTCGGAAAAGAAAAAACGAAGGAGAGAGTGGGACAGGGCTTTTGTCTTATTGTGTAAATATTCAACTTGTGATTTCCACCCCATATTATACTGAAAATAAATTCCTAAATATTTGAATTTATGCACTTGTTCAATTTTTGTTCCCTCCAGTTTCCACGGATAGAGTTTCCGACTCCTTGAAAATATCAGTACTTTAGTCTTAGAATGGTTAATAGACAGGTGATTTAAATGGCAGTAGGTCACAAAAATCCTTAGTGCCCTCCTTAAACCCACTCTAGAGTAAGAGAGTAGCACCGCATCATCTGCGTAAAGAAGTAGTGGGCAGCGATAATCTGCTATCCGAGGAGCGTGGATAAATTTGTGTGAGACGACTAGAGGGTTCCTCATATCACTGATAAATAAATTAAAAAGAAATGGCGCTAGAATGCAACCCTGGCGTACTCCCTTATTTATTGGCACTAGGTTAGTTAAATCACCAGCAGGTGTAAGTCTCACCCTGGCCACGGACCCGTCGTGAAGTTGGGAAATGAGCCACAGAAGCCTTCTATCAATTCCCCAACAGGCAAGTTTATCCCATAGTATTTTTCTTGGGATACTGTCAAAAGCCGCTTTCAAATCTATGAAAGCAGCGCATAATTGGCCCCGTCGGGGTGTCGAATATTTCCGGGCTAAATGATAAAGTACAATTGCCTGGTCTGTTGTGGAACGGTTTAGTCTAAAACCAGCTTGCTCGTGGCCAATCAAGTTAGCCTCATCAGACCACTTTGTCAACCTTGCCAACAAGAAACGGGCATATATTTTCCCAATGATGGATAACAGACTAATGTTCCGGTAATTCCCTGGGTCACTGGAGGGGCCTTTTTTATGGATAGGAATTATAATGGCCTCCTTCCACGTTCCTGGTATCGAACCCGTGGCATTTATTGCATCGAATGTTTTAGCTAATATCCCTGCCCACCATACAGAATGTAGCTTTATAGCCTCAGCCGGAATCAGATCCGGCCCTGGGGCCTTTCCAGTTTTCAACTGAGCTATCAATTCAAGAATTTCAGCAGGGTCGGTATCAGGCCAAACAGGAAGGGGACTATAAGAAGGACCCAGGTGGGTGGCCGGGGTCTCTGCCACGGAGAAATACTTTCTCAGGAACTGTTCCCACGTAGGGGCCGGAATGACTGTCAAGGGATATTTCCTCGTTCTTCTATTTATTAAGGACCAAAATTTCCGGGAATTATGAGATTTTGAGGCAGCAATTAACATCTGCCAGCGGTTTGATTGCCACTCCCGTTTGGCCGTTTTCTGGGCCTGTTTGTATGCCATTTTAGCCTGGGAGTAGGCTGGAGGTAAAATGGAAGCACCAGAAAGTTTATAGTCCTTATATATAGTACGTAGCAGGAGTCTGGCTTGTTTACAAGAAGAATTGAACCAAGGGGCGCCAAATTTAAAATCCTTATTAACTCTCTGCACAGATGAATTAAAAAAACATGTTAAAACAGCTGTCAGACAGGAAAAAAGGTTCAAACACTTGATAGGGTCATGCGTGTCTAATCCTATGTCCGGCTGGACCCCAAGAAGCTTTTTTTGAATAAAATCCGCATATCTTTGGGCAAGGACGGGGGACCATTTAATCCCCCTTATTTTGGTAGTTGTCTCCCCATTCACCCCGATTGGATGCGAGCACTCAAGCAGCTGCCAGTCAACACATAACTTGGCTATCAGGGGAAGATGGTCACTAAATTGAGTATTGTCAATTTTAAAGAAGGTAACATTCAGAAATAAATCCCGAGAAACCAATACATAATCGAGGACACTATTTGATTTTGGTCCCAGATGGGTAAATTCTCCCGGTATGTCAGGAGGACACCTGCCATTTAATATTATTAAATTAAGGCGTATGGCCATCTGATAAAGCATCACTCCTGCCTCATTAACTTTTGCATCCTTAGAAATTCTTGGGGGGATATGGTCTAAGTCATAGTTTTGAGAGCCGGGGTCAACCCACCATTTGGACTTTATAAGAACCTCCCGATTTGAGGCTATCCGAGCATTAAAATCGCCTCCAATAATAGAGGGGACATTTGGAAATTTGAGATAACAGGAGAGTAAAAAATCTTCTAGGAGTTCCCATCTAGAAGTGAGTTCAGCAGTTAACCCTCCTGGAGGAAAATAGACATTTGTAATCAGTAAAGAAAACTTCTCTCCAGAGACCAGTCCAGTAAGGGCATAAGGCGGTAAGGCGTACACAAGGGAAAGTTTTGCCCGTAGTTTAAGGGATATGCCGATTATAAGGCCTCCTTTAGGGCGACCACCATTCTCTGAGGGGCTGGCAGGTAGGAATATAAGCTCGAAACCATTTATCACAATTTCTTCCTCCACCCAAGTTTCTTGCAAAAAAATAATAAGAAAAGAATTAATATATTTTTGAAACTCTGGGTCTGATTTTTTGCTATTCCATCCCGCAATGTTCCAACTTAATATTGAAGGCTGAAAATTCCTACGTCTTTCAAATAACTGTCATTTGGAAGGTTGGCTCAAATTAGGTACAGGAAGGGATGGGGCAGCAAAAAAATCAGTTATTTTCCTCTGATGAGAAACCCCTCGCAGCGGCTGTAAAGGAGGATTTGCAAAATTGTCTAGCTGTTGATCCTGGTCGCTTGTTCTGCTAGGGGTGGATCCTCGAGCAGAAAAGGCCGCCTTTTCCAAAGAATTTTGGTGGGCCGACATATGCAACCCTACTAGATCGGCAGAAGTTTGTCCTTTTTGGGGCCTGCTACTGGTCTTTTGGATGGCTTGATTTATATGACCTGTTGGATCTTCAATCAGTTCCGTCTCTGGTCTTGCTATTAAGTCCGTAGTTCGCCGTAATGAATAATAAGGCTGGAAGAGTGGACTATTTGAGAGAGTTGGTAAGGACATCTGTAAAGGCATCCTCCAGGAGTTGGAACCAGTTGCATCCGGCGCATTAGGAGGATCTAGGACTGAGCTAGTAGAATGCATGGATTGTGGATTAGTAGAAAGAGATGAAAAAACAATGGGTATTGATGGATCAGGGAGGGTTGATAGGTTCTGGTTGACAAGGATCGGAACAACCTCTTCATTTGGTTGATCAGTGCTATATGAATGTTCCAGGTCCGGCATTGATGAATGGGTAGAAAGGGATTTGTCCAGCTGTGGTATGTCGTGAGTGCCTTCTTCAAGTATATTTGTCAAGGGCGGATCATGTAAATCTATTAAGAGGAAGGAGGGTTGTTCTACTTGAAGAGAGGGGCCGGTAGTTACTTCTTGGGGTTGTACCATGTCCTCCAATGCTGACGTACGTTTGGGATTAGTTATTTCAAGTTCCATAAGATCTGGCTCCTCTGGCATATGATGTTCGCTATTTGAGGACGGTCTGCTGCTGAGCTTCCTAATAAGCTGGAGTTTAAGCGAGTCCAGCCTGTCAATAATTTCTTTTTGTTCCGCCGCTGGTAAATCAGCAAAGGAGGCAATAAGTTCAATTTCTTCTGGAGGAGTTAGGCCAGTTTCCAAGTGGTCACTGTTCTTTATTCGGGGGGTGAAGGCCACATAGCTCTGCTCTTGTGACAGAACACCTTGTCTGTCATCCATTGGTGGTTTAGGAATGGATGGTTTTGGGCTCTCTTTAGTTATTTCCTTCAACAATAGAGGTTTGAGCGTAGAGTCTGTAAAGACTCTCGTCGGTGTTATCCCACGATATGACAAAAATGTTTTCCTTCGTATTATGATGGAGGGAATTCTTGTTGATTGAAACGCAAGAAGCACTCTCTGGGAACTGCGATGGTAGGCAAGGGGTAGGACTGCACAAAGGTCAATTTGTGTTACCTTGATGTTTAAAAGCACCTTCAGGAGCTCCTTGGCTCCACCCAGAGTTCGCCATCTTGAGTCGCCATTTTGAATAGTTAGGCCAACTTTCCTTGTTTGGAGAATCAAGGATTGATGGCCTACTTGAAGGTTAAGGTTGTATTTAAATTTGTTAGTATGTTTGTTATTTAAGGGCAACTCCCTCGTCCACATTCTTTCACCTTTCTCACCTGGTGACTTGACACAGGCTGATGACAGTGAAGTAATAACTAGCTTTTGTTGTAAGCTATGCATCTGGGAAGAAAGATCATCAATTCTTTTAAATATACAATGCAGGGTTTTGATTATTAGGTGTAACTGTTCAAATGTCATATGATTAGCCGGGTCAAAGTCCAATTCCTCCTTCTGAGGAGGGCCGTCACTATTATCATTGGTCGCGACGCTTGTTATCTGAGGCATAATTTTCTCTTCATCATTCAGTACTTGCACACGATCAATCAAGGGATTGAAACGGTTCCGAGTTTCTACCATGTAAGTACATTCCAGTAAGTTACTCCCTTCTTTAAAGTGACATGAATCAGCCCTTGTTTGTTTAGATCTCGGGAGGGAAGAGGGCAGTGTCTCCTCCAAGTCTCTAGGACGTTTCCCATATCCCATATTTGAAAGAATTTAAAAGAATTACGCAGTAGGGACGTAGTGAGTTTTTACCATCTGCTGGGTTTCTTTTCCATCAAGACCAAAGCCACTCCGTCCTCTGCACACACACCGGCAGATATAAAATCTTTAAAGTCTATGATGTTAATAACCGATAAGGGTGGCCATACCGGAGGGGGGGTAGAGGGGGATAGAGTAGAGCAGAAATTTCTCTAGTTACAGCTGTAATCGCAGTTCTTCCTCACCTCCTCCAGGTTTTCGCACAGCCCTCCACAAGTCGATCTCAGATGAAAGGGAATGACTCCCAAGGCCTCGCCAGGCCCTTATCAGACCAGAAATTTGTCTTTCTTCCCGGGGCTTTATCTTGGCCTCCCTGCTAGTTTTCTTCTGCTATTTAACCTCCTTCTCAGTTTAAAACAAGTTTAAAATACTAGTAAAATGATAAAATACTAATGAGGAGCTCAAACAGTGCCTCTGCAGCCGACGCCATCTTCCCTCGGCCGACCAGCACTTCTGTATGTCAAATTTACCAACTTTGGTTGGCTCGCCAACTCTGCTCTCTTCTGAAAAAAGCCTGTCAGACCACTTTGTTACATGCACTGTTATCCTCAGATCTGGACTATTCCCAGATAAATATTTGTTTCACACGGGCCTGCTCTTAAAGATGTGGGAATGCCTGCTTACTCTCCAGGAAACGCCGCCCGAGCAGGAACATATTTAATGTTGAAAAGACTCCACTGGTGTCGCGACCCGACTAGACACTGATAGACCGGGGTCCGCCAGGGTCGCGCCATGCGGGCGCCAGGAAGGGGAACCATGCAGCGGGCCAGAGAAGGGGGCGACAGCGGAGCCAGGCGCGCAGGGGTTAAACCGAGCGCAGCAAGGCCCGACCTCGCCCAGGCATGCCCTGCGGGGTAAACAACCCCAGAATGGGCGATAACGACCGCTAACGAGCCATCAGCAGCGGGCGTGGTGGAACCGGCAGCATCGCAATAACAATGCAAAAAGCACCCATGAATGGTGCAGGTAGACCAGAGCAGTTAACTCTTTTGTCCAAGCCACCCCGGGTGGGGAAGAGGATTAACCCCGGACCTTTAGGGCAGAAGGGAGGGGGGAATTGGGAGTCACCCAGCAAGGTGTACATAAGGGGGATTCTGAGGTGGCCTCCTCAGAATCCTCACGGACTTTCCACGTTTCTCTGTGTGCTGTACAATAAACTTCAAGACAACTTCCGCTGACTTCTCGGAGTGGCGTGCGTTCTTGACAGCTAGCTACAGTCACCATTGGGGACACGACATAGTGAGGATTCTCCAAAACTTCAACGTCCGTATCGTGTTGGGATCGCTTACCGGCAGCTACCGAGATGGCGACCCCATGGCGCGGAGCGGCACGTTTTCAGACCCCCGTTACCTCGAGCACCCTACTCGAGCGGCCGGCGGATCTGTTCACCTCGAATCAACGGAGCCTTTCCTCGGCCGGACCAGACAGCGGGAGCCTGGGCGAGCTACGGCGACTCCAGGAGCAGCTGAACCGCCTCATCTGGGAGCGGCTGCGGGTTGGCGAGGAGTCGGGCCGGTTGTTGGACCAGGCCTGTGGGGGCGCGGTGCCCCGGACAAGTCGTAGCGGCGGCGGGAGCCAAGGCCACGCGGGATCGGGGGTCTGCAGTCGGCAGACCCCAGGGGAGGGCTCAGGTCAGGAGCCTGGAGTGACTCAGCGGCTGACGTGGTTGGACGGGACGGCCCCGAGGGGGCAGGTGCTTCCCCTGCCAAGACGTCGCAGCAGCTGGCTGGAGGACGACGCAGTGGCGGGGAGTTCCACGGGTGACAGCAGCGAGGACGAGCACGCGGCAGCGACCCCGGAGGCCCGCGGGAGGCACGTCCGCCGGAGGGCGACGGCGCGGCGCAGGCCGCCCCCGGAGCTGAGGGCCACTTACGAGGGGGACCCGGCGGAACTCTCCACCTTCATCTTCCACGCAAGGAACCACGCCAGAAGGTACGGGGGAGGCGACTGCGACCCAGAGGACTTGGTAGCGGCGGTCATCTCCTCCCTGCAGGGGAAGGCCGGCCAGTGGGCCATGCTCCTGGTCGACCGCAGGGACCCGGCTCTGGCCACCCTGGAGGACTTCTTGGCGGCCCTTCGAGAGCGCTTCCAAGACCCGCAGGCGGAGGAGAAGGCGAAGCGACGGGTCCAGAAGGCCAGGCAAGGGGGTCTCCCAGTACAGGACTATGTAGACATGTTCAGGGGGGAGGCCGCCCGAATCTCCTCTTGGAACGAGGAGGTCCTCGTCCACTATTTCAAGGAGGGCCTCCATCCTGAGCTCCGCAAGTGGGCCGTAGTGAAGGGGACCCCTCGGGAGCTGTCGACGCTGGACGGCTGGTGCCGCACGGTGGCTCAGTTGGAAGCAGACCTGGGGATGCTGGAGTTAGAACCCAGGGCGGGCAAGGACCGAAGGCCCGCGGAGAACTCAGGGACCCCCCGTCCCGCCAATGGCGCGGGGGTCCCCCGGCCCAAGCGCACCCCCGACCTGGAACGGGAGAGGAGACGCCGGGAGGGACTCTGCATGAGGTGCGGAGGGGCAGGACACTATGCGGTGGCGTGCCCCAAGCGACCCCCGGGAGAGGTTCGGACCCCGGCAGGGTCCCAAGCGACGTCGGGAACCAGTAGGACACCCAAGACCGGGAGCCGGGCGGCTGTCGCGTCGGAGCCAAGGGGAAAGCGCCAGTCCGACTCCGAGGGCTCGGAGTCGGGAAACGACCTGGACCTGCAGTGAAGGACGCCCGGCTGCAGGTCCCGCCAGGGTCAACGGACCCCAAGAAACGGGCGGGAAGACCACCCAACCTGGTCCGGGTGAGGCTGGAAAACCCGGACGGCGGCAAGCAATGGACGGGCGATGCGCTGCTGGACTCGGGCTGCGACCACAGTATGCTGCACCCCGAAGTGGCCAAGGAACTGGACTTGCCCACCCAGGTTCGGAGCACCCCCTTAGTTTTCGTCCAGATGGACGGCAGTCCCATAAAGGGGGGTCCATTCGGGGTGGAAGTGGGGCCGGTCTCCTTGTGGGTGGGGGACCACCGGGAGTCCAGGATGCTAGTTAGGGTCCCCACGGATGGGTACCAGGTAGTGCTGGGGTTGGACTGGCTGATGGAACATAACCCCATAGTAGACTGGCGCTCAGGGCGCCTGACGTTCGACCTGGATAGGTGTGGGCAGCACAGGGTCGAATCGGACCCCCAGTGCCCCGGGAAGGGGGAGGCCAAAGGGGTCCACGGGGACGAGGGCAAGCTGGATGTGGTGGCGCCGGAGATACCCCCGGAGTACCGGGATCTGGCGGCGGTGTTCGGGGAAACCGAGGCAGACGAGCTGCCCCCCCACCGCCGCACAGATTGCGCCATCGACATCCCAGAGGATGCGGTCCTCCCCAAGGGACGCATCTACAAGATGTCCGGGGAGGAACTCCAGGACCTCAGGGAGTTCCTGGACAAGAATCTGGCCAGAGGGTTCATCCGCCCCGCCAAGAGCCCCATGGGGGCTCCGGTCATCTTCGTGGGCAAGAAGGATGGCACCCGGAGGTTGTGCCAGGACTACAGAGGGTTGAACGCCATAGCGGCAGGGAACGCGTACCCGCTTCCCCTCATCCCGGATCTGCTGGACCAGTTGGGTACCGGCACGATCTTCACGAAGCTAGACTTGAGGGAGGCATACTACCGGGTGCGGGTCCGGGAGGGGGACGAATGGAAGACGGCTTTTAACTGCCAGTTTGGACAGTTCGAGTTCCTGGTAATGCCGTTCGGTTTGAGCGGGGCCCCGGGGGTGTTCATGAGCCTCATCAACGAGGTACTCCACGACCTCCTGTACAAAGGGGTGGTGGTCTACCTGGACGATGTGCTGGTGTACAGTCAGGACCCCCAGGAACACGTCCGGTTGGTCCGGGAGGTCTTGCAGAGACTCCTGGACAACCACCTATACGTCAAGTTGCCCAAGTGCGAGTTCCACCGCCCCTCCTTAGATTACCTGGGGTATAGGATCTCGGCGGCGGGGGTGGCCATGGATCCCCAGAAGGTGGAGGCAGTCCTGGGGTGGGAGCGGCCGCGGACACGGCGCCAACTCCAGAGCTTGCTAGGGTTCGCAAATTTCTGCAGGGGCTTTTTGCCCAACTATTCGGCCTTGGTGACCCCCCTCACCGATCTCCTAGGCACCAAGGGGAAAGGAAAGGGGGCCAAGCGTCCCGGGGCGGCTCTGGATTGGGGGTCCCGGGCGGAGGAGGCTTTCCAGGGGCTCAAAGGGGCGTTCGCCGCCGAGCCTACGCTGATCCATGTGGATCCAGCCCGGCCCATGGTGGTACAGGTAGACGCTAGTGATGTGGCCATGGGAGCGGTACTCCTGCAGAGGGACGGGGAGGGCCGTCTCAGGCCTGGAGCGTACCTGTCCCGGAAGTTTGGGAAGGCGGAAAGGAATTGGTCTACCTGGGAGAAGGAGGCAGCGGCCATCCGCATGGCGCTTGAGGAGTGGAGGCACTGGCTGGAGGGGGCAAGGGAACCGTTTGAGGTCTGGACAGACCACCGCAACCTCGAGGCCCTCCGACAGCCACGGAAGCTGACTGCCAAGCACATGCGGTGGGCAGAGTTCTTCTCCCGGTACGATTTCCAGCTAAGCCACATCCCCGGGAAGGACAACTTCCTCGCGGACGCCCTGTCTCGCCTGCCCCAGTACGAGGCGGATGTCCGCACAGAGATGCGTCCACTATTTGAGGACAAACACCTAGCCCGAGCCGTCACCACCCGTAACCAGGCTAGGAGGAAAGAAGGACAGACAGGGGGTCAAGATGGGACACCCCCCCGGGAGCGCAGCCAGCCTTCTGCAGCGCTCCGCGACAGACTAGTGGCAGCGTATCCAACAGACGCGGAACTACAGAACCTGCGGGACTCCTTGACACTGGAAGGGGACATCTGGAGAAGGGGGAGCGCCGCGTACGTCCCGGAACCCCTCCGGAGGGCCGCCCTGGAGGCATGCCATGACGCCAAAGCGGCTGGGCACTTCGGCTTCGTCAAGACGTGGAAGCTGGTTCGGCGGAGCTTCTGGTGGCCCACGCTCCGCAAAGATGTCAAGGACTACGTTGCGGGCTGCCCCATCTGCCTCACCTGCAAGCCGGCAGTGGGCAAGCCGCAGGGCCTCCTACAGCCTCTGGAGGTCCCACCTCGACCTTGGTCGGTGATCTCCATGGACTTTATTACGGATCTGCCACCCAGCCGAGGCAAGACAGCAATATGGGTCGTGGTGGACCTGTTCTCCAAGCAAGCCCATTTCGTGCCCTGCGCCTCACTGCCTACCGCCACCCAGGTGGCAAAACTGTTCATGGAGCACATCTTCCGGCTCCATGGGGTTCCAGACAAGGTCATTTCCGATCGCGGCTCCCAGTTTGTGTCCCGATTTTGGAAGGCGTTCCTGGGACTGCTGGGGATCGAACAGGGACTCAGCTCGGCCTACCACCCCCAGACTGACGGACAGACGGAACGTGTCAACCAGGTGCTGGAGCAGTACCTGCGGTGTTTTGGCTGCTACCAGCAGGACGACTGGTCACAGCTGCTTCCGTTGGCGGAGTTCGCTTACAATAACTCCGTACATAGCAGCACGGAGATGTCCCCCTTCGCCGTGGTCTACGGGACCGACCTGAGGCACCTGCCGGACTTGGGGGAGCCCACCGCCCGGGAGCCGGAGGAGCTCGGAAAGTGGAGAGAGAGGACGGCCAGGTGCTGGGAGTCCCTTCGGGAACAACTGCTGGAGGTCAAGGCGGCGCAGAAGAGGACGGCGGACCAGCGAAGAAGACCGGCGGGGGACATCAAAGCGGGGTGCCGGGTCTACCTGTCCACGCGGCACTTGAAGCTGGGCCTCCCCAGCAAGAAACTCGGGCCCCGGTACTTGGGCCCGTTTAAAGTGCTAGAGGTAATCAACGGAGTATCTGCGAAGCTGGAACTCCCAAAGAACTTGCAACAGATACACCCGGTGTTCCACTTCAGCTTGCTGAAGAAGTCCCCGGAGGACGACGGTTGGCACCCCGTGGCGGCGCCACCCACCCCGTTGATCCTGGCGGGAGGGGAGCACCATGAGGTCAAGGACATTTTGGACTCCAGACTCTACAGAGGGCGTTTGCAGTACCTGGTGGAGTGGAAGGACTTTGCTATGGGGGACCGAGAATGGGTGTGGGCATCGGACGTTTTGGCCCCACAGCTGGTCAAGAGATTCCACCAACAGTGGCCAAACCGGCCGGGGGGCCCCGGGACTCAGAACGCTCCCCAGGGGAGGGGGGAGTCAGTTTCGGGGGGGCAGGATGTCGCGACCCGACTAGACACTGATAGACCGGGGTCCGCCAGGGTCGCGCCATGCGGGCGCCAGGAAGGGGAACCATGCAGCGGGCCAGAGAAGGGGGCGACAGCGGAGCCAGGCGCGCAGGGGTTAAACCGAGCGCAGCAAGGCCCGACCTCGCCCAGGCATGCCCTGCGGGGTAAACAACCCCAGAATGGGCGATAACGACCGCTAACGAGCCATCAGCAGCGGGCGTGGTGGAACCGGCAGCATCGCAATAACAATGCAAAAAGCACCCATGAATGGTGCAGGTAGACCAGAGCAGTTAACTCTTTTGTCCAAGCCACCCCGGGTGGGGAAGAGGATTAACCCCGGACCTTTAGGGCAGAAGGGAGGGGGGAATTGGGAGTCACCCAGCAAGGTGTACATAAGGGGGATTCTGAGGTGGCCTCCTCAGAATCCTCACGGACTTTCCACGTTTCTCTGTGTGCTGTACAATAAACTTCAAGACAACTTCCGCTGACTTCTCGGAGTGGCGTGCGTTCTTGACAGCTAGCTACAGTCACCATTGGGGACACGACAACTGGTTATGAATTTATTTATTTAATAAAAAAATGTATACTGCTTGATTATACTAAAACCTCTAAGCAGTTCTCAAGATTTTTTTAAAAAAAGTTATGAACAATTAAAAACAATTGAGGACAGTTAAAATTATCAGGAAAAAAGATGGAAACACATCAACATAAATGTGTCTGGGTATGTGTTGCCTTACAATTTAAAAAAATGTTTCAAGAAGGCACAGAAAAGCATAATGGGGAACACAACTGCCTGATGTCAATAGGCAGGGAGTTCCAAAGACTACATGAAAAGATTTCTTACAACTGCAGAACAAGTATTATGTGGCACCTGTAACAATGCCATTTTTGTAGATCAAAAGCGGTTGAGTGGACATATACATGGAAAGGAGATCCCACAAGTAAACTGTTCCAAGGGTTAATATACCAGCAGAGGTTAAGGAGATGAACAACTATCTGACATTCAGAAGATACCTCAAGGCAGCCCTATTTAGGGAAATTTTTAACCTGTGATATTTTAATGTATTTTTATATCTGTTGGAGGCCGCCCAGAGAAGTATTATTATTATTATTATTATTATTATTATTATTATTATTATTATTATTACCAATAGTAACATCTTGACTTGCCAGTCAGTAGATTTTATTGTTCATAGCCAATGGCCATTGCAATACAGTAAAACGGTAAAGGACCCCTGGATGGTTAATTCCAGTCAAAGGTGACTATGGGTTGCGGCGCTCATCTCACTTTCAGGCCGAGGGAGCCGGCGTTTGTCCACAGACAGCTTTCCGGGTCATGTGGCCACATGACTAAACCGCTTCTGATCCAACGGAACACTCTGATGGAAACCAGAGTGCACGAAAACACTGCTTACCTTCCCACCACAGCAGTACCTATCTATCTACTTGCACTTCATGCTTTCAAACTGCTAGGTTGGCAGGAGCTGGGACAGAGCAACAGGTGCTCACTCCGTCGCGGGGATTCAAACCTCCGACCTTCCTGGCAGGACAGGTTTTCTATCTGATTCAATTCCAACAGTGAAGGGAGTCAAACAAGGCTGCATCTTGTCACCACCCCATTCAATCTTGACATAAATGATATAAGCCAGGAGCTTTCCTCTTCATCTCATGCTTTCCCTCCTTCAGTTGATCCCAGTCTTGCTTTATGCAGACGGCATGGCACTCATCTCATTAACCCAAATTGGTATGAAAAGGCTATTTCCTACTCTACTTAATTCAAGAGGGTTCTGGAAGCTTCTCTGTGTGAAAGAAGCTTCATGTTGTTTGAGTTATACTTTCAGAGAAGCTGACTACAGCTGGCTTAAACTGGTTCTCTTGTCTCTTCTGCCAAGGTCATGCTGACTATAATAAGAGGCCAGAAGGATCATGGGTTTTACTTTCTCTTTCTATCTTTCTTCCTACTGGTGTGGTGTTCTGTACATAGTATGCTTAGTGTTAAGGTTTAGACTAATTGTAAGCTCAAGTTAAGGCTGCTGCAACAGTGGACAGTGCCAATCGTGAATGTGTTGGATTTGTGACCATTATGCTCATTTGCCTTCAGTAGCAGTAAAGCTCTGTCAAATGAAATACAATTGCCTCTGGTCTATTTTTTGGGAACCCTGCAACATGTTTAAGTTTTTACTCTGCTAGCATTGGAGTTCTGCTCTGGATCAATATTGAGTAGAATTAAATTACAGTTATGACATCATACATGCCCCCCGGCAACGGAACCTGACTTCCAGTGGTACCTCACAAAGCATATATGAGGTCTCGCGAAGGCCTCAGAGATGCTGTCCGAGGTATCATAAGACCCCGGAACCTGACTTCCGGTGCCTCCTGAGGCACCAGAAGTTGTGTCGGGGGCCCTGCAGTGTGGGTGCTGAGCACCCACAACAATTTTTTGTGGGTGCAGATCCCCCTAGAGTTGGCGCCCCTGTGACATCTTGAATTAACAATTAATGAACTGGTATGGCTCTCTGGTGGTCTAAACCACTGAGCTTGCCGATCGGAAGGTCGGCAGTTCGAATCCCCGTGACGGGGTGAGCTCCCATTGCTTGGTCCCTGCTCCTGCCAACCTAGCAGTTCGAAAGCACACAGTGCAAGTAGATAAATAGGTACCGCTCCGGTGGGAAGGTAAACGGCGTTTCCATGCACTGCTCTGGTTCACCAGAAGCTGCTTAGTCATGCTGTCCACATGACCAGGAAGCTGTCTGCGGACAAACGCCGGCTCCCTCGGCCTATAGAGCAAGATGAGCACGCAACCCCAGAGTCGTCCACGACTGGACCTAACGGTCAGGGGTACCTTTACCTTTATGGCTCTCTGAGCAGAGGTGCTTTTTATGCCGATAGAATCTCACTCCTGTCAGCAAGGATGTTGCAGCGTTCTGTACTAACTGCAGTTTCTGGGTCAAGCATAAGCGAAGCCCTGCATTGAGTGCACGGCAGTGATCCAATACTGAAGTCACCCAATGATCTACTGAGTGCAAGTCAATGTGTTTGTCTTGCATCTCAAGAATCCCTGTGCATAGTTGCTCAGAAAAGATTACAATGTGTTGGGGCTTATTGAGTCTTAGGTGGGCATCCATAGGGCTACAGTCCAAGTTTCCGGGCACTTTCATCCAACTTAAATTGCCCTGTGAAGGTTGCTCTGAAATCCCAGCCACTTGGATGGTGTGTGTGTGTGTGTGTGTGTGTGTGTGTGTGTGTTGTAATTCGTATTTTTATTCAAACCGCACCCAATGTGCAATCATTTTCTGCTTCATCAGCAGAAGCGCTACAATTAAAGCCCGCTTTCATCTCTTCCCTCTGTGCACCCTCCTTTTGTATGGGAAACGGTATATCCTCATTAAAATGTCATAACCTCAAGCGTAATCGCATTATCAACTCTTTATCAGTCATCCTACTGATACCTGACAGTTGGCGAAAGGAGATAATCTCACAGAAGTAACTGATGAACTCATGAATGTGTCCATGTACCATGCAATGCAATGCATTTTACAAATCAGGGTCAGACCAAGGGGAAAGGGTAGTCAGATTGAACCATTACTGCATATGATATGCAGAAAGCACAACTGAAATCCAAGCTAGAAGGAAGTATTTATTATATAAACCCTGGTGTTAAAAAAAAAATTGTTTCTTATGATCTATGCTGTTATGACAGAACAGCAGCAGTGCTGGATTTACGTATAAGCTAAACAAGCTATAGCTTAGGGCCCCACTCTCCTGGCACCCCCCCCCAAAAAAAAATTAAAGGAAAAAACAACTGGATGTACATTTCCAAAATATAAGATAAAAAACAAATAAAATAAAACCTACATCCAGCAACAGTGTTTTGTGTTGTGTAGGCTTCTTATAGCCTATATTCAACACACAAAAACAGTGACAATTTGTTGTTGACAAAGGACAGCTGGACATATAAAGGACCCCATTACCTCCAGTAGCTTAGGGCCTCATCAAACCTAAATCCGGCCCTGAACAGCAGGGAGACCAAAGTACTCTAATGGGGAAAGGGAAATATTTTTCAATGCCATGTGAGTAAATGTAATGAAAAATGCAGAATATATTATAACAAAAGTGTAAAAGAAGATAACATCAGATAACAATTGTCAATTCAATGGCTATAGCCTGTAGCATACATTCCAAGGATAATAAACTCTAAAGTGCAGAAGTTCACTTCAAAGTCCTGTGCAATTTTCTAGTAAATATACAATGAACACTCATGGATATGATGTTTAAAACAAAGTTCATATCATATCCATGACTGTTCATTGTACAGTATATTTACTAGAAAATTGCACAGGACTTTGAAGTGAATTGACAATTGTTATCTGATGTTATCTTCTTTTACACTTTTGCTATAATATATTCTATATTTTTCATTGCTATTTTTCATGGCTCTTTGTTTGTTTTGGGTTTGGTAATCATTTCCGTGATTGTCTGTTTGCTATTGGATATGTGAGTAAATGTAAGCAGATCTCTGCCAGGGCTCATCTGTAACAGCCCTTAGACTTTGACAAAAGTTGATCTTGTCTACCCAAAAAGAAAAAAAAGATGTGAAATATATTTGGTGTTCAGAGGCATTCATTAAATGAAAAACAATACACTCGCAAGTTGTATTGTCCAAGGCACTATTTTCGTCTTCTCTTTGCTTGCCATCTTTCAGGATTGACTGCATGCTGCATCAGCGAGAGAATCCCATGAATGATGCCTCTCACAGGCAGCAACCAGCACTAGTGAGACCATATAAAACAAACTGTACCCCCGTTTGACTAATGCAGAGGATGCCTTAGTTATCAATGAAAGAAATGGAGCTGCAATGCTATGCACAGAAGAAAAGTGGAATAGTGCAAGGGTTTGGGGTTGATAGGGCCTGTCAAATGATTATATCGACATTAACAGATCGGGAGATATTTCCAACTTGGTTGCTTGGAGAAAGGAGACCGTTTTATTAGCATATTCTGATTTACCCTGCAGTTTGCCTGCATTTACAATCTTCAAGTTCCCTCCCACGGCAAGTAAAAGTAGTAGGATAACTGGAAGGTTGGGAAAAACACTACTAGAATAATTGCTTGCTGTCACTGTGAAGAATAAAAATAATGAACAGATCATGGAGTCCTTGATTAATTAGTTTCTACAGTTTTTTAACCTTTCTCTTGTCTCATCAGAAGAATGAAAAGCTCAAAGATTTGGTCAACAGCTGACATATAACAGATGGAGCTGGCTTTTGCAAACGCAGCTGTCACAGATATCAGAATGTATTTCCCCTCAACCTTGCTCCCGCACTAAATCTCTTTCTGTATTATTATTATTATTATTATTATTATTATTATTATTATTATTATTATTATTATTATTAAAATCTGTATACATTTTTGTATATGCCCGCAGGTCTCAGAGTGGTCACAACAAAAAATCACAATATAAAAAAACAAAATACACCATAAAAACAAAAAAACCAACCCTATAATCCCCCTCTCCCCAACAAATTTTAAAAGGGTATTGGATGTCAATCAGCCAAAGGCCTGATTAAAGAGGAACGTTTTTTGCCTGGTGCCTAAAGGTGTATAATGAAGGCACCAGGCGAACTTCCCTTGGGGAGGCATTCCACAGATGGGGAGCCACTGCAGAGAAGGCCCTTTTTGATGTTGTCACCCTCCGGACCTCTTGAGGAGGAGGCACACAAAGGAGGGCCTCAGGGTAGGTTCATATGGGAAGAGGCGGTCCTTGAGGTATTGCGGTCCTGAGCCATCTAAGGCTTTATAGGTCAAAACCAGCACTTTCAATTGGGCCCAGAAACTAATTGGGAGCTTTCGGATTTGAAAATAAGGGATGCTGCAAGGGCGGTGCAATGGCACCAAGTAGCCTCGCCGCCCTGCGCTCCAGAGGCTGTGCGCGAACGGGTGAGCGAAAGAGCGAGCGCATAGACGGCAGGCAGGCTGGCTTTCTGGTTGGGCGTGAGGGTCTGGATGCACAAGGCATGCAAGCTCCGCCCCCAGTCGGTCTCAGACTCCTTATTGGCAGCCAAGCAACACAGCTGAGGAGCCTCCCTGGCTGGCAGGGAGGGAGAGGAGCTGCTTCCTTTGAAATCCGGGAAATTTAAGGGATATCAACAATCCGGGATAGCAGCGGGAAACGGCATTGGAATAAGGGAGTTTCCCGCCAAAAAAAGGGAGGGTTGACAGCTATGATCTAGGGCCTAGGCAAGCTAGAAGCAGTATCAGAGTTTGCATTAACATTCCACCCTCACTCAATGAATGTGAAAAGCAAGGCTGGTGAGAGGTAGGGCTCCAGAGAGCATGTGGCCTGGGAAGAAAATCGGGGGCCACATAAAGAGGCCCAGAGGGCCACATTTGACCCTGAGGCTTGAGGATCCCCACCTCTCATTTAATTTCACAGATTGCATGGAAAAGAGGGGCTACAGCTGTAGCATATGCTAATAGCAGTGGCATCGGAAGCCATCTCTGCGTAATCACGGCGGCAAAAAATTCATTACACTTGAGAATACACTGAAAGTGGAAAGAAGTCACCTTCCATTGACCTGGCACAAAAGATGTAGTCAGCAACAGAGAGGCATGTGATGGTGGCAAGGAAGGTGATGAGTATAATTAAAATCCTGCCTTACTGACTGCAACGTTACTTTCAAGCTCACCTTCATTTTATTGCTGACATCATAACAATGTACCTGGTAGATGTTTATGAAGCATTTAGTAAAAAAAATATTAAAAATCCCTATGAATCTTCAGTGCAAAAAATATCCCTGAAGCTTCCTTGTTAGATTTAAAAGAGGGAGAGAGAGAGAGCAGGAAATTTAAAAATAATATTCTGTATATATCAAAGTGATTCAGGCATGAAGCAGAACAGGCTACATTGCTGGCAGTATAACAGAACCTTCAAACAACCACTTAATGCCCATATTTCTATGCCAATGGAGAAAAGAATCACACTAAGAACAAATGATCTAAAAGAAGCTTTGTTTCTCCTAAGCACATCAAGTACAGATTTAATTTTTCTGCAGTGTGTCAAATGCCTAATCTAGTGCATGGCATTATTCTGCTTTGTTTGGAATGGGCAAGAGGGAAAAAAAGGCTCACAAAGTCAAAACAGAAAATGAAATACACCAACAAACCAGCAAGTGTAAATATCAAAAGAAAAAGCAACATGCTAAAAAAGACTTTATGCAATAGTACAGCAACCACAACTCATGCAACAGTACTATCATCTATCTATCTATCTATCTATCTATCTATCTATCTATCTATCTATCTATCTATCATCTATCTATCTATCTATCTCTGTTTTACAATTTTAAGTACTCATTTTTACATCTTTAAAATATCAGTGACTTCCCTTCTTCTCTTTCCGTGGTTCATTTTACATATCATAAATGCCTGCATATTTTACAGAAACACTGCATATTTTACAAAAACACTACAGATACCCTTCAGTATTCCATTATTACATCCATCAAAACTTATTTATACTGTTGAATTTATCTTAATGCTGCCAGCGTTTTCAGCTGTACACAGTTATTCGCATATATTCAATAAACGTTTTCCAATCTTCTCTAAATGTATGTTCTTCTTGTTCTCTTATTCTATATGCTAACTCTGCAAGCTGTGCATATTCTGTCAATTTGAGTTGCCACTCTTCTTTGGTTGGGACCTCGCTCATTTTCCAATTTAGGGCTAACAAAACATGGGACGCAGTAGTAGCATACATAAATAACCTTTTTTGACACCTGGGAATTTCAGTCTGAGATATCCACAACAGAAAGGACTCTAGGATTTTTTGGGGGAAAGTACTTTCAAACATATTTTCAATTCATTATGGATCATTTCCCAATACTCTTTTACCCTTTTACAAGTCCACCACATATGAAAAAAACGTTCCCTCAACCTCTTTGCATCTCCAGCACTTACCTGATTCAGTCTTATACAAGCCTAGGTAAAGGGGCCCCTGACCATTAGGTCCAGTCGTGTCCGACTCTGGGGTTGCGGCGCTCATCTCGCTTTATTGGCCGAGAGCCAGCGTACAGCTTCCAGGTCATGTGCCCAGCATGACAAAGCCGCTTCTGGCGAACCAGAGCAGCGCACGGAAACGCCGTTTACCTTCCCGCCAGAGCAGTACCTATTTATCTACTTGCACTTTGACGTGCTTTCGAAATGCTAGGTGGGCAGGAGCTGGGACCGAGCAACGGGAGCTCACCCCGTCGCGGGGATTCGAACCGCCGACCTTCTGATCAGCAAGCCCTAGGCTCTGTGGTTTAACCCACAGCGCCACCTGGGTCCCTATACTCGGAGTGAAATACCATCTGTAAATCATTTTCAAGTACTTCTCCTTCAAAGAATAACATGCTGTGAACTGTTAGCAGTTCATGCCTCCGATGCTGCAGATGAGATTGGTGTAAATCACATGCCTGTCTGGGAAGAGTGTGGAAACGGAAAACAGTCTTATCTCTTCCGCTGTATGTACTATTTGTATTGTACTTTTGCTTTTACTTCTGCCTGGTTCTTCTCTCGGAGCTGGAGAGAAAGGACGCCATGACTTCTTTGTCTGTACATAGTGTTCAAATAAATATGTAGATTAGCTCTACAATGTCTCACACTTCTTGCTGTGTTATGCTAGAAGATTAGTGTGCACATATCATTTGATATATGTCGCTGAAGCGCACTGGAGAAGAAGGGAAGTGTCTTTTCCAGAGCTGCGCATACCGGAGGATGCTCAGAGTTCGGGGGCTGCAGGGGCACCCCAGGGCATTTTCCAACAATGGTAGCAGAGGATAGTTGCAACCATCAACCTCTGGAGCAGCGAAACTGGTTCTGCGTCCAGGGGGAGCCTGTTGGTCAGCACAGAAGCACGGAGTTCAGAATGAAGCTGAACTGAGCCGAGGAAAACAGACCTGCATTCCAGACCTGCTACCGGAGCTGTAAGTACCTTAATGTACGAGGTCACTATTAGGTCACGATTCTCCCAACTTTGATGCACCATTATTTTCCATATATTTTCCAGGATTTGGCCATTGGAAACAGTGTCTGGGCGGAAATTCGGATGTTTGGGAAGTGCATATTTGGCTGAATTTCCAAAAAAACCTTCATTTTATTTTGCAAAAATGTGGTCAAACAACAACAACAACAACCAACAACTTTTGTGTCCGGCTTTTCACTTTTTGAAATATGGCAATCTAAACCATCTCCAAAGCTGGTCTGGAGAGATGAAGGGAAACCCATTACGGTTTTTGGAGGGTGAAGGGGAAGGAGAGGAAAGTAAACTTTTATTTTAATATGTGTGAATGAGTACCGTACTTTTCTGTCTATAAGACCCCCCCCCATGTATAGGACACCCCCTATTTTGGGGGACTCAAATTTAAGAAAGTGGGAGGAGATGGCACAGAGTTGTGGAGCTATTTTTAAGGGGAGATTGCCAAAAATCGCTCACCCGCACACATCACAAAATCCGCCTCCTGTCTGTCCCATCACCGGCAGAAGATGCCTATCGCCCACCCAACTGACGGACTGTCAGCCAATCAACACCACCCATTGATGCAGCAACCAATAACACGCACAACAGCTACTGACAGCTGCGGCAGCAACCAATCAATTGTCCACCCCATGTATAAGACGATCCCCACATTTTAGCATGGTTTTTAAAGAAAAAAAATAGTCTTATACATGGAAAAGTACGGTACATTGATGCAGGGAGCAATCCGATCAGTATTCTGCATACACATTCCTACTGTTCAGCCAGCTTTGTTACAGCAGGTGCAAGCCAATGATATCTGAATTATCCCCTGCCCCACTTCATTGGCCACCACTGTAAACAAGTATCTTTGGTGTTTAACTTGAGCTGAGGATTACATGCTGACGAAGAGCCATTTTGCAGGAGTCCTATGAGGAACAGAATCTGGTTGGTGATGCGTTCATCCTTGAGCACATGCAGATTTTCTTTCAGATATCACCCATTTATGTTGAGGAGGAACGGATTCCAGGCAAGGTTGCCTTTCCTTCAGCGAATTAAGAATTTTCTGAAAGATGTGGCTGGAAGCAGCAAATATAAAGCAAATGTAGATTCATGTACTACCAGAGGAAGAGTAGAAGAGACTGTCTTTCCATTCTCTAATATATTCAGTTCTAACCAGCAAAGAAAGATCGGAAGCTAAATCTCAAAAGGGGAGAAAAACACAGTTCTTCCTCTCCAGGTCTGAGCTCTTGAAGGCTAATTTCTAAATTTCCCTCACACCTTTCAAAAATAGTTCTTCAAATTGTCATGTCTAGAGCTGACTCATTTCCATTAAGTTGTGACACATTATGCAGTGCTAATGCTCATAAATTGAAACAGAGATGAATGTTCATTTCTTTCAGCTGTTTTCCTTTCCGTCTCCTTTCGCTGCTCGCTCTGAGTTTCATATCATTTTCACCACTGTGTTTTTAAACCTGTATGTGTGCCCAATCATTACCTCTTCAGCTTTTATTTCTCACATGCGAAGTACACGTTTGACTGGTTAATATAATATTATTTGCATCTTGTCTACAACATGGCTCAGAATCATTTGGACATTCTGTAAGTGTGCTGCCGTTGCCATCAGAATAAAAAAGTGCAAGATTAGTTTGCCCTTGAAAAATCATTGGGCACACGTATCACAATAAATGTTAATGTTAGAACAGCAGCCTGTGGTTTCACATCCCTGCGTCTCTTTCTCTCACTATACCAAACACCAACAGTTGTATTTACTTTGGAAAGTGCAGGTCCACATTCATAAACCCTCTAATAATTCTGAAACCAATGAAGATAATACACATAAGGAAGGACCTCTGTTCTTTTTCCTCTTTGAACATTAGTGCTGGCCTGACAAAGTGAGTTCTCCATCACAGAGAGCTCGCATTGCGGAAGGGTTAACAAGACAACTCCCTTGTTGCTGGGCAGGTCAGTTTGGATGGCCACGTGTGTGATTGGGCTCCTCCTGTTGTTGGGAAGAGTTTGATGTTGCAAAGTTGATGATTGACAGCCATAGCCCCTTAAATTCCCTGCACGCTGCGTGGAGCTTTCTCTTTCGCTTCGTGCATCGGATCTCCTGCCCGCCCTCCCTGTTTCCAGGGCCTTTTGTGCTTGACCTTCCTATGCCTGTCATGGGGTCATCTGCTTTGGGGCAGGGGCCTGGTATGAATTTTGTCCATTTGGCTGATTGGCTGGTGCCATTTGGTTTTTGCCTACTGCGTAGCAAATTGTCACAACTTGTAAGGTTGTGGTTAGGAATTGGTTAAAATTGGTTGGTGGAGGGGTAAGGAATCGGCTGGGCCTGCCAATCAAAAATTGCTGCTGCAAGGGTATTCTGTTAAAGGAATCCAGGGGCTCGACATGCTTTTGTCCCTACCCCTGGCAAGGGGCTAGGGCCACGCAAGAGCCCCTGGGAGCATTTGAGGAGAGATGAGGGCCTGTCACCCAGTTCCATTCTCTCCCCCTTAAAAGTGTTTACCCTTACTGACTTCGCTGGCTAGCGGATGTCAGTTCTGTCCCAGGGCAGGGGACAGATAGTCAGAACCAATGCCTAAGCAACCACTCACATTGGTTGTATTTAAAAAAAGTTGTGGCCAAAATTAATGCCAAAAACCTTAAACTTAATTTGCTGTGTGATGTGTGAATTTATTGGGAGGGATGTCTTCACAGACCTTAAACAAACAAGTCTTCATACTGAACAGTGACTAGGTTTTAAGGAGATTCACTTAAAAACTACAGCATGAGGGTTGATTCATGTGTCCATCTTGGGTCCTATTTTCAGTCCTTTTGCTGAGCCTAGACTGAATATGGCAAAATTCTACTGATTTTTATTTCACCTCACCTGTTATTCTGTTCTGCTGCACAGATTGCTCCTTAGATCCTGATCTCTGCTTCATTCCCTGGTCATGAGTTAGCATTACTGAGGCTGATATACATTGGCAACAAAATGGATCTACATATCCAAGCTCTGATCTTGGCGCTTCCTGCATCGCAATTTAGGGAGCCACTGCAAATGCTTCTTAAAGATCATTTGCAGCATTATGGTAAATCAAGATCTTACCTGTTACCTTTGGTTGACAATTTAGATGCCTGATATCCAGGCTCCCAGTTACGGACAACCAGAGGTCATCTGAGTTTCCTAAATATTCCAAACATCTCCAGTTCTCTATGTCTTCAGCAAATCCAGGAGTAACTGTATCTGTCACAAACCAGTGTTTTAAGGGTTGAGGGGAAACAGGTTAACCCAGACAAGTTGGAGATGATACTGATAACAAATGGCCATGGTCTAGGCTGGGGCATGACCTCACTATGAGTCTCTGTGACATCAGGCAATGAAACTAGGGGTATTCCTGGTCTCTCTGGTCTCCAGCAAATTGTAGTTACTGCTAAGAGGCTCCCAGATCCTCCTCCTGCTATGCTAAGCCTTTGCTTTTGTAACTTTCAAGCTTGATTATATTATCTACAGGAGTCCATCCTTAGATGATTTGGAGGTTTCAACTGGAACTCAGCTACATTCATCACAATAAGGTAAAAAAAAAAGAGAAAAAGGTAAAGGACCCCTGGATGGTTAACTTCATTCAAAGGCAACTATGGGGTTGTGGTGCTCATCTCACTTTTCAGGCCGAGGGAGCTGGCGTTTCTCCACAGACAGCTTTCCAGGTCATGTGGCCAGCATAACTAAGCCGCTTCTGGCACAATGGAACACAGAAAAGCGTCATGGGAATGCAGCTGCCTGATGTCAATCTCTGGACAACAGAGGCAAAGCAAAGTAACAGGAAGCTATGGTGCTGGGTGATGGTAACATGAAAAGAATGGTTCTACTTGATAAGAACATTGCAAGTTAGGAGTTTAGGTCCATGGTTTTTAAGCTATATTCCTTTTCTTCATTGAGCTTTTTCTTTTTCTCCATCTCCCCACACTTTCCCAAATCATCTCCCCACCCGGATACTCACTTTCTCTTTGCCCATGTTTTATTAATCCAACTCTCAGAGTCATTTATTCTCGAGAGTCGCTGCCTATACTTTCCTTCCACGTTACCGCACCTGCTTCGTAAGGTCCCTAATTGTTAAACATCCATCACTTAGAAAATTCTAATTTCCCTATTGTTCACAAATGCTTCCAGGGTGCTGACATGCTGGCTCATTTAAGAAAAACCCTTTTAGAGAAAGGTCATATAGAAAAGAATTATCCCACTTGTAGCCGGAACAATGTATTTTCCTCTGTTTATTGGGGGGGGGTGAGGCAAATTTGCCGTACCCCTCCTCCCCCTGGAAGAAGAGTAGAGGTGGCATCTCTCTAGGAATACTATAGATGTTACAACCTGAGGACGATTCTGCCCCATGTTCACCCCATGTTCCACCCCACGTTCTCCATTCTTTATTCAGCATCCATCCTGCTGCCCCTTTGCGGTATGGGCCTACAAGCTAATCTTCTGTTTTCCAGAGTCTGAGTAGGAATTTTGGGGGGTGATCCTGGGACTTCACTTGTTCACTTACTCTACACTGTTGGGCGATGTTTGTGTGTTGGACTGGTGTTCCTTCGGTAGTTTTTATTTATTTGCGTGGTCAGGCGGAGTCCCCCCGAACCCCGGGCAGCCCCTGAGGGAAATAAAGACACGTGACAACGTTCTATGGGATTAAATTGGCCACAACTTTATTAATATTCAGATGTAGGGAGACCTTGGCTCAGACATTGGGCGTTTATCCTTCCCAGCCCCCCAGCTGGGGTTCTGGGTAATTTTCAGGGTTATCCAGCATGTGTGGGGAATGGGCTAGCTCTGGAGAACATACCGGTATGTTCAAGCAGATAGCCCGACCCCCTGTTCGCCGCCGCTGGAGGGGGAGCGCAATGATGACCTCTGGGCGTATGGTCAATGCTTCCCCCTAAGACCCCTTTAACGGGAACCCTGGTATCACCGCCGCAATGGGGGTGGGGGTCACCACCCACACCCCCCCCATTTCAAGTAGTTGACTAAAGGATTCCGCCCAAGGCCTGCAACCGCCACCCGAGACCGCAAAATCGCGGTCTCGCCACCAAGACTACCTACACCTGAATGGACGCTTCGCATTCCACCATCCAATCCAAAAGGCCATGCCTAATGTTGCTCAGCCAATTATCATTACCAATGTTTGAAAGGTGTATGCCGTCGGGTCTTCTATTGTGTACTGTATGTTCCCTCCTTCTACCTGGCCAATCCCCCTGGCAACACCTCCCCAGCCGGGATTGGGCGGCTGCCGGAGTAGGTGGAGACCACAGGTATCCTACCTGGAGAAGGTGGTGCCAGTCCCAACAGCCAGGAGCTGCAACGTGATCCCAGGGGGCTACTCGTGACCACGCAAAATGCGCACCCCATTTGATGTGGGGAACAGTCATTATGATTTTCAGTTTTATACATTTCAATAATGTGACAATCCTTCTAACATTTCAAAACTCAACTTCCTTCCCCGTCTTTCTGAGGTTCCTTAAATTTAAAATTTTCTGCATTTTTCAAATAGACCCACCCACAACCAGGAGGTCAGTCTCCAGGTCTCACCGCAACACGTGCCCTTTTAGCGCTTTCTGCCAAACGGAAAATTGCCAAGAGCTGCAAATGATTTGTGGTCAACTGACTGTTGTTGTTGTTGTTAATTGAATTTATACACCGCCCTACATCCAGAGGTCTCAGGGCAGTTCACAGAAAAGATCACAATACAGTCGTACCTTGGAAGTTGAACAGTCTAGTTCTCAAAGGTTTTGGCTGCCCAACAATCGAAACCCAGAAGTGACTGTTCCGGTTTTCAAATGTTCTTTTGGAAACTGAACGTCCGACAGAGCTTCTGCGGCTTCCAATTGGCTGCAGGACCTTCCTGCAGCCAATCCGAAGCCGTACTTGGGTTTTCGAACATTTTGGAAGTTGAACAGACTTCCAGAACGGATTCCGTTCAACTTCCAAGGTATGACTGTATAAAAAATCAAAATAAAAACAATAACCCAATAACACCCCCCCCAAACAGAGCCATGTTTTAAAAGGGTATAGGATGTCAATCAGGTCAACCAAAGGCCTGGTTAAAAAGGAACGTTTTTGCCTGGCGCCTAAAGGTGTATATTTAGTGACTGCTTAATGTGGGGTTCATTGTGGGGTGGGGAAAGTATGTCATTTCTAATTGCCTTAGGGCAGATTTTTATATATAAAAAAAACCCTGACGTAATAACACACAATATTTATCATCTGATTCACAGAATGCAATATTCAAAGCATATAGTGGGTGACATTGTTTGACCAATACTGCCAAGTAACGAATACATGGATAGCATTTAATTTGGTTTCTTCTACCTTGAAGCTGTCACTAGGGCTTCCTGTTCTTGTCCTCAACAGTTAAACTGATTGACTGAAACCACGGCTACATAAATGATATACATGAGCAGGTCAGACAGACAGAGACATACTGCAGTCTCAGCTGTTTAACTGAAAAATAGCCGACTTAAAAAAAAAAAGTGAATCACAAGTTTCTTTTTTTTTTAGTACTATTTATTTTCTTTCAGGCCTCATGCAATGATATTAAAGCCCAGTGACATCAGTGATCAGAGCTCAGATTCAATGCCGTGTCAGATGGCTATTACATATTTATGTCAATGGGGCAATCATCAGCATAATTTCAAATAATTTGATTTTACTGGGTTGTAAATCATCTTCAGATATGCTTAGGACAAACCAAAATGCCTCGTTTGTTAAGTCAGTTTCATGGGAGGAGTAAAGTGTGGATTGTACTGCTACTTCCCGGGGAAGAGGTAGGAATAATGTTCTTTATTTTATTTTAATCTCCATTTTGTACATCCCACCCCCCAGTCGCATAAAACCAATATACTGAAGGGGAACCCCCTGCTATTTTACAGAAAGCAGGAGACAGAGAAGTTATTGGAGGCATTCCACAAAATAGCATAAAGATGTGTTTTTGAAGCTTATTTTATTTAAATTAGCCTCACAGCATTTCTGGTGTATCCAGTCAGTTAAATTAGGTTATTTTAGATAAAAGGATCTGGAAGAGAAATATATTGAAGAAAGCTCTTTACTACTTTTAAGTGTTTCCAGGAGCGGTATTCCTTCTCCCCAGACACCAACAAAAACAGAGAAACAGCATTACTGGGAAACTGTTCCCTAGAAAGCTGTTGAAATAATCATATGAAAAAATATAGTAGCATCAGATGCCACCATTTTTTTGAAACTTGCAGCTACAATTATGGGATTATTTGGGCAGACACAAATGCTCCGTAATGTAGTTACAGGTAGATAGCCGTGTTGGTCTGTCACAGTCAAAACAAAATAAATTTTTTTTCCTTCCAGTATCACCTTAGAGACCAACTAAGTTTGTTCTTGGTATGAGCTTTTGTGTGCATGCACACTTCTGAAGAAAGCTCATACCAAGAACAAACTTAGTTGGTCTCTAAGGTGCTACTGGAAGGGGAAAAAATTATTTTGCTCCGTAATGTAGTTGGTGTGCATTGCATAGGGTTGCCATATTCCAGTCCTCAAACGTGGACAGCAGACTAGCACATACTACATCATCATCATCATCATCATCATCATCATCATCATCATCATCCTTTATTCGACTGTCAGTCAGAAAAAGATACATTTATCCATAAAAAAAGTTAAAACATCTGAGAGGGTTTTTAAAACACAACCGACACTAAAATGGGCTAGACAGATAGCCCCAGGTCAATACAGTCAATTTTAGTCTTGCGACGCTTGAAAGCTAAAAAAAGAAATTTGGCCACCAAGGAGGCTGAATTTTTAGTAGCATTATTCAGCAAGTATAAAACCTGGTTTTCTCTGGATAGGAAGCTAAATTGGAGTAAAAGTGGAGCTATAAGATTTTGCCTAAGCTCTGTATAAGAAGGGCAAGTTAGGAGAATATGTTCGGTGGACTCGACCACGCCCATGACACAATGACAAGTTCTCTGGGCGTATGGTACTCCCCTGTACCTTCCCCACAATACCGCAGAATCAAGGGCATTTAATCTAGCCACTGTAAGAAGTCTACGGTATTTCACGTAGTGGATTTCCACAAGGTAGGGGGCTGGTATGGTCTGATGGATCTGGTCCCCTAGGAACATCCCTGGTTTTATCTGGGCTATATCTTCTTGCCTAGCAATATCACTCAGTCTCCGGGAAATCACAGTTCTGGCTTGAATGTACGTCATAGACTCGAAGTAGAGGTGTGACAATCCGCAGGATTGAACCTCATTAGTGACTTCCCTTTCCCACGATGATTGAAAATCATCCCTCAATATCAAGGGGGCGATACCCACTGGTTTAAAGCAAAGCTTGAGCCATAGCCAAAGCTTCGTCTTCAGGGCCACATACCGTAGGGCTTGCCAGCCAACCTCTAGTCTACTAGCATTTATATGAATGGGCAGTGGTACGTAAGTAACTTTTATAAATAAATTAAATTAAATAACTATTGTACAAATTGATTTCTCATTACGCAAATCAAGTGGCATGTTGGGTTTGTTTAGTTAATTAAATTAAAACACTTATGTTACTTCAAGTCAAAATTTCCAGAGCGCTTTGCAATCACTAATTTAAAAAAAAAAAACACCACACACAATAAAGCCATACAAAATGCAGCCCCCGTGACTTTTCTATTCCAAATTGCAATGCTTTGTGGCAAAGAAATGGGCTTCTGGGATTTTCATGCGCAACTTTTCGTGTAACGTCAAGCTGAACCCTCAAAAGCTAAAGAAAAACAAACAATTACACACTGTACAAAGTTTGAGGCTCATAAAATAACTTTCAACTCACATAAGTTGCACTATAATTTTTCATATGTTTTTCTTCTTGGAAGTTGCTCCTCACAGATATGGAAAGCATTTTTCCTCAATTTTGCAGCAGAGCATTTTATAACATCTTATCAGACCTTTAGCAGACATGATACTCTTTTAAAGTATAAAACCACCACCCCCAAACTAAATTTATGGCTCGCTGTCAGAGCTGAGGGAAATGTTAAGGGCAGAAATGTACAGATATTAAACTTGGTCTTCTTGCACTTTGTTCTGCTGATTCGCATTTAATAAATTATGTTTCTCCTCCCCTTGAATGTTGCATTAAAGCCTGAGGAAATCTGAGTCGTTTATTCTATGGTACCACTAGAACATCTTTCAGATATTCAACTCGATTACCCATGACAACTCTGTTCCATAAGGAATCCTAAATGTTCTGACTCAGACATCAATTATAATTGTGCTGACATACTGACATTTCTAAAGCACTTACAAAGTTGTTTGTTAGCCCTTTCGACTCCATATTTGAGAGGCCTGAATAATTCAAGAAAACCTCTTTATCTACCAATGCATAAAGAGGCTTCATCAACCTGGTGGCTTCTCAGACTCCATTCTTACATAAAGCTAAACAAATACCTGAAGACACAACAGTCCAAATATCAAGAAAGGTTAAACAGGAAAAGCTTGGGATGAATTTAAGATTTATTTTTATTTTCTTTTTTTTCTTTTTTTTTTAAAATAAGCATCTTTCTTCAATGAGATGCTTAACCACAGATTTTCACCATCACCAGCTTGGCAGTGATCCTAGGACAACAGAGCTGTGTGTTTACCTTGAACTGTCTCCAATGAGGCAACTCCATATATATCTTCTATAACCAATAATAAAATAATTCCCCAGTTGAAAGCATTCAGGAATTAAAGAGGTTCAGCCCGGGGGAAACCCTGCAATTATAGGCATCAGGATTAGGAGAACGTTTGAACTTTGAATAGCTTTATGTAGCTGAGCTCTAAGAACACAATCCAACCCTGCTTTGCATTGGATGGGCTGAGGAGGTAGACCGGGCAGAGATGTTCTTTCTATCTGGTCTTTGCTCCCTACCAACTACCTGTGTAATGTAGCTCAGAGAGGGCGGACTGGGGCCTCGAAATAACTCTCATCACCCTCAACTACAGTTTCCAAAATTATTTGGGGTAAGCCATGACTGTACAAAGCGGCGTCATGGTGCTTTAAATGGATGGTGTGGTCACAAGTCTTCCATTCTGTGCTCAACTAAAACCACCTTAAAGGGTAAAGCAGGCACCCCCAAACTCGGTCCTCCAGATGTTTTGGGACTACAACTCCCATCACCCCTGACCACTGGTCCTGTTACCTAGGGATGATGGGAGTTGTAGTCTCAAAACATCTGGAGGGCCGAGTTTGGGGATGCCTGGGGTAAAGGGACCCCTGATAATTAAGTCCAGTCGCAAACGACTCTGGGGTTGTGGCGCTCATCTCATTTTAAAGGCCGAGGGAGCCGGCGGTTGTCCGTTTCTGCAGACAGTTTTTCTGGGTCATGTGGCCAGCATGACTAAGCCACTTCTGGTGAACCAGAGCAGCACACAGAAACGCCGTTTACCTTCCCGCAGGAGCGGTACCTATCTACTTGCACTGTGTGCTTTTGAACTGCTAGGTTAGCAGGAGCTGGGACCAAACAACGGGAGCTCACCTCGTCAGGGAGATTCGAACTGCCGACCTTTCGATCGGCAAGCCCAAGCTGCACAGTGGTTTAACCCACACTGCCACCCGTGTCCCTTAAAACCACCTTAAGGTAAAGGTAAAGAGACCCCTGACCATTAGGTCCAATCGTGTCCGACTCTGGGGTTGCGGCGCTCATCTCGCTTTATTGGCCGAGAGCCAGCGTACAGCTTCCAGGTCATGTGGCCAGCATGACTAAGCTGCTTCTGGCGAACCAGAGCAGCGCACGGAAACACCGTTTACCTTCCCACCAGAGCGGTACCTATTTATCTACTTGCACTTTGACGTCCTTTCGAACTGCTAGGTGGGCAGGAGTTGGGACCGAGCAATGGGAGCTCACCCCGTCGCGGGGATTCGAACCGCCGTCTTTCTGATCGGCAAGCCCTAGGTTCTGTGGTTTAACCCACAGCGCCACCCGCGTCCCTTAGATTACCCTAAAATAAGAACACAAAACAACAAAATGCAAAGCAGGCCTAAAATAGGAAATAACGATAGCTGATCACAGTCAAGGGTGGTCATCGTCAACCTACAATAGTGCCCTGCTGGAAAGAACATTCACAGCTTCTGCAAAAGTTGGATTGCCTTCTCACAAGTTTTCTGCAGGTATCAAACTCAACTTCTGGGAAGCTGTAGAGCATATCAGATATTCATAACAGCAGGGGAGTTTTCCATAAGGCTATTCCCATTAGTGTTACCTTTTTCCCTGCAGAGTAGCTGAAAAGAAGAAGGAAAAAAGAGGAAATTGCAACTTTATAAATGTCTCTGGGGATTTTGACCTGAGGTAACCTGCAAACGACGTTTAGTCCAAATCATAATGCATTTACTATTTCAATCTGCCACAATAAAGAATAATGTTTCTCCACAGGATATTAGAATTAGCCTATTCAGGAGACTGAAGCTTCATATTTTAAAATGACTGTGGACTGTAACTACACATTAGTTACTCCCGAAAAGAACTTATTCTAACCTTTTGGAAAATAATTTTCTCTGGTACCAAAGTACCCTCTTTTTTGGCACTAACACAACACAAATCCTATGCACATCTACTCAGGAGTGGGTCTCACTGGGATAAGTGAAGCTAACTACCGGGCAGCTGTGGGCAGTTATGGTCTAAGTCCGCTCACCCCTCTTGGTGTGGCGGCATTGCAGGACAGCAGAGGCTCCACTGGGGCCCCGGCGAGGGAACCTGAACCTCAGTGCCCTTCCTGATAGGCGGTGGGGGGGTATAAGCCCCCGCCACCTATCAGGAACCAGATCCTAGCCTGCACCCTGTTTTGGCAAATGGGGATGTAGGCTTTGACTTAGGCTGTGCCAGGGGGCGGAGCCAACGGAAGGGGAAGGCTTCCCTCTGGTCCACCCCTTCCCATTTAAGCAGCCTGCACCTGGGGCACAGCCTGTTCGTTCCTTCGCTGGGCTTCCCCGCCCACCCATCCTTGGTTTAAGCTGATAGTCAATGACTTTGCTGTGGCTACAGTGGTCACCGTTCTTTAAGGGGCCAGGTAGGAATTTGCCCATAGGGCTACTTGGCACCGACCCAGTGGTTTTGCCTACCTCATAGCAATCATCACAACTGGTTGGGCATTGGGGCAGGCGGGGGCGTGGCACACGTTATGGGGCCATGGCGTGCCGCCTGTGGGGGCGTAGCTTTGTATGGGGGGCGCAGCAATGGCACTCTACTGGAATAGTGCTCCCCCATTTGAATTATTTCATATTTTCTAAGATGCTGAGCCTGTGCTGGACAGCACAAGATATTCTATGGATATTTTTAGTTGTATCTTGGATGCTTATGTTTTGTTTTGAAGAGTTCTGTCAGTAAAAGTTGGAATGATGTGTTTATGGGCCTGGCTAATGGTTCCTTTCCAAAAGGAGTCAGTTCTTATGCTTCCAATTGCTTCAAACAGCAGAATATTAATATCTGCAACAGGATCGACAGTGACACTAATGAAGATTCAGCTTCAGGGCACCTAATCCCAAAGGGGCCCTAGAAGCAACTTTAGTCCACATTTCTTCAAAAAAACCATTTGCGTGGTTTCACTCTAATTTTGGGGTGTATATTTCTACAATCTGATAGTCAGCAGCACAAATGTTGTAAAGGTGTCGTGATCTGTTGTGGAATAATCTCATTGAAGAAGAAATCAGTAGTTGCGTGTCGAGGTCCCCAAGCCACCCCTCTAAATAACTCACACTATACACAGTAATTTAAGTTTAAGGTTTTTGGCATGATTTTGGCCACAACTTTTATTAAAATACAAAAAATGTGAGTGGCTGCTTAGGCATTGGTTCCAACGAGCTGCCCCCTCCTGGGGGCAGACTGACATCCGCCTGGTTAGCAGAAGTCAGTAAAGGGAAAACACTTTGGGGAGAGAATGGGGGTCAGGGGCCTGGGGCCTCGCCTCTCCCCAAATGTTCCCAGGGGCTCTTGTGTGGCCCTGGCCCCCTACCGGGGGATACGGACAAAAGCATGATGAGCCCCTGGATTCCTTTAACGGAATTCCCCGCGCAGCAGCATTGGAGGGGCAGGCACAGCCAATCCTTACCCCTCCACCAACCAAATTCATAACCAATGCCTAACCGCAACCTTACAAGTTGTGACTAATTGCTACGCAGTAGGCGAAAACCAAATGGCAACAGCCAATCAGCCAGATGGAAAAAATCCTACCAGGCCCCTGCCCCAAAAGCAGACGACCCCATGACAGGCATAGCAAGGTCAACGCGCATGCCTAAATAAAGGGAGGGAGGGCGGGTGATCCGATGCACGCAGCAAAGAGGGCCACGTGCTGCGTGCACTAAGAATATATAACCTCTGAGCTGTGCATCAAACACTGCTACATAATATTCTCCCCAACAACCCACAGGGCCCAATCACCTGCCATGGTCATCTATCCTAACCCGCCCAGCAACAGTGGGGCGACTTGTTAGCCCCCACCGCAACACGTGCTCACCATGAAGGAGAACCCGCTTTATTGAGGCCTCATTGCTGTTATGAAGGTCTAACATGACAGTCTAAGCTGCAGGACCCCCAAAATGTAGGCCAGTCACTGCTGCCCACCTGCTTGTTTCTCCATTTACCATGCATAAGTGACGTTATCATTCTTGCCTAGCCCCAAAAGACATGAAAATACTTGCTGAAGCTCCAGCTATTGCTGTCAGGTGTAGTTAAGGTTGAAAGAACTGTATCTTTCTTTGCAACTAAATGCTCAGTCCATTCTGAATTTTATAGCTTAAATACGTATCAGTCACATCAAGCATACCTTCAGCAACCTAAACTAAACCTTAAAACTTAAAAAAAAGCAATCAAGCTAAATGCACGCATTCACAAATCTCCTGAAATTAAGTTTATTGACCTCAGTTCTGCTGTTCTTATCAGAGGAAGTGATGTGATCATGCACTGTTTTAAGAATTTGTGTTTGTCGTCGTCCCCCCTCTCTTTTGCATTCCAGGGAATAGCTATAGCAAAAGACTCCATTTCACTATTGAAATAAAATAGCATACCTTCCTTGCCTTTTGGATTCTCTTATAGAACTTTGCTAGAGGCAATCTGAATGGAGATTAAAGAGTAGACTGCTTTAGAATGTTATCCTGCTTCAGGTGAAGCTTGCAATGGTAGCTTTATTCATATGAAACCTTTGGATTAGAGTCTTTCAAATATATATTGAAAGAAAAAAATATGTGTGAGAAGGCGTGAGAGAGGGTGGGAAAAGAAAGATGAAAAATCTTATAATAAAAGAAGAAAGAGAGCAAAGGTACAAGAACTATTTTGATTTAATTTCTTAATTTTTCTTTTTGTCCCCATGAGCTGTGTTAAACATATTTTGTTGGTTTCCAAAGGCTTAGCAGTGACTGTATAATTCCTGCATGTTAATAATTACTGAGATCCTGTCATTCCATTTAGCAAAGATACTTTTATCTCTTCTGTACTGAGCTTAGTGCTAAAAATCAGCATGTCTGCCTTACTAGACAGATCACTTTTTAATCAGAAATTGAGCCTATCTAAAAAAAACCATAATAGGAACAGAGGGTGACTGATAGAGATGGATTAGTAGCCAGATTCAATGATGGCAAATCTCTTGACGACACTTCAGCTGCAGATGATGACAGCAATTGCGTAGACATTTATTCAACAGCAATTTTACATTGAAATTAGGGAAGGGGAAGAATGGAGAAATGGGAAATGGTTAGAAACACAGTTTCCTTTCGCGAACCCTGGTTTGGAAACGACGAATGTATTGCAACACATGACAAGAACATTCCAAGGCTATAGGATGGGGAGAAGAAGGAAGAAGGCTGCCCTGTTTAGGAAAGCTTTTAATAGTTGATGAATTATTGTATTTTAATATTTTGCTGGAAGCCACCCAGAGTGGCTGGGGAAACCCAGCCAGATGGGTGGGGTATAAATAAATAAATTAATTATTATTATTATTATTATTATTATTATTATTATTATTATTATTATTATTTTGCTCGCGCCAGGAAGAGAGCAGAGAGAATTGTCGCAGACCCTTCACATCCTGGTCATCTGACCTGTTTGATTTACTTCCATCCAGACGTCGTTACAGGACTCTATACACAAAAACGTCTAGGCACAGGAATAGGTTTTTTCCTTGTTCCATCAAACTGTTGAATTTGTAGTTGTGTGCAGAAGGGAGGTCAGTTGGTGGTATGGGGTTCCTTTGCTGTGCTGTTGTATTGTGAGGGGAATAGTGTTTGTATGAGGTATGTTTTTCTTTACATTGCAATGTAGTCGAAGCAAAATTCCAAGTATGATTGATACTTGGCCAATAAATTATTCCTTATTCCATTATTATTATTATTATTATTATTATTATTATTATTATTATTTCGGGGACTCTCCTTACGATCTTCTGAACAACCTGCAATATTAGGGGCCCCTCCTTCTTTCAGTTTTTCCAATCCCAGTTGGTCATTAAGCAATATTTCTTATTTATAAAATTATTCTAAGTTTCTCTGGCTGAGAAGGATAAAATATTTAATAATAATAATAATAGAATTTATATACCGCCCTATACCTGAAGGTCTCAGGGCAGTTCACAGAAAAGCTCCACATAAAAACCACAATATATATAATAAAAATAAAAACAACAACCCAATAACACCCCCCATAAACCAATAACACCGCCCATTAATAATAATAATAATAATAATAATAATAATAATAATACCGTATAAGACAAGGTTTTTTCCCTTAAAAATGTCAAAAATTAGGTGGCATCTTATACATGGGGCCATCTCCCCCCATTTTCTTAAATCTGAGTCCTCCAAAATAGTCTTATACATGGGGGAGTCTTATAGACGAAAAAATGCGGTAGTTATTATTTTCATGGCAGAGCAGACCTTATCATCCCATCAATACTGGAAAGATTGAAGGGAGCCTTGGGGTTTGCCCATTCATTTGGGCTAATATACGGAAGGCAAAGTATGAATGAATGGGTAGTAATGATCTGTAGAAAGATGCCACAATAAGATGACTCTCATTAGATCTGTAAGACCGCAAAGCAATTTGAGGTAGCAGAACAAGAAAAGTGTTCCGAGATAAAGGTGCTCCGCGAAATGGCCATGTTCTTGATAATGGATGATTTTAATTACTCTTATTGATTGGAGAGCTGCCTAACTATAGAGGAAACACAATGAAGAGTGAGCAAAGTGAAGCATTTCTGTGTGTTTTATTAAACAGCCAGTGTGGTGGAGCAGCTGTTTTGTATTCTGTTCTTCTTGGGCCTGGGAAAAAAGCCAAGGATGATGAGGTACTTGAAGAAGGTGGAAATGACCTTCATCTTAGCAGGGTCCACAGAGGTGAAAGGTGAAGAAGGGTTAGTCCACTTAACATGGTGACATAAACTGTAAATAAACATAATAACCAGGGGAAAACATTCATCAGAACTATGAATTTCGTTTCGTTTTTTCAAAAGCAAAACTAAATTAGCCGGCATTTAAGTAAGGATCCTTGATTGTTTCCATACATTACTAACGCAAGCAGGTGATTACAGAATGATATGAAAGCCCCGTGACTCTGATAGATGCACTCAGAATTGAAGCACACAATTCAGGGCACAGTTACGCTCATCCAGTTAAGTCGTGTGCCCCTATTTGTGAAATAAAAGGGATCATTCCCTAACACGTACAGCCATCATGCGGTACTGCTGCCTTCATCTATTTTTACACACAGATTTGTATTAAGGAATTAATCATCTTGCTTGTAAGCCAGTCACATACTTTAAAACATTTCACAGGGACACTTGCACGCATGGTTGCAGTTATTTTTGCATAATTCATGTGGCCAGTGAGATTTTCCAGGAACCAGTCTGGAGGGATGGAAGGACCCTGTTTTAGTTGATACATTCTGGTCCTTTACCCCCGCCCCCCAAAAAATCCATGTTAACTTCCTTCCGGAAGGCAATATTTTTCTACTCCATCCTGTTTCCAAATGCTTCATAGCGCTTGGAGGCTGATCTCCCCTCTGTTGAATTGCAGATTTGGTGTAGGATATTTAATTATTGGCTTCGCCTAAATCTAAACCCCACCGGTCTACTACCCTTATTATCGGAAGATTGTCATGAGAGCGCTTGGACCAAAATTGCAAACCAAAAGCTTTACTTTTCTGGTTTATCACCACATGAGCCTAGGGCTTGCTGATCAGAAGGTCGGCGGTTCGAATCCCCGCAATGGGGTGAGCTCCTGTTGCTTGGTCCCTGCTCCTGCCAACCTAGCAGTTCAAAAGCACGAAGTGCAAGTAGATGAATAGGTACCACTGTAGTGGGAAGGTAAACGGCGTTTCCGTGCGCTGCTCTGGTTCACCATAAGCGGCTTATTCATGCTGGCCACATGACCTGGAAGCTGTACGCCGGCTCCCTCAGCCAATAAAGCGAGATGAGTGCCGCAACCCCAGAGTCGTCCACGACTGGACTTAATGGTCAGGGGTCCCTTTACCTTTACCCCTATATGATATTAAGCGAAAGAATAATTCGGCCACGGTAAGGAAATTTTGTCCATGGTGTGATTATTTTCTACCTAGTCATTTTGACACTTTGGCTCCCTATTGGCAAAAATTAACAATTCCAAAATGCAGACGCGCTTTCATTTTGCAAGATTGAATATACTGCCTTCGGCTGTACTTGAGGATCGATTTAAAGAAATTCCGCTGGAAAAACAGTTATGTCCATGTGGAGAGGGCAATATAGAGTCAGTGGCTCATGTGCTTCTGGCTTGCACTCTTTATAAGGATTTGAGGAGTGAGGTTATTACCCCTCTACTATTGTCCATGCTGGGTCGCTCAGCCATTGCTACTGTGTCCTTTCTTTTAGCAGATCTCTCTTTCTCTCTCTCTCTCTGGACCCAAACCAGCCCTTTCTCTCAAGGAGCCAGTGCACAGGGCTTCTCTCTCTTGCCCAGCCTCTCCTTCTGTGTATGCCTCCACCTGCCTAGTGCCCACTTGCTTCTCCTCCTTCAGAGAGAGAGAGAGAGAGAGAGAGAGAGAGAGAGAGAGAGAAGCCCTGCACGCTGGCTCCTCAGAAAAAGGGCTGGGTGTTGTTGTTGTTGTTGTTGTTTGGGGGGGAGACATCAACAGAAATCCACGAGAAACAATCACATGATCTACAAGTCGATCCCAATCGACGTATTGGACAATGCTGCTCTAAACCACTGAGCCTCTAGGGCTTGCCAATTGGAAGGTCGGAAGTTCGAATCTGCACAATGGGGTGAGCTCCCATTGCTCTGTCCCAGCTCCTGCCAACCAAGCAGATTGAAAGCACACCAGTGCAAGTAGATAAATAGGTACTGCTGCAGCGGGAAGATAAACAGCGTTTCTGTGTGCTCCGGTTTCCATCAGGGTGTTCCATTGCGCCAGAAGCGGTTTAGTCATGCTGGCCACATGACCCGAAAAGCTGTCTGTGGACAAACGCCGGCTCCCTCAGCCTGAAAGCGAGATGAACGCTGCAACCTGATAGTCGCCTTTGACTGGACTTAACTATCCAGGAATCCTTTACCTTTACCTTGTTTTCTTTTTACAAATATGTGCATTAGCGTGTGGTTCATGCATCCATCTTTCCCTACCATTCAGAAATGGGATTTCTGTTTTCTACTTGGACGGGCGTGGTCTCCAAACAATAGGTGAGCACCCTAATCATGAGCACAGTTTCAAATACTAAAACCCAAGGCAATCCAATGAAACTGAATGGCGGGAGACGAAAAGAAAGCATTTCTTCATGCAGGAGACAGTTAAAACAGTTAAAATTGACTAACACATGGTGAAGCAGTGGCTGCCAACTTGGACGGCTTTAAAAGGAGATTAGTCTCATTCCTGGAGAACAAGGCTATCCATGACTATGAGTCAGTGTGCCTCTCAATAATAGTTGCTGGGCAACGCAAGCAGGAGAATGCTGTTGAGCACATATTCTGTTGGTTGGCCTCCCATAGGTATCTGGCTGGCCACAGTGGAAACCAAATGCAGGACCAGATAAGCCTTTGGCCTGATCTGGCAGGATTCTTTTTTTATGTTCTCAGTGAGAATTCAATTATCCTCTTTCAGGGCTCCAGTTATGAATAGGTTTCTCATTTTCAGTATTTGCAAATAGGTCGGTTGCAGGAGTTTTTGATTCCATTCCCAGTATTGCCGAGAAAGTGAGTTGTGGGTGTTTAGTTGAATGATAGTCAACATAATAAATCTGTTATATATGTTGGACAGCATATTTTCAAAAGAAAGTTGTAGGGCTTCAGCTACGGCCATTTGCGGACCATATTTTGCAAATCACTTTCCACCTCTTCAGACTCTACCGTTAATAAATGCTAAGCGTCATCGTGAAAACGCACACACTTTAGAGTGAAGCTGTGAAGATTTGCTAAATCTTCTGCAGCACTTAAAAAAAAAAAAGAATTTGGAGATTAATTTTCTAAATTCTCTGAGGATTTGACTCTCTTTCAGTGTGCCACTCCACAAAAGAGATTAATCTACTTGTTTGCTTTTTTTCTTTGAAATGATAGAATAAATGTTTATTTTCCTAATAAACAGCCATTCAACTGTGTCTAGTAAGGAAATTGGTGCATGTTCAATATTTGATTGCTGTTTGCTTATAAAAAAGATTTTTTTCTGTTATTACTTTTCCATTTGCAAAGTAAATATAACAATACCTTCACTTTCAACTGTATTGTATTTTCATAATTGTCATAAGATTTATTCAGACTTATTTATTCATGTTTGTTTTATTAAAGAAGTATATAGTCTATTAACTCCGTGAGAGCTTTGGAGTTGTATTTTTGGAGTAGGGTAGGATGATCATAGAGCTAGTTAGATTCTTTTTAAAAAAAGAAAAGATCTGCTGTTGTTTGTTAGACAGTTTCCCAAATAAATACAAGTCAGGAACAATGCTAATGTATGTGATATTAAATACTACAATTCCAAGTGACAGGCGCTTAACTTAAAATTGCCACTTTCTCCCTTGCTGGCTCTTTTCCTTTGCTGGATGAATGTGTAACAGATTTGATGAAAAACTGGCAGATTTAAACCATTGCTGTAAGAATTTTTGCAGCAGGACCCTGATTTTTTTGGAACTGCTGGGTTTGACTTGAATGGCTAGGCAGGAAGGGACTATATCCCCTGCACTTCTGTGTTCTTTATTTTCTCTCAGCCAGCTGCTGTATATTCTAGGGAGTTGAATACACATCCTTTTAAGTATAATGGCATAATGGTATGGAGAGCTGCCGCTGTGTCGGTCTCAAAGTATCAAAGAAACAAAATAGATACAGTGGCTCAATCATGCAATTTTGGGACATCAAAGACATAGAACACAATATGGGACCAGGATGGGATTTCGAGGCTGTCATAAGTAACTGGGTAGGTCTGCGAGTGATTTTAACTGTCTGCATAGTGCAATATTAAACACAGAAGACTCTTGCTGTCGCTTGTTACTAACTTTCATATTTAGTAAATAGGGCAGTGGCTTGGTATGCAAAACCTGTCTTTGAACTCAGTAGGAGATTAGCCAACAGAGAGCATATTAGTACTGCATTATGTAAGGAGAGCAATTTTCCTCAGGTGTTGTGAAGATTAATTTGTTAATATTTGTAAACGCATGCCTTTGATCATGTAAAGAGTTCCTTCTAGGCTGTAATGTAGGATTTTAAATGGAAAGGAAGGACAGACGAGAGGTGGGGCTCTGAGAGAGACGCAACATTTTTATTTCTTTATTTTATTTTAAAGGTTTTATGTGGAAGTGGAAGTGGTTTGTGAGGAATGGCCTCACAGGCCAAACTGGAACCCATGGTGGGCCTAATTAGGTCTGCTGGCCAGAGGTTTCCCTTCATAGAGAAGAACAAGACTTGCTAAAGTAGGACCAGCATGGCTTTTGCAAGAATGTGTCCTGTCTGTAACCCAGTGGTTCTCAAACTGTTTTTCTTTGGGACACACTTTCAGAATAAACATTTGCTTGCACCAAATTTTTAATTGAGAAGAAATACATTGGAAGGCAAATGAATCTCTTGGAAGTGCTTGAATTATAGCATAGAAATGCTTTAACACATGACCATGGGACATCCAGAAAGTATAAAACAATGCAGCTATGTAAGAACATGAATCATTCCCAAATCATTCCCAAAATAAACGAGTCTTCTCCAGCACTTTGTTCAAATGGCAGTTCTGGATCACAGCTAGGATTACCTTCAGTATCACTTGATGTTCTTGATCTCATCTTGAAAAGATGTCTATCTATATGACCCTTGGTATCCCAAATCTACTATTCTTTGATTCTATGAGACCAGGCATCGGCAACCTCCGGCCCATGGGCGGATGCGGCCCATGAATGCAGTTTATCCGGCCCACGAGCCACCCGGTCACCGAGCCGCCCGGTTGGCAAGTCCCCTGTGCGCTGCGCTAAACCGGTGTGGCGTGGCGCGGGGACTCGCACAGACACTGAAAATTGCTTCTGCCCAGGCTTCTGGGCATGCACAGGAGCGATTTCTGGCGCCAGGGACATGCCCTGACGCCAATAATCGCTTCTGCGCAGGCGTCTGGGCGTGCGCAGAAGCGATTTCCGGCGCCGGAGACATGCACAGATGCCATTTCCGGAATCGCGCTGCGCATGTCCGGCCCACGGCCAGAAAACATTGCTGACGCCTGTATGAGACCATGCGCTCAATCACAGAAGACACAGAAGACCCACAAACAAACTCACATTCAAGCCTCCAAACAGCTCAGACAAGTGACCAGCCTTAATCCAAAGGACACAATACCTCTCTCTTCAGTCTCCGCCACCAGCCCTCACAAATGGCCGTTTACAAGTCCTGGTTGTGAGCTCCCAGAAACCGCAGTCAGCTAATAAACAAATAAATAAATGTGAATCATTACAATTCTTCATGGTGCTATTAGTAATCATTTAAACAGCAATGCATCCTGGATTATTTAGGCACTGCCAGTGATTGTGCTATATATCACAGGAGGTCGGTTAATAGTAAATTCCTAATATAGGTAGTGGTGCCTTTTGGAACGGAGAAGAATCAACTTTGACTTTCTCCCTATCTGGAGCAGTGAATAGTGAAAGATTACTTCATCCCAACTATAAAGAGCCCTTTAATTTGATATATGTGCCTGCAATCAGGAAGCATTCGAGTGTAGAACAAACATGTTGAGAGCATACTTGAAAATAAATGTGAGTGATTTAGCAAGGCACAAAGTTCCCTGTTTTGGAAGTTTGCGATGATTATATGAACAAGCTTGAGAAAAAACAGGAGTGCTATGAGGTGACCAAATTATGAATCTTCCATCATTTTGCTTTTAACCTTGAAATTGCCCGTAAAGACAACCTTCCAAGTAGATTCTTCATTCGCATGTTTCTGCTTGAATGATAGCAAGCCACATATTTTGTTTAACTTCTTGATTTCATAAAAATAATAGGAAGTTCTACTACAGAAATGAAAGAGATGGTGTAAACATTTATAAATCAAATAGAGGGGATTAGTAATAGAAGAGTGTTTGGGGGGTTTTCTAAGGGCTTTTTGTTTAAAATAACCCCCCTATTGAAATTGGCAAGGAGATAAGTAACTATACATCCTTTAGAAGACACCTGAAGTTTATATATATATATATAAATGCTTCATGTTTTATTATGTTTTTATATATGTTGGAAGCCACCTAGAGTGGTTAGGGCAATCCAGTCAGATGGGTGGGATATAAATAATAAAATGATTTTTATTATAATGATGATGTGATAGGACATCCCTGTTTTCATTGGATAAATGTTGGAAGGCTTATATACTGCTTAATATTTCAAAAATCTATATTATCTACCTCTATCCCAGTGTACAAAACACATTTTAGTTGTATCATTGTTCAAGCGCTGTCCTTTCTATGAAAAAGGCCCGGTGTTTTTTTGAAAGATTTCTTTAGTTCTTTTAAAAATTATTCATGAACGGGACTAGGCTTTTCTCTGAATATCTTAAAGATCCTGGATGGGCTGTGGCAGAGCACAGAACCTTTCTTTTCAATAGTTTTCAGGCAGGATTAAAGGCAGTTTTCTGCCTTTGAAGTTGCCTTAAAAACTCTTAGAACAAAAATATTTTCCCTTTTATAGTGTAAATGAAGGCTCATCATTAAGGGTTATGTTTCTCCTGGTCATGATTTCCATGATACAAATAATAACTTATTCTAGTATCCCCGTTCCCCCGTTCCCCGTTCCCCCACCGTTAAAGTTACTGGCAACTTTGGCCAGCCAGAAAAAGTTGCTTTTATATATTTGGACTTCTACTTGGATGTAGGATAATAACCCAGAGATGCATTTTAAATGCATTTTAAATAAAAGCAGACCCAGGTGGTGCTGTGGGTTAAACCACAGAGCCTAGGGCTTGCTGATCAGAAGGTCGGCGGTTCGAATCCCTGCGACGGGGTGAGCTCCCGTTGCTCGGTCCCTGCTCCTGCCCACCTAGCAGTTCAAAAGCATGTCAAAGTGCAAGTAGATCAATAGGAACCGCTCTGGCGGGAAGGTAAACAGTGTTTCCGTGCGCTGCTCTGGTTCGCCAGAAGCGGCTTAGTCATGCTGGCCACATGACCCGGAAGCTGTATGCCGGCTCCCTCGGCCAATAAAGCGAGATGAGCGCCGCAACCCCAGAGTCGGAAACGACTGGACCTAATGGTCAGGGGCCCCTTTACCTTTACTACTCATGTAAAAACACCAGGCAGGCCCCACAAATAACCCAGAGATATATTTTAAATAAAAGAACACAATATATTCATGTAAAAACACCCTGATTCCCGGACCGTCTGCGGGCTGGATTGAGAAGGCGATTGGGCGGCATCCGGCACCTGGGCCTTTGGTTGCCTACCCCTGATCTAGCTTGATAAAACCAGTGAGGGCAGTAGGTATATTGTGGAAACAATGGGAGGAGAGGTGGTGTCAGGGACCACTTCAGACAGGGAAGGAGGGATGGAGGGAAGCGCAGCCTCTCTTGAGAAGCAGTTCGGAGTCCAGTGGAGATAGCAAGGACAGCCCCAGTGGTGGTAAACAGGAACTGTCAGGCAGTGCGGTTGAGTTGAGGGTCAGAGATGCTGATAGGGCCCTGGATCGACCTGAGGGGGTTGCGGAGCAAAGCAGTCAGCTACTTCCGTCGCTCCAGCTGCGGAGACGTTTTGGTATCCCCAAACGTCTATGCTGGGGGAGGAGTAGGCAAAAGCCACTCTCGGATTCTGGAACCGACTCAAGCGGACATGAATCTTAGACGCTCTGATGTACATAGACTGTAAATAAAGCATTAGCTTTAGAAGAACGGATGTTTCTGCCTCTTTACTCTCGAGGAGACAACCTCGAGCCCTTACAGGTGGATAGAGGGTCTGGCTAGCCTGGAACTAGTCAGGCTGCAGAAGCCTAAAACTGGATGGCGGGGTGCTGAGTGCTTGACAGTGAAATCCTATGGACATCTATTCACAACTTCAGAAGTAGGTGCCATTAAGTCCAATGGAAGGTGAAAGGTGACTATGGGGTTGAGGCGCTCATCTCGTTTTCAGGCCGAAGGAGACGGCATTTGTCCACAGACAGCTCTCTGGGTCTTGTGGCCAGCATGACTAAACCGCTTCTGGCACAACAGAACACCATGACGGAAACCAGAGAGTACGAAAACGCCATTTACCTTTCTGCTGCTGTGGTACCTATTTATCTGCTTCCACTGGCGTGCTTTTGAACTGCTAGGTTGGCAGGAGCTGGGACAGAGCAACAGGAGCTCACTCCGTTGTGGGGATTCAAACCGCTGACCTTCTGATTGGCAAGCCCAAGAGGCTGAGTGGTTTAGACCACAGCGCCACCTGCTTCCTGAATAAACAAGCATACAATCACTGATAGGTCCACCTGTCATTGTGAGGCTCGAAGCAATAAAGATGATGCCTCCCTAGCTGTTGCCATTGGCTGTGGGTTTCTTATGATGTCACAAAAGCACTTGGCAACTGAGTGGATATAAAGGCAGGCCAGGGGGAAAGCCCTTTTCTATTTCCAGCAGGACACACCTGGCAGTGGATGTGACATTCAGCACTGCCCAGGTTTCTTCCACTTGAAGAAGGCAAACTGGTGAATGAAAGGAGGCAATCCTCTGGCAGTGGGATGCTAGGGAGTGATAATAAGGCACGTTTTCTTGCTTGAATGCTGCTGGTATCTGTGATTGGAAGCTGGTGGACATCTCATGATGGACCTAACAGTAGCACAATGGGACAGTAGCACAATGGGACACCGTGACGGAAACCAGAGCGCACGGAAACGCCGTTTACCTTCCCGCCTCAGCGGTACCTATTTATCTACTTGCACTGGAATGCTTTTGAACTGCTTTTGAGCTGCTAGGTTCTTGTACATGCACCTACAGTCATGCTATTCTGTAACCTGTTTTTTTTAAAAACCTGATGCAATGCAACACAACTCAGTTGCTTTTGATAAAATGACCCAGGCTTTAAGGCACAAGTGTGTGCAACCGATCTGCAGATTTGCTCAAGTTTATACTGTTCCAAGCTCTCCCATAAAACAAAATTAAAAACTTCCTACACAAAGAAAAATTCCACACCAGAGAAAAGGCTTGGCTTCTCTGTTGGCTTGTACACACTCACATGTACACAGACAGTACACACCTATAACCGAAAGTGACACTGCCTGGGAAAAGCTTTACCACCTGGTTTTGCTGATTGTACAGTTTCTGATATTTTACTATCACATTTGCTTTTCGCTAGATGGAGATAATCTTTGCAAATGTTGGGTCTCACTGTGATTTACGAGAGTGTCGGGTTATCCCTTGGGAAACGCTGGCTGCCTTTTATAGAGACATCTCCCGCGCTTTCTCGTGTGCGCTAATTGGGAGCACAGAAACATGTGACTTCTTCGCCTTTTGTGACAGTGGCTATCTCAATTAATTGACTTCGTCCTTCTGACAGGGTCGGTATCATAGCCACAGCCATAAAGGTGACTGTGGCAAGTTACATGCTCCTGTATTTGTTGAGGCAGAGAGACAGCCATGGAGCAGATTGCTGATTCGCATCCAGCTGTGGGTCTTTGAGTAAATGCCACCATTTTTGGCAGCGGCTGGGAGGGATGCAATATCACCATCACATCTGGTACAGAGAATTGTTGAGTTGGAGGAAGAATACAGAATGGGAAAGGCAGCTGTTTTCATTCTCAGTGATCCACTCTGGTCTCTAGCTGATTTCTAGTTATTTCTGCCATATGTTTGAAAACCTGAATTCTGGAACTTAAGATAGGCTGTGATGCAGAAAACCTTACCTTGAAAGACCACAAAGCAGCATAATTTCTTGACTTGCCCTTCAGTGCAATGCATAGTTTGCTCACGTAAAAACTAATTAGAAATGTTGGCAAGAGCCCATGTCGATGCCCACCCTGGCCCCATGTGGCACTTAAAATTCTGTTGTATTTTAATGATGTATAAAAGCACAACAAAATGAAACAGATAAAACAATTTTACAAGGACACAGGCAAAATAAATATTTAATGGCTTTCCACTCTTCAGAATTAACCCATGAATGTTTGAAACTGTCTTCTCCTTTGAAATACTGTCTGTGGGCATGTGTGCGAGAGAAAGATACCATCTTTTTAATAAAAAAAAACCCTTTTGTTTTTCAGGAAGGACGTTTCACATTGAACGTCGCTTTTTTTTTAGCAGCTTATACTACCATGCTGGGCAGGTTTAGTGCCAATCTGAATAACTCGGGGCCATTGCAAATATTGCGCACCTCCTACACACAAGGAAAATGTAGAAAATGTGCGTAGAAAATGTGTCAAAGCAGAAACACAACTTCACACGTAGATATCCATGTGAGACGGTTGCATTTCTTTCCAGTTCAGAGCAGAGCTGAAAGTTCATGTGTTGTATTCGCTCAAATGCCTGGTTAAAGATGCCATGAAACTGCCTCATAATCCCCAACATGGTATCATCACAAAGCAGACAGGGCCTTCTCAGTAGCTGCACCAAGAATACGGAATACCTTTCCTTGTGAAGTATAGTTGGCTTTCTTTTTGGTGACTAAGCACCACTTTTTTTCTGTCTGGCTTTTGTTGTATGTGGCTTGTGATGTTTTACACGTGATTTTAATTGCTGTTTCACTCTCCTTGCTTTTTATTTTTTTATGAAATTATGATTTTAAATATTGTAAGAGCTGGACCATAAAGAAGGCTGATCGCCAAAGAATTGATGCTTTTGAATTATGGTGCTGGAGGAGACTCTTGAGAGTCCCATGGACTGCAAGAAGATCAAACCTATCCATTCTTAAGGAAATCAGCCCTGAGTGCTCACTGGAAGGACAGATCCTGAAGCTGAGGCTCCAATACTTTGGCCACCTCATGAGAAGAGAAGACTCCCTGGAAAAGACCCTGATGTTGGGAAAGACGGAGGGCACAAGGAGAAGGGGACAACAGAGGACGAGGTGGTTGGACAGTGTTCTCGAAGCTACCAACATGAGTTTGACCAAACTGCGGGAGGCAGTGGGAGACAGGAGTGCCTGGCATGCTCTGGTCCATGGGGTCACGAAGAGTCGGACACGACTAAACAACTAAACAACAAGAAGAAGAAGACTCCCTAAGTAGTGCTTGTGCCCCAAAGAGTGAGATAGAATTGTTGTTGTTTTAAAAAATGAATGAGTAAAATAAAGCAAGCAGAATAAGGGCAGCACAATTATTAGGTGAGCGGAGGGGGTCCACCAGCATTTTGTAGTGCAATTGCTGCTGTAGGCAAATTTAATTCACACTTTTTTGCATCTCCATATGCTACAAATCAAATAAAGTCCCCTAACTCAGGTTTTGTTATGGAGGTGGGGAAAGGGTGCAATTTGAATGCAAACTAATTCTCTCTCTCTTCTCTCATCATTCTGCCCAGACACTGAGGTCCAGCTCCGAGGGCCTTCTGGCGGTTCCCTCACTACGAGAAGCCAAGTTACAGGGAACCAGGCAGAGGGCCTTCTCGGTAGTGGCACCCGCCCTGTGGAATGCCCTCCCTTCAGATGTCAAAGAGAACAACAACTACCAGACCTTTAGAAGACATCTGAAGGCAGCCCTGTTTAGGGAGGCTTTTAATGGTTAATAGATTATTGTATTTTAATGTTCTGTTGGAAGCCGCCCAGAGTGGCTGGGGAAACCCAGCCAGATGGGCGGGGTATAAATAATAAATAATAATAAATTATTATTATTATTATTATTATTATTATTATTATTATTATTATTATTCTCTCTCTCTCTCTCTCTCTCTCTCTGTGTGTGTGTGTGTGTGTATGATTGCATGTTTAATTTAAGAGACATAAAAACCTAACATATAAATGCTTTTTTTGAAAGGATTATATGAGTACTTGCTATTTTTACAGCTGGATGGGGGGGGGGTGCTGGTATTGACACACAGTACCAGGGAGCAGGGATTCAAATAAGCATTCTTCCCCAAATCATCTTAAAATGTCCCTGCCCTAGCTTCATATCCTATGAACAGGGCGGCAAATTAGGGTGTGGAAATATTTCTATTTTACACTAATCTATTTTACTGCATGCACATGCAGCAAGTTGCAGTCAATCATAGTTTCTCACTGCACGGAGGCACTTGGAAGTAAATGCAGGTACGGTCATCCCATCTGAACATACCCATTTAGTTTTCATGTTTTGTGTACAGAATAAATTAAGTGATTGTGGGTTATGGAGAGATCCTTGCAAGGAGTTTGGTGGCTGTGTGCACTGAAGTGTCTGTGCAATTATCTCACCGGGTGCTAAAATCCTAATTTTTCACGTAAACAGATATATTGCCATTCTACTTCAAGGTTTCTGAGAGTGGCTCAATGGTTGTCGGCTAAAGTTTCCGGTATAGCCTGAGCTGTGGAAGGGAAAAGGGCTCTCAGGCACATACTCTCAGTGGAGTTTTTGTTGTGGTTTTTTTTTTAGAGGGTTTCTCTGTACAGTATCATCTTTACCTCAGAATTGTTGCTGTGGAGATCAGGTCTAGCTGAGAAGAACAGGGCTTCAAATCCTGGCTCAGTTTCAGAGACATGCTCATAAATTATATAAAGGACATTATATTTTCCTATGCTTCTTGAGCAAACACATTTTGCCAAGTGTTTTGTGTGCATTTTCTTTTAGGGAAAAAAAATCGCTCACACACCTGCTTTTCCTTGCACATCATGCCCCCCTCTCTCTGCCACTACTTGAGGAATAATTGTGTTTCTATTGCTTTATTGTGGAACCCATGGATGGGGAGTTTCTCTGGAAAATGATTGTGGGGTGTGCAACTCATTGCTGATACTGAAAGCCAGCTGTGCTCAGGTATTTATCTTCTGCGTTAAATGGACACGTGAGAGGAAGGAGTCGTGGCAAATGGGCTACCTCGGACCCAGTCCTTAGCCCCATTGCATTTCGTGAATTGGATGGTGGTTTCCTGCAGCAGGGAGCCTGTTTTCCTCATGTAAATGCCATGTGTGATGCAGAATCCCGGAAAAACAGGGTTCTAAGTCGTGTAGCCGCCTGCAAAAGTGGAGCAGGTTTCTCAGTGCAAGTTGCCACCCTCTTTGTGGAGGGAGATGTGGAATGGAGCTGGGACACATAGCTCCGCTCTCCCTCATTTGTGCTGATTTGACACAGAAGATGAACACACAAATAGGTAATTGCATGTAGAGGTCCCCAAGCCACCCCCAGAATATATTCACACTTCAGACATAATTTTTGTTTGGGTTTTTGGCATAATTTAGGCCACAACTTTATTAATATACAAATCATGTGAGTGGATGCGTAGCCATTAGTTCAGACTAGCTGTCCGACGGGACAGAGCTGACCACGTGTCAGCAAAGGGAAATCCCATCTGGGGAGAGTTATAGAGGCTGGGAGCAGAGCCCTTCCTCTCCCCAGAGGTTCCCAGGGGCTCTTGCGTGGCCCTGTCCCCCAACCGGGGGTTCGGACAAAAGCATGTCAAGCCCCTGGATTCCTTTAACGGAATTCCCATCACACCATCATCACTTTGGAGGGCGACCGCCCTTCCAGCAACCAACATAACCAATGCCTAACCGCCAACCTTACAAGTTGTGACTAGTTGCTACGTAGTAGGCAAAAACCAAATGGCACCAGCCAATCCGCCAGATGGAAAATTTCCTACTAGGCCCCTGCCCAACAGCAGACGACCCCATGACAGGCAATAGCAAGGTAAATGCAGAGGCCCAATAAAACAGGGAGGGAGGGAGGGTGATCTGAATCACACAGCCAAGAGGAAGGTCGCACCATGTGCTGACCAATATATAGGACGCTGGGCTGTCCATCACAAATTGCAACATATAAATCTCCCCAGCAACACCACCAGGTCCAATCCAAGCTGTGGCCAGCTACCAACTCACCCCAGCTACAGGGGAGGTGGCTTGCTAGCCCCCACCGCAACACGTGCTCTCCAAGAGGGAGAACACGCTTAATTATTATTGTTGTTATTATTGTTGTTATTATTATTGTTGTTATTATTACTATTAGAATTTATATACCGCCCTATATCCGGGGGTCTCAGGGCGGTTCACAAAATAAAATCAAGATATAAAACCACAAAATACATAATAAAATTAAAGCCCAATAGGCCCCCCCCCCAAAAAAAACACATTTTAAAAGGGCATAGGATGTCAGTCAGATCAACCAAAGGCCTGGTTAAAAAGAAACGTTTTTCCCTGGCACCTAAAAGTGTATAATGAAGGCACCAGGTGGACTTATTTTGGAAGAGCATTTCACACACGGGGAGCCACTGCAGAGAAGGCCCCGTTCCTCTGGGTCTCTCAAGGAGGAGGCACACAAAGGAGGGCCTCAGAAGATGATCTCAGGGTCTGGGTAGGTTCATATGGGAAGAGGCGTTCCTTGAAGGATTGCGGTCCTGAGCCGTATTGGGCATTTGTGCTATTTTCATGTTTTTATTGTGTAGCTCCTCCTGTTTCGTACCCCTATGTTATTAGGCCCTCGATCAAAATGCTATATTGACCGATGATATAAACATACTCGTTTGGCTTCATTGTTTCTGCATCTGTTTCCACACTAATCCTTCTAGCCTGAATCCTGAGGAAATTAGGAGAAGATTTAAAAGCAGGATTTGGGTTCCCAATAATCCATCAGGAGATGATCCCAAACCACACAGAAGCCTACGGAAAAATCGCAATCGGGACACTAGGAGAATAGACCTCTCTCTCTGGTACTATCAAAAAGTTGTATCATATGTTGTTGCCAAGGGCATACAAAGGTCCTGTCATTTATATTTGCATCACCAAATCACATGTATAGCTGTATTACCATGCAAACCACATACGTCGATTCAAATGCTTGGTCCCCACATGTTCATAATTTATGGATTAGCAAATTAGAAATGTATCCTTTGTTTTACATTTCAAATTAATGTAAATTGCTAATCTACGTAAACAACATAAGGCTTTGGTTTTTTGTGTGCAAGGCAATAACCTTCTAAAGCCTTCCGTTGCCTTACATATTTCCCGTCTTAAACAATGCACACCAGGTTGTTGTAGATTATTTCACAGATAATCTTTGCAGGGCTGGAGTGTTTGTTGTTTTCTTCTTAATTATATCTCAAGTGTTTCAGATAATTTTAATTAATGTCTAAGAGAATGCTTGCGGATTATAAATGAGTTACTTTCTGCCACCCGCCTTCCTTGTTCATTTATATGTATATTCTGATTGGTGACATTCATTTCAACAAGAGGCTTTGAAGTTACAGTGCTACCGCTGGTTCTTTGAAACAGTCCATGTTCAGGATTTTTCAGAGGAGTTTGATGGCATTGTGGACTGAGGTGTTGTTGCTTTTTTGGCACCACGATAGCCAACAACCCTCCCCTCTCCAATAGCTCATAAGTAAAATATGGAAATTAGTCTGTGGGTAAATTGGGTCCTCCCTCAAAGAGGGCACATGTTGCAGTGTGACCTGGTAACCTACCCTTGTGTTGTGGGTGGGAACGCTTGGACAGCCACAACACCCTATTGGTAGGTCTCTCGATGTTGGGTGTAATCTGACCACTGTATTCCGCTCTGGTCAGACCTCTCCTGGAATACTGTGTCCAGTTCTGGGCACCACAGTTCAAGAAGGATACTGACAAGCTGGAACGTGTCCAGAGGAGGGCAACCAAAATGGTCAAAGGCCTGGAAATGATGCCTTATGAGGAACGGCTAAAGGAGCTGGGTATGTTTAGCCTGGAGAAGAGAAGGTTAAGGGGTGATATGATAGCCATGTTCAAATATATAAAAGGATGTCATATAGAGGAGGGAGAAATGTTGTTTTCTGCTGCTCCTGAGAAGCGGACACGGAGCAATGGATTCAAACTACAAGAAAGAAGATTCCACCTAAACATTAGAAAGAACTTCCTGACAGTAAGAGCTGTTCGACAGTGGAATTTGCTGCCAAGGAGTGTGGTGGAGTCTCCTTCTTTGAAGGTCTTTAAGCAGAGGCTTGACAGCCACCTGTCAGGAATGCTTTGATGGTGTTTCCTGCTTGGCAGGGGGTTGGACTGGATGGCCCTTGTGGTCTCTTCCAACTCTATGATTCTATGATTCAATGGGACGCTAGCTAAAAGGATTGAGGGACCTACATAAGCCCATGCACATGTCCCTGAGCTTCCTTTTTGGGTCAGTGCATTGGAACACCTGCCCACCTCTCCCTATATTTAGGGCTTGCGCTTGACCTTGCTATGCCATCGTGTGTCGTCTGTCGTTGGGACAGGGGCACGGCAGGAATTTTTCCCACTTGGCTGATTGGCTGTTGCCATTTGGGTTTCGCCGGCCGCGTAGCAAATCATCACAACTTGTAAGGTTGCGGATAGGCTCTGGTTCAGGTGATAGGGGTGGCAGAACGCTCTCGCCATCCCTATGCGAAGGGTATTTCGTTAAAGGAATCTAGGGACTCAATGGTTTGGTCAACCCTGAGAGGGGTTGTGCCCGTGCCTGAGTCCAGGGGGACATCTGGGTGGTGGACTAGCCTGACCCCGGCTTTCCGCATATCCACATGTTCACCCTAGGCTGACCTATGCTGGTGCCCTGGGTCAGAGCTACCTGCCAAGGCACAGGGAGCTAGTCAAACCAGAGCCTAAGCAACCACTCACTTGCTGTAATCAATAAAGCCGTGGCCTAAATTCTGCCAAAAACCAAACCAAAATTTGAGTCTTGTGTGAATTTATTTAACGGGGAGGTTAAAGGTCTACACACGCAATGAAGTCTTAAGAGCAAAGGGTTAAATGCCCAGAAATCTTCAAGCTGAGAGCCCTCAATCCTCATCCTGATCTGTGGCTCCAATTTGTTTACACATTTTAGAAACGATTCAAAATAATACGAGACAAATGATTCATGTCATGAGCTGGTAATGCTCATACACATTTCATTTCCGAGACTCTGCACTCAGCAGGGAGCCAAAACTAAATCAGCAGACTGAAGGTTTTCATGGTAGGATTCATGTTTAGTGAAGCAGATATTGGGGGGGGGGGGAAGAGCCTCTGCAGTCCATGAGTAAACTTCTACTTTCCCAGCCTTGCCTTCCCCTTTACCATATCTGTTTATTAAAGAACTTCTTTGTGATTTTTCACCGAATGCTAATGCATGTTAGACAAACTGGAAGTGCCTAGCTAACATTCCGATAGCATTTTCTTGAGACTCCGCTGGTCCATTTTTTAAAGAGTCAGCAAAGAGCAAAATACTACCTTGGTAGCTGCTGTGTGATGACAGAACCTTTATTATTATTTCCTTTAAGGAAACTTTGGGGAAATTCTTTAAAAAAAAAACCTGCTTCAAAAATTGATAATAGACTGGTGTGTCTAAAATGGAGGCTGGAGATGTAGTAGATGGTGTGGTGCTTTGCAATATGGATCAGAGCTATGGTCATCCATAATTCACACATTCAGAATACTGATCTCTTTTAGTCTAAAAGGATGATCATGTATTTCTGAAGAGTATTATTAAATGAGGCTGAAATGTAATAGAGATAGCAAGAGGAATGAGTAGAAAAAAGAGAAGCGATGTACAAACAAGTTGAAGTCATATTTTAAATGTTGTTCCTTTTTTATGTTTTCTAATATGGTTTGTTTTTGTTGTATACGGTATTCTTTTCCTTTTCCTTTTTTCTGTTAGATTATGTTAGTTTGTTTTTGTATATTTTTGTTGGTTTTGGTTTTTTTGTATATATAATTGTGTTCCATTTTTAAGAATTATAAATAAAATGTATTTTAACTAAAAAGGATGATCATGGACAGCATAGTTCTAAAAAATTGAAAAAGCAATCACCTCTCCTTGGAGGAAAAAACCATCGATCAGATCTCTCGCAGGTACAGTGGACGCTCAGGTTGCGAATGCCATCCGTGCAGGAGGCACGTTCACAACCCGCAATGTTCGCAACCTGCAGCGCCACTTCTGCGCACGCGCGGGTCACGATTCAGCGCTTCTGCGCATGCATGAAGCATGATTTAGCATTTCTGTGCATGCGTGAGCACCGAAACCCAGAAGTAACCTGTTCCAGTACTTCCGGGTTCAGCTCGATTGCAACCTGAAAAATGTAACCCACAGCGTTCGCAACATGAGGTATGACTGTATGTGAGCGCCCATCCTCGATCCTCCCTCCTGGAATTCTTGTGACCGAAATAAAAACAGGCGTGTGGATCTCTCCTCCCCCTGTCCTTGCCCTAAGGTGGAGAAACTGGGATGTCGTCTGGAGAACGGTATGGTCTACACATGAGCCACCACTTTGCTGAAGCTTAAGCAGATCCAGGTCTCTCGGTGTCTTGCTGGATGACTGCCTATAACTAAAATGTGTGCCACCTTGGGCTCCATGACAAAGACAGGATATAACTGCAAAGACATAAAATTTAAAAAATGATGCAGGGGAAGAGGAAGACAAAGGTGATGGAGCATCTTTTACTGGCTGGAGCTGGGATGGGGACTGGAAATCCCAGACTATGCTGTGATAAATGGATGCAACATTCCCATCAAGGAGAAGGCCCTATTCCCAGTCACCAGTGGAAGAAGACACTTTGCCAGGAAATGGGGAGGCAGCTTCCACTCAGTCACATCTCAAAAGAGCATCTGTACCTTTACAGAAAGGCATCCCAAACCACCATATCTCTCTTCCTGAAAGTTGTGGTTGATTTCCCTCTGCCCTTGAAACCTTGAGATTTGGAACCCAGTGTGGCCTGCAGCAACTCTCCTCCGTTAAGATAGTCAGTGCCACTCGAGAGCCAGCGTGGTGTAGTGGTTAAGAGCGGTGGACTCATAATCTGGTGAACCGGGTTCGCTTCCCCGCTCCTCCACATGCAGCTGCTGGGTGACTTTGGGCTAGTCACACTTCTCTGATGTCTCTCAGCCCCACTCACCTCACAGAGTGTTTGTTGGGGGGGAGGAAGGGAAAGGAGAATGTTAGCCACTTTGAGACTCCTAAGGGTAGTGATAAAGGGGGATATCAAATCCAAACTCTTCTTCTCTTCTTCTCATGGTTCAGAATATCTTCTGATTGTCCTATTTCTGCTCTCCTTGCACTTTCTTCCATGACATTTCCTGATGGTTTCTTCCTTCTTTGGTCTTTGCTGTAGTGTTGTCTCCTCCATTCTGTCCAAGCAGTCGTCTTCTCTAATGGGCAGAAGTGTGGAAATTTTCTCTTACCGTTCCTCTTGCTTTCTAATGCAACAGAGCAACCACTTTGCCCTTCCTGCAAGTGTTGTCTATGATGCTCTCAGACAAGAAAATAAACATTGCATACGGATTGCAGGTCAACATAACAGAGCCCTCACTGTCTATCTGGTTAGCTATTGTTGACATCCTCAACTCTGCCTCTACTGATTAAGTGGCTGTTTCTTTTTTCTTTCATTCTTTTTTGCTTGAAGCTTGCCCAAGTCCCTGAGATGATTTTGTGTGCACCAAATGATGTGTTATCTCTGTGTTAAGCATCTGCCTGCCTTAACTCATTCCCTTCTACTGAAACTACAGCTAGCTGCCATGTTCTGTCATGTGTTGTTACATTTCTGCAAATATCTCTATTTAAACAAAGAATTTGAGAGAGGATTTGAAAGATTGCTACTTCCCTGGTGTTAAATTTCAGGAATTATTCAATAGCCAAAACCATATACCATATTAATTTTTAATAAAAAGTTTAGGAGGAACTGAAAATATTTAAATGCTAACCTTAAGCAGCTCATCCATCTGTAAATGTCAACTAATAAAATATATTTCCTATATTGGTAATAAACTCTACTGAGTTTCCTTACCAGTTCTTTTCCCCCCACTAGAATGAACACCATTATATTGTTTATTCAGAATTATTTTGCTCAGTTTGCCATGAACCTATGGGCATAGACAAATTCAAGCTAATTGTCTTGGTATCTGTTGTGTTTTCTGTGGTGGTCAGATAATACTGTAAAAGTGTAAAAACTGTAAAACTATATTAAGACACATATGGAATTTATTTTCAGGCTACTTGTTGCTTTTTACCACCCAAACGTTTGCTAGAAGGAATTTGTGGCGCAAATTCCTTAATCACATTTGATGCTTTCATTCAACCTTCCAGCCCTTCATACAAGCAGAGAGCAGATCTACAGCACATCGAAAGCACATTCAACGCACATTTTTAAGGACAAGACTTCACCTGAAGAATCATGGGAACTGTAGGGTGATTTACAAGGTACGCAGGAAGAGAGGACGGGAGGAAGTCAACACACAATGATAAGAAAGAATGACAGGTTAAAAGGATTCATGTATGTTTTCATTTGTTTTATTGTATGTTGTGTTTTCTCTGTTTGATTGTTTTTTGTGTGTTTTAATGTATTGATTTGATAAAACCAATAAAATTTATTGGGGGGAGGAGATAATGGTGTAAAAGTTCACATACAGGATTGGATTCTGGCCGACTCTTGCAAGAACAGTGATCCTTCCATTTATGGGAGGGGCTAAGATCCAGTGGAGGATCCTTGGTGCAGCAAATTGGGTGGTTTCGGCCAAATCCCCTGAAAACACACACCCCCGTCTCTCATGGTGCTCAGATTTTCAAGGGGCACAGGGATAAGGGATTTAGGGATAAGGAAGACCGGGATAAAATCTCTCCCCACCTCCTTCCTCCAACATGAGTGCAGCTCTGCCAATCATGAAGACAACCTAGGATGTTTGTGATGGGTCAACTCAAAATCTGTAACCATCCACTCCTGTATAAACTTTCATTCTCCAAAGCAGAAGAAAACAAATCATATTCACTTTGCTGGTAATTACCCCCTATTTACTTGCAGACCAATATTTTCCCCATCCAGTTGCAGAAATACTCTTGCTTTCACTGTATCAGGTTTTATATATATATATATATATATTTGCTTTGTGAAATGTCTTCTATGGCACACTTACATTTTCTTGTTTAAAACACAATTTGTAGGAAGCTGTTGCTGGATAAATTGTTCTCGAAATGACAGTTTTCTTGTGGAGGAACAGGGAGGGAGAAAAGTCTTCAGCAGAAAGCCTCTTTCAAATGCATACATATGCCAGTCTTTATCAAATGAATCCAAGAGGACAAGATGAGCCCCACAATGTTGGTCAGCTATCCTAGCTCATCGCCAGTTTAAATCAATGCCACAATCCAATTGTGCGTTTTGCAAGAGGCATCTGTCGACAGCAATGTGTGTTTACTGTCAACTTCTCAAAACAACCGGGGTGCTTTACATTTTCCGTGGGCTTCCATTTACCCTGATATTGGCGAAATCATGGCAGGTTAGAAAACTTTTCTTTAAACGTGATTGAGTAAAACGGACGTTCTGCTTTTACTGAGATGTACAGAATGATTTATGTCACTATCTTAGTGTCTCCTGATGGGGACATTTCTGGACTTATGTCTGTGCTAGGGATGAACTGATATAGCCCCTGTTCACCTCCCCATTCATAAGTGGGTTGCATTTGCCTGCCAAGGCCCCGGACCCCGCAGTTCCCTTAGATAATACCGGTAAACACACAGACACAAGTATTTAGGTTTATGGGATAAATTAGGCCACAACTTTATTGGTTACAGATGTGAGCGGTTTGGCTTAGGCATTGGGTGAAACCAGGCTATATCTCAACTCCCGCCTGTCTGCAGAGAGTCTAACTATGGGTAAACCACCAGTAGGGGGAGCCCTATGTTTTACATGAAATAGGGATGCTCCAAGGGGTTTCTCATTGGGGTCGTGGCATGGCCCTAGGCTACGCCCAGGCTTCGGACAGAATCCACACAACCAGATCCCTTTAACAGGATACCCTTTTTGAGGAGGGGCAGGCAGAGGCTACAACCTCCCCTCCCTTAAACAAAGGCTTACCCCAGGTATCCCCAAACTTGGTCCTCCAGATGTTTTGGGACTACAATTCCCATCATCCCTGACCACTGGTCCTGTTAGCTAGGCATGATGGGAGTTGTAGTCCCAAAACATCTGGAGGGCCGAGTTTGGGGATGCCTGGCTTACCCAATGCCTAACCACCACTCGAGCCCAAACAGCTCACCGCCAACACCCTCACCCCTGCAACCAATCTCTGAAGCCCTCAGTGATGTCATTCAGGCGAAAGGAGGAAGCCCCCCGGGCATACCACAGTTTAAACTGCCCTTGACCACGCCTCCGCTGTGCCGATTGGTCAGTGGGCTGCGTGACGTGGCCGGGAGTCAGCGTGAAGGGGGTGGCAACTCTCCGCCCCCCAGCCGGATCACTGAGAGGTCCCGGATGCCCGGCCGCAACACCGCCCACCGAGGAAGGTGATCGGACTTGTGGAGGGCATTTTGTTGATTTGCTGGGGTGGGGGGTGAAGTGAAATAATTTTGATAGGGGTGAGGTGGTTGACTGAGTTGTGGTGCCCTCCACAAACTGAACTTCCCTGTGAACTGGGGGGCAAATCATTTTGTATACCACTAATAAAGACACCGTTCCAGACAGCTCTCCTTCATGAGATGGGAATTATTCTGTACATCTCAGTGAAAGCAGAAGAATGACCATTTTATTCACATTTAAGTTTGGGCTGGGTTGAAATTTGCAAGTGTTAGCAGTTTCTTTAAAATAGAAAAAAATACTTGAATGCCTTGGATGGTTATAGCTAGTGGTGATGGCAGCTGCACTGAAAACTGTTCTGGTGAAATGTCTGCCAATAGCCATCATTTCCCTCTCTCCCCAGAATATACCCATTGATGGAATAAGGTTATGGCCAGAGTAAGGCTAAATAATTCCTCCCCAGAAATATTGCTTATGTTTCAACCCCCCTCTCAAATCTGAGATTGGTCAATATTTTTATTTCAGTGCATTCCAATGCAACTTTATGTTAGGCCTCTTCCGTTTACTTTCTACATTAATCATTGGATCAAGCTTTGTTTCAAGAACTGAATATCTGCTTTTGAAATTAAATCAATATTCACACCCCACAAGCATCTGAGCAATTAAGTGAAAGCCTATGTTAATTAACATGACTCACAAACCTAACATTTGCTATTATTTTTGTTCCAACTCTGGCTTAAAATGCACTTTAAAAAAAAAATGAATGACATTGCAACTTAGGCATGTACTCTGAAAAGTTCTCATTAACTGCTTGATCTTAGATGTGAAGCATTGTAAGGGTACAAGAAGGAATCCTTATTTCAAGAAAGACAGTTTTAATTAAAAAAAACACACACAATAAAACTTGGTTAGCTATAACAGCTGCTGTTATAATCTACACAAGTAAATAGGGACATGGGTGGCACTGTGGTCTAAACCACTGAGCTTCTTGGGCTTGCCGATTAGAAGGTCGGTGGTTCAAATCCCCACAATGGGGTGAGCTCCTGTTGCTCTCTCCCAGCTCCTGCCAACCTAGAAGTTCGAAAGCACGCCAATGCAAGTAGATAAATAAGTTGATAAATAAGTAGATAAATTGTGTTTTCGTGCACTCCGGCTTCCGTCACAGTGTTCCGTTGTGCCAGAATCGGTTTAGTCATGCAGGCCACATGACCCAGAAAGCTATCTATGGACAACTGCCGGCTCCCTCGGCCTGAAAGCGAGATGAGCGCCGCAACCCCATAAACCCCTTTGACTGGACTTAACCATCCAGGGGTTCTTTACCATTACCTTTACTAAACAACACAACAGAGTCTAAATCCAGGAACCCAACAGATAAAAACAGGACCTGGTCTATGAGGTATTATGTGTTCTGGTCCCAAACCCCTCTTCATCAGTGGAAGGGTTACATGAATACACAACACTCATGTGTTCTGTGAGACCTCAGTATATAAGTTCAATTAACAACAACAACAACAGTCCCTGAAATTGAGCAGGTGTTATGGAGTACCTAGATTGGCCAGGCCTGGTTATAAATTCTATCAGCTCAAACCAGCCATGTAAACTCCTCCTAGGGGCTGTGGTGTCCTTGGCCCCCTCAATATCTGCTGGCAGGGGGCTGGGCCCCTTCAATCCTTAGAGAGTGGAGGAGACAAAGCGTGGCATGGTTCAGTGGCTGGCTCCTCCTGAGCATGAGAGAGGAAGCTGCGCTGTCCTGCACTCTGCTCTCAGCCTCCCCCCAACTATGTGACATTGCACACATGATGTTGCATGCATGTGCCACACACTGGGTGCAAGGCGTCACACACATGAGATGCACACTGCCCCCCCCCCAATCATGGGAGCAAGACGGCGCCTCTGGCTCAGCCTCTGTCTACCTGACAGGGTGAAAGGAGTCATCGCTGGCAAATGTACCCTCTAGATTAAGATCAAACTAGATGAATAGAGTTGCAATCCTATACCCACTCAAAACTCTTTGAAGTCAGTGGGACTAACCTCTGGGTAGATATTATACAATAGGGTTCTTCGTAAACTCATGGGTTTATTATAACAAGCTCAGAAGCAACGGGGGCAATTTTTCAAGAGGAAGACTGCAGAGAACTGTTGCCCCCATTTGAATGAATCACCATGGCTGCTTTTTGGAATGAATGAATGAATCCATGAATGAATCCATGAATGAAAAATAATAATAGTGGTGCATGCCCTAGTTATCTCCCACTTGGACTACTGCAATGTGCTCTACGTGGGGCTACCTTTGAAGGTGACCCAGAAACTACAACTAATCCAGAATGTGGCAGCTAGATGACTGGATGTAGCCACCGAGACCACATAACACTGGTCCTGAAAGATCTACATTGGCTCCCAGTACGTTTCCAAGCACAATTCAAAGTGTTGGTGCTAACCTTTAAAGCCCTAAACGGCCTCAGCCCAGTATACCTGAAGGAACATCTCCACCTCCATCGTTCAGCCCGGACACTAAGGTCCAGCACCGAGGGCTTTCTGGTGGTTCCCTCCCTACGAGAAGTGAGGTTACAGGGAACCAGGCAGAGGGCCTTTTCGGTGGTGGTGCCTGCCCTGTGGAACGCCCTCCCATCAGATGTCAAAGAAATAAACAACTATCAGACTTTTAGAAGACATTTGAAGGCATCCCTGTTAAGGGAAGTTTTTAATGTTTGATGTTTTATCATGTTTTTTAATATTATGTTGGGAGCTCAGCCAGATGGGTGGGGTAATAATAATAATAATAATAATAATAATAATAATAATAATAATATAGAGATGGGACATCCAGACCTGGAGCTTTGCTGTCTCATTAGGTTCGACATTTGGCATGAACACCCACATTCCTAGTCCAGCCCTAAGAACTACCCATCAGATAGAAATTGAACAGGTAACACATTTAGAAGATACCTCAAGGCAGCCCTATTTAGGGAAGCTTTTAACCTGTGATATTTTAATGTATTTTATACCTGTTGGAGGCCGCCCATAGTGGCTGGGGAGACCCGGCCAGATGGGCGGGGTACAAAGAAAAGAATTATTATTATTATTATTATTATTATTATTATTATTTCCTTTAACTGCATCACATGCCATGGAAAGCTTCATCAATTTTTACCTGTTGTGCAGCTGTTAAAAGACACACAACCACACAACCACCGGCAATTCCATTTCCAAGTGAATCTTGGAAACAACAGGTTTAATGATCTCCCCTAGCCTGTTGAGCAGAAATTGGGAAACTCAACGAGGTCAGCCTTTCTTTGTATCTGCTCCTTTGAAAACTCTGTTGGAGCAAGCGCCGTTCCAATCAGCACACAAGAATGTGAAATGTATGTCTAATTCAATTGCCAATATATGCTCAAAAGAAAGGGGATGCAGGAGTTACAAAGTCAGGCTGGTCTATGGAGATTTTGACCTGTCAAATGCAATAATCGAGCGGATGACTCCCAAACTACAGCAGCCACCATTCATTTAAATCAAGACATTGTCTTTGGTGTTCTCAGCCATTTTAACCTTTTGATCTAAATCATCTTTTCAAATTGCGTTTGAAGTTGATGATCATCTCTACATGGAACACACTACCAATTTTACCTCCCAAACTTTATCTTTTCATGTTATAACTAAGCAGTAATGATGGCAAAGGGAAAACAATGAGAAGCCTGTAGGTTTACGGGGCCAGAGCAGGTAAAATCAAGGCAAGAGCCAGGCAAATTGAGAGGCTGGCAAAACTTGCTGTATTTGGGTCCAAATGCAAGATGAGCAAAATTCCTATCTGACTTGGATTTTAATCAAAATTTCGAGGGCTCCCACTCAGGAAATTAAAAAGCCAAATTTAGAGTGGCAGGAAAATAAGCTCATTCCCCGTTTTTTGAAAACAGCTTGGATTATTACTAGCTATTCTGACACAATTACAGGTAGGTAGCCGTGTTGGTCTGCCATAGTCAAAACAAATTAAAGAAATAATAAGAAATAAGAAATAAGAAATAAGAAATAAGAAATAAGAAATAAGAAATAAGAAATAAGAAATAAGAAATAAGAAATAATAAGAAATAAGAAATAATTCCTCCAGTAAGCAATTTTTTAATTTTTTATTTTGTTTTGACTATTCTGACACAAGGTACTGATATGATACATTTTTAATGCTACGGTCCAATTGACATTTGAAACAAGAATCAGAGACACTCCACAAAAGAAGCAAAGCACTCCCACAGAGGCAAAAGCAATAGAAGCTGGTCATTTTAGCCTGGAGAAAATTTCCTTCTTTGTTGTCAGTACAATGATCTCAATCTGAGCATGAAATAAAGCCAGGGCAGTCTCTTATTTAAAGTTATCTTAGTTGGCTCATTGTTTGCATTTTAGTTGGTTGGTTATTGTATTGTTTCAAAACATATATGAAGTGTTTTGCTCTGTGATCACTGCAGATGGTGACAGCAGTCACGAAATCAAAAGACCCCTGCTTCTTGGGAGAAAAGCAATGACAAACCTAGACAGCATCTTAAAAAGTAGAGACATCACCTTGCCGGCAAAGGTCCGCATAGTTAAATACTGGTTTTCCCAGTATTGATGTATGGAAGTGAGAGCTGGACCATAAAGAAGGCTGGTTGCCGAAGAATTGATGCTTTTGAATTATGGTGCTGGAGGAGAATCTTGAGAGTCCCATGGACTGCAAGAAGATCAAACCTATCCATTCTGAAGGAAATCAGCCCTGAGTGCTCACTGGAAGGACAGATCCTGAAGCTGAGGCTCCAATACTTTGGCCACCTCATGAGAAGAGAAGACTCCCTGGAAAAGACTCTGATGTTGGGAAACATGGAGGGCACAAGGAGAAGGGGACGACAGAAGATGAGATGGTTGGATGGTGTTCTCGAAGCTACCAACATGAGTCTGACCAAACTGTGGGAGGCAGTGGAAGACAGGAGTCTCTGGTCCATGGGGTCACAAAGAGTCGGACACGACTAAACGACTAAACAACAACGACATTTATATCTGCAATTGCTATTATTCCTCAAGATAGTATGTAAAGAAGCTTTTATTCTTTAGCTTTTGAAGCATGATATACTGGGCAAAGGTTCTATTATCCAGTCTATAAAATTTGCTATTTAATATAATTTTTAAAACTGGGGACCAAAAGACCATTCCCGTTTTGGCTTCAATTCAAGGTATTTTCTTGTGTTTTGAAATGAGCTGCTCTCGTTTGTTGATGTGTTGTTGCGTTTTTAATAGATTTTATTGCAAACAGCCTTGAGATGTTTCCATAATCAGCAGGATATAAATATTTTAATGGCGAATGGTGCAAAAATGCAAGCTAGCTACGCCAATAGGACTAGGCTTTGTATCTCGGTGCATCCCATTTAGTTTTGAAATCTGACTGTCCTAGGTCCCTATTCACTGTTCTGCAGGTGCCCTTAGACTAATATTCTGTCATCTACTAAGTGAATTGTTAGAACCAATTTATGTTAGCTGACAGAGATATAGTGCTTAAGTGCTCTGTTGTGGGGGAAGGTACAGGAATGGATGGGAAAAGTGGGAAAGTGTAAGAACCTGAATTTGTATCAAGCTACCATAGAAGTGTCAAATTGGCTTGTTGAAGCTGTGGCGCTGCAAAGGTTGCTGGGAGTACAACCTCCAACATTCCTGACTATTGACAGGGGCAGATCTGGACGGCTGCAGCATTTATCTTTTTCAGATTGTTCAGCCTGAGGACAGGGACTGTCTTTCTTGCAGAGATCTGTAAGCTGTTTTGGAAGCCAATTTTGGCTTTAAGAGTGGGATAGAAATTATTTAAATCTGTGTCATTTCAGCATATATTTACCCCTGTCCATTCTATCCAGTGTTTCTATCAATCCATTTTTTAAATATATATAAAAAGCACAGGAAAACTCACATTTAAACAAATCTTTAGGTGTATTTTCTTTCAATGAATCATACAACAAACATAACCGGGTGATAAATGATAAATGTAATAGCAATTAAATTATAAATAATAATCTCCAAAAACATGCACATGGACCAAATCCAATGTGTGATATAGCATAAACCCAAATCAATCAATATACATACAATATGTCCATACTAACACTCCAAATCATGTAAGAAAATTCATATATGGAGGTACAATGTGAGGATGCAGCAGTTCGGTGCTGTCCATACAAGTCAATTGATAGTTCCAAAAGATGATAAAGCTTAATCCGGCGATAAAGCAGTGTTGCACCAGTCCAAAACATAAACTTGATATTTCAACATAGAATCGGAGCACTCAGAAGAACAAGGATATCCGGATTATTGTCCCTGTTTTGCCTTTATGGCTTCATCAGCAAAGTGAATACAGTAGCCGGTTACGTTTGTTGTATGATTCATGCATAGCTGTACGTAACCAGTATTTTCTTTCAAAACATCAATACTTACATGCATTTTTGTGAGTTCTTGAGCTGAGAACTGCACAAGAAGTACAGAGATATTAAAAACTAGTGGATTACTAAGTTCCAATCTACAAATTAGTCAACGAGGGGAAGATGTGGTCAGAGATCAAATTCCTCATACATACCTCATAGTTAATAATAACTGATAAGTATAGGGTTCACTGGTCCAGGGGGATTCCGATTTCAGTTCACTGGCTGACCTTTTCTTCCCCCCTCCAAAGAAAACACCTTCCATTTGACAGTTTGGCACATTGTTACTCTTTCAGTTAATGCATTATCTTAGACATGACACATTTGTGGCTATGCAAAATTCACTCTGAGGCTGTCATTTATTGTCTTCAATAAGAAAAATACAAGACCATGTCACTACTGGAAGGGAAAAGTCAAAGGTGCTTTCCGCACTGCTGCCGCATTCCATTTCCTAATGTTAATAGCTCCGTGAGCTAGCAATTCAGCCACAAATTGGGTGCAGTTAGGCTTCCCCCCTCCTCTTTATTAACCCCAGCCACTTACATTAACAGCTTTTAGTAAACATTTCTCACTTTAAATAATTTGCTTTAAGGAGTATCTTTGCAATTGAAAATGGGATTTTCCATTTTTAACAGCCCTGCAAAGGAAGTGCGAGAATTTGGGGAAACCTCCAGAGACCAAGATTAGACTATTGGAGGAGGACCCAAAACAGAATTTACATTATGTGTGAGCTGATAAATTAATGGATTTGCAGACACAGTAGAAAGACTGCTGTTTGTAGAGATTTGTCAACATGGTTATTCCCTAGAGCAGTGGTGGCTAACCTTGGCACTCCAGATGTTTTGGAACTACAACTCCCATCATCCCTGACCACTGGTCCTGTTAGCTAGGGATGATGGGAGTTGTAGTTCCAAAACATCTGGAGTGCCAAGGTAAGCCGCCACTGCCCTAGAGCTAGAAATTCCACTTGGGTTCAACCTTATTCCCTCATGATACGGCTAATTCAGTTGACAAGTCCTCTATAGAGAAATTATGGACTGATGATTTTGTGGAATTAGGTCTGATGACAATATTATTCCCCTACCTGTCTTGCCTCCATGCATACATGAATGAATGTCTCCAACAGTTCAAAAGCATGCTACTCATCAGTCTACTGACAGATACGAGGGGCGTTCATTAAAGATTTCCCCTGACGTACTTCCTGTGGACAAACGAAACTGGGCACAGTTATTAGTCCTTCTCTACATAGCTGCCAGCAAGAGTCAAACAGTTACCCATCACTTTATGCGGCTGGGGAGAGCTCGTCTGTAGAAGTTGGCAGGTTCCATCAGAAGCCACGACTTGACCTCAGAAACCAGCATTTAATCATCTGGAAAAAGTGTGCCCTTCAAAAATAACTTCATGGTTGGAAAGAGGTGGAAGTCTGATGGTGTGAGGTTGGGAGAATAAGGGGGTTAAGGAAGGATTTCATAGCCACAGGACCGTGCTTCCGACTGAGCAATATGCGAGTTGTGAACCAGGGCATTATCCTGCAGGAGGCAGACACTATTGGTCAGCATACCATGCCTCTTGATTTTGATGACCTTCCGCAATTTCTGCAGCAGTGAAGCGTAGTATGTCCTGGTAATTGTGGTACCCTTTGCCAGGAAATCCATCATCACTACTCTGCGCTGGTCCCAAAAGACTGTCAGCATGACCTTGCCTGCTGATGGTTGGACACATGCCTAATTTGGAGGTGGTGAGGAGAATACTTCTATTGTTTGGACTGGGATTTAGTCTCTGGGTCATAATGATGGATCCATGTTTTGTCTTGAGTAATCGGTCTGGTGAAAAAGTCATCATTGTTTTCGTGACCCATGGCCCAAAGAGCCCGTGAGCTCTTTCCTGCTTCTGGAAAGGCATCAGCAGCCAGGGAACCCAACCTGTGGACACCTTTCCCATGTGCAAATGGTCATGGATGTTTTTTTTCCCTACAGAACCCACACTGATCTTGACATCTGCAGCTAGTTGGCGAACAGTTATGCCTGCTTGCAGCAATGTAAAAAGGTAAAAGGTAAAGGTAAAGGACCCCTGGACAGTTAAGTCCAGTCAAAGGTGACTATGGGGTTGTGATGATCATCTTGCTTTTAGGCCGAGGGAGCTGGCGTTTGTCCACAGACAACTTTCCGGGTCATGTGGCCAGCATGACTAAACCGTTTCTGGTGCAATGGAACACCGTGACGAAAACCAGAGTGCACAGAAACGCCGTTTACCTTCCCGTCGCAGCGGTACCTATTTATCTACTTGCACTGGTGTGCTTTTGAACTGCTAGGTTGGCAGGAGCTGGGACGGAGCAACAGGAGCTCACCCCATTGTGGGGATTCGAACCACTGACCTTCTGATCAGCAAGCCCAAGAGGCACAGTCGTTTAGAGCACAGCGCCACCCGCGTCCTTGCAGCAATGTAAGAAAGCATGGCATGACAGAGTCTCGCTACATCATCAAGGCTCCAATTTTTCATTCCTAACCATAGTGCCACCCCGAAGATGTTGTCTCCATTCCTCTCTACAGTAGAGCCAACTCTGATCCAAATAATTGCTTCCCACTCATCTAACATTGTGGTCTTAGATGTGAGAGGGAAAGGATACTAAAGGGCTACTATTTCAAGTGGGGTTGCTTTGCTACAAGAGATCGGTATCTTCTCTGATGTAATTCTAGGCTGTTCCAACAAGGATTTCATGCAGGCAGTGTTTCCTTTGTCCAGCCCAACTCTCCCTCTATGACTGAATGGCAACTTCAATGGAAAAAGGCTCAACTACATAGTATGCATTTTCCCTGTCAATATTTTTTTCTCGGCCCTCTATTCATCTTATCATCCTCCCCTCCCAAAGACAGAGAGTGGTAGATCTCCTTTAGACCTGACTCATTCATCCTGGAGAGCTCTTCCTGAGGACATTTCCTTCCCATGGATTTCTAGGATAGATATGACTTGAATGAGAAGGTGGAGTTGTGAGAAAAAATTAAGCAGAGCTCAGTTTTGCAGCAAGACACTGCCAGAGCTAGGCATGAGAAAATTATTGGAGAGAAATCTGAGGGACCTCACAGGCTCCTGCCTTAATGGCTGTGTCAAGGACATTATTCCAATAGATGTCTTCATCCTGTTTAACCTTTTAACATATGCTACCTTTGACTTATTGGCTTTCCACTGTCAAGTGGTGAACAAGATTGAACTCCCTTCCTCAGGCTCAAGTAGAACATCTGACAAAATCTTGGTTTGAAGATGAAAGCAAGAGGGATACTGGAAACATAAAATCCTCAGCTCAAAACGGAGGCTTTCTGATAAAATTGAGAGCCACTGGAAGTTTTGTGTAGGATTTCACATACAAACCCACCACTAAACTGTATAAATATAGAAGTTGAGGTAGCAACGAATTCTGTCACGCAGCCTCTTGGTTCTTTGAGAACAGCATGGGTCAACATCAAAACATATCCTGGTTATTTTTATATGCACTCTAAGCTAATTTTGTTCTCTGTGTGTTTTGCTCTGACTGTCTCTTTAGGAAAGTATGGGGTTATGTGATTATATAATTGCATGCCATGCTTTTCATGTGATATATTTTCATGTATTCTTTTGAAAGCAAAAGTGATGTTGAAAAATACTTCATTTCTCAAGACTTCCGATTCAATCTTTTAATGCTAGTACAATCCCTGGAACTGGCAGAAAACGGGGGTATTTATTTTATGTGTAGTACCCATAAAACCCAGAACAAGTAACTAACAGTTTGCTTAAGTGATGGGATGTGAGAACTTACCTATATGGAGTAAGTGGAAAAAGTCTGGTGCGAAAAAGCAGAATACAGCCAAGAGAATGTTGCCTTACGTAGACACTTGCAGAATTGCTGAGGTAAGATCTCACCATGGCAGCATTAATAATGATTGAAAGAAAATTCAAATTCAAATTTATTATTACAGTCACAGACCAGTTCCAACCCACATATGATTCAAGAAAATCATAAAACATGATAGGGATACATTTGAATTTGCAATTAGGTATAACCGGGACAATACAGATATAGCAACAATTAAAAAAATATAAAAATTAAAACTTAGTCACTAAAATGTAACCTAAAATTATCATTTAAGGCCTTAATCATTATGATACCGGTAACACCACTTGTTCCCTAAGTTTTATGGCAATCGCACAGAATTTGGCTACTCTTAATGTGATCTCAGGGTCCTTGCCCTCCACCAGGGATTTTAGACATTGAAGTTCGGATTTATTTGGAGATTTTTGTATAGTAGGGGTAATGCATACCGAACGTATCTCCCCATAGAAACGGCAGCGTAACAAGGCATGAGAGACAGTTTCTACCGCAGGGGCAGACTTGTTCCGCATATGGTTTACCCTCGAATGTTCCCTGCTGGATGAGGAGGAACTAAGTTTCAATCAGACAGAACATCCTCCGGAGGAGACCTCACAAAACAAAGGCCTTATGACTACTAATGTGAGCATCTTACATCCTCCGTCCAAAATCATTGAACACCTGGGCGACTCCCTGTGTGAGGATACCACCAGAATAAATGACAGCCAGTTGTCACAAAAAATGGCAAACTCCAAAAGTTCTTCGGAAGACAACTGACAGAGACTAGACTTCAGCAAAGCCAAAGCCAATTTTAGCCTTCTAACATGGAATATTGCAGGCTGGCCTAAAAAGGCATCTGACCCATCCTTTGTTAAATTCACCCAAGGTTATGACATCGTATTGCAAGAAAATATTGCATCCTCTTGTTGTTCTAGGAAAGGTAAGAATGTCCATCAAAAGCAGAAAAGGATGGAATCTCAAAAGATGCTGAACAAAATAGGACATTTTATTCAAAAAAGCTTTACAGATGTCGTTAATATGCCCAGTGTGGCTCGAGCATTAATACTCTTCACCAGGCGCAATAGCATCTACCCTCTAAGAAATTCCCTATTTTGTATTTTGTGGAAAAATAAAACCTATAATTTTCTTCATCACTTGTTCATGGTGGTTTTTGTTTTCCGATTCCACTCACATCCCTGAACACGTACTCTAACACGTTACAGAAGACTGCACACCAGCTGTTTTATTTGTTTACCTGCACTGATTTAAAATCTAATTTTGTTCCCTTGACTAAAGATAAAAACTTAATCATATTGCATTTTTTTTAAAAAAAAATGTTATGCTATCCTATGTGTATGTGTGTGCTATTTTAATGTGAACAGAAAATAAAGATCAGCTTTTAAAATTGGTTATTTTATTGGTATCTAACTTTCCCATTTCCCTGTTTGGGATTTTAGTGATGTTTTCTGGGAGCAATTGGTGAGATGACTTGTTGTTTTTGAGTCGTTTAGTCGTGTCCGACTCTTCGTGACCCCATGGACCAGAGCACGCCAGGCACTCCTTTCTTCATGATGTTTTCTGGGAGCAATTGGTGAGATGACATAGGGGCTTAAATCCTAATTTTTATCCATTACCAGGTATTGTACAGAAACATGGATTCCATAACCTGGTTTGAAGATCAAGCTGATTTGACTTCAAAGGATTCTCATTTGTGTGCTATTGCGGTGTTTTCACACATTCACTTTTTAACAGGCTGTCTAGAAATCTTGTTGTGCAGATAGACCCCCATTCATGTTGCCTGTGGTACCTTTACTATTTCAGAACATAAAAATGATGACTATTTTCTGGGCAAATCATGGCATTGGGCTTTGAAACTAACTAACTAAATTGTCAGCTTGCTTTCAGACAGACCTTTCTTCATATCATAGGACATTTTCAAGATGTATTCTTATACCTCCAAACTGTAAATTGTTTGGACTTGAAACTTCCCGTGAAACTTGGCTAATTAAGGTTAATTGTTGATAATAGAAGTCATTAATAATACTCAAGATAATTAAGGCGAGAGTAGCTTATATTCCATTAAAAAGCTAAGATATTGCAGGGAACAAAAAATGTGAATATGATATATCCCAAATATAGAGATCTCACAAAACCATCAGGTGTTGGCTTTTCTGTCAATTTTTAATCATTTTCATACATACCATGTTTACAGAGCTTATTAAGTCTTTGAGGGTGATTGAAGGTCATATATATATATATATATATATATATATATATATATATATACACACACACACACACACACACACATATGGCTATTCAAATAAAAATTGTGGGTCCCCCCAAATTAAATGTCAAAATACCTTGAACAATATGAGATGAATCTGATTAGCATCTAATTTGAGAACAACATTAATACTGAGTTTTAAAAAGACATTTGAAAATAGAGAGTATTACTTTTATATTTAAAAAACAACCACCACAATTTTTCAGTGTATTTTGGACTGCATATTCTTAAGGCTGCATTAATGTGCAGTTTGTTATAATGAACATGCTAAATTGTCCTGCTTCCTCAAAGAACTTAACATTATCTTGCAAGTCACTCCTTGGCCATGCCAGGAATTACAAATTCTACTCAAGAACCAGCCTTTTCTAAATGCAATATGTTACTCATCACAAGGGCTAGGTGAATGGTCGTATCATAAGTAGTTCAGCAAGGCTTTTAAAAAGCTGTATGGAATCTGTTATCCAGTGAGATCAACTACTGAATTATTGCTAATTTATCAAACTGCTATAAGTTTTCTTAGATAGGCAATGGTATAAACAGTCACATGAACTCTGCTCTGGAAGATGCTTCATTATAAATATATTGTTATGAGTTCAGGGTTGTCAGACTCCCCTAAATTCCTGGCTCCAGTAAGTGTTAGAATTTAATCAAGGTTGGGGTGTTAAGCTGGGTGCCAGACATCCTTGCTCCCAGCAAGTGTTGAAAGTCCATCAAGACAGGCTGCTTTTCACCTGGGTGTGATGAGCCATTAAGAAAGCTCTGTGCTAGAAGACAAACGGTTGGGGGCTCCCCCTCAGCTCACAGTTAGAAGACAAAGCAGGTGTTTGAAGCAGAGTTTTGGGGATGTGGTGTGAACCAGGAGTAAGGCATGAAGTAGGAGAGTCCGAGCAACTTTTCTGAGCAAGGTTTGATGGCTGATTGAATCCAAGGATGCAGCCATGGGAGAAAGAAGACCCACTTGGGGTGTTGATGCTGTAAACCTCTCCATTATAGGCTCAAGTTGTATATATGTGTAAATAAGCCATATATCATAAAGACCCCACAGTCTCTGCTGTGCCCTATTTCCAGAAGGAAGCACAAACCCTGGATGAACACCTGGAATTGCTGGAATCTTGCACCACTCTGAGATTGGGGTGGCTGGACCATAAAGAAGGCTGATCCCCAAAGAATTGATGTTTTTGAATTATGGTGCTGAAGGAGACTTGAGAGTATCATGGACTGCAAGAAGGTCAAACCTATCCATTCTGAAGGAAATAAGCCCTGAGTGCTCACTGGAAGGACAGATCCTGAAGCTGAGGCTCCAATACTTTAGCCACCTCATGAGAAGAGAAGACTCCCTGGAAAAGACCCAGATGTTGAGAAAGATTGAGGGCACAAGGAGAAGGGGACAACAGAGGATGAGATGGTTGGACAGTGTTCTCGAAGCTACTAACATGAGTTTGACCAAAGTGCGGGAGGCAGTGGAAGACAGGAGCGCCTGGTGTGCTCTGGTCCATGGGGTCACAAAGAGTCAAACACAACTAAACGACTAAACAAACAATAAAATATACACTTAGTCTCAATTAAATTTGTTTGAAAAGAATATTATGAATGTTTCGGGTTCTTGTGGCAAATAAATAGTCTCTATTTGTCTCATTGGGCTCAAGGTTACAGGCTACACTGAAATAAATACTCCTGCAATAGGGAAGGTAGGAATGTGTTTTTATTTGCTTGTTCATCACTGTTATTTTTTGTGCATTTACAATGCGTTGAAGATTAACCAAGCTATTATGTAAATTATTAACAGGGAAAATGTATACCATAAGCTTGCAAAGACTCATATTTACCATAAAGGAAGGGGGGAGGCAGTAAAATTCATTGCAACATCAAGACTGCATTGAACATTGACAGCTGTTTTCTGCTTTCTTGCAGGAACTTTGCTTTGAATACTGCAAAATAGCAGATGTTTATGAGCAATCGGGGGGCTGGTATATTTATTGCATATTTCTATGAACAGCAGTACCTACTATTACTCAAGTTTCGTACAGAAGGCCTTGCTTAGCACCATGCAGGAAATGTTATATAAAAAGAATAATAAACGAGCCTGGAGTGTATTAACTAATTTGTTGAACTGTAGCCCTATGAAATCAACGACATTGTTATAAAAGTGAAATTGTCAAGCATTTCCCTGCTGCCTACTCTAAAATGCTGTTTAGTTCAAAGACAGCAGAGGTTATTTATGTCAAAATGTGTACCCCATCTTTCATTGCCAATCATGGCTGCCAGTGTCCAAAATAAACTGTTATAAAGTAATCATAAAGCTAACATTAAAAAAAAAATCCTGTCCAGGGTAGATCTTTATGAGCAGTAAGTAGCCATATCAAGAATCACATCAACCCACATGCATAAGCCAAGAGCTTGTCAATATGTGAGTCTATTTGGGGGGGGCTCTATTTTGGGGGGGGCTCTATTTTGGAGTCTATTTTGGGGGTCACCCAGCAGCTGCATGTGGAGGAGCGGAGACGAAAACCCAGTTCACCAGATTACGAGTCTACAGCTCTTAACCACTACACCACACTGAGTCAGGCGGTGTAGGAGCACCAGTGTGTGTTCACAAGCATACACACACACACACACACACACACACACACACACACACACACACACTTTTATGCTAAAGAGGCTGCCAGGCTTTGTAATTCATTTGTTTTGATTTAGAACATGAACCTCAACAACTCATAGTACCAGCTAGGCAAGATAGCACAGGAGGTTGTGATACCTGAGGGACCCCTAAAATCAGAAAGGTAAAGGTAAAGGACCCCTGGATAGTTAAGTCCAATCAAAGGCGACTGTGGGGTTGCGGCACTCATCTCACTTTCAGGCCGAGGGAGCCAGCGTTTATCCACAGACAGCTTTCCGGGTCATGTGGCCAGCAGGACTAAATCGCTACTGGCTCACGGAGGACTGTGACGAGTGCCAGAATGCACGGAAACACTGTTTACCATATTTTTCGCTCCATAAGACACACCTGACCATAAGACGCACCTAGTTTTTAGAGGGGGAAAGGGGGAAAGCCCCATTTGGGGGGGGATCAGCTCACAGTTGTGCAGCTTCTTTTGCAAAGGAGGAAAGCCTAGTTTTGGGGGGGGGATCAGCTCATAGTTGTGCAACTTCTTTTGCAAAGGGAAAAAGCCCCCTTTTTGAGGATCAGCTCAAAGTTGTTGAGCTTACTTTGCAAAGGGAAAAAATCCTGGTTTTATGGGGTTCAACTCACAGTTCTGCAGCTTCTTTAGGAAAGGAAAGGGAGCCGTTTCTACAGCAGGCATAGGCAACCTTGGCTCTCCAGATGTTTTGGGACTACAACTCTCATCATCCCTGACCACTGGTCCTGTTAGCTAAGGATGATGGGAATTGTAGTCCCAAACATCTAGAGGGCTGGAGTTTGCCTATGCCTGCTTTAGGATTTGTTTCTACTACCTGACAGTCCCAAAAAATCATAGAAGCGTAGAATCGTCGTATTGGAAGGGACCATGAGGGTCATTAGTCCAACCTCCTGCCATGCAGACACAGTATAGCTTCCAAACATTCAACAAAAAGATTTATATATTCTCACTTAAGCTGAAATACTTGATAGCTCACAGTGGTTTTGATCCATATTTTGACAGCATGTTTCACTGTGGCTGGTATTTATTACACTCCATAAAGTAATTGGTTATAAAATGTAGTTATCAGGAGCCTCGTATCATTGTCCTATCCAAGTAGGGAAAATCTTATGTATTAGGCAGGAAAGTGCAGGAGCCGGAAGAAATAATTTTATACCCAAATGCCAGTTGCTCTTGTTGCTACTTTTAGAATTGTAACTTGAACAAATTAGCTTCTATTTTGACAAAGTGTGTGCAGACGAATGGCTCATTCGCACAGGTTGTTGTCACCGTGGAACTTGAGGTGGGAATGAATTTTGAGTCTCCGTTGCCTGTCTTCACAAGACCAAACTTTTGAAAAGTCAGACTGTTTAACTTTAAAGAGGAACAAAATGTAAATGAAACAACTGCAGACAACTGAGAAAATGATAAAGAGGAAAAGTAAGTTTCATAATTGCATCAGGAGGAAAAGCTTAACCCGCTCCCCATTCCAACTTTTATTGTGAAAACTGAAACGTCTTCCACAAGAATTCCTGCTATTTGGAATACTGAGAATGCTAGTTTTTAAGGAACAAGATCCCATACACTCCAGATTATACATAAATCTTGAGCTTCCTAAGTGAGAAGCTGGAAAACATAATCAGCACCAGTATACAGGTATATGCTGTTAGACATGTTCATTAATTTCAAAGTCTACTGTGAGTAGGACTAACACTGCCTACAGCCCAATTTTCTTTAGCTCTGACCGCATTAGATATTGAAAATGAGGTCTCAAAGAGAACTAAACTGGCTTTATTTTCAACTCAAAATTCTAGGTTGCGTGTTCAGACCCAGAGACCTCCCCCTTAAATAAAGACACATTTAACTCAAATTTTAGTTTTGATCTTTGGCAGAATTTAGGCCTCAACTTTATTGATTACAGAAAAGTGAGTGGTTGCATAGGCTCTGGTACCACTAGCTCCCTGCACCCTTGCAGGTAGCGCTGACCCAGAGCTCCATCATAGGTCAGCCAAGGGTGAACACCTGAGGCAGATGAAAAGCCTGGGAACAGACTCTGTTCACCCCCCAGATGCTCCCCTGGTCTCAGGCACGGGCACAACCCCCTCTCAGGGGTTGACCAAACCAAGTTGAGTTCCTGGATTCCTTTAACGGAATACCCTTCACATAGGGATGGCGAGAGTGTTCTCCCATCCCTATCACCTGAACCAGACCCTATCCGCAACCTTACAAGTTGTGACGAATTGCTACACGGCAGGCGAAACCCAAATGGCGACAGCCAATCAGCCAAGTGGGGAAAATTCCTGCAGTGCCCCTGTCCCAACGACAGACGACACACGATGGCATAGCAAGGTCAATCGCAAAATGCCCTAAATATAGGGAGAGGTGGGCGGGTGTTTCGATGCACGAGCCGAAAGAGGAAGCTCTGGGACACATGTATTGGTTTATATAGGCCCTCGATCATTTTACACTGCACCCATTGGCCAGATTACACCCAGCAACGAGGGACCTACCAATCGGGTGTTGTGGCTATCCAATAGACCCACCCACAACCAGGAGGTCAGTCTCCAGGTCTCACCGCAACACGTGCCCTCTTTTAGGGAGGACACGATATACATGTAAGTCAGGGCTCGCCTCCCACTTTCCCTCCGTTGAATGTAACAAGGTAGCATTGCTCTATTGAATTCAGTTTGAATGCCTAATAAAGGTTATTGAATTGAATTGAATTCAGTTTGGGAAATTAAAACCCTGCAGGGGCAAAAACCAAGGAGGGGGTTTCTTCTCCCATGGGTGACCCATGGTGGGCAGGCTCCTAGCCTATGTTTTTGCTCCCACTGTGTCTGAATTCTTCACTTTTTAAATATAATAACTCTACCTTGCTTTATTTCATTCACCTGCTGGCCAGTGGTACTAAAAGTTCTTCTTCTGCCTGGATTTTAATCTGAGCAGGAGAAAATTTGCAGAGGGTCCTCAAAGTCTTTTTCAGGACTGGTTGGAGAGAACTTTGTCGAGACCTCTATTGACCACAACAATATATTCTGTTGATACAGGACTACACAATTTGTGAGCTACAAACCACTTGGCTTGATAAAACCTTCTATTTTAGAAAATAGCAAAAGGAGAAGGGGAATAAAGAGGGGTGGAGGACTCATCTGGTAGGCCACACTGCATAGCTGATGGGATTTGATTATCTTTGTGGGTCAGCAGTTGTGCAGACCTGCAATTAGGAAGTGCAACAAACAATGCCTATGCTCTTTGCACTTATATGCATAGCTGTCAACTTTCGGATTTGAAAATAAGGGATTTTTTTTGAACTTTCAGGTTTGAAAATAAGGGATGCCGAGAGGGCAGTGCAATGGCACCAAGTACCCTCGCCACCCTGCGCTCCAGAGGCTGCGCGCAAACGGGTGAGCGAAAGAGCGAGCGCGTAGACGGCAGGCAGGCAGGTTGGGCGTGAGGGTCTGGCTGCACAAGGCATGCAAGCTCCGCCCCCAGTCGGTCTCAGACTCCTTATTGGCAGCCGAGCAACGCAGCTGAGGAGCCTCCCTGGCTGGCAGGGAGGGAGAGGAGCTGCTTCCTTTGAAATTTGGGAAATTTAAGGGATATCAACAATCCAGGATAGCAGCGGGAAACGGCATTGGAATAAGGGAGATTCCCGCAAAAAAAGGGACGGTTGACAGCTATGCTTATATGCGCAATTAAATAAGCACTGTTCAAGGAATGACAAATAGAACCAAGCAGCTTTTCCCTGCCCTTTGGGTTATGTACACAACAGCAGAAGCAACAGCTAACCTGACTTTCCCTACAGTTGTCTGCAGAGATCTTTCAGAGGGTGTAATTTTCCAAGACAGATCGTATCTGCAATATGCAAAATTAAAATAGCAAGAACAAAAACCCCACTCCTGCTGATTTAATGAAGAACAGTGATTATGATGTAACAGCTGCATACACCGTCTATCACCAAATATAATTTAAACAAATGGTGTGAGACAGTTATGTCATGCTAATTGGCAACGCAGGAAGCCTATATTGAAAACACAACCTCACTGAGGTATCAAAAGCAACTCTGCTCCATACTATGAGCCAAAAAATCAGTAACAAATATTCCATTAAACTGCCAAGTTTTGGCTTGCAGAGAAGGCAAAAGCCAGTGGGGGTATAGAGATTAGAATGTTGGACTAGAACCTTGGGAGACCAGGGTTCAAATTTCCCACTCGGCCATGAAGGTCACTGGATTATTTTAGGCAGGTAGTCACTACCTTTAAGCCCAACCTGTCTCACAGAGTTGTGGTGGGGATTAAATGATTGGGGTGAGAACCATGTGTACCATTTTGAGCTCTTTGGAGGAAAAGGTGAGATATGAATGGAACAAATAAATTTTCAAAAATCCACACTGCCATGTACTCAGTCCTTGAGGGACACAGCACATGACTGCTGTGTTCATGGCAGCCACTTGTTTTATATCTCTTCAGTTTATGACATTTTTCTACCTAAAAACGTAAAGAACCCCTGGATGGTTAAGTCCAGTCAAAGGCGACTCTGGGGTTGCGGCGCTCATCTCACTTTCAGGCCAAGGGAGCTGGCGTTTGTCCACAGACAGCTTTCCGGGTCATGTGGCCCAGCAGGACTAAACCGCTTCTGGCGCAACAGAACACCGTAACAGAAGCCAGAGTGCGCGGAAACACCGTTTTCCTTCCCACCACAGTGGTACCTATTTATCTACTTGCACTGGCGTGCTTTCAAACTGCTAGGTTGGCAGAAGCTGGAACAGAGCAACAGGAGCTCACCCCGTCACGGGGATTCGAACCGCCGACCTTCTGATCGGCAGGCCCAAGAGGCTCAGTGGTTCAGACCACAGCACCACCCGTGTCCCATGTTTTCCTTTTCTACCTTTTCTACCTATGGGTTGATAGGGACCTGGTCTGAGTTTCTTAATAAACAAGAAGATGAAAGATGAAAAAATCTTTTTTAATAATGCCAGTGGCACCTTAAACATCAACTAAATTATGATGATGATAATTATTATCATCAACATAAATTATTATGTTTCTTAAATAATTCTTCTAACATTTCATTTCCCATGTGTTCAGGTACAACTGGACCTGGACCATAATATTTTTATGATGGTAGCATCAACAGAGCTAATAAGGACTAGAACCAAACAAGCAACTACCTACCTATGTCTCCTCCACACAACAGCCACTTGCCAACTGAACCACAGTGAGTTGCAAGCAGAATCAGTGTTACTTCTTGCCTGTCCTTCACCGTAAGTTCCCAGGGTGGGTTACAACAGGGATCAGCAACCTTTTTCAGCCGTGGGCCGGTCCACCGTCCCTCAGACCGGGGGGGGGGGGGGCAGACTATATTTTGGAAAAAAATATGAACGAATTCCTATGCTCCACACATAACCCAGAGATGCATTTTAAATAAAAGCACACATTCTACTCATATAAAAACACCAGGCAGGCCCCACAAATAACCGAGAGATGCATTTTAAATAAAAGGACACATTCTACTCATGTAAAAACACCCCACAAATAACCCAGAGATGCATTTTAAATAAAAGGACACATGCTACTCATGTAAAAACATGCTGATTCTCGGACCGTCCGTGGGCCGGATTGAGAAGGCGATTGGGCTGCATCCGGCCCATGGGCCTTAAGTTGCCTACCCCTGGGTTACAACAACATGAAAATACAATATGGAAATCATCTAAAACATTTTCCAATCAGAAAAATCAGGTAAATCCTACATCTATATCTATATCTGTATACATAACCATATAGATAGTCAAAACTGTTTGTCCTTTGCAAAAGGTGCCCCCAGAGGACGAAAGCATGGGGGAATGGAGTTGCCCATTTGGAGTGAAAGCAGGAAGCATTTCCCTCGCTTAGTACTGGCTTCAAGACAAAGTTGCACTGGATAAATCAGAGTGTGGGTAGGAAACGTTGCTCTGGTATTGGTCTTGTGATGTTGCATGGTATAACAATACATTCAGATTCCCCGTGTGAAATACATTTAGCTGGGGTCACAGTGTAACCCAGGAAGGAGAAGGTATATAATCCTTCTCCCTCTCTCCCCAGCCCTCCATATTTCTTCTCACTCTTAATTGTTATACCAGGGGTGGCCAACTCCCAAGAGACTGCGATCTACTTACAGAGTTAAAAACTGGCAGTGATCTACCTCCTTTTGGGGGGTTCAGGTCAGAGTTGTTGAGCTTTTTTGGGGAGGAGAAAGGCCTGTTTTTTAGGCATTCAGATCAAAGTTGTTGTTGAGCTTTTTTTAGGGAGAAGGAAAGCCCCATTTTGGGGGGGTGCAGGGCAAAAAAATGAGATTTTTTTAGGGGAGCCAAAGTTGTTGAGCTTCTTTGGGGGGAGCCAGTGATCTACCTGCGATCTACCACAAGCGTCCAGTGATCTACCGGTAGATCATGATCTACCTGTTGGACGTGCCTGGTTATACCGAACAGAAAACTCCAATAGCAATAAGAGCAATGGAGCAATTTATAGAAAGGAGAAGAACCGCCACAGAACAGAGATAGGAGCAGAAATCTCTGGAGATATGTGGGTTTCATAGCCCCAACCCAGGCCATCCAGATTCAGATTTAACTGAAGCTGTGTGCATTGCACACATCACTAATCCTCACTTTATCATCATAACTCACCACTGGAAAGTGTGATAGTATACCCACTGTCTAGTATCATTACATAAATCAGGTCTGAAAGTCTCCCAGGAAAAGAGTTTCTGTTTGCAAACAGAAAATTTGGTTCATCATCAATAATGAGAAGGGGCTAAAGAAAAGATTATATGACAAGTTAATTGGGTTTTGATCAAAAGCTTTTGCCGTTTATATTATACATCGAGCTTGAATGGCTTGGTAATCTCTCTCTTTCTCGGAAGTTTTCCTTCAGGGAATAATTTGGCAACCTTCACTCACACAGAGTAGCGTTTACTCATGCAAGTAGTTCATTCCATCATGTTGACTTATCTGCCCAGTTTTACTGGGTAGTATTTTTACTCTAAAAAATAATGATACTAAGAGCAGATTTCATTACACATATTTATCTTAGCTCCAGCGCAATACTTAAGCACAAGTCTCTGAGCCCTTTGTGTTAAAGAAGAATGGTGATGCAGAGGCTTCAATGGAAGCGTGAGGATGATGTTCCCATCATGAATATTTCTAGCCCCACTCTGTAGTAAAAGACAATGCAATGGTGTAATGAAAGTAACAGCCTAAGGATATATGTGTATGTATGACACTACATAGGAGCCTTTTAAGATCACTTCATTTGTGGGCAGCACACAGGCCAAGCAATTTCTTTCGTGCCATTGCAAGGACAAACAGGTAAGGACAAACAGCCTGTGATATCACGGAGAAAATCACCTGACCTCAAATTCAATTTTTTTAAAAATCATTTATGAAATGGGATATATAAGAATTTCCTGTTTCATTTCATCTTAACATCTTAGCGGGTTTTCCGATGATCTTATTATGCCAACACTGGAGTAACCAACATGGTGGTCTTCAGATGTTGTTGAGCAACAAATTCCATCATCCCCAGAATGGCCAACAGTCGAGGATGATGGGAGTTGAAGTCTAACAACATCTGGAGTTCATCACATCACTGGCTATCAGAGAAATAACAGATGCGCACTTGTTGTGCATTTATTGCATGAGACCAGAACTCTCGCCCTAAGAAAGGAGTTTCTGCTGTGGAAATGAGTTTACCAACACTCAAATTTTAAATACATTGTTGCTGGGAAAGTACTATTATTTCCCCAGTTAGTGGTCCTCTCTGAGATTTGTGCATCTTGGTGGAATGTGACAATGAGAAAGAAGGCTCCTGAATAACAACTAATACTACTACTAGTAGTAGTAGTAGTAGTAGTAGTTATATTTGTTGTACCCTCCCCATCTGACTGGGTTGCCCATAGGAGTTCACATGGTAAAAAGGAAGAACAAAGAGCTTGCTAACCCTTCCTCCCAAGGTGAGGGGAAGTGATCTAGCTAAGCCTGGCAGGACAGCTTACTCTATATACCTGAAGGAGCGTCTCCACCACCATCATTCAGCCCGGACACTGAGGTCCAGTGCCGAGGGCCTTCTGGCGGTTCCCTCACTACAAGAAGCCAAGTTACAGGGAACCAGGCAGAGGGCCTTCTCGGTAGTGGCACCCGCCCTGTGGAACGCCCTCCCTTCAGATGTCAAAGAGAACAACAACTATCAGACCTTTAGAAGACATCTGAAGGCAGCCCTGTTTAGGGAGGCTTTTAATGTTTAATAGATTATTGTATTTTAATATTTTGTTGGAAGCCGCCCAGAGTGGCTGGGGAAACCCAGCCAGATGGGCGGGGTATAAATAAATTATTATTATTTATTTATTTATTTATTTATTTATTTATTACTTTACACAGGACTTTTTAAAAAAGAAAATGAGATACAAAGACTCACAATCTTGGGAAGGGCAAAATATAAGGATATGACCATTTGTAAATCGGTCACCTACAAAAAAAAAAAAGGATAGTGGCTACAAGATGATGGAAGTTTTCTGTCCTTGTTTAAAAATAGTCTTCTCCCTGGCCTACTCCTCCCAACCTGTATGTGGTGACACCCCTCCTTCCCTCTTTCTCAAAACCCTTCCCACCATTTCCCCCCACCCCTGCTTTTTACTTATCCTCTGAGCTCTTTCCCACCTGTCACCAAACTTGTACACATGAAGACAGGGTTAGGGTTCTGTTGTAATGTTCTGTTGAAAGCCGCCCAGAGTGGCTGGGGAAACCCAGCCAGATGGGTGGGGTATAAATAATAAATTATTATTATTATATTACTATGGTCTTAACTCCTTCGTGCATTAATTAGACTTAAGCATGGTGGTTATATAAGACTAGTTATCCCACACACACACACAAAAATCAGTACAGGTCAAAGCACATGTCATCTAACAGATGGACAGAAGCAATTGCATGGTTTCTTCCCTACCAGCCTGCAATCAGAGCAGGTTTACTCCCCTCCAATATGCTTTGGATTTTGAGCTACTGCTCTTGTGTCCAGAATTGCACAACTGTCCCATAAAGGCTAAAATAAGTAAGACAGGCATTTGCATTTATGCCCTGAAACAAGGAGTTCATCAGTCTTACTTGATGAGCTCCTGTTTCTCCTTTCCCTGGTTCACAATACAGTACATTCAGAAGTGGCGAACATTCAGAAGCATCTTCAGCAACTTCCATTTGTGGATAATATAAATTTAAGATGTGCTGTAAAAATCAAAAGGACTTGAGTCATAGTGTATTACTGAGTTTACTGACTTGCCCCATAAAACTTAGAGACAAACGTAAAGAAATACACGCTGGTCGCAAAAATTTAAAATGCATAGGCAGAAAGCACATTTAGCTAAAACAGTGAGCGTATGGCAGAGAAATTAAAAGAATGACATACACTTACCTGTAAAACACTTCAGACAAAATGCTGAAGCAGTAAAAGCAGTGTCTCAATATATACCGGTAATTAGTGTGTGGTGTACTAAATGTACAGTATAATGTACATTTTTAGAAGGTGTTAGGAAAAAGCATATTAAAAATGAAATGGGTTTAAAGCATGTTAAAAATATGCCCTAGCTATATCAATCTGGATTCCTTTCTCATGGCCACAAGCTGTGTGAGAGAATTGTGTAGAGCACTATGCTGTGTTTGGGTCAAATTTGGAAATATGTCGCAGAGAACAATACTAAAAGCAACTGCCTCTTAGTAAAGAATATACGCAACAGGAAATTGGGTCCTCCCTTAAAGAGGGCACGTATTGCAGTGAGACCTGGCAACCAAACCCTGTGTTGTGGGTGGGTTTGATTGACAGCCACAACACCCAATCAGTAGGTCCCTCGATGCAGGGTTCAATCTGGCCAATGGGGCGCAGTCTAAACGGATCGAGGGACCTATAAAAACCCATGCAAGTGACCCAGAGCTTCCTCTTTTTGCGCGTGCATCGGAACACCCACCCACCTCTCCCTACTTTAGGGCCTTTTGCGCTTGACCTTGCTATGCCGTTGTGTGTCGTCTGTCATTGGGACAGGGGCACAGCAGGAATTTTCCCCACTTGGCTGATTGGCTGTTGCCATTTGGGTTTCGCCTGCCGCGTAGCAAACCGTCACAACTTGTAAGGTTGCAGATAGGCTCTGGTTCAGGTGATAGGGATGGGAGAACGCTCTAGCCATCCCTATGTGAAGGGTATTCTGTTAAAGGAATCCAGGGACTCGATGGTTTGGTCAACCCCTGGGAGGAGTTTGTGCCCATGCCTGAGGCCAGGGGGACATTTGGGTGGCGAACCAGAGCAGTGCACGGAAACGCCGTTTACCTTCCCACCAGAGTGGTACGTATTTACCTACTTGCACTTGACGTGCTTTTGAACTGCTAGGTGGGCAGTAGCTGGGACCGAGCAATGGGAGCTCACCCCGTTGCAGGGATTCGAACCGCCGGCCTTCTGATTAGCAAGCCCTAGGCTCAGTGGTTTAGACCACAGCACCACCCGTGTCCCTTACATATTGTAGTTACATATGCATTATAGATCCTGCATTGAGTAAAGGGGACTCAAAAGGTCCCTTCCAACACTATAAATCTATGATAAGCCAACACAATACCCCCCTTTCTTTTTTTTTGTGCCAGTCATACCACAAAGTACAAGCCTAATTGGCTGTAATATTTCAAGTAGTTGCCTAAATGATCGATTTAGATTCACCTGTGCTCTTCCAAAGATAATTTCTTAAAAACCTATCTAACTTAAATGTCAGCTTTTGAGCTACTCTGCTGCAGACAGATGCTGGGAGCAGCCTTTTTAAATTCAAATGCAAGTCTCTATGCATCTGGCTACTCTGTTCAAATGATCAGATGGGCAACATGTCATACTGTTTCTAGGAACGAAACCTTCCTTCACCTCAAGATTAGGAAGTTGAGTTTCTTGCATTTGGGGAAATCACAAGGGTCAGCACACCCCGAGTGCGATGGATGAGGGTCTCCTGATGGAAAATGAAATGGCCAGCTCTCCCACACGACTTTCAGAGAGGGATTTGGGTTGCAAATATAGTCCTCTGTGAATAAGGAAATAATAAGGGAAAACACAAGTAGCACTGGAATTTGATCAGGGAAGCATGAAGGGTAAAGGTAAAGGGACCCCTGACCATTAGGTCCAGTCGTGTCCGACTGTGGGGTTGCGGCGCTCATCTCACTTTATTGGCCGAGGGAGCTGGCGTACAGCTTCCGGGTCATGTGGCCAGCATGACTAAGCCACTTCTGGCAAACCAGAGCAGCACACGGAAATGCCATTTACCTTCCCGCTGGAGCCTATTTATCTACTTGCACTTTGACATGCTTTCGAACTGCTAGGTGGGCAGGAGCTGGGACCGAGCAACGGGAGCTCACCCCGTCGTGGGGATTCGAAATGCCGACCTTCTGATCAGCAAGCCCTAGGCTCTGTGGTTTAACCCACAGCGCCACCCGCGTCCCTTAGCATGAAGGGTGTTTCTACATAAAAAAACAACAACAACTGGAAATGATGGTGTCATTAGAAAGGAAACCTTGGTTGCTGCACCCACTGAATAAATAAATAAATAATAATAATAATAATAATAATAAACTTTTATTTATACCCCGCCCTTCCCAGTCAGGAACCGGGCTCAGGGCGGCTAACAATCATAAAAACCTCAACAAACCACAAACAATCAATTAAAAACACAGAATTAAGATACAATGTAAAATTCAAATTTTAAAATGTCACCTCATATTAGGCAGTCCACCAACAGACCAACAGAATAACATAACAAGGCAATTAAACTCCACCCAACCCAAAAGCCTGGCGAAACAGTTCAGTCTTGCAGGCCTTGCGAAAGGATGCCAGATCCTGCAAGGCCCTCGTCTCCTGTGGCAGACTATTCCACCATGTTGGGGCCATGACCGAAAACGCCCTGGCCCTAGTAGCTGTCAGCCTGATATCCTTATGGCCCGGGATCTCCAGGATATTATTATTTGAGGACCTCAAGGTCCTACCCGGGGCATACCAGGAGAGGCGGTCCCTTAAGTACGAGGGTCCTAGGCCGCGTAGGGCTTTAAAGGTCAAAACCAGCACCTTAAACCTGATCGTGTACTCCACCGGGAAGCCAGTGCAGCTGGTAGAGCACTGGATGAATGTGATCCCGCAGCAGAGCCCCCATAAGGAGCCTCACCGCGGCATTCTGCACTCGCTGGAGTTTCTGGGTCAGCCTCAAGGGCAGCCTCGCGTAGAGCGAGTTACAATAATCTAGTCTGGAGGTGACCGTCGCATGGATCACTGTGGCCAGGTCAGGGCGAGAGAGGTAGGGGGCCATAAGTATGCACATAATCAGTGTCTGAAATGATATCAATCCACTGTAAAATTTCGTTAAAATATCTGATCATTTTATTCATTTGCGTACATTTCCCCAGTGCAATGCATCTCCATTGTGTTTACAGAACTGCTGAGTACAGCACAGCATCTCCTCACTGCCTGCGTATTTGAGTCTGCACAGCTGTGGGTTGGGCTAGCTGTGTAATAAGAGCAAGCAGTATGTTAAGATCTTGGGCATCTGTCTAAAGCCGATTGCAAAATTGGGAGAATGATTTGTAAAGCTAGCGTGAGGGCGTGTTGCAGAGGTTTCTGAAATATAGGCAATGGTAGCAACTCTTTTGAATACATTATTTTTCATAGCTGTGCTATAGGATTCTTTTAAAAAAATCCACACACACACACACAACATCACTATATACTGTAATACACAATTTAGATGAGTTAACTCTATCAGGCTTCTATAAAAATTGTTTAGGGAATACTCAAAAATTAATGACCTACACATTAATTCCTGTAGTATTTATATTTATATGATGACATTTGTCATGATGAGTGCAACTTGGCATTAATGGGAATACAGTAAAAATGATTTCTTTGCATGTTATATAGAGTGTTAGTCTTTTTTTAAAAAGGCCCTCAGTGTTTATCATTCCTTAGGACTTAGAATGAAAAGGGCTTTCGTTAAGAGTGCTCTGGATGCTGTGTTTTAGCATAGTGCTAAAACTGAAAGCAAACATTGCATTGTGTGAAAACCCAGGCTTTTTGCCCCATCTCCCCTTCTAGAGAATCACAGAATCATAGAGTTGGAAGAGACCACAAGGGCCATCCAGTCCAACCCCCTGCCAAGCAGGAAACACCATCAAAGCATTCCTGACAGGTGGCTGTCAAGCCTCTGCTTAAAGACCTCCAAAGAAGGAGACTCCACCACACTCCTTGGCAGCAAATTCCATTGTCGAACAGCTCTTACTGACAATAAATTCTTCCTAATGTTTAGGTGGAATCTTCTTTCTTGTAGTTTGAATCCATTGCTCCGTGTCCGCTTCTCTGGAGCAGCAGAAAACAACCTTTCTCCCTCCTCTATATGACATCCTTTTATATATTTGAACATGGCTATCATATCACCCCTTAACCGTCTCTTCTCCAGGCTAAACATACCCAGCTCCCTAAGCCGTTCCTCATAAGGCATCGTTTCCAGGCCTTTGACCATTTTGGTTGCCCTCCTCTGGACACGTTCCAGCTTGTCAATATCCTTCTTGAACTGTGGTGCCCAGAACTGGACACAGTATTCCAGGTGGGGTCTGACCAGAGCGGAATACAGTGGTACTATTACTTCCCTTGATCTAGATGCTATACTCCTATTGATGCAGCCCAGAATTGCATTGGCTTTTTTAGCTGCTGCATCACACTGTTGACTCATGTCAAGTTTGTGGTCTACCAAGACTCCTAGATCCTTTTCACTTGTACTGCTCTCAAGCCAGGTATCACCCATCCTGTATTTGTGCCTTTCATTTTTTTTTGCCCAAGTGTAGTACTTTACATTTCTCCCTGTTAAAATTCATCCTGTTTGCCTTGGCCCAGTTCTCTAATCTGTTAAGGTCATTTTGAAGTGTGATCCTGTCCTCTGGGGTATTAGCCACCCCTCCCAATTTGGTGTCATCTGCAAACTTGATCAGGATGCCCTCAAGCCCATCATCCAAGTCATTGATAAAGATGTTGAATAAGAGTGGGCCCAAGACAGAACCCTGTGGCACCCCACTAGTCACTTCTCTCCAGGATGAAGAGGAGCCATTGATGAGCACCCTTTGGGTTCGGTCAGTCAGCCAGTTACAAATCCACTGAATGGTAGCATTGTCTAGCCCGCATTTTACCAGCTTCTTTACAAGAATATCATGGGGCACCTTGTCAAAGGCCTTGCTGAAATCAAGATAGGCTACATCCACAGTGTTCCCTTCGTCTACCAGGCTTGTAATTCTGTCAAAAAATGAGATCAGATTAGTCTAGAAACTGTGCAAAGCCCTCCCCATAGCTCTTCTGTTTCGGAGTGAGGTCAGGCAAAGGGCAGGGAGGCTGCTGGGAGGATTTGTGCTGTGAGAGGAGAAAGATAAATTAGATATATAAAAAAGAAGCCTTCTGAAGTCCCAGTTGGGCCATGGGGCATCCCCAAGCAGGGTCTGCTTGGACTGCATCCACCGACTGGACAGATCTTACAAAGTTCAATGCTGGACAATTGATCTAAGCCAGGCTAGCTGGGGATTACACAGCTCTCCTCTTGGAAGTCTGGGCAGCTTCTCCTCCAATGTCCCTTCAGGACTCATTATGGATTGCATAAACCTTCATAACCTCTCTGCTGAAGCTGTGGAACGTCTTCATATATGACCTTTAAGGGCTCATGTAGGGATTACACAGCTGATGTATAAAGCATGTCTCTTTAGAACAAGCCTCAAGATGTTGCTCCAGCTTTCGTCATCCTCAGATGGCATGGCCAATAATCAGGGATGACAGCAACTGTAGCCCAGAAATATCTGGAGGGTCACCCCTGCTTTATGACATGCTGGTAAGACTGTGTTTTCTGCTGGCAAATTGCAGGTCTAGCAAAAAAGAAAAAAGAAGAAGAAAAAAGGCTAGGATTTATTCTTGTAGAAGGAAAGGGGCACATGCAATGTTTTTCTATAGGTGTTTTGCATATCAATACTTCATGCACCTAATAAATGGGGGGTGTCAGTTTGCATTTCTTAGTGCAGAAAGTATTGATCTGATGTGTAGAGATCTTTCCTATTTTAATTAATTCAAGAGGGTTCTGGAGGCTTCTGTGAAAGAAACAATGATGTTTGAGTTACTCCTTCAGAGAAGCTGAGTATAGCTGGCTTAAACTGGTTCTGTTATCTCTTCTTCAAGGGTCATGCTGACTATAAAAGTAAGGCCAGAAGGAGCCTGGGTTTCATTTCTCTTTCTCTTAAGGTTTAGACTTATTATAAGTTATTGTAAGTTAAGTCTGCTGCAACTGGGTTTCTTATGGACAGTGACAATCCTGAATGTATGGGATTTGTGACCATTATGTTCATTTGCCTTCAGTAGCAGTAAAGCTCTGCTGAATGAAATACAATTGCCTCTGGCCTATTTTTGGGGAATCTTGTAATGTGTTGAAGTTTTTACTCTGCTAACTATACGTTGGAATCTTCTCTGGATCAATATTGAGTAGAATTTCATGGCAGACTGAAGGACCCAAATAAAGAATGATGAATGTCCTCAGTATGGGTTCCAAAACATTGTGAAAGAACAACACCCCAGAAATGATAGATGTTTTCATGGAAATGGAAATTATTTTTATTTTGGCCATCAGCAACGTCAGCCACTGAAATGTTGAGATGCTGGCAAATGACTGTCACCTCTGAATGGTGAGCAAGAGTGCTCACTGGCACTGGAGACAGAAAACCACTGGACGCGGGTGGCACTGTGGTCTAAACCACTGAGCCTCTTGGGCTTGCCAATCGGGTCGGCAGTTCAAATCCCCATGATGGGGTGAGCTCCCGTTGCTCTGTCCCAGCTCCTGTCAACCTAGCAGTTCGAAAGCACACTAGTAGATAAAGTAGATAAAGTAGATAAAGGTACCGCTGCAGCGAGAAGGTAAACGGCATTTCCATGTGCTCTTGTTTCTGTCATGGTGTTTCCGTTGTGCCAGAAGTGGTTTAGTCTTGCTGGCCACATGACCCAGAAAGCTGTCTGTGGACAAACACCGGCTCCCTCGGCCTGAAAGTGAGATAGGTTCCACAACCCCATAGTCGCCTTTAACTGTACTTCACCGTCCAGGGCTCCTTTTCCATTTTACCTTACCTGAGACATCTGATGGAATCATAGAATCATTGAGTTGGAAGGGACACTGAGGATTATCTAGTTCAAACCCTTGCAAGGCAGAACTAGGCAGCTGCCTCATACAGGGATTGAACCTGCAACCTTGGCATTATCAGCACCACACTCTAACCAACTGATGATGGTGAGGTCAACAGCATTTATGTGGCTAGCAGCCCATGTGAGCCAATTCTGTGTCCAGGGCGGCTGTCTACAAGCTCCATCCGGTATGCAGGCTGAGACCCTACCTGCCTGCGAACTGTCTCGCCAGAATGGTGCATGCTCTAGTTATCTTTTGCTTGGATTACTGCAATGCGCTCTATGTGGGGCTACCTTTGAAGGTGACCCGGAAACTACAACTAATCCAGAATGCGGCAGCTAGACTGGCGACTGGGAGTGGCCGCTGAGACCACATAACACTGGTCTTGAGAGATCTGCATTGGCTCCCAGTACGTTTCCGAGCACAATTCAAAGTGTTGGTGCTTACCTTTAAAGTCCTAAACAGCCTCGGTCCTGTATACCTGAAGGAGTGTCTCCACCCCCATCGTTCAGCCCGGACACTGAGATCCAGCGCCAAGGGACTTCTGGCAGTTCCCTCGCTGCGAGAAGTGAAGTTAGAGGGAACCAGACAGAGGGCCTTCTTGGTAGTGGCGCCCGCCCTGTGGAACGCCCTCCCATCAAATGTCAAGGAAATAAGCAGCTATCCTATTTTTAAAAGACATCTGAAGGCAGCCCTGTTTAGGGAAATTTTTAATATTTAATGCTGTATTGTTTTTAACACTCGATTGGGAGCCGCCCAGAGAGGCTGGGGAAACTCAGCCAGATAGGCAGGGTATAAATAATAAATTATTATTTATTATTTATTATTTATTATTTATTATTTATTATTTATTATTTATTATTTATTATTTATTATTTATTATTTATTATTTATTATTATAAACATTGATGCAAAACACTGTTGGCCAATCAGCAGTCCAATGCCTCCATGATACAGTGGTACCTCTGAAAGGTATGCAACATGAAGCGCTGTGTCTGCACATGTGCGCAACACGATTCGGTGCTTCTGCGCATGATGTCATTTTGCGCGTCTGCGTATGTGCGAACCGCCAAACCCGGAAGTAACCCGTTCCGGTACTTCTGGGTTCAGCGCTTTCGTAACCCATGACGAACACAACACGGTTCGACTGTACTGACCTATCTCCCTGCCCCCAATATTGTCACACAGCACCCGACATCTTCCTCTTGGTAATCACTTGGCAGCACTTTACTGCCACTGCTCCAGACAATGCTAGTGGCTCAACCTTCAAGCTTTTTTTAAATGTGATCATATTTGGCAAAGGTACTTGCATCTACTTCTAGCTATACAGAGAGCCAGGTACTCTGAGAAAGCACATCTCCGGATTACAGTCAATGCAATGAGAACAATACTGAATTTATGCTTTATTCAATAGCTCTTCTGGTACATGGGGAAAAAAATCTCATTTGTTTTACTAAATCCCATTTCACACTCTGCAGTGTTCACTCAGACAGTGTTAATTGCATTTGAAGGGTGAAGATTATCTCCCATGTGTCAAATTGTATCTTAAGGTAACGGAAATCCTTTCTATTCTGAGCAATTGTCAGGGGAACAAAAATTCAGACCCCTTTCGTTAAGATCACTTTGGAAACTTTTACATTTAAAGGAGATTATTGTATTTGTCTTAGATGTTGTTCAACTTGCTCAAGGAAAAAACTCTTTTCAGACACAGACCCCTCTCTGTTTTCTGTCCGTCAAGTCTACTATTCTCTGAGAAGACTCCTTAAGTGGATGGTGCAAATAGACTTCGTTTATAGCGGAGACTAAATTCAATTATTACATTGAATAAAGAGACTGCTGCCAGGTTGGGTCAATTACATTCCTACACTCTTTTCTGAATAAGCTCCTTTTGCCTTCTACTTAGTTGATTAATTCAAAATTCAGAACATTGTCATATTCATCTGAAAACAATCCACTTTGTTCTCATTAAATTATTATCCATCAACAGACTAAGACTGGCTTTAGACTGCAAAGATGGAGGTGGATGAAATGGTGGTGCTGGGAAAATGACAATGATGAAGAAGACGGAGGAGGAGGAGGAGGAGGAGGAGGAGCCACTACTACTCACTAGACACTACTGCTTGGAACCACCCCCATGAGGAAAGGTTACTGCATTTGGGGCTTTCTCATATAGAGAAAAAGGCATTAAGAAGTGATACTATAAAAGTGTATGTTATGTACTGAGCTGAATCCTAGAACAATAGGATCCAGAATGCAGCAGTCTGATTGGTCCTAGAACAATAGGATCCAGAATGCAGCAGTCTGATTGGTCCGCAGGAGCTACCCAATCCAGCTCCAGGTGGAAGTGAATCAGCGACCTAATTGGCCTGCAAGAGCAGCCAATCAGGCTCCTGGATGAAGTGAATCCGCAACCTGATTGGCCTACAGGAGTAGCCTGGAATTAGCCAATCATGTGGGGCCCATTGTGTAAATAATGTCTATATAGCAGACGTTTTGGGGAAAGATTCATTCCTTGCTACTATGAGCTAAATAAAGAGCATGAAATTCACACTTGACTCCAAGTATATTTCTGTGTATATAGAGAACAACTTCATGATAAGTACCAGCACCCTTTTTTATTGAAGAAAAGTACTGAGAAAGAGGATAGAGATTTTTCTTTCTTCCTGTCACCAGATGCATACTTGTCAGGTGGCAGAGGAACAAATCCCCATGGCAGGTTGCCAGGAACGGATAAGACAAGGAAAATTCCTTACCATCTGCTTTTATTCAATATTTGCAGAGAGAGACTTGGGAATGCAGCCTCTTGGATAATGACGTTGTCCCGAGTGAATCTCCACCCCACTTCTCTCCCACTTCCTCATTCGTCATCATCATCATCACCTCCTCTACGAGTGCCGCTAAGTGCCCTCTGTCTTTGAGCTCTTTGCTCTCCTACTTTCAACGCTTGCCGGGTTCTGGGAGATGGAGGGTCTGGAATGCTTTCTAGTGACAACATGTCACTAGAATGTTTTGATTCCACAGAGTGGGAAGTGACGAAGACAGGATGTTTGTGTTACTGTGTTCTGTGAAGTGGGACTATTGTCCTTTGTACTTTCTCTTTGCTGTCTGATGCTAGAGAGAGGGGGAGCCATGTTGGAAGTGCTCCGTGTGTGTTTATATGTAAATAAAGTAGATTAGCCAAAATGCTGAGTTGCTGAGGTCTGTTACGCAAGCTGAGCAAATTCTGCGGATCCGTAAGTGTGCTAATGTCTTCTGGCATTAGTCGCTGTGATGTTCGGGCTGAAGAATGCTTATGAAGCTCCCAAACAATCGTCCAGGAGGGAGGGAACAGGCCAGTCGGGCATGTGTCTCTGCCAGGGTTCTACTCATGAGTAGGACGTCTCCTGACAAGAGAGACCCCCTTGATTCCTCAACCCTACTGCTCAATGTAAACTTTTAGCAGGGGGTGCCAAGCAGTAGCACGATATTTCCATCCTGCTGGGCCTGCACTCTTAGCAGCAGCCAACCTAACCAACGGCTAAATTTCCTTGTGCACATGTCACATAACACTAGAATTCAGGGACATTCAGCAAAGCTGAATATCAGAAGACTCACTTAAATTATCATCCTCTTTGCATTTAATGCAATTTGAATTGAATCGAAACATTTTATTTCTGATGGGGGAAATTGCCCAGAATATATGTTTTACATCAAAGGACATATTTCGGAACTTTCTAACATTCTCCTACTTAAATCATTTTTAAAGCCGTTAATCAGGTTTCCAATACACAGGGAGATATCAGACTTTTCATTTCAAAGAGGAAAAAGAGAAGAGTAGTCTTAATTACCATTTGCTTAACTATTCAAAATGATTTCCCATAATTTTTAATTTCTTTTTAATCTAGGTAGGTGAAGATGCACATTAAACAAACAACTGAATTTTGCAAAACAGATGAATGCTGTAGATAATAAAGAGCTCTCTGGGGGAAAAAAATCAATCTTACCTATAAAAGCTTATGTTGACTGATTGGAAAAGCAAAATCATTAACGTTTCTTGATGCAGCAATTAAGCCCCTTTCTTATGCACTAATTCTGCAGGCAGAAGTTGTACTGTTCTGTTTCCTGAAATGTTAGCTAATATTAACATTCTGCTTTCCTCTGCCCATAGCTGGATGCTGCAGAGAGCGAGTTCTCACAATGCCTTCAGAACATGGTGTCTACTAAGAAAAAACTGACCATGTCAGCTCCTAGTCATTTTACCCAGTGCAACCCAAAACATTTTGCCGCCTGAAGCAAAGACCAAATGATGCTAGGGTCAATCAAGACTTGTGCACCAATTCCTGCTTTATTCTGTTCACTTCTTCATCATGGAGCTGCATGAAGCAGGTTACCACCCCATGTTGCAAGGCAGGGCTAGCCCTGATTTTCTCCTGGAAAAACGAACAGCTCCAAATCCATCAAGCCATAAACTCATACAATAGCTCTCCTCATACTTTACACATAAATCTGGTATCAGGCATGTCGTTGCCCCCTCTCTAGACATCCATACATTGGCATAAACATCTGCACTAAATGAGCCTATGAGTGGGATACACTTCTTCAATGCTGATGCTCATTGCAACACATGGATATCCAAGGTAAGTATGAGATACAATTGACACACAAAGGGGGCTAACATCTCACTGAATGTATCACTATCAATGGAGCAAGTTGGTTGCCATTCACTTCAGACAGGCTTTCCTGCCACATGGTGATATAATGCGCACAGAGAGAAGCAATACTTTGCCCTCTGAGTCTGCCACCAATGTCACGTCATCCCAGTTCCAACTTCCATGTAGTCAGTGGAATGACTGATATAAACTGTATGCATGCATACAGTTGTACACACTCAAAAAAAAATTACACATCACTTGGGAAGACAGGCGAACTGTTGCCAGTGTACAGGAAGAAGCAAAGATCACCCATGTTGAAGCAATGATTCTTCAACATCAACTTTGTTGGACTGGTCATGTTGTGCAGATGCCTGATGATCGTATTCCAAAGCAACTACTCTATTCCCAATTTAATAATGGAAAGCGTAATGCATTCCATTCAACAAAAGAGGTTTAAAGACTCTCTCAAGTCAAATCTAAAAAAAAAAAAATGTAGTATAAACACCAACAATTGGGAAACACTGGCCTGCAACAGCTCCAATTGGAGAACAGCCTTTATCAAAGGTGTCATGGGCTTTGAAGACGCTCAAACTCAGGACGAAATGGAGAAACATGCTAAGAGGAAGGCACGCTTGACAAACCCTCACCGCGATCAACTCCCGCCCGGAAACCTATGTCCCCGCTGTGGAAGGACATGTGGATCCAGAATTGGCCTCCACAGTCACTTATGGACTCACTGTTAAAACCGTGTTCATGGAAAACAATCTTACTTATCTAAGGTAAAGGTAAAGGGACCCCTGACCATTAGGTCCAGTCGTGAACGACTCTGGGGTTGCGGCGCTAATCTCGCTTTATTGGCTGAGGGAGCCGGCATACAGCATCCGGGTCATGTGGCTAGCATGACTAAGCCGCTTCTGGCAAACCAGAGCAGTGCACGGAAACGCCGTTTACCTTCCCGCCAGAGCGGTACCTATTTATCTACTTGCACTTTGACGTGCTTTCGAACTGCTAGGTTGGCAGGAGCAGGGACCGAGGAATGGGAGTTCACCCTGTCGCAGGGATTCAAACCGCCGACCTTCTGATCGGCAAGCCCCAGGCTCTGTGGTTTAACCCACAGAGCCACCCACTCAGCTAAGAGGGATCATCAAAGAAGAAGCATGCCTACATACAGTTGTACACACAGACCCTTCACCAGATTGAGATCTATACAGTCACATAGTATCCTTGCATAGTACATGTGATGTATGGAAATGAGGCCAAGGGGAAGTGAGGTATGGACAGTTGTGTAGCGTGGCAAGCTGGGGTGCCGGGACATGATGTTACCTTGGGCTCCGGCATGCCGGCCCCTAAGGTAAGTGCTACTGGGGACATCCCACACCACCACCACTCCTATCTATGCTACTGGGTATGGAGCTGCTGAGATGGGCCCATGAGTCCTTTTCTCACCATGCATTAAGTCTATGCGCTCATCTACACTTCCCCCCTTGGTTTTTCTGCAGATTGACATTTGTTCCCATTCAGCAGTAAACAACAGGTTTTCCTGGGGAAAGCATCAGGACAAATGAAAAAATGCTCCGACCTGTGCCCAAAAAGCATAGGACCATATCCCCCAAATGTCCCTATCTTCTGGGGACAGTCCCGGATTTACAGAAGCCGTCCCAGTTTCTGACTGGATCCTGCAATGTCCCACTTTTCCTTAGGACAGTGATGGCTAACCTTGACACCCCAGATGTTTTGGAACTACAACTCCCATCATCCCTAGCTAACAGGATCAGTGGTCAGGGATGATGGGAGTTGTAGTCCCAAAACATCTGGAGTGTCAAGGTTAGCCATCACTGCCTTAGGACGTCCCTATTTTCATCAGAGAAATGTTGGAGGGTGTAGAATTAGCCAACCCCCGAGCCAGCCCTGCATAGGGAAGTTTTGTTTTGTTTTGTTTTTTAATGCTTAATACTTTTATATATGTTGGAAGCTGCCCAGAGTGGCTGCCCCCCCCCCAGTCAGATGGGTGGGGTATAAACAGTAAAACTATTATTAATATTATTATGGAACAGGGCGTCCCTATTTTCATCGGAGGATATGCAGGACAAGTAGAAAACCTCTCAGACTGTGCTTCCTAGGCATGGGGAAAGTATGGATGAGCTTTTCGTATGGAGGGTACAATCATCACAGCGAACACTCGCCTCGTCTGTCTTCTCTCGCCACATCTCTGAAATATGCAAAGCAGCCCTGAAATGTGCCTGGAGCAAGTGAATATACTTTAAACATTTGTGCACCTTAACATTTGAGCAACCGGCTATATTTGCTGCTAGCACCGGCTAAATAATAGTGTTGTCGACATTAATGGAGATAATGTAATTATAGCAGCTAAGAAAGTACTCCTTTGGAATGTGTTTTCAAAAATAATTACCTGGTACATACAGAATGTGTTTGGAGTCTAAACGGTATGTGGCAAATGTTCAGAAATAATTCAGCAGGTGGCCTTAAGGAAAGGTTGTGTTCTTTTATCCATTGAAATGGCAGGCTCTGGCTGATTGAATGTCGTTTATTTGCTCACAAGCAAGTGTTAGAGCAATCTGCCAGCTCCCTAATTATGATAAATGTACATTCTGTCTGATTTTAATTGAACCATAAAGCTTTTTCTTAAAAAAAAAAAAATAATTGGACACCTCAAAACACGTGCTCTGCTTTTCTGAAGCTTAGGTCTCAAATATAACATTTACTGCTGTATTATAGCAAGGTGTTAGATGCCCCTGAAGGATAATAAACATAGCATTCATAAACAGCAGTAGCAAGTCGTCAGGTTTAGTTGTTGGCAGAGAGTAGGGGAAGACCTACTTTCAAGGTGGAACTCTCATCCCATTACTGTTTCTGCCTGGCACAGAATTGTTAGACACAAACAGCATAAAGTATCACTGTGGTGATAATATGAACCATAAACAACCAAAACCACCACACAATGGCTGAAAATGTAATAAAAGATTTACTGGAATACTCTTCTGAAAAACTAATAGTCCTTCAATTAAGCCACATGATTAACAAAGCCATATATAAGTGATATAACAGAATGTATAATGTTCACGTAACTGGACCATTCAGCAACAGGTTGGGTATAGCAACAAACTCTCATCCCATTACTGTTTCTGCCTGGCACAGAATTGTTAGAAGCACAGGAGCTGTTCCAGAAAACTGGCCACAGCCTCTGCTAAGCCTCAGCAGCATTCTAGAGATGTTTAAGAACAGCAAATAATAATAATAATAATAATTTATTATTTATACCCCACCCATCTGGCTGGGTCTCCCCAGCCACTCTGGGCGGCTTCCAAAAGAACATTAAAATACAATAATCTATTAAACATTAAAAGCCTCCCTAAATAGGGCTGCCTTCAGATGTCTTCTAAAGGTCTGGTAGTTGTTGTTCTCTTTGACATCTGAAGGGAGGGCGTTCCACAGGGTGGGTGCCACTACCGAGAAGGCGCCCTATAGCAAAGGACTATATAGTTGGGGGGGGGGTTAAAAACCATTGGTTGACTCCCTTTTTTAAAAAACAAACAACAGACAACAACAACAACCAGTAACAACAAAAAATACCAACAATTAAGAAGAGGTTGAGATTGTTCCAGTAATATATCACATACCCTCCAACATTTCTCTGATGAATATAGGGATGTCTTATTCCATAATAACCAGTGCTTTTTTCTGGGGCGGGGGGCAGAGGTACGCATACCCCTAAACATTTTGTGAATCTAACGGGAGGAGAAACTAATTTTTTATAATAATAATAAAAAAATAGTTTCTTCTCTAGCACGGTGAATCGTCAGTTTCGTTGCTATCCCCGATGGCGGCCTCATTACGTGTCATGGTGTTTCCATCTCAGACAGAAGTGAGCGTTTAGTGTGTGAAGTAGGAGTAGGAATCTAGCACGGTGATTGGTCAGTTTTGTTGTTGCCACCTCTAATGGGGGCTTCCTTTCCTTTCCCGGTGTTTCCTGAGTCTCAGACGTAGTAATATGTAATATGAGGTAAGTACAAATTATGAGGTAAGTATAGGTAATATGAGGTAGTGCAAATACTTTTGTCCATTTAACGTATTTATTTTTCCCAATTTGAACTATAAAATGGTGATTTTCTTGAGTAAAAATGAGAGTACCCCTAAACATTTTTTTATGAAAAAAGCACTGATATAACAATAATAACAATAATGATATTTGGGTTGTTGTTTTTATTTTGATTGTATATATTGTGGTTTTTATGTTGATCTTTTCTGTAGCTCAGCTGCAGAACATCTGCTTTGCATGCAGAAGGGCTTGATCCCTGGCGTCTTCAGGTAGGGCTGGGCCAAATCTCCGTTTGAAACCCCGGAGAGTAACTGTGGACAATAGAACAACCAATGGTCTCACTCAGAATAAGGCAATTTCCCAAAGTTCTTACATAGGGTGGAACATCAAGACAGAAGAACATTAGAAAATCAACGTTCAAGTTCTTCAAGCAGGGTCGAAAAGATGATGACTTCGAATGTTTTCATAAAAGTGACCGTCCCTACATTTGTTGTACAGTGTGTTTCAAGTTTCCAGAAATAAGAACATAGTTTTCAGCTGTTACTGTTTGCTAGAAGTAGGCAACCGAGAAGCATCTGAAGCAGTCCTACCATGAGATTGTATATTCATTTCCTGCAAGAGTAGCAGCGAGTAAAGCTAGCATCTGCCTTTTTCTTTAAACCATGAAGAATTAGTATGTGGAAGCAACATGGCCTGTGCCATACATTTTTTATCTCTATCAAAGAGCCAAAGACACAACTGAAGCAAGAGAGAGCAGGCTTGGTTTAAGGAGATGTTGCGTGTCGAGGTCCCCAAACCACCCATCAAATGAAACACACTTCAAACAGAAATTAAGTTTAAGGTTTTCGGCATAATTTTGACCACAACTTTATTAAAATACAAAATATGTGAGTGGTTGCTTAGGCATTGGTTCAGACTATCTGTCCCGCTGGGGACAGAACTGACATTTGTCAGTAAAGGGAAAACACTTTGGGGAGAGAATGGGAGCTGGGGGTCTGACCCTCACCTCTCCCCAAATGCTCCCAGGGGCTCTTGCGTGTCTGGGGGATGCGGACAAAAGCATGGCAAGCCCCTGGATTCCTTTAAAGGAATTCCCGCGCAGCAGCAGCATTGGAGGGGCAGCCACAGCCAACCCTGACCCCTCCACCAACCAAATTAATAATCAGTACTTAACCACCAACCTTACAAGTTGTGACTAATTGCTACGCCGTAGGCGAAAACCAGATGGCACCAGCCAATCAGCCAAATGGAAAAATTCCTACCAGGCCCCTGCCCCAAAAGCAGACGACCCCATGACAGGCATAGGAAGGTCATACACAGAGGCCTAATAATAGGGAGGGGCGCGGGTGATCTGATGCACGCAGCAAAGAGGAATATCACGCTGCGAGCCAAGCAATATATAGTCGCTGGGCTGTCCATCAACAAATTGCAACATAGAAATCTCCCCAACGACAACCAGGACCCAATCACAGCAGTGGCCATCTATCTGATCCCGCCCAGCAACAGAGGGGTGACTTGCTGGCCCCCACCGCAACACGTGCTCTCCATGAAGGAGAACCCGCTTTCTCAGAAGCTTGCAAGCACAGCCACACACAATGCCCGGTTCAAGACAGTGGGAATTTGACATGTTCTTCATAATTCGGCAGGAGACACTGGAACACGGGAAATTGCGACTGGGCAAGAGATTTAGGTTATAGTATACAGCTTTTATCATGGGAAAACCTATGGGAAGAGGATCTGAAGTTTACAGCCTGCTGTTCATTGAAAGAAAACTATATGAAAATGGTGTACTGCTGACATTTGACACCCGGTAAAATTGTGAAAATGTATAGAAGCAGCTCAAATGTTTGCTGCAAATGTAAAAGGAAAGAGGGTACTTTTATCATATGTGGTGGACATGTGGGGAGGTAAAAAGCTTTCTGGGAAATGATATATGATGAGCTAAAAAAACCAGGAAGATCAAGTATTTCTAAAAGACTGGAATAATTTTTTAACATATTTGAGAGACTACTGTAAACAGTTGAAATCATTGGCAGGAATACAAGGACACTTGTAAAGTAACATGAACTTTGGAAACCATGATTATATTATATAATAAATAGATTACTGTATATTCCTGCGTATAAGATACTTTTTAACCCAGGAAAATCTTCTCAAAAGTCGGGGGTCGTCTTATACGCCGGGTCGTATTTCTTACACGGCAAGTATATCCCAAACTCTCTATTTTAACTGGAAAAGTTGGGGGTCGTCTTATACGCCGGAATATACGGTACATTAAAATATGCAGGAAAAAAATATAGAAACAGAACCCATGGAGGGAAGGAAGGAGGTCCAAAGTTTTGAAAGAACCATTTTTTCTTATTTTTGGAAATGTTACGTTTGTTGTGTATAAATTTTATGTAAAACCAATAAAACTTTATATAGAAAGTAAAATAAAAAAAAGGAACATGGGAAATTGCCAAACCATTTAACTCTCTCGTGGGATTTACCTGTTCAAACATTGCTGAATTCAAGTGGGGCAGAATTATGTGGAAACAGCAATTGGGCCATCCGAAGAATGTAAGATTTGCTGCATGGGCCCCACCGCACCCTAGTCTATGTGGCAAAACATCTCTGAAAAGAATTATGATGATTACAACTAAGGCCTCTTAAGAATCACTTGGGTCTCTTTGAAGCTGTAGCATTGCACCCATTTGATCACTAGAGCAAACTCTCTATTAGCGAAACTCTCTATTAGTGAAACAAGCCTTCATAGCCTTTATTGGCAGCCGCACCTGGTCAAAGGGCATGGAGACCATCTGCGATCGCTACTCCCTTCCAGACTTCGCTGCCCTGTCCTCATGGGACAAAGATAAAATTCACGAATGGATTTTAGCTAGGGATGAAGCCCTCGACCTAGCACTATCCAACGCGGCCAGATTATCCACGTGGTTTTCCCGCGTGAAGGCAGTCAGATCTCCGGCCCATTATCTGAGTGACCTGATAAATCCCACGTTAAGAAGGGCCTTCACACTAGCTCGATTCCACGCCATCCCTACAGCATTCCTACAGGGTGTATTTTACAATACTCCTCTGGATCTTCGACTGCCCATGCAACAAGGGAAAGATAAAGGACTTTATCCATTTTTTCTTTTACTGCCCTCTATATGTTACAGTTAGACCCAGGCTTTTCCTCTCAATCCCGCCGACCATCGCCTGGGATGACGACCACATGAAATACTTATTGGTAGACGCCAACCCCCTGGTCACACGTGGTGTGGCTATCTACATTTTACAGGCACTGAAACTCAGGGCCACCTCTTCGGCTAACTTGCCCTAGCCCTAGACCTATGTAACTTCCTGACATAGTCACTGTCGACATGCCCTGTTATTGCTTCTTATTTTATCTGTTTCATTCAGCATGATTTTATACTTAAAGTTTTTAAATGTATTTGTACAAAATGTATAAAATGTAACTGTTGTATTTTATGTACATTTGCGATGGTTTCTCATTACGTGCTATGGCCATATGGCTAATGCAATAAATAATATTTGATTTGATTTGTGCGATTTACCTGTTCAAACATTGCTGAATTCGAGTGGGGCAGAATTATGTGGAAACAGCAATTGGGCCATCCAAAGAATGTAAGATTTGCTGCATGGGCCCCACCGCACCCTAGTCTATGTGGCAAAACATCTCTGAAAAGAATTATGATGATTACAACTAAGGCCTCTTAAGAATCACTTGGGTCTCTTTGAAGCTGCAGCATTGCACCCATTTGATCACTAGAGCAAAACTAGCTGCTTGGCTCCTGATGTAATTAGAAAATACTGGCCCTCAGGAGATTATGTATTTCCCCCCAAGAGTGGCTAGTTTCAGTAGCTGACAACATATTTTGAACAAAGCATCCAGAGAAGAAAGGTCTAATGCGCTTTTATATCTGTCTTCAGTCCCTCAGCTTGAGTAGTCAATAAATCAGGAGTAATTCAATGGTTTTTAAAGGTCACACATGATTTAGGAGAGAAAAACCTGTATATAAATTGGGGTGTAGACTTGTACCATGCAGAGGCCTCTAAAATGTTACCCATGCAAATTTACAGGTCATTTAACAATATTTATCTCTATTATGGAGGAGATTAAAATACCAAGGAAGACTTTATTTTGTGCTACTATACTCTCATGTTTACTTGAACCTTGCTCATTTGTAGGATCTGATTATACTTTATCATAAAAGTTTTCTTTCCTGCTGACTAGTAAGTGTTTTAGTTTTGCAATTTAATACGTACCTTAAAATAAATAAAAATACTTTATTCAGGAGTCATAAAAGCATTTTATGCTTACCTAAATGGAGTTTATGTAGAACAAATATTGCCCAAACATGAGGGATTTTTTCATATTTTCTCTTCATACATTTTGTTACATTCGTTCTCCAAATTTGCAAAAAAAGAAAAGAAAGAAAAGTATTTATTTCTGAGACGTTCCTGACTAGTCTTGTTTTCCAGTTATGATTTTTCATTATAACTCTAACTAGACTGCGGCAAGCTATAATTGTAAGTTAGGAGGAACCACTGAGCAATTTCAAAACTCTATAAATACTCAAATGCACAGTACGTTCATCAACAGAGACGTTCAAGAACTGAGGTACCACTGTATATTTGTCAAACAAAGCAAATACTTATATTCAACCTATGTATTTCAACACCACAAGTTCCATCATAAATTGTTTCCAACATCTCCTCCTAATTTCAAACTACAGAAGCACTTATATTATGTACCAATCTGTTTGTAGCAATTACCACAGACTATTTGTAAGCTGCCCCGTGATCCTCAGATGAAGGATGATATAGAAATTTAATACATAATTATAATTATAATTGCTACAGCATAACACTTTGGGTCAAAAATTATAGTATTTGTTATAAATGTTGCTTCCTCCTGAAAATTGTACGGATTAGGTTACCTAGATGACAGGATCCTCATGCAGAACTTTAAGATGGAACCTCAAGAAAACCGATATGAACAACAGGCTGCTGATATCATCTGATGTTCAACACTGTTTAGTATTTCCGGGAAATGTATCATAGAATCACAGAACTGTACAGCTGGAAGGAACCTGAGGGTCATCTAGTATCCTTTTTTACACAATTGTTTTCTTCCCCCAAGCCCTCACTCACTGTGTGAGTGTCTGGAGGCAGTTGGAGGATGGATGGCAGCTAACAGATTGAGGTTGAATCCTGACAAGACAGAAGTACTGTTTTGGGGACACAGTGGGCGGGTGGGGGACTCCCTGGTCCTGAATGCGGTAACTGTGCCCCTGAAGGACCAGATGCTCAGCCTGGGAGTCATTTTGGACTCACAGCTGTCCATGGAGGCACAGGTCAATTCTGTGTCCAGGGCAGCTGTCTACCAGCTCCATCTGGTATGCTGGCTGAGACCCTACCTGCCTGTGAACTGTCTCGCCAGAGTGCTGCATGCTCTAGTTATCTCCCGCTTGGACTACTGCAATGCGCTCTACGTGGGGCTACCTTTGAAGGTGACCCGCAAACTACAATTATTCCAGAATGCGGCAGCTAGAGTGGCCACAGAGACAATATAACACTGGTCCTGAAAGACCTACATTGGCTCCCAATACGTTTCCAAGACAATTCAAAGTGTTGGTACTGACTTTTAAAGCCCTAAATGGCCTTGGCCCAGTATACCTGGAAGAGCATCTCCATCCCATTGTTCAGCCTGGACACTGAGGTCCATCTCCGAGGACCTTCTGATGGTTCCCTCACTGTGAGAAGTGAGGTTACAGGGAACCAGGTAGAGGGCCTTCTTGGTAGTGGCACCCGCCCTGTGGAACACCCTCCCTTCAGATGTGAAGGAGATAAATATCTATCTGACTTTTAGAAGACATTTGAAGGCAGCCCTGTTTAGGCAAGTTTTTAATGTTTGATATTTTATCGGGTTTTTAATATTCTGTTGGAAGCCTCCCAGAGTGGCTGGGGAAACCCAGCCAGATGACTGGGGACTTAATAATAATAATAATAATAATAATAATAATAATAATAATAATAATAATAATATTGCCTTTCCCCCTCCTTTCCCAGGCCGAGTGTGCCTGTTGCAGCAGCATAACTGTGCTGTGTTATAGGTAGGTAGCCGTGTTGGTCTGCCGTAGTCGAAACAAAATAAAAAATAAAAAAATTCCTTCCAATAGCACCTTAGAGACCAACTAAGTTTGTTCTTGGTATGAGCTTTCGTGTGCATTCTACACACAGAATGTGAATGTAGGATTGCTGTGTTAGAAACATTAAAAGAAGAAATAGATCAATAAAAAGTTATGACTTTTTTTAAAAAAAAAAAACCCACTCCATCTTGAATGTAGAGAGAAAAATATGGTCCCTAAAGATTATAAATTCAATTTTACATTATTTATTATTTATACAGTGAAAGCAGACACAGCAAGGATCAATGTGTTCAGTTTAATACGGACATGGGAAAGTTTTCCTGCTCTCGGGCAACAGGTGTGTTGCATTTGTGGGGGTTGCTCAATTCATTTCAAAGCAGAAAATATTCAACATATGCAGTCCGCCCATGTAAAGAGCTTTCCTTTTCACCGATATGAATTGGGTAGCCCCTTCATGTGAACCTGCATGTGCACAACAAAGCTCTTTCTGAGTTCTGAAACATGACAACAGGAGATCGTATCAAGCCCTTTGGGGTGAATTCTAGGGATGGGCACAGGCCCCACAATTTGCCTCGTATCTGTGCTTTTAAAAAAATCCAATCTCTTTTTGCATCTCTCAGCACACAGTGGTCCTGATAACATCACCCCCATGCGAACAGCTGTAGTACATTTTGTAAAATCCAAGAGACATAACTGTACAGTTTACATTAAGTGTAATGTACAGTTTGACCCTGACTTGTGATATGGTCTCTAAATTCCTCAGGGACCTATGTCCTTAATTTTTTTTCTACAAGTCATTAAAAAAATTCCACAACCATTATTTATGAATATAACTCATAATTCCTACTTTAAAGGACCGTAGGAAGGTTTTAAAAAAGGTAAAGGACCCCTGACAGTTAAGTCCAGTTGCAAACGACTCTGGGGTTGCGGCGCTCATCTCACCTTATTGGCCAAGGGAGCCGGCATACAGCTTTCGGGTCATGTGGCCAGCATGACTAAGCCGCTTCTGGCGAACCAGAGCAGTGCACGGAAACGCCGTTTACCTTCCCGCCGGAGTGGTACCAATTTATCTACTTGCACTTTGACATGCTTTCGAACTGCTAGGTTGGGAGGAGCTGGGACCGAGCAACGGGAGCTCACTCCGTCACGGGGATTTGAACCACCATCCTTCCGATCGGCAAGTCCTAGGCTCAGTGGTTTAGACCACAGCGCCACCCGCGTAGGAAGGTAGCTTTATTTTATTTTCTGTATCAAGTTCTTCAATTGAAAGGGGGATTGGAATACAACCTATAGGCTGACTGATTGGACATCTCCTTTGTGCAAGACTTTTTAAAGAGATAAAATAGAGAGATTTTACTTGACACTTATTAAATCAGTCTGGTAAAGTAATAATGAGATATCTGGAGGTCCCAGGACATCCTTGCTCTTTGTCTTCAATTAAAATTGGCTCTTGGGATTTGCTCTGATTTTAGAAGTGTTAAAGAGTCTGTTTGTTCTTTCTTCTCTTCCTCAGATGTTTTAAGATCCAGCTTGAAAAGGCATGGAAAGCTATTTTGAAGCTGTTGCATGCAGAGTCTTAGTAATCTTTCTACAAATAAAACATTTCATGGTTAGCAAATCAGTTTTGAGAATCATTATTTATAAGCTTAAATGGAATTTATATATAGAACTTATAGTTAGTGTGGATTGAGGCTGTAGCTCTCAACTGTGGAGTAATTGCAAATGAATACAGTGTGACTTAAAAGGTAAAGGTAAAGGGACCCCTGACCATTAGGTCCAGTTGTGTTCGACTCTGGGGTTGCGGCGCTCATCTCGCTTTATTGGCCAAGAGCCGGCGTACAGCTTCCAGGTCATGTGGCCAGCATGACACAGCCGCTTCTGGCGAACCAGAGCAGCGCACAGAAACGCCGTTTACCTTCCTGCTGAGCGGTTCCTATTTATCTACTTGCACTTTGACGTGCTTTCGCACTGCTAGGTTGGCAGGAGCTGGGACCGAGCAATGGGAGCTCACCCCATCACAGGGATTCAAACCGCTGACCTTCTGATCAGCAAGCCCTAGGCTCTGTGGTTTAACCCACAGCGCCACCTGGGTCCCTACAGTGTGACTTACTTCAGAGTAAATGCATATAGGATTGCACTGTCAGGTATGGACAGGAATGTACTGCAACAGCATAAGGGACCTTAAAGAACTGAAGCGCTCACTAAGACAATATCAACTTACAAAAGTTCCAGACAAAAATTGTATCATATACAGGAAGGCAATAGCCGTTATGGTAAGAAAGAATATATACAGGAAGGTGTGGAGCTTCTGTTGCTGCACTCCTGAATATTGCAAAAATAGAAGCATTTGATGCAGATAACAGCATGCCACTGTACCAGATCTAAAGGTTAAGTTATCTATATTCAGACATTTGAACAGTTCTATGTTCCAAAGAAATGAAAAATATTTATGCGATGGAGTCTCCACAAGCAGATGCAAAGGAGAATCACTTGAAGATGACGATAAGTTACACCTAGAACAACTGGCAGTGAACAGACTCCATCGTAACAGATCAGAACGTGATTGGTGTTAGAGCTTTATGCAATAACAATGTATTCAACGCTACTTGGAAAGTAAAATACAACACATAAAACCAATTTGAAACCATAAAAAAATAAAACAAACATACAAAATACAGTGGAACCTCGGTTGTCGAACGCTTCGGAAGCTGAACAATTCAGAACCCGAACACCAACAACCCGGAAGTGAATGCTTCCGTTTTCAAATGTGCCTCGAAAATTGAATGGATTCTGAGGCACATTTCTCCATTTTTTAAAAGGAATTTGCCAACTGGCATTTGCGCCTCGGTTGTCAAACGTTTCGGAAGTCAAACGGTCTTCCGGAATGGATTGCATTCAACAACCGAGGTTCCACTGTAGATTAAATGCTCACCCACCAGTGTATTCATAAGGACAGGTTCTACCCAGCCCATTAAAATATCAGTATCACCATAGGAGGCAACAGTAATTAGCCAAAGGCCTGTGTAAATCAAAGCTTAGACTGACACTTAAAGACTGACAAGGACGGTGCCAGGCACATCTCCCCTAGGGAGAGCACTCCACACGTTTGTGGAATGCATGTGTGGAGAGGGTATATTCTCAACCTCTGCACAGAGGCATATGTATAATGATTATAAAGCTGTCTTACTCCAGTTAGACTCTGTTTATCGCATGCGGACAGGATATTGTCATTGGAAGTTTTAAAAAGCCCAGTTGTGCCCTGCACTTCTTTATCAAAGGTCCCACTACACAAACAAACATTTTATCAATGACTTTGGAAAAGTCGAGAGTACCATTTGTTCATGACAAAGCCTGGCCGATTCCTTTACAACACTCTGTTTTTCCTCCAAAAGAAGACCATTCCACTTATTTATAAAGTGGCAGACAAGATTTATTCATTTGTTATTTATACAGAGGGGAAACCACCTTTAGAAATGAGAGACCAGAATAAATGGCATTTAAACTCAGCCAGAAGTCATGCTGAACAAATACATGGTTTTAATTCATCCCCATACACAATAGCTCACCGGTTACTGAAGCCAAGCTAACTGGTTCTTATTACCTATGAGTGCAACAGTGTAAGGAACGTGGGTGGCGCTGAAGGGATGCGGGTGGCACTGTGGTCTAAACCACTAAGCCTAGGGCTTGTCAATTGGAAGGTCGGCAGTTCGAATCCCTGCGACGGGGTGAGGTCCTGCCAACCTAGCAGTTCGAAAGCTCATCAAAAGTGCAAGTAGATAAATAGGTACCACTCTGGCGGGAAGGTAAACGGCGTTTCCATGCACTGTGCTGGTTTCACCAGAAGCGGCTTAGTCATGCTGGCCACATAGCCCAGGAAAACTGTCTGCGGACAATGCCGGCGCCCTCGGCCAGTAAAGCAAGATGAGCACCGCAACCCCAGAGTCGTTCGCGACTGGACTTAACTGTCAGGGGTCCTTTACCTTTACCTTTTTACAACAATGTACTTGACTAGCAATGCCCTCAACCTGCATCAAACCAGCATGTCACTGGAACAGTGTCCTGCCCATAGTATTAAGGATTTGCAGCACATCCATTTTGAAATGAACAAACAAATGATAGGCATGTTTATGAGGTAAACACATGAACAAGATGTCATTGTTTCCGGTTGCACAGAAGCAGCCTTCTGCCAAATCAGATGCCATATTTTCAGTACAGGAAGTTGAAAATGCAGCTCATCCATCCCTTGGAAAAAGACCGTTAAGAGTGTCTGTCCATGCAGACCTATCTGATGGCTTGTGAGCAACCTCTAGTGTGTAGTAGGACCTCTCTCAGAGCCAGTCCTATAATTTGGCAGATTGAGGTGGCTGCCTCAGGCAGCAAGATGCCGGGGAACAGAGCTGTGTGTGTTAAGAAGGCTGGCCTTCACTTCCTAAACTAGCCTGCAGTGGAGAATGCAGGTAGGTAAAGGTAAAGGACCCCTGGATGGTTAAGTCCAGTCAAAGGTGACTATGGGGTTGTGGCGCTCATCTCACTTTTCAGGCCGAGGGAGCTGGCGTTTGACCACAGACAGCTTTCCAGGTCATTTGGCCTGCTTGACTAAACCACTTCTGGCACAATGGAACACTGTGATGGAAACCAGAGCGCACGGAAATGCTGTCCCATTGTCAGTGTAGAAGTATTGTTAGACCAGTTGACCTGAGCAAATGGAATGGGGAGCAATTTTGTCCTTCGGCTCAGGCAGAAAATAATAATATTGGGCTGGCCCTTTCCTTACTGGTTTGGAGACACCATCCCACAATATGAATAAGAAATTGGGTGATGAAAGGGGAGAGAAGCTTTAAGGTATATTAGCAATGGCTAGGTCCGTATAGTTAAAGCTATCAAAAAAACTAAGATCATGGCCACTGGTCCCATCACCTCCTGGCAAATAGAAGGGGAAGAAATTGAGTCAGTGAGAGATTTCACTTTCTTGGGTTCCATGATCACTTCAGATGGTGATAGCAGTCACGAAATTAGAAGACGCCTGCTTCTTGGGAGAAAAGCAATGACAAACCTAGACAGCATCTTAAAAAGCAAAGACATCACCTTGCCGACAAAGGTCCGTATAGTTAAAGCTATGGTCTTCCCAGTAGTAATGTACGGAAGTGAGAGCTGGACCATAAAGAAGGCTGATCGCCAAAGAATTGATGCTTTTGAATTATGGTGCTGGAGGAGACTCTTGAGAGTCCCATGGACTGCAAGAAGATCAAACCTATCCATTCTTAAAGAAATCAGCCCTGAGTGCTCACTGGAAGGACAGATCCTGAAGCTGAGGCTCCAATACTTTGGCCACCTCATGAGAAGAGAAGACTCCCTGGAAAAGACCCTGATGCTGGGAAAGATTGAGGGCACAAGGAGAAGGGGACGACAGAAGACGAGATGGTTGGACAGTGTTCTCGAAGCCACCAACATGAGTCTGACCAAACTGCAGGAGGCAGTGGAAAACACGAGTGCCTGGCGTGCTCTGGTCCATGGGGTCATGAAGAGTTGGACACGACTAAACAACAAACAAGCTATTATGGACAACACAGCGGTGCTTTTTTTTTTTTTTTAAGTTCCCATTTCTAGCTCTTCATTTCCATGTAATTTCTAGTAGTATTATGTGGTATCATTACATAGTGTATTTCCCAGGCCCAGGTCCAAGTCACTGTCTGCCACTCACTGGGGTGGGGAAACTCATGGAAAGATGGTGTCCTGTCTCTTGGCGAATTACAGGGCCATTGGGCTGCCGGTTTTGGCTGCAGCCCCTTCTCAACCATAATGCATTCATTTTGTATTCATCAGCTCCAGCAAAACTCTCTGCAGAGCAATATTTGATAGGAACAACACAATGGCATTGAGTGGAAGAAGCTGACATAGAGACTGGGCATCTGTTTCCTTTGCCATTTTAAAATCACACAGGGCTTTAGTGCCTTTAGTCAGCTGAGGAGAAAAACACTGATATGATTACTGTTATCTATGCATGACTGAAAGCACAGGCACATTTCAGATGTGAACGAAGCATTGGAATGTTACTTTCTTGTTTCAATTTCACAAACTATCTATGGTTCATAAAATGTCAAATATACCCAAAGACGGAACACTAAAAAAAAAAAAAAAGGTCAAGGTCACATTACCCGCGAGTAGTAGCAGCAGCAGGGAATTTTGTCTGGATGTCTGTCCTACAGAAACATCTTTGGAGCCTAGCAGCTCATTTTACATATGTAAGGAGGCAAAGAAAGACGTTTTAAGAGCCCCTAGGACATTTCAGGGGGGAAACCCTCTGAAATTAATAAGGGAAATATGAGTGAGATCAGAGTAGCATACAAGAAAATCCTTAAGAATAAAAAAAGCAAGTTTTGTGAGACGTCAGTGGCAAGAACTAGGGCTGGCAGTGTCTGAACAAAGGGAGGATAAATTCTGGGACCTACCGGTAGTGGCTTGGGGCATGAATGAAACGAAATCAACACTAGATGCCCTCATGTTGGCACAATGCTGGGTGAAGTACTATACAGAACTATTTGGAGAACAGGCAGGGCAACCATCGGATGCTGAGGTGACCATTGCCTGGTCAAAACTACCAGAATGGCAAGCAGTATCCCCTACAGAAATAAGATCTCTCATAGAAAGCCCCAGGTGCAGATACAATGCCACTGGAGCTCTTTAAGGCACATATGGACTGGTGGCAACCCATCTTGGCTAGGATCTTCACACATATAAATAATACAGCACAAATGCCAGCAGGCTGGAAATTAAATATCAGCATGCCAATTCACAAGAAAGGGGATAACACCCCCCCCCCAAAAAAAAAAAGAATTGCTGTCCTATTCACTTACTGGATGTTCCAAACTCTATGCTAGGCACCTGCTTACAAAATTAACAGATTGGCTCTATGAAAATAACATGTTACATGAGGAATAAACTTTTTTTTTTATTCCGGAGATCAGAAGATATGACTTTCACCCAAAGAAACAACTGCAAAATGTCCTCAGTTGTAGAACACAGGTCACACAGCTGTTCAGTGGGGTTTGGGGGGCTAGTTACGGCTTGTATAGATTACTCTAGACCAGGGGCCAGCAAACTTTTTCAGCAGTGGGCGGTCCACAGTCCCTCAGACCATGTGGTGGGCCGGACTATATGTGTGTGTGTGTGTGTGTGTGTGTGTGTGTAAATATATATGGGGTGTGTGTGGATGAATTCCTATGTCTCACAAATAACCCAGAGATGCATTTTAAATAAAAGCACACATTCTACTCATGTAAAAACACCAGGCAGGCCCCACAAATAACCCAGAGACGCATTTTAAATAAAAGCACACATTCTACTCATGTAAAAACACGCTGATTCCTGGACCGTCCGTGGGCCGGATTTAGAAGGCGATTGGGCCGGATCTAGCCCCAGAGCCTTAGTTTGCCTACCCATGCTCTAGACATTGCTTTATCTATGGTCCTTCTCCCCTCTCTAGGAATCAACTCTTTTTAGCAAGTCACTTCCTGAACAGCATAAAGCAGAACAGCAGTGGTTAGGTGCTGCTAAATAATACAGATCTAGAATCACCCAAGGTGGAGGTAATCTGAAATGTTTCATATAGCAAGGGTCTGTGTATGGAACCATTTGTGTCCAGCAACTAATCCATCCCCAAAGCCACATGGAGCAATTTAAAACTGCCGCCACGTTGACAGCAGTGTATCCACTGGCCGAGAGCGAGCAATCCATGGTACGACACTAAAGTATATCTCACTTGGTTTCAAAGGGAAAGACACAGTGACTAAGATCCAGAAATTCACTCCAACTAGAGCTGATTTTTGCCTATTCCCAGGGTCCTCCTGGGGACAGCAGGGGGAGAGAAAATTGTCAAAAGTCACCTGCCCTCTTTCCCCAGTGTGATCCCTCAAGTGGATCAAAAGCCTTTTCATGGATGGAAGAATCCTTTTTATGTTCAGCTGAATGTATGTGTAAATAAAATCACTTATCAGGATGGCACCACAATCTGAAGTGACCTTCATTTCAAGGAAACCAAACCTGGAGGTAAGTGCTGGAAACTGTGGAGTCTCTCACTCCTTGAAGACCGAGCTGTGCAGAACAATACATACTTACTTCGCCAAACCTTTATTAGCTATTAAAAATATAGGCTGTCATAAAACATACATTTTGTTGCACAGATGTACCCGATATCTGATTAAAGCCTTCTTACCAGAGTTGTACAATCTATCAAGATAACTTGGGTGGAAAAACTTCCTCCTGTGTAGTTTGATCATCAATATGGACGATTTCTCCCCATTTAAGTAATAATAACCCTAAAGCATAATTCTAAAAATGTAACTGCAAAATGTTTTAAAACAATAAGCTGCTTAAATAATGTCCTTTATTTAACTATATAAACACATGCCATTACAGCTGTAAATTAACACAAAGCAGCAGCGGCTTCCACTCATTATATGAAATTATTCTTGATTAACCAAAAGACGCAAACCGCTTGGAAAAGCCCACTTCTAACATGGTAACCTGCCCAGTACAAAAAGCTCTATGAGCGGCAGAGCCTTTGTCTAATGCCATTTCTCAAATTTATGTTGCTTTCTCTACTTTTAATTGAATCAGCTTCAGCAGGAATCTGCAAGTGTGTGTCAGAGCCAGCAGGATGCTAACGGTAAGCAAAAAAATGCTACAAGCTCTTTTGAATAACAAAGCTCCTTCAAAAAAACCAAAGCAAACCAAAATTTCTTTGGGAAATACAGAACTTAAGGTTTTCGCAGGGATATGATCATGAATAGTGGCGTACTTGGAGTCACAACAATTTGTTGGAGTTCTCCTTTTCTCTCCTCAGAGCCTCCGAGAGAATAAAAATCAACTGCAACTAACAAAGAGATCAGAAGGCCTCTATCTGTCTTAGCTCATTCAGGCATGCTAAACTACCATGGTAGTCCCTGTGGGGAATGCAAAGCAGAAACTAGACACTGATTGACATCAAAAGTTATTCAACAGTAAGTCATTTCCACGGATGCGCAGTATGATTTAAAAAATAAAAATAAAAAAGAGAAACGGTTCTCTATTCCCTGTTACAAGTAAGCTGGATTTTTTTCTTTCTCTTTTATAAGCATTTTCAGTGGTGCTGAAAATGTCTTCACTTTCTTACAATTTGGGGGCAAGCGCCCCATTTTTGGGGAAGTATGACTAGTCATAGCATTGCCCTCTCTTCTTGCTCTCCTTGTCCACAGTGATTCTATTATGTACCCATTTCTGATTAGTTGCGTGTCGAGGTTCCCAAACCACCCCCTCAAATAATTCACACATCATTCAGAATTTTAGTTTTGGTTTTTGGCATGATTTTGGCCACAACTATATTAAAATACAAACAATGTGAGTGGTTGATTAGGCATTGGTTAAGACTATCTGTCCCACAGGGGACAGAACTGACGACCATCAGTAAGGGGAAAACCCTCTGGAGAGATAAAGGGAGCCGGGTGGTCTGACCCTCCCCTCAGGTTCCCAGGGCTCTTGCACGGCCTTAGTCCCCGACCGGGGGTTCGGACAAAAGCATCGAACCCCTGGATTCCTTTAATGGAATTCCCCATACACCAGCAACAACTGGAGGGGCAGACGCAATCAATCATAACCCCTCCTTCAACCAACATAATAACCAATGCCTAACCGCCAACCTTACAAGTTGTGACTATTTGCTGCACAGTAGGCGAAAACCAGATGGCACCAGCCAATCAGCCAGATGGAAAAATTCCTACCAGGCCCCTGCCCCAACAGCAGACGACCCCATGACAGGCATAGCAAGGTCAACGCAGAGGCCTAAAATATAGGGAGGGAGGGTGATCAGAAGCACACAGCCAAGAGGGGGATCACGTTGCAAACCCACCAATATATATCCGCTGGGCTGTCCATCAATAAATTGCAACATACAATTCTCCCCAACAACACCCAGGGTCCAACCACAACAGTGGCCATCTATACGATCCTGCCCAGCACCAGAGGGGTGACTTGCTGGCCTCCACCACAACACATGCTCTCCATGAAGGAGAACATGCTTTGTGCAGGACAACAATAGCAAACTTTGGTGCCTTCCAGATTTTTTGGACAACATTTCTCCTCGTTTCTGACCATTGATAATGCTGGCTCAGGTTGAAGGGAATTGTTTGACCAACAATAGATGGGGAGCATGAGGTCACCTTCCTCTGTAAGGTATAATCCTGCTCACTACTAATTGATGAGCTGGAGTCATCCATGTGACGAATCCAGGAAGAAGAAATAAGTCAGTCACCAGAAGAAAAGAAATGTGCAAAAAGCAGAAACAAATAATGCAAATTATGACTGCCTCTCTAAAAGGAAGATAGGAGAAATATTTACACCCCCTTGTTGTAAACATCATTTTCAAGTTAGGCATTATAAGTGAAGAATATTTGGTACAGTCCTTATACATATGTTGACTTAAAATACACTCGTGGCCAAAATTGTGGAAACCTTTTGGAAAAAGTGTATTTCTGAGGAGAGAAAAGGAGGCCGGGGGTCAGACCCAATGTCTCTTCCCATATGCTTCCAGGGGCTCTTGCGTGGCCCTGGCCCCCGACCGGGAGATATGGACAAAAGCATGGAGAGCCCCTGGATTCCTTTAACGGAATTCCCCGTGCAGCAGCAGCATTGGAGGGGCAGACACAGCCAATCTTCACCCCTCCACCAACGAACACAATAACCAATGCCTAACCGCCAACCTTACAAGTTGTGACTAATTGCTACACAGTAGGCGAAAACCAGAAGGCACCAGCCAATCAGCCAACTGGAAAAATTCCTACCAGGCCCCTGCCCCAACAGCAGAGGACCCCATGACAGGCATAGCAAGGTCAACACAGAGGCCTAATAAAAGGGAGAGGAAGGGCGGGAGATCCGTTGCATGCAGCAAAGAGGAACATCACAGGGCGTGCCAAGGGTTATATACCCGTTGGGCTGTCCATCACAAATTGCAACAATTAAATCTCCCCAACAACAACCCAGGACCCAATCGGAGCTGTGGCCATCTATCCGATCCCGCCCAGCACCAGAGGGGTGATTTGCTGGCCCCCACCACAACATGTGCTCTCCATGAAGGAGAACACGCTATACCATAAAATTATATATCAATGGAAAGATAATTTAATGAAGAATGTAATGCAATAAGTGAACCATCAAACCTCAGAAATACACTTTCCCCAAAAAGTTTCCACAATTTTGGCTACTAGTGTATTGTCACAACTGGAAATTCCAGATGTGAAGAGCAACAGTCAGGTACGGAAGCAGAACTTAGAGACCAAATAAGTCTAAAGGACAAGGTCATGGGCCATCCTAAGTTATACAACACTGTCACAGTCCCATGCTGAGCAACAACAGGAGAGCTCAGGGGAGTGAGCGGCCAGCCAATCAACAGAGTCTCAAGGGTGCACTTACCTGTAGGCAGAGTCCGGATCCAAAGTCAGGTCCAGTCCTAGGATCAGGCAACAGTGATTCACGCGGTCAGACACTCCAGGGGTCAGGGAATCTGATTATCAAAGATCAAGAGGATCAAGAAACAGCAATACTGGAGCAGGAACAACAGCCAGCTGGTTCTCATCAGTGCCTTCTCTTCAGAGTCCTTAAAGGCTGATCAGCTGCAGGTGGAGTCACTCTGCCTTTCTCCCCTTCAGGCTGCTGTTCAGCAGGTGAAGCTGACTCCTGGCTCATGACAAGTACTCTTTATGACATCATGCACTGACCACTGAAATCACAATTGCTTGAGTGGGTCAGAGAGGTGTGCATAGGATTACATGCAATGGAGTTTTCCTGCCTTCTCCTTCCCACTGAGGACCGTTGTGTCACCTGAAAAGCTAGCGTTGAGGTGCCACACACCACAAATGGGGAACCAGGAACTCTGGCAGAAGGGTCCGTGCAGCTTATTCCTTCTGTCACTCTGACAGCTGGGCCAAACTCTGCTAAATCAAAAATCAGAGTACCAGCCCTTCAGTCTAGCCAGGAACAGAAGCCCTGAAGAAATTATAGGGGCCTTCTCAACTCTGTAATGCTCTTGCTCCACAATGGGGTCCTCAATCTGAGCAACTCTTCATCCAGAACAGAACAGCATGCCATGCCAATATCCCAGTATCCGTTTCTCTTTGACTATGTCATTTGCCTCAGGCTTCTTTGATCGTCATTTTCCTGTGCTGAAACCTGATCCAACCCCTCCTCTCTGGGTTCTGTTTTTCGGGTCCTTTGGTGTGGGATGTGGGGCTACAGCTGGCGGGGGATGGAAATCAGTTGAAATCAGCTGAGATCCCATACCTGTTTGTGTAAGCAAAGGTACATTGCCAGCACACTAGGAAGAAGAAGAGTCAAGGCAACCAAATGTGGATAAATAGGTTCTCTTTATTAAATATGACAACTTGAGGATCTGCAAAACAAATGAACTAGTCAGATTCAACCAATGTAACCAAATCAACTTAAGTCTGGGCAGGTGCTCATTGATATATGGGGGTGATTTCTATTCTCATCACCTAGACAAGGTAACAGCCTCACTCTGTGATTTCTCTCTCCCTTGGATGTTAGAGCCCAACAGGCACACTGTGGCGTCATTGGGCAATGTTCACCCCGATGTGTCCATCAGGCCAAAGGGCACGCCTAGCACCAGCAGGCCATGCCTGGCAACAGTGACTAAGGGATGCCCACAAACCCCCAAAAAGGTAAAGATAAAGGACTCCTGGGTGGTTATGTCCAATCAAAGGCGACTATGGGGTTGCGGCGCTCATCTCGCTTTCAAGCCGAGGGAGCCGGAGTTTATCTGCAGACAGCTTTCGGGGTCATGTGGCCAGCATAACTAAACTGCTTCTGGTGCAATGGGACACCATGATGGAAACCAGAGCGCATGGAAACACCATTTACCTTCCCACCGCAGCAGTACCTATTTATCTACTTGCACTGGCGTGCTTTTGAACTATTTGGTTGGCAGAAGCTGGGACAGAGCAACGGGAGTTCACCCCATTGTGGAGATTCGAACCGCTGACCTTCCAGTCGGCAAGCCCAAGAGGCTCAGTGGTTTAGACCACAGTGCCACCCGCCCACAAACCCAACGCTGCCTCAGGTAAGTGTTCCATTATTTCTGAAAATCATCTGTCATGGAATGGGGGCTATGGTTGGTGGGTGGAAATCAGTTGAAATCATACCTGTTTGTATAAGCAAAGGTACCTTGTATTCAGGAAAGGGGCTGTCTAGATCACAGCCAAACAATTAGCATCAGTAGAAGCGTGAAATACCCAACAGATAACAGTGACCTTTTAATAACTACGAGACACCTAGCTTTATGCACAGCAGGAGTTTCTCCTGGGGAACCAAAGTTTAGGACTTATCTGCATTCCTGGCAGCTGGTGCACCACATTCCTTAGTTTGCAGTTATCGCACCTTATTTGTAATCGCCTTAGCTCCCTAAAGTAAGCATTTTCCATTGACAACCAAAGTTAAGGCCTTTTCAATTAGCGGACAAATTATTTTATTGTTGGAGGAGATTTGGGTAGCTTTTGCGGGGTGGTTGTTTATGCAGCTATCAATTAAATGGCTCAATGGGCACCTGGGGCACTCTTTTTTTAAAAAAGGAAAGGAAATAGTTTGTCTGCACAGCTGTGTTAACAATAGCACATCTGCTGGAATTTTTTAATGGTTGCAACAACAAAAGCTGAAAAATGTGAATGAAGTAGTCTGATAACTTGAGGAAGGAGCAAAATAGAATAAACACTGCAGTGAAAAAGCAAACAAAAATAATCTTTGAGGCTAAAGATTTCAACTACCAAGGTTTACCTTTATGATACCCATTTTTCTTGTGCTTAATTATTTCTGCTTTATTTATCTTTTGCTTGGAAGGATTAAAAATGAGATTCCTAGCCATCTTAATTCGGTCTCATCAGACTTTTAGAAGACATCTGAAGGAAGTCCTGTTTAGGAAAGCTTTTAATGTTTGATTGATTATTGTATTTTAATGTTTTGTTGAAAGCCGCCCAGAGTGGCTGGGGAAATTATTATTATTATTATTATTATTATTATTATTATTATTATTATTATTATTATTTATTAAAATAAGAATATCAGGGTCCTACACCCCAAAATACACAGAAAAATTAGAAAGATCCATCGAATTGCTCACAGGCAAGAAAAGTAATTCAAAACAGACACTTAAGTTGCATCTACTTTAACTACTGTTTCATAACAAATTCTTTTTTTAAAAAAACAAAACCCAACACCTTCCTCATGAAAAATAATAAAAAAAGAAACCCAGTTAGCTCAAGAGGGAAATCCCATTGGTAATTAAAAACATTATCTTACAATTAATCGCTTTTTCTGTTGGACTTTTTAATAGCAGAGGCTTTCATAGTGTTTTCAGGTGATACATCTGATAATATTTGAATTAAGGCTTGGCTTCTCATCAAATTAGGCTTCTGTTATGTAGTACACTACATTAAGTCTTTCAAAAGATTGTCTAGCATTTTTGTGTTCAGTTTTTGGAATGCTTCCTTAAACCAATACATGGGATTTTTGTTTACACACTGAATCCAATTTAGCTTATTCAGACTGCAAGTCTCAGCCATGTTACTAACACACTGTCAAGACCATATTCATGGAAGACAATATTACTTGGCTACGACTGGTCACCAAAGACACCAGGAGTGGTTATTATAGCAAAGCCCATCCTGTCTATCCTTCAAGCTTCTAATAGAACTATTTTATTCATCCCTAAGCATGACAACATTTGGGACATTTTATTTCATGTGGCACGTGCTTAAAAGTATTGAAATTAAGTCCTTACATACTGATTTTTCCTTTTCCTTTGAGTGATAGGGAGCTATTTGTCTAGAACTGCTTTCATGTGACAAACATCACAGGAAGGACATCAGAGCAGAAACCTTCAAAAGCAGAATTTTGTCACTTCAGTTTGAGATAGGCCTGCACAATTCCCAACCCAGCAAAAAGCATTATTGGTCATGTCACCTCAATTTTGCACCTGTTAATTTTTCAGCTCATTTTATAGTGCTAGAACTAATCTTTAAAATTCTGAATGTTCTAGGATCAAGTTATGCCAAGGGCCACCTATAACCATATGATCTTATCCAAACTAAGAACTTCCAGGCACTTGGACCTGCTGCTAAGGTTGAACAGACTGACATGGGGCAGGTCCTTTTCAGTGGTGGCCCCACACCTTAAGGAATTCCTTCTTCCCCAAGCCCCACTCTGACTGTATTCAATGGGACTTTCTCCAAATATTGTGCATTGGATAGCAACTTTGTACTGTAAGGCTAAACATACTTCTTATGGCTCCATAACTTTATAACTTGCTTTTGAGAAGATACTGCATAGGATCATACCAATGGTCTGTTAATTGAAACTCTGCCCAGCACATTAGATGAGTATCTAAACTACTGCCTGGGATTAGAAGCATTATCAAGTCCAAACTCTTTCCAGAATAAAGCCATGTTTTGTATTCCAGCTATCTCCCCAAGCTTGATTGTCCGTACGCTTCAGTTTCCGCTGATATTTTTAGCAGCCTTAAAAGCTACTACTGAGACAGATACAAAGGGAATTAGCAAGAATGGGGCATTTTACTTTGCAGAAGAACAAAGCTCCATCCAAAAAATGATGATACAATCCATGAAACAGGCAGCAGATAACTGGAGAGAAAGAAAGGACCCCTTCGGTGCAAGGAATCTAATTTACAGCAAAAGTCAAGGTGTGATTAAAGGTCACCCAAAAGTGGAACATAGGACTGAAAAATTTGTCAAAAAGCAGCCTTTTCCCATGCGGCTTGAGGGTTACTTTCTCTGATGCAGTTGCTACAGGAAGGTTGCTTTCAAACTGCTCCTGGATAGGAGCCATACCATGTGTTGAGTTGTTCATTGGATGCTGGAACGAAGACACAATTATATCCGTAACTACCTGTACAGCAAGGAAAACCGAAATATTGAAGATCTACAGGGCACGCCTATAGATACCTACTCAGAAGTAAGTCCCACTGAGTTCTCTTTTTTAAAAAAAAATTAACTTTATTCAGATTTCTTAAAAAGTTACAACATAGATGTAATAAACAAACACAAAACAAATACAAAAATAACCAACCACCAAATAAGACAAAAAATATATAATACATAAAATACTTAATATAACCTAAATAATAATAACACACAACAAAGAAAGCACATACACATTCCAAAAACAACAACACAAAAAACCCAAAACATCCATCTCAAAAATTAAGTTTTAAAAAGACTTCCTAAAGTTCTACCTCGCGTTCCTTACTGTAAACTTCTATCTATGCTATTTTTAATATACAAATAATGCTAAAATACATTTGTCTAATTGTCTCCGTAATTGTCTGTATTGTTAATACCCCTGTAAGTGAATCAATCCAAGCAGATCACCAGTTCTGTTTTCATCCCTTCTTTCCTTTAGTATTCTTCCACATAGTTCCATTCTCCTTTCGTTTATTGTTTTGTCCCACGGAGTTCTCTAGGACTTACTCCTAGGAAACTAGCTATTGCTGCCTACAGCTTCAGTACTATACCAGTTTACCAGTACACACGACACACATAGACATTGATACAACCAGATAACTGTTTAAGGCAGGTGTGGCTAACCTGCTGGCCTACAGATATTGTTGGACGACCACTTCCATCATCCCTGATCACTGGCCATGCTGGCTTTAGCGGATGGGAGTTGGAGTCCAACATCTGAAGGACCACAGGTTAACCATTCTTGGTGTCTTCTTTGGCGATCACTCATAGCCAAGTGAGATTGTCTTCCGTGAACACAATCTTAACAGTGAGTCCACAGGTGACTGTGGAGGCAAATTCTGGATCCACACATCCTTCTACAGTGGGGACATAGGTCTCCGGGTGGGAGTTGATCACTGATGAGGATTTGCCAAACGTGTTTTCCTCTTAGCATGTTTCTCCCTTTCTTCCTGAGTTTGTGGTTCTTCAAAGTCCATGACGCCTTTGGTAGAGGCTGCTGTAGAACAATTACCAATAATCAGAAGGTCAGCGGTTCGAATCCCCGCGACGGCATGAGCTCCCGTTGCTTGGTCCCTGCTCCTGCCAACCTAGCAGTTCGAAAGGATGTCAAAGTGCAAGTAGATAAATAGGAACCGCTTTGGTGGGAAGGTAAATAGCATTTTCATGTGTCCCATTGTGCTAGAAGTTACTGTTAGGTCCATCATGAGACATCCACCAGCTTCTAATCACAGATAACAGCAGCCTTCAAGCAAGAAAACTTGCCTTATTATCGCTGCCTAGCATCCCACTGCCAGAGGATTGCCTCCTTCCATTCACCACTTTGCCTCCTCCAAGTGGAAGAAACCTGGGCAGTGCTGAATGTTACATCCATTGCCAGGTGTGTCCTGCTGGAAATAGAAAAGGGCTTTTCCCTTGGCCTGCCTTTATATCCTCAGTTGCCAAGTGCTTTTCTGACATCACAAGAAACCCACAGCCAATGGCAACAGCTGGGGAGGCATCATCTTCATTGCTTTGAGCCTCACTGTAGCAGGTGGACCTATCAGTGATTGTGTGCTTGTTTATTTGGGACGTGGATGGCGCTGTGGTCTAAACCACTGAGCCTCTTGGGCTTGCTGATTGGAAGGTCGGTGGTTCGAATTCTCGTGACGAGGTGAGCTCCCGTTGCTTGGTCCCTGCTCCTGCCAACCTAGCAGTTCGAAAGCATGTCAAAGTGCAAGTAGATAAATACGTACCGCTCCGGCGGGAAGGTAACCGGCGTTTCCGTGCACTGCTCTGGTTTTGCCAGAAGTTGCTTAGTCATGCTGGCCACATGACCTGGAAGCTGTACGCCGGCTCTTGGCCAATAAAGCGAGATGGGCGCCGCAAGCCCAGAGTCGTCCGCGACTGGACCTAATGGTCAGGGGTCCCTTTACCTTTTTACCTGAGCAAGAGGCTGAAACAAACCTAAGTACATCTTTCATGCAAACATGTGTAAAAAAAAGCCCATGGCAGCATTTCCTAGGGAAAGGGAGCTTTAGGAGGGTTGTCTGAAAACACAGAAGCAGTGGGGAAGGAAGTGATTCATCGTTCTCTCCTGGTCACTTTCCTTTCTTTTCCTTTTGGGGGAGACACATTGGGAAGTCCGCAGAAGCAAAAGACTGCTAGAGTGGAGGCAATTTGAAACAGAGAAGCAGTAGGTCTGTAAAGGGTTATGCATATTGCAGATACTAATATTGTGCAGTTTGAAGCTACTGAAGGCGTGATTACTGGCTCCTTTTGGAAGAAATCATTGTCCAGACCCATAAAAAATATTATTCAAAGTTTTAATGGAATAACTTCCTTCAAAACAGAATTGCAACATTAAATATCTGTACAGCATTTTAGAAAATATGAAATAATCCAAACAGGCCTAGAATCAAAGGTCTCTTTGAGAGCCAGTGTGGTGTAGTGGTTAAGAGCGGTAGACTCTAATCTGGGGGACCGGGTTTGAGTCTCCACTCCTCCACATGCAGCTGCTGGGTGACCTTGGGCTAGTCACACTTATTTGAAGTCTCTCAGCCCCACTCACCTCACAGAGTGTTTGTTGGGGGGGGGGAGGGAAAGGAGAATGTTAGCCGCTTTGAGACTCCTTCGGGTAGTGATAAAGCGAGATATCAAATCCAAACTCTTCTTCTTCTTCTTCTTCTTCTTCTTCTTCTTCTTCTTCTTCTTCTCTCTCTCTCTCTCTCTCTCTCTCTCTCTCTCTCTCTCTTTAATAGCATCCATTTCTCTGGAGTAGTTTTCCTTGAGAACTGCAGTTCTCTGTTATGTTCAGAGAAAACTAACAGACCACCCTTTCAAGATGGTGGATTTGCAACTGAATACCTCCATCACATGATCAAAGGTTCATTCTCAGCACAGAGTAGAAAACAATCAAAAGTTATTCATTAACCCATTTAGGAGCTTAGCCCCTTAGAAAACTACCCTGGAAAAATCCCAACCTCAGCAATAGGCAGCGCTCGGAAACACCATTTATTTAGATAGTACTGTCCCTATAATTCCCCAAAGAAAGGCTTCTGGGGTTTTTGTTTGTTTGTTTGTTTGTTTTTAAAAAAGGTTCTTTTGAACATCCTTTTCAATTCATTATATATCATTTCCCAGTAAACTTTAACCTTACTATGAGACCACCACATATGATAAAAGAACCTTCCTTCTCTTTACATTTCCAACACTTGTTTGATTTAGATTTACACATTTTTCCCAATTTACTCGGTGTTAGATACCAACAATATATTTTCATATAATTTTCTCTTAAACGCTAAAAAATGTTTTGAAAAATATATTGAATTTGCCATAGCTGTCCCCCATAAAAATATTCATATTGCATTTTCATACTCAACTTTCGGATAATGAAGATAGGGCATTAACTTGATTATTAACATCTGAAGGCAACCCTGTGTCAGGAAACTTTTAATGTCTAATGTTTTGCCATTTTTATGTGCTGGTAAGCTGCCCAGAGTGGCTGGGGAAACCCAGCCAGTTGGGTGGGGCATAAATAACAAAATTATTATTAATATAGGTTTATATTTCCTGCAAGCTTTCAGATGAATCGCATCACCCAAAGTTCCCAGAAGTTGTTTTAAAATGTGAAAATAACTTGGTTAGATTTCCATCGCGAGTCTGGTGGCAGATACAGGGGGTGAGAAATCAATCAAGTGAGCGCAACACGTTCACACATTGATCCAAGCAGCTTCTAGGGGCAACACCATAAGTAAAGCTGATAAAAAGAAATAAACAATAATTACAGTACAAATGATGGATGGGGATGAGGGAAAGGAAGAGAGAGTATTAAACATAAGTTCCCGGGAACGTGCAAGCTCTAAACAGGCAGCCAACAGAGGAGGCAAGGCAGCGTGGTGCCAATGAAAAATGAGCCCCGCGATCTTCACTCTCTACGTGACTGCATATGCCGTGAATAATGAAGAGCGGTGATACGATGAAAGCTTCGCTGTGTGAAAACATGCTACTGGGAAAATGCCTGCAGAGTCGCTGAAGAAATCTGAACATTAAAGTTAGTTAGTCCTTGACTTAGATCAAGACTCCAGCTGATCAAATGGCAGGCAAGTGGGAAGATTTTCCTCTGCTGGAAGGGTCGAGAACACTTGCTAGCATCAGGCAGCTACAGAGAATGATGGCCTTTCAAAACACCTGCCCGTTCGCATATTTCACTTTCTTGCTAGATTTTCGGAGAATAAAATCTAAGTAGGGTCAACTCGGTCTTAGCGTTCTTGTTTACTGCAGCCTCTAGTGCACTAGGAAATGCCATTTTCTTATGACGCTGCCTGTTGTATTCGGGTACAAAATGTACCCAGGAAACAAGCTAGTGCTTTAGAAGGTTGGTCCCCTTCTTAAAGGTGAAAAATAATAACTGTAACTTTTTGTCAACTGTAAAGGTGGAACGTGTGACGAGCTGTCAATTAAAATGGCAGCCCTACGCCAAATTCCTTTCACTCCCTCTGTAAAACGTAGCTCAAAGTATATCATACCCTGATGTCATTTTCGTCCCCTAAAAGGCACAACAGGTGCCTGAGGTAGAGAAAGCAAAAAAGAAGAAGGCAGACTTGTGTTTTCTGGCTGTTTAAATATCCTATCCAAATCATGCATTTAAAACACTCTTATAACTTCCCCCAATGAATCCTGGGAACTGTAGTTTGTTCAGGGTGCCGAGAGTTGTTAGGATATCCCTTCCTAGCACCAGTCACAAACTTCAGTTCCCAGGATTCTTTGGGAGAAGCCATGACTGTTTGGGAGTATTTGAGAGTGATTGGAGAGTATTTAAAGTGATTTGAATGTATGACGTGGGTGTGACAGGTGTATTGAAGAGCACAAGGTTGCACTATGTTCCATGAACATCACATTGCAGTTTGCATCTGTGGAGAATTCCCCCCCCCCCTGAGGTAAAGTTGGGATTTAAAAATGTACAATGGGATTTATACAAAACTGAATGTAAAGGGTTGCCTGACTCGGAAGTCTCCATTGTAGAGTTTTATTTGTTTGTTTGTTACATTTAGATCCCGCCATTTTGTCCAAGGAGCTCTGGGTGGCCTTAATGGTTCTCCTGTTCATCATTTAATCCCCAAAACAACCCTATGAAGTAGGCTAAGCTGAGACGCAGTAGCTGGCCCAAGGTCACCCATGTCCAGGTGAGGATTTGAATTCTGGGTCTCCCAGGTCCTTGTTCCACACTCTAACCACTGCAAGTAAGGTAAAGGTAAAAGACTCCTGGACAATCCAATCCAATCCAATCATTTTATTACGGTCAACGACCAGTATACACACGCATACACACAGAATTACATACAAATCAGCTGTAGATATAGATTAAAATCGGTCTAATGTTAACTAAATGGGGGTGACCATCTTGCTATTAAAATATGATTAATAATCATTGCTTTATAAGAATTAAAATTAAGATAATTATAAGAATCGACTGGTCAAAGAATAGTGTTGCTTAACCCGAAAAAACAGATCCGGAGCCTCTTATTTGCGCTGCCCGAAGCTTAATTGCAACAACGCAAAACTTTGCCACTGCGGCAGTGACCTTAGAATTGGAATCAGAGAGTAGCCAGAACATATAGTAGTCTTCAGGCCATCCCGGGTACTCCCTTAATAGGGGGGAGATAAGTTCATTCCGTAAAATCCTATAAAAACGGCAACGGAGAAGCACATGTTCTGTTGTCTCGACATCACCGGCGTTGCATGGGCAGAGTCTGTCGCCCAGTGGAACCCACCTATACTTCCCATCCAAAACGGCTCCTGGACAGTTAAGTCCAGTCAAAAGCTACTATGGGGTTGCGGCGCTCATCTCGCTTTCAGGCCAAGGGAGCCGGCGTTTGTCCACAGACAGCTTTCCGGGTCATGTGGCCAGCATGACTAAACCGCTTCTGGCACAACGGAACAGCGTGACGGAAACCAGAGCACATGGAAACTGCGTTTACCTTCCCACCACAGCGGTACCTATTTATCTACTTGCACTGGCATGATTTCGAACTGCTCAGTTGGCAGGAGCTAGGACAGAGCAATGGGAGCTCACCCCGTCGCAGGGATTTGAACCATCGACCTTCTGATCGGCAAGCCCAAGAGGCTCCGTGCTTTAGACCGCAGGCTCTGTTGCAGTAGCTGGTTGCTGGAATATTCTGGGGCCCTCTAAGACAAGCAGCAGCTTGCAACAGGATTGCAGCAAACAGCTAGGTAGCACCTACTGCTACTGTTATTCAAGAGCTCAGGTTCTGCTTGGTTTTCGCTGGAGCAAATTCACGACTCTGTGTTCCCTGCAACCCTCTCTCAAAATTCCAAATATCCTCATTGCCCCCCCCCAAAAAAATTCATGACCACTGCCCTGTACCAACTGCACCGAAGGCATACCCTCCAACATTTCTCCTATGAAAATTAGGGATGTCCTATTCAATTATTATTAGTAGTAGCATCATATTATTACTATTATTTTACTATTTATACTCCCTCCATATGCCTGGGTTGCCCAAACCACTCTGGGTGGCTTCTGACATAGAGAAAAAACTTAATAAAACATCAAACTTAAAAATCTTCCCTATACAGGGCAGCCTTCAGATGGCTAGGGGGTCGGATAACTCCTAACCCTCCAACATTTCTCCAACATTTCCTTAGGGTGTCCTAAGGAAAATCAGGGCATTCTGGGATCAAATCAGAAAGCAGGATGGCTTCTGTAAATCTGGGACTGTCCCTGGAAAATAGGGACACTTGGAAGATCTGCCAAAAGATGACTATACCAAGAATGAAAGATCCAGGGGCCCGCAGAAGATGCTACTGGCTTGCTCTCCACTCACATAGTGAGTAATGTAGCAGGGATCATCTGATAGAAGGAGCCAGTATGGTCTGACTGGCCCTAAAAGCCCTCCAAGTCTTAGTACCATGAATTGCTCAGTTCAAGCTGTCATCGGAGTGCTCCTACCTGCCTTTGTGTCTCTGTCACCTGCTGGCTAGTCCAACCACTTAGCAGTTCAACTCTATGCCTTGTTTCCCACCCTCTGAAACTCCAGCCCTTGACAGAGTCGTTTGACAGTATTCATGTCTCCCTCGGTAATATAAAGCAGTGTTTCTCATCCTTAGGTCCCCAGATGTTGTTGGACTACAAGTCCCATCATCCATAGCTAGCAGGACCAGTAGTCATGGATGATGGGAGCTGTAGTCCAACAACATCTGGGGACCCAAGTTTGAGAAACACTGATATAAAGCACATGTATGGGACATTCATATTTTATGTTTTAAAAATAAGACACATCGGATAATTACTCTCACAGATGTGTGAGAGTAGCCCAGCCACAGCAAGAAAGGCATAGAATTAGTTCTACAGATTTCAAAAATTATTAATGGAAATATGGTTTTTGTGAATGGTTTTTTAAAAAACAATGTGATGACACTTAAGCTTTTCGCATAGTTCAGGATAACCAATTTCAAAAGATTATATTTCTTTGCAATTGAGACTTTGCTAATAGCATCCTGACTGAAGAGATCATATTTAGCAAGGTTGATAATGCCTTGCAGAAAAAGGAAAAGGAAACGTCTTGTTAGACTGATGGTTGCTTTAAAACTCCAAGACAAGCGGTGATGAGTTTCTCCTTCCATGGAAAAATATTTTGCAGGGTCAGAAAAAATATGGCTGGAAATACGGACTTAGAATTTTGTTCTGGAAAGACTAACCAAGAAATACCATTCAGTTTGTTAAGTTTAACGTTTTCACTCAATGCCAAGGCTGATCATAAGGCAGTGGAGGGAGGTTGTCAAATACATTAGCTTTGGACATGATGGCTGGCAGGTAGCATTTGACACATTTAAATATCATTTTAAAATATTACCTTCGAAGAATATCCAACTTTAGGATACTTTTTTAAAGAAAATGCTCTACCAGTTAATAAGTCTACCATGTTCCTTTATTCCTGGCCTCACATTCCTATTGGGGCCTCCGCCTCCTCAGAGGGAAGCTGAAATGGAGAGATTTCTATTGGAATTCCTCTGTTATTAAAACAGTAATTTCTCTGTAGTCCCCATCCATTTATTAAAGGTTGATCTTTCTGTTTGTATTTATTTTATTATGCCTTTAAATAAACACAAGGCATGCCATGATGGCTATTCATTTTATTTATTGTTCTTAATTTTTATGAATTGCTTCTCTGCACTGCTAAAAGCACCGGAGGCTACCTTTATCTACAAAGCTCCATAAAATTGTCCTTTCAAACCTTGCGCTTAAAAGAAAGGGGAATGCAATTTGTCATATAATACTTCAAGAAGTAAACAACAACAAAACCCCAAATCCAATTCAAGAGCAACTTATTGTTCTCTGTATTTTATTTTATTTTTGATAAAATTTAAACATGTAAAGGATGCATGCCCATATACTAATATACCATACTAGTAAATTAAGCCCGTTGAAATAACGGGCGCTAGAACACACGGGGTCAAACCCCCACCCACCCACTTCCCCCACCTCCACAAACAGTTCGCCTCCCTCTCCCTCCCCCGCCACACCCATCCCCCCCACACCCATCTCCCCTACCTCCCCCACCTCCACACACAGTTCGCCTCTCCCTCCCTCCCCCTCCCCCCATCTCCCCCCACACCCACCTCCCCCCCACTTCCCACACCTCCACACACAGCTCGCCTCTCTCTCTCCCTCCCCCCCCCACCTCTCTCTCTCTCTCACACACACACACACACCTCCCCCCCGCACACACCTCCCCCACCTCCAGAAATAGCTCGCCTCTCTCTCTCCCTCCCACACACACACCTCCCCCCATCACATTTCCCTGCCCCTGCTGTCCTAACCCTACTTAATAGGTTGACAGCAAACATGCAGTGCCATTGCGCAATAGCAGTTGGATCGGGGCATAAACTTTCCTGGATTGCAGGCGGCTGGAGGGGGTTGGACACGTAAACAGCACGACCACGTCGCCGCTCGCCCCCCCCCCCACTGACTACAACTCCCGGCACGCCTTGCTGCCTCTCGTACCGCCTGCTGCTCGCTGAATGGCGGCTGTGCCTGATTGGCAGGATCAGTGCGCAATGAGGGACGGCTCAAGACTCCAGCGCCAGGCTGGAAGGGGCGCGCCGTCCAGCAAAAGGGAAGCGGCCCATTGCGCCTCTCGCTCGCTCGCTCGCAGCAGCTCCGGAGGGCGGCGGCAGCAGCATCCGCGGCAAAGCGGGGGCGGGCGAGAGCTGCGCGCCCGTCCCGGCAGCCTCCACCCCGCCCCGCACGCCCCGCCTTCAGCGCCGGAGCGCCGCGCCTGGCCTGCCGAGCTGGTGGGAGGAGGAGGAGGCGGAGGCGGCGAAGGACGCAGGAGGCCGGCGGGCGAGAGCTGCGCGCCCGTCCCGGCAGCCTCCACCCCGCCCCGCACGCCCCGCCTTCAGCACAGCCGGGCTCTGTTGGGCACGTGCGCTCCAGGCAGCTCCCCCCGCTTTGCAGACGCGCCGCCGATTCGGCTGGCGCTCTGGCCGCTTCCAGGGAACGCGAAGCCTCCGCCGCGTCCCCCGTTTGCTCCGCGTCGGGGCAGCTGGGGCGCCGCTCGCCTCCTCCGCCAGAGGCAGGGCGAGCCTTCCTGGGCGGGCGCCGGAGTCGAAGCGCCCCCTCCTCCTCCTCTCCGCGCGCCCGCCCGCCTGCCTCTGCGCTCCAAGTCTGTTTTGTAAAAACAGACGCTGGGAGAGACCGAGGAGTGAGGGAGGGAGGGAGAAGCAGGCGGGCGGGCATGTAGCTGCTGCCGCTGCTGCCGCCACCGAGGACAGAGAAGCCGAAGGAAGCAGCGGAGGCAGCAGAGCCCAAGGCGACATGTGTGCGAGGCAGCGGCGATGGCGCAACTGACAACGCGCGTGCGCCGCCGCTGCCTCTCGGACACGCCCCCTCTCCGCCCGCTCCAATCCCTGCGTCCGTCTCGGACATGCGCAGTGGAAATTTCCACTGACACACGGACGGCGGACGCAGGGACATAGGGAATTATTATAGAGAATACAGCTTCTATATACAGCTTCTAATCACGGATACCAGCAGCCTTCAAGCAAGCAAACTTGCCTTATTATTGCTCCCTAGCATCCCACTGCCAGAGGATTGCCTCCTTCCATTCACCACTTTGCCTCCTCCAAGTGGAAGAAACCTGGGCAGTGCTGAATGTCACATCCATTACCAGGTGTGTCCTGCTGGAAATAAAAAAGGGCTTTCCCGTTGGCCTGCCTTTATATCCTCAGTTGCCAAGCGCTTTTGTGACATCACAAGAAACCCACAGCCAATGGCAACAGCTGTGGAGCCATCATCTTCATTGCTTTGAGCCTCACTGTAGCAGGTGTTGTTTATTTGGGATTGTGTGTTTGTTTATTTGGGACGTGGATGGCGCTGTGGTCTAAACCACTGAGCCTCTTGGGCTTGCTGATTGGAAGGTCGGTGGTTCGAATCCTCGCGACGGAGTGAGCTCCCATTGCTCTGTTTCAGCTCCTGCCAACCTAGCAGTTCAAAAGCATGCCAGTGCAAGTAGATAAATAGGTACCATTGCGGTGGAAAGGTAAACGGTGTTTCCGTGCGCTCTGGCACTCATCACAGTCCTCCATGTACCAGTAGTGGTTTAGTCATGCTGGCCACATGACCCGGAAAGCTGTCTGTGGACAAACGCTGGCTCCCTTGGCCTGAAAGCAAGATGAGCTCTGCAACCCCATAGTTGCCTTTGACTTGACTTAACCATGCAGGGGTCCTTCACCTTTACCCTTTACCTTACTCATGACGACACTTGCTCACTTTCTTTCGCTCTGGCATTGTTCCCTCCCTATCCCGTTCCCCACTGTCTTATCTGTTTCAAAGTCTTAGGAGCAGGGGCCGTCCGTATTAATTAAGTAAAATGCCACGTACCCTGGTACCACAGAATTGTCCTCGTGCTACAGGAGAACGATGAGAAATTCGCTGAAGTGTGCAACCTTTCAGCTCATCTGCAACCTCTTCTGGTCTCTTGCAAAGCGTGTTCTCCTTCATGGAGAGCACGTGTTGCGGTGGGGGCAAGCAAGTCACCCCTTTGGTGCTGGGTGGGATCGTATGGATGGCCACTGTTGTGATTGGACCCTGGGTGTTGTTGGGGAGATTTGTATGTTGCAATTTATTGATGGACAGCCCAGCGGATATATATTGGTGGGCTTGCAACGTGATCCCCCTCTTGGCTGCGTGCTTCTGATCACCATCCCTCCCTCCCTTTAGGCCTCTGTGTTGACATTGTTATTCCTGTCATGGGGTCGTCTGCTTTTGGAGCAGTGGCCTGGTAGGAATTTTTCCACTTGGCTGATTGGCTGGTGCCATCTGGTTTTCGCCTACTGCGTAGCAAATAGTCACAACTTGTAAGGTTGGCGGTTAGGCATTGGTTATTATGTTGGTTGGAGGAGGGGTTATGATTGATTGAATCTGCCCCTCCAATTGTTGCTGGTGTTAGGGGAATTCCATTAAAAGAATCCAGGGGCTCAATGCTTTTTGTCCGAACCCCCGGTCATGGGCTAGGGCTGTGCAAGAGCCCTGGGAGCCTGAGGAGAGAGGGGAGGGTCAGACCACCCAGCTCCCTTTATCTCTCCAGAGTGTTTTCCCCTTACTGATGGTCTTCAGTTCTGTCCCCTGTGGGACAGATAGTCTTAACCAATGCCTAAGCAACCACTCACATTATTTGTATTTTAATAAAGTTGTGGCCAAAATTATGCCAAAAACCAAAACTAAAATTCTGACTGATGTGTGAATTATTTGAGGGGTGGTTTGGGGACTTCAACATACAATTGATGATGGCATCCAAGTTCCAAGCTCCTCCATTCCGGAAGACAAGGAAGAGAGATTTGGCAGGGGGATAGGGGACTGTTTTATGATAAGATGTCAGCCCCACAGGAGTTTATGTTTTTAATTATGCACCCTGATTGGATATATGAGATTGATATCATTACTGTGCCATCATTTAATAATATTCAGGCAGTTAGATTTGCCCTGGCGGCTCAGCAAACCATTTTCTTTCCAAAGTGCAGAGGTTTGCATTCTTTCTCTCCCCGCTCTCAACTGTTATTTATCTAGTCATGCCATACAATTGTCCACCTCAGATTGGCTACTGTGAACTCTGCCTGACTCTTCCATGTACTCACCCGAAATTAATCACGAAGACGAAGACTCTGGCATTGACACTGGCAAAACAAATATCCAAATGCAGAGTTTATTAAGCAACTCGGATCCAGATATTACTTTCTAATGCAAGAGCAGCAGCTACTACCTAGCCCTGAAAGTGGATTTTATCTGTCTCGGTTATAATGAGCTCATGCTGTCTATGTGGTAAGGGTCATGTTTCTCTCTTGCGCTCCCTAATAACTTCCTAATAATTTACAGTTCTAATGGAAGTGCTACAGACTTTCAATCTGCACGACATTTTCGTGACTCAGTCCACAGTCCTCTTCATTTCCGTGTAGAATTAGTCTTGCTCTCTTAACATCAATTTTATTTTGGATCAAATATGAGGCACTGAGAAGTCACCTTCTCACTTGGCATCTCTTTCAACAAGGTCCTCTGCCTCAAATGCTTCTTCTGATTTTGTCTTCCAAGTTCAATACCAGCTGGTGTAGAATGAGAATTGAACCGTGGCCCCTCAGGCAATTTTACACCAGAATGAGCATATAGATTTCCCACATTCATACATTATATTTTAGCTGCACTGGTGTCCCTGAGCAGTGTCCTAGCCAAATTCAATAGTGGGTTAACTACGCATAGCTTCAGAAATCAGATTTTTTTATTTTTTTTTAAAAAAACACATTCTTTTTTTCTTTTGAGAAAGTAATAATAAATAAATACGGTAAGAATAAAAATGTGCACCCCACCCCAAGACCATTCCATTGTAACTATCCGACCTCCCAAAATGTCAACACCTCTTGCGATGGTTTGACCCCTTTCTGTTTTAACAGGACAAATTCAACAAACACCTTTCATATCTCCTCAAAATCACTTCTCCTGCATATTCTCCATCTTACCTTAATTGCACAAGTTAATTTATCATCCATAGCTATAACCCACACCTCTTTATACCGTTCTTGCATTTTATATTCACCTTGCACCTGCCACTTCCTAGCTATAATACCTCATGCAGCTGTCAATAAAGAAATCAGATTTAAAACTCTGGGATATTCATGTTGGTAAGCAATATGTCCTAAGATCACTGTGCCATTAACCATTAACACTTTCATTCTTAAACATCTATTTCCTATTCAATGACATTTCTCTTTAAAATTCTAGATATATTTAATATTTATTTATTTATATGTTACCCATATGACTCGGTTACCCCAGTCACTCTGGCCATCTCCCAACAAATTAAAACATAGTATGATATCAAACGGGACGCGGGTGGCGCTGTGGGTTAAACCACAGAGCCTAGGGCTTGCTCATCCAAAGGTCAGTGGTTCGAATCCCCATGAAGGGGTGAGCTCCCGTTGCTCGGTCCCTGCTCCTGCCAACCTAGCAGTTCGAAAGCACGTCAAAGTACAAGTAGATAAATAGGTACCGCTCCGGCGGGAAGGTAAACGGCGTTTCCGTGCGCTGCTCTGGTTCGCCAGAAGCGGCTTAGTCATGCTGGCCACATGACCTGGAAGCTGTACGCCGGCTCCCTCGGCCAATAAAGCGAGATGAGCGCCCCAACCCCAGAGTCATCCGCGACTGGACCTAATGGTCAGGGGTCCCTCTACCTTTACCTTTATGATATCAAACATTAAAAACTTTCCTAAACAGGGCTGCCTTCAGATGTCTTCTAAAAGTTAGATAGTTGTTTATTTCCTTGACATCTGATGGGAGGGTGTTCCACAGGGCGGGCGTCACTACCAAGAAGGCCCTCTGCCTGGTTCCCTGTAACCTCACTTCTCACAGTGAGGGAACTGCCAGAAGGCCCTTGGAGCTGGACCTCTGTTTGAAATCCTGGAGAGCTGCTACCTATCAGAGTAGACTGAGCTGAGTGGACCAATGTTTTGACTTGCAAAAGGCAGTTTCCTGTGTTCCCAACTTGCTCTGCTTTCTAATCAGCCATGTTTAGAATTCAACTGTATGTGAGGACTTTATAAAACTTCCTGTGGAAAATGCTAGAAGCCATCTTTCTGCATGTCCACTGAAAAACCTATACAGTAGCTTCATATTACAAGCTTGTGAGCTTCCAGAAACAGGTCTAAATATTCTTTTATGACTGGATTAGCCTCTTGTGATACAGAAAAGTATTGATCGAATATCCCGCTTACAATTTAGTGCAGTACTTAGTATACACTTAATTCTCCAAGGAGCTCAAGACCACAACTTATTGCATTCAATAGAAATAAGAGGCTTCGGTACTTCCTGGGTGTAGCTCAGCAACTTCCAAGGCCAGGTTGATAAAGAAATGCTTCAGAAGGATCAATAATATCAAGTCCATGAATTGCATTGGAGAGGAGGACCAAAGCAACCCATTTCCAGTCTTCCGGCAGGATTTTGTTGAAGCAGGTGAATAGAAAACGATGGGGGATATTCAATAGTCCTTTTTATTTTTATACAACATGAACCGGTGCTGCACGTTGGCCTGGAAAAAAAGAATGAGAGGATCAGAGGAAAGAACTGCCAAATGGCAGTGACATTTTCAAATGAAAAACCTGAGCTATTTTGTGGCTCACTGTAACCTCTGAAGAAGTGTGTATGCACACGAAAGCTCATACCAAGAACAAACTTAGTTGGTCTCTAAGGTGCTACTGGAAGGAATTTTTTTTATTTTATTTTGTTTTGACTATGACAGACCAACACGGCTATCTACCTTTAACTGTAACCTAAGCATTTTAGCTGTGTTTTAGCTATGCTTTTATTTGTACATCACTTGGAGAGCTTTCTGGTCAAGTGGATGGCAAATTTATAAAATGAATAAACTTTAATTAAGTCAACATGGTAGGTTCATAGATAAAGTTCTCCCCAAAAGATTTACCTGAAAACGTATCTTTGAGTTTACAAGTTATGCATATAAATTACAGTATAAGTTTACTTAGTTCAATCCATCAATGACTAAAATAGACCAGATGAAAGATGAACAAAGCAATCAATGCTTGATCTTTACAAAGAGTTAGTAGGCTCAACTCCCCTGACCTAAACACTCGACTCACTAATCACAGATGATTTTAGGATGCTCAGAGGGAGGAACAGTCAAATTACATATGATCAGAGGCAACCTTAACTATTATGCTTTATATTCAGTGGTGGAAGTCATGATTTTTAAAGCTCCTTAGGCATTCCTCAGCCCGAACATCACAGCGACTGATGCCAGAAGGCACCAGCACACTTAGGGATCTGCAGAATGTGCACAGTTGCATAACAGACCTCAGCAACTCAGCATGTTGGGCTAAACTAATTTATTTACATATAAACACACACGGAGCTCTGAGACATGGCTCCCACTCTCTATCATCAGGCAGCAAAGAGAAAGAACAAAGGACAATAGTCCCACTTCAGGGAACACAGTAAGACAAACACCCTGTCTACATCCCATCCCATTCCTGTGGGATCAAAACACATACCTAGTCATGTGATAGACAATAAACCCATGACTGCACATGGGGAATGAATCTCCAACAACCCTACCATAACTTGCAACATTTCTCCGATGGAAATAGGGACAGCCTAAGGAAAAGCAGGACATTCTGGGATCAAATTGGAAACTGGGATGGCTTCTGTATATCCAAGACTGTCCCCAGAAAATAGGGACAATTGGAAGTTCTGAACTCACTGTTGTTGTGTTACTGTCATCGTTGTTTATAATGATGTTTTGGTAACCACTAATGAGGTGGTCAAGTGTCTGCCACCAGTTGATGCAATTATGGGGCACAAAGCCCCAAGGAGAGAAAATGTCAAAAGAGTAAATGAAATGCATGGAAAATGAATAGGCAAATAAGCAAAAAGCTTTGCTGGTGGGTCTCCAAAGTGACAAGATTATGGACCACTGCAGTCAAGGCTCTTATGAATGGCAGTAGCAGCTCAAGATAGGATACCTTAAAATCTTCATATCAGTGTTGAATGTTTTTATATAAAACCACCAAAACTGTTTCCCAGCAACTGACAAGAAGGTTAAAAAGGCAATGAAGATTTATCTTGTCCTTTGTGTAATGCCATATCTACCAACTCAGCTCCAGGTCAGACATATAACAATAATGTCACATGTCTGCTACAGATCAAAGGAGATGATGGTTCTGAAGCGCTCAGAAGGATGCGATCTCCCATCTACTGACAATTCTGGCATAAGAATTCGCAGCTGCTCAAGTAACATTTTTAAACGGAAGCCGTGCCTTTGTATACTTGAATTCAAATGTGCAGAATGTTTGGACTCTGCTTGTGTTTGTGAAAGCTAAGCTGAGAAGATGTCCGCAAACAATAAGAATGATATGGGAATGCATATAATATGACATAGCAGAGGATTGCAAAAATTAATTTCCCTGGAGCAGAAAAAAAAACACCCCCCAAAAAACCTTTAGCCGGTTCTGCATGCGCTCACGCACCAAAAAATGATTTATTACGTAGAGTCGTGGGGCACCTAGAGTTGTTTACAGTTAATATATTATTATTATTACAAATGAACTTCTCATCCTTACCATAAAAGGGACGTCCTACCAGATTTTAAATCCTGATTGCCTTCCAGCCTGGCCTGCGGTATCATAAATGCTGCTGTATCCCTGAGCTAGAGATGAATTAATTAATTGCAGCAACATTTGTATCCATTAAATTCTGAGTGATCTAATCTCCTGTTATAGCAACCATTAATTTATATCAAGGAAAGCAAGGAAATGCAGCTTAGGGGTGAGTGCTGAAATTACACTCTGCCCCTAGTGATACGAGGCGTTAAGAATCAAGTCTCCTGCCTCACCACACAAACCCTGTGTACAATCTGTATAGCCCTTTCCTGAGTTCTGTTTCTTGGCCATGCTAGAGGGTATTGCAGTCTTGGCAGAACAAAACAAAATGCTGGAACTGGCTGATATCTATTTCTGCTTCCAATAGTGCTCAGGTGTTGGGTACTGACAGGAATGAGGCCGTTGAAAAACAAACAAGAGAGAGAGAGAGAGAGAGAGCGCAGTGTAATCAGAGAACCCGAAAGTTTCCTGTTATGTAATGAGCTGAATCCTAGAACAATAGGATCCAAAAAGCAGCAGTCTGATTGGTCCGCAGGAGCCACCCAATCCAGCTCCAGGTGGAAGTGAATCAGCGACCTGATTGGCCAGCAAGAGCAGCCAATCAGGCTCCTGGATGAAGTGAATCCGTAACCTGATTGGCCTACAGGAGTAGCCCGGAATTAGCCAATCACATGGGGCCCATTGTATAAATAATGTATGTATAGCAGACGTTTTGGGGAAAGATTCATTCCTTGTTACTATGAGCTGAATAAAGAGCATGAAGTTCACCCTTGACTCCGAGTATATTTCATTTCCAAAAAAGATATATACAGTGTGTGTGTGGGGGGGGGTTAACCTAAGGGAACAAAAACCAGTCGATGGCGAATTGCAGCCATGGAACTCAATGTGAGGCTTCCCTTGAGCTTGAGTCAGAAGCTGTAGTTAGTGCAGAATGCTGCAGCATGATTGCTGACAGGAGTTAGGTCTTGTCAGCATATAAAACCTGTGCTCAGGGATCAGCACTGGTTGCCAGTTTGCTACTGGGCCAAGTTCAAAATGTTATTATTAGCATATAAAGCTCTCAACGACTTGTGACCAGTTTACCTAGGAGATAGTTTAGTGGGGAAGTATACCATCCAACATTTCTGCCATTAAAATAGGGACATCTGATTTCATCAACATCAACATCTTATTTATACCCTCTTCATCTGACTGGGTGCCACTCTGGGCAGCTTCCAACATATATAAAGGTAAAGGTAAAGGGACCCCTGACCATTAGGTCTAGTTGTGACCGACTCTGGGGTTGCGGCGCTCATCTCGCTTTATTGGCCAAGGGAGCTGGCGTACAGCTTCCGGGTCATGACTAAGCCGCTTCTGGCGAACCAGAGCAGTGCATGGAAACACCGTTTACCTTCCCACTGCAGCGGTACCTATTGATCTACTTGCACTTTGACATGCTTTCGAACTGCTAGGTTGGCAGGAGCAGGGACCAAGCAACGGGAGCTCACCCTGTCGCGGGGATTCGAACCGCCGACCTTCTGATCGGCAAGCCCTAGGCTCTGTGGTTTAACCCACAGCGCCACCCAAACTTTCTTCCCCCCAACATATATAAAAACATGATAATGTTTTATCATCTTTCCTATATGGTGCTGCCTTCAGATATATTCTAAGTATAGTTACTTATTTCCTTGGCTTGGGGGTTGGATAACTCCATATCCGCCAACATTTCTCTGAGGAAAATAGGGACATCCTTGTCAGTTTGCATTTCTTGGTGCAGAAAGTATTGATCTCATGTGTAAATATTCTTTTCTATTCGGATTAATACTAGAAGTTACTAGAAGCTTCTCTGTGTGAGAGAAGCAGGCAGAGGAGTTAATGATTGTTTGGGTTATACCTTCTGGGAAGCTGGTTTGAACTGGTTCTCTTATCTCTATTCTGCAGTCGTGCTGACTATAAATATAGGCCAGAAGTAGCCTGGGTCTTTACTTTTCTCTTTCTATCTCTCTTCTGGTGTGGTGTTTCTGTTTCTGTATGCTATAGTGTTAAGGTTTAGTCTTGTTATAAGTTTATAAGTGCTGCAACTGAATTCTGTATGAACTGAGGCAATCCTGATTGTATTGGATTTGTAACCATTCAGCTACATTTGCCTTCAGCACAAGTAACAGCTCTGCTGAATGAAATATTGCCTCTGGTCTATTTTTGGAAAATCTCCTGCTGAACTCTGCAACGTTTTTAAGTTTTTTTCCTCCACACGTATGACAACGTTTGACAGTCCTAAGGAAAAGCAGGACATTCTGGGATCAAATAAGAAACCAGGATAACTTCTGTAAATCCGGGACTGTCTCTGGAAAATAGGATGCTTGGAGGGTCTGTGCGGCAGCCACGACTGATTCCGTTTTCACTTATCCCGTTTATTTCAAAATATGCCCATTGTTAAAGCTACCTACTATAATTTAAGGTTTCATATATTCTATATGAATGTGTATGTGAAACATTGAAGACCACAGAAATATAATGTATTTTGAAATTACAGTGAAACTTTCTAATAGCCACTCCTGGGCATAGCAGTTTGGGGAGTTATAATGGGATGGATAATGAAAGTGCAATTGCCAAAGGGGAAGTGGGAATGACTCTTTAAGCTGTCATAACCTGATTGGTACCAACAAAAAAGAACCATTCTTTCCCTTGAAGATATTAATTGCTTTGCTTACAAATGGTACATTGTTGCTTGCTGTTACAAAGTGGTTGCTTAAAAAACAAATTGCAAAGGAGGCATAAAAAGTGGCCTACTGGCAGATTTAAAGAGAGCCAATATTTTGGCCAAACACTTTGATTATAAGAATATACATTTTACGCGGGTGGCAATGTGATCTAAACCACTAAGCCTCTTGGGCTTGCCAATCAGAAAGTCGGTGGTTCGAATCCCCACGACGGGGTGAGCTCCTGTTGCTCAGTCCCAGCTCCTGCCAACCTAGCAGTTTGAAAGTACACCAAGAAGTGCAAGTAGATCAATAGGTACCGCTGTGGTGGGAAGGTAAACGGTGTTTCCGTGCGCTGCTCTGGTTCTGCCAGAAGCGGCTTAGTCGTGCTGGCCACATGACCTGGAAGCTGTCTGAGGACAAATGCCGGCTCCCTCGGCCTGTAAAGCGAGATGAGCATCGCAACCCCAGAGTCGTCTGTGGCTGGACTTAACTGTCAGGGGTCTTTTACCTTTACCTAGGCTTATCCACAGTTTGTCTCATTCTGCTGCTTCTCCTCAGAGAAAACCAGAGCAAATGGCAATTCAGCTGTCCCCCAGATTGAGATTTCTTCTGCTGTATTGCCAAAGAAGAAGAAGAAGAGGAAGAGTTTGGATTTGATATCCCGCTTTATCACTACCCAAAGGAGTCTCAAAGCGGCTAACATTCTCCTTTCCCTTCCTCCCCCACAACAAACACTCTGTGAGGTGAGTGGGGCTGAGAGACTTCAGAGAAGTGTGACTAGCCCAAGGTCACCCAGCAGCTGCATGTGGAGGAGCAGGGAAGCGAACCCGGTTCACCAGATTACAAGTCCACCACTCTTAACCACTACAACACACTGGGTTTCCCCTTGGAAAGGAGCGGGACAAGAGGGAAACCACTTGAACTCATGCCTAGAAAGTGTGGGTCGAACAGAAAACCACTTGGACCCATGCTGTCTCGGCATAGCACAAACGGCAGTATGGACGAGCCCTGCATGTGAATGCGTTCTCTCTCTCTCTCTCTCTCTCTCTCTCTCTCTCTCTCTCTCTCTCAGCTGCAGCCTGGACTGCCAAGTACCATGAATGGAGAGGAGCACCTCTGAGATCCAACACAGGCAGTCCGTTTACAAAACTGAGCAGCCTGCTTGCCATGAATGGAGAGGAGCAATGCTATCAGAGCACCTCTGAGATCCAACACAGGCATTGCTTTCAAAAATGATGAGAACTTTGTATTTCTATGTACTTTCCCCAATATTTTGGGACTCTGGCTAACAGAAGTCTACCACTCTTAACCACTACACCACACTGGCTCTGGGGGACACATGGCTTACCAGTAATACATGTGAAAATGATCTAGGGGGTCTTAGTAGACCACAAGCTTAACATAAGTCAACAATGTGATGTAGCAGCAAAAAAACCCACCTTTGATCTGGTCCTCCCCAGTAGTTCCATACCCTAAATTGCCATGATTGGCCAGTTCAATTTTGAATGAAGGAGAGTCCCGACACTCCCTGCAGCCAATGACGATGCCAGCCAGCCAGACCTATGGCTGCACCTAGCTGCAACTGTTACTGTCACTGAAACAGCCAGTGGTCTGTATGGAAGTCGCATCTACAAAACAAAACAAAAGGCTCTTTTCATCTGTTGCCATTGTGGTGAGCGGTTGGTGAAGCTTGAGTATGTCTTCCTACAAGACATTCAAGATCAAGCGGTTTCTTGCTAAGAATCAGAAGGAGACCCGGCCCATCCCACAATGGATCCGCATGAAAGCTGGGAATAAAATCAGGTACAACTCCAAAAGGAGACACTGGAGGAGGACTAAGCTGGGCCTGTAAAGAGAAGCAGCTCCAATCTTACTAGCAGGGCCGTCTTAAGCATATCCAGCACCATGGTGCAAAGATCCCTCCAGCGTCGGCGGCGTCCCACCCCCCATTTTCCAGAGTTGTTGACCTTTTCCCAAGCCTCTGCAGGGATTGCTCTCCTCCCGCGGAGGCTTGGGAGGCAAGCTGCACGCCCGCCAGCCATATGTTTGACAGGGAGCAGCTGGCAGGCGTGCAGGGAAAGGGGAGCCGTGGAGCTCCCCCACTCACTGGGGCGCCCCTGAGAGGCCGGCGCCCTGGCGCAACGAACCACTAAGCCATATGGGAAAGACGGCTCTGCTTACTAGCATGCCTCTGTATCTTACATCAAGCTCTCCAGCACCAGAATGGCCTCTTCCTACCAACCTGCCACATTTTCAGGGCTGGAATTATGTCTTGTGCTGTGTAATTTCCCTCCTTTGTAGAAATATGTGTTATTACAAATACGAATGAATTAAAAAACTGAATAACAGAGGGAAAACAAAATAATAAACTTTCCTCTTTTTATTCTCCTTTTTATTAAAAAAACAGAGTCCTGAGAACTTGGGAAAATTTAATCCATGTGGTTCATAGCATATATGTCAGCATGAACCTAGAAGAAAAGATGGGCATTGATTCATCCTTTCTGAACATAATGACATATGGTTTCTCTCCCCCCCCCCCCCGCGGATGCTAGGAACTCATATGGGATAGTGGTTAAGAGCAAGTTAGAAAGTCTTCAGTTGAACTCTTGAGATGGACATGAATCTCATGAGTAGGGATGAGTGTGACATGTTTAGCAGCCTTGTGGTACAGAATCCAACTGCCATGACCTGTATTGGAAGTATTACAGCCTCAAACCCCTGAAAATTTCCTCTGGTGGTCTAACAGGCACTTGGAATGAAAGAGCTGCAGAACTGAAGCCATCTGTCCTCATTTTAGCATTCCAAGGTCTCAGAAAGACGTAGCTAATTAGAATGTTTTACAACCTCAATACAAAGGCGGAGGATAACCTAAATAAGCATGCTCTTGTGTTATGTACAAGCTGGCTGAAGGTCAACAGTTTCCAGCTTTGTAGACCAAGAGAAGAGAATGGCATCGGTGTCGTGCCACAATTACACAAAAAAGTAGCTGGCTGTTAGTCTGCTACTAGACATATTTCCCCAGTGATTGCATTTTATGACCATCCTCTGTTCCACCATCAAGTCTTGGAATAAATAAAATATTTATAAATTTCATAAATATTTATAGAAGCCTAAATAAGTAGCAGAAGTCTTTGGAATCTCTTTCCAGAGCAAAACAAGACTTTTTTAAGGACCTGAATGTATGGCTGAAATTAGACCCTTCTATATTGTACTTAAAATGCTCAACAACCTTAGATGACTTGGAGATGTAACGCCACCCCATTCTGCCTCACTGTGAAACTCTTCTTTATCGCCATGATGCATAGTTAGTGGAGATTTCCAGACTTTATTCCTTCCATTTGCTGCCTACAATTTTCTCCCGAGTATATTGCAAACAGATTCATTTAACCACAGAAACAGACATACAATAAGATGATTTCACCTCCTGAGAGCAACCGTTCCCTTTGTGGAATTATATCCCGTTTGAAAGTGCATGCACCAGTTGTTCTAACGTGAAAATAAATTATGTGCTGTAGCAACTGGTGTTTTGCTGTGCTTGCAAAAGGCTGCTGTTCTAATTTGAATAGACAACTCCAATTCATTCGTCAGTTGAGCTGCTACATTTGCAATGGATAAACTCATAATGTTAGTACAGCAAGCATAGATGGCACTATTATTTAATATTCCTGTATTTATTTTTCTAGGCTTTCTGCTTTTGGCAATAAAAAAGATTTTGTAATTACTGATATGGGGATATATGGCCAAATGAGCTTATGCTGAGAAGACACTTCACAATTGCCTCCCTTTTCTACTTGATGACCCCATGTCAGAAGTTTGTAAATTATGTAAAATTAAGTGCATATGCTCATTGTAAACTTATCCCGTATTCGGTATAAAAATATTTGCTGGTCAGCATTGGAATGCCAAACTATGGTTAAGCATTGAATACCGGTACATGACCTTCTGAATTTGTGTATGCAAATCCTCTAGTGCAGGGATGTCCAACAGGTCTATCACGATCTACTGGTAGATCCCCATGAGGTTCTGGTAGATCGCGGTCGATCTCTGGCTCCCTTTCCTTAGCGTTGCTAAAACTGACTCCTGCCCCGCCCTCCATTGTTGTATGACCTCTGGAAGGGAAGATGGAGCTTTCCCTGTGCTCCTGTTTTGATCCATAGTGATCTTTTTGTAAGTGACCTTACCCCTTTGTCCCTTGCCTAAAAAAACGGGGCTTTTCTCCTCCCTACAAAAAGCTCAACAACTTTGAGCTGAACCCCCCAAAAATGGGGGTAGATCACTGCCAGTTTTTAATTATGAAAGTAGATCACAGTCTTTTGAGAGTTCGCCTAGCATAACTATGAGGAGGAGATTTGAAGTTTTCACTTCTGTTTTCAACTATCTGCAGTTACTCAATATGTCTGAACTCAGACCAACTACGGCTCATGTTATCTACGGCTTAGAGAAACAAGCCAACTTCAAACATGGATAATTAGAAGCTAATTTGTGGTCTTCCAGATGTTATATCAGCCCTATTTAGGGAAGTTTTTAACCTGTGATATTTTAATGTATTTTAATATCTGTTGGAGGCCGCCCAGAGTGGCTGGGGAGACCCGGCCAGATGGGCGGGGTACAAATAAAAATATTATTATTATTATTATTATTATTATTATTATTATTATTAGACACCAGCTTCCATCAGCTCCACCCAGCATTGTCAGTGTGATGGGAATTATAGTCCCAACATCCAATCGGCCACATGCTAGACACTCTTTATCACACAGTTCCCATTTCCACCCAAGTTATTATTTGGTAATATCATTTAAGGGGTCACATCGCATGACCTAACAAGGAACTAAAGTTCAGCATATGAGATCCTGAAAATAAGTATTTCAGTTTGCAGTTGTGTTCCCCAAATTTGAAGAATAAGACAATGTACACAGATCCTGAGAAGTGTGTGTTTTCAAAATCAATAATATTTCTTCCAGGTTCATGCTTACATATATGATATGAACCACATGGATCAAATTTCCCCAAGTTCTCAGGACTCTGTTTTTTAATAAAAAGAAAAAGAATAGGAGGAAAGTTTCTTCTTTTGTCCCCCTGCCCCCATTATTCAGTTGCCTGAACGGGAGAAAAAGATGGTGTTCCAGGCATGAGATCTTCAAACATGGACTCCCCCCCCCCTCCACACACAAAACTAAGAGAAACACATCCTATCCAGTTCTGCAGTCCCTGGCGATTGAGACAATGTACAGTTATCAGATCTCTAAGCTCTGTCAAAGGACATGTGATAACTGATAGTTCAAAAGCCTCTTTCCTTAAGAAAAGATTTGGTGTCTTGGGGTTTGGGTTGGACAGTTCTATCTATTGCCTACAAATCAGAGTTCTTCATTATCCTTTAAAGGTGGGAGACTATAGCAATGGCAAATCAGCAGATGCTTTAGTATACAGTGCATGTATCCCGCTCTGGTATCCTTTGACATGGATATAACTGAAGGAGAGAGAACACTATCAACATGTCATGCCGTGATTTAGCAGTATGGCTACCATTAATGTCAAGGCAAGTTGAACAGCTAATGAGCAGTTCTTTGAAAACATATCCTAGTGTGTCCGCAATAAAGCTGAGGGTATTGAGCCATCTGCCAGTGGTGCACATCAGGAAAGCCTATCTAAAGGATGCTTCGTGACTTGCTTTACTACAGAACATGATTTTTACAATGAAGTCCACAAAGATTACTGAAAGCACCGATACATGTTAGTTTCATTGTGTGTAAGTAAGCCTGGCAAGCATCCCAGTGCTCAGTGTAAAAAATAATTCCACCAGAATAGATGGAAATTTAAGGTAGGAAAGGAAGTCAAAGGTCATCCACTTTAGCCTTCCTACTAATGCAAGAAATTCACTACTGATGTTTAAGCCTTCTTAAAAATCTGTAACAAAGGGCGATGTAGTCTCTTCCGTTGCCAGAACAGCTTGTAACATCAAGAAGTTCTTCCTAATGTTGACTTGAAATTTCTTTTCTTGTAATTTGAACCCACTAGTTTAGGTTCTACCTTTTGTTACAGCACTTCAGATATCTGAAATAGCTATCATGTCGCCTCTTAATCACCTTTTCTTCAGGCTACATATACCTGGTTCCTTCAACCTTTCTGTATAGGACTTGGCTTTCAAACCTCTTACTGTCTTCGTCACTCTCTTCTGGGCATTTTCCATTTGTTCACATCCTTATGTTTGTTTGTCAGTATCCTTATAAAACTGTGGTAAAAAAGGTAAAAGGTAAAGGACCCCGGGACGGTTAAGTCCAGTCAAAGGCGACTATGGGGTTGTGGCGTTCATCTCGCTTTCAGGCTTAGGGAGCCGGTGTTTGTCTGCAGACAGCTTTCCGGGTCATGTGACCAGCATGACGAAACCGCTTCTGTTGCAACAGGACACCGTGACGGAAGCCAGAGTGCATGGAAACACCTTTTACCTTCCCACCACAGCAGTACCTATTTATCTAGTTGCCCGGGTGTGCTTTCGAACTGCTAAGTTGGCAGAAGCTGGGACAGAGTAGCGGGGATCCGAACTGCCAATCTTCTGATCAGGAAGCCCAAGAGGCTCAGTAGTTTAGACCACAGCTCCACCTGCATCCCAAATAAACAAACACACAATTACTGATAGGTCCATCTGCCACTGTGAGGCTCAAAGCAATGAAGATGATGCCTCCCCAGCTGTTGCCATTGGCTGTGGGTTTCTTGTGATGTCACAAAGGCACTTGGCAACTGAGTGGATATACAGGCAGACCAAGGAGAAAGCCCTTTTCTTTTTCCAGCAGGACACACCTGGCAATGGATGTGACATTCAGCACTGCCCAGGTTTCTTCCACTTAGAGGAGTCAAACTGGTGAATGGAAGGAGGCAATCCTCTGGCAGTGGGATGCTATGGAGCGATAATAAGGCAGGTTTGCTTGCTTGAAGGCTGCTGGTATCCGTGGCTGGAAGCTGGCGGACGTCTCATGATGGACCTAACAGTAGCTTCTGGTGCAATGGGACACCGTGATGGAAACCAGAGAACTTGACACAAGTGAGGTCTGACTAAAACATAATATGATACATCTGCATCTTGCAATCTCGACACTAGCCTTGTGTTAGTCTTCTAAGTCATTGCATGGTACTATTGACTCCTGTTTAATTTGTGGTCTAGATCCTTTTCACATGCACATCTGTCAAGACAGGTGCATCACATCTTAGATTCATGTATCTGATTCTCCCTACCCAAGGAGAGAACTTTACCTTAATCTCTGCTGAATTCATTTTGTTAACTTTGGCCTTGTTCCCTATCCTGTTGAGAAAATCTTGAATTCTGTCTGTTGTCATTTGCAAATTTGATGAGCATACCCTCTATTCCTGCATTCGGGTAATTTATAGTGATGCTAAACAACACAGAGGCACAGCGCAGAGCTAACTTGACGCGAGGAAAACTTTTACTTTGAATCGGTAGGAAGCAATTATGCCTATGCTTGCAATTAACCAAAAATGTAGAGATGTGTGAAATATGTAACCGTTTGTCTGCACTGGAGAGCTGACCAGTTGAACTGTGAACTGAATTGTGAAAGGCCATGCAGAGTTGGCAGAATCTGGAAGAAGCAAAAGGAGAAATGCAGTGTGCAGATGAGAGAGGTCAAGATAACAAGGATGGAGTAAGGAAGTTGGATATTATTCTGAAAGTTTGGTAAAGATCACACCTTTGATCCATTTGAAGAGGAGGATGACTTCCTCCTACCCAGAGGCTTTAGGGTAAAGGTAAAGGGACCCCTGACCATTAGGTCCAGTCGCGGACGACTCTGGGTTTGCGGCGCTCATCTTGCTTTACTGGCCGAGGGAGCCGGCGTACAGCTTCCAGGTCATGTGGCCAGCATGACTAAGCCGCTTCTGGCAAACCAGAGCAGCGCACGGAAACGCTGTTTACCTTCCTGCCAGAATGGTACCTATTTATCTACTTGCACTTTGACGTGCTTTCGAACTGCTAGGTTGGCAGGAGCAGGGACCGAGCAACGGGAGCTCACCCCGTCACGGGATTCAAACCGCCAACCTTCTGATCGGCAAGCCCTAGGCTCTGTGGTTTAACCCACAGCGCCACCCGCGTCCCTTTACCCAGAGGCTTTACAGAGCCATTTTATGCAGCACAGGTGGTAGTTTAAGAAAAAAAGTAGTATGAGGTTGTCAACCACTTTTTTTTTAAGAACAGAGGATAGAAAGTTGTAGCATTAGGAAAGTAATGGCCGCTTACCCGGTCCAAGAGTGGGCAGCACTTGCGACCCGGCAAAGTGTCTCCTTCCTCCCCACAGAGCCACGCCATGATTGTTTTGGCCGTTGGCTCCTTCCCTTGGCTGCTGCAGTGCTCACTGGGTTCCTGTCAGGCCCTGTTTGATTTAGGGCCAATTCGCGGTGGCTCAGAGGGCAGGGCTGCTAAGGTTTCCACTCTGGCCCACTCCCAGGGCTTAAAAATGGGCCGGCATGGGACATGTAGCAGGTTTAGCGGTTGTGTTGTGTGGAACCTGCTATTTGCAGCAGAGGCGATGCTTACACGCTTGTAAATAAGCAGATATTACATGCACCATAGTTCTCCTGTGCCCTCTCATCCAAAGTAAACTAAACTCTGTAACACTGCCCCTGAACTCTTCTCAGCTTCAGGAAGTCAAGAATGCTTATCAATACAAATCCACCAAGACGCAAGGTTAAGGGAGTAGCTTGAATCGGTGCGTAACTGCTTGGAAAGAGCAGTAAAGATAGCAAGAACTCTGTAGCAAGAATCAAATTTGATTATATGCTGGCTTGAACTCTATATTCAGCAGAAATGTCCAATTCTTTCCTGACAAATTATCCAGTCAGCATGGATCATATAAGGCTAAAGAAGTAAGAACGGAAACTTTCCTTTTGGTTTCCTTTCCCTTAACTTCAAGGGTCCGCACCAACATCTGGTACTTCATGGGCAGCCAACATTGTGTCCTCCAGATGTTGGACCACTACTGCCATCAGTCCCAGTCAACAGTCAGGGATGATGGGAGCTGTAGTCTAACATCTGGGGAGGTACCACATTGACTGCCCTTGTTATACTGCATTTAATATCAAGACGACGTTCCAGACAAGACAGCAGAAAACAGGAATAAAGTGAGGTTTCTCATTTCCTTAAAAAGGAGAATCATTCTCACCTTAGCTACAGAGAAAGCACAGAACAGGCAAAGACTCCTCTCCAATTCCAGTCCATGATGAAGAAGGGCTCTCGACCCTCTATGAGTTGGAGTTTGGGTCTGATATACCATCCCAACCTTCGCACCTGCTAAATGCCCATGCCTCCAATTGGCTGCTTAGAAATGGGACCTAACTGGCAGGGACCCTCACAGATTCCTCTGGTTTGTCAGGACAGCTCTCGCAGTAAAAAAATTAAAAATAAAATAAAGGAAAAATAAAGGCTACTGAATAAATGAAGGCTGAGAGTAGCCCTAAACTGAAGCCTCTTTAGATGGAATGCCTGAGTAGCAAATGAATAAATGAATGTACTATTTACTTGGACAAAAGGGACACATTCCAGAAAACTTGATCACATTTTTCTGGACATTTCTGGGGAAGAAAATTGGTAAAACTAATTTCCTTCCTTGCATTTTCTTGCTTTCTCTTTGTTTTGCGTTATCGGTCTCTTTTCTGCTCTTCAACCTTAATTCCCTTTTACAAAGGTGCAAGCTGTGAAAGTTCCTTGGCACAGATGTATTGAGTTGTTCTTGGGAACTTTTTCAGCTTTTCAGTCCAATTGCAAGATTGGATTATTTGCAGTATTACACAAATTACCTTGCTTTTCCTTTGTCGCAGGTAGTGAGTACAAGATTGCCACAGTACCGTTCCATAAATACTTTGCATCCATCTAAACACCCTAAGAAACAGATGTAGTCATCCAAAGACTTTCATATATAATGGAAGGAAGGGAAAATATTTTCTCCCCATTGGTGACAACACAGTGGGAACCTATGAATCCCAAACAATAAGCTTTTATGTGCTATTTAGACCTTGCAGATATGGTTGCCTCATTGTGTTTTATAGCTTTGCAATTCCCATAAACACGGCGTACTTATAAAAAGCAAAACCACAACCATCCAAGAGGCCCCAAGAGAGAGACCAAGATTGTGCCTTTGGTTTAATATTTGAGTCATAGCCGAGTAGGGGAAGTAAGTAAAATGGGAGTCCTCTGTTCTCCATGACTAAACGTGGAAAATCAGGTCGTGATTCAGATGTAAAGCTAGAAAATGGATTTTGTGGAGGTGTTGAGTTCAGTTTTCTGAGCAAGCCTGTTGAAGCAGAAATACAAATTGATGTAAAGGGCAATCAGTAAAAGACTGACATTCAGCCTAGGTTTTTTTATGTAAGGAAAAAATGATTCCTTGTATGCGTTTCTGAGGCGCCTCAATAGCACCTTCCATCTTGCAAACAATAGTGTAGCATCATCAAACAGTGGTGGGATGGGGGGCAGAAACTGGTTGTCTTGTTCGATATTCAGGGAATATATGCAAACTGCAGATATTTCATAGAAGGAGCAGGAAATACAACCCACCTGGGCAATAGAAAAATAATCCATAAATATCTGCCAGCAACTCTTGATATTTTGACAAATGTTTCAGTGCCTCAGCAGCAGCTGTTGCAGAGGAGAGAGAAAATGTTCGCAGCCAATAGCATCAAAAAATTTATTACAGTTGTATTTTTCTTATCATTGAATTAGAAAATGCTGAACCAGACATTTTGAGATTGTCATGAGGAAATATGCTTCAAGAGCCTTCCTACATACTAAAAAAAAAAATAATGTAAGTGCATTGGTAATTGTCAGACTTTATGGGCACATCTGAGGTGCAAAAGAAAAGCAATTCATGGATTTGCTAAGCGCAGTTCAAATGGCATGGCTGGAAAGAGAATGGCAGCACACAAAATCACACAAAAACCATGATTTTAATATTATTAAATTTCTGAACCAGAGGTCCTGTAAATGGAGATTTCTCCATTTGGTTTACCAAAAGGAACAGTTCGCTTTTTTTTTTTAAAGGGAAGAGATAAAAGTAAGAAAAACAGAATCTTCCCCAAATCATAAACTCTAATCTGTTCAAATCCCCATTCTACCACAAAGCTCACTCTTGGGTCACTCACAACCTTTCAGCCTAACCTACCTCACAGGGTTGATAAAACGTGGAAGAGAAAAACCACGCCTATTGTTGTGTCGTGGGTTCGTGGGAACAATAAATCCAGGAACACGTCTCTTCATGAACAACTCTTTATTGTAAGGTAACCAACAAGACTGGGGAACGGGGGCAGGGGATGCTCTATTTAAGGCACAATGGTACAGAGAGGATAGATACATTTAAGCGGGAACCAATAATATTCGAACTTTCCGGCGGGACCCAACCAGGCTGTGGATTGTACTCGTGTCCTTAAACTGACAAATGACAATCCTCCGCCCGGCTGACAGAACGTTTGAACTAATACACAACACCTGTTGCCTTGAGCTCACTGGAAGAAAGGCCGGGTATATAAAGCTAATAAACGAATGGATATAATCAGAAGCACCTTGAGAGTGATGTAAGTGAACCTATGTTACATTTCTCTATTCAATCACAATTTTTAATAAGTCCTGTTCCGTGCCCAATAATCACGGGACACCTTTACCCGGCAGAGCCGTGGCCCATAGATTGCAGCAAAATACTGGACAATGTTTTGCTCAGTATCTTCTCTGTGTGATTGGCTCATGGGAAAAAAAGTTGTCCCATGAGCCTTTGCTGAAGTGGGGAGGGGAAAGCCTATAAAAGGCTGCTTCCCCTGGAGCTCACATCCATTTTGCTTCCTGCCCACCCACCCTCGGATTAGAGCCCTTCACTAAGCAATTTTGGGTCGCTGGGTGACAGGGCAGGAAAGGATTTTTTTCTCTCTCAACCTGTTTGGCACTTGGTTGTGGGTTTTTTCGCCCTTCCCTCAGTGAAATTATGGCTTCCCTTTGTTAGGTGGAAGAACATTGTTTGAGGGTGGAAATGGCATTGGTCAGGATCAGCATAGTATAGGGCAGGCATAGGCAAACTTGGCCCTCCAGATGTTTTGGGACTACAACGCCCATCATCCCTAGCTGACAGGACCAGTGGTCAGGGATGATGGGAATTGTAGTCCTACAATGTCCGTATTGTGAACATACCCTGAGCCGAAAAAAATAAAAATCCGTAAGTATTTACTGCCTCAGAAGCCATAATATAATTTTATAGATGTAGATAAGATTCTGGAGACAAGTCTCAGCTTCAGAGGAACTTTGGGACGTTCTAACTTCTCTGCACGGAAAAAGTACTCAAACAGCATTTTAATATAGGCTATGTTTCGGTGTTAGCTTTTCATTCAGCGCTGCTTTAATTATGCAGACAGATAAAATTCATAGATGTTATCACAGTGCAGTGACCTTTGGACTTCGATTTAATACCTGAAGGAGCTGTTTCTAATTCATTCCTGGGCTCTTACACCCACCTATAATGCAAGTCTGAGGGTGCTCAAAATGAGAACATTTAGATGAAGTTTGATTCACTGACCTGTTTCAGATTCAATTCACCTTGACCCAACTTTCACACCCACCTGGCTCTTCCTCTGTCTTCCTCCCTCTTTTCATCTCACCATCAATCTCGCTTGCATACACCTTGGTCTATTTTCTGTCTCTATTCAATGATGCCTTCCCCTCCCATTGCCATTTCTCCATTCCTCATGTCCTATTTTGCGCAACGCTTTAGGTAAAACTGTCTTCTCCTAGTCTAACCGAAGTCTTCCTCCAATTCCTCTTGTTCCCTTAGCCAGTCTGATGTTCCAATCTGCTCCTTCTATTGTGAATGCCAAAGGGGGGGGTAACTTTCTTCCTACTCACAGGTGTGTGGGACATAGCTGTCAACTTTCGGATTTGAAAATAAGGGATCAGCAGCCTCACCTGACCCGTGGACAGTCTATGGTTCTCGGGGACAGTCCATGCCGCAGTAATCCCCCCAGGCTACAAATTAATTTACACCAGGATACACACCATCATCTTTCCCCACCTCAGGGTCTCTTTTCCAGGGAGTCTTCTCTTCTCATGCGATGCTTCAGGATCTGTCCTTCCGGTGAGCAGCCAGGGCTGATGTCCTTCAGAATGGATCGGTTTGATCTTCTTGCAGTCCACGGGACTCCAGCACCACAATTCAAAAGTGTCAATTCTTCAGGGGGGGGGATTGATCAGGTTCACTCTTTTGGCTCTCTGGCATCCATTAATGACTTATTATACAAACGTGTTGCAGACTTTGCATCCTTTAACACTCTTTTGGAAGGAGTGTATTTGTGGGCTGGGCCAGAGTGGTTGATTTTACATGCAAGCAAAGCACAAACAGTGCTGTTGTCTAATGACATCCTACTCTCTGTAACTATTGGTGAGCAACGCATCCGAGCAACGCAGCTGAGGAGCCTCCCTGGCCGGCAGGGAGGGAGAGGAGCTGCTTCCTTTGAAATCTGGGAAATTTACGGGATATCTAACAATCCGGGATAGCAGTGGGAAACGGCGTTGCAATAAGGGAATTTCCCACCCAAAAAGGGAAACAGCGAAAAACGGCGCTGGAATAAGGGAATTTCCCGCCAAAAAAGGGGAGGTTGACAGCTATGGTGTGGGAAAGTCCCACTGAAATGAATGAGACACATCATATATAAATTTGGAAAGGGTTGCAGCTCAATACATTACTCAAAGACCAACTGAATCATTGGAAATTAATTTGGAAAGCCCTTACATGACCCTACCTTTCTATTCCAAGTCTCCTTTATTTATTTTTATTTTCACACTCCCTTTCAGCAAATCACAGAACTCCCTTCTGTTTCCAAAATTGAGTTATTCCTCTTCCGTTCCCATGGATGGCGTTTCCTACTTGGAAAAGCATTCAGCAAATTCCCTTCCTTTTGGTCTCAATTTTTTTCTGAGTACTTTCCTATGCAACAAACTGCAGAAATGCACACACCAAAATATGACATCGACCATAAGCATTCCTGACAAATGCTTAGGCTAATTGTGACTATTTCTGTCAATGAAACAAACAAATAAAGTAGCACAGTGGAAGCAAGTTGAATTTGGCATCTTTCCCATTGTGCACGCAGCTTTTGCTTCAGCAGAAAATCACCTGCGGCACTCCAGGCCCATCTCAGCGTCTGTAGGTGTGACTCCTTAGAGAGGAAGGGCAGGGAGATGGAGCAGGAGGAATGTAACTAATAAATAAATAGCTGCAGGAAGTGAAAGGCAGAGAAGTTTTGAAAGCTCAGAAATGCTCAGTGCAAAGGTCAGACCAATATATCACTGCCACAGCTAGAACTTTATAAACAGACAAGCAGGGTTATGCTCTCATTCACCAGATTTCTGCAGACCTGGGTGTTCCTGTTTTCTTGGGAGTCCTTCTTTCATTGGCTAACCTTTTAGAAGGAAAACCCAACTAAATACCTTAATAAAGTCCATATTTATAAAGACAAAACGTAGCAAAGAGACACAAGCTTTATAAGGCTTGAGAGGCTTCTGGGCAAAATGCTATTTGATGAGCTCCTCCTTCTGCTTGGGGCCTCAGCCGGCTTCTCTGGAGTCACTGGTGAAAGGCAGGATCAGAGCTCTGAGAAGCAGCACCAGGAACCTGACTACACCTGCCATTTTTTAAATTTATTTTTTATTTTTTTTTATTGCAAATAGGTTTTTGTTAGTTGTCCAATATTCCCCCAATAATAGCCAATTTATAGCAATAACAATTAATGCACCTACCATTTTATTTTGAATCTGTTAATCTTTCGGGTTACTTCTTAATTTTTTCTCTTTTTCCTTAAGTTGCATCAGGATATTCTCTTTTTGTAGATTTTGTTCCTTTTTCCTTATCGCATTCTGTAGTATCAGAAATCCTCTCATCACTGCTTTACTTGCGTCCCAAATTACCCTCTTTTCCACAGCCGTGGTTAGATTAATCTCAAAATAGACCTTTAGGGTATTTTGGGCCTTTCCGATAATTGCCTCATTCCTCAATAGTGAATCATTCATTCTCCATCTGAACGAACCCTGAGGAGTCCAGTTGTACCGCATTATGGTCTGAACATGTCTTTGGGTAAATTTCCACTTTAATAATTTTAGGTGCTAGCTCTCTAGTGGTCCATATGTAGTCCAGCCTGCTCCATGACATTTTTGCATCTGAAAAAAACATGAACTCTCTGTTGGATTTTTCAATCTCCAAGTGTCAATGCACCTACCATTTTAATTCCCCATGTTGCCTTGGAGAGATGCTACATCAGGAGCCTGGGGGCAAACCCAAAAGCCACATGCTACTCTATTTTATTTGAAATGTGTGTTTCTGGATATATATAAATTGTTACAGATCATAGACTCTTAGAGTTGGAAGGGACTCAAGTGTCATCTAGTCCAACCCTCTACAGCGCAGGAATCTCAACTAAGGCAGGCATAGGCAAACTCGGCCCTCCAGATGTTTTGGGACTACAACTCCCATCATCCCTGACCACTGGTCCTGTTAGCTAGGGATGATGGGAGTTGTAGTCCCAAAACATCTGGAGGGCCGAGTTTGCCTATGCCTGAGCTACAGCATCCAGGACAGATGGCCATCCAACCTCAGCTTATAAACCTCCAAGGAAGGAGAGTCCACAACTTCCAGAGGGAGTCTGTTCCACTGTTGAACAGCTCTTGCTGTCAAGAAGTTCTTCCTGATGTTTAGTTGGAGTCTCCTTCCTTGTAACTTGAAGCCATCGGTTCAAGTCCTACCGTCCAGAGCAGGAGAAAACAAGCATGTTCGCTCTTCCTTGTAAGCCGTCAATTGTTTTCATCACTCATATACATTCTTGAGCAGTAAAGTGTCCATTTGGAGTTCAATGCACTGTCATTCTTATAAGGTAATGTCAGGGACCAGATATATCAAATGACACCAGCCCCCTATCTCGCGGAAATCCACTATGTGGAATACCGCAGACTTCTTACAGCGGCTAGACTAAACGCCCTTGATTCCGCGGTATTGTGGGGAAGGTACAAGGGAGTTCCATACGCCCAGAGAACCTGTCATTGTACTATGGGCGTGGTTGAGTCTACCGAACATATCCTTCTGTCTTGTCCTCTCTATGTAGAAATTAGGCAAAGTCTTATAATTCCACTTTTACGTCAATCTAGCTTTCTACCCAGAGAAAGACAGGTTTTATATTTACTGAATATTACTAGAAATACAGCCTCCCTGGTGGCTAAATTTATTTTTTTAGCTTCTAAGCGTCGCAAGATTTAATTGATTGTATCGATATGGGGCTATTTGTTTAGTTCCATTCTATTGTGGATTATGTTTCCTTTTTTCAAAGTTCTCTCAGATGCTTTTAATTCTGTACAAATGTATTCTTCTGACTAACGGTCGAATAAAATAATGATGGTGATGATAAGATAATGTCAAAATTCTTAATAATCACAAAGGGAAAATTATCAGTATCCTCACCTGATCAAAATAGCACAGGGTGGAGTAGATTATCATGACTTGGAAAATGGGTCATAAATTGTGGTTCATGATATCAGTCTAGTGTAGTAACTTCCGTATTAAACTTATACACAGAAAACATTGAGCTATAGCCAGCTAAGTCCTACTCAAAGTAGGCCCACTGAAAGTTTGCCATGTCCATTAATTTCTCTGGGTTTACTCTAAGCACGACTAACTTTGGATTCAACCGAAAAGTTCACATTCCCGTTCCACCATAAAGCTTACTAGATAGCCTTGCATAGCTTTTTTTCATTCCCCCTAATTTATTAAATTGGGTCATTCCAAATGGAAAACATTACTCCAAGTGCCTTAGGTGAAGGGTGTTACACAATGTAACAAATAATCTTCCAGTGCAAATAAGTATCAAAGTAATGTGAACTCTCTGTCTCACACATTTCCTTCCTATTTCTCAACTTTTCAGAACATGAAAGACAGGATGAAGAATAGTTAGAAGGAGGAGGAGGAGGAGGGCTGCCCACCACCCATTGGACACATTTGAATTATTATTATTATTATTATTATTATTATTATTATTATTATTATTCCCTGCCCATTTGGCTAGGTCACCTCTGGGCGGCTCTCAACAGAATATTAAAAGCACAATAAAACATCAAACATTAAAAACTTACCTTAACAGGGCTGCCTTCAGGTGTCTTCTAAAAGTCAGACAGTTGTTTATTTCCTTGACATCTGATGGGAGGGTGTTCCACAGGGTGGGTGCCACTACCAAGAAGGCCCTCTGCCTTGTTCCCTGTAACCTCACTTCTCGCAGTGAGGGAACCACCAGAAGTCCCTTGGAGCTGGACCTCAGTGTCTGGGCTGAATGATGGGGATGGAGTTAGATGCCAACGATATATCATTTTCATATAATTTTCTCTTAAACCCTAACATGCTGTAAATTTTATATCCATATTCCACAATCGTTCCCATGCTTCCATATCTGTTTTATGACCAATATCTAAATGCCCAGTGTATCATTGACAAACTCCTTCAACAATTGAATCTTCCATTAGAGTTTAACCCTTGCTAGATCCAGGACCTGAAGGACTACAAGAGATTTAGGTAGCGTGCAGACTCACGCCCTGCCCCCTGAAGCTCACAACAATATATAAAAATTGCTCTTCATGTTTGCAATCATTTAAAGCTTTGCTCATAACCAAAGCAGATGCTACACTAAACAGGAATAAAGCAAATGTGATGTAGTTAATCCTGATTATCACTCTGACAATGATTTGTGATTCAGTAGTTGTTGGGGTGGTATGTTTTGGTGGGGTTTTGTGTGGCGGGGTCTGTGTGTTAATGACTGAAAATAGACATGTTCGAAAGAATCATGGTTACCAGTGCCTTTTTGTAGTTGTCATTTTACTGTCTGCTACACCTCTTTGACAAGTCATGGTGACATTATGAAGAGCATCTTTCACTCATGTCAGAAGTGAACATTAAGCATACTTCAAAACTCGTTTCCAGCTATTTTAAAAGATATCACAAATGGGAGGCATGCTGTTTTAATCCATCAAGCACAGTAGCATATATTATGGTTTGGAATATAACCTTTAAAAAGCATCATCTATCGTTTGTGGAAATCATCAAAGTGCCATGCATTAGGTAGCGGTTATTATATGCTATAAGCGGCAGCTAGCTTGGAATAACATTTTCACAGCAGGTTTACATGAATTATGCTGGCCTGACTATGATCACATTTATACTTTTGAATTATAATATTTTAAATGAAAAGACTGCATCGCATTAACAACCCTGCTTTATTATTTTAATTAATGTTATTCATAAGATAAAGTTAGCCAGTTCTGGCCATACTAAGCTTATGGGAATAGCGTTAAGACTTCACGTCAAGCAGATGTTTTATAGCTGCAATAATGGAATATAAACAACTAGCTAAGCACAGTTTTATTGAACACAAAGCTCTGCAGTTGGAAAGAGCAAAAACAGCAAAACAAGGGGGAAGCTTTATAGTATTCTTGTGTGAAAGATGCCTTTTATTTTTATTTTTTGGATGGCATGATGGTCATTTTTTTCCCTGAAAAGAAAATATATCTAAGCACATCCACAACATCGCTGTCTCTGAATACTAGTTGTTCAGAATCACATGTGGCCAGAGTGCTGTTGTGCTCAGGTCCTACTTGCAGGTAAAGGTAAAGAAACAGGATGAAGGTGGCACTGTGGTTTAAACCACTGAGCCTCTTGGGCTTGCTGTTCGGAAGGTCGGCTGTTTGAATCCCCATGATGGGGTGAGCTCCCGTTGCTCTGTCCCATCTTCTGCCAACCTAGCGGTTTGAAAGCACACCAGGGCATGTAGATAAATAGGTACCACTGTATCGGGAAGGTAAACGGCATTTCCATGTGCTCTGGTTTCCGTCACAGTGTCCCGCTGCGCCAGAAGTGGTTTAGTCATGCTGGCCACGGAAAGCTGTCTGTGGACAAACGCAAGTTCCCTCGGCCTGAAGCGAGATGAGCGCCGCAACCCCATAGTCACCTTTGACTGGACTTAACCGTCCAGGGTCCTTTACCTTTTTTTTACCTTACTTGCAGGCTTCCCACTGACCTCGGTTTGGCCACTGTTAAAACAAAAAGCTGGGCTGGCCTGATTCACCAAACTCTTCTTATGCCCTTTCTATAACCAGGAGCTCCCAGCCATCATAAGAATAGGGAGATCAGCATGTCATATAGCATAGGATCTTGATTACTCATGAGAGGTGAGAGGTCTAGTAAGACTTAGATAAGGTCTCACCAATGTGGCTCAGCCAGCCAGGCTAAAAAAGTCAACTCAACTCATTTTATTTCGGCTTTAAGCCCATAGACATAACAACCCAAAACAGAAACAGCACAGTCTGGTTTACAATTGCTAACAGTAAAATAGATTAAAAGGGATACTCAATTGAATAAAATATGATAAAAATTAAATTAAAATTTCAAGCTGTATATAACAATCCATTGCGTTTCTTAAGTGTCAGAACTGATGTCAGAAATTTTGCCATATGTAGGGTTATAATCGCGTCTGAATCTTGCAACAGAAGAGCAAGGTAAGACTCTTCCAAATACCCCGGTAATTTTTGAGTTAATGGAAGTAATAGAGTCTTTCGGGTGGCAGAATACAAGGGGCAGACAAACACTATGTGATGAAGAGATTCAATCGAACGGTTATCACAGGCACATAAGACCGAAACTTGGCCCCTAGAAAATCTATGAAAAAGGACATTTCAGGGGAATACATTAAACCATGCTTTAATAAAAGCAAAACGAGGCTAAAAAACCAATATGGCTTGCTCAACCACCATAAGGGCTCGAGGTTATCCCACACATTTGCTAGTCATCAAGCTGAGACCCAGAAAGGATACTTTTAATGCAGTTGATAAGAAAAATCCAGGGGTGTGGATTTACACCGCTGCCCAGCTTGTTGTGATGCCACTCCCCACGGGTCTCTCTGGTCAGCAAAAGGAGGAATCTCCAGCCAAGTTAAAGAAGCAAAACAGCAGTCAGTAGACCTGATCCTTATTTGTTGCAACAAGGTTCAAACACACAAAGAGTAGGAACCTCGAGCATGGGGTTGTGTGAACTTTTAAGACCTCTCCCCATTTCCCATAATACATTTTTCAACAGCATCATTGACACATCACAAATATGTCTCAAAGTAGGAGTGTTTGGCATGTACAAACGTGAACCTATCCAGTGCTTTTTTTCTTTTAAAAAAGTGTTTAGGGGTACTCAAGGAAATCACCATTTTATAGTTCAAATCGGGGGAAATAAATACAATAGCAGTGGAACCTCAGTTTTCGGAACTCCCAAGGCGGCTTCCATATTCAGTTTTTCATATTAATTTTTCCATTTTGAGGCTTCTGTATTGAGTTTTCGGTTTTTGAATGTTTCGGAACTCGAACAGTCTTCCGGAACGGATTACATTTGAAAACAGGTTCCACTGCAGTACATTATTATTTGGGTTCTTTTTTTATGTTGAGCAATAGACCTTTTTTTCCAGCCGGAAGTCGCCGAAACTCAGTTCCGGTACCTCTCAGGTGGGCACCATTGCCATTATAAGAGAACAAGGGAGGTGTTCATCGTGAGTTCAATCCAGCACCACTTTTTCTAGAAAAATAGCACCAAGCACCACCCACTAGTGTGGATGGGAAACCCTGAGAAAGTTCAATTGCAATCACTCGCGTGCAAATGAATGCTCACAAAAGCACACACGGAAAAATCAGGTCTGTGCATCCCATATATGCGTTAGCACTCTGGTGTGTGCGCAACCCATGTAGGCTTCCGTGGGTAGCATGGTCGTGTCCCTGAACTTCCCCTCCATGGCCAGAGTTAAATGGTTTGAGCATAGATTAATTCCTGTCTACCGTCCTTCAGGTCATCAAGTTCAAGGCTTTCTTTAGGCTTGGTTACTACCGTAATACATATTCCATCAAAAACTCGATTAGCTGACCATTGAAAAAATGTCAAGAGCCTCTCATTCTGACATGGTTTTTACTGTTGAAGCACTGCTGGGTCCTCTATGCATGGAAATTTGCATGAAATTAGAGCTCTTCTTCGAAAACAATCTCTTCTACCGACTTCTCTTTTTAATTGTTTGAGTTGATGACCTCTTTTTGCTTATTTGACATTTATATTCTCTCTCTCTCTCTCTCTCTCTCTCTCTCTCTCTCTCTCTCTCTCTCTCCGTTTTAGTATCAAAAGGAAAGGTGTACAAGAGATCAAAGTCCAGCTTTTCTATACGCCATGTGTACAGGTCAGCCATTGACATACAATTTTAGCAGTCTCTTACGGCCCCCTCTTCAGAATTGCTTATTTTCATTGGAAAAGAACCTTCCCTTGCCGATGAGTTTTTGTTTTCATTACAGGGGATACGACGTTCAGATCTGCTCGGTATTGTCTTATAAATCTTAGTTCATCTTGTGTGACAAGGGTGTAAATTGTCTCTAAGCAAAATGCCAAGAAACCTCCATCCGTCGCAGAAAGGAGGTTAGAACTGTCTCTCTTCATTGAAGCAAGGGGAAAGTTGTAGCTTCGCAGAAATAGCTATGTATTATTGGGGAGGGGGGGCAGAGGACCTGATGGACTGTAACGAAATGCTCACTTGCTCACACTTTACTTGCAAGGTAGGACAGGAGGGAAGGCACACTCTTGATAGAATTTCCAAAATCGGAATGACTGTTCCCCACATCAAATGGGGTGTGCATTTTGCGTGGTCGCGAGTAGCCCCCTGGGGTCACGTTGCAGCTCCTGGCAGTTGGGTCTGGCACTGCCTTCCCCAGGTAGGATACCTGTGGTCTCCACCTACTCTGGCAGCCGCCCAATCCCGGCTGGGGAGGTGTTGCCAGGGGGATTGACCAGGTAGAAGGAGGGAGCATACAGTACACAATAGGAGCCATACCTGGGAAGCCGCCGTTGAATTCAGAGCCACACAGGCACAAAGACGCTGCTATGACAAGGTTGCTGTTGAAGGGCCGGAAAGGACTTTCCCTGCATTGGCAGGTTTCGCCTTTCCCGTAGCAATTCGTCACAACTTTGGCGGTTGCAGGCCTTGGGCGGAATCCTTTAGTCATCTACCTAAAATGGGTAGATACCAGGGTTCCCGTTAAAGGGGTCTTAGGGGGAGGCATTGACCATACGCCCAGAGGTCGTCATTGCCCTCCCCCTCCAGTGGTGGCGAACAGGGGGGGCGGGCTATCTGCTTGAACATATGTTCTCCAGAGCTAGCCCACTCCCCACACATGCTGGATAACCCTGAAAATTACCCAGAACCCTGGCTGGGGGGCTGGGAAGGATAAACACCCAATGCCTGAGCCAAGGTCTCCCTACATCTGAATATTAATAAAGTTGTGGCCAATTTAATCCCATAGAACGTTGTCACATGTCATTATTTCCCTCAGGGGCTGCACGGGGTTCGGGGGTGACTCCGCCTCGCCATGCAATACATGTAATCTGAATGTATTTACAGAGAAAATACAGGCCTCTTAGAAGACTCCCCTTTTCCTCGTGAAACCTTGGAGCACAGATTGAAAATTAAGCAAGTGGGTTAGACTGATCCTCTATTCTATGATTCTGATTCTATGATTCTTGTCAGTGGTTGCTAACCCAGTGAAAAAACGATCCCTCCTCCTACATCACCCACCCTTAAATTCTAAACCTCTTTGATCTCTGCCCACTAATGCACAATCAGTGGCGGAGCTTCATTCTCCAGCACCGGGGGCGGGGAGCAGGCGGGGGCGGGGCGCGCTGCCGAAAGGGGCAGGGCATGCATACTGGGGCGGGGTGTGCCACCCGCAGGGGCATGGTGGGCATTCTGGGGGTGGGGCGTGCCGCCCGCAGGAGCGGGGCACACATTCTGGGGGTGGGGTGTGGAGCCTGTGGGGGCGGGGTGCCCAGCGCGGGTGGGGGGGCAGCCGCAATGGAACCCCTCTGGGATCGTGGCAATGGGGGCAGTGCGCTCCCATCGCTCCCACCTTCCTCCGCCCCTGTGCACAATTGGAGGAGGGTCTCCACCCTTCCTTGTCTGCCACATCTCCGCCCTCTTGATGGCTTCCTGGATGGGTTAATGACTTTCCATCATTAGCCTTTGTTCTTCCAATAACTCTCATTCAGCTCTGCGAAGCTGGCTTGGCTTGTGAGCATTGACAGAGGGCTTCCATGTTTGGCACTGTTTAATCAAACCTCGATTAATTCTAACTTCTACTAATTCCAGGATTTATGGGTGACTTGTGCCCACAGACTCTGGCCCCCAAAACTTATAACAATACCTTGTCTACACCAGAGAAGGGCAGGTGGGAGAGACAGTAGTCTACGTAGCAGATCATGACAGGTAGCAATTTCAGGTAGCTAGTCTGTACAAAACTGCTAACTGCTTGAGTCTTGATTTTTATTTTAATCCTTGAATTAAGGACACTGTGGAAAGAATATGATAAAAGGTGCATTTCAAACAATCCTGACACAGCCAACAAACCTAATTTGACCTGCCACCTGCTTCTGCGTGACATCCCTCCTAGGCTTGTCTTGCTGGCTGAAAACAAAATAATGATGAAAATATTTTTTTTTTGTTAGTTTTTCACTGGCACATTCGATGCTGTCGAAATCTTCTTCCCAACCCTGTACTTTATTCAGCAGCTGCATGAAATATTGGCCATTTTGAGAGGCAAAGCTGGGCAGCAGGACATATAAAAATATGTTTTTCAGTGTTCATTTTCTTCTGTTTCCTTGATGTATATACTACATTGAGGCTACTACTTTGCCGCAGTTCCAAAAATTCCCCATGAAGAGGAATTGTTCATTAAACAGCTCTGAGAACTGTAGCTCTGTGAGGGGTATAGGGGTCTCCTAAAAACTCTCATTACCCTTAACAAATGGCAGCTTCCAGGATTCTTTAAGGAGAGATGTGCCTGTTTAAAATGGTATGAAACTGTGACTGCGGCGAGAATGTTAACAGCACAAAAATGGAAACGAGAACAAACACTGACCAAGGAAGAATGGATAGTGAAACTAACGGAGTATGCAGAATTGGACAAGATGACGGGGAGAATCCGAGAACAGCGGGACCAGAAATTCATCAAAGACTGGACTAAATTTGCAGACTATCTAAAGGAAAATTGCACTCAATTGAATACGTTGGTAGGACTGCAATAAGCTTTGTAGAGTAATGAAGAAAGGTCATTGTTAATATGAAGATATAGTGATTAATTTTTAGAAAGTAGCAATATAAAACAATGATTGATTTAAGAAATATAGATATTAGGAATAGATATTAGAATATCATGAGGAAGGTTTGATGGAAGTCACAGCCATAAAAAGCCGAAACGGTATAAGATGTGAAGATAAATATGTGAATTTTATTATTGTATTCTTATAAAACTAATAAAAAATGTTTTTTTAAAAAATAAAATAAATAAAATGGTATGAAACTGCTTTAAATGTATACTGCCGATGGGGCCCAAGTTACACTGATTTCAGTAGTTTTTACTTCCAGGTAAGCATGCACATAATTTCATTTTCCATGAAATGATATATAATGAAATGAAAATGATGTTTAAAATTTGGATATACAGAAGATATTAAAAATAAATTTAAGTAACCGCAGAAAGAGGGCAAAGGAAGTCAAGTTTTGAAATGTTAAAATGATTGTGAAATTAGTGAAATGTATAAAACTAGTGAAATGTATAAACTTGAAAAGTATAAATAAATAAAGTTTGAAAAGCTGAAAAAGCATGTACATAATTTCAGGTAGGCATATTACTTTGTAACTCTGTTCCATCAGCGACTCATCTTTCAATATACAATAGACTTCCATATGTAAGAATAAGTTAAGGAATTCACACTAACTAGATGAACATACTTAGCACTAAACAAAATAAAATAAAAAAAATTCCTTCCAGTAGCACCTTAGAGACCAACTAAGTTTGTTCTTGGTATGAGCTTTCGTGTGCATGCACACTTCTTCAGATACACTGAAATAGAAGTCACCAGACCCTGATATATAGTGAGAGGGTGGGGAGGGGTATTACTCAGAGGGGTGGTGGAAATGGGTGAAAGGTTGATAGGTGTGGTAAACCTGTTGACGACCACACCTATCAACCTTTCACCCATTTCCACCACCCCTCTGAGTAATACCCCTCCCCCACCCTCTCACTATATATCAGGGTCTGGTGACTTCTATTTCAGTGTATCTGAAGAAGTGTGCATGCACACGAAAGCTCATACCAAGAACAAACTTAGTTGGTCTCTAAGGTGCTACTGGAAGGAATTTTTTTTATTTTATTTTGTTTTGACTATGACAGACCAACACGGCTATCTACCTTATACTTAGCACTAGACTGGCTAATTTTGTGGTTCCAATTGACATACAATAATATTATATAGTATTCAAAAATACGATGCATAACCCATTTTGAAGACTCATTGTCAAATATCTGGAGCTTTAGGGATTATTGCCTGCTTATTCATCATATGGAGACAAATGTTTCTTTTTCAAAAATGACACATCTTCACAGCTGCTATAAATATGTCCTGAGTGGCTTAACTACTCTTTTATTAAGGATCTCTGAAATTTATATACTTCCATATGTTATACTACGCATTCCTAGCACAGTACGGCCGTTTTTATGCTTTCCTGCGGCAGATGTCATGTCATTTACGCTTAACTTTGATGTGAATACCTGGCCTTCACTACACAAAATGATGCGTAGACAAATAAAACATATGGGCTCCTGCCGGATGACGAATAGTTTCCTGAAGTGTGCAAAAAAACAAAACAAAAAAACAACAACAACCCACCATGCTACTTCACTTCAACTGATGTTTACATTTTCCTCCGTTTGGTTTTTACATCGCAGCAATTTGTAATCAGGAGCCCGCAGGTGAGTATTTATGTGCGGTTTGTCTTTTGTGGCATTCGGAGGTGTAAGAGACAGCTTTTGTTTTGTTCGTCTGGTGTGCTGCGGCTGTGATGCTTAGGAAAACAAGGGAGAAGCCCTCAACCTCACTGATTTTTGGCATCTGTCCATTTCAGGCTGAGCTCTGCAGTGTATTTCAAAGCAAGCCGTGATTGTTGCGAAGATGGATATTCACCTTCGACGTTCTCCTCATTCTATGCAAAGCTATGCAATTAGGCAATGTGGCCGGTGTGAAACTGATAAGAAGCCTCGAACATGGGGAACGAACCTTTATTTCTCTGTTGGAACACCCATCAGCGTAACTGTATATTTGGTAGGCATTCCTCTGTTCCAGCAATAATATTGTGATGCTCATGTTTTACCCTCTCCTGAATGCAGTAGCCGGATACTCGATGAGCCCAGCATCCTGTAAGCTTGTATTCTCTGCAGAGAGCATGGCCAGGGGTTGCCAGATTCTTCCCTGAAATCAGATTTGGGGGGGGGTGAAAGTTGCGTTCATGATGAATACTACAGTCAATCATTTTTAAGACCTTTTCCTGGTGGTGGCACCACGTCGTGGTGGTGCTGTGGTTTAGACGAGTGTTCCCCAACCTTGGGCCTCCAGATGTTTTGGGACTACAACTCCCATCATCCCTCGCTAGCAAGACCAGTGGTCAGGGATGATGGGAATTGTAGTCCAAAAACAGCTGGAGGCCCAAGGTTGGGGAACACTGGTCTAAACCACAGAGCCTCTTGGGCTTGCTGATCAGAAGATGAGTGGTTTAAATCCCCATGACGGGGTGAGCTCCCGTTGCTCTATCCCAGCTCCTGCCAACCTAGCAGTTCGAAAGTACACCAGTGCAAGTAGATAAATAGGTACTGCTGTGGTGGGAAGGTAAACAACATTTCTGTGTGGTCTTGTTCCCGTCACAATGTCCCATTGTGCCAAAAGCTTCTGTTAGGTCCATCATGAGATGCCTGCCAGCTTCCAATCACAGATACCAGCAGCCTTCAAGCAAGCAAACTTGCCTTATAATTGCTCGCTAGCATCCCACTGCCAGAGGATTGCCTCCTTCCATTCACCACTTTGCCTCCTCCAAGTGGAAGAAACCTGGGCAGAGCTGAATGTCACATCCATTGCCAGGTGTGTCCTGCTGGAAACAGAAAAGGGCTTTCCCCTTGGCCTGCCTTTATATCCACTCAGTTGCCAAGTGCTTTTGTGACATCACAAGAAACCCACAGCCAATGGCAACAGCTGGGGAGGCATCATCTTCACTGCTTTGAGCCTCACAGTGGCGAGTGGACCTATCAGTTATTGTGTTCTTGTTTATTCGGGATGTGGGTGGAGCTGTGGTCTAAACCACTGAGCCTCTTGGGCTTGCCGACTAGAAGATCGGTGGTTTGAATCCCCACGATGGAGTGAGCTCCTGTTGCTCTGTCCCAGCTCCTGCCAACCTAGCAGTTCAAAAGCACACCAGGACAACTAGATAAATAGGTACCGCTGCGGCAGGAAGATAAATGGTGTTTCCATGTGCTCTGGTTTCCGTCATGGTGTCCCGTTGTGCCAGAAGCTACTGTTAGGTCCATCATGAGATGTCCGCCAGCTTCCAGCCACGAATACCAGCAGCCTTCAAGCAAGCAAACTTGCCTTATTATCGCTCCCTAGCATCCCACTGCCAGAGGATTGCCTCCTTCCATTCACCAGCTGGCCTCTTCCAAGTGTGTTTGCTGGATTTGAAGTTCACAGCATGTTATTCTTTGAAGGAGAACTACCTGAAAATGATTCACAGGTGGTATTTAACTCTGAGTAGGCTTGCTAAGACTGAATCAGATAAGTGCTGGAGATGCAATGAGGTCGAGGGAACGTTCTTTCACATGTGGTGGACTTGTAAAAGGGTAAAAGAGTATTGGGAAATGATCCATAATGAATTGAAAATATGTTTAAAAGTACTTCCCCCCAAAAAATCCCAGAGTCCTTTCTGTTGTGGATATCTCAGACTGAAATTCCCGGGTGACAAAAAAGGTTATTTATGTATGCTACTACTGCTGCCCATGTTTTGTTAACCCCAAAATGGAAAACAAGTGAGGTGCTAACCAAAGAAGAGTGGCAACTTAAATTGACAGAATATGCACAACTTGCAGACTTAACATATAGAATAAGAGAGCAAGAAGAACATACGTTTAGAGAAGATTGGAAAATGTTTATTGAATATATGAGAAATAACTGTGTACAGCTGAAAACACTGGCAGCATTAAGATAAATTCAACAGTGTAAATAAGTCATGATGGATGTAATAATGGAATACTGAAGGGTATAGTTTTTGTAACATATGCAGGGATTTATGATATGTAAAATGAACCACAGAAAGAGAAGAAGGGAAGTCGTTGATAGCTTAAGGATGTAAAAATGAGTACTTTAAATTGTAAAACAGAAAATTTAATTTTAAAAATGACACACACGCACACACACACACAAATTGCAGGAGAATCTGGACTTAGGTACATGGGGAGAATCTTTTCCTTCCCTGCTGTAGTCTCAAGAAACAGTCCACCCCCTCCAGGTAATACCAGTTTGGCATGAGGTAAATTTCCCATTAGTGCCACTGACAGTTTCCATCTCCCCAAGACTAATAATAGCTGGTTACCAGGTCTTTTGTTGTTGTTGTACTGGAAATTTCTCCAGATGGTCAGTCTTATGCCAATTTCTCCTAATAAATATATTTTCTGGGCCATTTTGCCTGATATACACATTTTTCAAAGGAGTTTTCCATATATAGTGAATTTTGTTATTCTGTGCATTGTGTACAAATCACCTGGCTGAAGAACTGCACTGAAAAAGTCTGAGCAATGCAAGTTTTTAAGGTGGGAGGGAGCTGAGTTTTGGTCCACCAATTGCTTAGGAAAGTATGAATTAGTTAAGTTTGCCTTTAAACACAAACTTAATACAACTTCTCCTCCACCCATAGTTCCAGTGCTGAAGCTGGCACTGACATGCCCCCCTCTGAACACTTTTGCCCTTGCATGTCCAGCATGAAATCATGTAGAGAGGGTTTGTATCTTCTTTCAAGTCTATGAACTCCTGGAAATTCTGCTCATTCGGCTTAGTATGTCCCAAAAGGCAAGATTTTCCTGCTTCACTTTTTTTCAGTATTATGACAGTCTGTGTGTGAAAAATGGTTGTCAGTTTTCTTCCACTGCTACAGCTTGTTTTTGCCTCCAGTGCTACCATAAGAAGCACATTAGCCATTTGCTGAAACACGGGAAATTGATGCTTCTCCTCTTCCTGGGCTTAAAAAGATCATCTTTAAAATGGCCTTCCAGCCTACTGTGGAATTTGCTTACTCAGGCAAAATTCCCATGAAATCAATTGGCTCGTGCTAAGACTTGGAAACTTGGTTCATGTGTGTAATTCAACCTTTTACAGAAGTTCAATTTAACGGAGCTTAACCCTTCTTCTGGACATCTCCACAAGGACAACTCGTGACCTCAAGCAACAAGACAACTTTCTAGCAGTACAAAAAGATTCATGTTGGGTTTTTTTCTGCTCTCTTTGATTCTCACTGGAAATGAAGCAACATTGTTTTCTGTAGCTGATGTATATATTGCCACCTGATTATATTTTCAGCTCTCCCCACAAACATATCGTCCTTGCCCATTTGTTTCTGTCTCATTCAATATAATAATAATAATAATAATAATAATAATAATAATAATAATAATAATAATAAATTTATTTATACCCCGCCCTTCCCAGCCAAGACCGGACTCAGAGCGGCTAACACCAATAAAATCACAACAGAACACACAAAACAATCAATTAAAATGCAGGTTAAAATACGATTTAAAGTTTAAAATGCAGCCTCATTTTTAAGTAGCCCACCAATCAAACCATAAACGAATGAAACATCAGGGTTAAACTAAAACCAACCCAAAGGCCAGGCGGAACAGCTCCGTCTTGCAGGCCCTGCGGAAAGATGCCAAATCCCGCAGGGCCCTGGTCTCTTGTGACAGACCGTTCCACCAAGCTGGGGCTGTGGCGGAATGAGGCCTGCTGATGGTTCAGGCTCAGTATGGGTTAACTTATCACTCCCCAGTTGGGCAGGTGTGCTCTGGGAGGCGGAGCTTGTGGGCATTCTAAAAGGAGGAAAAGAACGGTGGAAAGGCAGTTGGGGGGTTGGCAGTTGGGTTGGAGGTTTAGAGAGGGAAACTAGGAGGCTAGGCTTTGGAAAGTGACTAAAGAAACATAGGATATGTTATAACAAAGCGGAAGCCTATGAAATGAAGACCTGTAACCGTAATAGCTCGTGACATCCATGTGTTTGTGTTACCATAATAAAGTTAAATGTGCTTAAACGTTCATTGACTCTGGCAGAGTGTCAGTGCCTTAGAGGTGTGACCAAGAGGAGAGAGCAAAGTTTCCTGAGAGAAGAGGAAACTGGTTGCTTAGTCTTACGTCATACAGAGGGCTGGACAGTGAAGCCAAGTGAGCCACTACTGTGCCTAAAGGGAAGGCAAATTGCAGTAGGTGGGAACCCAGGAAGGGAGGTCCCATAGGTGGCAAGAGGGTTTCAAACGCAGAGTCCTGAGGTACCCCGTTGAGGGGGAAGTAAATAAAGAAAAAGGGGGGGTTAGTGTAACCCTCACATTTATTGGTGGCAGCGCCGTGATTCGTAAACAACACCCACACGCCAGAGTTTTGAGGCGTTAGGACGATAATTCTGTCACAGAAATGGCTCATTTAAAAAAGGCAAGAGAGGCCAGAGGAGATGACAGGACGGAAGGGGTTGGGGAGAGAGAGAGCCCTAGTTCTGAAATCGAATTAATGAGAATGAGAATACAGTTGGCCGAAATTGAGGCCCAGAAGGAGCAAAATAGATTAGCTGCTGAAGAGAGGATGCAGTTAGGAAAACAAAAACTAGAACAGGAGAAATTAGCTGCTGAGGAGAGGATGCAGTTAGGAAAACAAAAACTAGAACAGGAGAAATTAGCTGCTGAGGAGAGAATGCAGTGTGAAAAACTTAAATTGGAACAGCAGAGGATGCAAATAGAGAAAGAAATTCAGTTGGAACGATTGAAACTTGAGGAAATGAAATTAAGGGCAGAGTTACCTCAGAATCCCGTTGCTAATGAAGTTGCCTCAGTGAATATAAAAAGTTTCCCTAAATATGTGAGTGGGGATGACGTTGAGGCATTTCTCTTTAGTTTTGAGCGGATATGTGGAGAAGTTCATATCCCAGAGGGAGAAGAAGTACAGATTACACTACCGAATGCACAGGAATCTAGCACCCAGTTTTTAGTAGAACAGAAGGAGGATGAATCTCTGAGAGACCTCTGGGATAAGGTGCAAGATCCTGACACCGAAGTGACTTTAGAGAATCCCTGTCTGTTTACTGAAATAGAAGGGAGACTTCATAAAATAACCAAAGGAAGAAAAGGCCCAGAAAAAGTGTTTAGAGGCCATGTGAAGCACAGGAAGAGGTCTATGCAAGGCCTTGAGAGGGAACACTTATTTGAAATCCTAATGGAGAAAGAGGCAGATCCAAGAGAGCTTTTGACCATGAGAAGCAAGGACTCTACAGAGTTTGAACTCAACGATCTGTACAAGCTCCTCGAATGCAGAGAGCTGAGAGGGACGATGTCATCCGGTCGGGGGAAGCAGCTTGCATCTCATCAAGTACGTTGGAAGGAAAAAAGACAAGAAAACGAAAGTGGAGGCCCAGAGTAGAACACCTTTTGCCGTGGTTAAAGACAATGAAAACTAATGAGGTGGGCTCTGTGGCTGCAGCACTTCAACTTCAACTTAAGAAGTAAGAAAGATGTCCCTGAACGTCGTGCGGATGCCTGGTCACAGGAATCAGGGAGTAAAGAACGTACAGAGACATTAAATAAGTTGTGGGGCTATGTATGTATATGAAGTTATTGTCCAGTTTGTTTTGTTATATATGATATGTTATATATGATAAGGGAGGATAGTAACTGTTATGCCAAATTAGAAATGTGTATAAGTACCAAATTAATATGTTCTGGTGAAACTAAGAGGCAGAAAAAAGTAAAGAATTTGTTAATTGATGTTAGAACATATAAGTTGTGGACAGAGGGAAATACTCAACTGTTGGTTTTGATTAAGCTCCTATACATTGCTTCGGCATTGCTTAAAATGTATAGCTATGCCTATGCAATGACTTTGGGGGTGGGACGTATGTGGCGGAATGAGGCCTGCTGATGGTTCAGGCTCAGTATGGGTTAACTTATCACTCCCCAGTTGGGCAGGTGTGCTCTGGGAGGCGGAGCTTGTGGGCATTCTAAAAGGAGGAAAAGAACGGTGGAAAGGCAGTTGGGGGGGTTGGCAGTTGGGTTGGAGGTTTAGAGAGGGAAACTAGGAGGCTAGGCTTTGGAAAGTGACTAAAGAAACATAGGATATGTTATAACAAAGCGGAAGCCTATGAAATGAAGACCTGTAACCGTAATAGCTCGTGACATCCATGTGTTTGTGTTACCATAATAAAGTTAAATGTGCTTAAACGTTCATTGACTCTGGCAGAGTGTCAGTGCCTTAGAGGTGTGACCAAGAGGAGAGAGCAAAGTTTCCTGAGAGAAGAGGAAACTGGTTGCTTAGTCTTACGTCATACAGAGGGCTGGACAGTGAAGCCAAGTGAGCCACTACTGTGCCTAAAGGGAAGGCAAATTGCAGTAGGTGGGAACCCAGGAAGGGAGGTCCCATAGGTGGCAAGAGGGTTTCAAACGCAGAGTCCTGAGGTACCCCGTTGAGGGGGAAGTAAATAAAGAAAAAGGGGGGGTTAGTGTAACCCTCACAGGGGCCAGTACTGAGAAGTAGCTTATACAGGTATATAAAAAGGTAAAGGGACCCCTGAACATTAGGTCCAGTCGTGTCCAACTCTGGGGTTGCGGCGCTCATCTCGCGTTATTGGCTGAGGGAGCCGGCGTACAGCTTCCAGGTCATGTGGCCAGCATGACTAAGCCGCTTCTGGTGAACCAGAGCAGCGCACGGAAACACCGTTTACCTTCCCACCGGAGCGGTTCCTATTTATCTTTTGACTGTTTTGACTGTGTCGACCACAGCAAACTATGGCAAGTTCTTAAAGAAATGGGAGTGCCTGATCACCTCATCCGTCTCCTGAGAAATCTCTATGTGGGACAAGAAGCTACAGTTAGAACTGGATATGGAATAACTGATTGGTTCAAAATTGGGAAAGGAGTACGACAAGGCTGTATATTGTCACCCTGCTTATTTAACTTATATGCAGAATTCATCATGCGAAAGGCTGGACTGGATGAATCCCAAACCGGAATTAAGATTGCTGGAAGAAATATAAACAACCTCAGATATGCTGATGATACAACCTTGATGGCAGAAAGTGAGGAGGAATTAAAGAACCTTTTAATGAGGGTGAAAGAGGAGAGCGCAAAATATGGTCTGAAGCTCAACATCAAAAAAACTAAGATCATGGCCACTGGTCCCATCACCTCCTGGCAAATAGAAGGGGAAGAAATGGAGGCAGTGAGAGATTTCACTTTCTTGGGTTCCATGATCACTGCAGATGGTGACAGCAGTCACGAAATTAGAAGACGCCTGCTTCTTGGGAGAAAAGCAATGACAAACCTAGACAGCATCTTAAAAAGCAAAGACATCACCTTGCCAACAAAGGTCCGTATAGTTAAAGCTATGGTTTTCCCAGTAGTAATGTACGGAAGTGAGAGCTGGACCATAAAGAAGGCTGATCGCCGAAGAATTGATGCTTTTGAATTATGGTGCTGGAGGAGACTCTTGAGAGTCCCATGGACTGCAAGAAGATCAAACCTATCCATTCTTAAAGAAATCAACCCTGAGTGCTCATTAGAAGGACAGATCCTGAAGTTGAGGCTCCAGTACTTTGGCCACCTCATGAGAAGAGAAGACTCCCTAGAAAAGACCCTGATGTTGGGAAGGATTGAGGGCACAAGGAGAAGGGGACGACAGAAGATCAGATGGTTGGACAGTGTTCTCGAGGCTACTGGCATGAGTTTGGCCAGACTGCGAGAGGCAGTGAGGGATAGGTGTGCCTGGCGTGCTCTGGTCCATGGGGTCACGAAGAGTCGGACACGACTGAACGACTGAACAACAACAACACTTTGACGTGCTTTCGAACTGCTAGGTGGGCAGGAGCTGGGACAGAGCAATGGGAGCTCACCCCATTGCGGGGATTCGAACCGCCGACCTTCTGATCGGCAAGCCCTAGGCTCTGTGGTTTACCCCACAGCGCCACCCGTGTCCCATACAGGTATATACCGTAGTATAAATTTCAGCTGTAAGGTCCTAAAGGGATAGAGGAGAAGGGAACCATTAGTTCAACCCTTTGCAACATTTGCAGACTCTGAAATTATATTTAAAAATCTGGAAGATATGTCTGGTTTTAGAGGGAGAAGTAGAAACATTTTTTTAAAGTAGTGAATTGCAGACATAAAATATTGTTCATTTTTAAGTGCTTTTAAAAGGATAGGGACTGTGATTTGCATTGCAGAGGTTGCATTAGAGCACATGTAAGCTACAGACATAAATTTGTCTTATGCTGGTTTAACCACCCTGCTTCCTCCAAGGAAATTGAGCATTTGTGAAACAGCTGCGCACACTGAGCTAGAGACTTCCCAATTCCTTCAAAGAGTGACAACGCTCAAAAGTCTTTGCGTAGAAGCAGTTAGACAGGTTCAATTTTGTGGTTGAGAGCTGCTCTTCTGGAGAAATTGCAGAATAATTGAAGCACGTGGTACCAAGAAATGCCCTGACCTGTCCTGATTTTTAGTTGTTTCCACCGAAACTGTCAGGACTGAATTTAGCTTAGACTTCTGTATGCTACTACACAGTGCATTTTTTCTTTTAAAAAAATGTTTAGGGGTACTCACATTTTGTAAGTCCAGTCGCAGCCTACTCTGGGGTTGTGGCACTCATCTCGCTCTATAGGCTGAGGAAGCCGGCATTTGTCTGCAGACAGTTCTTTCGGGTCATGTGGCCAGGATGACTAAGCTGCTTCTGGCGCAACGGAACACCAAAACCAGAGCAGCTCACGGAAACGCTGTTTACCTTCCCGCCGGAGCGGTACCTATTTACCGGTATCTACTATTTACCAGGACCCAGGTGGCGCTGTGGGTTAAACCACAGAGCCTAGGGCTTGCTGATCAGGAGGTCGGCGGTTCAAATCCCTGCGATAGGGTGAGCTCTCGTTGCTCAGTCCCTGCTCCTGCCAACCTAGCAGTTCGAAAGCACGTCAAAGTGCAAGTAGATAAATAGGAACCGCTCCGGCGGGAAGGTAAACGGCGTTTCCATGCACTGCTCTGGTTCGACAGTCATGGCTTAGTCATGACCTGGAAGCTGGTCATTTATTGGCTCTCGGCCAATAAAGCGAGATGAGCTCCGCAATCCCAGAGTCGGACACGACTGGACCTAATGGTCAGGGGTCCCTTTTCCATTACCTTTACTTGCACTTTTTGGTGTGCTTTCGAACTGCTAGGTCGGCAGGAGCTGGGACCGAGCAACAGGAGCTCACCCTGTTGTGGGGATTTGAACCGCCGACCTTCTGATCCACAAGCCCAAGAAGCTTAGTGGTTTAGACCACAGCGCCACCCACGTCCCTTATTTCCCCCCCCCTTCAGTAAAAAGGTAAAGGTAAAGGGACCCCTGTCCGTTAGGTCCAGTCTCGGACAACTCTGGGGTCGCAACACTCATCTCGCTTTATTGGCCGAGGGAGCAGGCGTACAGCTTCCGGGTCATGTGGCCAGCATGACAAAGCCACTTCTGGCAAACCAGAGCAGCGGACGGAAACGCCATTTACCTTCCCGCCGGAGCGGTACCTATTTATCTACTTGCACTTTGCCATGCTTTCAAACTGCTAGGTGGGCAGGAGCAGGGACCGAGCAATGGGAGCTCACCCGTCGTGGGGATTCGAACAGCCGACCTTCTGATCGGCAAGCCCTAGGCTCTGTGGTTTAACCCACAGAGCCACCCGCGTCCCTTTCCCTTCAGTACTACTGACCAATTCTGAAGAAAAGGAATATGCCTTCAAAACTGCTAAAGTGAATATGCACTAATGCCCTATTATAGGTTAAAAGGATGCTATGATTAAAGGGGTAGATTAGTATATATGAGTGACCTAAGCAATAACTTTAGTTATTAAGTTTAGTACACCTTCAGTCTTCTACCAGACAGCTCATTTTTTCATGAGTAGAATGTGTCCTTTTATTTAAAAATGCATCTCTGGGTTATTTGTGGGGCCTGCCTGGTGTTTTTACATGGGTAGAATCTGTGCTTTTATTTAAAATCTCCGGGTTATTTGTGGCGCATAGGAATTTGTTCATTTCCCCCCCCAAAATATAGTCCGGCCCGCCACAAGGTCTGAGGGAAAATTTGCTGACCCCTGCTATAGAACCTAATATTAAATTGCAGTTAGGCTTTGTTTGCTCTCTGGTTTATGGGCACTGCCTGTGCAGTGTTTCTTTTGTCTTGAGAACAGTATCAAATACTTTATAGCACCTTGGATTTTTGACAGATCCTTTTAAGCCTTTTCATAGTGGCCTTTTCAAAGCTCCATGATGCCATTCACTGGTCCTTTTCTGTTCTTACCTTGTTTACTGCTTCAGAGTGAATTGTGAAAGGGGGTGAATTAGATAGCTAGTCAAAATACAGAATACTGAAAAGGTCAGATTTACAAGACATGATTTCTATATATATATTTTAAAAAAATATTCTAGCAAATGAATGAGGAGGCCTCACAAGACACATAATTGAATTTGCATCGCATCATGTGGCAGATATTCTAGAGGCTGGGGGAAAAAGTGGGGTGTTTATCCTTTTGACTCTGACATCCCTGTCATACATATGACATTCAGAATTCTGATTTTGATCATTAATCTTAAAAACTTAATGAGAATCTATTCTCCATGTAGCCACTAAAGTTGAGATGGTGTCTGTTTCAAAGAAGCTCATTTTTATGCAGAGTGTCTCATTAACTGGCTTTGAAACACTTGCTCATGTATGTCATTGCCCTTTCTTCTCCTTGCTGCCCTTGCGCTAGATGAGCACCGAGCTTTTCAAAGCATCTGTGGAAAAGTGACGTATACAGAGCCTCTCAGAAGAAGGTTAGAGGGCACATTCCTTTGATACATCCAGATTTGCATGAAATGGGAGGTTTGGTTAGTTCAGCTTTCCTCAAACAGGTGTCTTCCAGAGGTGTCGCACCACAATTCCCATCAGGCCCAAACGTTCTGGCTACCCTGGCTGGAGCTGATGGTTTTTGTAAACCAAGGAACCTCGAGGGCTCCAAGTTGGTGAATGCTGGTTTAAATATTCCTGCTTCTTCAGCGGGGTAGTGTCAGACTTCGGAGAATCGTCTTCCTCCTATATGGCAGTAAATAAGAAGATCAAATGAAAGGAATGTCTTACCAGTTAGATTCTTTAATAATCACAGTGCGAGATAAAGAACACATCTTCCTAGAAATGGCGGCGCTCCCAATTAAGGGTCACTCCCCCCTCTGTCCCTATTAATCTACATCACTCCTACGTCTTGTAATCTGAGTTTTTACCCTCTGCGCTTTCTGTTCCAAGACTTTCTGAGCTCTACTTGACTTTGGGGGGGGGCGCGGTGGAGGAATGCTGTCCAACGACTGTGAATCTGTTAACCCTCTCTCTTCCATTGTTTCTTCTTCTAGCTGTTCCCCTTCCAGTATTTCCCAGCTTCTGCCTTCTGAACTATGCCCCTCTGCAAACCACTGTTCCAAATCTGTGCTGTCCTCCTGTTCCTGGGAAGATTCAGGATAAGGATCAGGGGGGAGGGGGTCGCTCCCACTATTCCTCCTCAATGCAGCCCTCCTCAGCACGGTCCCTGACAGGTAGGCTTGAGCGTGGGCAGCCTTGGCAGGATCAGGAACAGAAGACGCAAAATGGCAGCCAGTGGTGTTTTGCTAGAGGCAAAGTCCAAGATGCCTATCAAGGATCAAAAACATTCTGGACAACTCTCAGCATGCAACTACCAGGAGCAGGAGGCAAGTCTAGGTAAAATCTGGTAGTTCATCCCAGAAAGAATGGAGAGGATAACACAACACAAGTGTACTGGGGACAAGATCAAGAAGCAGGGAACCCATCAAAGCAACAGGGAAATGGAAGACTAGGCAGAAGGTCATGCTGAGATCTAGCACTGATCCTAGTGGAAGACAATGTAATACAAAAAGTTCCTTGATACATATGGATTCCAAAATTCCTTAACTAACACGGTGGTTACATATCATAAAGACCATGGCAACCACTTCGATGACCTGCTATGGAAAATTTGCTGTCTAAATGAAAACTATACAGCAGTAAAAGAAAGAAAGAAGATCAGGTACAACAATGCCTTAAAGCTCCTGAATACTTGGAACATTGTTCCAAGGTGTTTTGACATCATTAGCAGCTGCTAGGAACATGGTTCAAAGGGAATATTTACCTAGTTTCGGTACGATATCTCCAGCTATCATTAATTGATCTTTCTTTTGAGTTACTAACTTAGTGACCCAAATGGCATATCCCTCCATTTAGAGGCATTAGCTTTTTAAAAAAAAAAAGATTTATGCAGATCATTATCCTTAACTACGTTAATAATTTAATAATTTCTGCAAATTTGATGCGTGAAGCAATATCCCTATTTGTTTTCGTTGTTAAAAACCAACAACAACCCTTCACTGTAATTTGCATTTTAGCTGTGACTTTATGAGCAGGGTGAATTTATAAAAATTCTGTTTAAATTTAAAAGCAACGAAAGAGAGATTGTGACAAACAATTGATTCAGTAAATCTATTTTTTAAAATAAACAAATAACAGTATTTTCCCCTTCCTTGGCCTGTTCTTGTAGAAGATGGTATTCATTCAATCACTTGGATATTCTATGAAGTTTTTTTTTTTTTTTTTTTTTTTGGCCTTCCTCACCTCTCTCCCTTGAATTTCATTTTAATTTTATAAATGAGCCTGAGTTGTATCCAACAGTGGCCTGGATACAACCCATGCTCCTGAATACCTGTTCTTCATACAATTTGTATACAGTGTCTGTTTGATAACATGTGGTCTGTTATGCCTAATAAAGGATATTATTATTATACCTGTTCTTCAGGGTTGTAGAATCTTCTGAAGCAGTATGGAACATGATACAGAGGACCACAGTAACATGGGGGTAGGGGCAAAATTTTCGGGGCCTTGCCTTCCAGTACCTGGCAAATACATTGGTTGGTATTCAAAAAGGTATTACTCAGAGAAGACCCACTGAAATTAATGGACCTATCTTAGTCAAGTTAATTAGTTTCCTAATGCCCCAGGCATTATGGAGAACAGCAACAATCGGGAAAAGATAGACATAACATTTTACAAGGACAGGAAGAAACACCACAGGCAGAATAATTGCCAGGCACAGGAAGAACAAGGATATAGTTTGAGTGCCTCAGTTGTAGTTCTATAAATCATTTAGTGTGTCAATACGAATGGAAGTCGAAAATATTGCAGTTGTCGTATAAGGGATTGTTATTTTGACTGGAGTATAATTGGAATTAACAAGACTTTGCAACGCAGAATAATAATAATAATAATAATAATTTTTTTATTTGTACCCCCGCCCATCTGGCCGGGTCTCCCCAGCCACTCTGGGCGGCTTCCAACAAATATTAAAATACATCAAAATCACAAGTTAAAAACTTCCCTAAACAGGGCTGCCTTCAGGTATTTTCTGTATGTAGGATAGTTGTTGATCCCTTTAACCTCTGCTGGGAGGGCGTTCCACAGGGCGGGCGCCACTACCGAGAAGGCCCTCTGCCTGGTTCCCTGTAGCTTTGCTTCTCGCAGTGAGGGAACCGCCAGAAGGCCCTCGGCGCTGGATCTCAGTGTCCAGGCTGAACGGTGGGGGTGGAGACGCTCCTTCAGGTATACAGGACCGAGGCCGTTTAGGGCTTTAAAGGTCAGCACCAACAGCAGAAATAAAGTAAATCATCAAACCATCAGTTGTAGCATGCGGGGGGCCAACTAAATTATATAATTTGGCATCTGAATGATTGGTATTAGTAATTGTATTGTAATCTGTCATTTTTATAATTATTGGATTGCTGTAATTGAAAACTAATAAAATTATCTTTATATATATATATATATCTTTATTGTCATTGTACAAGTACAACGAATTATTAAATAAAAATAAAAAATAATAAAAATAATAAAAATTATTATTAATGCCCTTGTTTGCATGATAAAAAAAAGTAAAGGGACCCCTGACCATTAGGTCCAGTCGTGACCGACTCTGGGGTTGTGGCGCTCATCTCGCTTTATTGGCTGGGGGAGCCGGCGTACAGCTTCCAGGTCATGTGGCCAGCATGACTAAGCCACTTCTGGCGAACCAGAGCAGTGCACGGAAACGCTGTTTACCTTCCCGCTGCAGCGGTACCTATTTATCTACTTGCACTTTGACATGCTTTCAAACTGCTAGGTGGGCAGGAGCAGGGACCGAGCAACGGGAGCTCACCCCGTCGGGGGGATTCAAACCACCGACCTTCTGAACCCTAGGCTCTGTGGTTTAACCCACAGTGCCAATACATTAAGCCAAACTAAGGCTGGATCTAGACCCATCAAAGAAGCGTTTCAGTTAAAAGCGTTGCAAACTTTGTATGAGAAATTGAGTTAGCAAAAACGGAACTCCATAGCGCCCTCTGGTGCCACAGTGTTATAATGCATATACAGCGCATATAAAACACTTTTTCTTTGCCAACGTAGCTGAGTCCTAAGAGAGGTGCTCCCAGCCACTTTCTTTTGCAGTCCTTTTTGCTTCTGTGCCATTCTTGGCTTAGCATGCCATCCCAACCCAGGCTCAAACTTGAGCTCTCTCATCACTAACTATAAGCTGCAGTCAGGCTTGGTCATCATCTGACTTATTTCATCATGCATGTAACAGACATATTTCTTCTTCTGTTTAACTACCCTGTAGTAAATTTCTAATCATTCAGCTTGAAAGCACTTGCTTAGAATCAACACTTACTTCTTAGCTGCTCCTGTTTATTCTGTATTATCCCAATTAACCTGTGGAGGGAAGGAAGGATTCACAGATAGGAAAAGTAGGATGAGAAATTTAAAAAGTAGCTTGCCTGGAGCCTTGCATTATCCCAACAGAGTAAAATTTGAATTTTTGCCTAAGGCAAAAGACTTGGAGATGCCCCAGGATGATCATTTTAGGCAACAAAAATCAACATCTCTAAATTTATTGTGTGGTGAAGATCAAAAAATCTCAAAAAAATACTTACATCTCCCCTGCAAAAGTGCCCTAGATTTCCAATAAAAAAATAAACTTGTGTTTTACTTGTATAGATGGGTAAAAAAGGCAAAATTCTTGCCTTTATTCACTTACCTGCATCTAATACTAATTGCAGTCATGGAATTCAATATTTTAAATGATCCACACAATGAGAATTATTATTATTTTGAGGGGGAAATTTCAGTTACAGTAGACTACATATTTATTTGGTCATATTGCAAGGCAAAAAGCAGTACGTTACGAATGGATGTTGCCAGGGCAGCTTTATTCCTTTGCAACTAAGTGCTTTTAGGTAAAATACATCAACAAACCTAATACCCAAACGGATATTTAAGATTTTAAAAGCTTCTTCAGTTTATTAGGGTATTAAATATGCACTATGATGTGAGAAAAGTTATTTAAGTTTCTGTTTAGCTACACCTGTTTTCCTGGGAAGCATTTCAGCTTTTGTTAATACTGAGAGTGAGGGGAAAAAACTAGTAACAAGAAGCCCCTTTCAAAAATAGATTGCCATTTTCTTTTCTTCCAGTTCCTCACCCAACAAAAGCTCCTGGCACAACCTATTACACAGATGAGGACACACATTTGTTGAGTGCTTTCAACACACACAATCAATCATTTTCGTGCCTTACGGCAACACAAGTTTACCCTACACACTTTCTCCTCAGCTCGTAGAAGACCAAACTGTCTAAATAAAATTCTGTTATACTTCACCTTTTCAGCCAACGACCGAACTCAACTGGGCATCTTACACAAGCTTGAAAGGCATGGCTGTCATATTACATCTGGAAGTCAAAACGGAAATAGTTCTAGAAGGAGAAATTGCTGCTTTTATTGAAGACCGAAGGTGTTTTAGCGTTGAATCTGAATCTGCTTGCATAGCAAGAAGTGTTCTACAGATGAATTGTGAGTACTGAATTGAGGTTGAAGAACTTCACCAAACCTTTATTAGGCATTACAAGTATAGTAAAGGTAAAGGGACCCCTGACCATTAGGTCCAGTCGTGACCGACTCTGGGGTTGCGGCACTCATCTCGCTTCATTGGCCGAGGGAGCCGGCGTACAGCTTCCGGGTCTTGTGGCCAGCATGACTAAGCTGCTTCTGGAGAACCAGAGCAGCACACGGAAAAGCCGTTTACCTTCCCGCCAGAGTGGTACCTATTTATCTACTTGCACTTTGACGTGCTTTCGAACTGCTAGGTGGGCAGGAGCTGGGACCGAGAAACGGGAGCTCACCCCATCGTGGGGATTCGAACTGCCAACCTTCTGATCAGCAAGCCCTAGGCTCTGTGGTTTAACCCACAGCGCCACCTGGGTCCCTTTTATTACAAGTATAGGCCATCATAAAACACCATAAAGCATCCATATATAAAATTTTAAAATATATACAAATACACAGCCATGTAAAATATATAATGATGAGGATTTTCACTGGGATTTCTTCTCGCTAAATTCACCATACACACACACACACACACACACACACACACACACACACACATATACTTTTCAGATAGATACATTTCACTGATTTTAACATTTTAGAGTTTGACTTCCTACCCCCTCTTTCTGTGGTTTCTTAAATTTATTTTTAATATCTTCTGCATATCCAGGTTAACTTAATTTGCTCATTTATTCATCTACTTTAAATATATACTCTTATGTAGCTGCAGGTTATTGCAATACAGTGGTACCTCGGGTTAAGTACTTAATTCGTTCCAGAGGTCCGTTCTTAACCTGAAGCGTACTGAACCTGAAGCACCACTTTAGCTAATGGGACCTCCTGCTGCCGCTGCACCGCCAGAGCACGATTTCTGTTCTTAGCGGAGTTCTTAACCTGAAGCGTACTTAGCCCGAGGTACCACTGTAATCCTGCCACCTGATCCCTTCACTCCAGACAAACAGGAAAAAGAATCTTACACGGGCAGCCTTGTTTAGAAATCTGATATTGCTCTGTTTAGACCAGGGGTTGTCAACCTGGTCCCTACCGCCCACTAGTGGGCATTTCAGGATTATAGGTGGGCGGTAGGGGGTTCTACGGCACAAGCTGAATCCTACTTCTATCGAGCACTGGTGGGCAGTAAGGAAATTTTACCATCAAGAAAGATGCATTAGTGGGCAGTAAGCATAAAAAGGTTGACTGCCCCTGGTTTAGACTGTTCAAATTTTTGAGGGTTGAGGATTTTTGTGAAGGTTGGGGTGGGTTGAAGAGGATATATTTGAATTTGGTTTTCTTTCTGGCTTAAAGGATTATGATGTTCGGATCTGGATACTGGCTTTAATGATTACAGGTTAAAACTGAGGAGTTTAGTAGTGGGATATTTAGCTAAAAATTTCGAGATCGGAGGGAAGTAAGGGTGTAAGAAGTAGAAAATTAGGAGTTTTAAATTAGGTTGGTGTAAGGGAATTTGATAAGGAGTGAGGAAAGGATCAGAAGTACTAAGATGCTGAGGTCTGAATAAAGGAGTGGTTTAAGTAAAAGGATTTTTGTATTATAGGTTATTATGAAGTTTAGGAATTTGGAAAACTGTTGGAGAGGATATATAATGAATTCAACAGAGGGGGACTTGAGGAAGTCAATTGAAATATGAAATTGAGGAATGAAGGAATGCCTGGCCCACAGAATTTGGCCAGGCCCAAGCAATGATAATAATGTTAGTGATGTTAAATGTACAATGTTTATGCCTACCCTGGTGAGAGAAGGGGATGAATATTGCTTCTCTCAGTGAGAGGGGGGAAGAATGGAAAATTTAACAGTAATCGTATGTGCTTAAAATTGTTAAAATCAATAAAATTTTTGGGGAAAAAATAGACTGTTCAAATTCCTATATTAGTCTACACTAATTTGATTTTTAGTTTTGGTTTAGTTTCCAGGTTACCTTTTGCAGGGACGGGGCAGTATCTTACCCCTATGTATGCTGCCTTTGGAACCTTGATCAAAAGGTGGATATAAATTAATAAATTAAAATTTATTAATGGATTAATAAATTAATTAATAAAAATAGTATTTGCATTCTAGCCATTGGGTGGGTGACTTCTGGATGGGTGATTTCTGCGTTTTCTGCCTTAATCGGCATTTTTTATTTCATTTTTAAAATCCTGCATTTAAATGCATATCTAAATTATCTTGTTTTGAATATCTTTTCCCACGAAATACAGTTATAAACTATGTGCACCCCAAGCTCTGACCAGATACCAGATAGTTTTTCTCCCCTTTTCGTTTTAGCGCAGTTACGGCAATACAAGTACTGTTCACATCAGTCATTCCTGCTTATAATACTGGAATTGGTCCTTAGAATTCAACCCTTTCCTTAAATTATTACACTAGTGAAGGACGGGAAGTAGGTCAAATCTTACTGCCTATTTGATGATTAATAAGGATATAATAAAATACCCCAAAAATGGGTAGCTGCAGTGAAAAATTTCTATGCATACTCGTTTTAAAATGTAAAACCAATTAGTTTGGGCAATATCCATATTTCTCTTTAGTTAGCATTCTGCATGCCTTTCAGCAACAGCATTATTAGCACATTCAGATAGGCACCAAAATAAATGCTGTATTAATTTTGGAAGTCAGGAAGCAGAAAAATGTCTCTCTAGCTAACACCCACAGCACATACACAGACAAATAAGCCAGAGCATAATGGAAATTTGCTTTTTAATACTGTCAATTCAGGAACATATTTTGCCTTTTTAATTTTTTGACAAGTGGCAATGAGTCTCCCCTCCCTCTGTTTCAAATGTTTCACTTAGTTGTGAAAAACAGAATATCCCTTGTTGGAGTTTCAGGTATCAGGGCTTCTTTTTTTAACCCTCTACATTATAAACAACACATAGAAGAACATTTACTCTAGCACGTAATCATATAATGCCTTCCGCAGTTCTCCAAGGGAAGTACAAACGGACCCCATTGTGCGAGAGATACTGCCTGTGCGGATCTGGAGAGGTGGAAACTACTGACCACATACTTATGCGATGCTGCCTCTACGAGGAGGTGCGAGGCGAGCTTATCCACACGATGCTGACTGAGCTACATGGACGTTCGGACAATTTCTATATAGAGTGGCTCCTTTCAGATACTAACGATAATGTGACAGCAAAGGTAGCCAAGTTTTGTGCTAGAGCCATAAAAATTCAGTCCGATCTAGCTAGCAGTATCCACACAACTTCAGGACAGAGCTAAAGACGAACCAGTGTTATAATTGACCACAGCCCAATTTTTAAAGTAGAGATATCTTCTTTTATTTAAACTTTTTAAAGTTTAAAGTTTATATTTATAGTTTATATTTTACAATGTATTTTGGATTGTATTTATCGTTATATGTGTGTGCTGGTGGAGAACCGTAACAATAAATTATCTTATCTTATCTTATCTTATCTTATCTTAATCTTAATCTTAATCTTAATCTTATTTTATCTTAAACAACAAATAGACAGACATATGAATTGTTGTTGCTGTTGCTGTTGCTGTTGTTGTTGTTGTTGTTGTTGTTGTTATACCCTGCTCCACTGAATTGAAATTTCAGCCTTCACGACATAGGAAAACGGCCAAGTAAACAGCTATTTTCCTGGAGGAGGGTCAAGATATTAACTGATATGCACGAAATTTTTTATATATCGCTATATAATCCCTAGTGTAGTAAGATAAGACCTTTGGAGAAGGCATTTAAAAAAAAAGTTTTTTTATGAACCGCCCTAGTAGGGCAGTAATTTTTCCTTGATAATTTGTCACCCCCCTCCATTATGGCACCTGGGGCGAACCGCCCCCCATTCCTATGCCCATGGGCTTGTGTACATTGAATGAACGCCAAAACCTTGCTGTTTGTCCCTTCTCCCCATGCTCACTTAAAATGATGCTTCTGTTCGACTAATGTCCTTAATTCTTATGAAATGAAAACTCTCCAGGTCATTTAGTTCAAGTTGTGTTTCCCCCCATTTATTTCTTGACCTCAGGGCCTGCCTTTATATCTACTCAGTTGCCAAGTGCTTTTGTGACATCACAAGAAACCCACAGACAATGGCAACAGCTGAGGAGGCATCATCTTCATTCCTTTGAGTCTCACAATGGCGAGTGGACCTATCAGTGATTATGTGCTTGTTTATTCGGGACGAGGGTGGAGCTGTGGTCTAAACCACTGAGCCTCTTGGACTTGCCAATCGGAAGGTCAGTGGTTCGAATCCCCACGATGGAGTGAGCTCCTGTTGCTCTGTCCCAGCTCCTGCCAACCTAGCAGTTCGAAAGCACGCCAGTGTAAGTAGATAAATAGGTACAGCTGCAGCGGGAAGGTAAATGGCATTTCCATGTGCGCTTGTTTCTGTCATGGTGCTTCCGTTGTGCAAGAAGTGGTTTAGTCATGCTGGCCACGTGACCTGGAAAGCTGTTTGTGGACAAAGTGCAAGTAGATAAATAGGTACCGCTCTGGCGGGAAGGTAAACGGCGTTTCCGTGCACTGCTCTTGTTTGCCAGAAGCGGCTTTGACATGCTGGCCACATGACCCGGAAGCTGTACGCCGGCTCCCTCGGCCAGTAACATGAGATGAGCGCCGCAACCCCAGAGTCAGTCACGACTGGACCTAATGGTCAGGGGTCCCTTTACCTTTACCGTATCCCATTATTTATACCCCGTCCACCTTACTGGGTTGCCCCAGCCACTCTGGGCCGCTTCCAACATATATAGCAGTGGTGGCTAACCTTGGCACTCCAGATGTTTTGGAACTACAACTCCCATCATCCCTAGCTAACAGGACCAGTGGTCAGGGATGATGGGAGTTGTAGTCCCAAAACATCTGGAGTGCCAAGGTTAGCCACCACTGATATATAGCATAATAAAGCATTAAACATTTTTTAAAAAACTTCCCTGTAGAGGGCTGCCTTCAGATGTCTTCTAAAGGTTGCATAGTTACTTATCTACTTTGCTAAGAGGTCACATAACTCCATAACCTTTCTCCAGTGAAAATAGGGGCTTCCTACCCAGAGCTTTTTCCCCCCAGCCAGAACTCACCAGAACTCAGTTCCAGAACCTCTCAGGTGGGCGCCATTGTCATTTTAAGAGGCACCTCTTTTTCTAGAAAAAGAGCACTGCATGCTACCCCGATATACTCTGTCAAATAAATACTCAGTCTTCCATTTCTCCGTGTTACCCTGTGTCAAAGAGTAAGTGGAACTGCTCACATATCACAAGAGATTTTGTCTGAACTGTCCAAAACTTTTGTTTTGTTCAGCTACAGGATTGGCATTACAGGTGCAGGGGACCTCGAAAACAAGCACAAAGTGTCATTTTCTTTCCTGATTGCTTTAGACTGTCATATATATAAAAAGTGGATGAAATACCCTGACTAGCATTGGAAGGAGAAGCAGAGAGTGAAAGGAGACAGTGTAAACAATGAACGAAGCAAAACGTTTTGTGAGAGCGAGCCGTTTATCCCCTAGAAAGAATCCGTTATCTATGGTCAGTAGGAAAGGGAAAAGCAACTTTGATTTCTTGGTTTATAAAGAATACTAGAAAGATTACAAACTTTATCCAAGACCTTGAGCTAGGAAAGAAGTTTCATTTATTCTTCCTTGGCTATTTTTTTCCTGTATGTTTTCATGTTGTGCCTCTGGAAATTTAGGAACAAGACAAATTTGTCAAACTATGTGTCAGTTCTTGGTGGCAAGACAGACAACTAAAAGACAAAGGAAAAATAACTCAAAATTGCAAGGCTTCTGGGGTTGTTCTTTCCTCCTATTTACCTGTGCCTTCTTAAAAAAAAAAAAAGCAACACTGTAATAGGCAGTATGGGTGAAAGGGTTAAAACCCCATTCCCCACATGCCACAATCCTGATCCACACTGGGAGCCTTCAGACAGCTTCTTTTTGAAACACACACAATACAATTACTAATGTACACTCATTTAACATAACATATAGTCTGGCCCACTGAAGCTGGACTCTGCTTGTATATCCCTAGCTTGAGAAGGAATCCCATGTGCAAATGGGTTGTTGCTTGCTTTCAAGTAGTCAGGCCTGCAAGCACAGTCCTTTTTTTAAAAAAATGCAATTTGTATGCTTAGGAAGAGGAGAAGGAGGCTGGATATCCCTGCCGCTGCTACCACCACATCTCAGGCCTGAATTATAGCATGCAACAGACTACCACAGATCCTAGATGGGTCACATAGCTCAGAAGCAGCAGACCCTCCAATATTCCTCAGATGAAGATAAGGACATTTTTCACTCCTCCCAAAGGATCATCCTTGACCCCACCATTTTTGCCCCCTCCCACATTGCAGAGCGGGATGTGGGTGGCGCTGTGGTCTAAACCACTGAGCCTACGGTTTGCCGATCAGAAGGTATGTGAATTTAATAGATAAATCAATTAGCAGGCGAGACAGGTGATAGCACTTCCTCATGTATGCTTCCTGCATTTCTTGCACAGCAAAATAAAACCAGAGGTGGAATGGGAGCACAATTAACCCAGTAAGAAGTAATTATTATTGAAAACCTAAGAGGCATATAATTGTGTTCTACTAGCCTTAGAAGGCTTTACAAAATGTACACTCTTGTTTACGAAGCCAGGTCTTGCTCTTCAGTCGCAAGAGACCATGAAGTGCACTGCTCTCCATTTTGCAGTGGCTCTAATGTCGTTTCCTGTCGTTTCGGAATGAAAAGGAGCAGCCCTGTCAATCTGCTCGCTTTGTTTTGAACACAGAATTAATTCCAAGAAAAATATTTCAATCAAAATATTTAATCCATGATTAAAGAGAAGGTGGTACAATACAGGCTGAACATGACTGTCACAACGCTTTCCCCGCACATGTCCAAGCCTTCAGAACAGACAGATAAACCACAAATTGTGTCACCCTGGTGAGCAGCTGTCAGAGAACGCAACAGATTGGAAAAAGGAAAATCTATTACAGAGAAAATGATGCGGCCACCAGACCCAGGGAGTCACCCTCCAGTGAACCAGGACCTTGCAGAAGGTATATGATGATATTCTTGGAACATGTAAAGGCCACTGGGCCCATCTTGCTGACACTTTCTAAATAGGCTATTTCTTTTAACTATCTCCCTCTACAGAGATGTTAGAACTTCTCACTTACCACTGGCTCTTCCCATTAAAGCTCTAATTATGTATGAGCCTGCGGGGCTAACAAAATGGGAGCTCAGCGTGATGTTTTTATAGGTCCAGGTAGCACAACTACCATCACAGCTTTGCCTAGGACTGGAGCAGGCAGTCTTTCACTAGGAGGGGAAATCTACAAACTTGGAGCCCAAGCTGGACCAGAATTTAATTTGCTGTGCTATTACCGTAACTCTCATGCAAATGAAATTAAGCAAAGCCGGTGCCAGTTTCTGAACCAGTGTCCCTGCAAATAATTATGGCATATTGTTTCATCATTTTTTATTTTTTATTTTCAAAATAGCAGACTTACATCTGTTCTTGAACACTCATGATAGACAAAATTATCTTAAGCGAGAATGTCAGCCCGCAACAGCAAGAAGACGTGGTCCCAGGTTCGTGACAGGGCTGGGAGAGACTGAAACACTGTAGATCTTCTGCCAATCAGTGTAAATAATGCTGAGTTAAAAAGGTAAAGGGACCCCTGACTGTTAGGTCCAGTCGTGACCGACTCTGGGGTTGCGGCGCTCATCTCGCATTATTGGCCGAGAGCCGGTGTACAGCTTCCAGTTCATGTGGCCAGCATGACTAAGCCGCTTCTGGCGAACCAGAGCAGCACACGGAAAAGCCATTTACCTTCCCGCCGGAGCGGTACTTATTTATCTACTTGCACTTTGACATGCTTTCGAACTGCTAGGTGCGCAGGAGCAGGGACAGAGCAACGGGAGCTCACCCCATTGCGGGGATTCGAACCGCCGACCTTCTGATCGGCAAGCCCTAGGCTCTGTGGTTTAACCCACAGCGCCACCCGCGTCCCTTAATACTGAGTTAGATGGACCAATAATCTGGCTGTTCCTCCTAAGTCCCCTTTGTTGGAGGACAGGAATGGGGATGCAGTGGCATCTTGCCCCCAAATGCCCCAAATGCACCCTAAAAATCCTTGCTTTTAAGATTTAACACCAATGTAGATAAACACATTTCTCAATCCTTCAGTTAAGAAACCCAGGATCCTTTAAAAGCCAGGCTACTTTAAAAATACAGTGTTACCATTCTTCCACAAGCTTATGCATTGTGATAAGCGCTCTCCAAGTTTCTGCTCATGACAGATGAGGAAGACATGCCATTATATTGTTTTTAACCTTGGTTCAGAGTAATTACTGTCAACAAACAACTCAGTTTTGTATGTTTTAAATAATTAAAAGCAAGCACTCTTCTTTGATCTCCCGGAAAAGCTCTTTCTTTCAGCATTTTTGCTTATTCCCATCATACATACAACACAGTTTTTGTTAAAAAGCAACTTTCTCTGTAAACTGGTGTTTCCGTTATAATACATCATCACCCAAACACTCATGTTAGAGGGTTCAGTGCCTCACCTGGGTTGAGAAAGATTTCTGATTTTGCACACACCAATAATATGCAAAACTTATTTTTTTAAAAAACGATGTCAGGGGTTATATACTGATATTGTGCTACTTGGAACCCTGAGGCACAGGAAATTGTCTTATGCCAGATCAGACTATTGCCTAGTCTTGTCTGTCCTTTCTCTCTCTCCCCCCCCCCCAAATAATTTTATTAGAATTTAGAAAAAGGGATCAGGATTACCATCTGTTATCTTTTTGTAAAAACTCTAAGAAATTAATCTAAATAAAAACACAGACCAGAAAGAAAAATATAAAAAAGGAAGGAAAGAAAGGAAAAGAGAGAAAGAGAGAAGGATGGGGAAATATAGAGAAGGGATAAAGGGGAGAAGGGGGGGGGAAGAGAGGAGATAATGAAAGAAAAATGAAGAAGGAAGGAAAGAGGCAGAGAGAGAGAGAGAGAAAGAGAGAGAGAGAGAGTAAGTAAGTAAGTTAAGATAATAAATAACTTCTGATTGTTCACCTGTCCACTATATAAAACGTTATGACCAACAGCACCAACTCCTAGGGATGCAGGTGTATATATTTGTTGGCAGGGGGCTGAGCCTCCCAATGTTGAGGGAATGGAGGAGACCAATCGTGGGGCAGCATCTTTGACTGGCTCCTCCTAAGCGTGCGAGACGAGAAGCCCCTGGTTATTGAAGGTGTGCGGTGTTGCGCTCTGCGCTCGGCCTCCTACCAACGATACTTGTGCATTGCACGCATGACATCACAGGCGTGTGATGCTGGGCCTCCTCACTATGGTGACAAACTGACCATTTAGATAAGACATTGGGCACAAGACAAAGCCACTGCCCATGACAGCTGGTTAGATTTCAAAAATGTGCCCCTGGATTCTAAAAGGTTGGGTAAAGGGACCCCTGACCATTAGGTCCAGTCATGGATGACTCTGGGGTTGCGGTGCTCATCTTGCTTTACAGGCCGAGGGAGCCAGCGTACAACTTCCAGGTCATGTGGCCAGCATGACTAAGCCCCTTCTGGCGAACCAGAGAAGTGCACGGAAACATCATTTACCTTCCCGCCGGAGCGGTACCTATTTATCTACTTGCACTTTGACATGCTTTCGAACTGCTAGGTTGGCAGGAGCAGGGACCAAGCAACGGGAGCTCACCCCATCGAGTGGATTCGAACCGCCGACCTTCTGATCGGCAAGCCCTAGACTCTGGGGTTTAACCCACAGCGCCACCTGCATCCAAAAGGTTGGGTACCTCTGTACTATTCAAGTGGGGTGGGGGGCATGAGAACCACCATGTCAACTACAGTAGCAACAACAGTTAATTTCTTGGAAAGAAATTAAAAAGAATCTGGAAGGTAGGTACCCTGCACAACAATTTGCAATCCTCATCCGAAACTTCATCCACTTCCTGTTTTTAGCCTACAAATACCGCATGGAGCACCAAACAGGGCAAAAATCGTATACCCAATTGAGGGGGGGATGCAGTCTTCCCTGCTGACTGTACAGGACAAGTCTAAGGATTGTTTTAGAGCAGTGATGGCTAACCTTGACACCCCAGATGTTTTGGAACTACAACTCCCATCATCCCTAGCTAACAGGATCAGTGGTCAGGGATGATGGGAGTTGTAGTCCCAAAACATCTGGAGTGTCAAGGTTAGCCATCACTGTTTTAGAGGGTTAATGAACTAAGCAAAATAAAATGCAAGCATTTTATATCCCACAAAACTTCCTCAAGGTGCCGCAATCCACGATAGAGAATGTCAAATGGTTCTTACTTTGTCTCAGTAGAAAACAACAGAGCTTTCTCGGTGCCTCGAGCCAGCCTTTAGAAGTATGCCAACATGACCAAATCAAAAGCGATGGTCTTAGCCTCCCCACCAGCAAGACAATCAGTAATTAACTTCAAAGCTAACCATTTCCTAAGGACTTAAAGTACCGGTAACTGGAAATACAAATCTAGACCAGTTTAATTAAACTAATAATGCTAAGCCTGCAAGTTTTATTTTTTTCCCTCCGCCCCCACACATAATCACTTGTATTAGATGCAATAGATAAATACCGATGGAGATTTAGTGGAAATGCTAAGAACAAGCGGGGAGCACAGAAAATGTAATAAAAGAACGAAAGAAAGCTGCTTTGGCAGCTGCATACTGAAGAGGATCTGTCAAGGCAACAAATGCTGTTGAAAACTGGGTGCAGAATGATACCAACGGCGAGTATTTTTAACATCAGTTGAGCAATGCTGTGCATAGAAAATAAGAGCGAAGATGCGGACAGAGGATGAGGGTTGGATTACTCACAGTTCACAAAACTAAGTAACGTGGATGATAATTGTTGCTGATTCCTGGAGGCATTAGCTGCTAAGACGTAACATGAATACATTCTGAATTTTAAAGGGCTCAAGATTTCTACTGTTTCTGGACATATTTACGAGCCGAGCTTCAACTCAGCTGTGAACTTCTGACATTTCTATCCCACCTCTCCTCTGGGGAGGTCAAGGTGTTGCTTACAGGTTCTCCATCAATCTCCCATCCACATCCTGACTCATCCAGACTCAGATCTGCCTCGCTTTTAAAGAAGTCGCTGATATCGTGTGCATTCAAGCCAATCCTTAGGCTTGAATTAAACCCCTTTTATTTAGGGGGTTAAGATGCTCAACCAAGAGCACAATCCTAAACACAGGTAAAGTGGGTTTCACGGAGTTCAATCAGACTTGCTTTTGAGTAGACAAGGGTAGGGTGGTGCTCTGATTTACTAAAAGGATAGAGGCATACAATTAATTGATGACTCTCAGTGGAAAATTCATCTCCATCTCTCCGATCCAATAGCCTATCCTCAAGCATTGTGGTGCAGGAGAGGATATGTCCCGATATGCCTCTCCATCTTCTTCTTTGGTGATCACTCGAAGCCGAGTAAGATTGTCTTCCATGAACAAGGTCTTAACAATGAGTCCGTAAGTGACTGTGGAGGCCAATTCTGGATCCACACGTCCTTCCACAGTGGGGACATAGGTTTCTGGGTGGGAGTTGATCCTGGTGAGGGTTTGCCAAGTGTGCCTTCCTCTTAGCATGTTTCTCCCTTTCATCCTGAGTTCGTGCTTCTTCAAAGTCCATGACACCATTGGTAAAGGCTGTTCTCCAACTGGAGCGCTCTCAGCCCAGTGTTTTCCAGTTGTCTGTGTTTATACTACATTTTTTAAGATTTGCCTTGAGAGAATCTTTAAACCTCTTTTGTTGTCCATTGGTATTTCGCTTTCCATTATTGAGTTGGGAAGAGAGCTTTGGAAGACGATCATCAGGCATCCGCACAACATGACCAGTCCAACAAAGTTGATGTTGAAAAATCATTGCTTTGACACTGGTGATCTTTGCTTCTTCCAGTACACCTACATATAGCCACATTGTCCTTACATACAGAAGGTTGTTTCTGCACATGGATTTTTCTTGCAGGTTCGGAGAATCTAAGAACGATATAGGCCTACAAACGTAAGTTCAACTAAGAAAGAATTGAATATACGAATTAATGTATATAAACACATCAAGACTGTAAGAAAGAATGTATTGAAGAAGGAAAGTTTATATTGTAGCCTAACCAAGAAAAGATTATAGCATATGCATTTGAATGTATGTAAACACACTGATTTTGTGAGAGAGAGTTCACTGAAGAAGCCCAGAACTTATTGGAGGCGAAACAGGTGACAAACGCCGGCACCCTGTCTGTTGTTTGTGCGACGATACCAACAGGAGCCGGGCTAACTCATAAAAAACTTCAAATACTGAGAAGTCTTCGCATAGGAAAAACCTCAAGGAGCTTTATATATCTCTGGCTTCTGTATAATATTGTGCATGTATTTCTCTCAACTTTGGACTATTAATATAAGACTTTAGAATGTGAAACTGTTTTGGAATATCTTCTATACGCCATATGTGTTGCTTATAGTTTATTGGTTACCACGAGTTTTAGCAGCAATAGGTTCATTTTTTCTGCTCATGCTAGGAAGTTCAGCACATGTAATTTTAGTATTAGAAGCATGCCAGCCAAACACAGTGCTGTGGCATAGGAATCATTTGACTAAACAAAGATCATTTCGTTAAGCTTTCATATTAGTAATGCAGATTGATGATTTCCTAAAAATAAAAAAATAAGGTGCTGGTTAAGGGAGCATGCCTTTGTTACAGGAACAGTGTTATAATCAGTTTTATGTAAGAGCTTAGGGCTATACGGTTTAAGAGACAGCACAGGTAGACTGGGCTGTGGTTCAATTGATTATCAACATATATACCGGTAATTTTGTTTTATTATTACTATACAATGTACAAACACTTCTGATTTCTGCAGGTTTGCCCTTAGCAATTGATATCATGTAGGGACGGAGAAGAAATTTGATTTAGGGCACACTTACAAGGGTAAATATCACTTTCTGAAATCATACAAGAAATGAAACCCAGACATCCTTCAAATTTTTCAGTTCTCTGAATGCTGCATCACAGTTCTACAGCGAAGTAATGTGTACAAAAAATGCAGATGCAGTGGTACCTCTGGTTACGTACTTAATTCATTCCGGAGGTCCGTTCTTAACCTAAAAACGTTCTTAACCTGAAGCACCACTTTAGCTAATGGGGCCTCCCCCTGCCGCTGCCCGATTTCTGTTCTCATCCTGAAGCAAAGTTCTTAACCCGAGGTAATATTTCTGGGTTAGCAGAGTCTTTAACCTGAAGCATATGTAACCCGAGGTACCACTGTACTAGGGTGAAGTGTGCATTAAAATGCATATGGTGAAAATAACACCAAAAAAATCCATCACATGGGGGGGGGGGGTATTTGCAAAAAAAAAAACTACATTAGGCAAAACTGTATACAGAAAACTATATATTTTGAGAAATTTGGTGGTGAATTTTCATGAGCGCTTTTTTTTAAACAAAAACAACAACACAACAACAACAACAACCCACAAATTGATGTGAAAATGTGGAGAACTGAATGTAAGATTGTAAAAATGATAAATTGAGAGAAACTGGAACTCATCCCTCTGCACAGACCTTTATGAGGGAAAAAAGAAAGTATTTTCCTCTTGTAATGACAAGCAAACAAAAACAGAATGTTTCCAGTCTTTCAAAGATTAAATTACCTTCTTGCGGATTTGGAGATGCTTGAGAAACATTTCTACCTTGCGGTCTATTTCATTCCAGATGGATGCTTTGCATTGCGGGTGTGGGGTGGGGAGGCCGTGCAGAGCAGGGAATAAACTTTTTCCAACTGGAGAAGCCACCGTACTGCTGCTGTCACTTCTCGGTGGAAATTGATGCCTTGTTTCAGGATGAAATGATCTTTCTATTGCCGGTGATGGGCAGTGGAGACTTCAACTTTGATCATCTTTCTCCATTAGGGAGCAAAAGGGGGTGAGGCTGGTGCAATGGCAGGAAAATGACTGCCGTTTTTATTGTCCTCCTAAAATGTGCGTTTGCCTCTTTCTTGACATGTTTTGCAACATCAGGCAATTAGGGATGTAACCCAGGCTAAACTAATTCCAGCTCTTTCAAGCCTTCAGGGACTTAAGGATTTAGAAGGGTTATATTATTTTAGCTGAGGAGCAATTGTCATATACACTATGGCATCTGATTGAAATCCTTTGTTTCCATTCAGATGTTTACTTCTGAGTAGGTTTACCCATTCATGTCAATGGACAGGGCAGCTCCATGCCTGCCTGCCTGCCTGCCTGCCTGCCTTTGCCTTTTTCTCTGAAGTGGAAGAAGAAGAAGAGTTTGGATTTGAATCATGAAGCCTGCACTGTGGGATGCATCCCCAGGGAAATGCTCCTTGTCCCATCTTCAGAGTTTGGATTTGGAAGAGTTTGGATTTGATATCCCACTTAATCACTACCCGAAAGAGTCTCAAAGCAGCTAACATTCTCCTTTCCCTTCCTCCCCCACAACAAACACTCTGTGAGGTGAGTGGGGCTGAGAGACTTCAAAGAAGTGTGACTAGCCCAAGGTCACCCAGCAGCTGCATGTGGAGGAGCGGAGACACAAACCCGGTTCACCATATTACGAGTCTACCACTCTTAACCACTACACCACACTGACTCTCAAGCCCTTGTGGGTGAACGAACTGCAAACACATCAAGTCATCCATGCCCCATAGGGAATCATCATTCTTTGTTTGTTTACTGAAAGCAAATATATTCTGCCTTTAAACTGATTTTTTTTTAAGCAGCTTACAAAAGGAGTCAATAAAAATAGCTATAAAAGAAATCCCAGCCTTTTTTTAAAAGTCAGGAATGAGTGGAGCGTTTTCTTTAAAAAAAAAAAAAAAAACCAAAGCAAAACAAAACAAAAATAAAATAAAACTATAGACCGGAAAGGAATAGTAATGAACATCTGTACTATATGCTATAAGCCACCCAGAATGGCTGGGGAAACCCAGCCACATAGGTAGGGTATAAATAATAAAGAAAAAGCAAAGATCACCAATGTTGAAGCAATGATTCTTCAACATCAACTTAGTTGGACTGGTCATGTTGCGTGGATGCCTGATTATCGTCTTCCAAAGCAACTACTCTATTCCCAACTTAAAAATGGAAAGCATAATGCTGGGGGTCAACAAAAGAGGTTTAAAGACTTTCTCAAGGCAAATCTAATAAAATGTAGTATAAACACCGACAAATGGGAAACACTGGCCTGTGAGCGCTCCAATTGGAAAACAGCCTTTACCAAAGGTGTCATGGGCTTTGCAGACGCTCGAACTCAGGACGAAAGGGAGAAACGTGCTAAGAGGAAGGCACATTTGGCAAACCCTCACCCTGATCAACTGTCGCCCAGAAACTTATGTCTCCACTGTGGAAGGACGTGTGGATCCAGAATTGGCCTCCACAGTCACTTACAGACTCATTGTTAAGACCGTATTCATGGAAGACAATCTTACTCAGTTACGAGTGATCACCAAAAAAGAAGAGATACTATTATTATTATTATTATTGGAATTAAAAATGAGTTAATGTAGCAGAACAATATAGTTTTAATAAAATCCTCAGAATAAGGGCTTCATTGCCCAGTTTTCAACAATGTCATAAAATGCTCTGCAGATCTCTTCCTGGGATTGTTCACATGCAGCAGCCTGGGGGTGGGGGGTGGGATAGCTTTTGCATGCACCAGGGATAGGGAATCTTCAGATGTTGTTGGATTTAAACTCTCATCATCCCCAAATGCTGAGCAACCTCTCTGGCTGAGTCTTATGAGAGTGGGAGTTCAACATCATCTGAAGAACTGCTGAAGAACAGGCAGTCTCCAGAACGTCATTCACCATCAAAAGCCAGCAAAGTTGCAGACACCACCACATACCTATCTGCACCTGAGACCATAGCTTGGTGACATAACACATGCTTGGCATGCAGAAGGTCCAAGACTGATTCATTGGCATGTACAGTTAAAGATGTCGGGGAGACTGGAAAGTCCTCAACTTGAAAAGCTGGAGAGCTGCTGCAAATCAGAATATTCAGTCGCCCTATGCCTGAACAAGATTGTGTTTGTCAGGGTGGGCTCAGACCTTTTTGACTGGGAATGAATTTGATGTTCCCTCTCTAGAGGCAGGAACTGTAAGCACAGGCTCAGAAGTTTCATTCAGTCAAGAACCACTCATGTATCAGCTACAGGTAGGTAGCCATGTTGGTCTGTCATAGTCAAAACAAAATAAAAAAATCCTTCCAGTAGCACCTTAGAGACCAACTAAGAACAAACTTAGTTGGTCTCTAAGGTGCTACTGGAAGGAATTTTTTTATTTTTCATGTATCAGCTGTTCACACATGAAGTTCCCTGCCCCTCTTTCACAGGGTGCTTCCAAGATGGGAATTTAATACTTCAAATGGGTCATTCAGATATTGTAAATGGGTCATTGGCAACAGTGTTGTTGTGTTGCTGTTATTATTATTTTTTTAAAAAATAAATAAATCAGATTTTCTACAGAAAGGAACAATCCTGTTTACAATGGGTGGGGGCAGGAATACAGGCAGCCATTTTATGCTAATGACATTGGAACACTGTGACAAATGCATTGCCTGGGCTGAACTGGGATGCAGTTGAACCCCAGATCAGACCCTCCAAGTGTCCCTATTTTCCAGGGACATCCCTAATTTAGAGAAGCCATCCTGGTTTCTGATTTGATCGCAGAACGTCCCACTTTTCCTTAGGATGTCCCTATTTTCATTCGAGAAATGTTGGAGGGTATGGAGTTATCCAACCTCCAAGCTGTCTGAAGGCAATACTGTATAGGGAAGGTTTTTTTTAATGTTTAATGTTTTATTTTGTTTTTATATATGTTGCAAGTTGATCAGAGTGGCTGGGGTAACCCAGTCAGATGTGTGGGGTATAAATAGTAAAATTGTCATTATGGAATGGGACGTCCCTATTTTCATTGGAGAAATGTTGGAGGGAATGCCAGAGTCATCAGACAAAAAATGTTTGCACCTGAAACCAGACAGGCTCTATGGGCATATTGTGCCCAGGACATCAAAATGCTGTTTGTCACAGCCAGAGAGATTAAGGAATTCTTCATTTGGTTGTTTTAAATGAAAAGCAGCCCTTCTGAGAAAAGAGGACATGATGAGATAGCTATTTATCTATAGAACCTCTGCTGAGTGCTTAGGATTTAATGCTTTCATTATTTGGTAAAGCAGAGTTATAACACAAGAGCTTCCAACTGAAATGCTCACTACTAGATTATCAAATTGCTTCGCTTTGTGTGTAGGGGAACAATTATGTCTCTACAACTCAAAAGTCATTAGGGAAGGAAATATGTTGCTTGAAGTACATTTGCTATTTATACATTCAATGTGGGATTGTTTGTGTTGGAGAGTGGCTCTGCCAAAGAATTACATGAAGACATTTGGTAGCACACAACACCTCAGGATTGATAGTTAAAGCTATGGTTTTCCCAGTAGTGATGTATGGAAGTGAGAGCTGGACCATAAAGAAGGCTGATCGCCGAAGAATGGATGCTTTTGAATTATGGTGCTGGAGGAGACTCTGGAGAGTCCCATGGACTGCAAGAAGATCAAACCGATCCATTCTGAAGGAAATCAGCCCTGAGTGCTCACTGGAAGGACAGATCCTGAAGCCGAGGCTCCAATACTTTGGCCACCTCATGAGAAGAGAAGACTCCCTGGAAAAGACCCTGATGTTGGGAAGGATGGAGGGCACAAGAAGGGGACAACAGAGGACGAGATGGTTGGACAGTGTTCTCGAAGCTACCAACATGAGTCTGACCAAACTGCGGGAGGCAGTGGAAGACAGGAGTACCTGGCGTGCTCTGGTCCATGGGGTCACGAAGAGTCGGACATGACTAAACAACAACAAAGTACTCCTGAATTTATTGGCTTCTTCTATTAATGCTATTTTGTTTTTGCAGTTTCCTCCAAGATGTCATCTTGCTTGGATTATCATGCTCTTATGCAAATGAATTGCGTTGATTTGTTAGCTAGAGCTATTCTCACACCAAGCGACCTGGCTTTCTGAAGCATCCTAGCACACAGCACATACTTCATGTGACAGGGCAGAGCTCATGGAGGCTTCAGAAAACTAGCTCTGCAACTTTCTATGTAAGAGATCACTCTTCCCTTGAAGACTGCCTCAGATACCCTTGTTGTAGGTGGAGAGGACTGTATACAACCCCTTCGGAGGCAAATTCAAGGCAAATTCTAGCACTGAAGATGAGATATCAGAAAAATTGTCACGTCAGCTCTAGCACCGAAGACATCAGGGCCTCATTTTTATTTTCCTTTCTGCGTGCGCAAAATTGAAGGGAATTAAACAGCAGCAGTATGTTACTGGAAATTGCTATTCACCACTTTAAAAGTATCATATCACTTTAAAAGCATCATATGACCAACTGTGTTTTATAGTGCAGAAGTGTGCTCATTCATCCTCTCTTTTTTCTTTTTCCTGGCTGGTCTAACATTCAAAAGCTGCCCTCTATTTTGGGCAAGTCTCGAACTCACTGCCCCAATGCACACAGGCACTCCTAGCACTGGAGCTGCAATTGTTAAATACAGCATCCCAGGAGCCAACATGGCTATGCAAATGAGCCTTTACTTATGCAACAAAGGGTTGCTTTCGGACCATCTTTGTTTTGAAGGTGCAATTCAAGGGCAAATTCAGGTTGCGCAGTTAAAGTGAGTTTGATGCTCTTGTCCAACAAACGCACCTGAAAGGCTTGGAGAAAGACTTTTTTGTGGCAACGAATCCGAAGGTGGGGGAAGCACTGGAAAGCGTAGGGTGACAACTGCTTGACACAACGTTGTATAACTTCCCCACAAACAAATCAGAATGAATGCTCAGTAAGCAGACAGTGTCTTATAACTGCCAAACAGACGTCATCATCTGGAAGTGACCCAAGAATTTTCCAATGAACAATTCTGTTTATTCCGCTTACTTCAGTCCAGCGGTTCCCTTAAAATACCTTTTTGTCTTAGGGTGAGTGTATTTGGGTTAAACCACAGAGCCTAGGGCTTGTCAATCAGAAGGTTGGCAGTTTGAATCCCCGCAACAGGGTGAGCTCCCGTTGCTCGGTCCCTGCTCCTGCCAACCTAGCAGTTCAAAAGCACGTCAAAGTCCAAGTAGATAAATAGGTACTGCTCTAGCGGGAAGGTAAACGGCGTTTCCGTGCGCTGCTCTGGTTCGCCAGAAGCGGCTTAGTCATGCTGGCCACATGACCCGGAAGCTGTACGCCGGCTCCCTCGGCCAATAAAGCGAGATGAGCGGCGCAACCCCAGAGTCGGACACGACTGGACCTAATGATCAGGGGTCCCTTTACCTTTACCTAATTCTGTCTGTCCTGGAGTGTATTGATTTTTATCACAATTATTTGAATTCCCAACCATTTCCCTATATATATCTTTTATAGTGAGAGGGTAATGCAAATCTGTTGTTGTTGTTTTAAAAAAAGCATTAGCATCCCACTCTAATCAGCCTACTGCTTTTTATCTGTGGGTTCAGAAAGATTGCATGAGCAACATATGTCGCTTCAAACTATAATAGGCGGGGGGAGGAGAGAAGGTTCTTGTTTTGGTTGTGGCTTGATGTTTTTTGTGTTATTGTGAGGGGGAAGCTGCAATTATTAGCGAACACTCTTGTGTTATTAATTAAATGGGGAACTCTAAAGATGTTTCCTATGAAAAGGACCAAATGAAAGCAATTTTAAAAACAATTATTGCATCCACTTTGAGAGATATGAGCCTCCTAAAAGCCTTAAAAAGATAAATCTGCCAATATCCCTCTTGTTTCAACTACCTATTTATCTACTTGCACTTTGACATGCTTTTGAACTGCTAGGTTGGCAGGAGCAGGGACCGAGCAACAGGAGCTCACCCTGTTGCGGGGATTCAAACTTCCAACCTTCTGATCGACAAGCCCTAGGCTCTGTGGTTTAACCCACAGCGCCACCCGAGTCCCTTTCCCTTCAGTACTACTGACCAACTGTGAAGAAAAGCAATATACCTACAAAACTGCTAAAGTGAATATGCACTAATGCCCTATTATAGGTTAAAAGGATGCTATGATTAAAGGGGTAGATTAGTATATATGAGTGACCTAAGCAATAACTTTAGTTATTAAGTTTAGTACACCTTCAGTCTTTCACCAGACAGCTGCTAACAGCTCATTTTTTTTCATGAGTAGAATGTGTCCTTTTATTTTAAAACCTATTTATCTACTTGCACTTTGACGTGCTTTTGAACTGCTAGGTTGGCAGGAGCAGGGACCGAGCAATGGGAGCTCACCCTGTTGCGGGGATTCAAACCACCAACCTTCTGATCGACAAGCCCTAGGCTCTGTGGCTTAACCCACAGCACCACCCGTTAGAGAGGGCCAAATTCTGAATGCAAAGGGCTGGTGGAAACAGGATCAAATGTGATATATATATATATATATATATATATATGTGCTGTTGTGTGCAATGCAGTCACACCTAGACTGTCAAAAACCTCAGCCACAGCACCCAAGCTATGCAAAGCCTATGGTGTAAATAGGCAATAATCAGTAATGTCTCGTATTAGCATTCTAAATACCTACGAAGCCGTGAAAAGGCTCAGCAAATGATCATCATTATGATAGTAGAGAAAGGACCAAATTACAGTCATCAAAGACAATAGTTTGAGGGGCAAGGAGAATTAATTCCCCTCAGGAGGTTCTATACAACACGTAAAGTTCCCTGCATGTTGAAAACCCCACATGCTTGAAAGGCTGTAACCAGTTAGAGATGTCACTTCACTCATTCCGAGTTTTCTTCCTTCAGATTTATCAACATCCTGTTGCACTTCAAAATGGAACTTAAAAATGGAAAGTGTAATGCTGGTGGTCAACAAAAGAGGTGCAAAGTCTCTCTCAAGGCAAATCTAATAAAATGTAGTATAAACACTGACAACTGGGAAACACTGGCCTGCTAGTGCTCCAGTTGGAGAACAGCCTTTACCAAAGGTGTCATGGACTTTGAAGTCCAGTATACCTGAAGGAGCGTCTCCACCCCCATCGTTCAGCCCGGACACTGAGGTCCAGTGCCGAGGGCCTTCTGGCGGTTCCCTCACTACAAGAAGCCAAGTTACAGGGAACCAGGCAGAGGGCCTTCTTAGTAGTGGCACCCGCCCTGTGGAACTGCTAGGTTGGCAGGAGCAGGGACCAAGCAACGGGAGCTCACCCCGTCGCGGGGATTCGCGGGGGTTCATTTAGTGCACTATAAATTGGCACTAAGGAAAAGCCCCGAGTAATCCTAAAAAGCAGAGCACAGCACTGCTGCATCAGAAACACCTTGAAATGCTTTGCTATTCACTCTGTTGCTGATCTAGGATTTGCGCCGTGAACAAAGCTCTGCGTATCACGTCTCCGAGGGGGTAAATTGTTCCTACTCAGAGGAAGAGCTGCCGAAGAGAACTGGAGTCCCTGCTGAGATCTCTCTTAACCCCACCCCAAAATAAAACCACCGCTTGTCAAATATTAAGATCAGCATATATATAGAAAAGCACAGCATGGGAATCGTAATGAGGGCAACACAAGTGCTTTTTACTTAAATGCAGGTTCAGCAAATACAAACTCTGAGTAGTTGCTGGAAAGGGGGGGGTGTGTGTGTGTGTGTGACTCTTTGGCTGCAATTTGTGATAAAGTTCTTCCCCCAAAAAAATTCTTATTTTTAATATTCTATCAGCTGAACCATAGATTACAGGTTTCTTGTTTGCTTTTAAGGTTTGCATATTCCTTTCAAAACGATGTGACATTTCAATTTCGCTTACAGTAAATCAGCAAGTGATAATTTGGGTTCTCCTGTCTTCCATGCCATTTGATCAATGTTGAGCAGAATGTCGTTCTCTTTCATCTGTATAATTTCACCAGTATTCATCCTGGAACAAAACAAACAATTGTGAAAGTATTAATGTGGACCTTTCTCTGCCCTCTCCCTGTTAACTGCAAAGACTTTTTAGCTAACACAGAGCTACTCTTGGGTAGGCGTTGATGCAATGTGCCTTTTGGATTTTGCAGTTGACAAACTTGTGCAAAAACTTTTATTTCGAGATTTATAGCTTCATCTAGAATCACCTTGCACCACTTCCAAGAGAATAGGGTAAGATACCAAACTGAAAACATGAGACATAAGGCCTGCAGAATGTATTTCAAGGGCTATTTACTAAACTATGCACTCTGCAGCTGAAACAAATAGTGAAAACAGTTTGCGTTTCGAGGTCCCCAAGCCACCCCCAGAATAAATTCACACTTCAGACATAATTTTTGTTTGGGTTTTTGGCATAATTTAGGCCACAACTTTATTAAGATACAAATCATGTGAGTGGTTCCGTAGGCATTGGTTCAGACTAGCTGTCCGACGGGACAGAGCTGACCACGTGTCAGCAAAGGGAAATCCCATCTGGGGAGAGTTATGGAGGCTGGGAGCAGAGCCCTCCCTCTCCCCAGAGGTTCCCAGGGGCTCTTGCGTGGCCCTGTCCCCCGACCGGGGGTTCGGACAAAAGCATGTCGAGCCCCTGGATTCCTTTAACGGAATTCCCATCACACCAGCAGTGGCAGGGGATGTCGGCCCCTTCAATATTGGGGGGCTCAGTTCCCTGCCCGTAGTGAGCATTATGAGAGGGGAGAAAAGAGCAATAACACTATTCTTTTCCATTTTATGTTGTGACTTGGTGCCCTTGGCATTGTAAAGGTAAAGGTAAAGGTACCCCTGACCGTTAGGTCCAGTCGTGGATGACTCTGGGGTTGCGCGGTCATCTCGCTCTATAGGCCGAGGGAGCTGGCGTTTGTCCGCAGACAGCTTCCGAGTCATGTGGCCAGCATGACTGAGCTGCTTCTGGTGAACCAGAGCAGCGCACGGAAACGCCATTTACCTTTCCACTGGAGCAGTACCTATTTATCTACTTGCACTTTGACGTGCTTTCGAACTGCTAGGTGGGCAGGAGCTGGGACCGAGCAACGCGAGCTCACACCGTCGTGGGGATTCGAACCGCCGACCTTCTGATCGGCAAGCCCTAGGCTCAGTGGTTTAGACCACAGCGCCACCTGCGTCCCTTTGCATTGTAGCTCGAAGTAATAAGCATAGTCTATAAAACACTATAAATTTAGACTATTTGTTTTCCTGGACAAGAGGGCCTAAAATTACAATAATTATCGTGTGTGTGTGTGTGTGTGTGTGTGTGTGTCCCCTGCAATGAATGAATGAGGAGTCCCTGTACTCAGAAATGTTGGGACAAACCACCTTAGCATCGAGAACTGAGGCGTTATAATTGTATTTGCATACAAGGAAAACCAATGATGTACCCTCCAGATGTTGCTGGTGGATGGAACTGGGAGTTCAACAACATCTGGAGAACACCAGGTTAACCATCCTTGCTTTAGATGAACTTCCATTGCTTTTCCAGGCTGCATTACTTTATTCCTCTAGCATCCTCTTCCCGATGTTATCCATTTCACAACACTTTTCAACGCAATAAACTACTCAAGATTAATAGAGGTCCAATGATTCTGTTTAATTTACTTCAGAGAAGTGGCTTTTTGTTTGTTTTTTGTTTAACCATGCTGGTTCTCTAATTAATATATATTTCTGCTTGGAGTTAATTTCTCAGTTCACAAAGGGAAAAAATAATAATGGATCTCTCACAGAGAATACTGAAGAACAGGAGCACAGGGACAGGTTTTTAAATCCTACCTCCTCCTGGCCTCGTACTGCTCTCAAATGAAATGTTCACTCTTTCAGCAAGGGCTAATTATTGGATCTGATTAAATGGATTAACAAAGTAATGTCACAGGAAAGAATAGATTAGCTATTAACTTTTTTTGTTATTTTAATCAGTCCGTTCAGATTCCTTCTCCTGCAGCTTTTAACCAGATATTCACTACCAATTAGAGATCCACGAAGCCTGAAAAGTGGTCAGACTCTCAACAGCAAAAGTTGGTCTATCTTCCAGCAAATATACTGATTGTCGTCTTGCAGTCCTCCCGGGAAACGGCAGAGGCTTAGGAAATCCATGTGTCGTTATCATTCCAAATAATGCACAAAGGTGTATAATACTTAATTTAAGAAAACTTTTTCTTCCCCTTTAGCTGGAGCTCAGTGGGTAAAGAAATTCAATTTGGCGGTTCAGCTTGCCCAAGGCAAGCGCTAACACCAAAGACGAAACTTTGTGAGATGAGCATTCCCATGGTTTTTTTCCTCCCAAATCCTGGCTAAAAACAGGAGTGAAGAATAACCCCCGGGGGTTAGGGGGCAACATAACTGTTTCCCAGCCTGCTGTTTGACTGCTCAGCTTCATATGCACCTGAGCTGCAGTTTGCCCCAAGGGTGGGGACGGAGATACGGGTGGGAAAGCAGCTGGGACAGGAGGTGAATTGTATGAGCAGCAAGCAGATAAAACATTAAAGAGGCTTTCCACCCCCTACAGATCCTCTGCTCTAGATTTCTGAGCCCCCCCCCCCCCGTTACATTTCATTTAAAACAAACTTGGGGGAAAGAATTATAGGCTACATACACAACATAAATTTAAATATCTCTCTCTCTCTCTCTCTCTCTCTCTCTCACACACACACACACACACACACACACGATAATCCTGGGAACTGTAGTTTGTTAAGGGCACTGGAAATGGTAGCTCTGTGAGGGGCGAATGATAATAACAGGGATTATTTGGGGCATGCCATTATTGTTGTTGTTGTTGTTGTTGTTGTTGTTGTTGTTTATACATACCCCACCCATCTGGCTGGGTTTCCCGAGCCACTCTGTGTGGCTCCCAACAGAATATTAAAAACACAATAAAACATCAAACATTAAAAACTTCCCTCACCCCGCCGCGGGGATTCGAACCGCCGACCTTCTGATCGGCAAGCCCTAGGCACCCACAGCACCACCTGCATCCCTGTTGTGGGTAAAAAGGGAAACTTATAAAAGTTGGAGCCATCCTTTGTTCTGGGCTTCTTCCTGCTTCTTCCATGTTGTGGGTAGAAGTCCTGTTGCAATAGTTCCTTGAAGAAAGATAAACAGGCTGCTGTTTTGCTCCTATATTCTTGGCTGATGTCTTTGTTTGGCAATCCAAGTGAGCCCAAGGATTTTTCTATAACAATGACTGAACTCTGCAACCAGAGACATCACTTTTCTGCTCAAAGTCACGATCGCCTGCCCCACTTGCCACCTTTTTTTTCTACCTGTTTTCCCTGTTTAAATTTACAACGCTTTTAACTGAAACGATTTTGTGATGTGTCTAGATGCAGCCTCCGTGTCACCAGTTGTTTCATTTTTTCCCCCTTCTGCAACTGGGGATATATGGGATTCATTTTGGATTTTATTGGCTAAAGACCTTGGTCCCTTGGCTGCCTCCTGCTCTGTTGGCTGGAGTCTTCCGTATTGATTTGCTCTGCATATCCCTGCTCTCTGCTCGCAAACACCGCCAAGTCAGGCTGGTTTATGCTGGCTAACTTGCGAGGAGGACCCAAGCGCCGGATCGGAGGGGCAGATGTTTCTGTCTTAATGCAGGCGGGGGGCTATGCTTTTAAAAGGACAGCTTGGCAATAAATTGGTGCAATATTACATAACCTGAAAATCATCACTTTGTTTCCCCATCTGTTGCCCTTGATCGTAATGGAGGCTTCCAAAGAGATGTCATCTTAGCACAAATAAATATTCCGAATCTGAATATGCTTATTGACCATTAAATCTAACTAGCTCACGCAACAGCTTATTTTAGAAAGATATAAGGTTCCTTTTTCATCCATTTGGCAATGCAGTGATTATAGATTATTGCTTATTGATGCCTGCCATAATAACTCTGGGCTTGTTTTGGAGGAGCTGTTTTCCCTTTCACTGAAATTCTCTCTTCTGAAAGGCTTTTAGTTTTAATAGTACTTGTCAGGAAGTTGTGGGGGAGGGAATCGGAATAGTTTGGTGCACAGCTTGGAGAGAATTAAGACAGTAATTAGAAAGAAAAATGGATCATTGCCAGATGAAAAGGGGTAGTCAATTTATATGATGAATTTTGATTTGATTATCCACAAAAAGTAATGAATTGGCGTCATGAAAATAATCAGTGTTAATAGATTCTCATTCCTCATTATCAACAGGGGAAAATAGTTTCTATCAGAATTTCAAAGGGACTTTCTTCAGCATAACTTATTGCAAAAAAAAAGATATCGGCTTTGAGGGTTTCCAAAGTTCTGTATACGGCTTGCTGTAAATTCTGAGGACAATAAAAGAGAAAATATTCCCTTGGTTGATAAGATGCAAGACAGCAAATTGTAAAATAAAAGTGCATCCCATGAAACTGTATAATATACCATTACAGAACAGTTTTGTAGATTATCTGCTACTTTACCATATATGACTAATTGCAGTATATAAAGTGATTTAAAACAAACAAACGAAAAGGTTGTGATGTAGGACAATCTGCAAAAGAAAAACCAAGAGAGAGAAATGTCGGCTTTTAATCAGATTGGCTTTCTGAACCATTAGGGTTTAGAGAGAGTGGGAAGGGAAGAGGAACAAGAGAACTAAAACACACACATACACCAACATTCTGGGTTGAATCCAACTGGTGTTCCACTGCTGAGAGAAGGCATCCATCTGCAGAATGGGTAGAGGGTCAATTTTCTCAAATTCTCTCACTCTCCTGCAACCCCCTGCCATGTCCTTCCAGGGAAAATTATTTTGTAGAGGGAACAGCATCCTCAGGAAGATAGCAGAGCAACACTGCCCCATTGCACTAGCTACTATTCTTCCCACTAGAGGACCAGACCAGGCTGGCAAACAGGAAGAGAGTTCTGACCATGTGGACAACAGGAATTGCAGCTGGGAGCATGAGCTCAGCAACAGCCTTGTTAATGGAAGCCCTGTCTAGCCAAAGCCTATTGATCCATCTGAATCAGTTCCCTGCTTTCTTACTAAAACTAGTCTAACTAATCATAGAGTTGGAAGGTATCCTGAGAATCATCTAATCAGTTGACAGTGTGCTCCTACAAAATCACATTTTAAACCCTTCATTTCTACTTAAGATCTTGCTTTGTTTCTTCTTTGATTCTGCCTGCAACTATTCCCCATCATTCAAGACCTGTCAGGAGGGCAGCAACACAGTGCTGGTGGTGAGCAAACTCCTCTGTACAAACTTGAAATTGAAGTTGGCAATTACAAGCAATATTGGAAAGTATTGCCATAGCTTTGAACCCTCAGCTACCTCTCCAGCAGAAGGCAATTTTGCATAGATGATGAACTCTAAATAACGATGCCTTATGAGGAACAGCTTAGGGAGCTGGGTATGTTTAGCCTGGAGAAGAGAAGGTTAAGGGGTGATATGATAGCCATGTTCAAATATATAGAAGGATGTCACATAGAGGAAGGAGAAAAGTTGTTTTCTGCTGCTCCTGAGAAGAGGACACGGAGCAATGGATTCAAACTACAAGAAAGAAGATTCCACCTAAACATTAGAAAGAACTTCCTGACAGCAAGAGCTGTTTGACAGTGGAATTTGCTGCCAAGGAGTGTGGTGGAGTCTCCTTCTTTGGAGGTCTTTAAGCAGAGGCTTTAAGCAAAGAATGCTTTGATGGTGTTTCCTGCTTGGCAGGGGGTTGGACTGGATGGCCCTTGTGGTCTCTTCCAACTCTATGATTTTATGATAAAGAGTAAGCTGCCAACTTCAGGGCTTGACTTCACCTAGTTGAGCCACCTAGTCATTCATTCTCTTATAAAGGTAGTTGATTTAGAACTGACAGCTGATGGTGCACCTCCTTAGGTCATCGACTTTGTCAATACCGAAACAACCCAGCCTCGAGGAGTGGAAGGATTTTAGAAATTTAAATCCAAACTAGGTTCCATTGGCTCAAAGGCTACTTCTTTGCTCAGAACAGAAACAAATAGGGATGGAGCAAAAATATTTTGTTTTGACTATGACAGACCAACACGGCTACCTACCTGTAAAGGGATGGAGCAGATTCATTTTGCTCAAGATCAGGTAGATAACTTTCTGTTTATAGGGTCTGGAGCTAAATTGGTACAACCAAAAATCAGTTTATTGGTCCTTAAGGAAATGGTGTACCCAAAGCAGAAGATCTGGTTTCATTGCAAGGCACAATGGGGACCCATTTCAAAGGAGTCTCCTTCAATGTAAATGGTTTGTGGTGAACAGATCTCTGCAATCTCGCCACTTATCCAGTCCCACCTTTGCACCATCACAGTTAGTGGTTGTGATGGTGCTGCTGGAAGGCTGGCTCAACAGCGGTGTCTCATCCTGCTACCTGCTTCTGAAACCAGGCAGTGATGAGGCCACATCACCCTCAGTTTCCCCCCAAGTAATGATCTGCCCAACTGGGCATGCTGAGCATCTCTACTTGAAAGGCGGGTGTCCTTCAAGACTGCACAGTGTATTAAGGAAGACTCGGGAGGGTTGCTTCACAGCCCAGTTACGCATTGGAAAACACACTTCCGAACGGTAATGAAACTGCGGCTAATGTGGCAAGAGTGGCGCATTCGCCTTGGTCAGAGCTAATTGTGCATGTTCATGTGAATCAGGCTTCTGATAAAACTCATTACAAATGCACATTAAAGAAATTGGCAATTACATTATGTTTTAGCCAAGTGTCTCTTCTCTAACATCAGTGTTAGTATTGTTAGACTTCTGTTTAGTGAGCTCATTGCCCTGGTGGTGTATTGAATGCAATCCAGCAGAAAGGCTCAAAAATTAGCACCATGCCAAATGCTGTCTGGGCTTGATTTTTATAATAATAATATAATAATAATAATAATTTATTATTTTTACCCCGCCCATCTGGCTGGGTCCCCCCAGCCACTCTGGGCGGCCTCCAACAGATATTAAAATACATTACAATATCACAGGTTAAAAACTTCCCTAAACAGGGCTGCCTTCAGGTATTTTCTGAATGTCAGATAGTTCTTTATCTCTTTGACCTCTGCTGGGAGGGCGTTCCACAGGGCGGGCGCCACTACCGAAAAGGCCCTCTGCCTGGTTCCCTGTAGCTTTGCTTCTCGCAGTGAGGGAGTCGCCCTCGGCGCTGGACCTCAATGTCTGGGCTAAATAATGGGAGTGGCGATGCTCCTTCAGGTATACAGGACCGAGGCCGTTTAGGGCTTTAAAGGTCAGCACCAACACTTTGAATTGTGCTCGGAAACGTACTGGGAGCCAATGTAGCTCTCTCAGGACCGGTGTTATGTTGCCCCGGCGGCCACTCCCAGTCACCAGTCTAGCTGCCGCATTCTGGATTAATTGCAGTTTTACCACAAAAGTAGTGATTTCAAGGATAACTGACACTCCCTCTCCCAATAGCCTTTTCTGCGGCTGTTTGCAGTTGCTGAACAGTCATATTGAACTGTTTTCTGACACTGCTTTTCCTCCGTGCTACTAATCAGCTGCAATATTGACTGTTGTATTCCTCCTCAATTAATAAGGGTTTACGTACTGGATTGGACATTGTCAGAACGTCATGAGCCAATTGGATTCAGCTATATTGTGAGGATATTAAGGGCAAATGCAACCCCTCAGAGTGAGACAATGCTTCCTATACATAATCTCATGGGCAATCAGGGATAAATTTAGAAACCAACACTTTCTCAGCCCCTCCACAAGGAAAAATCATCATCATCATCATCAAACCTTTTATTGGCATCACATACAAACATCTATAACAAATCAATACAGAGTTACCACCTCCCCAGTGGCACAAGATATTTACTAAAAGATGAGGGCAGAGCAGTCTATTGTCACGTCTCTGGGTCTCCAGGAAGAACAGACGTCTGCAATGTATTTCGACGACAGAAAACAAGATAAAGATATTTAGCCACTAGCTTGGTGAGCTCCTGATCATTCCCCAATAATGGAAAATGTATGACCTCCAACTCTGGTTTCCATTTGGGAATGCAGAGTTGATCAAGGAATTGCTGGCGAAGATCTACGTATAGTTTGCATTTAAGAACCATATGTGTGAGAGTTTCCACCTGGTGGTCTTCACATGGGCAAATTCTTCCTCCTTCCACCTTCTCCGTGAACCTTCCCCAAAGGAGGTTTGATGGATTTAAGTTAAACCTGGCCAGCGAAAATGCCTTTCTTTCTTGGGGGGTTAAGCAAAACTTCAAGATAATTGTGATTAATTTCATGTGCCCAAGAGAGTTGAAAGTAAAGAGGGGAACATGTTTTCTCTGCTGCTGATGTTAGTTCCTGGCGTTCAGTATCCCACAACCTAGTTTTTATTATACCCTTGGCAGTTGGAAGGGACATCAAACGCAAAAGTTCCATAATGGAAAAATAATCAAAAGGGAAGGATTTTGATTCTAATGGAGCATTTCACAATATTGGTCCCTTTTTGGCTTGGCGTTACTGAAAATATTTGGAAAATGTCCAAATGCTTTGAATTCAGAACTATACAAAACTTCATCGTTATCTTTCTCTATTCTGAAGACAGAGAATAAATCAAGGCGTTCCAGGGAGGGTGGCACTCTTGAAACAAATTGCAATGAAAGGGCGATTCAAACCACAGCTACGTGCATGGAAATGGAAACCGTCACCAAAATCTGAAGTGCCTGTACAGAATATTATAGAAATAAACCTCCTGCCCCAATCTAAAAAGCTACACTATGCCTTGTACCAGTCAGAACCAATGCAGGTTGGGAGGAGCATTGTCCTGTTGTGTCAGGACAAGCAAGAACTTCTGGCATTGTACAGGGACAGTATTTGCATAGCCCAGTCTAGCCCTGTCCCCATCGTTGTTCAGCATACAGCAGTGGACCTTCAGATATTGCTGGACTATTGCAACACATACCACAGGGACAGAGAAGCATGTGCACCAATGGTTGCTTGTCCAGCAGTGGGGGGGATGCGAGTGGCACTGTGGTCTAAACCACTGAGCCTCTTGGGCTTGCCGATCAGAAGGTTGGCAGTTCAAATCCCCATGACGGGGTGAGCTCCCATTGCTCTGTCCCAGTTCTGCCAACCTAGCAGTTCAAAAGTATGCCAGTACAAGTAGATAAATAGGTACCACTGTGGCGGGAAGATAAATGGCGTTTCTGTGCGCTCTGATTTCCGTCACGGAAATTGTGCCAGAAGCAGTTTAGTCATACTGGCCACATGACCCAGAAAGCTTTCTGTGGAGAAACGCAGGCCCCCTCGGCATGAAAGTGAGATGAGTGCCCCAACCCCATAGTTGCCTTTGACTGGACTTAACCGTCCAGGGGTCCTTTACCTTTTTTACATTTTGTCCAACAGACCGCACACCTAGTCAAACACCTAAAATTAGTTCCCCACCTCCTCCTGTTCCCATGTTCATCTGCCAATCGTGGATAATACTTCATGCAATCAACAGAGCTGTAATCCATCGTCACAATAGGATAGTCTTCAAGGTGCCACAAAAATGTGGTTCTTGCTTTGACACATAGAAAATGTTTCTGGAAATATGGGTGTCTGGATTTCTATTGGCGTGTTACAATTTCTTCCTCCTGTTATTTATTTGTTGCTTGCTTTTTATATTGTATGGGGAACACCTCGCTACTACACATTTCGGTTGTTAGTAATGGCCATTATATCACCAAAAAAGAAAGAAAGAAAGAAAGAAAGAAAGAAAGAAAGAAAGAAAGAAAGAAAGAAAGAAAGAAAGAAAGAAAGAAAGAAAGATGTGTACCAGTCAAACACATTTCAATTTAAAAACATTGCAAGTAACTAAAGTTTCTCAGCCCCAAACAAAGACCAAGCATAATCCTGCTTTCAATTATGTGCTGCTAGCAATCACTGACTTCCGTGGACAATTGTTTGTATTGATTCAATTGTAAGCCAATTTGCAGCGGATTTCAGAGTGGTTCTTAAAATTATACTTATAAATAGCTGTTTTTCCAAACATATCTTTTCATTGTTATCATAGGGACCAATATCTGTCCCCATCTTAGCAAGCAAAAATGATTGTTTCTCGTATAGTGGGTTATATTTTATCTATTTATTCTCAACGCTGTTAATACTGGCCTGTGAGTCAAGCTGCCAAGATGATTATTCCCACAGGACACTCATTGCTCTACATTGTAAATGTCACAAGCATAAATATGTCCAAAATGCTCTAATGAAGAGTGTGTGCCTAACAGGTGTTTTATACTAAAGTCTTTCTTCTTTGGTGATCACTTATAGCCGAGTAAGATTGTCTTCCATGAACACGGTTTTAACAGTAAGTCTGTAAGTGACCATGGAGGCTAATTCTGGATTCACACATCCTTCCACAGTGGGGACATGGGTTTCCGGGCAGGAGTTGATCATGGTGAGGGTTTGCCAAGCGTGCCTTCCTCTTAGCACGTTTCTCCCTTTTGTCCTGAGTTCGAGTGTCTTCAAAGTCCATGACACCTTTGGTAAATGCTGTTCTCCAATTGGAGCCCTTGCAGGCCAGTGTTTCCCAGTTGTCAGTGTTTATACTACATTTTTTAATATTTTTCTTGAGAGAGTCTTTAAACCTCTTTTGTTGACCACCAGCATTACGCTTTCTATTTTTAAGTTCAGAATCGAGTAGTTGCTTTGGATGGCGATAATCAGGCATCCGCACAAAATGACCAGTCCAACAAAGTTGATGTTGAAGAATTTGATATTGGTGATCTTTGCTTCTTCCAGTACACTGGCATTAGTTCGCCTGTCTTCCCAAGTGATATGTAAAAATTTTCGGTGACACCATTGATGGAATTTTTCGAGGAGTTGGAGATGGTGTTTATAAGTGGTCCATGTTTAAAAAGCATACAGTAAGGTTGGAATTATAATAGCTTTGTAAACAAGCAATTTGGTTTCCCTGCGAATGTCCCAGTCCTCAAACTTTCTGCACTTCATTTGGGATAAAGCTGCACTTGCAGAGCTCAGGCGATGCTGGATTTCGGAATCAATGCCAGCCCTTGTGCTCAGGTAGGAGAAGTGATCAACATTTTCCAACATAACACTAAAATAAGGTAAAAGTAATGAACCCCTGGACAGTTAATTCCAGTCAAAGGTGACTATGGGGTGCAGTGCTCATCTTGTTCCAGGCTGAGTGAGCCAGCGTTTGTCCACAGACAGTTTTCAAGGTCATGTTGCCAGCTTCCGGCACAACATGACACCATGATGGTAGCCAGAGCACACAGAAATGCCATTTACCTACCCGCCGCAGTGGTACCTATTTATCTACTTGCACGGGCATGCTTTCGACCTGCTAGGTTGGCAGGAGCTGGGAGAGAGCAATGGGAATTCATCCCGTCATGGGCATTTGAACTGCTGACCTTCTGATAGGCAAGCCCAAGAGGTTCAGTGGTTTAGATCACAGTGCCATAATCGATCATGACTCATTGTGCAGGAAAAGCTCCCACCATAAGTTGAGCTGTAGGCAGTATTTTTCCGTTCTCCTCCCTTCCCCATATGAAAGTGAACATGAACTTGGCTAGTCTCCTGAATGCCTCTAGGGATAATAGCATTACTGAACCATAGCAAAGGATGTCCATAAATAATTCCTCCTTGACCTTTCTTCGCCCCAGTCCCATGAAAGTACAAAAATACCCAAGAGGCTCAGTGGTTTAGACCACAACACCACCCTACACTATGACAAGTTGGGAAGGTTTCTGGTACCATATATCAAGACCAGCATACCTGCACAGGGTTGTACGTACCACATGCTGCATGAATGGAGTTCACTCGCGCTATGGGACTTCTCCTTGCTTTTCTCGCCTGCAGACACCCCTGTGCCCCCAAATCTGTTCCAGAGCGTCCATCAACCCTCCGCAAACGTTTCTGAGGGTGCACAGGACTGCGGGGGAAGGAGGAGGAGAGAAAAGGAAGTCCCATTGCATAGGTGGGGCTGTTCCACTCATGCAACAACAGCGTTAGATACAATCCTTTGTCAACAAACCATGATTTATGATTATTGGGGAGTGTGAAAGTGTCTGATCAACAATGAGCCATAATCCATTAATGGTGCTGATCAGCGGAGGAATGGCAACTCCTGTAACATTTAAATTGACAATGAAGGCTGCCTTCCATGTTGTGCTTAGCTGAAGATGTGCAGAAACAGCTGCGGCGGGAATTAAAATAATCCCTGGGCTAAAAATAATACAATTCCGCGGCAGGAAAAACTGAATACAACAAAATTATATAGATCTGCATACAGTTACTTCCTCTGTACAATGTGTTCTATTCTTGCAGGTTATCGTGAAAGAAAGAGATGCCTAAGCAGGGAAACAAAGGCGTTGAGATGTACACTGATAGTACAATTTACGTAAGTAAGCAAATAAATAAAAATTGGTTTTTATTCATAATCCTGTGGAGGAGGAAATACACAATAAATAAAGCAGGTAAGATGCCTTTCTGAATCTCATGAAGTATTATGTCTTCCTGGCTTCTCCATGTTGGCATCCCAATTTTGGAAGGTCCTCCTAGAGTTTGACCTGACAGACACTAAGCCTGCTTTTGTTTTATAGGTTAGGACCTGACTCTGTTTACATGGGCATTAGGGAGTTTTAATTGTTCAACTTAGCCTGAAGTTGGCAAGCCCTCTGCTGTATTTAAGGTTGCTGGTGCTATTGACGGATTCATCTGTTCCTTTGTTTTATTATAAAAATGTGTTTTAGACAGATTTTCTGTACCTTGCCCAGATATATATATATATATATATATATATATATATATATATATATATATATATATATATTCATATCTATTTCATTTTCATTTTCATTTTTTGTTTGATTTTATATTTGCATGCCGCTTTTCCAACAACCAAGCTGAACACAACAAGTCTCACACCCATAAAACACTTGCACATAAAAGCAATACTTCGTAACAGAAAGAAATTCAATAAAAAGTGAAGTAAATTAATCAGAACATCAAAGGCGCAATAAATATAATGAATGAATAAAAACAGTGTAAATCATGCAGTATGAATCAATCACATGCTAGGAACCTCAAGCTTGTAGCAACTTCCCCACCCCACCCCCCCAAAAAAATAATCAAACAAGCCCTCCCCATCTTGCACACACGTAGAAAAACTCCCCTCCCCCCTCTGATCCAGAGGAACAGGTTTTAACAGTGATGAATTGTAAAGCTGGAAGGGACCCTGAGGATCATCTAGTCCCACCCCCTGCAATGCAAGATTATGCAGCTGTTCCATACAGGGATTGAACCTGCAACCTTGGCATTATGATGGTGCCACGTCTTAAGTCTTAGGGTCATATTTTGACCCAACATAGAGGTTTTAGATGTGATGGGAAAGAAGAATGACATTTGGGCTTCCATGTTCCATTTCTGCCATATGTAGACTCATACATGACATGGGCATACACCTTGCACCTAAAACCTATCCATTCAGGTGCTGCTGATGGACAGATTCCTGCAGGCTTTGGCCTATACCTGCATTGCTTCTACTACATGCATCGAAGGGAAGGGATGCGTATGAAGTGGCCTTGGCCCAGTATACCTCCATCGGAGCATCTCCACCTCCATCGTTCAGCCCCGGACACTGAGGTCCAGCTCCGAGGGCCTTCTGGTGGTTCCCTCACTGCGAGAAGCGAAGTTACAGGGAACCAGGCAGAGGGCCTTCTTGGTGGTTGCACCCACCCTGTAGAATGCCCTCTCATCAGATGTCAGGGAAATAAACAACTATCTAACTTTTAGAAGATATCTGAAGGCAGCCCTGTTTGGGAAGGTTTTTAATGTTTGATGTTTTATTTATTCTGATGGGAACTGCCCAGAGTGGCTGGGGAAACCCAGCCAGATGGGCGGGGTATAAATAATTTTTTTTTTTTATTATATTATTATGATTAAGCACAATGTTCTACCTCGGTGTTTATAAGGCCAAGGTAAAGGTAAAGGGACCCCTGACCCTTTCAGTTGCGAATGACTCTGGGGTTGCGGCGCTCATCTCGCTTTATTGGCCGAGGGAGCCGGCGTACAGCTTCCAGGTCATGTGGCCAGCATGACTAAGCCACTTCTGGTGAACCAGAGCAGCGCACGGAAACGCCATTTACCTTCCCACCGGAGTGGTACCTATTTATCTACTTGCACTTTGACGTGCTTTCGAACTGCTAGGTTGGCAGGAGCAGGGACCGAGCAACGGGAGCTCACCCTGTCGCGGGGATTCGAACCACCAACCTTCTACTGCACACTGAATCAAATTGTAATCTGGCCTCCTCCCTCCCCCCCCCCCCGGTCTGCAAACAGACTTTGATGGAAGACAGCATGCTTATTGGCATCAGGATCTATTGTGGGGTAAGGGTGTGATTCAGTGAGATCTCCTTTCATGGGATAGCCCCGCCAATAAGCCCCTTAAAATGTCCGATTTATTCAATCCCCCTGAGATAACTACATGGTATAAATTTTGGAACAATGCCGTGTGAAGTTGAGCCTCATCAATTTGAATAAAAGTTGTCTCCTACTAATATATCTCAGCTTTGCTGGCCATTACCAACATTCAGAACGAGCCAATGGGATAATAACATAGATAATTGCCAAGCAATTGGATCGCTGTACAGTATATAATTGTTTTCTCCCCTTCGAGCTCTGGAAGTGAAACAAATTAAAATGACTAGAATATTCAGCTGTGCTTCCAGCATGGAAAATAGACCGCTTAATTAACTGTACTTTGTGACCTGAATGTGTTTGAGTAAGACGGAGGGTGGGCAGAAAATGACATGCCCTCAGGATGGCTGCGTATTTCTCTCGATGGTTATCCTCATTCTATCGGGGACCTGGACTTTAAACATGTGATGAAGGCTTTTCCAAGGCATGTGCTGGCGAATATTTAACCTCTGCTATTTCGTGAGCGGCAAGTGAGTGGTCTAAAAGCAGCGCCACTTTTCGAACCAGATCTTTATCCCCATTTTAGTGTCAAATACGTTGCTCAAAAGAGAGGAGATGGTTTTAAGCTTTATAGCCCTGGGGCAGGAGAGAAGAATGCGGGCAAAATGAATGTTGAAGATCAGAATGTTAAGGGGAAATTACTTTGCTCCCTGAAGTTCCCTGACTTGTTTTGTATGAAATACTGAGTAATATGAGAAATAAAAAGCAGGCCAACAGAAACCTTCTTGCAAAATGTGTGCAAATATTCTGTTGATTGTTCTTCGCGAAGAGTGCTACTCTATATGCAAAATTTTATTCTCTATTAAGAAATGTGCTTTGAGTCTACATTCAGAAGGCTTCGGGTAATAAAAACAAAAAAAACACAAAAAACAAAAGCCTATTAAAATTACATTAACTTATACCTAAATGAAAATCCTAAGATCATAAAAATAACCTTCACCCTCAGCAAACCATGTAAAAACATTCTGCTTTCTAAGGCCATGTTAGAAGGCCATTCCGTCAGCTTTAGAGTGGTTTTAATGATTTCGCCCCTTCTTCTTCTTGGATACTCATAGCAAAGTACAAAATACATACATAACACTTCAGAGACAAAGCTTAAAATTAGGGTAGAGCTGCATGTCATATTTCACAAACATTTTCAGCTCTAAGAGAGGGCTTTTCAGGAAGCAAAAGATTTTACAACAGCCCTGGTCCACAACTCACTCTTCTGCTCTTGATTTCAGAGTGAGCGAACGAAGCCTTTACTGATTCGTTTTCTGCTGATGTTACATAGCCAAGTCTGATTGACAGCATAGTATGGACTTGTCATAAAGCCAAATCATATACAAATACAAATATCTTTATTACGGTCAAAGACCAGAGAACAGATAATGACAATCCATAACCAGATATAGTATTGGAGATTGAGTTATATTACAGAATTAGAACCCATCTCATAAAACTGATACTTACATTTAAAATTAAAATTTAAAACTTAAGATTTTAAAATTTTACATTAATAGATCTTTACCACCTATTAACATTCCTTCAGAGATTAAAGCTCAAGTCTCAGTCTCAGTCATTATTCGTCTTACTCTTGTCGCAATAAAACAAAATTTTGCGACGATGCTAGTGGTCTCCATATCTTTATCTGCTAGGAGGAGTCTGATGTAGGCTTCCTCAGAGCGGCCTGGAAGTTTCCCCAACAGCGGTTCAATCAGTTCTTTCCTTGAGTCATGATACAGTGGACAGTATAAGAGAACGTGCCCAGTGGATTCAATCTCATTACAATCACAGGGGCAAAAATTCTCAGTAGTGGCACCCACTCTGTGGAACACCTTCCCATCAGATGTCAAGGAGATGAGTAAGTATTTGACTTTTAGAAGACATCTGAAGGCAGCCCTGTTTAGGGAAGTTTTTAATGACTGATGTTTTAATGTATTTTTAATCTTTTTGTTGGAAGCCGCCCAGAGTGCTGGGGAAACTCAGCCGGATAGGCAGGGTAGAAATAAATTGTTGTTGTTGTTGTTGTTGTTGTTGTTGTTGTTGTTGTTTGTTTGTGTGTGTGTGTGTTTGTTTGTGATGGTTGATGCTTTATTGTGTTTTTAGTATTTTGTTGGGAGCAGGCTAGAGTGGCTGGGGCAACACAGTCAGATGGACATCATATTGTTGTTGTACATATTGGTCTATGGGTTGCGTTCAACTTAGTCCTATTAAGAGTACAGCCATTAAAATTAATGCACCTAAGTACATTGTGCCCATTAATGTCAGTGGGTCTACTCTGAGTAGTGCTTGCATTGACTACCACCCTATGCATATACCGAAATGATACTGCCATAAAACAATGCCAGCAAGCCAGTGTGTCATATTATTTGCATAAGACAGCAGTCCCAAAGGGAGGCATTGCATGTTTCTAACCAAGCATACTGAAGTAACATGACCGCAGTATGAACCTCACCAAGTGTGGGATGTAGAACAATAAGAGGGGGATTTAGAAACTTGTTCAAAGCCAATGAGGGCATTGAGGGATACACAATGTCAGCCGCTTAGCTCAGAGGGAAAGATAGTGACAGGCGATGCCAAGAAAACAGAATGACTCTGTGTCAGCTGTGCTTTCACCTTTGTGAATGAGGTTCGCTGCAATGTTTCAGCCAGCAATATTGACAGGAACGGAGGCAAAGAGACTCAAATGTGCATGAAACAGAACAAGTCTTGAAATATTTGGGCAATCTCAATGAATTCAATCAAACAACTGCTGGTGACCTTTGTTCTCTTCCAGTAAACTGGGAAATTTAGAAAGACTTGATTTTTAAGAAGCCAAATTGAGAGTAGAGTAGAATTTTAATATCTCAAGTGGAAGGATAGAGGAAGGGAAAACAAGTAACAGAGTATTGCAGGTCCGGATTTTGGGGGGGGGGGTTCTAAGCAACAGATAGCTCAGTAGAGCATGAGACTCTTAATCTCAGGGCCATGGGTTCAAGCCCCATGTTGGGAAAAAGATTCCTACACTACAGGGGGTTGGACTAGATGACCCTCATGGTCCTTTCCAATTCTACAATTCTATGATTCTATGTCATGTGCCAGAACAACGGGGTAACTGATGGACACTCCTTAGACTGCCAAGGGGATGAGGAGTGATAAGGAAGCTTTCAAGTTTGTGACAAATTTGTATAAAGGAAGTCAAAGAATGGGAAAAATAGTCCAGCAAAGGCGGGTGACTTTCCCCCTCTTTCTTTCATGAGAGTACTTACATCACCTCAGTGCTCAATGCAACGCTTCCTTGCAAGGCTATTTGCATTTTGAATTAAAAGCCAAGCTCTCCCAATCCAGGAATGGTCATAGTTGTCAAACCAACTGCAGATGGAAACAGGTGCTTCTAGAGACTGAGACGACTTGATCCTCCAAAACTGGATCTAGAAGCACCCTCAAACTGCAAACCTCCTCCTTCACAGGGAATGCAACTCCATCCAGGGTAGGCAATTGACCAGTTTCTCAGACACGGGAGCTACTCGCCCACAGTGCCTCCGTCTTGCCAGCATTCTGGCTCAGCGCATTTTTCTCCATCCATCTCACAACCAAGCCCTGCATGGCCTCTTCTGATTCAGATGTTTTGGACCGTCTAGGAGTTGGGGGTACTGTTTATGCCATGGTTCCACTCCTTCCTCCTGGGCCATGTCCAGAAAGTGGTTTGGAGATGAGTGTTCGGACACCTGGGCTGTTGTTCAACCTGGACTCTAAGGTCCAGCTTCAAGGGCCTTCTGGTAGTTCCCTCCTTGCAAGAAGTGAAGCTACAGGAAACCAGGCAGGAGGCCTTCTTGGTAGTGGCACCCTGTGGAACACCCTCCTCTTAGATGTCAAAGAGATAAACATTTATACGACTTACCATAAACATCTGAAGGAAGCCCTGTATCGAGATGTTTTTAATGTCTAATGTATTGTATGTTCTTTACATTCTTTTGGAAAAGCAAAATTAAAAAATTAAAAAAAAAATCATTCCAGTAGCACCTTAAAGACCAACTAAGTTTGTTCTTGGTATGAGCTTTCATGTGCATGCACACTTCTTCAGATACCACTTTTGGAAGTCACCCAGAGTGGCTGGGGCAGCCCAGTCAGGATGGACAGGGTACAAGTTGTTGCGTGTTCAGACCCAAAGACCCAGGGGAGACCCAGAGACCTCCCCCCTAAATAAAGACACATTTGCCTCAAATATTAGTTTTGGTTTTTGGCAGAATTTAGGCCACAACTTTATTGATTACAGAAAAGTGAGTGGTTGCACAGGCTCTGGTTTGACTAGCTCCCTGCACCCTTGCAGGTAGCGCTGACCCAGAGCTGTATCATAGGTCAGCCAAGGGTGAACACCTGAGGCAGGTGAAAAGCCCAGGAACAGACTCTGTTCACCCCCAGATGCTCCCCTGGACTCAGGCACGGGAACAACCCCCTCTCGGGGGTTGACCAAACCAATTTGATTCCCTGAATTCCTGTAACGGAATACCCTTCACATAGGGATGGCGAGACCGTTCTCCCATCCCTATCACCTGAACCAGAGCCTATCCGCAACCTTACAAGTTGTGGCGAATTGCTACACGGCAGGCGAAACCCAAATGGCAACAGCCAATCAGCCAAGTGGGGAAAATTCTTGCTGTGCTCCAGTCCCAACGACAGACGACACACGACGGCATAGCAAGGCCAATCTCAAAATGCCCTAAAATTAGGGAGAGGTTGGCGGGTGTTCCAATGCATGAGCTGAAAGAGGAAGCTCTGGAACACATGCATGGGTTTATATAGGTCCCTCGATCCATTTAGACTGCACCCCATTGGCCAGATTAAACCCAGCAATGAGGGACCTACCAATCAGGTGTTGTGGCTATCCAATAGACCCACCCACAACCAGGAGGTCAGTCTCCAGGTCTCACCGGAACACGTACCCTCTTTTAGGGAGGACACGATTTGTTCTTCTTATGAAACAGAGCTGAGTGTCATCAGCTAATGGCCCATTTATGGATCTCATAAGTGGTTCAATGCATCTCATCTTGGAGCTGCCTGACATCATAAACATATATCCTCCATGCAACATACATCCTTTTACTGGCCTACAATCCTTGTATGCCTGTTAAAGGCAAGCTATGTGCATTTAGCCAACACAGAGAATGGGGGGGGGGGGATGTCATCATTGGCATTGTCAGTGTGGAGCTACAGCCTGCTGTTGATTTTTAAGATAGATATGCTGGAAATATTCACAAACCCCAACAGACACAATATTTGTTAGAACTATTAGCAAAAATCAGGCTGCATTATTCTGAAGTATGCCTTAAAACAACAGAGAAAATGTGCTATTTATTCCAAGTACCTCTCTCCAAAAGCCCACAGTATGTAATTCTGAATACTGATTATGATGAATTTTTCCATCTACAAAAATAAATATTTTAGACATGTAGTTGGGAAGGTATTCATTCTTGATAATCCACAAAATATATTGTTCCAGAAACCTTTTTATGTGCAAGTGTATGAATTCAGATGCACACAATTACGTTCCATTACTTTACATTTCCCCAGTCTGTTGTTGTCTGTGCAGTTTTAGCACTGCTAGAGACATGATGAAAAGGCTTCAGTTCAGTTAAAGTTAATCACGGCTATCAGTGCGATCTGACACATTCTTATTCAGAAGTCCCATTAACTGAATGGGACTCACTCTCGCAAAAGTGTGCATGGAATTGCACTGAAATAAACAAGCTATTTACAATTAACCTGTTCTGTTGGCCTCTAATGAAACTACAGTATGGTTGCAATGCTTTGTGAGGAATGGTGAGAGATACAACAACAACAACAACAACAACAACAACAACCTTGTACAAACCTGAGACTAAGTCCCACTAAACTCAATAGGGATTACATTTGAGTAAACATGCATAGGATTGTGCTGTTAGCTATAACAGAATTTAGCCAGGTTAGGGTCAAATTCAACCACCTGTTTTTACTTAAATTATTTAGCAAATATATTACAGGATGGATTTTTAAGACCTTAAAGGTAAAGGGACCCCTGACCATTAGGTCCAGTCATGGACCGACTCTGGGGTTGCGGCGCTCATCTCACTTTACTGGCCGAGGGAGCCGGCGTACAGCTTCTGGGTCATGTGGCCAGCATGACTAAGCCGCTTCTGGCAAACCAGAGCAGCGCACGGAAATGCCGTTTACCTTCCTGCCAGAGTGGTACCTATTTATCTACTTGCATTTTGACGTGCTTTCGAACTGCTAGGTTGGCAAGAGCATGGACGGAGCAACGGGAGCTCACCCCGTCGCGGGGATTCGAACCGCCGACCTTCCGATCGGCAAGCCCTAGGCTCTGTGGTTTAACCCATAGTGCCACCCACGTCCCTTAACATTGAACAAACAATAAGGCCACCTCCCTGTTTTTTTCATTAAAGCTGCTAGAACTCATCGTTCAACACCAATGCAGAACTGCATGCTGTAATGTAAATTACAAGTTCATTTACAGAGGAGAAAGAAACAGTGAATTTAGCAAAGGCATTCAGGAAATGGTACTGCATTTCGTCACATCTTCCTTTATAAAATAAAGGAGCATGATAAAATAAAGGGATGGGGGAGGGAGAAGAGAAAAAGACCGAAGAGTCGTGCGGCATGGACTTTTTTTTAGATAAGAACCTGCTAAGTAGACCCTACTTCAACAGATTCATGTAACAAAAATAGAATCTTATAATTGGAAGGTGCCCCAAAAGTCACTTAGTCTGACCCCCTCTGCCCCTGTCATTGTTAGGCCTCTGCTTCACATCCTCTGATGAAAGAGAGCCTATCACCTATGAGGCAGCCTTTTCACTGTTGAACAATTACTAGCAGCAAAGAAATTCTTCCTAATGTTTGGTCTAAATTCTTTTTCTTGTCATTGGGACCTGATTGTCATTTGATCGGCCGTGTCTGCAAGGCCCATTTTCGGCTGGGAAAATGTGTTAAATATAACCCCTTCTGGACCGAATTACAGCCCAGGAGTACTTCTTAATATATCGTGCAATCCCTCTCATACGTCTGCACCAGGCTAGCATCCTCGCAGGTTGGTGAGGGTTAACCGGCCACAGAGAAGGAAGCATTTTCTACCACCAAAGCAGTTTGTGGCATGCCATTCATTCTGACACAACATCTCAATAAGTGTCTCAGCTGGTGAAACTGGACTTCCAAGCCAGTGGAAAATGTTGTGGCACCCCTCATTATATTCTCAACACAATCGCTTAATATGCATACACTATTCCCATGACATGCTTTATAGGGCCACAGTTGTGGAAACCTGTGGGGCTGCCAGAATTTTTGCACTACAGGTCTTATCATCCCTTCAACATCGTCCATAGTGGGATGTTTCATCACTGTAGTACAGGATGCAAAGTTGGAACCACACCATTGAAATTCTAAGACCTGAGCATGCGTCCATTATTTCTTTAGATGAAGCCATTAAATACTGGCAAAGCCTGTGTGTGTGTGTGTGTGTGTGTGTGTGTGTGTGTGTTTGGTTTTTCAATTTAAAATTTTAGAGAGAGATATCCAACATAAATCATAAAAACAAGATTCCAAGGAATCTCCTAGACTTCCATCCTCCCCTTCGTGGGTCCTATTATTAATCATTTCCTCCTGCATCTAATCCAAATCCTTTACATCTCCATTGTGTCCAGAATTCATCCTTAAACTACAAGTGATACTCCAATCCCACTAATGGTTTTAACTGTTTACAATGGTCTTTAAGATAAGTTACAAATTTTCCCCATTCCTTGTTAAAATTTTGATCTTCCTGATTTCTGAATGACTCTTCCGGTCATTTTAGCCATTTCAGCATAGTCCATCAACTTCATCTGCCATTCTTCTCTGGTAGGAGAATACTTGCAAAGCTTTCATATCCTTTTGGCATATATATATATATATATATATATGAATGAATGAATGAACAGTGTGTGATTTAGGTAATCCGTATAGATTATAATGGCTCCCTGAGAAGATAGTTTCAGAAAACGTTCCTCAGGAGAAATTCTGTTAGGCCCACAGGATGCACAGATTTTGTCTGTGCAGCATCAAATAGATTAGCAAAAGACTTTTTACTCGCACTTTAAAAGCTACCGTGTTTCTATTTTAAGGCAGAAATATGTGGTTTTAAGGTTTGAAGTATTCCAAATGCAGCCTCACCATAGAGTTGTATACCGGTAATTGAGTTATGACATTGGCAGTTGTCGTTTGAGGTCCAGCGCTGAGGGCCTTCTGGCGGTTCCCTCAATGCGAGAAGCAAACAGGGAACCAGGCAGAGGGCCTTCTCGGTAGTGGCGCCCTCATTGTGGAACGCCCTCCCATCAGATGTCAAGGAAATAAATAACCATCTGATGTTTAGAAGACATCTGAAGGCAGCCCTGTTTAGGGAAGTTTTTAATGACTGATGTTTTAATGGATTTTTAATCTTTTTGTTGGAAGCCGCCCAGAGTGGCTGGGGAAACGCAGCTGGATGGGCAGGGTACAAATAAATTGTTGTTGCTGTTGCTGTTGCTGTTGCTATTGTTGCTGTTTTTGTTTGTTTGTTAAAAAATATGCAATTCTTTTCCTAATGATCCTTAGCAACTTTTTCACAACTGTATCACACCGGGTCGATAATTGTATATGTGAACATATACGTTGCTTCGTTATTACTACCCGCTCCAGTCTCCAGGGTTTCCAATATTCTCTTGGGCTTACAGCATTAGTAGTGCAAAATTACTAAATTTCTATGTATGTCCGTCCTACACGATAAGCGCTTCATTTAAATGAGGAAAAAGGGTGCAGTGGGAGCAGTAGAAGACACTTCAGCTCAGCTTTCATCAGTCACACAATACAAACATCTCAAAGGACGAGCCGTGAGCACATGTTATTTAGGGAAACCAGATGTTCCATTATAAGTGAATTTGAAGGAATTAGCGTCTTCATCCTGGGATTACTGGTAAACGGTAAAGAAAAGGATGGCAAAAATATTCCAAAGCATTTTCAGTTGTGGGGGTATTATTTACTGATCATAAAGCTCCTTGAAACTTATATATCAAGGACCAATTCACACAAACTTTTCTGTTCTTAATTTTAAAATGAGCTTTTTTACCTGTAATGTTTTTATCGTTGTTTATCCTGTATTTGTACCCCACCCTGGGATCATATTAGAAATTTTGTGTGATAAATTTTATTAAATTAATGTCAACTTTTTGAGCCTATCAACCTGTTTAAAGTTACATTTTATAACGGGTCATGTAAACTATATTTACAGTCTATGGCCATACTACCGTACCCTGAACACGCCCGATCTCGTCTGATCTCGGAAGCTAAGCAGGGTCAGGCCTGGTTAGTACTTGGATGGGAGACCACCTGGGAATACCGGGTGCTGTAGGCTGTTTAAAGTTACATTTTGTCACGGGTCATGTAAACTATATTTACTGGGAGCCAAAGCATTAAAAAGCATGTGAGAGGCTATGTGCAACTCCTGGCCCATGTAACTCCTGGATATTATTATTATTATTATTATTATTATTATTATTATTATTATTATTATTCCTAGTGTGAGGTTTTTCCAATGCTCTTATAATAAATGCAGTGCAAAATTCTTAACTTTGTCAAACTGATATACCATTATTCTTAAGATCTAGAGGTTCTTTTCCAAGTTATTCATCAAACCAATTTTCGAAACCAAATTTTGAAATGTTTCTTAATTCATTACGCCTGATTTGCACCCGAGTTCCCTCTAATTGTAGGTAAGAGGCAATAAATAATACCTCTTGAGCACAGTTTCAATGGAGCTCTGCAATGCTGCCATGAAGGCAATGATAGAATGGCCTGACCTCACTGGTGTGAAAAGATATGCCAAAAAAAGTATCTAAATCTGGGAATGATTCATCCACACTGTGTAGGCTTTCTCCCATCCTGTGAAAGGTCAAGCCTCCTCCTTGATAGTTATGGGCAGATATCTATTTTAGGCTCAAGATAACAGCTTTGAAAGTAAGATAGCTGATGATTGCTGAGAGGCTCAGCAAATAAATTGCAGATGCCCTGGTCTTGCATTTCGTGGCATTTTTATGAAGTCTGCATCTGTCACTTTCTTGACTAATGTCACCTACCACCCCTTGATTTACCCCCCCCTTTGATAATTTAAAATTCCAAACCACGTTAACACCACGCCAAAGAGCAAACACCCGTAGCTCAATTTTCTACAGCTGAAAAAACACTTTGGTGATTAAACTTAACAGGGCTAGCTTTTCAGAGACCGCTTATTTCTTGATTAAATCCATAGAATCATAGAATCATAGAGTTGGAAGAGACCACAAGGGCCATCCAGTCCAACCCCCTGCCAAGCAGGAAACACCATCAAAGCATTCCTGACAGGTGGCTGTCAAGCCTCTGCTTAAAGACCTCCAAAGAAGGAGACTCCACCACACTCCTTGGCAGCAAATTCCACTGTCGAACAGCTCTTACTGTCAAGAAATTCTTCCTAATGTTTAGGTGGAATCTTCTTTCTTGTAGTTTGAATCCATTGCTCCGTGTCCGCTTCTCTGGAGCAGCAGAAAACAACCTTTCTCCCTCCTCTATATGGCATCCTTTTATATATTTGAACATGGCTATCATATCACCCCTTAACCTTCTCTTCTCCAGGCTAAACATACCCAGCTCCCTAAGCCGTTCCTCATAAGGCATCGTTTCCAGGCCTTTGACCATTTTGGTTGCCCTCCTCTGGACACGTTCCAGCTTGTCAATATCCTTCTTGAACTGTGGTGCCCAGAACTGGACACAGTATTCCAGGTGAGGTCTGACCAGAGCGGAATACAGTGGTACTATTACTTCCCTTGATCTAGATGCTATACACCTATTGATGCAGCCCAGAATTGCATTGGCTTTTTTAGCTGCTGCATCACACTGTTGACTCATGTCAAGTTTGTGGTCTACCAAGACTCCTAGATCCTTTTCACTTGTACTGCTCTCAAGCCAGGTATCACCCATCCTGTATTTGTGCCTTTCATTTTTTTTGCCCAAGTGTAGTACTTTACATTTCTCCCTGTTAAAATTCATCCTGTTTGCCTTGGCCCAGTTCTCTAATCTGTTAAGGTCATTTTGAAGTGTGATCCTGTCCTCTGGGGTATTAGCCACCCCTCCCAATTTGGTGTCATCTGCAAACTTGATCAGGATGCCCTCAAGCCCATCATCCAAGTCATTGATAAAGATGTTGAATAAGACTGGGCCCAAGACAGAACCCTGTGGCACCCCACTAGTCACTTCTCTCCAGGATGAAGAGGAGCCATTGATGAGCACCCTTTGGGTTCGGTCAGTCAGCCAGTTACAAATCCAATGAATGGTAGCATTGTCTAGCCCGCATTTTACCAGCTTCTTTACAAGAATATCATGGGGCACCTTGTCAAAGGCCTTGCTGAAATCAAGATAGACTACATCCACAGTGTTCCCTTCGTCTACCAGGCTTGTAATTCTGTCAAAAAATGAGATCAGATTAGTCTGACATGACTTATTTTTCAGAAACCCATGCTGACTTTTAGTGATCACAGCGTTCCTTTCTAGGTGCTCACAGACCGTTTGCTTAATGATCTGCTCTAGAATCTTTCCTGGTATTGATGTCAGGCTGACTGGGCGGTAATTGTTTGGGTCCTCTCTTTTCCCCTTTTTGAAAATAGGGACAACATTTGCCCTCCTCCAGTCTGCTGGGACTTCACCTGTTTTCCAAGAATTCTCAAAGATTACTGCCAGTGGTTCTGAAATCACCTCTGCCAGTTCTTTTAATACTCTGGGATGTAGTTCATCTGGCCCTGGAGACTTGAATACATCTAAACTAGCCAAGTGTGCTTGTACTACCTCCTTACTTATTCTGGGCTGTGTTTCCCCTGCTGAATCATCTGCTCCATATTCTTCAGGTCGGGCATTGTTTTCTTTTTTGGAGAAGACTGAGGCAAAGAAGGTATTGAGGAGTTCTGCCCTTTCTGCGTCCCCTGTTCGCATTTCACCTTCTTCTCCTCTAAGTGACCCCACTGTTTCCTTGTTCTTCCTTTTGCTACGGACATACCCATAAAAACTCTTTTTATTGCTTTTAACCTCTCTAGCAAGCCTGAGTTCATTCTGTGCTTTAGCTTTTCTGACTTTGTCTCTACATGTGCTGGCTATTTGTTTGAATTCCTCTCTGGTGGTTTCCCCCTTTTTCCATTTCTTGTACATATCCCTTTTAAATCTTAACTCAGTTAAAAGTTCATTAGATAGCCACCCTGGCTTCTTTAGGCACCTTCCATGTTTTCGTCTCATTGGTACTGCTTGAAGTTGTGCTTTTAATATCTCCCCTTTAACAAACTCCCATCCATCATGAACTCCCTTCCCTTTTAGTATTACTGACCATGGGATCACACCCAGCATTTCCCTAAGTTTTCTGAAGTCGGCTTTCTTAAAGTCTAGAATTTGAGTCTTAGTATGCTTGGTTGCTCCTTTCTGATGTATAATAAACTCCAGAAGAGCATGATCACTCCCACCTAATGATCCTACCACTTCTACCCCACTAACCAGGTCATCACTATTGGTTAGGACCAGATCTAAAATGGCTGATCCTCTTGTTGCTTCTCCCACTTTCTGGACAATGAAATTGTCTGCAAGGCCAGTGAGGAATCTGTTCGACCTTCGAGCAGTCTTGCCTTTTCTTTAAAAACGAGATGTATATACAGCACTCAAGAATGACCACGTTCATTTTTATAGCCCTTCATTAAAAAGAATAAACCTTTAACAGTGTTAACTCAGTAAGCTCATATTGTGCTTCAATATCCTCATGCAGTTATCTAAAACAACAAATCATTTGCCAAATGATGCTTCCGAGCTGCGCTTCAGTTCCTTTGCTATGCTTCAGAAATTAAAAGAAGTGGAACATTACAAGACAGGTTTTGTTCAAGAAGTGAGGCCAAAAATGTTTCAGGGTCCTAGATTTTTATCCCTCAGAGGTTAGAAATCTTAGGTAAAAAGATTCCAAATAAGGCTGCATTTACACAATGGTTTATTCCATTTCCCTAATGTTCACCTAACTGTTAATTTCAATATTATATCTGAGATTTCATATGGCACAAACCCACTTCCAGAAAACAAATGGAGTATAGAATATGTTTGGCACTCATTTCAATGCTGGTTGATTCTTTTTTTTAATATAATTTTTATTATTTTCATTAATAAAACAGAAACATAAAATATAAAAACATTATAATAGCCATCAAAAGCATTTGCTCCACCGAGCTCGTGACTTCCCTCCCTCCCTTCAAGTCGTTTCCAATTTCATAATAAATTGTATACGCATTTCTGCTGTCAGTTTCTGTCCTTCAGTACATATCAGATCCTTCTATTATCCATTGTTGTTTAGTTGTTTAGTCGTGTCCGACTCTTCATAACCCCATGGACCAGAGCACGCCAGGCACTCCTGTCTTCCACTGCCTCCCGCAGTTTGGTCAGACTCATGTTGGTGGCTTCGAGAACACTGTCCAACCATCTCGTCCTCTGTCGTCCCCTTCTCCTTGTGCCCTCCATCTTTCCCAGGGAGTTTTCCCAGGGTCTTTTCCAGGGAGTCTTCTCTTCTCATGAGGTGGCCAAAGTATTGGAGCCTCAGCTTCAGGATCTGTCCTCCCAGTGACAGTCCTTCTATTATGCATGGTCAGATACTATTTTTATATGGTGTTGCAGGATTTATGTCAATCCTGCTAGTGTCTTCACATTTTTGCAATGGTCTCTCAAGTACTCAATAAATTTACTCCAATCTCTCTGGAATTTCTGGTCACCTTGGTTCCGGATCCTCACAGTCAGTTTGGCTAGCTCCGCATAGTTCATTGTCTTCATCTGCCACTCCTCAATCGGTAATTCTTGTAATTTCCACCTTTCGGCTAACAAAATTCTTGCTGTAGTGGTGCAATGCTAGTTGATTCTAGAAAGAAAGAAAAAATCCATTAGCAGTGCCAGAAAATCACAGGAGTAAAGTGACAAAATTTGGGTCAGTATACCAGCATACAGTTATTTTCTGCTGTTTTCATGAGGGAATCATAAAGAAACCGAAGCACAGATATGAAGAAAGGGTGGTGTAGGGGTGACATTGTCCAATGATGGTCATTATTGTGCTACACCAGACCCACTGGTATGAATGAAATTTAGTGTGACCCGATAAAAAGCCACAGTTCCATAAGCCAATAGGTACCGCAGTGTGGAAGGAATATTTGAAAATGGGGCAGAGATGCTATTCATGCTGTAACACACAATAGGGATAAGGGGTCAGCAACCTTTTTCAGCCGTGGGCTGGTCCACTGTCCCTCAGACCATGTGGTGGGCCAGACTATATTTTTTTGGGGGGGGGAATGAACGAATTCCTATGCCCCACAAATTGTCAGGAAATGGCCTACTCACAAGTAGGACCCTGGCAGAGACACATGTCCGACTGGCATGTTCCCTCCTTCCTGGACGATCATTTGGGAGCTTCTCATAAGCTTCTTCTGCCCGAACATCACAGCGACTGATGTGGGAGGTCATCAGCACACTTACTGGTTCCGCAGAGGTTTGCGCAGTTGCGTAACAGACCACAGCAACTCAGCATGTAGGCTAATCTAGTTTATTTACATATAATACACACAAGGAGCACTCCATCATGGCTCCCTCTCTCTCTAGCATCAGGCAGCAAAGAGAGAGAACAAAAGACAAAAGTCCCACTTCAGGGAACAGTGTAAGACAAACATCCTGTCTACCGTCACTTCCCACTCCTGTGTCCTCAAAACACATACCCAGTCATGTGATAGACAATAAACCCATGACTGCACACGGGGAATGAATGAATCTCCCAACACTAATAACCCAGAGATGCATTTTCAATAAAAGCACACATTCTACTCATGTAAAAACACCAGGCAGGCCCCACAAATAACCCAGAGATGCATTTTAAATAAAAGGACACGTTCTGCTCATGTTAAAACATGCTGATTCCTGGGAATTATGTAAAATGAATTGGTATATATATGAATGTGGTTAAGGAATCCTATATAATAAAGAGCCTGTGTCCGTCCGTACCACTTTCCGTCCGTCAGAGGAAATCTCCACTGCGCGTGCGTTCCAGTGACAGAGGGATTGGAGGACGCACACCAATAGGAGCGGGGGCAGTGGCGCGAAGCGCCGCTGCCCGCAGCCTCCTCCTGTCGGCCATCTTATCACGCTGCGCGCTGCCGGGGTGCCCCTGTCCGCCTGCGCTCACCTCCAAGGCTGCCCCCGCTCGGCAGGCTCTGGCTGCGGCTCCGATGGGATGCGCGGCGCCCCGGCTCGCCGCCGGGCTCGCCCTGCCCAGGCCCTGGCCCTCCTTCCCCAACCGCCTCCCCACACCGACCCCGAGCACAACTTCCCCGCGGCGGCTCAGCTCAGCCCAGCGCCGTCCGTCCGATCCATTCTCCTCCTCCCTCCCTCACGGCCCCTCCCTCGCTAACGCAGCCGCCACGGCCGCCAACATTGGACGGCGGTGACACGACTCGCCCTCTGCGCCACAGGCGCAGCGACACCCGCTCGCTCCTTCCCGCGTCTGGATGGGGCGGCCGCCGACTTGCGGGTGCGGCGGCGGGAGGAGCGGCGGCGGCCGGCGCTCTCGGGCGGAGGTGGGATGCGGGGGCCCCGCCCCCTGCCCGCCTCGCGCTGCCTCCCGGTCGCCGGGGATGGGGGGGAGGTGTGGGGGGAGGGAGAGAGAGAGGCGACCTATTTGTGGAGGCGGGGGAAGGGGGTGGGTGGGGGGAGGTGGGTGTGTGAGAGAGAGACAGAGAGGAGTGTGTGTGTGTCGGAAGGAGAGAGAGAGGCGAGCTGTGGGGGGAGGTGTGTGGGGGGGAGATGGGTGTCTGGGGGCGAAGGGGGAGGGAGGGAGAGGCGACCTGTGTGGGGAGGTGGGGGAGATGGGGGGGATGGGTGGGGGGGGGAGGGAGAGGGAGGCAAACTGTGGAGGTGTGGGAAGTGGTGGGTGGGTGGGGGTTCCCCGATCCTCCACGGCGCCTCCTGCGGCGGCTTCAGGAAGCTCCCATAGCCGGCTGCGATTCCTCTTCCTCCGCCCAGGCTAAGCAATCCCTTAGGGAAAAGGGACCGGACAAAACAAAAAAAAACCCCGATGGGAGGGAGGAGGGGGGGGAGAGAGAGGTAGAGGGCCTAGAGCGGGCCCAGCCAAAGAGGAGCAGTAGAGAGTGGGGGAGGGAGCGGGGAGAGAGGTGGGAAAGGGGGTAGAGTCGCAAGGGAGAGGGAGATAGGAAAAGGGAAGAGTGACAACATGCACGAACACTCAGAGGTAAATAGTGATGGGTTCTGGGTAGGGAAAGGGCTATAAGGGAGGATAGAGGTAGGAAAAGTGTAGAGCGGACAGAGGTAGAAAAGGAGTAGAACAACCTCAGAGGTAGGAAAGGAGTAGAGGTGCCACGGTGGTAACAAAGGGGTACATGGGCCACAGAGGTAGGAAAGGGGTAGAGGGACCTCAGTCTGCTTTCACAAATGTTTCACCACATATCTTCTAGCGAGGAGACGGCGGCGGTGACCAAGGGAGACGCGGCCACTGCAGGGGGGCATGGCAGCCTGGCCCACGCCGCCCACCTCGGCAGGAGGCCAACCACCCTCTCAGCCCTCGCGTGGGTATCTAGAGCCCGTTATTAACGGGCTTAATTCACTAGTGTATTATATGAGAAGAATGTATGGGATGAGGGGGGTGATATGAATTGGTATATATATGAATTTAGATAGTGAACGTAATGTGAAGGGGGGAGGAGGGGAAGAAGAATGGGAGGATTGTCTGAAGATGTATGTAGGGAATGTATGTGGGAATATATGTCAAGGAATGTAAGGGTACGTAAGGTAGGATGAATGGGGAGGGTAAGGATGTTAGGAGGAGGAAAGGATGAAATATGTTGGAGAGGTTATATGTATGAATTGGGATGTATGCAAATGTTGTATTATTTGTTGTACCTTCTTTCTCTTTTCTTTTTTGGTGTTTTTTTTACTCAATAAAAATTTATAATGCAAAAAACAAAAAAACAAAAACAAAAACAAAAAAAAACATGCTGATTCCCGGAACGTCCACGGGTCATATTGAGAAGGTGATTCGGCTGGATCTGGCCCCTGGGCCTTAGGTTGCCTACCCCTGGATGAGAGTTTTATCTAACATCTGAATTCCTCTCCCCGCAGAGTCAAAGGAAATGGATCTGGTCATCTGGCACTTTGCGAAAGATGCAAGGGGGGCCAAGTGGAAGTGATTGGGTTGAGGCTAAAAATAACATTTATACTTTCATGGTTACAGTAAAGTGATGCAATTTGAACACATGGGTTCCAATTATTATTATCCTGAAAGTAGTTACAAGCATTGAGAAGTTGAACAAACACTGATAAGGCACAAGGATACAAAGGGGTCGATTCCATCTGCAAAGACGCCACATGTCACAATTGCATAAGGGTCACAGTAAGGGTTCACACTTACAAGTAGTAAAGACACAATTACAAAAGGAAAAAAGCAAACAAATTACCTGGATACAGTTATATAAAAAAAATACTTGGTTACAATTACAAAAGAAGACTTGGATACAATTATAAAAATAGAGATAGGATAAATTGAGGAAATCGGGTAATGGGCAGTGCAGGGAGGAGAGAAAAATGCTTTATTTGACAGAAAGGAAAAAGAGGATTTGAAGGAGGGGAATAATGGGAGGAGCAAATTAAAAGGACAGCAGACTAAAGACAAAATTGAGGGAAAGGTTGTCTTCATTTGGTTTATTTAGTCTTGGTTTTCAGTTTCTTTAGCTATTTTTCTACATCACCCATATAATCAGGAAAACTAACATAATGCTGCTCGCATCTGAATGCACCCAAAGAAATGACCTGAGCATATGTTCTCATTGTCAGTCAGCCTGTATTAACTACCAGGTTAGAAGACATTTTGAACAATTTCTGCATTCAATATTTCCTGATGTCACTGATGGCAGATAATTAGAAGCATATTGTGAAATGAAGTGAGGAAAAATAGAGTTCAAATTAAAAACTCATTAGCACGTTAATTTCATTAAGCTTTAGAGAGCTACTTCTGCTGTTAAGTATTTAAAACTTACTAACGGATCTGTGGAAACTCAGGCCTCCATAAAGTTGTTTGGATTCTGAAGATGATATGAGATGGACCTGGCCCATCTTGGTTAAGGCTTAGTCATCATGACTTTAAAGACAAAGTACCATTTCATAAGATGGTAAGATTAGTTCTTCTTATTTAGTATTAGGCCACCCTTAAAAATCATCCAGAAATTTCAATTGGCACAGAATTCTGCTGCTAAAAACTCTGTTGGGGCTGGGATCATGTGACCCACTTATTGTGTCAGCTGCACTGACTTCCAGATCATTTCTGGGTGCAATTCAAGGTGCTGATTATTACCTTTAAAGCCCTAAACAGCTTGGGAAGGATCCTATCTGAAGCCACTTATGTCCACTTATGTGAATCCCCCTGTCCATTAAGACCAACTGTTGTACCTAGGGCATATCTGTCAACCCTCCCTTTTTTTGGCGGGAAACTCCCTTATTCCAATGCCGTTTCCCGCAGCTATCCCGGATTGTTGATATCCCTTAAATTTCCCGGATTTCAAAGGAAGCAGCTCCTCTCCCTCCCTGCCGGCCAGGGAGGCTCCTCAGCTGCGTTGCTCGGCTGCCAATAAGGAGTCTGAGACCGACTGGGGGCGGAGCTTGCATGCCTTGTGCAGCCAGACCCTCACGCCCAACCAGACAGCCAGCCTGCCTGCCGTCTACGCGCTCGCTCTTTCGCTCACCCGTTCGCGTGCAGCCTCTGGAGCGCAGGGTGGCGAGGCTACTTGGTGCCATTGCACCGCACTCGCAGCATCCCTTATGTTCAAATCCAAAAGTTTGACAAAATCCCTTATTTTCAAATCCAAAAGTTGACAGCTATGACCTAGGGTTGTCTCAAAATCTTTTCTCGAATTGCTTTAAAATAAAATTAAAATCCCTTTTAAAAAACCGATTCAATTTCTCTCCATACACCCTATTCTTAGCAAATTCAAAATTTACATCAGTAAGGTCGCAAGAAGAAATGCGATCAGGCTCCTAGCTCAGTGAGATGTGTGTTAGGGAGGCAGAATGTGGGTTCTTGTTTCCAGTCTGTGAAAACGCTGAAGGGGCAAGCCTAATATTTTGGTGTGTTTTGAAAAACAGCCTGTTCAAATGGAAAATAGAGACAACAGAACTAGAACCCAGAATTGGTGCTCCAGAGAACAACTTCACAACCACACAGACTTATAATGCATAGACTTTGGACTTCTACATGTGCTGAGGGAGGGGCATAACCAACCCACAAAAAATCATAAGATTTTAACCAAGCTAGCCACTCCCTCTAATCCTTTTCCGCCAGAACCCAGCTAGATCTAGACACATCAAAGAAGCGTTTTAATTAAAAGAGTAAATTTAAACAGGGAAAACAAGTAGCAAAAAACAGGACTCCATATCGCCATCTCGTGGCACAATGTTATATCGCATATACAACACATATAAATTACTTTTTCTTTACCAGTTTAGCTGAATCTACATCCATTTCCCCCTACACTGGCACAATTACAATGGCACAGCCTTTACACTGGTATAACAGTGTCACCATGCTCCAATGCACCAGCAAAACACTGAGTATCCCTTGTGATTGTCCTGTCACCAAAACTCCAGGTGACTTTATTCTGTTAAAATCAGAATAAAATAGCTTCAGAATCATAGAATCATAGATTTGGAGCTGATGCTAAGGATCCTATAGTGCGATCTCCTGCAATGCAGGAATCCTGCCCACAGCTGTCCTCTGAATGTTCCCTGGTAGAATGAGATACTAAAATATACTGGCTCCCAAAGAGTAAAGGTAAAGGTACCCCTGACAGTTAAGTATGACTCTGGGGTTGCAGCGCTCATTTCGCTTTACAGGCCGGGGGAGCTGGCGTTTGACTGCTTCCGCAGACAGTTTTTCCGGGTCATGTGGTCAACATGACTAAGCTGCTTCTGGTGAAGCCAGAGCAGCGCACGGAAATGCCGTTTACCTTCCCGCCGGAGTGGTACCTATTTATCTACTTGCACTTTGACATGCTTTTGAACTGCTAGGTTGGCAGGAGCTGGGACCGAGCAACGGGAGCTCACCCCATCCCAGGGTCTCGAACCGCCGACCTTCCGATCGGCAAGTCCAAGTGGTTTAAACCACTGCGCCACCCACGTCCATTTTCCCCGAAGAGTACATGGATGTAAAAATTCTGCAGGCTGTATGCTGTTTTCCTCAGCTGTCGGGTACATTCGGAAATATTCAAATTGTGCAAAATGACGTCATCTTCTGCTGATTCTTTTTCTATGCCAAAATGTAATAAGAAAATTGTCTCGTGCCACTTTTTGCTTTCACTGCTTTAGCATATGCCCGATATCCCCATCATGGTTGACTAAAGGCCCTGGGGCAAAAGTCCATCGAAGCTGCGAGAGTCTCTTGTAATCTCTTTTTTGACAAGGCCAGCTGCTTTCAGCCTTGCTCCAATATGCTAAGGGACTGTGTCAAAGAAGCGTGTCATTCCTTCCTACAATCCATCCTGTCATTTTTAACATAAGATGCCTTCGTGGACTCCATCCTTCCAAATCTCACGCAGCAATGTACTTAGAAGAAGCTCTTTTTACAGAGTAATGGAAATACGAAAGCAGAAGCGATTCACTGCTAACACTTCAACACAAACTGTCTCTTAAGCTCCACCATCCATTGTACAAACCACAGTTGCATATAATCAGAGCAACTCAGTCAGGCGCAGAAATGTTCAGTGACAAATCTGGGCTTGCTCAGTATTTCACTTTACTAGTCAATCATCTCCTATCGTTCCCTTTTAGTGCATTAGATATTCATATGTTTGCCAGTTCCATAGTTCTAACATCTTTTCATATATGCTGAACAATACCTCTGCCTTTCACAGTTTGAAAAGCTGCCATTCATGCTTTTTCTCAGTTTTTAAGCAAAATCTTGTATGGTGGCACCTCAGGTTACAGACACTTCAGGTTACAGACTCTGCTAACCCAGAAATAGTACCTCAGGTTAAGAACTTTTATTCAGGATGAGAACAGAAATCACGAGGCGATTTCACGGAAGCAGTGGGAGGCCCCATTAGCTAAAGTGGTACCTCAGGTTAAGAACAGTTTCAGGTTAAGAACGGACCTCCGGAACGTATTAAGTTCTTAACCCGAGGTACCACTGTATGGGGGGGGATGTTATATATGGTATCAGTCATTTCTCTTTGGTCCTCCTGAAAAAGCAACCACACCAAATATGCGATGAAAACTGACAACTTGTTGCAGTCAAACAAGATTTTTTTTTTTTGGTAAAGGGTCTCACATAATCCAAAAAGTGAGGAAAGTTCTGGCAATTTTGTTGTGGTTATTTTTCTAAATTCAGAGGCTATCTTCTGCATGGAGAATACTAAGGGAGAAACCTGTGTACTTAGGGTTGCCATGTCTGGGAAATCCTGGACACGTCCTCTTTTGAGGGACCTACATGCTCATCCGGGGGAATTTATACAATTTTAAGCAAATGTCCGGGTTTGGGGGACGATGACTGCGAGCAACGTCCCTTGTTATTTTTGTTCTTGGATGCTGGATGTTGTTTGCATGGACGGGCGGAGACCCCCCCCCCCAGCCCCAGTTCGAAAGCACCTCAAGTGCAAGTAGATAAATAGGTACTGCTCCGGCAGGAAGGTAAACGGCGTTTCCATGCACTGCTCTGGTTCGCCAGAAGTGGCTTAGTCATGCTGGCCACATGACCCGGAAACTGTCTGCGGACAAACGCTGGCTCCCTCGGCCTATAGAGCGAGATGAGCGCTGCAACGCCAGAGTCGTTCGCGACTGGACCTAATGGTCACCTTTACCTTTACCTTTTTAGGAGTTAAGACAGGCTTCCTCAACCTCAGGCCTCCAGATGTTTTGAGACTACAATTCCCATCATCCCTGACCACTGGCCCTGCTAGCTAGGGATCATGGGAGTTGTAGGCCAAAAACATCTGGAGGGCCGAGGTTGAGGAAGCCTGAGTTAAGGCTCCCAGGTTAGTGAAGGCTACTCAGTCAGAAGCAGATCATTCCCCAAAATGACTCTCCCATTCGCTCCTACTGTAATACCAGTATAAATTCCAGCCTTCCCGTTTATTCTCATGACTTTCCTTTCAAACATTAAGCATTCCTTTGAGGGGGAAGATATGAGCCAGGAAATCCACAAGGCAGAAAAACGCAAAATAATGTTACAAATGAATTCCAGTTTATGTCTTTGTATCAACCATACATTGCATCTGGACTCAACAGAAGTTACATTAATACATTCTTAGATCAGCCCTATAGAAACTGCTTACCAATAAATATATGCAAAAACAACTGACAGCTCTGACAGTTCCATTTGGTTAGGGAACGCCTTTTGCTTTCATATATCGTAGCTCAACTTGCAATCAATTTTACTGTTAAACTTTTGCTGCCAAATGGGGCAGATTAAGATTGGTTGGTTCTCCCTGCACCCAACCACTTTTCTATCTTTATTTATATAACATTTTATGCTGCAATCCTAACCTCACTTACCTGGGAGTAAGCCCCACTGAATGCAGTAGGATTTACTTCTATTTTATTAATTAGACTTTCCTAGACTCTTCAGTGCACACAAAACAATTCCGGTTTCCGTAATTCCAGAAGTCCACCAATGCTGTTGCAATTTAGACAGTTGACTGTACTATTTATGAGTCTAAACAACCCAAGCAAAGATACCAATGTTCATAATATCAGAGGTCTAGAAGTGGCTGTCCCAATGGAGATCTTTGTAGAAGTTAGCTGCCAGCATGAAGAGAGAGCATAAAATCTATTGAATACCATATGAAACATTAAGAATACTAAATGCCTTGCAGGCATTTACATTCTGCTTTAAAATGCTTCAGGGATGAAGAAAGTAAGAACTGCACAGGTTTGGGTTGGTGTTTTTTTTAAAGCCTAATAATAATAATAATAATAATAATAATAATAATAATAATAATTTATTATTTATACCCCGCCCATCTGGCTGGGCCTCCCCAGCCACTCTGGGCGGCTTCCAACAGAACACCAAAATACAATAATCTATTAAACATTAAAAGCCTCCCTAAACAGGGCTGCCTTCAGATGTCTTCTAAAGGTCTGATAGTTGTTGTTCTCTTTGACATCTGAAGGGGAGGGCGTTCCACAGGGCGGGTGCCACTACCGAGAAGGCCCTCTGCCTGGTTCCCTGTAACTTGGCTTCTCGCAGTGAGGGAACCGCCAGAAGGCCCTCAGCACTGGACCTCAGTGTCCGGGCAGAATGATGGGGGTGGAGACGCTCCTTCAGGTATACTGGACTATTATTATCTCCAGATATACCGGTATGTCGCAGTAGCAACTCGGGACAGAAGAGTGATGAACCATCCCAAGGGGCGCTTCAGAGGGAAAGACGCAGTTCCCTGGCGTTTTCCTAACATCTACATCCATGGATCCCAACCACGCTCCACAGAGGGGCAATTTGATTTTTAAGGGGGGCAATTTTGTGGGATATGTCAGTCAAATCCAACATTCTAAGAGAGCCAGTGTGGTGTAGTGGTTAAGAGTGGTAGACTCGTAATCTGGGGAACCGGGTTCGCATCTCCGCTCCTCCACATGCAGCTGCTGGGTGACCTTGGGCTAGTCACACTTCTCTGAAGTCTCTCAGCCCCACTCACCTCACAGAGTGTTTGTTGTGGGGGAGGAAGGGAAAGGAGAATGTTAGCTGCTTTGAGACTCCTTCGGGTAGTGATAAAGCGGGATATCAAATCCAGACTCCTCTTCTTCTTCTTCTTCTTCTAAGAGAGGACTAACTGCCTCTATATGACAGTCAGTTTGGTCCGTTGGTCGGTTACACTGCTGATAGAAGTGTTAAGTAGTAAATGCTCTGATGGAGTCTTTTTAGGACTCACTAATATTTAATATTTAGTTCATATCTTTAATATAGCAGGGTTAAATGTTTCCTTATTTAAATTTACACAGCAGCAAGCGGATTGCTGACTCGTTTGAGTCCTTTTAATAATTATGTCTTCTACATTCCTGCCTTCTTGGTTGTTAATCCCTTTTGTCCCTCTTAAAAGAAAAATACACATGAATCTGAATGATAACAAAATGAACTAGTTTACTGTCAGATTCATTTACATACTTAGGTTACAAAAGATAAGAACTATATATTAGATATTAGTGAGTCCTAAATAGACTCCATCAGAGCATTGACTACTTAACACTTCTAACATCAGCAGCCTAACCGACCAACGGACCAAACTGACTGTCACATAGAGGCAGTTAGTCTTCTCTTAGAATGTTGGATTTGACTGACATATCCCACAAATTTGAGAATGAGTTATTAACAGTTAATGGCCTTTTAGTTAATGGCCTCCACTTGAATAGGAGTTCACTTTTTGAATAATAAGAATTATATGTCACTGGGGGGCATCAGGATTTTAGAGATGCTTAGATGGGGCATGACCAAAAAAAAAGGTTGGGATCCACTGATCTACATGTTTCCACCACCGATCTGCAGGTCTCCCAACCTCACCATTGTTAGCATGTTTGGAAACGGTAGTTTAAACTGCAATCTTGACATGAATGTCAACCACGTTGTTAAAAAAAACAATTAACAGGCTCCAAGGCAAAGCATACGGGGGAAGGGTGGAGTTGCTCCCCTTATCAAGGAGGTTTTCTGTTAGCTGAACCCTGTCCCCAAAATTTCCATGGCAGGTTTTCCTTAAGAGCAGCCAGATGAGTCACGTTTCAAGAGACAGTCAATGTGCTTCATGGAGCTGTCTTTTCACCCATTACCTCCTCAAATTGAAATATTGCAACCCAACTCCCTAAGCTGAATCAGGAAAACTCTGGATTGATCTGAGCTAAATCAGGCTATTTACACTTATCCTAAACATCGAATCTACAGGGCTCTCGGTTCTGCTCTGACTGTGAGAGAGTTTAGCAGTAGCGGTGCAAAACTTCTTCCCTGTCGCATAGCAAATGAAGAATCTTATGTTGATGATTGACAAGTCATCTACTTGGCACACAAGCAGGGTAATTTTCATGGCGTTGTACCATGTGCCTAAGAAATTGCTTGCAAAATTATGGTATGCCTCCTATTTGTTTCTTGATATATTTGCCCCCCAAAACAATTTATAACACAATAATTTATGTACAAATCTGTCATAAACAGCATGCCCAACATAATAAGTTTAGACTGAGATTCAGGTTTGAAATAGATCATAAAACAATAGTAGCCATATATTTACACAACCATTCATACAAATTGCACAGTATTTAAATACAGCTTATCATTCAGAATGGAAAATTTTAAATGCAAATATTTCCATCCTAAGGAGCGCTGTGCCAAAGGCATTTAGAAATGCTTCAATGAATAACATGCCCAAACACGTAATTTAACTTTAAATTCAGCTCACAAAGGATGAAAACCAAAGTAATGATGTAAGACAAACCTACTTTGCGGTATTTATGAATTTTTCAGAGGGTCATTCTTATGACTCTGTACAGAGCGTAGTAATCTGCAGTGATCAGAAAGCACTGAGGTTAGTAAAAATAACTAAAGTGGTACCTCGGGTTACAGACGCTTCAGGTTACAAATGCTTCAGGTTACAGGCTCTGCTAACCCAAAAATAGTACCTCGGGTTAAGAACTTTGCTTCAGGATGAGAACAGAAATCACGCAGCGGCAGTGCTCCGGCAGTGGGAGGCCCCATTAGCTAAAGTGGTATATCAGGTTAAGAACATATTCAGGTTAAGAACGGACCTCCAGAATGAATTAAGTTCTTAAGCCGAGGTACCACTGTATAATACAGTGTATAGGGACGAGGGTGGCACTGTGGGTTAAACCACAGAGCCTAGGGCTTGCCAATCAGAAGGTCGGAGGTTCGAATCCCTGCAACGGGGTGAGCTCCCGTTGCTTGGTCCCTGCTCCTGCCAACCTAGCAGTTCGAAAGCATGTCAAAGTGCAAGTAGATAAATAGCTACCACTGCAGCAGGAAGGTAAACGGCATTTCCGTTTGCTGCTCTGGTTCGCCAGAAGTGGCTTAGTCATGCTGGCCACATGACCTGGAAGCTGTACGCCGGCTCCCTCGGCCAATAATGCGAGATGAGTGCCGCAACCCCAGAGTCGGTCACGACTGGACCTAATGGTCAGGGGTCCCTTTACCTTTACCTTTACCACTGTATAGTACTTCTTTGGTTATCACTCGTAGCTGAGTAAGATTGTCTTCCATGTACACGGTCTTAACAGTGAGTCTGTAAGTGATTGTGGAGGTCAATTCTGGATCCACATTTCCTTCCACAGTGGGGGCATAGGTTTCTAGGCAGGAGTTGATCATGGTGAGGGGCGGGCTGTCAGAAGAGGAAGAAAGAGACTTGCCTTTTTCTCAGCCAGCCGAAGGCAATGGACTAAAAAAACAACCCCTTTTCAGAAGGAGGAGAGACTGAACCTTATCAGTACAGTGAGAACGGGCTGGACGGAGGCCAATTCTCTGAGGAGCAGCCATTAGTCACCTCATAGGGGAGGGGGAACTCTTCGTCAGAGGAAGAGGTGGGAGATGACCCCGAAAGTCCAAGGGATCGCAAAAGAACAAAGGTTAAAAAAAAGGCGTCAATCAAAGAAGAAGAGGTGGGAGCGCTTTCCTGTTTCCTGTTTGCAACGTAATTTGAGCTCAGATGCCTCAACTTCATCTTGAAATACGGCTGCTAGTGTGAGCGGCTCTGAGGTTAATTACAGTGTATAATAAATCTTCTTGAGAATACAACTACTGCTTGCTGATTACCTAAGACCGTAGCCTGCCAGTTCCTGACACCTGGGGTGCAGTGGTGGATTGCCAAATATGCAGAGTAGGCACCAGCCTATGGGTCCCATGCCCTTTAGGGGCCCCGCAACAATGGATCAGTAGGTAAAGGGAAGTTTTTAATCTGTAATATTTTAATGTATTTTAGTGTTTGTTGGAGGCCGCCCAGAGTGGCTGGGGGGACCCGGTCAGATGGGCGGGGTACAAATAAGAAATTATTATTATTATTATTATTATTATTATTATTATTATTATTATTATTATAAAGGACCCCTGGACAGTTAAGTCCAGTCAAAGGCGACTCTGGGATGTGGCGCTCATCACGCTTTCAGGCCAAGGGAGCCAGCGTTTGTCCACGGACATCTTTCCGGGTCATGTGGCCAGCATGACTAAACCACTTCTGGCGCAACGGGACACCGTGATGGAAATCAGAGCGCATGTAAACTCCGTTTACCTTCCCGCCACAGCGGTACCTATTTATCTACTTGCACTGGCGTGCTTTCGAACTGCTAGGTTGGCAGGAGCTGGGGCAGAGCAACGGGAGCTCACCTTGTCGTGGGGATTCAAACTGCTGACCTTCTGATCGGCAAGCCCAAGAGGCTCAGTGGTTTAGACAACAGCGCCACCCGCATCCCGAATAAACAAGCACACAATCACTGATAGGTCCACCCGCCATTGTGAGGCTCAAAGCAATGAAGATGATGCCTCCCCAGCTGTTGCCGTTGACTGTGGTTTTCTTGTGATGTCACAAAAGCACTTGGCAACTGAGTGGATATAAAGGCAGGCCAAGGGGAAAGCCCTTTTCTATTTCCAGCAGGACACACCTGGCAATGGATGTGACATTCAGCACTGCCCAGCTTTCTTCAACTTGAAAGAGGCAAACTGGTGAATGGAAGGAGGCAATCCTCTGGCAGGGAGGATAAGAAGGCAAGTTTGCTTGCTTGAAGGCTGCTGGTATCTGTGATTGGAAGCTGACGGACGTCTCATGATGGACCTAAGAGTAGCTTCTGGCACAACAGGACACCATGACGGAAACCAGAGCACACAGAAACACCGTTTACCTTCCTGCTGGGGAGGTACCTATTTATCTACTTGCACTGGTGTTCTTTCAAACTGCTAGGTTGGCAGGAGCTGAGACAGAGCAACGGGAACTCACTCCGTTGCGGGGATTCAAACCGCCAACCTTCTGATTGGCAAGCTCAAGAGGCTCAGTGGTTTAGACCACAGCGCCACCCGCATCCCACTTCAAAAACAGTAGTTCCAGTTCACACAATTAAAGCTACAGTATACTATACTGCAAACTCTCACCTGGCTCTTTGATCAAAACAGGTGATTAGTGTAATTATACAACCCTTATGCACAATGCTTTTAGTTATTCAGCCCAGATTCCAAGCAAAACATAAAAACATTCTTTTGTGAGCAGCAAACAGGTGTGAGTATCTTAACAGTACAATCATTAGTGAGAAGAATTGGATTTTGAAAAGTTCTCTGGTGTGCATTTGTAATTCACTATTAAAAAGGGGGTAAATGGCAAACTTAATTAGAAGGGGGGGACTGAGTTGCTTCTACATTTTGTCCCATTTGTGTAGATGATTTGCTCGTTATGAACAGGTCATGAGCTATTTTTTTTGTAAAGTTTTATGCCAAAGGCATATGCCAGACCTCTCTTTAATAAGAAAAAAAGATCCATATCAATCACAGTGGTTGCAAAAGTTTATGTAGGTGTTTCCTGTTTTGTGGATACCTTTCCGTACACCAAGACAGATTCGCTTCACTTCCTCCCAAGGCAAGTTTTCAGAAAGCTAAGCTCTATCCCCATAATGTCATATGAGAGTTATTCTGGGAGCGATCTATTACCTGTCTTTTGAAAAAGACATTGTCTACAGATAGTGGAAGCTTCTCTGTTGGGCAGGGCCATAGCTGGGGGGTGGTGAGGTGGGCCCCTGCCAGAGGCGCAGGCAATGGGGGGGCACAAAATTGACTAAAAATATGTCCATAAATATAAATATTGATTATTGCCTTGTAAGAAATGGTTTTAAATAGAGAAGGCATAGGCAAACCCGGCCCTCCAGATGTTTTGGGACTACAATTCCCATCATCCCTGACCCCTGGTCCTGTTAGCTAGGGATTCTGGGAGTTGTAGTCCCAAAACATCTAGACGGCTGAGTTTCCCTATGCCTGAAATAGAGGGTGAATTGAATTGGGGGGGGGGGGTTGGAGGAGAGGCGGAAAGAAGAGCTAATTTGTCCGTGGGTAGGGGGTGCAATCTGGACGGTTCTGCCAAGGGCGCAAAATCACGTAGCTTTGGTTCTGCTGTTGGGGCAAATGAGACCCCCATCTGCTGGACTTTTTACTTGCATCTGGCCAGGGGGTGGCACCAGGGGAGCCAACTATAGGGACGGAAGGGGCTTCGGCCCCCTCAATATTTGTGGGCAAGGGGGCTGAGACACCTTCCCCCCAATGTTGAGGGAGCCGCCATCCCCTGCCACAGGGCAAGTATATAACTATTATTATTATTATTATTATTATTATTATTATTATTATTATTATTTATAGGCATATTGCCTCACATGCTTCAGGTAGTATAATAACTATCATCACCAGTAGACAGGCCTGCACATAGCTTGCCTGAGGCTCAGGGATGCTGGGAGACACAGGGCATTCTTGGCATGACAGTGTAAGTCCGGCAGGACCCTAGAAGCCCCTATCCCCTGACTACCTTAGCCCTCAGAGGCCTGGGGCAAGTGTACCTACATGCCCCCTCTGGCTACATGGGCCTGCTAGTAGCCATCTGAAAGCCTTATTCTCTATAGCAGGGGTTCCCAAACCTGGGTCTCCAGATTTATTTATTTTTTTACTACAAATCCCATCATCCCTGACCACTGCTTGGGCAAGCTAGGGATGATGGGAGTTGTAGTCCAAAAGCAGCTTGAGAGCCAGGTTTGGGAAGCTCTGCCCCATGGATTTGTCCCAACCCGCTTTTCAGCCTTTCATCATTACGGCTTGTGGAAGTGAATCCCGTAGCAATGCATGAAGTAAACTTCCTTTTGTGTGCCCAAAGCTCATGGCCTTCACCTTCATTGGGTTTTATTACATTGAGAGAGGGAGAAGAACTTCTCTGGAGTGAGTGGGACAAACAAAAGTACACAGAAAGCCCCATTTTCTCAGAGAAAAACAGCATGTCATTGTGAATTTCTGTGATGGTTTCTGGTCTTGACAGATACCACAGGGAAGCTATTTCAGTTTAGATTATCAAAGCATCTTATCTACCAGAATGGGAGCTATATACTTCTCGAAACAATCAGAAAGAGCTCTGGCTAGAGATTGCTTTTGCCTCAATGTTATTTTAATATTCTTTGCATTCCATTTTACTGTCCTGTCACATCATATCAAGCGTAATATGACATGCCATAAGATACCCTGACAGTGTATACCTAACACACGGCAACAGGAGAATGAGATGGAACCCTGCCAGATCTCAGGCTTTTCCTGTATCCCTTCTCTCATTTATGTTTCTCTGTCAAATTAGAAATCTGACGTTTCTCTCCTCGTGGAAAACAAAGCAACACGTTTCACTCGGAGAAACGACATTTGCCAGGATCGGTTTTGTCAACTCATGGCTTCATTTGATCCTCATATGTGAAAATTAAAGGAACAAGCGCCACAGGAGCCCCCTTCCATGCTGCCATTCTTTCTTGCCTACAGCTGTTTTGCTTCAGTCTCTCCTTTAAGGAAAACCAATGGTCCACAATGAATTTCCCCTCTCTTCTTAATTTATATATCTTTATTAAATTTTAAAATTAAAACAAACAAGCAAAAAGAAACATACATACAAACATATACTAATCTAATCTAATCATATAATAAATCAGACTAAATATACATTACCACACAAGAAAATAATAACACCTAAAAATCAGGTCATACATACAAAATATCATCAATTTAAGACAAAAACATACAGACAAAAATAAATAGACAAAGCCTCAATCATTTGGCTTCCGCTTGCTGTCTTCTCGGGTGTTTTTGCTTTAGTTTATATTGTAACTGTTTTGATAGTCCTAAATCTTTTATTCTATCTTTTATATTGCTCTCTAATCTTGTCCCTTAAAATTTTCCAATGCGGAGTGTTTAGAAGTGAATCCATGATTTTAATGTGGGGCATTCTTTTTTCATGTAATCTCCAAATTTCTCCCAGTTCTTTTGAAATTTTGGGTTACTATGGCCTCTTACTATTTCAGTTAATCTTGCTAGGTCCATATAACTAAATAATTTCTCTTTCCATTCATTAATTTCCGGAACTTGTTGCTTTTTCCAATATAATGCGATCAAGTTCCTTGCCTTCCCCTCTCTTCTTAATTCTCAGCAGACATCTGACTTGATGCTGAATGCAAACATAAATGGTCGTGTTGCATCCTAGCCTTTGCAGGTTACCTCCATCCCTCCTGTGATTTCTTTCACTCCAGCCACCTCTCCCCTTTTTTTTTTGCATTGCCTGCTGTCTGCCGTCGCAGTGGCTCCCCATCATTCAGTACTGAGCAAGTTATCCTGCTCCCTTTCAAAATGCCAACTGCTCAGACTTCTTCCTGTGATTCAAAAGCAAAAAAGGAAAGAAACCGAATAGGTTGGATTTGCCCTGCCTATTTCCCTTGGGCTGCAGGAGGATAGATGAGATGCCCCCTTCTTGTATCTCTGACATTTTAGTTCAGTTTTAAAGTGAAGGTAGAGCTAATGGAAAATGTAAGGTTGGCTGCCCTGGAATATACAATGTTAATCTATCTGCAGAACTTCTATGGCACTTTGAGGAAGATTCAGACATTAGTAACCCCACTGTAGTTTGGTTTTGAACCACCTTCCCTAGGATTCAGAGTACAATCGAGTTTCTGTCTGCTGGAAATCTATGAGCTGCCTGTAGAGATGGTCAAGCAAAGGGACCAATTACTTCCATTTCTGGTGGTCATTATTTTGTGGCATGCAACTGCACCTAGACTTCGGTATCTTGTCCGACACATGGGATAGGCATCCTCAGAATTCAGCAGAGAAAAGTGCATCGTTTAAATATGTCGGCAGCTGGTGCCCGAATGAACGGTGTGGGGTTGTGACATACCAAGGACTGGATTTAAGCAAGCATATGTTGCACATGCAGCCAAGAGAGGTTTTCTCAAGGAACACCCACATATCCAGAAACAGACATGTACACCACATTGCAAATCTCTCCTGAAAGCAGTTTGTGAGAGGGCACGTTATGTCTGCTGTCCAAAAAGAAAAGGGTCTACATACCCAAGAGACCTGGACATTCAGAGGGGCAAATCTGTTGAGTTTGGTTTCTCTTGGTCTCTCATTTTTCCAATCTTAAATTCAGTTATCCACATTTTTACATCAATGTGGGGTTTTTAGTTAGGGCTGTGCACAGCCCTCCAAACTTTGGCCACAATCCAGGGTGCCTCAATTAGGCTGATATGCCCTTTTGCAAACATTTGATATAATGTATTTTGTATGTTATTTTTACTAATTTATGCATTTATATGCACACTTTAGCATATGTCATTGGTTTTCAACCAGTGCGCCATGGCACCCTAGGGTGCCTTGAATGATGGTTGGGGTGCCCTGGGCCACAGAAAGAATGTAGTTGGTCAAGGACCCAAAAAGGATGAAAACCTCTGGTATATGCACTTTACTATAAAGTAAAGTAAAGTGACCCCTGACCATTAGGTCCAGTCAGGGACGACTCTGGGGTTGCGGCGCTCATCTCGCTTTGCTGGCCAAGGGAGCCAGCGTACAGATTCCAGGTCATGTGGCCAGCATGACTAAGCCACTTCTGGCGAACCAGAGCAGCACACGGAAACACCATTTACCTTTCCGCCAGAGCAGTACCTATTTATCTACTTGCAGTTTGACGTGCTTTCGAACTGCTAGGTTGGCAGGAGCTGGGAGCGAGCAACGGGAGCTCACCCCGTCGCGGGGATTCGAACCACCGACCTTCTGATCGGCAAGGCCTAGGCTCTGTGGTTTAACCCACAGCGCCACCCGCGTCCCTGTACAGACTATATGTCATTGCAAAATTCATAGGAGTGAATTTCAAAGGGTGACTGTGTTTCAGTTCACATGTTGTTTTGGACAGTGAGAATTAGGTCACCACCTTAAAAGCAAACTGAATCAAATTTCTCTTCATCCCTACATTTCAGACATGCAGAAAGTAGCTCTATGGGATCCTGGTGGAAAAGCTTCACCTCAACACAATACATAGAGAAAAGAGATACATTCACAAAGCTGGGCTGTGCAATCTGAATTTTAGGCATGTCCAATTGACATACAATTGGCGATGTGCATGTCCTTTTGGACCCAGAAGAGGGCAGAACTGGGGCATAATGGAGTGAGGCACTTATGCACACTCCACTGACGTGGGGGGGATGGAACCCCCACATGAAATGGCTGCTGCCTGTAGTTGGCTTTCTGCTTTCAGAAGGAGATTAACCTAAAAGAAAGGATGTCTCCATTCTTGTCACCCCTTTGGATGTATGCCATAGCACAAATCTGAGAGCTGTAATCGTGCAGGCATATTATAAGGGAAATTTTGTGGTCTATAGAATGCCAAATCATAGAATACACTCAAGTCATATTGTGCAATGAGCCTTCAGAGACAAGCATCAGTGACTTTGAAGAGATGGGTTTTAACAACACTGATAAAGGCATCCGAGTGGCTAGAGAATACTTTTTTTTTGTAGCCTCCCGTCTGAGAAACCCAAACGCGACTTTCCCAAACGTATCACAATCAGTTATCATATCTTGCTTGCATTCGTCTTGCAATTTTAGCTATTAGAATTAATGAGGTGCTTACATTATTTAGATGCATTATGATGCAAATTGGTTTATAATGTGAAATGGATAGCTGACGAGAAATTAGCTGCTAGAAAATGAAGAGAAGCCCCCGAAGCTAAAAGTATCCCTTTTTAATAAACAAATTCATGCAAAGTGGGGTCCTATACCCATTTAGAAAACCTCACAAATGTTATAATTCTGATGAGAAAAGTGAACCCTCACCAAGCAGCTCCTAGAGCTCAGGGAGCCTTTTACCAATTTTGTCCAACTTAACATCTATGACCCTATCAGGAGAGCAATAGCATTGCTTCAACCATCTGTGGCCTGATGACCTCCCACTTGAATTATTGCAATGCATTGGATGTGGGGCTGCCTTTGAATGTGTCCCCGAAGCAGCAGCTGACACAGAATATGGCAGTAAGATTGTTAATGGACTGGACATTATGAAAATGTTATGCCAGTGCTCTTCCATCTTCCATTGGCTTCTGTTTCAATTCAAAGTGTTGGGTTTGGCCTTTAAGGCTCTTTGTGGCTTGGGACCTCAGGACTTGAATGAATCCCTCTTTCACAAGGATCCACAAAGACTTATGCATCCATCCCACTTTGCTGACCTACACAAATCCCTCCTTGAGAACACTTCAACTCCCCCAGTGTTCTAGCTTTCTCCAGCCTCAGCTCAGAGGATAATACTTAAGCTGTCATATGTGTTTTTGAGTACTATTTTAAACATTTCTCGTATGCCCCTTGTGACATATGTCACATTCCTGATAACTTTCTCCATCTCCTATGTTCTCAACTTGACTTTCACTTCCTTTTTTAACAAAAATATAACATCTTCTAGTCACTGATGGAATAAGATGATGAAAAGCTCTTAACTCAAAAAGTAGCTTATTTATCATGCCTCAACATTATCTATCATTTATTATCCTTACAAATTTCTGTGACAGACTTCATCCTTCCTGAATCCAGAGTTGCAATGAATGCCATCTATTTCACTCTTTAAAAATTCAAATATATTCCGCAGGCTATCTATACAACACTTACAAACTTCATCAGCACTTTATACCAAAGTAACTTTTTCTATCTTTGCAACGTGCTTGTTACTTATGCCATTTATTTCAATTATGATACAATAGATGCAGCTTTCCAAAAGCTGAGTAGAAATCTGAACCCAAATTTCCCAGTAGTCCAACTCTCTATTCACTGAGTCATAATGAATAATCACTTAATTCATTGACTCCAATGTAGTAACTGGTTTGCTTCCATATTAGGGGATGCACACATATAGAATAGAGTTATTTGAATGCGAGCAGTGATTAGTATGGGTAAGAACAAGCTTCCTGGTGCATAAGTCCGCACTTGTTGAAGGAGAAACTGAGCAGTACACATATGAATTAATATGGCTCCATAGCGGTGCAGCACATGCAGATTTGCTTATGCATACAACCAAGTTAAATGTGATCCTCTATATTCTTACCAATGACTACTCATGGTACTGTACCATAGCAGAGGTGGGACGCGGGTGGTGCTGTGGTCTAAACCACTGAGCCTCTTTGAATCCCCGCGATGGGGTGAGCTCCCGTTGCTCTGTCCCAGCTCCTGCCAACCTAGCAGTTTGAAAGCACACCAGTGGCAGGAGCTCTGTCCCAGCTCCTGCCAACCTAGCAGTTTGAAAGCACACCAGTGGTGGGAAGGTAAACGGCGTTTCTGTGCACTCTGGCTTCCATCATGGTGTTCTGTTGTGCCAGAAGTGGTTTAGTCATGCTGGCCACATGACCCAGAAAGCTGTCTGTGGACAAACGCCGGCTCCCTTGGCCTGAAAGTGAGATGAGCATCACAACCCCACAGTCGCCATTGACTGGTCTTAACTGCCCAGGGGTCTTTTACCTTTACCCTTCATCTGCTTGTTGCAGTCTGAGATGAACTCTCCAGATAATGTTTTCACCAACACCTGCCAGCTTCTCTTAGGTCCATCAAGAGACGTCCACCAGCTTCTAATCATGGATACCAGCAGCCTTCAAGCAAGCAAACTTGCCTTATTATCACTCCCTAGCATCCCACTGCCAGAGGATTGCCTCCTTCCATTCACCAGTTGGCCTCCTCCAAGTGGAAGAAACCTGGGCAGTGCTGAATGTCACATCCATTGCCAGGTGTGTCCTTCTGGAAATAAAAAAGGGCTTTCCCCTTGGCCTGCCTTTATATCCACTCAGCTGCCAAGTGCTTTTGTGACATCACAAGAAACCCACAGCCAATGGCAACAGCTGGGGAGGCATCATCTTCATTGCTTTGAGCCTCACAATGGTGGGTGGACCTATCAGTGATTGTGTGATTGTTTATTCAGGACACGAGTGGTGCTATGGTCTAAACCACTGAGCCTCTTGGGCTTGCTGATCAGAAGGTCAGCACTTTGAATCCCCATGACAAGGTGAGCTCCCGTTACTCTGTCCCAGCTCCTGCCAACCTAGCAGTTCAAAATCACACCAGTGCAAGTAGATAAAGAGGTACTGCTGTGGCGGGAAGGTAAACGGTGTTTCCATGAGCTCTGGTTTCCATCATGGTGTTCCATTGCGCCAAAAGCGGTTTAGTCCTGCTGGCCACATGACTCCGAAAGCTGTCTGTGGGCAAACGCCAGCTCCCTCGGCCTGAAGCAAGATGAGTGCTGCAACCCCATAGTCACCTTTGACTGAGCCTAACTGCCCAGGGGTCCTTTACCTTTTACCCATAGCAGCATCATATCCATGTTCCATCCCATGGATGGAAATGTCAATCAACATACTTAAATAAGTGGCAATGTGGTGGTTTTCTTTCCTGCAAAGCTAGATTTCCACAATGTATTGTTGATATGATTGTGACCCAGTACAGGCAAGTGGAAAAATTTGGCTGAGTTGTCAAAGTTAACTAAAACATGTTAACATTTTATGACACTCATTCTAATGTGTGGCAAAGGTTGCAAGCTGTATGAAGTATTCAGGTTTCTCGACACTTAGCTCTTGGTAAATGGGTAACAGTCCAGTGCAGAAAACCTGCTTACCAAATGGAAAGGTTTTTTTTTACCATAGTTTTGCTTGACTATCTCAACTTATTTTTTTTCCTGCTGCACACTCTAAAGTTAATGCAATCTATTGTAAAGGAGGTTCATGTCCAAAATTTAATATTAGAGAGTCTGAAATTAGGAAATGCCATTAAAAAGCTTATTGAATCTGAATAGAGATATTTGTAACCAAGACATGGTCCAAATACAAGCTACCAAAAAATAAACAGATGCAAATAAATTACCATTTTGTGATTGAGGTGATACTAAATTTCTTCAGCTAGAACGAGTGCAATATGCAGAGATTATTTGTTTTAGGGAAAAGGAAACTAATGATAAAATAAAATGTCAGCAGCGGTTGCAAAACAAATTTTGGGTGATCTCTAACATTAGTCATACATTAAATCAATGGACTTAAATGCATTGATTTCAAGAGGTCTATTTTGAGCACACTAATATTGCAAATTACAACATTTAATAAAGGACTCAAACACCAGAATTTTCTTTGATATGCTATAAATGGTAAATGTATTGCCTGATAAAAGGGTTATCTTGAAACTTGCTCTCTTTTATGAATACCTACTAAAAATGTAGTATGAAAATCCACAATATGAACCCAGTTTGTTTCATGCCCAGAGGCACTGAAGTTTATTTTTCAAAAAGATCTTTTTTTAAAAAAAATGTTCTGATCCTAATTTTAAGTCGGCTTCTAATGTATCTACTACGGAGATAGCAGCATTGATTACAACAGTTAATTCAAAAGTAAATGCAAAGAAACAGGCTAAATTCTATTTGATTTGCGCTTTCAATATACGGCAGGGCTGTGCTTTCTCGCTTGATTCCTACAAATGTGTTTGCTCTGAGCACCAGGCAGAGATTATAGAAGTCTCTCTTTCTTTACGTGTTTATTCAGTTCTCCATCCGGTGACTTGAGGGATTACTGCATTATTAAAAGGAAAATGTGTGGTTAATACTTTATTGCTAGGTCATAGATATTTGAGAGATGTTCTTGCTCTAGTTAAAAACAGCATTGTACAAAATAAAAGTAAGAATATAACTATGTACCATTAGCTGCAATCCATTGTCCGTGTCTTCTGTCCAAGAGTTTCTGGACTGAACAGCTGGGGAGGAAGTCAGGGGGAATGGTTATATAGCTCATGTAAAGTTGGAGACCATATAACATCCTGTGTTTCTGCTATCTGCTTCAACATAAAGATATAGCACCGATAAGGACCTTTTCGTGGCTGAGGGCTGCATTCTCTCACAGGCATCATTTCAGAGGTGGTGGTCACATGTCAGTGGAGGCAAAAACTGGGTGGAGTAATCTGCAAGCAGCTATCACTGACAGTCACATACAGTTAGACACTGAATTGTGCCAGAAACTACTGTTAGGTCCATTTGAGACATCCACCAGCTTCCAACCATGAATACCAGCAGCCTCCCTAGCATCCCACTGCCAGAGGATTGCCTCCTTCCATTCTCCAGTTTGCCTCCTCCAAGTGGAAGAAACCTGGGCAGTGCTGAATGTCACATCCATTGCCAGGTGTGTCCTTTGGAAATAGAAAAGGGCTTTCCCCTTGGCCTGCCTGTATATCCACTCAGTTGCCAAGTGCCTTTGTGACATCACAAGAAACCCACAGCCAATGGCAACAGCTGAGGAGGCATCATCTTCATTGCTTTGAGCCTCACAATGGTGGCTGGACCTATCAGTGACTGTGTGCTTGTTTACTTGGGACACGAGTGGAGCTGTGGTCTAAACCACTGAGCCTCTTGGGCTTGCCAATCAGAAGGTCGGCGGTTTGAATCCCCAGGACAAGATGAGCTCCCGTTGCTTTGTCCCAGCTTCTGCCATCCTAGCAGTTTGAAAGCACACCAGTGCAAGTAGATAAATAGATACCACTGCAGTTGGAAGGTAAACGGCCTTTCTGTGAGCTCTGCCTTTCGTCACGGTGTTCGGTTGCGCCAGAAGCGGTTTACTCATGCTGGCCACATGACCCGAAAAGCTTTCTGCAAGCAAACGCCAGCTCCCTTGGCCTGAAGCAAGATGTACCCCATAGTCACCTTTGACTGGACCTAACCATCCAGGGGTCCTTTACCTAGACATTGAATTGCATCTGACATCGTACTAGCTGAAGGCAAGCTTACCCAGCAGATCTTGCAGGTCATATGAGGCTGAGGTGAGATGAGGAAATTGCCCCCAAATGAGCACCCAATTTTAAGCAAACCCCACTCCTCCAGTGCAGCCCCATATGAGACAATCTAGAGTGTTTAGAGGTTACCTTATCTTTTCAACATGTTATTGGGGGGTGTAAGAGGAAAGAAAGATCAGTTGCAGGAGATTGCCCATGCAATGTTGTATACAATCAATTCTATTTTAGGTTTTCTAGGGTGGTGGTTTTATTTTTTGCAGTACTGTATTAACTTGAAAAACTAATAGCCAACTGGATCAATCCAGGTTAATCATGTATTTAGTCAAGTAAATCAAACTGGATTATTATTAAATGATAAATTAGATACATACAGATCAAAAGTATAAAGTGAGGGAATAAGTGCCTCTTTCCTTTTCTAACAAACTTTTTATATTAAGAAAGACATTCATGCTCTCAGAAATGGAAACTAGCTGTGCAATTCTGAACCTGAGATTGCACTGGGGATAATAGTTTTTCCACTTTGGTGCAAAGTGGGGAATGATTGATTGTTTTATTTGAGAAAATCAATTCTGTTATTGGAGAATAGAGAAAAACAAAATAGTTGTTTGGCTTAGTTGTTCAATAATGACACAGAAAGCCGAAAAAGTTTCTGCAAAGGAAATAATTACCTTGAGCAGGTTTCATTAGCTGCGGAGCAAATTCCAATGTCAGAGGTCAATACTATCTTGCTTGTTGACTGCTATTTGTCAATTTGTTCTCACAACAGGTAGCAGGAGAAAGCAAAATGCAGCAGTTAGCATTGGTTAAGTAGTAAAATATTTCTCTGCTGGCAAGATTTATTGAATGTTCAGATTCTGATCCAAGTTAATATGTTAGCTGTGCGCCATGTGGATCTATCTTTAGATATACCGTAGTTCAGAAGCCTGAGTTTGTGCATGTCAAAACACATGGCACCTATTTTGCACCAGCTAAATTGGTTGCCGGTTCATTTCCAAGCCCATGTAGTGGTTACAATTAAAACAATAAACAGTTTGGGACCAAGCTAGTTGAAGAATTCCCTGCACCCATATGAGCCTGCCCTGGCCCTAAGATCAGCCATTGAGGTCCTACTCACAGGCCTGCCAACAAAAAAAAATATTAGATTCATAGGCAAAACATAGAAATAGAGGCAGAAGCTTTATACTGTACTGGACCATGTGTTCCTATAGTTCAGTATTGTTGACACTGACTAGCATTGACTGGCTCTCCAGGGTTTCTTTTTTTAAAAAAATATATCATTTTTTATTAGTTTTATAAGAATACAATAATAAAATTCACATATCTATCTTCACATCTTATACCATTTTGGCTTTTTATGGCCGTGACTTCCATCAAACCTTCCTCATGATATTCTAATATCTATTCCTTAATCTATATTTCTTAAATCAATCATTGTTTTATATTGTTACTTTCTAAAAATTAATCACTATATCTTCGTATTAACAACGACATTTCTTCCTTACTCTACAAAGCTTCTTGCAGTCCTACCAACGTATTCAATTGAGTATAATTTTCCTTTAAATAGTCTGCAAATTTAGTCCAGTCTTTGATGAACTTCTGGTCCCGCTGTTCTCGGATTCTCCCCATCATCTTGTCCAATTCTGCATATTCCATTAGATTCACTATCCATTCTTCCTTTGTCGATGTTTGTTCTTGTTTCCATTTTTGTGCTATTAACATTCTCGCCGCAGTCACTGCATATTGGAAGAGCTTAAAATCTTGCTTTTTAATGTCTGTACCTGTAATTCCCAATAAGAATGCTTCTGGTTTTTTAACAAATGTATATTTCAACATTTCTTAATTTCACCATATATTGTATCCCAGAAGCCTTTTACCCTTTTACACTCCCACCACATATGATAAAACGTACCTTCTTTCTCTTTGCACTTCCAACACTTATTATCAACCTTATATATTTTCGCCAGTTTGACCGGTGTAATGTACCATCTATACATCATTTTTAACACATTTTCTTTTAGTGCATTACATGCAGTAAATTTCATTCCTTCTTTCCACAATTTCTCCCAGTCATCTAGCATAATAGGCTCTCCAGGGTTTCATACAGAGAATATTCCCAACCTAACATGAACTGAACTTTGGACCTTTTGCATGCAAAGCAGATGCTCTTCCCAAGAACCACAGCCATTCATTCCCTAACCATTCGTATCTCCAGTAAAAAGCACCAATGGGAAAGGAGCGTCTCCACCCCCATCGGTCAGCCTGGACACTGAGGTCCAGCTCCGAGGGCCTTCTGGCGGTTCCCTCACTGCGAGAAGCCAAGTTGCAGGGAACCAGGCAGAGGCCCTTCTCGGTAGTGGCACCCTCCCTGTGGAATGCCCTCCCATCAGATGTCAAAGAGAACAACAACTACCAGACCTTTAGAAGACATCTGAAGGCAGCCCTGTTTAGGGAGGCTTTTAATGTTTTATAGATTATTGTATTTTAATGCTCTGTTGAAAGCCGCCCAGAGTGGCTGGGGAAACCCAGCCAGATGGGCGGGGTATAAATAATAATAATAATAATAATAATAATAATAATAATAATAATAATAATTATTATTATTATTATAGCCTATGTTGCTACCTGAGAGCTGCTGCCAGACATATTTTTACAAAATATTGGGCTACATGAGCAAATTGTCCGGTTGTGTATAAACGATTTCTGTGAAACACTGGGAAGCCATTATTTATTTATTTTTACAGTAACCCCAAACTATGCATGTGTGAGCAGAACCTAAATTTAGCAGAGAAGTCAACCAAAGGTATAGAGTCTTATTTTCTTAATACATAAGCACTGTATCATAACCTATCATAAATTAAATGGTTCAGCAAGAGCTGTCAGTGATCTTGCTATTTCAAAATGCATGTGGACATAAATTGCAAAAAGACAAATTAAGCTTAAGTACTTAACAGATATAAGTATGTGATCAAAGACCAGCAAAATGACTCAGTAGCCGAGTGATATTTTTGATGTAAACTTCAATTTGCAGACAAAAACTATGCAATTATGTTTCATAAGAAAGGGACACTGTCCAATTTTGCTTTCATTTGGTTTAGTTTAACTAACATTGTTATGATATCCATTGCTGTCAATTATACATCCTAGGCAAAGATGCTGAAACAATTTGCATAGCTTAAATTGCTAGGTATTTTGAATCCATTTTCTAATGGCACACTACACTAAATGTGCAATAATTGCATCTGATGTTCCTCTGTAATATCTAGCATTTTATTTTTCATGGGGCGCATATTATAAATGTGCCATAAAAAATTTTTAAGGTATTGGGCTTTTTTTGCCTGTGTTATGGAACAAACAGTGTTTTCTGTATGACCCATAAGCAAACAATGAAAAGGCTAGGCTTAAAGAAAAGGCAAACAACCAATGTATTCTAAGCGGTGCCCAAAGTTACCATTAGACAAAATAGACCACAGTGTGTGCCACCCACATTCTCAAGGGTACCATTTGTTCTGTCTGCTGCCTACACACTGAACTACTAAAAAATTAAGGACTTATTGAGCAGCATTCGCAGCGGAAAGAATGAGATAATTCTAGGAAATCCTTTTTAAAATCTGCACATTGAAACAGTCACAAGGTAAACTGAGGATTTGGCTTCACTTTTTTCCTGTTTTAATTTACAAGAGACTGTTTTCTACCTGAACTACTTCATTTTCTACCATTAGGGTTTTTCCTCAGACAGCTGATATTCCCCCCCCCTTGATTTTATTTCAACAATAAATTAAAAGTCAATGAAATGCTAGAATAGTTAATTCTTCACATTAAGGTGTCACAGAATGAGATCAGACAAGTGTGAGGCCAGGTTCCAGGTATATTTAGCAAACTAAAGGTCTATAATCCCCTGTACAGAAAATGTATAACAATGCAGACTTTAAACAAAATTACTTTTCCCATTCAGCTTACAGGTTTCTGACACTAAGATTTGTGATTGGAAACTAATCACAATTTCCTGTGGTGTCTGAACTGAAAAATGTAGCTTCTTTGGCTAGTGAGAACAAGTCAAGACAAAATTTTTGTTTTCAGATCCTGGTTTGTTGTCATGCCATAGTTTGAATAAACCACAGCTCAGACATTACAAGAAACTGTGGTTAGTTTAAAACTGGAAACAGAAACTTTCAATTTGAAAGAGATGACAGGTTGGGGGGGGGGGTGATCAAGTCTGAGGCTTGTGCCAACTCATTATTATAGTGAGAACCAAATTATTTTTAAAAATAAAAAATACTGTTTTTATTTATTTTCATGGCACAGAAGATAAATTTTGAGAAAACAATTGTTACAATAGCAAACAACAGGTAACTTGTCCTAATAAAATTACAGACTTTTATCATGCCATGTGTTAAAGTTTCATTTGATTACTCTAAGAGATCACGCCACATTTCCCCATGAGTGCTGGGTGGATTCCTGCCACAGACCAAACAACTTATGTATTCAATAAACTTTTGCCATAAGTTATAACCACAGAGCCTAGGGCTTGCTGATCAGAAAGTCGGTGGTTCGAATCACTGCGACGGGGTGAGCTCCCGTTGCTCAGTCCCAGCTCCTGCCCATCTAGCAGTTCGAAAGCACATCAAAGTGCAAGTAGATAAATAGGAACCGCTCTGGCGGGAAGGTAAACGGCGTTTCCGTGTGCTGCTCTGGTTCGTCAAAAGTGGCTTAGTCATGCTGGCCACATGACCTGGAAGCTGTACACCGGCTCTTGGCCAATAAAGCGAGATGAGTGCCGCAACCCCAGAGTCGGACACAACTGGACCTAATGGTCAGGGGTCCCTTTACCTTTACCTTTATAAAAGGAATATGGATTGTGTTTGCCCTTTGCCACTCTTATCTGGCATGTTAGTTTCTCAACCAATGCTATTGACCATACTCTGTTCAGACCATCTCCAGTTTTCCAACATCTGGCTATCTCCATATGAGCAGCAGCCAATAGAAAGTCTAAGAGGTCATCTTTAGGATAAGAACCAAATTATGTTTGATCCTGACCCAATGACTAGTACACAAATAGAAACCTGGACTTGAGAACTGGGCTATATACATTTATGTAGGTAATGTGGAAATCCCCGATTTTCCATTCATTTCTTTGAAATACAACTTGGAAATGTGGCAGTAATCAAATTCCATTATACATTCTTAAACTTAAACATTACACACAGACAATTCTATTCAACTTGCATATACAACTGAAAGCCTTTTGAGTTTTTGTCCCTGTTAGGAAAGGTCCTATAGCAGGAAATACAGTTAATAAGCTTTTCCTGAGAAAAATAAGCTTTCCCCCAAAAAAAGCTTTAAACTGCATTGTGTATTCTGTCAGAAATACCTAATAACTGTTTTTTTTAAAAAAAACTGTTTCTGGCATATTTGATCTCAACTTCACCTGACATGCAACAATTTCTGGTAAAATTCGGGGGGGGGGGATGTATTTAAAAGAAATGTGCTGTGCAGAAGTATTTTCTTAGCTGAATTTTAGACAGCTTTCCGAAAGTTCCAGGATGTTTAAAAAAAAAAAAACACCTATTGATATTTTAATAGAAAATGAATTGAGCAAAGAACATGTTTGATTAACAATTTGGAAATGGATCTCTATCATCTACTTGAGTGCCTATTAAATTACAGGTAATTACTGTGCTGTGGATGCAATCTAGATTTGATCGTTGCAAAGAATTCTCTGGCTGTCTAAATTCATTCAAGATATAGACCTCAAATGGATTTTGCAATAAAAAGACAACAAAAGAAGACAGAGCTCTAATAATCATCTATTAATATTTCTTTCCTTTCTTTTTTACCATTTGCATGCTGCTGAGGTTTGGCAATGGTGTGGCAAATGTGTAGAAAAAGCTCTCATTTTAAAGGAAATTTGCTTGAGTAGCATGTCACCCTCACAAGTATATTATCTTAGCCAAGGGCTCATCAATTTTAGGACCAATTTTCTATTGCAGTCTTCCTCAGTTCTCTGATACAACGGGGTTACAGAGCAATATGAAGTATAGGAACCCTGTAACAGTGTATCTCTCAAATGTCACTCATGATGCCCATGACTCAACATCTGTTCATAAGGAGCATCCCCTTCATTGCCTTCTACTGATTTTGTGGAGTTCAGAGCAAGTGGGTTTGGAATAGGCTGTCCTGGCTGAGCCGGGGCTATGTTGGTGTAGCTCCCTCAACCCAGTTGAGCTTGGGAGTATTCTGCTTCAGCTGGTGGAACTTAAGCTTTCTGTCAGAAAATATGAAATAATCCAGACAGACGTAAAAGCAAAGATCTCTGTCTCCCTCCACAGCCTGCATTCCAGCCTCCAAGCTGTTCGCTCTCCCTTCAGGAGAGCTTCATTTTACATCTTCACCCCATTGAGTTTGGGAGGGGGAAAATCCCTCAAAGGCAACTCCCTTCAAAGTGGAGATTTGCAACTCAGTGCCTCTCACATGATCTAAGGTTACAACACTCACATGTTAGCTAACAGAGAAACAACAATCAGTTAGTTGATCATTAACTTAGCAAGAGCTCAAAGTGCTCTCCTTGGCTTTAATATGGAAAAACACCATGTTAAACCTTCTGCAGTACACCTTTAGCCATTTTTCCCCATTTCTGTGTCAATTAAACCATTATACTTAACAATTCGTCCCATCAGAAGGGGCTACCGTGTTTGCAATTTCATTCAATGCTTTCAAAACGAGGAAAGTTCCTTTCTGTCAAAGTGGGAAAGAAACAACTTCTCCAAAACAGTGAGTAGGGAAGGCTCAGTGCTTTGTTTTTCTAAATCAAGATTTGGATCCAAACTGAGTCAGAATAGGGCTATTATACAAAACACCAAAACAGAATACAAACTTAATATTGTAGTTGGCGCAAACCCCTAGTTTTCACCAAAGTATGTATTCACCAAAGCATCAGCAGTAATAGGCAGATAAACACTGGCCAGCTACCTCAAAATGCTGATAGCTGATCTGAGAGGACAGACTGGTTATCTTCACTGTACTACATCTGTTATTCTTAGTATACATGAAAGGAGATGTGCAGATTCACTCTGCCAATCTCCATGGAAGCTTTCCCCAACTTGGTACTCTTCCAGATGTTTTGGGTTAAAACTCCTGTCATGCCTGAACATGCCATCCTATTTGCACAAATTAACCATTCCAAAATTTAGATGCGCCTTTACCCTAGCTAGATTGGATGTGCTGCCCTCAGTGGTACTCGAGGGCAGATTTCAAAAGATTCCAATCGAAAAAAGACTCTGCCCCTGCAGAAACGGCAACTTGGAAACAGATCTGAGGTCCGAATTTATTACTCCACTCTTACTCACTATTCCAGGCTGTCCATCTGCGAACACGTTGTTCTTTCTCTTATCAGATCAAAATGAGCTGACAACAACAAACGTTGCTAAATTTAGAGAGCCAGTGTGGTGTAGTGGTTAAGAGCAGTGGATTCGTAATCTGGTGAACCAGGTTCGATTCCCTGCTCCTCCACATGCAGCTGCTGGGTGACTTTGGGCTAGTCACACTTCTCTGAAGTCTCTCAGCCTCACTCACCTCACAGAGTGTTTGTTGTGGGGGAGGAAGGGAAAGGAGAATGTTAACCACTTTGAGACTCCTTAGGGTAGTGATAAAGTGGGATATCAAATCCAAACTCCTCCTCCTCTTCTTCTTCTTCTTATTGAGGGCGCAATGAGATTAAGGGCCACTATTTGAACAACAATCATAACCACTTGATCGATCTTTTTATCCTGTCATGCCTGAACATTGGCCATGCTTACCGGGCCTAATGGGAATTGTAGTCAAAAATATCTGGAGAGCACCAGGTTGGAGAAAGCTGTTGTTGTCATTCTTATTACCGTATTTTTCGCTCTATAACGCGCACTTTTTCCCTCCAAAAAAGGAAGGGGAAAAGTCTGTGCGCGTTATGGAGCGAAGCCGCCAGCGTGGGAGGAGCGGAGGACGAGAAAGCAGCCCGAATTCAGGCTGCTTTCCCTTCCTCCGTCGCCCCTGCCAGCGGGGAAGGAGTGGAGGACGAGAAAGCAGCCCGAATTCAGGCTGCTTTCCCTTCCTCCGCCACCCCCGCCAACGGGGGAGGAGCGGAGGACGAGAAAGCAGCCCGAATTCAGGCTGCTTTACCTTCCTCCGTCGCCCCTGCCAGCTTGGGAGGAGCGGAGGACGAGAAAGTATTTTTTCCTTGTTTTCCTCCCCTAACAACTAAGTGCGCGTTATGGTCCGGTGCGCGTTATAGAGCGAAAAATACGGTATATAGCAGGATCTCATCAGGTATGCAAGCCATGTGTGGAAGAGGACTGCAGGATTTGGGCAACTTTTACGTAGCTTTTGGGATGGACCAAGCAAAACATCAAATGTATTTTTTTTTAAAATATATTTGTGCTTCCTTGCCAGCATTTGTTTGGGTGAACTTGTAGCACTTTTCCTGAAAAATTGCTTTTCCTGGACAATTTCCCCAAAATTAAATTAAAATTGGCCTGATCAGCAAATTTCTCTGCGTTCATGAATGTTCTTTGGTACCATCCAGGTAATGAAACATGAAACTCAGTTCCACCATTTCATGACTACAGAATACCGCCAAATTATGTCAATAAATATCAGCTTTTATTTATATAAGCTAATTACCGAGAGATGAATACTGAACACACAATGGTAATGCAATAAGGTGGTTAATTGTTTTTGCTTCCCTCCTTTGTTTGCTGAAAATTACCCTGTGAAACGAAAACAGCAAGGCATAGCTTACCAAATTATTCATGTTAATTATACAGAGAAAAATAAGATATGTTTGAAAATAATGATATGCATTCCCTACATGCCTTGGTAGCAAAAGGAATAGAAATATTAAACTGGAAATATAAGCAACTATCCAGAAGAGAACAATGGACACAGGAACACTATCAGATATGGAAATTCACAAAAAATTAGGAATAATTGAAGTTTACCAAGAAATGTGGTCAATGAAGCCAGGAATATATAACATTCCAAAGAAGAAGAATATTGAACAGTGTTATAGAAGACTATTAAAGCAGCTATAATAATTTTAATTTTGGTTTTAATTTTAATATTATTGCTCAAGACTTCAATTGCCCCATTCTTCCTCACTTCTTTCCATCAATGCCTAAACTTATTTGTTCCTCAATCCTGTTCTTCCTTTTCCCCAATAGAAATATCTCCAAGTTGTGTTTTTTAAATAAATGTGAAGTGTTTAAATACTCAACAAAAAAGCATTTCCTAAAAGACCTTCACTTGTTAATGAAAAGTTCCTGACTTTAAAATTCACCCTTTACAACAGTTTAGATGGTAGTAAGGCACTCTCAAAGGATTAGCATGATATAATCCAGCCAACAGCAAAAGATTATATACTTCAAAAAGAATCCAAATTGTGCTCATTTCCAACAGGACACCCAAAAAGGATGCAAACCACTGAGCTGCCATTCAATTAACTTTGCTCAAATACCATGACTTTGACCTATTACCTGCAATGCTCTTGAAAATCCCCCTACAATGCACAGCCCAAATGCCTCACCTGTCCCTGTTTACCAGAGATGGTTCCTGCTCTCTGATTCCTGTCCCTGGAGAAACCCTGGCCCTATTTTGCATTTTGAGGGGGTGTTGCGAGTGGCTTTCAAACAGGTTTACTAAGCGTGCACAAATACAGTAGAATTGCTGTGGTTTCAGCTCACATCCAGCCAGTGTTTCAAAGCTAAACCTCTCACCGAGCAGGGAAAGGAAACTTCACTCTAATAATACACATGCATGGGCACAGATAAACCTACCGCTGCTTCCCTACAGACCACAATCCACCCCCATGACTACTTGCTCAGATAGTAAATGTTGGTGAATGTGTTCCAGTTACAGCTGTGCTGTACCAGATCCACTGAGAGATTAAACACTCCTATTTGTTTTAAAATAGAAATGCTGAAGTCAGTTTAATGTGGAGCAAGCAGAGAAGAGACTTCAGCTATATTTAAAGGATGTCCAGGCAATGCCCCATGCTATTAGGAGTGTTTAGACACGGGTGGCGCTGTGGTCTAAACCACAGAGCCTAGGGCTTGCCAATCAGAAGGTCAGCGGTTCGAATCCCCGTGACGGGGTGAGCTCCCTTTGCTAAGTCCTGCCAACCTAGCAGTTCGAAAGCATGTCAAAGTGCAAGTAGATAAATAGGTACCACTCTGGCAGGAAGGTAAACGGCGTTTCCGTGTGCTGCTCTGGTTCGCCAGAAGCAGCTTAGTCATGCTGGCCACATGACCCGGAAGCTGTACGCCGGCCCCCTCGGCCAATAAAGCGAGATGAGTGCCGCAACCCCAGAGTCGTCTGCGACTGGACCTAACAGTCAGGGGTCCCTTTACCTTTACCTTTACACGTATAAAAGTGTGCTACTATTTTCACCTGTGAATTGCTGGAGAGAATGGGAGTCAGTGATCAGTGAATGACCTAAGATGCCTGGCGAAGCAAGTGAGGCCAAACCACTTTGGCATTCGTTCTACGGGGCTATTATCAACCTCTTAAACTTGGATATACACCTGATCATGTAATCAACTTGATTAGGAGTAGGCCAACTTTTGTTGTTTAGTCGTGTCCGACTCTTCGTGACCCCATGGACCAGAGCATGCCAGGCACTCCTTGATCTATAATTCGCATGTGGGTACCAATTTATGTTGGAGTAAGAGCAAAAGATTTATTCAATATGGGCTTGAGTCCATCCATTCGGGTTTTGCAGATCCAAGGTGGAATCGCATTTGGTGAGGTTTAAATATTCAAGATCACATTTTGGTTCTCAATCTCTTGTGGATCTCAAAGGCAGAGCAGATTGATGTTAAATACCTAAAATTGAGACCCTACCCTGCATAACTTGTCATTGGCATATTTTCTACTCGGCCTATATTACACTACAGTGTTGCTGCCAATTATATTTACCTCCCTGCCCTGATTTATCCTTCCCTACCTTTTTTATTTATTTTGAGACATTATTTATTTTATTTTTATTTATATTGAGACATGTTTTGTTGCAGCTGGGGCAGATGAAGGCATCCAGTTGTGCTGAAACAGGTGTGTCATGGCATTTCTCTCTGTCCTCCTCCCAGCAGTCATTGCTCCTCTGGTCACTGCTGTGGATACACAACCTGATGGTCTGTCATTTGCAAGGGATTCCCCCATGGTGGGGTTAATGTTGCCAGCCTTCATCTCATGAAGAGGGTCATCTAGTCCAACTGGATGCAATGGAGAAATATTTTGCTTATGTTGCAAATATCTTTGTTATCTTTGTAATCCTGGATTTCTTCCATAGCTGTCAACTTTCAGATTTGAAAATAAGGGATTTTCCCTAACTTTCGGATTTCAAAATAAGGGATGCCGCAAGGGCGGTGCAATGGCACCAAGTAGCCTCGCCACCCTGCGCTCCAGAGGCTGCGCGAAAGAGCGAGCGCATAGACGGCAGGCAGGCTGTCTGTCTGGTTGGGCATGAGGGTCTGGCTGCACAAGGCATGCAAGCTCCGCCCCCAGTCGGTCTCAGACTCCTTATTGGCAGCTGAGCAACGCCGCTGAGGAGCCTCCCTGGCCGGCAGGGAGGGAGAGGAGCTGCTTCCTTTGAAATCCGGGAAATTTAAGGGATATCAACAATTCGGGATAGCAGCGGGAAACGGCATTGGAATAAGGGAGTTTCCCGCAAAAAAAGGGGGAGGGTTGACAGCTATGATTTCTTCTAATCAATATTTTGTCCTTTCCCCTTGTATGACAGAGGGTGGAATTCTATGTCACACTCTTCTGATCATTTCATCAGCACAATGCCCCCTCTCCCCACACACACACACATTTCTGGGGGTTCCCCTGACCCTCCACAGCAGATTTGAACGATGGAAGGGGGGCACACAGAAGGGAATCCTCACTGTGATAGTGGGAGCCCTTGTGGTGGCTTCTAGTAGCACACCGGGTTGGCTGAATCTGGGACAGAGTGTTGTTTGATCAGATATATAGTTTTAGCAAAACCCATAGGCACTGTGAAATACTATGCTGGTGGTTCTATGGGTTGGAATGTAAGTTTTGCACAGTTAAAATTGTCATTGCGCCCATGATCTTTAAGAAAAGGAGAAAAGATAACCATTTAGAAACTATAACAAGGGCTTTGGTTCAAAAGTGTACTGGGAAAACTATGTTAATGAAAGGGTAAGTGTTTTATGAATTAAACCTTGATGCTGCTCAAAGCTCCTAAACTGAAATTATTGCAAAAATAATAAAAGCTCATTTAGGAGTCATCCTCTTGTGTCCCAGTTCCAGGGCACAAAAATTTATTTTAATGTTTTAATATTAAAACATTTGAGAATCATCCTTGGAGCTTAAAGATACCTCCATTATGTAGCAGAACTGTTTGAAGGACTAAGTGAAATCGTTTCTTAATGTCTTGCTGTAGTCATGGAATTCAGTCATGAAATGGAGAAAGTATCTTCTCTTTGGTGCTTTTTAAACGTCACTTCATGTGCAAGCTCCTAAGTTAGAGCAATCGAAGAACATAATATTAAAATCAAAGTATAAACAATTTATAATCAAAAGAATATGGTGCAATGATATTGGCATAAACACAACTTTGAGCATGATATTTGGCATAGCCTAGTTCAATGTAGAAAACTATGGTAAATTCATTGTAAACTTAGCCCTTCTAAATCTTCTGTCTTAGAGTCTAGCTGCCTTTCATACTCAGTCAACAACAAAAATGACAACACCAATATGGTATTAGGGTCCCCAATAAACTTCCAATAAAACTTGGTGGAAGTTGTTATTCATGACACCATTTCAGAGTAAAACCAACCAACCAACCAACCAACAAACAAACAAAAAAAACCACATGCCTTAACTGAGACTTTAGCTTTTCTAATGAAACCATTCTGTGGAATGCAAAGTAGAAAACCCTGCACAAACTGACTTGACAGTTGCTTAAACATAACAAAACCCTAAATTTAACATTTACAGTAGGTGTGCTTTCAAACTGCTAGGTTGGCAGAAGCAGGGACAGAGCAACAGGGAGCTCACTCCATCGCGTGGATTCGATCCGCTAACCTTCTGATGGACAAGCCCAAGAGGCTCAGTGGTTTTAGACCACAGCTCCACCCGTGTCCCAAATAAACAAGCACACAATCACTGATAGGTGCACCTGCCATTTGTGAGGCTCAAAGCAATGAAGATGATGGCTCCTCAGAGGTTGCCATTGGCTGTGGGTTTCTTGTGATGTCACAAAAAACACTTGGCAACTGAGTGGATATAAAGGCAGGCCAAGGGGAAAGCCCTTTTTTTATTTCCAGCAGGACACACCTGGCAATGGATGTGACATTCAGCACTGCCCCAGGTTTCTTCCACTTGGAGGAGGCAAAGTGGTGAATGGAAGGGGGCAATCCTCTGGCAGTGGGATGCTAAGGAGTGATAATAAGGCAAGTTTGCTTGATTGAAGGCTGCTGGTATTCTGTGATTAGAAGCTGGTGGACGTCTCATGATGGACTTAAGTCGCTGGCAGATGTTGGTGGGTGGAAGCCAGTGGCATTTGGATTTGGAGGTCGGTGCAGGCTACAAGGCTAAAAGCAGACTGATGTTTGTGGATGTTGGCTGATGGATGTTCACCTTTGGAAGACAGTCAACAGAAGCCAGTGGATATTTGTGGATTGCAGCCAGGGCACAAACATGAATGGATGTCATGTTTTTGGATGTCGGCTGGTATATGTTTTTGTGTGAGTACATGGGAGGTTTCAAATGAGATGGTGTGTTTTGATGTTGTTGGGTCCAGTGATGGTGTTGTCTGGATGTATGTGGCAGCAAAGTTGGCATCTGGGTTTATTGCAGGCTTTGGTACCAGTGTCCATGTTAAGTCACTTGCTGTATTATTGTGGGTGAGGAGTTGTTTAAGATTGGGTGGCTGTCTAAACTTAGTTGGTCTCTAAGGTGCTAATGGACAATTTTTTATTTTTTTTTTTATGTATTTTGACTGCGTCAGACCAACACGGGCTACCTACCTGAATCTAGAAGCCTTCCTTTGAATAGGCTATCTGGCTTAAGGATTTGGAGGGGAGGTTGCAAGTTTCTCAGTTCTACCTAGCTGCCTGATTTCAGAAAGTGGTGCTGGGGAGTCCACTGTGGGTCTGCTCAATTGTATTTATCCTGAGCTACTTGTAAAAGGGTAAAAGAGTATTGGGAAATGATCCATAATGAATTGAAAAAAAATGTTTAAAAGTACTTCCCCCCCTTAAAAAATCAACCAGAGTCCTTTCTGTTGGGGATAATTCAGACTGAAATTCCCAGTGAGAGCCAGTGTGGTGTAGTTGTTAAGAGAGGTAGACTCGTAATCTGGTGAACTGGGTTCATGTCTCCGCTCCTCCACATGCAGCTGCTGGGTGAAATGGGCTAGTCACACTTCTTTGAAGTCTCTCAGCCCCCACTCACCTCACAGAGTGTTTGTTGTGGGGGAGGAAGGGAAAGGAGAATGTTAGCCGCTTTGAGACTCCTTCGGGTAGTGATAAAGCAGGATATCAAATCCAAACTCTTCTCTTCTTCTTCAGGTGACAAAAAAAAAAAGGTTATTTATGTATGCAACAACTGCGACCCATGTTTTTGTTAGCCAACAAATTGAAAAACAAGCGAGGTCCCAACCAAAGAAGAATGGAAACTTGAGAGAATATTCACAACTTGCAGACTTAACATATAGAATAAGAGAACAAGAGGAACATACATTTAAAGAAGACTGGAAAACGTTTATTGAATATATGGGAAATAATTGTGTACAGCTGAAAATGCTGGCAGCATTAAGATAAATTCAACAGTGTAAACAAGTTTTTGATGGATGCAAGAATGGAATATTGAATGGTATCGTTTTTTGTAAAATATGCAGGGATTTGTGGTATGCAAAAATGAACCATAGAAAGAGAAGAAGTCATTGATATCTTAAGGATGTAAAATGAGTATTTTAAATTGTAGAACATAAAACTTTATAAAATTATATAACCTGAGTGATTTTAAACATCCACACAAAACCACCCAAATGCAAAAGTGTACAGTATGTTGAAATATTTAACAGTGAGATAATCAACAAGGTTGATTATCCGAAACACTTTCTAAATTCAGGCTTCTTCTTCTTCATTTTTTTTTTTAAAGCTTTGCAAAGGCTTGTGAATCATGTAGATAAACTTGTTAAACTGGTGAGCAGGATTCCTGCATTGGACTAGATCACCACTGAGGTCCTTCCAACTCTACAATTCTATGATTCTGTGATTTCTTTAGCTTTTTTACCATGTATTTTGATGGTACATATACAGTGCTACCTTGGGTTACGAACTTAATTCATTCCGGAGATCCGTTCTTAACCTGAGGCACGCTTTCGCTAATGGGGCCTTCCGCTGCTGCCGCACCGCTAGTGCACAATTTCCGTTCCCATCCTGGGCAAAGTTTCATAACCTGAAGGTACTACTTCCGGGTTAGCGGAGTTTGTAAACCTGAAGCGTTTGTAACCTGAGGTACCACTGTATAGATATATCTATTGCAAGTTAGTTGCAAACTTCTGAATTTTGCTACAGGTGCAACCAGATTATCAAAGCAGTGTTTTAATGGATACAGTTTTACTCTTCTTTAATTTCATCCCTTTTACATATTGTAGCTTATTGTAGCTTCACTGTGTTGTCCTGTTGCCAATAACGCTTCCATCCCCTCTAGTCTTCTATTTGGTCCCTCCACTCCGATTAGTAATAGTATACATGGATTCAATCCTATTACTTAGTATGGAGCTCTATAAACCTCAAAGTACTGAAGTGAATGAATATTTAAATTATGCTTCATCTTGAGAAAATTCTATACTGTGAAAGTAAACAACTTGGTTTTTTTTCTGCTGCAAGAGCAAATAATTCAGTGCTCTAAAACCTTTCAAAATGAGATTTTTTTATTTACTTGTAGCCTAAACCTTTGGCTGTCTTCCAGCCATTTGCATTTGACATGGATTCCTACATTAGGGAGGGGGGGGAAGGTCCCTAATGTTTCTCCCTACTTTGATGATTTCAAAATTAAATTATTCATAGTCTTCTTGTCTTTTAACTCTCCACCCTTCTTTCCAAGAAAGTAAACTTCTCAAAGTTTACAGTCAAGGAAATGGAAAACTGAAATATGCAGACTCCCTTGGAACGCAAAGCAGTCCCCTTAAGACTTAAATTCTCAGTGGCAAACATATATCACACAGAATTCAAACGGCGGGATTCTTTTTTGGCTAGGCTATTATAACAGTTTGCCCTTTCTCAGTTCTTTATGGGAACATCTACCACTGCTTCCTCCAACCTGGTGCCTTCCAAATATTTTCAACTGCAACTCTCATCACAGCCCATGTTAGCTATGCCTAGTGGAAGTTGTAGTCCAAAAAAAATCTGTAGGGATCCAGTTTGTGAAAGGCTGATCTATGGCCATTTCAGGCTCATCAGCAGTGGAGATGGAGATGTTGACAGGAGAATCTGAGCATCACTATGTCCAATTTGCTCCTCCTCTCTAAAACCTAGATTTAGAGATGTGTCATGCTGGTACTCACACAATTCTAGTGCATGCGCAGAAGTGCGCTACCACTGAATGCGCTTTGCGCAGAACGGCATTTCTACCAGCGACCGGATCAACTTACGGATGGACCTCCAGAACTAATTACATCCAAAAGTAGAGGTTCCACTGTAGTTAAAATATGAATACTTTAAGTAAGAGCCAAGACTATGACCCTAATACCTTCCCCTGCTGTTGAAAGCTATGGGTCATGAGGATAAACCCAGCCAGATGGGTGGGGTATATAAATAAAAAATATTATTATTATGCACTCAACTAGAGTGAAGGCTTAGGTTGCACCCAGTGTCTTCAACCTTGGGTCCCCTAATGCTGCTGAATTACAACTCTCATCATCTCAGATAGCCAATGCCCCAGTTAACTGGGGGCAATGGAAATTGTAATCCATCAACATCTGGGGACCCAGATTTGAAGTCTGCTGCCCAAGCAGATGGAGAGCTACTGCTGGCAATATTACCACCAATGGAATCAAGCAGAAAACCCTCAAATTAGGTGCTTGGGGATGGAAGGCTGGTCACTGACACAGTTTTGGATCTCTTGGTTCCAAAGGATCCCCCAAAAAGTCAGGTTCTTCAGTCCATCAGCTACCAGACTCTAGAGCTGCCATAGTGGGGGAAAATGTGAAAAAAAATCACCCCAACCCCTTTTGCTGTCAATGGTAGGGCAGGGCTTGGCATGTAGTGGTCAACTTGTCACATTATTCAACCCCTGCAAAGAGAAATGTCCTCTTAGGATTCCTCTGTAAATGTTATTCAGAAAATGTGTGCAACTGCAATGTATAATTTTACAACCATTTTCAGTCATACCTGAACAATCGTTAACAGTTTTAGAAACTACTGAGGGGATGTGTGAGAATGACAAGGATTTTTTCTATGGTTAAGCAAATTACCTATTATGAAGAAGATGGGGGAAGCTGTAATCTGGAAATGTCATAAGGTTAGCATGCTTTGCTTATAGCCTCCAGGACAACAGGCTATTGAAATCTGTTTCGTTTCATCTTAAAAACAATCGCTGTTTGTATCATGGAAGCGTAAGATTAAGGAGGATACTTAAGGATTCACTCTAATGCAACCAGTAAGGATAGAATCTTATCCGGCGCTCCTCGAAATTATGAAGGATATTCATAGATACACGGGAGCTCAAAGGGATGGAAAAGAGTATCTCATCCAAACCCCTTACCCAGAGGCAAGAATTTGTATATGTTTATCCACTAAAGATTAACACACATTATCCGGATTATAACATGCTACAAGCAGGAAGCAGGAACTAACACGATCCACCACGCCAGAGGTGCTTGCAGGCAAGGGATGATATAGTAAACTAAGTAGCTAAGTCAAATAAAAACAGGAGAAAGTAAAAACAAATTTGGGAAGCTGGAAAGGGTCCTCAATCCCTAAAATGGATTGGTTAATCTGTCAATTTCAGTTTTCTCATTTTCCCAGCCTTAAAATCAGTTCTCCACATTGGTGTGCATTTTAAAGGGCCTGTCCTCGTGAAATTTCATCAGCATTTGTGTGTGTATTTCAATTCATAAGCATAATCTTGTGTGCAAATTTGTCCAATATACCATTTTTATTACAGAATATTACTGATTACGTGGATTTTGATTGACACTTTACCCTTGTGCATGCATTTTGATACACAATGCTTGGCTCTGAAATCGTCTTGCAAAATTCGGGGAACTGAGAGTTCGTTGTATGGCTGTGTTTTGGTTCACACGTTGCTTCAGAAAGTGTGACTTGGGGAGGTTCAACGTGAAATGTAAACCACACTGAATTCACCCCCCCACCCCCCACCGCCCACCCCTAACCCTTAACCAACCTGACTCAGTGAACAAGTAATTCCCGTCTCCCCTATGGATATTAGCTAAGGTCAATTTGCAGAGTCATTTTCACCTACATCTAAGCAACAGTATCTGGATTAAGCTCCCTAACCGGCCAAGTTTCGGTCTTATTTGCCTGTGATAACCATTCGATTGAATCTCTTCATCACATAGTGTTTGTTTGCCTCTTGTATTCTGCCACACAAAAGACTATATTACTTCCATTAACTCAAAAATTACCAGGGATGCAGTGACTGCGGCAAGGATGTTAATTGCACAAAAATGGAAACAAGAACAAACACTGACAGTAGAGGAATGGAAAATGAAACTATTAGACTAAGCAGAAATGGACAAAATGACGGGGAGAATCCGAGAACAGCGGGACCAGAAGTTCGTCAAAGACTGGACTAAATTTACAGACTACTTAAAAGAAAGTACTCAATTGAATATGCTAGTAGGACTACAAGAGGTTTTGTAGAACAAGGAAGAAATGCTGTTGTGAATATGAACTTATAGAAATTAAGGTAGCGTGAGATATAATAAAACAACGGAAGAAATAAGAAATATAAAATTAAGGTATAGTTATTAGAAGGTCTGAAGGAAGGTCTGAAGGAAGTCAAGATATAAGAAATGTAAAATTATGTGATTGTTATTAATGTATAAAATTATTGTTAAAACTAATAAAAAATGATATTTAAAAAAAATTACCAGGGTATTTGGAAGAGTCTTACCTTGCTCTTCTGTTGCAAGATTCAGACTCGATTATAACCCTACATATGGCAAAATTTCTGACATTAGTTCTGACAAGAAACCCAATGGATTGTTATATACAGCTTGATATTTTAATTTAATTTTTATCATATTTTATTCAATTGAGTATCCCTTTTAATCTATTTTACTGTTAGCACTTGTAAACCAGACTGTGCTGTTTCTGTTTTTGGTTGTTATGTCTATGGGCTTAAAGCCGAAATAAAATGAGTTGAGTTGAGCTCCCTAACCGTTCAACAAAACTGTTAAAATCATATTCCTGTGTTGTACAATAGAGCACCTAGTAGCTAACTAATTTCTATGGTGGCTTGCATGAATGTTTACTTTCCAGACCTAACAGGAGTGTTTCGCTTTTAACAGCTGCTACAATTGTATTTTTTTGCACTGATGGTGATTGACATAAAGGTCTTTGTGTGTTTTTGTTTAGTTGCTCGCCTTCTTCACAGCAAGCTCTGTCAGTTTGTAAAAAGGTCAAGGATTCCGTGCTCCGGATTCACCACAGAACTGTCCATCAGAGTTCATAAAAAAGCAGATAAACCTGTCAAAAAGTGCCTGAAGTGTAAGTGTATAAACATTTATTTTCCTTCAGTCGGTCTTTTGCTGAAATGAATGGCCGGCGCTGTACATTTCATTGTGTTGCTTAGCCTCACAGCCGGACATCCTCACCCAAAATCCAAAATGGATTCCACAAACATCCAGAATGTTTTGACCACATTGTGCATTCACATGAGTTTCTTCAGCTCCCCGGTATGAATACAGTTTGCCCCCCCCCCAAAAAAAGTGGTTATCAATAGTGGTAGAGGTTTTGTACTGATCCACTTTAGGAATTATTTATTATTACTACTATTTGTTGAATTTATATACTACCCTAAACTTGGGAGTCTCAGGGCAGTTCACAGAATAAAATCAAAATATAAAACCACAAAATACACAATAAAAACAAAAACAACCCAATAGTTCACCCCCCCCACACACACACACAAAAACATTTTAAAAGGGCATGGGATGTAAATCAGATCAACCAAAGGCCTGGTTAAAAAGGAATGTTTTTGCCTGGCACCTAAAGGTGTATAGTGAAGGCGCCAGGCGAACTTCCCAGGGGAGAGCATTCCACAGATGGGGAGCCACTGCAGAGAAGGCCCTGTTCTCATGATGCCACCCTCCAGACCTCCCAAGAAGAAAGCACATGAAGAAGGGCCTCAGAAGATGATCTCAGGGTCTGGGTAGGTTCATATGGAAAGAGGCGATCCTTGAGGTATTGCAGTCCTGAGCCATTTAAGGCTTCATAGGTCAAAACCAGCACTTTGCATTGGGCCCATCAATTGGTTGCCAGTGCAGTTGGACCAGGATTGGTGTAATATGCTCAAACAGTCTTGTTCTGGGGAGCAACCTGGCCACTGAATTCTGCACTACCTGAAGTTTCCGAACCGCCTTCAGAGGCAGCCCTTTCAAGTAATCTGACCTTGAGGTTACCAGAGCATATGACAAAGAATCCTTCGTACGAGAGTCACCAACCTTGTAGGCCTGTGGACACACTTGCCGAGGGCACCACACACACACACACCACAACCTATTGCCTACAACAAAATGCTTCTTTTAAGACTAATTTCACGGTTTTAGGGGGGAGGACTCTGCGAACTTCAGGAAAGGTCTCTGTGGACCCATGGAGTATCGTCACACAAGAGCATGCAGTTGAACCCAATCCACTTCAGTTATTCATTTGATACAGTAAGGTTAAGTCCAGTCAAAGGCGACTATAGGGTTGCGGCGCTCATCTCGCTTTCAGGCCGAGGGGGCCGGCGTTTGTCCGCAGACAGCTTTCCGGGTCATGTGGCCAGCATGACTAAGCCGCTTCTGGTGCAACGGGACACCGTAATGGAAATCAGAGCACACAGAAACGCTGTTTAGCTTCCCGCTACCTATTTATCTACTTGCACTGGCGTACTTTCAACCTGCTAGGTTGGTAGGAGCTGGGACAGAGCAACAGGAGCTCACCCCGTCGCAGGAATTTGAACCGCCGACCTTCTGATCGGCAAACCCAAGAGGCTCAGTAAGGGGGAGGAAGGGAAAGGAGAATGTTAGCCGCTTTGAGACTCCTTCGGGTAGTGATAAAGCGGGATATCAAATCCAAACTTCTCCTCCTCTCCTCCTCCTCTCCTCCTCCTCCTCCTCCTCCTCCTCCTCCTCTTCTTCTTCTTCTTCAGTATTTTAGACCACAGCGCCATGATGGATCATGACTCATTACGCAGGGAAAGCTCCCACCATAAGTGGTGCTGTAGACAGGATTTTTCCATTCTCCTCCCTTCTCCATATGAAAGAGAGCATGAACTTGGCTAGTCTCCTAAATGCCTGTGGGGATAATAGCATTACTGAACTATAGCAAAAGGATGTCCATAAATAATGCCTCCTTGACCTTTCTCCCCCAACTCCCATAAAAGCACAAAAATATCCACTCTGTCTATGGCAGAACACAAACACAGAGCCGTATCAGGGTACTTGCTCATTCACCTGATGTTCTGTATTGACTGAAAGTTATGGCTTTGTATAAGAAATTTATATGGAAGTAAAAGTTCTAAAATTGAACAGTACGCTTTATAGATGGAATCCCCTCTCTCCCAGGGTCATCCAAGTTTACGCTTCAGCTTTTTCCAAACAACTTGAGTGCTTAAGAAAACACTGGGAAGAACACAAAGTTGTCGGCATTAAAAATTGATACCTCTCGCTATAACATAACTATTTTTAAGCATTAGCGAATAGGAGATGGTTGAATTTGCCATGCCAGAAAGAGCTCTAGGCAAGGCGTTCCTTAGGACCGTGTGAACTTTATTTCAGGAAGCAGATCCCATGACTCATTTATCCTAGAGAGGAATCTTAATAATGACGTGATGGTGACAAAGCTCATCCGATAAGCTGGCATTGGGTTTGCGTGTCGAGGTCCCCCAAAACCACCCCTCAAATAACTCACACATCAGACAGAATTTTGTTTTGGTTTTTTGGCATGATTTTGGCCACAACTTTATTAAAATACAAATAATGTGAGTGGTTGCTTAGGCATTGGTTAAGACTATCTGTCGCACAGAGGACAGAACTGACGACCGTCAGTAAGGGGAAAACACTCTGGAGAGATAAAGGGAGCCGGATGATCTGCCCTCCTCTCTCTCCACAGGCTCCCAGGGCTCTTGCACAGCCCTGGCCCCCGACCGGGGGTTCGGACAAAAGCATATCGAGTCCCTGGATTCCTTTAATGGAATTCCCCGTACACCAGTATCAATAGGAGGGGCATACACAGTCAACCATACCCCTCCTCCAACCAACATAATAACCAATGCCTAACTGCCAACCTTACAAGTTGTGACTATTTGCTACGCAGTAGGCAAAAACCAGGTGGCACCAGCCAATCAGCCACATGGAAAAATTCCTACCAGGCCCCTGCCCCAACAGCAGACGACCCCATGACAGGCATAGCAAGGTTAACGCAGAGGCCTAAAATATAGGGAGGGAGGGAGGGCGGGTGGTTCGAAGCACTCAGCCAAGAGGGAGATCACGTTGCACACCAACCATTATATACCGGTATACACTGGGCTGTCCATCATCAATTTGCAACATACAAATCTCCCCAACAACACCCAGGGTCCAATCACAGCAGTGGCCATCTAAACGTTCCCGCCCAGCACCAGAGGGATGACTTGTTGGCCCCCACCGCAACACGTGCTCTCCATGAAGGAGAACACGCTTTGCAAGCACAACTGAAGTCTGCTTATATTAATTTAATTCAGACATTATGGAAATGCAAAACAGCTGGAAATAGCACCAATGGCATTATGACTTCTGCTGTTTAGCTTGAGGTCCAATGCCCATGACCAGACTAATGTAAGACCCTATTTAGTCCCAGCTGAAGCATTTTAAAGCCCCAGGAGAGTTGAGCATATCATGAATCACTCAATTCAATCACTCAACTGAAATCAGTGGGACTTCATAGTGTTCGATCATAGTGCATATGTACTCCAAGAGGATTCAGTCTGAGTGAACACATATGATTGTTTCAGCACAACCAAGCTTATTGCTCAATGCATATATAAGGGCCAAACAAATCACTTTGAGCAGCTTTATGTTAGCACGGTAAAAGTGAGTTGAATGGGCAATTGCTGATGCCTCCATGCAAGTCCTTCCATGAGTACCAGACTCAACAAGCAGAATAGGTCCGTTTGGTCTGGTGCAGTGGACTTGAATCTCATTGTTGCTGCAAAAATAAATAGAAATGGAAACTTCCTCGGACCTTGGTTTCTCTTTATTCGTTACCCATAATAAATTTTGGGCCATTTCACACATTATGCATTATTGCCACTGAGGATACACCCCAAATGAAAACCCTGTGGTGGTTTTATTAAATGTCTTTGTGCAAATATGCTTATTGCATCTGCATTTGACCTTTTGCAAGGACCGCCTCTTTCCATATGAACCTACCTGGACCCTGAGATCATCTTCTGAGGCTCTTCTTCGTGTGCTTCCTTCTTGGGAGGTCTGGAGGGTGGCATCATGAGAACGGGGCCTTCTCTGCAGTGGCTCCCCGTCTGTGGAATGCTCTCCCCAGGGAAGTTCACCTGGCACCTTCACTATACACCTTTAGGTGCCAGGCAAAAACATTCCTTTTTAACCAGGCCTTTTGGTTGGTCTGATTTACATCCCATACCCTTTTAAAATGTTTTTTGGGTGGGGGGTGGACTATTGGGTTGTTGTTTTTATTTTTATTGTGCATTTTGTGGTTTTATATTTTGATTTTATTCTGTGAACTGCCCTGAGACCCCTAGGTTTAGGGTAGTATATAAATTTTGTGCTAAACATTATCAGTGTACAGCTTAATAAGAAATGTATTAAGCGGCCCACAGGAATGAATGTTGGGGCATCATTTTAATAAAACATAACCTGCTGATGAAAATGCTATGGCACATCCCCCCCCCCACCAACGTAACAAAATAATCCTCTGCTATTGTCAACATTTATGGTTCAGAATAGTCATTTTCAGAATCAAGGCAGAAGAAAATAAAATCCAACATTTAAATGGACTACTTCCTAGGAAATTAAGGGTAATATATATATTATTACCGTTCTGGTGCACAAACAGTTGTCTCTTCCATTTGCCTCGTAATCCAAGAAAAATTGAAGATAAACCATGTAAAGATGTCCTAGAACTGTTTTGCAGAAGAAAATATTGTCAGAATTCTCTAGCTGTAATATATTCGTCTCCCTCCCCCACCCCTAATCTTGACAGAGCAGCTAAAATATCCACATACTAGAGTTGCAATAAATAATTCCCAGAGCTGCCAAAAGTGTTGAATAATAAAAGTTGTGCTCTCTTTCTCCCTCTCTTTCCCTTTCAACTCCTCCTGTTTTTATGAAAACAAACCCCTAGGATTTGCAAGCTGGGGAGGCAGGAAGAACAGCAGCAGCAATTCTGTTTATAGAAAGAAAAAGCTTTCTTCTGCCCATAGAAATATTAATGTTGCATTCATGAACATTAACGCTTGTTCTAGCTTACATATCATTCTTCCCTCTCTGCTTAGATATCAATTTTGCTGCTCTGCACTGCTCTCATAATTCTGAAGGCTACTAAAGCTTAGCAATTTGGGTTAGTGAAGGAATCACATTTTGGAATTGTGCAGAAGGGCTTGGAAATGCATCTAGCCCATTCTGAATTCTAGACTCAATTATGAGCTGAGCTCAAAGTCCCTCTGAAGTTTGGTGCTGGCTGCAGATTCCTCAGTCATAATGGAGACAATCAACTAGCAGCCCTTTTATTCCTACCACCAACAGGGGACTCGTCAGTTTTGTAGGGTCCACGGAAAATGTGGGTGCTTGGGGTTCTGGTATCTTCTTCTTCTTCTTCTTCTTCTTCTTCTTCTTCTTCTTCTTCTTCTATCACTCGTAGCCGAGTAAGATTGTCTTCCATGAACATGATCTTAACAAAACAAAATAAAAAATAAAAAAATCATTCCAGTAGCACCTTAGAGACCAACTAAGTTTGTTCTTGGTATGAGCTTTCGTGTGCATACCAAGAACAAACTTAGTTGGTCTCTAAGGTGCTACTAAGGGACCCAGGTGGCGCTGTGGGTTAAACCACAGAGCCTAGGGCTTGATGATCAGAAGGTCGGCAGTTCGAATCCCTGCAACGGCTCCTGTTGCTCAGTCCCTGCTCCTGCCCACCTAGCAGTACGAAAGCACATCAAAGTGCAAGTAGATAAATAGGTACCGCTCTGGCGGGAAGGTAAACGGCATTTCCGTACGCTGCTCTGGTTCGCCAGAAGCGGCTTTGTCATGCTGCCCACATGACCCGGAAGCTGTACGCAGGCTCTCGGCCAATAAAACAAGATGAGCGCCGCAACCCCAGAGTCGGACATGACTGGACCTAATGGTCAGGGGTCCCTTTACCTTTAAGGTGCTACTGGAAGGAATTTTTTTATTTTTTATTTTGTTTTGACTATGACAGACCAACATGGCTACCTACCGGTACCTGTAACATGATCTTAGCAGTGATTCTGTAAGTGACTGCGGAGGTCAATTCTGGATCCACACGCCCTTCCACAGTGGGGACATAAGTTTTCGGGCGGGAGTTGATCAGGGTGAGGGTTTGCCAAACGTGCCTTCCTCTTAGCACGTTTCTCCCTTTCATCCTGAGTTCAAGCGTCTGCAAAGTCCATGGCACCTTTGGTAAAGGCTGTTTTCCAATTGGAGCGCTCACAGGCCAGTGTTTCCCAGTGTTTATACTACATTTTCTTAGATTTGCCTTGAGAGAGTCTTTAAACCTCTTTTGCTGACCACCAGCATTACACTTTAGATTTTTAAGTTCAGAATAAAGTAGTTGCTTTGGAAGATGATAATCAGGCATCCACACAACATGACCAGTCCAACAAAGTTGATGTTGAAGAATCATTGCTTCAACACTGGTGATCTTTGCTTCTTCCAGTACACTGGCATTAGTTCACCTGTCTTCCCAAGTGATGTGTAAAAAGGTTTCGGAGACACCGTTGATGGAAATTTTCGAGGAGTTGGAGACGGCGTTTATAAGTGTCCATGTTTCACAAGTATACAGTAAGGTTTGTAGTACAATAGCTTTGTAAGCAAGCAATTTGGTTTCCCTGCGAATGTCCCAGTCCTCAAGCACTCTGCACTTCAATCGGGAGAAAGCTGCACTCACAGAGCTCAGGCGATGCTGGATTTCGGCATCAATGTCGGCCCTTGTGGAAAGATAACTGTCCAGGTAGGAGAAGTGGTCAACACTTACACCATTGAGTGAATGTGGTAGTCTTTGGAACGTCTGTAATATATCAGCACTGCGTGGCTCAGTTGGTTAGAACTTAGTGTTGCTAACAGCAAGGTTGCTGGTTTGATCCCTGTATGGGACACCTTCATTTTCCCACGTTGCAGGGAGTTGAACTAGATGGTCCTCAGAGTCCCTTCCAACTCTATGATTCTATGGTCCAAACTTTGGAACAGTCTTGGGATGTGGCTTTCTTTAAAAAAGAAACAATTAATCCATTTTAGCTGAGCCCGCTCTGAACTGAGATGAAGACCTTGCCTGACACTAATTTAGAACTCAATTGATAATTAGCCGGCTCTAAGTAAAACTTGTCATTTGCCAGCAGGAGATAATCCGGGCTGTAACAGCTTGCTTAATGGGATATGGGCGAAAGTATATGTACCAGTACTTCAGGCCATTTGCATTTCATCTTCTTACTACCTGGGCAGTTTGCAAAGCGATCTCACTTAAACACAACCGACACTGTCCGCAGCTTATTTATTTATTTAGGAAAATTGAATATACAGTACGGCTTGACTGTAATAAGACCTCTAAGTGGGTTGCAAGGAACATTAAAGTTATCAGTAAAAACAGTTGAAAACAATTTAAAAAACATTTAAAGATAATTAGAATTAATAGTAAAAAGAGATTGAAACACATCAGCATCTACGTGTCCGTATAGACTCACTTAAACAAAAGTGTTGAAAAGAAGTGAAGGTGGCAGGGAGTCTCAGTGTGTAGGTGCTGACCACGATAAGCTATGGATTTCTTACATTTGCAGAACAAGTGTCATGTGGTGTTTGTAATGGAGCTGTTAAGGGTTTTATATACCCATCTTAATGCCTTGAACTTTTTTTTTTCAAATCTTTTTTATTGAGTTTTACATTGCAAATTTAAATTCAAACATTAAACATCAACATCATCATTTAGGGTTCCCTAAATCCTTTGACTCCCCTCCGCCCTTCCATGGTTACCATTATCAATCTTTTTTTTTCAGCTGCTTCACTATTTTTTCTGTTTAAATAATAATAATAATTCATTTTTACCATAGTTTTTAGTACATTACAAGCATTACTCAAATCCTGCCAAAGTTTTCAGTAGTTTACAGTGTTCTCTTAAATACATTGTAATTTTTTCCCATTCCTTCTGAAAGGTCTTCTCTTCCTAGTATCTGATTTTCCCAGTCAATTTCACCATTTCAGCGTAGTCCATCCTCTTCACCAACCATTCGTCTCTGGTCGGGGCTTTATCTTCTTTCCATCTCGGGGCCAGTAGTATTCGCATTTCCCATAATGCTTTTGTCATCTTGCACGTCCACCACATGTGGTAGAATGTGCCTTCCTTCTCCTTACATTTCCAACAAACATTTGAAGCAGTTGAACTTGGCCCAATGATAAATCAACAACCAGTGCATATCTTTGAGCAGAGGTGCAATATGCCCCCATGGTCTCACTCCTCTCAACAATTGTGCAGCGGCATTCTACAATAACTGCCACTTCCAAGTTACACACAAGGGGAGCCCCACAAAGAGTACATTGCAGTAGTCCAGTCTTGAGGCCTGAACTACTATGATCGATCTCTCCTGGTCCAGCCATCACTGTCATACAGGTGCATCTGGTAAAAAGGTGTTTCTACCCAAGAGGGCAACCAAGGCTGACTCAGCTCCATGGCCAGCCTGAATCCAGATTACATTGGATCTAAATAGTCGCTATTATTCAAGAATGCCTGCTACTGCCCCACCACAAGTCTCTCCCCCACCTTCCCCAAGAATCATCATCAATTTGCCTTCACACAAGTATTAATGTAAGCCATCAAAAATTACCTCTTCTATAATCAACTCAACTCAACACCTTTATTGGCATATATAAAAAGAGACATACAAACCATCTATTTATATAATATTTCTATATAATATAATATTTCTGAAACCATGCAATAAATAGAAAAAGATAAAAAGATCCTCATTTGTCACTATTGGTCAGGCTAGGTATACTGGCCTTAATTTCAAAAACCCTAGTCAGATATTGAGCTAGTGAGGGCAGAGGAAACATGCATGCACACGAAAGCTCATACCAAGAACAAACTTAGTTGGTCTCTAAGGTGCTGCTGGAAGGAATTTTTTTATTTTGTTTCAACTCATTCTACTGTTCAGAATGTTGCTCAGGAGTTCCTCCTCAGACTCCAGATCCCAAAGATTGGGGGGTCAATAATCTAGGCAGAGGGCCCTGAGGAGTCCTTAACATGAGTACACTGGGACCGAGTCACAGCCCAAACTACAACACAGATACAACAACAAAGAAGGGGGGAGGACTTGCAATTGTTGCTTTTAAGTGAAGGTATTGCTGTTGGGTTGAAAAACATTATTATTATTATTATTATTATTATTATTATTAGCCATATGCAACTCTCTCTGTAATAGTATAGTATAGTATAGTATAGTATAGTATAGTACATTTTATTATATTATATTATATTATATTTATATTTATATTACATTATATAGAATGAAAGGACAGGATTTACAATCTAACTGAACAGCACAACTGTTTCTGTCTGTCTTCTGTGCAATGCACTAATTACTGAAGACAAATCTCACTTTTGTGCAATGTCACAGTGGATGCTAATCATATGAGAAAAATCTATTTTAGTTAACAACAAAAAAACTCTTTTACTAAATCACATTTCTTATTTACTTAAATTCGCACCTCTGAGCTGAGAGAATGTGCCACAATTTGATCCGCTGCACATGAAAACAAGTTGTGGAACTTACCCAATGCCAAAATAAATAAATGACTAGTGTCTAAATGTGAGGCCCCCTTTGATCTGGAGGACCTTCGCCAAACGTTCCTCCTGCCATTCCCCTGCCTCCACTTTGATTGGTCCAGGCCGTTGGTGGTCTGTTGTTTGTTTAAAAAGACCAGGGCATAGATGAATGAGTAGAAAACACGTATACAAAGTCTCCCTGGATTTAACACATCTACCCAGCAGAGAACGGCATCAGGCTTGTATCTATGAAATAGAATTGAAGAGACAACAGCCACAGAACCGTGTCATTCGGGCTGATGCTACACTCAGAGGCAAGCTTTCGCACCATTAGCTATCCCCATTCTTTGATGCAAAACAACTGAGCACAAGGTGAAGGTTTTTAAGTCGAGAGATATATTCCTTAATGAATTAGAACAAACTCATTATCAGGTGTTGACTTTTCAATGTTCTCTTGGAAAAACAACGATTCCGTTGTAGGACCTATAAAACAGCAAGCAGTGCAATCCCAGCTTTATCTCTGCAGCACAAGATTGCCATTAGTGAAGCAACGTTGCAATAAAGTCAAGGGCTTTGGTTTTATTGGGTGTTTTAAGGCTAGCAGAGTGGAGACATTCCAGGCTTCAGCTAATGCAGCAAGAGCGTTTTTCTTTCTTCCCTAAATGCTACTTGATAGCCAAACTCTGCAGAGTTTTCATGATGCTTACCTTCATAAATGCATTAAAATACCAAGCTTCCTAGGTTTGCAAAGCCCAAATCCTTCTATACCTTTGGCAGAAAGAAGAAAAATTTCTCAAGATCAGTTTCTCCTATCGCTGCTGCATCTTTCCCACCACCCCACTGTGGGATAACTAGCCTCATATAACCAACATGCTTAAGTCTAATTAATGCATGAAGGGGTTAATGCCATAGAGTAAGCTGTCCTGTCAGGCTTAGTGAGGTACGTCTCCATCACCTTGGAAGGAAGGTAATCAAGGCCTTTGTTCATCTTCAGTCTACCTGAGAAGCTCAGCAGGTAAGAGGTCTGAGTTGGTTGCTCCAAGCTCAGACCACATGGCTCTTACAAGCCATTCTTGTGTTCCTATATCAACAATTTAGGAACTTTCACCAATGTAACTAAGCCACGTTTTACTGCCTGTGTAACTTTTTCTGAATGCTGTATGGAAAAGCACATGAATCTGACCTTTGGAGAGTTTGTAAGTAAACCATTTTATCACTTACTAAATTGTTACTAAATAGGGGAAGAGGGGGACTTTGGAAGGAACTCACAAGGGCATATTTTAAAGGTCTAACAGCCTCTTTCCACACTTTACTTTGCTCCATGTTTTGTGATTTTAAATCTCTGCTGGGGGTTTTTCACGAAATAATATTTTGCCCCAAGTCTGGATCTTGGCAGCTAGGAAGTCTCCTTTCTATATCCCTATTTTTTCCTTGCCACCAACACACATTACATGACAAAAGTTAGGTTCTGGAGGTTAGAAAAGTCTCATCCTACTAGGTACTGAGAAGATACTACACTTGATCTTAGCCAAAAGGCCGAGAAAAACAGAGACTGTGTAGACAAAAGCAGGATATGCAGAGACCTATAGTAGTCTCAAGGCCCCTAGCAGGATCTTGCAATGTAATCTCAGTTAGTTTGCCCCAAACTCTGCTCAGTAAAGCTGGATAATTGCAAGCAGGAACAATGTTGGAACTCACAATGCCTACCATTGTATTATCCTCCAAACCAAAGGGACTCAGTTTATATAGTGATTGTATTTAACAGTCAGCTTGCGAACCCAGTTGTCTGGAAAATTCAGCAATATTTCATCACTAGGATTATTACATTTTTAATTGAGATGAAAGAGAGTAAAGAGTGTTGGACAGAATAAGCAGCTATTGAAATGGTCTAAAATGAGAAAGATGGTTTTGGATGTCAGTCCTTCCTTCCTAGCTTCTTTTCAGTGGACCTGGGCAGGTGGGGCCCTGACTGATGACTGACTGACTCCAGCTACAAAAGTTGCTTCATAATAATAATAATAATAATAATAATAATAATAAATAATAATAATTTATTATTTGTACCCCCGTCCATCTGGCCGGTTCTCCCCAGCCACTCTGGGTGGCTTCCAACAAATATCAAAATACATTAAAATATCACAGATTAAAAACTTCCCTAAACAGGGCTGCCTTCAGGTATTTTCTAAATGTCAGGTACCGGTAGTTGTTTATCGCTTTGATCTCTGATGGGAGGGCGTTCCACAGGGCGGGCGCCACTACCGAAAAGGCCCTCTGCCTGGTTCCCTGTAGCTTTGCTTCTCGCAGTGAGGGAACCGCCAGAAGGCCCTCGGCGCTGGATCTCAGTGTCCGGGCTGAACGGTGGGGGTGGAGACACTTCAGGTATACAGGACCGAGGCCATTTAGGGCTTTAAAGGTCAGCACCAACACTTTGAATTGTGCTCGGAAACGTGCTGGGAGCCAATGTAGATCTCTCAGGACCGGTGTTATGTGGTCCCGGTGGCCACTCCCAGTCACCAGTCTAGCTGCCGCATTCTGGATTAATTGCAGTTTCTGGGTCACCTTCAAAGGTAGCCCCACGTAGAGCGCATTGGAGTAGTCCAAGCTTTATAGACTCATGAGCTATGTTCATGAGTTATGATTTATGTGAAAATTGTTTCTATTTGGTTGCATACTTTTTGATGTGTTATAGTTATTATTTATGGCATTTGTTATGTTTGTAATTACATAAATCTCATCATGTTGTAATCTGTCTCGATCATTGTTTTAACTATGGAAAGGCGGCATACACATAAAATGATGACAACGACGATAAATAGCAATAAGTAACTTTAAGAATCTATTTTAGAAGGTTGCTGTGATTTTACAAACTTCCCTTATCCCAGCAATGGAGGATTCAAGCATCAGATTATGGCTACAGTCTTGTTCATATATAGCAATGAATTCTGTATAAGCAATGAGCATTGTATAAAAGAGCCTATTTGAAATCAGACAGACTGTGGTTAGCTTTAACTATGGTTTACTGAATTAACTCAACATCTAAAGATTATAGCCTTTTCTGCTATGGCTTCTTCCAAAGGCAGTTTCTTGCCAAATGAGATTCATCCAGCCCCATGTCTATATTGCTTTAGTTGGTTGTTGAAGACATGGATCCTTAAAAAGGACTTCAGTTGATTAAGTAATATTTGGCTAACAAGGGACTCAGCTAGATTGGTGAAGAAAAAGTGCCCCTACCACAGCAAAAAGACTGATCCTGGTGAATGGGAAAAATCAAAATGCAGCTCCCTTCTACAATTGAAGACTTATACAAACTCGCAACATATGAACAACTTGCATATAAACACAGACTTGCCATGGACAAATCCAATGATATTTGGAATCCGTTCTTACAAATAATGTACTGTAATAGGTTAAGATCTGGTAAAGTACAATAACAACTTTGTAAAGTATACTGTTTTGGTTTCTTTCCCCCCTCCTTCCTTTATTTTCCCTTCTAGATAAAGGTAAAGGGACCCCTGACCATTAGGTCCAGTCGTGTCCGACTCTGGGGTTGCAGCGCTCATCTCGCTTTATTGGCCGACAGCCGGCGTACAGCTTCCGGGTCATGTGGCCAGCATGACAAAGCCGCTTCTGGCGAACCAGAGCAGCGCACGGAAATGCCGTTTACCTTCCCGCCAGAGCGGTACCTATTTATCTACTTGCACTTTGACTTGCTTTCAAACTGCTAGGTGGGCAGGAGCTGGGACCAACGCGATTTCTCACACAAAGTTTACAACACGTTTTCCTGAAACGCTTCTTTGATGTGTCTAGATCCAGCCTTAGTTTTACGTGGCACTTATTTCTGGGCCAACCTGCTTAGGATTGTGCTGTAATATTGCAGGCAGTGTAAACGAACATGAAACAGGTCATTTCACCACTTTGGCCAAGATCCAAGAAGCCTGGTGTGATTTCCTGTATTGTCTACACATGAAAGTGGGGAGCTAGAGGCAACTTCTTCTCACACTGTACCTTCTTGAGCTGTCTTCAGTGCTTTTTCAGAGACTCTTCCAACCCTGGTCAGCCAACTGAGGGGCACACAGATCACTTTCCTCCCCAGTATGTACTCCATTTCCATTTAAATCATAGTACAGTGGTGCATGCTCTAGTTATCTCTCGCCTGGATTACTGCAATGTGCTCTACGTGGGGCTACCTTTGAAGGTGACCCGGAAACTACAACTAATCCAGAACGCGGCAGCTAGACTGGTGACTGGGAATGGCCACCGAGACCACATAACACCGGTCTTGAAAGACCTACACAGGCTCCCAGTACATTTCCGAGCACAATTCAAAGTGTTGGTGCTGACCTTTAAAGCCCTAAATGACTTTGGTCCAGTATACCTGAAGGAGCGTCTCCACCCCCATCATTCTGCCCGGACACTGAGATCCAGTGCCGAGGGCCTTCTGGCGGTTCCCTCACTGCGAGAAGCCAAGTTACGGGGAACCAGGCAGAGGGCCTTCTCGGTAGTGGCACCCGCCCTGTGGAACGCCCTCCCTTCAGATGTCAAAGAGAACAATAACTACCAGACCTTTAGAAGACATCTAAAGGCAGCCCTGTTTAGGGAGGCTTTTAATGTTTAATAGATTATTGTATTTTAATGTTCTGTTGAAAGCCACCCAGAGTGACTGGGGAAACCCAGCCAGATGGGCGGGGTATAAATAATAAATTATTATTATTATTATTATTATTATTATTATTATTATTATTATACCTCCAGTTGCGCACAGGATCTGTTCCGGAGCTCTGGTCAGATCCCGAGGAATTCGCAACCGGAGGTGCCTGTTCTGCGCATGCACGTGGCACGGTAGAGCGCTTCTGTGCATGCGCGCGGTAGGTAGAGCGCTTCTGCGCATCCGCAAGCGATGAAACCCGGAAAAATACTTCCGGGTTTGCTGCATGCATATCCCGAAGGGTAGACAACCAGAGGTGTGCGTATCCAGAGGTACCACTGTAATTCTTTCTAAATTTGTAGCTATACATAAAAATTAGCACATGCCAGTTTGATTTAAATCAGCAACATCTTTTGTCATCCCCCCCCCTCTCTTTGGCAATGCATCTGAAAATGTCCAGTACATGCATGCTTCTTGAGATCCCAGTTTAAACCCATTCATTCTGAATTCATTCCAAGATGTTTCCCGATCACTCAACAGTTGCAAAACAATGTATATTATAATAAAACCTATATTCTGTTCTATATTCACTTTCATGTTGCATTTCCACTCCACTTTTTTCTTTAAGGCCTTAGAAATAATCACAGAAAGTCTGAAACGACTTCTTTTTACCTCCAGAAAGAGCCATGCTTGGAGCAATTTAGTCTACGAAAGGTGAAAGTTTCAGAAGGCTATGAACAACTGAAATCCAACAAGATTAGAGTAGAGACCCTCATGTTCCCTTCTTTATGATAGGTCATGCCCTCAAATACCTGCGTTTACATGGGGAGAAAGAAAGAGAGCTACAAATAAATACAGAGCCATAATCCTAATAAAGTATCCTTTATGTTGGGGCTAGAAGAGAATTGGAGATTTTTTCAGCCTAAACCTCTTCATCCAAGGAGGTTCAAAGGGGCCCCATTCGAAATTTTCTGCCCTCATCCCTGATTAGAGTCTCAGAATGAACTCTCTGAGTCTGAAAAGCTTTCATCTGTGTGGCTAACAGGTAATTCTGCTCTTGTCCTGCCTTGTGCCAGTCTCCTTACATTCTCCACTGCCTCTCCAAAACTAGATGTCAAGCCTTGAGGAGACCTTCATCCATCAATGTCCTCACTCGCCAGGTTTTACAAGCACTCTGAGGTTAAAAAAAAAATTCTCTGCAGTTACTGGGAATACTTCACCGTCAAAGCAAGATCAAAAATGAACTTCACTGCTGGAAAGCAGCGTGTGAACATAACATTTTATTCCTTTCTGCAAAACAGGGAAATGCTCACTGCTCAATTATGTTGTTTCTCACTGATAAAACCTTCCTTGAATTTAAATTCTCTCTCCCTCTCCCTCCCTCCCTCCCCCCTACCGTTCCCTCTCTATCACAGGCAAATACAATTGACTGAGGAAATTTTGAAAGACCATAAAATACAACAGTAATCAGAAACGAAGAAAAGCTTTTCTGTGCTTGCATTCATTTCGATTTGGGAGTTTTTGATTTGGACACAACTCTGTTATTTTAAGGGGCATTTTCTTGCTGAGGACCAAGTGGTCCAAAAAGAAAACACATAATCTAGAGGTTATGCAATTCTAGGGGCTTTTTGGGTAGTCACTGGAAGTATGCCACAAATGCATTGGTGCAATTCCCAGAATGGGAATTGGCTTGGCTTATCCCAGGAGGGCAGAGTCACTTAATAGAGAGTTTGAAGGGAGGAACCCAAAACCTCTTCCATTGGGGAGCTGCATAATATCTCTTGGCTCTTATCACCTTGCACCAAGGTAAATTAAATTCCTGTATGCAAAGAAGCAACTCTGGTGTATCCAGCACCTTTTGTGTTTACAAGAAAGAAATGTCTAATTTTCTCTTTGGACTCAGACTATTGTGTTTTTCCTGTGTTAAACCAGGGTTTCTCAAACTTCTGAGTGTTTATTGCTATTTTATGAAACAATAAAACAGACAGGGCACAGAAAAGGACAGACACTGACAACCCAAAAATAATTTGAATTCCGTACAATGAGCTTTTGATGATAAAATCAAATACTCAAAAATCAGGAGCAAATAGAACAAGACTCATAATTTCTGATTTCTGAGACTCATAATTCCTGATTACACCCACCCCCTCCCGTACATCACAAGCTTTTCCTGTTGTAGGCCTTTTTCCCACTGCAGGCTCCCTGGTCCACAATGAGATAACTGTGCCCTTGAAGGACCAGATGCTCAGCTTTGTGGTCATTTTGAACTCACAGCTGACCATGGAGGCACAGGTCAAATCTGTGTCCAGGGCAACTATTGACCAGCTCCATCTGGTACACCGGCTGAGACCCTACCTGCCCGCTGACTGTTCCTCCAGAGTGGTGCATGCTTTGGTTATCTCCCGCCTGGACTACTGCAATGTGCTCTATGTGGGGCTACCTTTGAAGGTGACCCAGAAACTACAATTAATCCAGAATGCGGCAGCTAGACTGGTGACTGGGAGTGGCCACTGAGACCATATAACACCACTCTTGAAAGACCTACATTGGCTCCCAGTACGTTTCTGAGCACAATTCAAAGTGTTGGTGTTGACCTTTAAAGCCCTAAACAGCTTTGACTCTGTATACCTGAAGGAGCATCTCTATTGTTCAGCTTAGACACTGAGGTCCAGCACCGAGGGCCTTCTGGCGGTTCCCTCACTGCAAAAAGTGAGATTACAAGGAACCAAGCAGAGAACCTTCTGAGTAGTTGCACCCACCCTGTCAGATCTCATAGAAATAAATAACTATAGGACCTTCCATAGACATCTGAAGGCAGCCCTGTATATTGATGCTCTTAATGTGTTATGTTGTGGTGGTGGTGTTTTCCAAACTTAAAATGGAAAGCTTAATGCTGGTGGTCAACAAAAGAGTCTTAAAGACTCTCTCAAGGCAAATCTAAAAAATGTAGTGTAAACACTGACAACTTGAGAGAGTCTTTAAGACTCTTTTGTTGACCACCAGCATTAAGCTTTCCATTTTAAGTTTAAGTTGGAGAACAGCCTTTACCAAGGTGTCATGGACTTCCAAGATGCTCAGACTCAGGACGAGAAATGTGCTAAGAGGAAGGCACTCTTGGCAAAATGGTCAAAGGCAAAGAAAGAAAGAAAGAAAGAAAGAAAGAAAGAAAGAAAGAAAGGCAAGAGAAAGAAAAGAGATCACAAAAGAAAAAAAAGGACAAAAACTAACAAACACAAAAATACATAAATGTATACATAAATAAAAAAATATAATGCATGTCTACACAGATTTCTTCATAATACATTGGATTCTTTATCTCCAGCAACTAAATAATAGTCTATAAACAAACCAACTGATGCATTTTTTTCATACTTAATTTTGTGTAGATTTTGTATCTAAATTGACTTCCCTCAGCTTGCACTCCATTGCATCACATGATAACTCATATATAATATAATATTCCAATTCCAATTGCCATATTCCTGTTGTTGTTATTGTTGTTATTGTTTTCACTTTTTTTTAAGCTCTGAAACCAAATGTTAAAGATCCATTCGATTGGTATTTATTTTGCTTAAAAATTAGTTTTTCACTAGCTGACAATTTTCTGCAAGAGCTATTGCATAGCATGTAGCCTGTTCAGGTCACACCTCTTTTTTAGATAACCCAAAAATTTGCCCCACTCTTCAGCAACCCTACTTCTGAGATTTTCTTTAACCTTTTCCGATAATATAGCTAATTCGATATAATCTATCACTTTAAAAAGCCATTCTTTTTTGCTTGGTAGCTTTTCACTTTTCCAATACGAGGCTACCAGAACCCGTGGAGTACATTTTTTTTTTTCTAAATTCACTCGGTACATCTGGAGTGCCGTATTTTTCGCTCCATAAGACGCACTTTTTTCCTCCTGAAAAGTAAGGGAAAATGTCTGTGCGTCTTATGGAGCGAATGTGTGGTCCCTGGAGCTGAACTGCCCAGGGGCCAAAGCAGATCATGCTTTTTTAAAAAAGAGAGAGAGAGAGAAGAGGGTGTTGAAAGGAAGCCCGCTGAGCAGCTGCTCAGCAAACGATCGGGGAGAGAGATAAGGGAGAGAGATTCCAGCCCCGCCCCCTTGCAGAGGGAGGCTGTTTCCCCAGCGACATGTGACTGGCTGATTAGATTATCTGTCTGGAAACTGTAGAAATGGCTTCCTGAAGCTGCAGAACTGTGAGTTAAACCCCATAAAACAGGGTTTTTTCCCTTTGCAAAAGATTTGAGCTGATCCTCAAAAAATGGGGCTTTTCTCCCTTTGCAAAAGAAGCTGCAGAAATTTGAGCTGATCCTCAAAAAAATGGGGCTTTCCCCCTCTAAAAACTAGGTGTGTCCTATGGCCAGGTACGCCTTATAGAGCGAAAAATGCGGTAGTTATCCCCAAAAGGTAGGCTTCAGGGGATTTCATGAACTTTATTGTTAATATAGTTTCCAGTTCACTATGAATTTCACACAAAAAGGATTTTATTTTTTATTTTTTTGCACTGCCACCAGATATGGTAATAGGATGGTCTTCTATCGACTTCATTCAGACTGATTTTGTATAGGAAGTGCTGCCTAAATCACACTTTTGTGCACAGATGATCTATTCTTGTTGCTTCATAGGATGCTTCTATTTTGGCACTGATAGATGTCGGCTTGACAAAGTTCCTCAAATGGCTCTCTGCCAAACGCAGCTCCCACCTGCTATTTAAAATGGTCCCCGCGGTCCCATCATGTTGCTGGTGAGTAAATAGACCCATCCCTTTCATCTCTGCAATGTTGCTAATAAGCCCTAGAACCATTGGAACTGAAATAGCTATCTTTTCTCCTCGAGGATTAAACCGGAGCCATTGGTATACAAACCCTTTTCATCGCCTAGGTCCATATTTGGGATTCAATGAGATGACGACCAAAGAGACGGAGAGAGAGAAAGAGGGGGCGAGATAATAGCAGCAGCCTACTTAAAAGTGTGCAAGCTTTTATATGCCACACAAACAGCAATCCCTAATGCTTCTGTTTAATTATTTCCCGTTGTTATGCATAATTTACAGTATCACTGACAGTCACGGGGGCTGGCGAATATGGTAGTAAATTTAAGCCTAAAAATAAAGTGCAGATGTTTGTAATTAACTCGCTAGCGAAACTGGCATTTTGTTACTGTTTCCAGCAGACCGTTTTAGCTGCTGTCATGCCTATTATACTTTAGATTTAGGGTGTTTCAAGACTGGGAGTTCCTAACGCAATCCATTCCTTGCTCTTCCACTGTAAATTGCATGTGGAATTGCAGAGCTGAATTTCCACATGGGGAGGGGGGCATCATAGTCTCTAGGCTTTGAGCATCCTTTCTGCACTAGAAGGCATGGCACAGCTAACTGGGTGCAGTTCATTTCACTTGAATACCGCCATCATATATATATGTACACCGGCTTCCTCGGCCAATAATGCGAGATGAGCGCCGCAACCCCAGAGTCTTTCACGACTGGACCAAATGGTCAGGGTTACCTTTACCTTTACCTAGGGCAGTATATAAATTCAAACAACAACAACAACAACAACAACAACAACAACGATTATGCAATTACAGGTTGCATCTGGCTTCTCATTTGGTGGTTAGATTCTGGCTTTGTTTCAAAGAAAGAATCCACTCACATGGGGGGGGGGGTTGTCCATGTTATTTGTCCTGTGTATAAGATCCTGCAGAATGAAAAACAAAAACAAAAACAGCAGCATGAAGAAAGAATTATAGCGGGACATTTCCACAAGTCTAGGAACATTCCCCTCCTCAGCTTCTCTGATCATGAAAATAGCTGCGGGCTGTTGTGGATCCCCTCTGTGCAGTGTCTGATATGCACAAATGTTCCCCACACAATCCCATCCACTTAGAGCGAAGAAACCCTTGGGTTCGCTGGTTGCAAAAGTTGCCTTTTGGATGCTGCAATGCACACAGTGCCTTTCTGCTCCCGGAGTCGCTTGCTTTGCATGGCCACAAACAAAACAAGCGCATCAGGCATGGGGGAGGCATTGTGCTCACCTTTTCAGCTTTCAGCCATGCCTGACCTGAACTTTCCCCATCTTTAAAAAAATGCTTTGTGATGTGTCGCAGCAAGCTGCTGTTAGCAAACAACAAAAACAAAAACACACACAGAGAGATTGAAAAGACATAGAGTTGTGTGGTTGCCTGGACTGCTGGCCCCACCTATGGTACTACCGATAGCTTCAGAGAATATTTCCAGTTGCTCAGGATTCCCATCCATGTATGATCGATGGGATTATTGACAGTCCGTTGAAAAGAGTAAGCAGCATGTTAACACAGCCAATTGTGAGAGGCATATTAATAAGCAAAGTTTGTAGAAAACAAGAGAAGGGAAAATTGGTTTCAAAAGCTACACTTAAAAGATGCTCGGCCCTCACTTTGGGACAGCATTCTGCCAAAACCTTTTGGGGGTCTCACTATAGCTCTTTACACCAATAGAGGATGAGGGGGGCACTGTGATCTAAACCACTGAGCCTCTTGAGCTTGCCAATCGGAAGGTCGATGGTTCGAATCCCCACGATGGAATGAGCTCCCATTGCTCCGTCCCAGCTCCTGCCAACCTAGCAGTTCGAAAGCGTGCCAGTGCAAGTAGATCAATAGCTGTGACGGGAAGGTAAGTGGTGTTTACATGCCTTCTGGTTTCCATCATGGTGTCCCGTTGTGTCAGAAGCTACTGTTAGGTCCATCATGAGACGTCCGCCAGCTTTCAACCACGGATACCAGCAGCCTTCAAGCAAGCAAACCTGCCTTATTATCACTCCTTAGCATCCCACTGCCAGAGGATTGCCTCCTTCCATTCACCAGTTTGCCTCCTCCAAGTTGAAGAAACCTGGGCAGTGCTGAATGTCACATCCATTGCCAGGTGTGTCCTGCTGGAAATAGAAAAGGGCTTTCCCCTTGGCCTGCCTTTATATCCACTCAGTTGCCAAGTGCTTTTGTGACATCACAAGAAACCCACAGCCAATGGCAACAGCTGGGGAGGCATCGTCTTCATTGCTTTGAGCCTCACAATGGCAAGTGATTGTGTGCTTGTTTATTTGGGATGTGGGTGGAGCTGTGGTCTAAACCACTGAGCCTCTTGGGACTGCTGATCAGAAGGTCAGCGGTTCGAATCCCTGTGATGGTGTGAGCTCCTGTTGCTCTGTCCCAGCTTCTGCCAAGCTAGCAGTTTGAAAGCACACCAGTGCAACTAGATAAATAGGCACCACTGCAGTGGGAAGGTAAACAGCATTTATGTGTGCTCTTTTATTTCTGTCAGTGTTCCATTGTGCCTGAAGCGGTTTAGTCCTGCTGGCCACATGACCTGGAAGGCTGTCCACAAATGCTGGCTCCCTCAGCCTGAAAAGCAAGATGAGCGCCACAACCCCATAGTCGCCTTTGACTGGACTTAACTGTCCAGGGGTCCTTTATCTTTTTTTTTACACTAATATATGTAGTGCAGTGTCACAGATAGGAACAGCTACAATTCAAAAGTTCAGATAGATTTCCCATGGAAACGCATTACTCTAAGTCTGTGAAAATGGATTTAAAGACTTCCTCCAAGGGGTTTTTCACTTTCTTAATTAAAATCTGCATCTGCAGTCTGGTCTATTAAGGAGGGCTATAGAAAGGCCTCCAACAAAACAAGTAAAATAGATAAAGCAGTTGCCTAAATGAAATTACAGCTGCCCACTGCTTGATTTCTATAATAAGAAATGCTCAAGCTGAAGATGTGACCAGGCTGCTTTCTAGACTCACTAGCAAGAGCCATTTGTTCAGCGCGTGCTCAGATGCACTGATTTTATTTTGATTAATTCACATGTTTCAGAGCTCAGCTTTCGCACTGCAAACAGGTCCAAGGACTGTTGTCGCGATTCCTGGCTGACAAATTAGGACCACTGCTGTGAAGCACCATCTTTTTTACACTTCAGCAGTTTTAAGTCTTTTAATTTGTATCAGCATTGCATATAATAGATTGCTCAGTGAATAGCAAATAGTTTTCTGGGTGGAAAAGAAAGGGAGAAGAAAGATTTGGCTGGCACTACAGCCTACTCCCAGATGAGGTGTTTACCTTGGAATTATGATCCATTCATTTGGGTGGGTTGGGGCAGAGAGGTCGGCCATATAACACCCTAATCAAATAGTTGCAGACCCTCCAAGTGTCCCTATTTTCCAGGGACAGTCCTGGATTTAGTGAAGCCATTCTGGCAAACCAGAGCAGCGCACGGAAACACCGTTTACCTTCCCGCCGGAGCGGTTCCTATTTATCTACTTGCACTTTGACATGCTTTCGAACTGCTAGGTTGGTAGGAGCTGGGACTGAACAACGGGAGCGCACCCCGTCGTGGGGATTTGAACTGCTGACCTTCCAATTGGCAAGCCCTAGGCCCTGTGGTTTAGACCACAGCGTCTCATATAAAATCATCATCATCATCATCATTGACTTCCTTATTTTCATTGGAGAATTGTTGGAGGATACGTAGTTGCATTTTCTGGTTTCACCTCTGCTATTTGCATTTTTGTTTTAGCTCCCCCACCAGCTGGATGTAGTGTCTCTGATGTCATACAAGATAAAGTCCAATTAAGAGTGGCTGGGGAAACCCAGCCAGATGGGCGGGGTATAAATAATAAATTATTATTATTATTATTATTATTATTATTATTATTATTATTATTATTATGGCACATGGTGGAAAGGATCCTCCAGGAGGCATGGATGACATATTGCATTGCTCTGTCTTTCTCTCTGACTTCTTCAATGCTTCACTTGCATTCCCTGCTGTTAATTGTTTGGGAATTGTAGAGTTGGAAGGGGCCACAAGGACCAACCGCCTGCATTGCAGGAAACTTTTGCCCAATGTGGGGCTTGAACCCAAGACCATGAGATTAAGTCTCATGCTCTGCCAACTGAGCCAACCCAGGGGTACTTGTGGTGAGCACACAGTAGTGTCCAGAGGCAGCAGAAATAGAACATTGTTGTGGTTTTTTTCGCTCCATAAGACGCACCTGAACATAAGACGCACCTAGTTTTTAGAGGAGGAAAGGGGGAAAGCCCTGTTTTTTTGAGGATCAGCTCAAAGTGGTGCAGCTTCTTTTGCAAAGGGAAAAGCCCTGCTTTTTTTTGAGGATCAGCTCAAAGTGGTGCAGCTTTGAAAAAAAAGGTGGATATTCAGCCCCTGTATATCGGCGGAGACCAGGTGGAGAGGGTGGCTGTGTTCAAGTTTTTGGGAGTGCTTATAGAGCAGGGTATGACTTGGAGCGCAAATACTACTGCTCTGGTAAAGAAGGCCCAGCAGAGAATTTATTTCCTCAGACTTTTAAAGAAGAACAATCTGAGTGAGAGACTGCTGATGTCCTTCTACCAAGGCTCCATAGAGAGCATTCTTATATACTGTATTTGTGCTTGGTTCTCCAGCTGCACAGTCAGGGAGAAGAAGATACTTCAGAAAGTCATAACCACAGCCCAAAATATTATTGGTCATCCTCTCCCATCTCTGGAAGAACTATACAGTTCCCGTTGCCTTAAAAAGGTTAATAATATTTTAAAGGATCCATCTCATCCAGGATATAGCCTCTTTGCACCACTGCCTTCGGGTAGAAGATATAGAACAATTAGATCAAGAACAAATAGATTGAAGAACAGTTTCTACCCAAGAGCTATAACCATCTTAAATGCTGTAACCAGATAATGTGACCTTGGAGAGCTGTGATGGGTGTGTATGTGTGTATGTGTGGCTTTTTCTGGTGTGTGTGTGTTTTGTGCTGTTTTTTGTTTTGTTTTTTCTTTCTTTCTGTTTTTTACGGGGTGGCATGCAATTTCGTTGCACTTGTATAGCATTGTGCTTGTACTTGTGCAATGACAATAAATTATCTTATCTTATCTTCTTTTGCAAAGGGAAAAGCCCTGCTTTTTTTAGGATCAGCTCAAAGTGGTGCAGCTTTTTTTGCAAAGGGAAAAGCCCTGCTTTTTTGAGGATCAGCTGAAAGTGGTGCAGCTTCTTTTTCAAAGAGGAAAAGCCCCGTTTTTATGGGGTTCAATTCAGTTTGCAGCTTCTAGTCCTACAGGTAAGGGAGCCATTTCTACAGTTTCCAGACAGATAATCTAATCAGCCAGTCACATGTTGCTGGGGAAACAAACAGCCTCCCTCTGCATTCAACAACGGAGCAAGGGGGCGGTGCTGGAAAGGGAGCCTTATCTCTCTCCCCAATCGCTTGCTAAACAGCTGTTCCCCAATTGCTTGCTAAACAGCTGTTCAGCGGCTTCCTTTCAACACCCTCTTCTCTCTTTGTAAAAAAAAGAGCACAATCTGCTTTTGGCCCCTAGGCAATTTGGCTCCAGGGACCATGCATTCACTCCATAAGATGCACAGACATTTCCCCTTACTTTTTAGGAGGAAAAAAGTGCATCTTATGGAGGGAAAAATACGGTACTTTACCGCTGGAGTGGTACCTATTTATCTACTTGCACTTTGACGTGCTTTTGAACTGCTGGGTTGGCAGGAGCTGGGAGCGAACAACAGGCGCTCACCCCATCACGGGGATTCAAACCACCGACCTCCCAATTGGCAAGCCCTAGGCTCAGTGGTTTAGACCACAGCGCCACCTACGTCCCTTCAAAATGTAGGCTTGCATTTAAAGGGATAACATTATACTACCAAGTATTGGGAGGGCAGATCTAAAAAGCAGACAGCTTCCCTTTCCAACAATTCCCTCCATTGTTGTAAACATTTTAGATCCCCCCTGAAAAATATCTGTACAATGATGATCATGGAGTTTAATTATCATTAAGGCAAAGTTTCGCTGAAAGATTACAATGCTCTTTTACGATGAGGGAGAGCAAAACTCCACGTGGGAGAGCAACTTGCAAATGAACTATTAACAACTTGGCAAGCAGCTTTCTGAATAAAATGCAAATGGTAAAAATGAAGCTTCTTTAAGAGAATCTGGGCTTTAATGAGAAGTAGTGAAAAGTTGAGATGAAAGTTATTGATCAGTTGCCCCACAGACGTTAACAGACTGACCTCTCCACCCACCCACCGCAAAAATGAAATACACAACTGTCTGGTGAGCTGATGACATCTTTGCAATGTGTTCTAGATGGGAGGGAGCAATTAACATTGCAGTTCTGCTACTACATTGCATGGTTACCATATTCCTATATCTGCAAAATGAGAATTAGCAAAACAAATTGGCCATCATCTCTCACAGGGGGTTGCTAAAATGAGCTTCCATTTCACAGATTGCAACGTACTCCACATGCAACGTTTGAAGGGCTTCTTTTATTATTCACATAGCCCTGGGGCCCTGAGAATCCCAGGACTGACTCCTATGCATATTAAAACGTTTGTCTTCACGAGTCTTATACCCACATCCATTCGCATGTCTAGAGTTTGGCATGTTGGGAATTCTGGAAGCAATACTCCGGTTCATGAGGAGACACCAAACTTAGTTATTTTTGCCGTTAAAATAACTTGTCGGTGCAACTTGACAAGCTTCTTCATACATTACAGTGTACACAGGTACAAACCATATCTACACGTGTACAAGCGTTTGTGTGAAACAGTATACACTTGTTTCTTTGTACAGTTCAACTATTTGTCTACACAGGTAGACAGACTGTACACTCATTGGATGTTCAGCCTAATGGACAAAGGTATGCCTCATTTTTAATAAGCCTGAGCCCCTCTGCATTGAAAAAAACATGAAGGAAGCATCTCAAAATATTCAGAAACCAGAAGTGAACATTTATTACATCTTATATTAGGGCTACAGGCTTTCATCACTAGCTTGACCTGCTAATGTTGTGCCCAATTTAAGAGGTAAGAGAAAAATTCAATTGAAGCTATATTGCGTCATTAAAGATGACTTTTTATTAAAGATGACTTTTTGCTTGTAACAACTTTTGTTTATTTAATTGTATGTTTTATGTAAAACACGTAGGCGGTTTTGATGATTAAATGGTATGTAAGTCTTGTGGAATATAAATAAATAGACAAATGCCATCACATGTTTTCTTCAGCACCTATATATTTAGGCTTTGGTAATAAGGATATGTATTTAACTGTAGCGTGCTCTGGTCCATGGGGTCACGAAGAGTCGGACATGACTAAACGACTAAACAACAACAACAACAACATTTAACTGTAATTGAGTAATTAATCAATTGCTTAAAAAGCAGGTGGTTAATACAATTTTTTTTAAAAAAAAATGCTTTAATTGCTTTTTCAGCTCTTGCTTTCATGGAAAAAAAGATCAGACTACTTGTCCATCCAGTTTAGTATTGTTTTAATCTGACAGTGGCTCTTCAAGATCTCAGGCAGCAAGCATCCTGCAGGATCTGGTACCCAAGTCTATTCTTAACAAGAGATGCTAGTGATTGGACCTCATACATTCTACATGCAAAGCATGCGCTCTACAACCATGACTGTTGCCATGGCTCTGGTGAACCATCCTAGAGCTCCAAGCATAGATGCTCATCTCTTAAGTGGCTGAAAGGAAAATCATCACATGTTCCGAGATATAGCAAAAACAAGCTCAAAGAGTCAAAACTGCATGCTCACTATTGCATTATGGGAGAAGTGTAAGCCCTCCAGTCATGATGGGGAATTTTCAGCATATGGCAAAACTTATGAAAACACTGTCTTCTGAACAATATTAGTTTAAACCAGTGGTTTTCAACCAGTGTGCCATGGCACCCTGGGGTGCACTGAATGGTGGTCAGGGGTGCCGCTGGTAACACTGGTCTCTGTTCCTCTTTCCTTCCCTCCCTCCTCTGATACCCTCTCGCGTCTCTGAGAGCCAGTGTGGTGTAGTGGTTAAGAGTGGTAGACTCGTAATCTGGTGAACCAGGTTCGCGTCTCCGCTCCGCCACATGCACTTTGGGCTAGTCACACTTCTTTGAAGTCTCTCAGCCCCACTCACCTCACCGAGTGTTTGTTGTGGGGGAGGAAGGGAAAGGAGAATGTTAGCCGCTTTGAGACTCCTTCGGGTAGTGATCAAGCGGGATATCAAATCCAAACTCTTCTTCTTCTGCCTCCCAAAGGCTTGCACAGCTGTTCGTTGCAGCAGCCCTGACTACAAGCTCCCCAGGCAAATGGTGCCTTTGGGACTGGCTAGAGGGTGCTTCCCAGGCCCCTGTGGGGCAGTCTCAACTCAGTTTATTACAGCAAAAGCCAGCAATATAATACAGTACAGTGTAATTCCAAACCAGCGATCAGAATATCGCTACAAGGCATCAAAATCCCAAGGATTGAGGGGGGGGGGGAACAATGGCGCAAAAGAAATTCACAGTGTATTTTCCAGCAGAAGCGATTTATGTTTTTTGATGGCTAAGTTGCAAAATTTGGCCACAGCATAAGATACTGAACTCAAAGAGTCTTCCAAAAGGAATTTGCGTAGGATTTCAGGAATAAATTCCAGATAATATTGCAAGGGTTTAAATTTTGATAAAAGGGGTAATATAAGACGAGACCGTTCTTCACTATAAAATTCACAGAATAGAAGAATATGAGTAACAGATTTCACCTTATTGGTCATGCATGGGCATAGGCGCTCGTGGATAGGTACCCGCAGGAATTTGCCATGTAGTACAGCTGTAGGCAGTGCCTCAAATCGGGCTCCGGAAAACCCCATCTGTAAGATTCATAAGTAATATTAGATAAATAAGGGACAGCTGAAAAGTTGGGCCAAGATTTTAGACACCTGTAATTCTCAGGAAGTAAGGCATCTTCTTTTTGCAGTTCGATATCGAGAAGCCTCTGAGTAATAGATGTTTTTGCCTTATTCAAGGGTCCACTAAAGAGGTCTTCGGGGTTTAGGCCAATTTGTTTTATCTTGTTAACAATTTGTGTAAACCAAGGTGGATAAAGGACTGCAGCCAGAAAGTGAGATAACATTCCCTTTGGGTTATAGTGAATTTTCAACCATAGGAATATTGCCTGCTCCCAGACTTTTAATTCAACTCTGGGAAATCCTGTCTCTTGTCTTAATATTACGTTGGGAGTACTCTTGGGGGTACCAAATAAGGATCTAAGAAATTTTGATTGGACTGTTTCGAGAATCTTAAGGTTGGCAAAGAGACCAATTTGTGAGCCATACAAGAGTTGGGCCAAAGATTTTGCTTGAAAACTTTCAAGGTCATAGGAAGGAAGCCAGCACCTTTCCTTCTGTGGGGCAGTGTGAGGAGGCACCTCTCTTTGGGGCAGGGGGCGCAGCTCAGAGACTAGGGGTGGCAGCAATGGCTGCCCAGAGGACTCTCAAGGAGAGGGGAGAAGGGAGAGGAGAGGAGGCTAAGGGAACACTCCACAAGGGAGAGTGTTTGAAAAAGGGTGAGAAGCTGCCAGCTCTGCAGGCATGGGGTGATAAAACTGGGCTCCTGGGCCCCGCAGGGGTGCTGCAGAAATAATTTAGTTCAAGGGAGCCGTGGACTCAAAAAGGTTGAAAACTTCTGGTTCAAACAGTGGCAAATTACAGCTTCTTTTATGAGCTGGCCTACAACGTCAATCTACCACAAACCCATTAAGATATACCACAAACCCACTGGATAGTCCACCAATCAAACTAGATTTTTTAAAAAACAAACAAACAAATTAATAGATATTCTGGCAGTTCAGCTCTTAAAACTGTTCCATCCCAAAACAGGGAAAAAATCTGCATTATCTGAAAAGAGATTGTAAAATGAAATGTGATAAATGTTTGGCCGAACAGGAAAGTGGTACCTAATCTTGTTGCATTGAGTTATTTCATCAATTTTTTTCCCTCTTTTCTTTTTCACTTCTTCACTATCACCTCTCCTGTCCAGATGTTCCATTGCTCAGCCGTTGGTTGCTCAACAGCTTTAGACAAACCTCTGGAAATCCGCTGTAGAAGTGTTGATAACGGCTGTGTTCTGGTAGTTGAACAAATTGTAACTTCAACAGTTCCTCTAGGAATGGAACCCATTAATAGGAGAAAGAAATAAAATTGACTGCCAAGAGCAACCAGCAATTGGAAACCTGGACACCTGATGCAGCCATAGGGGATCAACTCCTAGCGCACAGTTCAAAGAGTATCAAGCATCCAACAAGGACATATAGGCTCAGGGTGATTCAGAAATCTCCGGAAGCCGCAAGGGCAAGAAGCAGGATGCTTAAAAATGGGCTGATATGCATAACTTGTTATGTGCATGTTTTAATGAAAGGAGTCAGTCTCTGCCTTGCGTTCCCCTGTGCACAATGGTAATGAATTAGTTGCAATCCGCAAAAGAGTTCTTTTTCTGCCTTCATCCTTGCTTGTTTGGCTTGTATATCCTGAGGGCTTCTAATTGACTGTGGCAAAGTCGCAAGTGGTGGCAACGCAGCATGGGGAATAGACAGCCTTGTTTGGGCAATAATTTTAGCCAAGAGGAAGGAACTTTGTTGATGCTGCACTTTTACAACATGCCTTAAGTGGTGCGTAACGATGTAATCCTGTCTATAACACAGCCCACAACAAACAGCAAGGCAGGTCACGTTGCCAGTGTTAATGAAGCATCAGCAATTCCTAAAATGCCTTTTTTAATATAAAAAAAAATACAAAAAAGTAACTTAAATCAAAGGACCACATGCATGTAGTTGCTGGAATTATTGCCTAGAATGGCTTTAACTCAAACCCTCATTCTTTATGGAAAATATATAATTTGCATATAGATGTTTTAATTTGTGGCTTTGACCTTGTCTTGTGCTAGCAAGGGTACTTGTAGATTAGACCTGGAAGGGGAAAGAAGAAGAAAATGACATCTCATCTTTAAAATATGACGCCCCTCGCTTGCTTCCCCACAGCCAGCACACTGATGCTCTCTTAAAGTACCAGGGCTGTCTTAGAGGGCAATTAAGTGCAACATAAAATGAAGATAAATCTAATTATTTTCTGGGATAATGGCAACAAAACAATGAGCACATGCTGCAGGTGCAAATTTAAAAGGCCAAGAAGTTCATTCTGTTATATACTCTAAATCATACAGCAATGAAACTAGACTTTTGGCATTTTTAGCGCCCCGAACGAGTACAAAGAAAGTCCGTTCTTTACCCAGTTCATTTTTTCTTAAGGCCACTTTTAATAAGCAAGATATTCAACATCTCTCACTAACATCCACATGAATGTGAAAGGCAAAGTATATCAATTGTCTGCATGACACAAAGAGATGCCGGATTATTTATTCAAAATCACTTGAACCTGATTGCTATCAGTCCTTGAAGGATATGTCATCTGTGGGCAGAGTTCTGACTGTTACACTTCAGTCTTTTGCTTCACTCAAGTCAATCCACAATACTGATAAAATTCAGCAACATTATGCCATTAGTGTCACTAACCATCAGCTGCACAATGTTCATTTCAAACCAGCAATCTTTTATTACTAAATTACCTGAGCCTACCTCCATTCCAGGGACACAAGTGGCGCTGTGGGTTAAACCACAGAGGCTAGGGCTTGCCGATCAGAAGGTCGGCGGTTTGAATCCCCACGACGGGGTGAGCTCCCGTTCCTTGGTCCCTGCTCCTGTCAACCTAGCAGTTTGAAAGCACGTCAAAATGCAAGTAGATAAATAGGAACCGCTCTGGCGGGAAGGTAAACGGCGTTTCCGTGTGCTGCTCTGGTTCGCCAGAAGCGGCTTAGTCATGCTGGCCACATGACCTGGAAGCTGTACACCGGCTCCCTCGGCCAGTAAAGCGAGATGAGCGCCGCAACCCCAGAGTCGTCCGCAACTGGACCTAATGGTCAGGGGTCCCTTTACCTTTACCTTTAATCATCAGGTATTTTACAATAACAGGTCATTATCGTCATTCGAGTTAAGTCCCAAATTATCAAGAAATTAATTAGTGTTGTCCATAAAGCTAACCCTGTCCGTGTCACTTGGTCTTGCCTGTAAGAACGTCAGATAATATACATGTATTAGGATTTGAATATCAAAGAGAAGCACTTCCTAGGTGTGTTGGAAGATGAAAAGGCTTGACTGCTGTTTCTGAGCTTGAGCGAAGGAATGGTTACACAGATGTGTGTCGCCAATTGATGGAACAAGTTCTGACAGGACTCCCTCTGCAAAGAGAACACGGGCAGGGAATAGGAAGCAATGAGGTGAAAATCAGCAGGACCTTTGAATCGTGGCTTTCTTATTCCATGTGAAAAATCCATTGATTGTATAACATTAAACAACGCTAGTGTAATGTGCTTTTTTTAAAAAAAAACCAATCTAATGCACTTCTGATTTTTATGTATTTGCCTTAACAAATAGCTTAGTTTTAAGTTTGTGGTTCGTTGCATTGAGGTTTTGACAGAGATGTGCATGTCTCTGTGTGTGGTGAGGTATGCCTTAAGGCTAGAAGGATTCCCAGAAGGAAACCGGATACATTCTAGCCTGCACAACTCATTGTTTACCACGGATTTGCACAAAATGATGGCACCTTCCTCTAGCCTCCACACTAAATACAGTGGTACCTCGGGTTACAGACGCTTCAGGTTACATACGCTTCAGGTTACAGACTCGAAATATTACCTTGGGTTAAGAACTTTGCTTCAGGATGAGAACAGAAATCGGGCAGCGGCGGCGCAGCAGCAGCAGAAGGCCCCATTAGCTAAAGTGGTGCTTCAGGTTAAGAACCGTTTCAGGTTAAGAACGGACCTCCGGAACGAATTAAGTTCTTAACCAGAGGTACCACTGTAATGGCATTTGCTTGGGCTTAGTATCTGCAGAATAGATGAGTACAAACATCAGCTCATTTGACTTGCAGAGACATGATTCCAAGAAGTCTTGAACTAATTCATTTGTAAAGAGCTTTGATATTCCCTCTAATGTTACAAAGCTAAATTTGGTGCTTTGTACCTGTTGGGGGATAGCTTAGAAAGGAATGAAACAGTTTGACATTTCAACAGGTGACCTGAGTCACAAGCTGTTCTGTTATCCGGCAGCTGAGCCAAGAAAGTGCATCTCACACCTCAGGTGCCAAAAAAATGCAACTCTTCACTCTCAGTTCAACTTCGCCTAGGCCAATAATGATAAATCTCTCTTAATTATGGGTTTGAAAGATTTGCTTTTTATGATTTCTTCACTGCCTGTTACCTGTAATGATACGTTTCTATGCACTAAAAAAGATTTCAAGCTGTTCTAAAATGGTACACCAATAATCTAATTAGAGGGGGTATCAGACAACCACCTCATATATCCAAACAATATCTGAGGGAGCTGCAATGCCTGTTTTGAATTAGCGTCAACCTCCATTACTTAGGCCTATGCATCCCCAGACCAGACCTTCCACAATCAGCAGATGGGAGAAGGGGCTTGATGGCCTTGCTGCCATTTTAAGTGTTTCCTGAAGCACCTTGACTCTAGGCAGTGCTTTTTTTCTGGGGGTACACAGGGGTACGCATACCCCTAAACATTTTGTGAATCTAAATTTGGCCTCATTGAGGGGCAGTATTGTTGCGCAGCGGAAATTAATGACACAGAGTTCTTCTTAGGAATAATAAAATCTTTACTAAGTTGAAATAAACTTCTTCATAACATGGTTCCAAATAGCTTGAAAGAGATTACATACAGACTGAACTGAACACAGTCTGAGCTCTATACTGGCTGCATACTGCAACAACTACAACCTGAGACTGAGAGAAAATGGCTGCTACATTTAAGGAGACCCGGAGTGACTCAACAGTTAGTAGTTAGGCTTCAACTGTTTTAGTAGGCCAAATGACTTTGCAGTCCTAGTACTTCCAGGCCTGCTTTGCTGCTTTTGCTCTCATGTGTCTTTGTCACATGACAAGTATTTCAATATGAGTAGGAAAATGAGAGTATATAGAAAGCACTGACTCTAAGGAACTGCATTTTGTCTAGCAAAGTATGTTTAGAGGCAAAGCAAAGACTCTCCTCCATTAGCACGTTCACCAGCTAGGTAGAGGCATGAGAACTCCAGAGTACGTTGGTGTCTTCCACCCTGTCTGTTTTTTAAGGCACTCAAGCAATCCAAGACATGACAACTAATTGGCCTTCCAAAAGCCCTGGCCAAGAGAGGCTTCATGCCTGAAGCACTGGGATGCCACAGTGTGCTTTTATTTAAACCAGTGTTGCCACAAAGACTCAAGAGGAGAATGGGAAATGTAGGCCCCCAAGCAGGCATGCATCCATCGTAGCACGTAGTTAAGTCCCTATAAAGTGCTGCTCTTTTTAAGGAGGAAAAAATAACTTCTAGGTCAAGTAGATGAATGTTTGCTTAAATATATATTCTGTACTGAATGTAATCTGAATTTCACCTAGGATGTGACATTCTAAGAACTCTACTAGAATATTAACAGAGAAATTAGCTGCCTGCTTGAGGTTAAGTTGCTGCTCAAGGTGATATGAATAACCATTATCACAGCAATTTATTTTAGCTTTCTACGGTACCCATTGTGAGAATACAGCTCATATGGAAAACATGGCTTGAAATGTTGGGAATAGTTTTGATTATGTCCTTTGGATTGCTGTAGATGTAAATTAAAGACGATAGGCGTTGTTCCTCGTGACAATATTCACAATATATTCCTCGAAAGGTCATGCTTAATGTTGAACCCTTCCGAAATCAGCATTCAATCACCATGACATAGCGAAGATTTTCTGAACATGACAGTGCTAGCACCATTCTAATTATAGTCTTGGCACCACACTATGCCAGTCACTTCAAACAACTTACAGGCCCTGACACTTTTGGGGTTCAGACAGATATTTTAAGGATGGCAAAGTCAGCTTGAAAATGCCTTTTGAAAGTGAAGTCTTTTGATGTTCAGAAAGCATACACGCATTTTAATGTCCTGCCATGAGCTCTGAGGAACAGTGCAGCAAGTTTGCAGCACATTATGGCAAAGTGCCTATTGGCTAGTATTCATGCCATCACTAATCCCTGGGACAGTTTTGTATCTTGAAAATGTTTTTTTAATTCTTAGAGGTCACATTTGATTGCAAAAGACGAAACTTCCCCCCCCCATGAAAAGATTGGTAAAAAGGATGTTGAAAGGCGAAGTCAAGAAGGTCATATTGCTCTGAAATGCTTGGAAGTTGTTTTAAGACACAATATTAGAAACTCAACTGGAGTGTTGGAGGCACCAGTGCTTCTGAATACCAGTTGCTGGAAACCACAGGAGAGGAAAGTGTTCTTGAGCGTATTCCTGCTGTGGGTTTCCAACAGACATCTAGTTGGCCATTGTAAGAACAGGATGCTGGGCTAGATGGGTTCCTGATGGTCTGTGTTTGCACTTTTTCTTCGACTGTATAATTTCTTGCTGATGAAGCTAATTTGGCGAAACAAGGACTATAATCCGGATAACCTTGTCCTCCTTTGGATTGCTTCGTCTCTTCGTGGCATTATCATCTTTATCTCTTGGATTGACGAGACCACAGTACCATCGCCAGACTCCACAGTATCTGCTATACTCCTCGTGGCAATTGCACTCTTACATTGTGGACTGGCAAGACCATACTTATTATCTCCATTATTATTATTTTTTCGGCTCTTTGGAACCTCCAACAGAATCATGTGGGTTGCAAGGGACTTGTTGAACTTGAACTTTGACATCACAGTTTTTCGGTAGAATGTTCCCATATCCTTGCATATTTGTAATTTGTAGTTATGTATATGTTTAGTGTGTGTCACATGTAAATATTACATTATGTTATATTGAGACCAATTTATCAGCCGGTTACGTTTGTTGTGTGGGTGGTACATAGTTGAACGTAATCTTGGTTCTTTTGGTGTTAGACACTGGGTTTCCAACAGACATCTAGTTGGCCATTTTAAGAACAGGATGCTGGACTAGATGGGCCATTGGCCTGATCAAGCAAACTCTTCTTATGCTATTTTGAACTGATCCTGTGTTCTACCTACATATATACATGTGTGTGAAGCGAGTTCATAGTAAGGGTGAAGATCTGATGTGACCTTGTTAAGAATGTTATGGCTGTCTTCACACTTTCCCAGGTGGTCTCCAAGCCCAATGACAACTTACATACCCCACCTACTCTGTCATTGTCACCAGCTAGCCTAAATGCTTCCTTGGGTGCTTCCTCCTCTGTGCAAGGACACTTACTCCAAGCCCAACTACCCAATCACTTTCTGCCCTGGAGCAGCCATAACTTGTTCCTGTGTATCACTTGTCCCCCCTCATTTTAGGGTGAGAATAATCTATTAAAGCTGCTTCCATTACCAAAGCCTATTAACATTCAGGGCATACTAATGGTTATACCTTTGATTATTGCTTTGGGCTTTTGCCAGCTTGAATGCAGTGAGAAAAGCAGAACAAGAGCATAAAAAGTGGAAGATGACTTTGATGACATTTGAGGCCATCGTTGAACTGGATGGCCCTTGTGGCATAGCTGTCAACTTTCGGATTTGAAAATAAGGGATTTTTTCAAACTTTCGGATTTGAAAATAAGGGATGCCGAGAGGGCGGTGCAATGGCACCAAGTAGCCTCGCCACCCTGCGCTCCAGAGGCTGCGCATGAACGGGTGAGCGAAAGAGCGAGCGCGTAGACGGCAAGCAGGCTGGCTGTCTGGTTGGGCGTGAGGGTCTGGCTGCACAAGGCATGCAAGCTCTGCCCCCAGTCGGTCTCAGACTCCTTATTGGCAGCCGAGCAACGCAGCTGAGGAGCCTCCCTGGCCGGCAGGGAGGGAGAGGAGCTGCTTCCTTTGAAATCCTGAAAATTTAAGGGATATCAACAATCAAGGATAGCAGCGGGAAACGGCATTGGAATAAGGGAGTTTCCCGCCAAAAAAAAGGGAGGGTTGACAGCTATGCCTTGTGGTCTCTTCCAACTCTATGATTCTATCTCAGACATGTATGGACCCAGCTGCTGTCTGTGATGAAATCATTTGGATGAAGTGATACTGAAGTATGAACTGAACTTTAAGCTACCTTTCAAAAGGTTCACTGTTACTAAAATAAGGCGCATCCCATACATTTGTGCAAAGTTTTACTAGAATATTAAACTATTTAAGAGATTCTCTGCCTTTCATATTATTGATCTTATGAAAAGGCAAATTATGTTTTAGCCTTTGTATTTGCTCCAAAAACTACCAGCAGAGACCAGAGAACAGGAATGCTATTTTGTCCCAAGCTTTAAAGCTCAATGATACTTAGGATCAAGCTGTATGAATAATCCATTCTCTTCCTGCCATTAAATCTGTAACATACACCCTTTTCACATCAGTAGTCTGAAATGTTCTGAAGAAGCATTTGTTCTAATCGTAAAGTGGTCTTCTGAAAGCTTCTCAAGCAGGGGTAGCAGGAATACCACGTTCAGTCATCATGACTGTTACTGATCTGTCTTTACGGAGAAGTCTTCAAGCAACTGTTGCCAAAGTCGGTGCCATTGTGAGTCTAAGTTTGGCCTCATTGAGGGGCAGTATTTCAATATGAGTATTTCAGTGAGAGATTTCACTTTCTTGGGTTCCATGATCACTGCAGATGGTGACAGCAGTCACAAAATTAGAAGACGCCTGCTTCTTGGGAAAAAAGCAATGACAAACCTAGACAGCATCTTAAAAAGCAGAGACATCACCTTGCCGACAAAGGTCCGTATAGTTAAAGCATGGTTTTCCCAGTAGTAATGTACGGAAGTGAGAGCTGGACCATAAAGAAGGCTGATCGCCGAAGAATTGATGCTTTTAAATTATGGTGCTGGAGGAGACTCTTGAGAGTCCCATGGACTGCAAGAAGATCAAACCTATCCATTCTGAAGGAAATCAGCCCTGAGTGCTCACTGGAAGGACAGATCCTGAAGCTGAGGCTCCAATACTTTGGCCACCTCATGAGAAGAGAAGAATCCCTGGAAAAGACCCTGATGCTGGGAAAGATTGAGGGCACAAGGAGAAGGGGACGACAGAGGACAAGATGGTTGGACAATGTTCTCAAAGCTACCAACATGAGTCTGGCCAAACTGTGGGCGGCAGTGGAAGACAGGAGTGCCTGGCGTGCTCTGGTCCATGGGGTCACGAAGAGTCGGACACGACTAAACGACTAAACAACAACAACAAATTTCAATATGAGTAGGAAAATGAGACCCTAAACATTTTTTAGAAAAAAAGCTCTGAGACCTCCCTGGTTGCTGAGATCCGAAGGTAGGCCCTGTGGGTAGTTCCACTGCCCTGGGGAGTTTTTGAAGCAACAGTGCATGAGATGGCCTTCTTCCTGGTGGCCCCCAGGTTGTGGAATGTCCTCCCCTCCAAGGAGTGCCTGGCCTGATCATTGCATATGTTTAGAATATCCATCAACTGGGCACCAACCAGATGTTCTGGACTACTAATCTCATCAGCCCCCAACCAACACCTGTTGGGAGATGGAGTCCCAAATGGTGGACAGCAGAGCGGCAAAAGCTATATTTCATGCAGTGAGCTATGTTCACCCCACTCTGAGACCACATGGTGAAGGTCAGGTTATAAATGCCACTAAATAAATAAATGAAACCTGTGCCCCAAAAACACGTTCTTCAGTGTTAAGATGAGGCAATATTAAGTTCATTGGCAGATGGTACATGTAATTAGCACCAAGGAACCAGAGACAAGTGATAAAAAGAAGCTTTTTGGCACTGTCATAAAACTGCTCAAAGCAATTGTTCCCTGTTGTACTGCAGAATAGATTTAGGGTCAAACATTCCAAGGCTAACTCAAAGAAATGTAACTTTTGTTTTGAATTTTGTTTTGTTCTGAATACTCAGTATATACATTTCAGGGGCAAATGACTTTCCTGTCATATACTAGTAAGAAAGAGGAAGAGTGTTTAACATTTTGCCAAAAAGATTTTTAACATCACCTTTACATTCAGAAACCCACAGGGCAGTTATTAAAATCCAATTAATAATAATAATAGCAACCACCACCACCAAAACAGCAGCACTTTATCAATATTAGCGGGGAATGGCTGATGCTGCCGAGGATTTTTTAGAAACCCAAAAAATAATGAGTTTTTAAAATGCATACTGTACGGTAATTTTTAAGTTTGCACCCGTCATGACAAAAATCAGGCTAAGTCACAACGAAGGCATGTTTCAGTCCGTTATGTTGATTCAAATTGGCATCTGGAATCCAAATTGTGATGAAGATTTCTACTCCCATCATGGGAACCCTCATGTCAAATTTCGAAGCAATATTTCAAGATGATGTCAAATGTATATCAAAAAACATGTGAAGTCATGCCAAAGCATTGTTTTGGTACACCAACTTGAGTCAAAATGACACACAGCCTCCAAACAGCGGTAAAGTCTCCTGGCCCCATCCTGAGGACCCTTGTGTTGAGTTTGACCACAATATCTCAAGAAGCAGCCAAATCTATGCCAAAAAGCGGGTGAAGTCGTGCCAAAGTCACATTTTGGTCCACCACCTTGATTAAAATGGTGCTTGGTATCTCAGTGGTGACAAAGTCTGCCATCCCTACCTCAGGAAATCTTACGCCAAGTTTGGCAGTGATATCTGGAGAGGCAGCCAAAAGACAACAGAAGTCACACCAAAGTTTCATTCTGCCATCTTCCAAACTTTGATGAAGAGTGCCACCCCTACCTTGGGAACTTTCCAAAATATATAATAGATCAGAAAATGTTAACAGGAATAAGTAGGTGCTGATCCAAACCAGTGTAATTATGCTGCTTCAAAAGTTTGTCAGAGCAACTCTGTCTCGGTCACAGAAAAGGACTAAGGTATGTATCCCTAAGGAGAGAGTTCTACAGTATTAACGGCATAGCCAAGAAGATCCCTATCCAATATAGAGCAGTTGGATCTGAGGGTTTTAATCTTATAGTAGGTTTTTATGCAAGTAATTTTTCAAGTACAGTGGAACCTGTACAGGTTACGTACCGTCCTCCTTACGGATGCTTCAGGTAACGAGCTCCGCTAACCCGGAAGTAGATGCTCCTTGTTGTGAACTTTGCCCCGGGATGCAAGCGCAAGTCGCGGGCCGGCGCCACGGCAGCAGCATGAGGCCCCATTAGCGAAAGTGCGCCTCGTGTTAAGAACGGTTTTGGGTTAAGAATGGACCTCTGGAACAAATTAAGTTCATAACCTGAGCTACCACTGTAAACTGAACTGAAAACAAGAACGTTAAAGGTCAAGACCGGAACCAATTGGGAGACAATGTAGTAGTTGTAACCTTGATTTGTTTTCTGCTCTGATAGGCCAGCAGCCACATTCTGTACCAGCAGAAGTTTCCAAGCACTTTTTAAAGACACCCTCATGTGGACCTCGTACAACATTTGTATTAGCGATATTAGCTCATTAAGAAACCTTTAATGAAATCATGCTTACAGCAGTGGCTAACCCTTCGGTCATTGTTGAACTCCGGAGAGCCAAAGGTTAGCCACCCCTGCTTTTGAAGGTAACTTCAGCCTGCCCTGGTTCTTCTGATCTCTGATGGTTCAGCTAAGCCTTTAATGATGTTGTGGATGGCTATTGCTTAGAAAGACCATTGCTGCTGGTATTTCAATCCATCAGAAACAAGATTTGAGAGAAAGAGCATCCCTTCTCACAACACGGTCAGGTAACAATCCTATTGGAAAGCAATTGGTTTAACATAGCAGGCCTGTATAAAAGGTAAAGGTACCCCTGACCATAAGGTCCAGTCACAAACAACTCTGGGGTTGCGGCGCTCATCTCGCTCTATAGGCCGAGGTAGCTGGTGTTTGACTGCAGACAGCTTCCGGGTCATGTGGCCAGCATGACTAAGCCACTTCTGGTGAACCAGAGCAGAACATGGAAACGCCCCTTTAACCTTCCTGCCGGAGCGGTACCTATTTATCTACTTGCACTTTGACGTGCTTTCGAACTGCTAGGTGGGCAGGAGCAGGGACCAAGCAACGGGAGCTCACCCTGTAGTGGGGATTCGAACCACCGACCTTCCAATCGGCAAGCCCTAGGCTCAGTGGTTTAGACCACAGCGCCACCCGCGTCCCAGCAGGCCTTTATACCTTTCTCAGAAGTCTTCCCCAAACCCTTGAAGCAAAAACTGTAGTAGTCAGGATCATATAAGAATACAGTCAGATTACCGTGTGTGTGTGTGTGTGTGTGTGTGTGTGTGTGTGTGTGTACACACACACACACACACACACACACACACACACACACAAATATTTTTGCTTTGCTATGTAAGCTCAAGGATCACAACATTCTGCAAAACTGTTGTTTTTCCCTCAGACTTTCAACAGCTGATGCCCAACCATAGTTTTTTTAAAAAAAATAAGAAGGAATGTGTTGATCAGGTCACTGAACGGCAGCAAATCGTCATAACACAGCAAAATCTCATGACACCTCCACAGGCAGCAGCTACTTTTGTGAGTTACAGCAAAGAAACACAAAAGTGAAGCGTATGTTTTTTTCCAAGTGACAAAGACAGTTATATTGTTCTGAAAATGGGCAGCCCTTCTTGCTGCTTTGTTAACAGGAATTGCATTTCTCGGCTAATGAGAACAGCCTTTCTTGATATGCTTTCTGCAATACATAATGAGCCTCTTTGCCAGCATTAGCTCAGCACCGGACAGATCTTTAAAAGCTCTGAACCTTAGCCTGACCAAATGTTCATCATCAATATGAGTCAAGGCAACTAACGATACACAGGAAGGCACCACAGGTGTGTTGTTAATTGACCATATGCTTTAGTAGTGGGCATCACCTGTTGATCATCTCCCTTTCTGCGACAAAAAAAAATTGGTGGTCTGGTGGCATTGGAACAACTGCTGCCAAAACATTTCTATTCATTATTCATTCAGTCTGTAATACATGGGGAAACGCAAAGCAACTTTTGGAGAGTGTGTGGAGTTCTGCTTCTATTCCCGTCAAATATTTATTTGCCTGCCTGTTAGGGGAAAAAACTTGCATACCGTCTTTCATATCAAGGTGGTGTGCAGCAATAACATGAATCGCATTTTTTAAAAATTCCATAGGCTGATAATAAAACAGGAGACAAGGAAGCACTGAGCAGGAAAAAAAGGTGAAAGATCATCAAACACCTGCGTCAGTAAAAATGGTTTCACTTGCCAGAGGAATGAAGCAACTGGAGATGCCCATTAGAGTACAGGAAACTATTCCATTATGTTGGCGCCACAACTGAGAATCCCCATTTCTTGGTTGCCACCAAAGGAGCCGCAACAAGCCATGAATCAAATAGGAATGGGGGAATCTTCCTCTTTGGTTTCTCTCGGTTTCTGTTTTTTCCACCTTCAATTTAGCTCTTATATTTCCATATCAGCTTGCAATTTGTTTGTTTGTTTAAGAACTTGTGAAAATTCATCAGCATTTTAGAGTGAATTTAGCTACCATCTTTCCCCCTTTTTAAGACACCGTCTTATAATTTTTTTTCCTCAAAAAAACACAGGGTGGCTTATTTTCGGGGGATGTCTTAATTTTCGGGGGGATGTCAGTATGGTACGGTACAGCCTCCCCCTGTGCGCTGAGCAGGCGGGGCAGAACTCCGCAAGAGGCGCGTTTTCCCTCCGCGCCTCTCGCTGGTTCGCTGGCTCCCTGCGCACGGGGAACAGGCGGGGCACGAAGAGGTGTCTTCCCCCCCCCCGCGCGCCTCTCCCTGCGCGCTAAGCAGGCGGGGCAGAACTCTGCAAGAGGCGCGTTTTCCCCCCGTGCCTCTCACTGGTTCGCTGGCTCCCTGCACACACAGGAGGGGCTGAGGAGGCGACGGGAACAATGGCGGCACCACTGGACGTCTATGGTAGATCACTGGTAGATCATTAACTCCCCCCCCAAAGAAGCTGAACAACTGTGGCTCCCCTAAAAAAAGCTCAATATTTTACCTCCTCCCTGAAAAAAGCTCAACAACTTTGACCTGAACCCCCCAAAAGGGGGTAGATCACTGCCAGTTCTTAACTCTGTGAGTAGATTGCAGTCTCTTGGAAGTTGGCCACCCCTGCTCCAGATGTTTTGGACTACAATTCCCATCATCCCTGACCACTGGTCCTGTTAGCTAGGGATCATGGGGGTTGTAGGCCAAAGCATATGGAGGGCCGCAGTTTGGGGGTGCCTGAGTTAGACCACTGGACTGGCCTACCTTTCCAATCGTTGTTTTCCCTAAGAATCGATTAAAAACCTATGGATAATATTTCAGACAACTTGTTTTCACTCTTCTTTCCCTCCGTCCCTTCCTTCCTTCCATTTTGAGGTCCTTTTTGTTTGTCGTTTACAAACTTTTTGAAGAGCTCAGTAATAGGGTCATTCCACTTTCCTTCTGAGTTCAGTTCTACCAGTTTTCTGTGATTTATTTCTTCTTTTTATAATTACCGTACTTTCTGTTTTCTTTTGGAAAAAACAAAAACAAAACCTACCAGCTTATTTAATTGCAAGGTATGCTTTTTGTAATCTTTATGCAAACAGCTTAGAAGCTTTGGTGATTAAGTGATATAAAAATAAGTAAAATAAGTAAAATAATTATCATTTTTCATTCTGTTTCTTTTTTCTTGGGTTTCTGCAAACTTCTCTTAGAGTTTCTTACCTCCTGCTCTCTCTCTGTGTTAGTTTGTTCTTTCTTCTTCATGAAGAATACTTCCTGGAAAGCGGAGCAGCAGTGTGAGAAAACTAACTTTTCCAGGTTTCTATAGCAATGGTCAAATCAGCTAGCACAATACAAATATATTTGTCTTTATTTAGGTAGGTTTACCCAGGAGCACCTCCCTCATGGGAAAAGTGTTCAAATCCAGCTGACGAAACGTGGGCGGGAGGAAGGAAACATTGCATCTATTTTCTTATTCCAAATCAGTAAAGTTCTTCCTTCCTGAAGAACCATTGCAAACTACCCTTCTAAAATATGGAGGTTTCATCTCCTCAGAAAGGACAACCAAACCTGAAATTTCCATCCAATTCCAGCAGAAAATAAAAAAAAGTTAGAAACTTTTTCTTTCTTTTCCTTTTAATCAGTAATGATTCCTGTACACACACAAAAACAAATTTTTGGTGCATCTGCTGAAATTTGGTATGCTGAACCCGCTCTGGGTGGGTTTATTTGCCTGCAAATTTCATTCACTTATGTAAAAAGCAAAGACGTTATAGCCATTTTTAGACTCCTTGTAGTCAATGGAGTGAAACAGAGCTTCATACTCCAAAGATCAGTTAGAAACAGCGAAAAGTATATTATACATTTTAGACCCGTGTCAATACAGTCAATCTTACGATTAAAGGCCAAAAAAAGAAATTTGGCCACCGAGAAGGTTGTTGTTCCAGTGAACTTGTTCAGCAAATACAAAACCAGTCTTTCTCTGTCTACTGGGCTATGTTGGCATAGGAGTGGAGCTATAAGTTTTTGTCTAAGATCTGCATAGAATGGGCAGATCAAAAGAATATGTTCAGTTGACTCGACCACTCCCAGAGCACAGGGGCAAAGTCTCTGGGCGTATGGGACTCCCCTGAACCTTCCCCACAAAACCGCCGATTCCAGAACGTTTAACCTAGCGGCTGTAAGGTGCCTACGGTATTCCACATAGTGGATTTCCGCCAGATAAGGGGCTGGTGAAATCTGAGATATCTGTTCCCCCAAATACATCCCAGGTTTCACAAGAGCAATGTCCTCTTGCCTAGCAATATCCCTCAGTCTTTGAGAGATCACAACTTTAGCTTGGCTAAATGTCATAGACTCCAGGAAGAGATGCGACAATCTGCACTTCATTTATAATCTCCTTTCCCCACAATGATTGAAAATCATCCCTCAATATCAGAGGGGCCAAGCCCACCGGGTTAAAACATACCTTGAGCCATAGCCAGAGTTTTGTTTTCAAGGCCACGTACCGAAAAGACTGCCAACCCACCTCTAGTCTCATGACCGCCCCTGCTACAGAAGGGGGGGTCCTGAGGATGGCTCTAAGAAATCGGGTTTGGATAGCTTCCAATCTAAGAAAGTCCCGGCGTATACCCAGGGAAATGCCCACCAACAGGAGGGGAAGAACTTTCATTTGAAAGTTGGACCGATATAGACTTTTGCTTTTTATACTACAGTTATACTAATGCCAGTAGGATACACCCTGAAGCTCAGATTCACAAGATCTGTGTCCATGAGTCAGAGAGCACTTAGCTAGCAAAGTGTAAACTGAATCACTCAATGTACAGAAGGAGAGCATCTTGCTTTGGCACAAATGACAGCAGTCGTGTTTGGAAGTGGAGGAGCCCATTTGCCGTTCAAACTGTGACTCATCTTTCCTCCTCTGCATACTAATTTACATATGTCCCATTAGGAATTGGCACGCAGAAAACACATTACTAGGATTAACAGTGTGTCTGACACATGCAGAGTAAGTTATTAGAAATGGCTGTTACACAGACACACGCCGCCAGGATACTGACTGGATGATTCTGAGCTTTAGATAAATGTGCATATACCAGCCAAAGCCCTGACTCTTTTGCATATGCCCAGCTTTATAGTTTATCTAAATGATTTTCATCCATCAGTCATTTTCATAGTAAGCTCAGGCTAGATACAGACACTAACTATTGTTCTATGGGTCTCAGAACTTGACTTCCGGTGCCACTGTCTTGTCAACTGTTGCCTTAAACTTTGATCCTCAACAATTTTAGTGCTGTTTCACATTCCTCTGGGATCATTCCTCATCAGCAGATGTTTTTTCCTGCACTCATTTTTCATGAAAACATCATTATAAATTACCATAAGATCCCATACGACCAGAGACTCTGCTCCTGCCCACTGGGGGAAGTAGGTAGCCCCGAGCATCTATTCTTTAGGTGCCCTTTTTATGACAAGGTGCGCAGAGACATCATTGCCCCCCCATTGGAGAGGTTAGCTGACCTTCCAGATAAGACTAAACTAAATGCCCTTTTACTAGGCAAAGATCAAAAGATAACCCGGATGGTAGCTCAATTCTGCACACAGATTTGCAGGCACAGTCTATCCTCCCAGAACAAACCAGTCAGCGGGGAAAACAGTGCAGTGAGCCCCCGGGGCGATAGGGTCAATCTGTATGTGATTTGATGGAGAAAGCTCCGAAGCACAGTGGAGGTCAAACAGTTCTGGCTCCACACCCCCATTTACTTTGGAGGAGACACTGCTCAGTGGCTTTGTATGTAGAAGATCTCTGACCAGAGTATTGAACTTGGTGTTCGGCTGTGGGTAGCAGCTCTTCTGTTCAGGAATGGAATGAAGACCTCGAGCAGAAGCTGGGGAAATGCAAGCTGGACCCTCCTCTTGGATATTTTTAGCCCCTTTTAAATTTTTAGACTGCTACATTCATTCTGCATGTTAATCTCCTTTAGCTCTGTAAAGCACTTTTCAGATTTTAAATGCTGGTTTATGACCGTAATAAAGATTTGATTTGATTTGATTTGATTTAAATTACCATATTTGTCTGTCTATAAGACACCCCCATGTATAAGATGTCCCCTATTTCTGGGGACTCAAATTTAAGAAAATGGGCAGAGATGGCACAGAGTTGTTGAGATTCTTTTGCCGGAGGATTAGGGTTGTTGAGTATTGGGGGGGGGAGTTGCCGAAAATTTCTCACCAGCACACGTCGCTAAATCCGCCTCCCGTCTGTCCCATCACCGGCAGAAACTGCCAATCGCCCGCCTGCTGGAGCGTCAGAAAAACAACAACGCCCATTGACGCAGCAACCAATAACACGCACAATAGCCGCTGACAGCCTTGGCAGCAACCAATCAAATGTCCACCCTGTGCACCACCCATGTATAAGACGACCCCCACTTTTTAGCATGATTTTTAAAGAAAAAACCATAGTCTTATACAGGGAAAAGTACGGTAACTATTTCTATATTTTAGCTGAAGTTTCTGTCTTTCTGCAACTAGAAGATCACAACTCAAGTTAAACACACATACGGAACCAAACCTCACAACTTCTATGCCTGTTTCACATTCTGCACAAAGCAGGGCTTCTGATGGTTTTTTTTTTTTAACAGTTAAGTAGTGTAATTCTAGACCCAACACTTTCTGCATTTTGTTTATTTAGTCTTCTCGGGAGAACTCCCAGGATCTTCCTTCTTGTACTTCTTTCTCTTTAGATTCATGCTCTGATTCACTGGAATTTGCCCACATCTCCCAATATTTCCCTTCCTGTGTAAATGCCATTAGTGTCCCATTTACAGACACTGCTTCAAATGTTCCATCAAGAATCTCTTAATCTGACTACTGGCTCCCTTCTGCAATGAAACATGCCCACCTCGCAACCCAACCCGTAACCCAGTTAAGTCAAAAAAAGTACTTGGACTTCAGCCAATTTCATTTCATCTAAGTCAACAGGACCAAACTGGCTTAGGTCCAAGTACTTCAGCTTAAGTGGCCTGCAGACTGGGCTAGAACATTGAAACGTCACCCCAAGGACAGATTCACTTAAATCACTGTAATTAGGATGGTGTTTTGATGCTACAGCTTGATAGCAAGCTGGGACTTTTCATTCTTAATAGGTACTGACTAAACAGAGCCTCCCCACCCCACCCCACCCCCGACTCCTAATGTACTGTGCTGCACTATTTAATTTTGGAAATGAGGCTCAGGAAAAACTCCAGTGTCCCTCTGTGTCCTATTAGACCAATAAAATTAATTTCAGGAGTATAATGTGCTAGGAAGTAGAATGATGGATGAGAACCTACCTGGCAGCAGCCTCAGGGATTGGCAATTGGACCACTCCAGCGATGGCTGCAACATGTTCTCTGCTCGGGAAAGCCTTGGTTAGTGTTCAAGTGGTCCAGGATCAGCATTGACTTGATGGGTTTACACTGGTCTCAGCATAAAAGTTCCTGAAGGAAGATGAAGCTGTATTATGATTCTGTTTCTTTTTTTCCCTTCGGAAACTTATTTATTTGGTTTTTCAGATTGAAAATTTACAGTCTCGTATCCCACATACAACATAAAAACTAGATTCCAATGACTTCCCTCCTCCCCTTTGTGGGTTCTACTGTTAATCATTACCTCCTACATCATTTATAGTAATCCAGATCTTTTATCTCTCCATTGTATCCAAAATTCACCATTAAACTATTCCAATCCTACTAATGATTTTAACTGTTTACAATGGTCTTTAAGATAAGTTATGAATTTTCCCCATTCCTTATTAAACTTTTGATCTTCCTGATTTCTGATTCTTCCAGTCATTTTAGCCATTTCAGCATAGTCCGTCAACTTCATCTGCCATTCTTTTCTGGTAGGGACTTTATCTTCTTTCCATCTCTGGGCCAATAACATCTGCGTAGCCGTGGTCGCATACAGAAATATGCTCCCTTGGGATTTCGGCACCTAAAATACTTAAAAGGAAAGCTTCAGGATTTTTGTTGTTGTTTAGTCGTCTTAATCGTGTTCGACTCTCCATGACCCCATGAACCAGAGCGTGCCTTGGGAACTCTCACTTTCTTCTCAAAGCTTCTCCTTTTTTATGTCCATGGAGTTTTCATGGCAAAATACTGGAGTGGTTTGCCAGTTCTTTCTCCAGGTGGATCACATTTAGTATAAACTCTCGGCTATGACCTGTCCATCTTGGGTGGCCTTGCACAGCATAGCTCATAGCTTCTTGGAGTTATTCAAGCCCCTTCGCCATGACAAGGCAGTGATCCATGAAGCGGTCGGGGTTTTTTTTAGAAAAGGTTATTTTAAACATTTTTTTTCAACTCATTACATATCATTTCCCAAAATTCTTCTACTACCTTACATTTCCACCACATGTGATAAAAGGTGCCTTTATTATTATTCTGTTTCAGTGCTCTCCATACCACATGACGCTCACCCTGATATGTGTATTAGGTCTTGAAAGCCATGGTATGAAAGGGGACTTTAATATATATTATACTTTTCAGGATCTTACTGAGTCTGGACCCTGTTTGTTTTCTTTTAAAAAATGATTTCACTTCTTACCTTTCTCCAAGGACCTCAAGGTGGCATACATACACGGATTTCCCTCTTCACCTGCCTTTTCAACAGCAACCCTATGAAGAAGGTACAAATGGGATAGCTCAGTTGGTACATCATGAGAATCTTAATCTAAGGGTTGTGGCTTCCAGCCCCATGTTGGGCAAAAAGATACCAGCATTGCAGGGGGTTGGACTAGATGGCACTTGTGTTCCCTTCCAACTCTATGACTGAGAAAACGAGAGAGAGGATTGGCACATAGTCACCCAGTGAACTATTTCCACCCAGTTGGAAAAATGTGAGTCTAAAATTATGAAGATTTAATGCTACAGCCTTGTTAAAGGTAAAGGTAAAGGGACCCCTGACCATTAGGTCCAGTCGTGACCGACTCTGGGATTGCGACGCTCATCTCGCTTTATTGGCTGAGGGAGCCGGCGTACAGCTTCCAGGTGTAGCAACAACCTCTGGGCAGAGGCTGCGCTGCAAATGGTGGGCTCTCATGAAAGGAACGAGGCAGACCATTGCCAGATGCAATCAGTCGTGGGATGAGAGCAATGGGTACTCCCGGTCACCACATATTTATTGGAATACAATACACGTGCATAGATACAACAACCAATCACAAGCATCAGCTAATCACAGCCAATCATTATTATCCGCCCATCTAGCCTCATCTTTGCAGCATCCAATGGTAAGGCAGGATGCTTCAATGCTTGCATGTGCTCTGATCTACGTCATGCATCTATCTATCATGTCATAGCATGGTTTGCTTATTGACACATCATTTAGCATGGCTTGTGTATTAAATCCGGGAGTACACCTTTGAGGAGTGTGTTCATTTATCATGAACCTTTGTAGTTATTGTGTTGAGGGATGGGGACTTGGGAGACATAGTGCTCATGGGAGAGGTATGTGCAAGTTATGAGAACACGGACTTGGGGTCATGCAGTCGTTCTGCCTAGCCGCTCTTAAGCAATGTTTGCTAGAGTAATCCATCTGCGTTGTCAGGTCTACTCATCCCATGCTTCCATGTGATGTGTAGACAAGAACAGGGCAGACTGTACTCTGTAGGTACGGCTTGCATTATCCCACACCAGGTCATGTGGCCAGCATGACAAAGCCGCTTCTGGCGAACCAGAGCAGCGCACGGAAACGCCGTTTACCTTCCCACTGCAGCGGTACCTATTTATCTACTTGCACTTTGGCATGCTTTCGAACTGCTAGGTTGGTAGGAGCAGGGACCGAGCAACGAGAGCTCACCCCGTCGCGGGGATTCGAACCGCCGACCTTCTGATTGGCAAGCCCTAGGCTCTGTGGTTTAACCCACAGCACCACCCGCGTCCCTGTACAGCCTTGTTAGACTAAGCCTAATGGCTGACCCAGCCATGTCCAACCCCAGCAGAAGGCTAGCTCAGAGCTGCCTATAAAAGAGCCAGGCTACTTAGGCAGGGATACGCAAGACCACTGTCACTCCCCCCCCCCAAGCAAAATTTTCAATCTAGGATCAGTATCGTCGCTGACAGAAATACCTGTATCACTTCAAAAAACTAGAACTGCAACAAATTTTAAAAATGAGGAAGAGGAGATGAACGGGTGGCAGACCATGCAGGAGATACTCTCCAAACTGTGCACTTTAACAAGAACGTCGTTATAGAGCTCAGATGAATCTGACACAGGTATTTGTCTCAACAAAAATGCCTTTTACATCTTGGGTTACTCAGCCACGGAAGAAAAACACACAGGCAAAGCCCTGTAATGCAAAGGCCACACAATTTTCCTAACCAAGAGCCATCAGTGCATCTGTCATCAGTTAGAAGATAAAATGGATGAAATAATTCCTATGCTCACAAGCAGAGGCTCCATTTTGAGCGAAAGATTGGGGGGGGTGCGCAGCACACAACATCACATCACAACATCAGGAGGAGCCAATAGTGGGATAGGAGAGCTGAAGGTGGTGCTGTGGTCTAAACCACTGAGCTTCTTGGGCTTGCCAATCAGAAAGTTGGCGGTTCGAATCCCTGCAACGGGGTGAGCTCCCATTGCTCTGTCCCAGCTCCTGCCAAGCTAGCAGTTTGAAAGCATAGCAGAGCAAGTAGATAAATAGATGCTGCTGTGGCAGGAAGGTAAACAACGTTTCCGTGAGCTCTGGCTTCTGCCACGGTGTCCCGTTGCACCAGAAGCAGCTTAGTCATGCTGGCCACATGACCCAGAAAGCTGTCTGTGGACAAAGTCCAGCTCCCTCAGCCTGAAAGCATGATGAGCGCCGCAATCCCATAGTCACCCTTGACTGGACTTAACCATCCAGGGGTCCTTTACCTTTTTACCTTTAGGAGAGCTGAAAATAATGTAAATATATTTCACATCTGGCAGCCAATACACCCCTTTGGTTTCAGATGGTACATGGGTAGATGAGTCTAAAAAGCCCAGGACACAAATTTTCATGGCCCTCTAGCTGGTATTGTGGCTCAATTTACCAGAAGTAATGTATTTAGTGTTAACTGTGAAAGGGTATACTTGATTCTTCAATGGCCGACGGCTTCTTCTCTCTGGCGCTTGGCCTCCTCCTGCTGCTGCTGCTGCCATTGGGGGCCCCAAAATAATTATTGGGAGGGCCCAAGATAGCTTAGCCCCTAGGAGACGGCGCCCCTGCCCACAAGTAATATTTTGGATACAAGCTTTTGGAAATCCAGTGGGGTGCAATGTCCAATGTTAGGCTTGGCTCAGCACGTGAGAGCCAGTGTGGTGTAGTGGTTAAGAGCGGTAGACTCGTAATCTGGTGAACCGGGTTATCGTCTCGGCTCCTCCACATGCAGCTGCTGGGTGACCTTGGGCTAGTCACACTTCTTTCAAGTCTCTCAGCCCCACTCACCTCACAGAGTGTTTGTTGTGGGGGAGGAAGGGAAAGGAGAATGTGAGCCGCTTTGAGACTCCTTCGGGTAGTGATAAAGCGGGATATCAAATCCAAACTCTTCTTCTTCTTCTTCTTCTTCTTCTTCTTCTTCTTCTTCTTCTTCTTCCTCAAGCCCTAGCTTGTCATCCCTGTTGAGCTGTGGAATTTTCTGAATGAGCTTGGGCAAGGGAATATCTTGCTATCTAACTTGCCTCACAAGTTGTTCCGAGGATCAAATGGCTTAACTCTTGCACTGAGCAAGAGCTAGAGGTTGGACCAGATTACTTCCAAGGCCCCATCCAACTCCATAATTTCATTAATCTGTGCAAATTGCTCTGAGCTTCTTGTAGAAAACACAAGTAAGCAATATAACATTGAATACTACCGTTGGAAAACAGCTCCTGTGCCTTTAATAGTCATGAGGCCGCAGATGATTGACAAGTGTATCTTCTCCTGTGAAATCAGCAATAACACTAAGCATCATTGTAGTAGACTTACTACACTTAAACCAAAACCAACATCAGATAAGGCAATAACACAACAGCGGCAAATGTTTTGGTCATTTATATGAGAGTAGAGCTTCCCCCCACTCTTGCTGTAAATTCTTCCTCTGTTGTCAATTTTTGAATCGAAAAGCAAGCTGGAAGTGAAATTAGTATCTTGCCTTATGACAAGAAGATGAAATGCAATTTCAGATAAATTAGGAGAATAACAGAGAGTGAAGTTCTGGTTCAAAAGGTCATCAAACCTGATTAATTCTTAGTCTTGCTGGTCTGTAGTTAGATCAGGCCAAGAAAAAGGCAACTCAGAAAAATAATTTGTCACTAGGCCCACCATGTAAGACACAGGGCTGCCAAATGAAGTGCCATGTTTTCAACTGCAATAAGAATATAAATCTCATATAAGTAAACCAGAGGCTCAGACAAGATTGCAGAGTGGTGCAAACCTTCAGAAACCTACATGATTGTAATCCAGTCCTTTCTCATCTTCAAGAGTTCTTCAGGCTCTAATATTTCTATGGGACGTGATATATAATGAAATTAATGAATTTTTAAAAGTGACTTTTCCCAAGAGGACAGAATTATTCCTGTTGGGGATACTAGAAAATGAAATCTCAAAGAAAACCTCAACAGTATTTATGTATGTGACTATAGCTGTAAGGATTCTCTATGCACAGAAATGGACGGAGGAGAGAACACTCTCAAAGGAAGAATGGTTGATGAAAATCTTGGAATATTGATGGCACTGATAAAAGATACAAAGATACGGCAAAATTGATGGCACTGATAAAAGATACAAATTTTGAATCTTTTAAAGAAGACTGGAACCCCCTTTTAGTCTATATAAAAAATATTTCCCATATGCGAGGACAACAGAAGGGTTTGAAGTGTAATAAAATAGCAGAATACATTAAGAAACATGTTAGAACGGCTGAGATTAGATAAGATATGACCTTAACATGCAATTGTATGAAATTTGGGTTATAAACATTAAGTTGGGTGAGTGGGAAGTCACTAGCTTTGTTGAATTGGAATATAACTGTTGAGCAACAAATGCGATTTCTACATGGAAAAAAGAATAAATTGTTATTTTTAAAAGAAGCTGATATTTCTAAACAATTTATTCTTTTATAAAAGTTTATCTAATTAGATCTAATCTACATTTAATCAAACAGACTGAGTCCCAGTCCTTACATAACACTAAGCCAAACCATGGTTTAGCACAAACAAACAAACAAACATATGGGCTCCCAGAGGGCTGCCCTTTTTCTTAGGACAAGTCTTGGCTATCGTTTGTATTTTGCCTGTGGTGAGGTAAACCACAAGCCCTGGTTCCCATAAGCCAAACCGTGGTTAATATCTCAGCAATAGTATGAAATACATCCCAGAGCTGAAAGGCAAGTGCTGGAGCTGCTGGCACCTTCCCTTCCATCTTTTTGTGTGGACAAACCTCCACGCATGGAGGAAGTGTCCCAAGCCAAGTCTGACTCCAAGCGGGTGCTGTCTCCTCCCCTGGCACCTAGGACAGAGAGATGCCAGCATCAGTGTAACGTTCCCATTTGCTTGACTAGTCCAAAGATGCTTCACACTTCCCTTGCTAAAGCCATGCCCACTCCAGGCCCCGTCAGGGGAAAAGTCAGTATATTAGTAGTAGTAGTAGTAGTAGTTTTGGGGGAATGGCAGCCATTGGATCAACGTCTTAGCTAGTCATGCCTTTGATCTTTACTTTGCCTTGGTACTCTACGGATTTTATCGTTGAAGTTTCTGGCAGAATCCATAGTCTGAGTCCAAGTCCTTGATCAGATGAGAGCCAGGATAGAAGTGAGAGCATAACTGGTCTTTGAGTACTAATGAATTTTTAAAAACTTAAGGACAATTATGCAACCCTCTGGATTTTAAGACAAAGTTTGCTTTGATCTTGTGATGCTGACAGCTTTACTGTTGGGATATCTCCAGTATGGGATTTTTAAAAATATTTTTTTACTTACAATTCCTCGTTTTAAACTTTCATATTGAAGGCAGGATTTACAGAGAAAGCTTTACCCTTGGCTATTGAATAATGAAGTTAAAAACATGAGGTAAGAAGCACATACACTTGGGACGCCATGATAGGAGCTCTGCTACTAATTTTTGACGAGTCTTCATCTAAATACTGTAATAATAAGCATGTTCTTAAAAAAAATGACTACAGACTCAAAATAGTTTTCAAGGCAAAGATAATCGTGTTTAACTCTTTAAGGAACGTTTAATTGCCAAGTGAGAAAAAGCAATTAAGAAAGCAGGTGTGTCAAATTTCAAGCTGCAGGGCTGAAAACAAGATCAGATATCATGAGACTGCAAAAAGGAGAGGGGGCCAGTGCCCATAGCAGAGCCTAGAGACATATCTGAAGGGAAGCTTGGCAGCAATTCAGTTGGCTTAGCTCAAGCAAGCAGCCAGTTCCTCAGGAGGCTTCCAGAAGGACAAGTACTCTGGCAGAGGATGCACTTGGCTTAATTTCCTCAAGATGTTGCCAAAGAAAACTTTCAGCACACACACACCATGGAGAAAGGTCATTCTTCTGGATTTTTTTTCTCCTTCAAATGAAGATTCCCCCAGCGTGAACTGTGGCTTCCTAGGTATAAAGAATTAATCCAGGAGTTACCTGTGCCAACGTAGGATACAGCCTTAAGATAGAGACGTGGGTGGTGCTATGGTCTAAACCACTGAGCCTCTTGGGCTTGCCAAACAGAAGGCTGGCGGTTCAAATCCCTGTGACGGGCTGAGCTCCCGTTGCTCTGCCCCGGCTCCTGCCAACCTAGCAGTTTGAAAGCATACCAATGCAAGTAGATAAATAGGTACCACTGTGGCGGGAAAGTAAGTGGCATTTCCGTGCACTCTGGTTTCCGTCACGATGTTCCGTTGTGCCAGAAGCGGTCATGCTGGCCACATGACCCGAAAATCGCCCCTTTCTGTTGGTCGCCGTTGAGGGGCCTGGTAGGACTTTTTCCACTTGGCAAATTGGCACTGGCCACTTGGTTTTCGCCTACCTCGTAGCAGTCGTCACAACTTTGTACGGTTTGGCAGTTAGGCATTGGAATAGTGATGTGGGGAGGAAGGGAGGTGCTGCCATCACCTGTCCCTCCGTGCTCAAGGGTATTCCGTTAAAGGAATCCGGGTGTGTGGATATCGTCCAAAGCCCAGGGAGGGGCTAGGGCCATGCCACGACCCCAGCGGGAACCCAGGGGATGCTCAAGTCGATCCACATCGGTGAGGCTCCCCCTACTGGTGGTTTACCCTTACCAGACTCCCTGCAAGGCGGGCAGGAGTCAGATATAGTCTGTTGGTGCCATTGCCTAACCCAGTGATGGCTAACCTTGACACTCCAGATGTTTTGGGACTACAACTCCCATCATCCCTGACCACTGGTCCTGTTAGCTAGGGATGATGGGAGTTGTAGTTCCAAAACATCTGGAGTGTCAAGGTTAGCCATCACTGGCCTAAGCCAATACCGCTCACATTCTGTAACCAATAAAGTTGTGGCCTAAATTTTGCCCATCAACATTAACCTAAAATCCTGTGTCCTTGTGTCTTTATTCTCATGGGGGTGGCTTGGGGCTTTGACACGCAACTAAAGAATCCCTGACAGTTGGCCATCCACCATTTTCCAAGGTTGTCCATTCCACTATTGCTCCACTATTCCAGCAGGGTCTTCCTAATATTTGATCAGAATCATCTTTCTTGTAATTGGAATCAATTGGTTTGGATCCTACTCCCCGGAGCAGCGGAAAACAAGCCTGTTGTGACAGCTCTCGTGACAACCCTTCATAGATTTGAAGATGGCTCATCATATCACTTTTCAGTCTTCTGTGTGTGTTTTCAATAGATGTACAAACTTTATAAGTCTCAAAATAACTGGATTAGTGGACCTGTTGGCCCCACGCCCTGCATCGTGTTCCTGCCATTTGGCTCCATAACCCTCCACGCATTAGAGCAGTAGCTTCTATGCAGTCAGTGGGAGCATCAACAGAGCAGGCTTCCCATTGCAGTTATTATCTCTCCAACATTAAGGGCAAGGGAGTCAAGGAAGTAGGGAGTTCCATACGCCCAGAGAACCTGTCATTGTACTCTGGGCGTGGTTGAGTCTACCGAACATATCCTTCTGTCTTGTCCTCTCTAGGTAGAACTTAGGCAAAATCTTATAACTCCACTTTTACGTCAATCTAGCTTTCTACCCAGAGAAAGACAGGTTTTATATTTACTGAATAATATTACTAGATATAGGGACCCAGGTGGCGCTGTGGGTTAAACCACAGAGCCTAGGGCTTGCTGATCAGAAGGTCGGCAGTTCGAATCCAAGCGATGGGGTGAGCTCCCGTTGCTCGGTCCCAGCTCCTGCCCACCTAGCAGTTCGAAAGCATGTCAAAGTGCAAGTAGATAAATAGGAACCGCTCCGGCGGGAAGGTAAACGGCGTTTCCGTGCGCTGCTCTGGTTCGCCAGAAGCGGCTTTGTCATGCTGGCCACATGACCTGGAAGCTGTATGCCGGCTCTCGGCCAATAAAGCGAGATGAGGGGCTTCCGGTCGGCGCGCCGGAGGGGAAGGTCGGGGGACATGCCGCTGCTGGCATTCCCCGACCCGGCCGGCTCAAAGGGGTGCTTGCGACAGCAACGCAGCCCCCAAAAATCCCGGGAGGTTGTTCCCGGGACCTAGGATCCGGCAGAAGCTCTCAACGTCGCCCCAACTCCCGCGGCGGCCACAGTAGAGGCTGCCGTGTGAGACGCGGGGCGACGGAGCTCCTCGGATCGCCATTGCCCGCCGGGTTGAAGCTGCGAGCCCTTCCCATCTGAGCGCGCTGATTCCTCCGCAAAAGGACAGGATTGGATACCTTAAACGTGAGTACTAGGAAAGTACTGAAGAATTTGGACTAATTTGGTGAAGTACAGGGATGTAATTTACGGAGGTCCGTCCCTTGCTATTGTGGCACTAAATCAGGAACTTTATTACCGATGCGGTTGAAACTGTAACGGAATTTGGCTTTGCAACAGAGATTCGATCCTTTTGACACCCCTGATCGGGGGGGCAACTAACTAACAATTTTGACAGCTAGAGGATCTGAATCGGACCTGTTGGATTCTATTGTGGAAATTTGGACTTTGACTTTGGATTTGGTTCGGTCTGGAATTTTGTACAGCTATGTCTTTGAAAATGGAGGATGATTTGGAAAATGGAGGCTGGAAGAAGGTCCTTGAAAAAATCTGGGAACTGAGAAAGGAGTTCCAAGCGGATACTGCAAGAATGAGAGGAGTCGTAAACAACAGTGATGTCATGCCAGCTGCACAAAGGATGGAAGGGGGAGAAATCCCCCCCAAGGTTAAAGACAAGCCTCGCCGCAAGAAAATTCCTTCTCGGCGCAAGATATTTGGACTCAAGAAAAGAATTAAGAAAACAACATCTACAAAAGTCTACTCTTTTCGGCGCAAGAGGACACCAATGAAGGAGAAGAAGAATTTCTTTAAAAATTGGGAGCTGGAACAGCTGAGAAGACAAAGAGATGATAGAGCCCAACTGCAAGCAAGCACTTGGGCTTGGACTGGGGAAAGGCGAGGGGAGGGCTGAGCAGGGCAGGTGGGTAACCTGGGACTGATTATATTTGCGGATTTTGAGTATTTATGCCGGACATGGTTTTGAGCTAGGATTATGTTAGGATCTTTCGAAGTTAGGAGCCTGAAGATTAAGGGGAGTCAGAAGGAAACTTATAGAAGATTTGGGAGGAGGACGCGGAGGTTGGAACTAGAAGATGAGGGGAAATAAGAATTAAAGATACTGTATTTGAGCTAGAATTATGTTTTGAAATAATGTTAAAGATATGGTTAGTATACCTATGTACCTGAACCAGAATTATGTTTTGTTTAATGCAGCCATTGGGGAGGTGCGGAGGAAGTCACTATGATTATGTTTTGTAACTAAGAATGGTCTACCCGAGAATAGGGTTAGGCCGAAGCTAGATGATGATTAGTTTAAGGTCAGGGGAAACAATGAATGGGTTTACCTCCGTGAGAGGGAGGGTAAGATTAAATAACCCCCCAAGGTGAGAGGTGGGGAGTAATGAATCCTGACCGAAATGTAATGTTCTATGTTTATAAAACTTCAAAATTAATAAAAATTATTTTAAAAAAAATAAAATAAAATAAAGCGAGATGAGCACCGCAACCCCAGAGTCGGACATGACTGGACCTAATGGTCAGGGGTCCCTTTACCTTTACCTTTATTACTAGATATACAGCCTCCTTGGTGGCTAAATTTCTTTTTTTAGCTTCTAAGCATCACAAGATTTTAATTGATTGTATCGATATGGGGCTATTTGTTTAGTTCCATTCTATTGTGGATTATGGTTCCTTTTTTCAAAGTTCTCTCAGATGCTTTTAATTTTGTACAAATGTATTCTCCTGACTGACGGTCGAATAAAAGAATGATGATGATGAGGGGGGAAATGGTTGTGCAAGATGCCTTCTGCTCATGCAACCGTTAGATAACGCCCTGGGGGTGCCCCTGCAGCCCCCAAACTCCGAGTGTCCTCCGGTATGCGCAGCTCTGGAAAAGGCATTTCCCTTCTTCTCCATTGCGCTTCAGCGACATATATCAAATGATATGTGCACACTAATCTTCTAGCATAACACAGCAAGAAGCGTGAGACATCGTAGAACTAATCTACATATTTATTTACACACTATGTACAGACAAAGGATTCATGGCGTCCTCTCTCTCCAGCTCCGAGAGGAAAAAACAGGAAAAGTAAAAGCAAAAGTACAGTACAATAGTACATACAGCGGAAAAGATAAGACTGTTTTCCGTTCCCACACTCTTCCCAGACAGGCATGTGATTTACACCAATCTCATCTGCAGCATTGGAGGCATGAAATACTAACACGGCAGTTTGTGTTTCAGTGCAAATCTTAGACTGTATAATCTCAGAAGTTGGGAGCAGTCTTTGCATCTGTTCGTCACCTGAAAAACGGAAACAGTAGTCTCAAGCCTGTTATGTGGGTTAATCACCAAAAATGCATTGATCAATAACACTTTAAGAACAAGAGTTCTTCTCAAAAGCAACAACACGTAAAGGTTTTTAAGTTAGCACTTATGTCAACAAGTTCCAGGCATCAAGAAAACTGTTTAGAAACAAGCAGAAACAAATTTAGTTTAGCCAGGAATTAAGAGAATGCCCACAGCCATAATGAAGTCCAATTGTAAGTATCTTAACTTGATACTAAATCCTTCTGAATTCAATATGCACCTCCTAATAAATGTTACTTTGTACTGCAGCCTCGTTACAGCTGTTAGGCACAGTACCTTAAGACTCTGCTGACCTCAGCAAGTGACCATCTCTCTCTCTTGCACCTTAAAACTTACTAGCAAAATTTTGAAAGCCTTCCAAGCATTCCTGAGCAAGGTCCAGGCTCATATCTCCGTGCTTTTGGTAGAGCATCGCAGTTGTAAATAATTAGCTGCTCAAGTCCATCAGGAAAATCAGAGAAAACACTAAATCTGTGAGCTACCCTGGCTTTGTTCCAATTTTCCTTTTAATTATAAAATTCCAGAAAAAGGTAGGGAAACCGTATTCCCAACAGAAGCAAAGTCAGCCAACTTGGGGGAAGCATCTACCACCATCAACGTATCGATTTCAACTGGAAAAATCACTTAAGAACCATTGCTTCATCACCCCTGAAGTTAGCAGATATTAATGTCATGCTTACCTTGAAATATTTATATCCTATCTCTTAATTAAACAAGGAAATAGTCTGCCACTTGCACAATATTCAGACCTTGTACAGGAACAATCATGTGAGAGGTTGCATCAGAATTTCCCTCAAGCTGTCCTTTTATGACTTCCTGAAGCCACCATAATGTATTGATCCCCACACAGGGCACTGAGCCAAGGCGCAAATAACAGCAGCAGCAGCAGCAGCAGCAGCAGCAGCAGCAGCAGCAACAACAACAACAACAACAACAACAACAACAACAACAACAACAACAAATAGCTGGAAGTTTCAGTGAGCCTATTGAAAAGATCCATTAAAAAAGCAACTGTATAAGAAATATGCAAAATAGCTAAGTATTAGAAGTCACCCCAGAACTGGCCCTACTAAACATCTTCCAAGATAATAACGCCTACTCACATCACAAAGAGCTCATAACCCACCTACTCTCCATAGCTGTCAACCCTCCCTTTTTTGGCGGGAAACTCCCTTATTCCAATGCTGTTTCCCACTGCTATCCCGGATTGTTGATATCCCTTAAATTTCCCGGATTTCAAAGGAAGCAGCTCCTCTCCCTCCCTGCCGGCCAGGGAGGCTCCTCAGCTGAATTGCTCGGCTGCCAATAAGGAGTCTGAGACTGACTGGGGACGGAGCTTGCATGCCTTGTGCAGCCAGACCCTCACGCCCAACCAGACAGACAGCCTGCCTGCCGTCTATGCGCTCGCTCTTTCGCTCACCCGTTCGCGTGCAGCCTCTGGAGCGCAGGGTGGCGAGGCTACTTGGTGCCATTGCACCGCCCTCGCTGCATCCCTTTTTTTCAAATCTGAAAGTTTGAAAAAATCCCTTATTTTCAAATTCGAAAGTTGACAGCTATGTTCATACGTAGTGTGTTAGGTGCTGTATATAAATTATTACAAGTCTGTCCTGCAGTTCATTCTTAAGAAGCAGGTTGAATTCTCACTGCCGGTGTACACAGCAACAAAGTGTGCATTCAAAATCAGGACAAGTGGGTTATGAGCTGTCTTGTAAACTGCACATTGAGCAGCAGCTGAAAGCAGGTGGCACAGCCAGAGGCAACAGCCGGGTGGCTCACAGTGACGCCTCTGGGGTCTGCCAAGGAAACAGATGTCATATCTTGCATCTGCAGCTCGCAGATGACCAGCCACGTGCTTTGGAAGGCCAAGAACACTGTGAAGGAAACATTGCATTGCTGATGGATTTTTTTGATCAAAAATTAATTTCATGATTAAAAAAGCTCAAAATGCATGCTGGAACTTGAAGATTAATGCTTCTCTGCACTTCCATGTTTCTTCTGCCCTAAAGAGATCACAGAGATTTTAATAAATATTAGCCCTTTTCAGATGTGGTTACAAGGCTAAATATGTTGTGGGATGCCATCGCGGCATCATGGGAACAAAAGAAGAGCCCAGCTGGATCAGATCCCAGGCCCATCCTGTCCTGTTCTTATAACGGTGAACCAGATGCCCACAGGAAGCCCAGAAGCAGGACCTGAATGCATCAGCACTCTCCCATCAACTGGCAGGGCCAGCCCACCCATGAGGCAAGGCAGAGGTGTAGGAAGGTCAGGTGGTACCCGGTGTGAAAAAAATCTTGTCACCCCCCCCCCACACACACACTTTTTTTTTTGCGTACCATATTTTCTTACAAAGGAATAATAATAAGTAAAAATAAACTTTTATTTATATCCCACCCTCCCCGGCCGGAGTCGGGCTCAGGGCGGCTAACATCAGATACATAACATTGATATAAAATCAAACAATAATTAAATTACCTCCTAAAAACATGTCAATATCAAATTAAAGTCTAATTAGATGGCTTTCCGCAGGGTTAGGGTTGGGAACAGTAAGTGCTCCACTGAATTGAAATTTCAGCCTTCACGACATAGGAAAACAGCCAAGTAAACAGCTATTATCGTGGAGGAGGGTCAAGATAGTAACTGCTATGCATGAAATTTCATATATAGCTATATAATCCCTAGTGTAGTAAGATAAGACCTTTGGAGTAGGCATTTTAAAAAAAGAGTTTTTTTATGAACCACCCTAGTAGGGCAGTAATTGTTCCTTGATAATTTGTCACCCCCTCAATGATGGAACCTGGGGCGGACCGCCCCCCCTCCCGCTTCCTACGCCCCTGAGACAAGGTGAGACGACCGCCTCAGGTGGCAGAATCCACAGGAGCAGCAAATCTGTCCTCCAAGGAATGCATCACATACTGCTGCTGCCGTGTTGGCAGTGATAGCTTCGGTGCACTCCTTGGAGATAAAATCTGCCTCCCATGCCATCTCTACAATGGCCTCTTGACCAATAGGAGGCACTTCTGGTCTCTTCTCACCCTTGTTCCCAATGTAGAGCTTCACTCACTTCTTCCCCGGGAGTGGGTTACCATTGCGTGGTTCACCTCAGGTGCCAACATGTTTTGGGCTGGTCCTGGCAACTGGTTTACTGCCTCTTATATAAAGCCATCCCCTCAGCTATGTGCATTCCTTAAAATATATGTAGAGAGTCCTCATGTGTAAAGCTGTGCTCACAAGGGCCTATGGTTATTGCAGATATTATTGTGCAGTTTGAAGTGACTGGAAACATAAGAACTGACTTCTTTTGGAAATGAACCATTGTCCAGATCCATAAAAGTATTATTCAAACCTTTAGTGGCAGAACTCTTCAAAAACAGAATATAAACATCAAAGATGCATCCCAAAATATCCATACAATGTCTTGTGCTGTTCAGCACAGATTCAGCATCTTAGAAAATATGAAATAATCCAAACAGACCTAGAAGCAAAGGTCTGTCTCTCCCCATAGCCTGCTTTCCTGTCTTCATTGGCCTTAGGCTGTTTACTCTCCTTTCAGTAGAACTTTCTTTACATCCTCACTGCATGGAGTTTGGGAGACAAAGACTAAAGGCAACTCTCTTTCAAATTTGAGATTTGCAACCCAATACCTCCATCACATGATCTAAGGTTACAACACTCACATGTTAGCTACCAGAGAACAACATTCAGTTAGTTAATTATCAACTTAGCAAGAGCTCAGAGTGCTCCTAGAAAACTACCGTGGGGGAAAAACCCAATGTTAGCAATACATATTTAGCCATTTTCCATTTCAAACCTTCATTAATACACATACATTTTCATTTCAGTGTCAATTAAACCAATTATGCTTAACGTAAGTTGGTTGGGCTGCTGCCACTGCCTCAGACCTGCTCCCTGCACATGCACATTTAACTCTCGAATAACATCTCAAAGAAAGCTTATACCCAAAACAAACTTAGTTGGTCTCTAAGGTGCTACTGTACAATTCTTTAATTTTTTTATTCCTTTCGACTGCATCAGGCCAACACAGCTACCTATCTAAATCTCAAAGGGGCTATTGCAGAATATCTTGTTATGTACTCTGAAGAAGTAGATTTTGGCTTCATTTCCTATGCACTTCAAACTTGAGTTACAAAATACAGTCAATTGCGCTGAAATAAAGTACTGGGGTCAAACTAGACATTATGTTTTGGCCTGGTATGACTTTTTTTTTTAATAAAAAAAGAAAGGAAAGAAAAGCTGGGGGGATTGGGATTGTGGCATGAGGAAAATGCTTAACCCTTTGCTCCTACCATGGTCCCAACCATGCTGTTTGAAAAGTGAGGAGAGGGCTAAGGGTTAAAGCCCTCCAATTCATCTATGTGCTACATAGAGCACAAGTAGACCTTCGCTCTAGGAACATGCTCCCTGCATCTGATAAACCATTTTTCCCCTTTGGCACAGGCTCCACTCCCTTAGCAATCCTCATTTGTGTCACTTCACAGGCTAGATGTTGTACATAGCTTCTTGAGCGTGATTTATGAAGCCTGGGTTTCCCATATTAATCCAGTCCAATGCTAGCATCAAATGCCATCAATATATTAGGGCTGTGTGATACGTGGTCTTGCTTTGCAACTTGTTGTCCTTTTTTATCCTCCGCTGGGCAATACCATTTTTTTAGGGCCAACCATAACGTCAAAATAGCAGCAAGCTTTCTAGTCTCTCTCCAGGACATTTCATAAGGCAAGATGTGACACAGAGCAGGGAGTGGAACGATGATCTCTAACAGTCAGCCTTTACGGTTTGAGAAACGGTGGAGCAGTCATTGCTTTAGCCCAGAGTGCTTGGAATGTGGCTTGGTATCCGAGACTCATTCAGTCTTCAATCTGTACCTTGGAACTGACTCTAAAAGCTAGACCAGCCAGCCTCATCCCTGTACTTAAAAATAAAATAAAATTCCCGCCCCTGTGCTTTGTGTAACATCTTGGTAACTGTGCCCCTGAAGGACCAGGTGCGCAGCCTGGGAGTCATTCTGGACTCACAGCTGTCCATGGAGGCACAGGTTAATTCTGTATCCAGGGCAGCAGTCTACCAGCTCCATCTGGTACACAGGCTGAGACCCTACCTGTCTCACCAGAGTGGTGCATGCTCTAGCTATCTCTCGCTTGGATTACTGCAATGCGCTCTACGTGGGGCTACCTTTGAAGGTGACCCGGAAACTACAACTAATCCAGTATGCGGCAGCTAGACTGGTGACTGGGAGCGGCCACCGAGACCACATAACACCGGTCTTGAAAGACCTACATTGGCTCCCAGTACATTTCCGAGCACAATTCAAAGTGTTGGTGCTGACCTTTAAAGCCCTAAATGGCTTCAGTCCAGTATACCTGAAGGAGCATCTCCACCCCCATCATTCTGCCTGGACACTGAGGTCCAGTGCCGAGGGCCTTCTGACGGTTCCCTCACTACGAGAAGCCAAGTTACAGGGAACCAGGCAGAGGGCCTTCTCGGTAGTGGTGCCCGCCCTGTGGAACGCCCTCCCTTCAGATGTCAAAGAGAACAACAACTACCAGACCTTTAGAAGACATCTGAAGGCAGCCCTGTTTAGGGAGGCTTTTAATGTTTAATAGATTATTGTATTTTAATGTTCTTTTGGAAGCCACCCAGAGTGGCTGGGGAGACCCAGCCAGATGGGCGGGGTATAAATATATTATTATTATTATTATTATTATTATTATTATTATTATTATTATTATTATTAAAAAAGTATTGCCCTAATGTGAATTTTGCATTTTTTTCATGGCTACCTTTGGGTTTGGGCTTTTGTACCAGCCTTCATTGTGGTTTGTCACAGAGATGCCTATTATTGTAAGCTGCATGCGTTCTCCTACTTAGTCAGATCAGGATTGTTCTCAATCCTACCATCATAAACTGCAGCGGGGTAGGATTGAGATGCCAATATCTGAAGTCAAGGTTGATAGTACTCGGCTAAATAGAACATTGATTTTACTCCGTGTAAGGCATGTCCTTATATACCGAAGGAGTGAAAGATTAAGGTAAACCGCATGGACAATTTGTGGAGAGCCAGGGTGCACAGGAGATGGCAAAAGCAAAATGAAGAGAAAGAAGGGACTTGGAAAACTATGCTTCATCCCATCAGCCTTTACACCAATTTGCCACCGAACTACATGTGACTATTTTAGACGTACCCTTTTAAAAACTGGAGCAGTTTCGGTCAAACTAACCTCAGGCTGCTGTGATCTTTAAAGGGTGCATCTGAAAGTACCCTCTGCAAGGAAAGCAATGATTTTAATCTTTAGGATTAAAAAAGAAGAAGTAGTCTTGGGTCTGCAGTAAAGCAGAGAAGTTGTAAATGTTAAGAGAGTAAAACAGGGAGCTGTGTGCGTGTGTGTGTGTGTGTGTGTGTGTGTGTGTGTGTGTGTGTGGCAATCAATCAAAAGTGCTATTACATATACGGTGTGGAAAATATTGAGCATTGCTCCTTTCTAGAAATAACACTTGCCTGTCAGGCAAAATAAAGAGGGGGAAAGACTTGGGCAGAACTATCAAAAAGACTGTGCACAGCAAGCCGAGCAAGTAGACTAAGAATGTAAGGAGATTTGGGGGGGAGGGAGGTGGAGGGGGTGATGGAAAAGATCAATAAACCTGCAGCAAACTTCAGAATGTAGTACTCTGCTAGGAAGTGTGTGGGTTATTCTTCCCCTCCGAGTATACACTTGTGTGAGGGAGAACAAAGTGGTTTATCATACGACAAAAGGATCGGCTCCCCCAAACATTTCTAAAGCATGTCAAATTATTTTTCACCCTAGTCAAGGCAGAAGCTGTTGAAGAAAAGAAATATAAGAAGTTGTTGAGAGCAGGGTGGGGTGGGAAACAAACCTTTCCCAACAGCACAGAATAAATGGAGAGAAATAAGGTTTTCGATAATGCTTTCCTCAATAACACAGAGGGGGAAAATGCTGGTGGGTTTTTTTTATCATCCTACTGGTAATGTACAGAAACTAGGACAACAGTACTTCACAAAAGCAATTAGATACTTTTAGTTAAGATGACACACTCAAAGGGCTTATTCACAGACAGCAAGTCATGAGAGGTAAGACGGCAGAAAAGCAGATGCTATAGCCCCACTAGAAGACAGCAATTTCCATGCTGACCATAGCTGTCAACTTTTGGATTTGAAAATAAGGATTTTTTCTAACGGGAAACAGCATTGGAATAAGGGAGTTTCCCACCAAAAAAAGAGAGGGTTGACAGCTATGATGCTGACCTGTCTTTGCTTCTTTCTACGCTTACCATTTATAGTGGTATAGCTCAGAGATTTTCAACCTTTTTGAGTCCACGGCTCCCTTGAACAGCCACATTCTTTCTGCGGCACCCCTGCGGGGTTCAGGAGCCCAGTTATGTCCCCCCTCGCCTGCAGGGCTGGCAGCCTCTCACCCTTTTTCAAACATCCTCCCTTGTGGAGTGTTCCCTCAGCCTCCTCTCCCCTCTCCTTGGGAGTCCTCCAGCAGTCCTCCTTGGGAGTCTGTGTGGCATTTGCACAAGTATTGTTCCAGTTTGGGGCAGTGTGGACACAGCAACAGGTGCTCCTTATAAGAAACCTATTTATTCCATCCCAACCTTGGATCAATGTGGTGTAGGTGTTTTAGTTGCTATCTTATCCTCAATCATCGGCTAAAATTTGAGAAGCTTGTACAACTTTTCTTTTGTCAGTAAGCGCACTTGCAAATGAATAATACACATTTTACTGGCACCGAGGAACTGCGCTTTATTATTATTTTACAAGCTAAATCACAGTTTAAAAGTTTAATATGCTATGAATTAATCAGAACAGTAAAAGGAATTATAAATAATCACCCAGACCCCATATTTTTCTTATTCTTAAATACAATATTCACAAAAGAAAGAAAGAGAACTACATGGAAATTCCACAGAGTTTCAAATTCTCATGATTTATTCTTTTTTTAAAGAAAGTGTACTTTGGTTTCCTTGTCTGTTTTCCATTAACATGCCCCAAACCAACAATTCTGCATATAAACATACTCTTGGAATTTACACTATCACAAACATCTGCTGGTACAGAGTGTCTCAGATTTTATTTTTAATCCTAATAATCAAGATTGTACATTTTATGAGCTGTCACGTGGAAGATAGAGCAAGTTTTTTTCTTCTTCTTCTGCTCTGGAGGGTAGGACTCAAACCAAAGGATTCAAGTTACAAGAAAGCAGATTCCGACTAAACATCAGGAAGAACTTTCGGACCGCAAGAGCTGTTCAACATTGGAACAGATTTCCATGAGAGGTGGGGGACTCTCCGTCCTTGGAAGTTTTTTAGCAGAGGTCAGATGGCAATCTGCCATAGATGCTTTAGCTGAGATTCCTGCATTGCAGGGGGTGGACTAGGAGACCCTGGGGGTCCCTTCCAACCATAGCTGTCAACCCTGCCTTTTTTTGCGGGAAACTCCCTTATTCCAATGCCGTTTCCCGCTGCTATCCCAGATTGTTGATATCCCTTAAATTTCCCGGATTTCAAAGGAAGCAGCTCCTCTCCCTCCCTGCCGGCCAGGGAGGCTCCTCAGCTGCGTTGCTCGGCTGCCAATAAGGAGTCTGAGACCGACTGGGGGCGGAGCTTGCATGCCTTGTGCAGCCAGACCCTCACACCCAACCAGACAGACAGCCTGCCTGCCGTCTACGCGCTCGCTCTTTCGCTCACCCGTTCGCGCGCAGCCTCTGGAGCGCAGGGTGGCAAGGCTACTTGGTACCATTGCACCGCCCTCGCGGCATCCCTTGTTTTCAAATCCGAAAGTTTGAAAAAATCCCTTATTTTCAAATCCGAAAGTTGACAGCTATGCTTCCAACTCTGCAATTCTATGACTCTATGGATTCTATGATATGAAGGTTAGGACAGGTGGGGGAGCTGTGGTCCTCCAGATATTGATGGACTCAATCTCCCATCTACCTCAGCCTATTCAGCCAGTGGTGTGGGATGAAATAGGGTTGTAGTCCAGCAATATACGGAGGGCCACAGCTCTCCCCCCCCCCCAGTTTAGAAGTTGGGTATTATTACATCCTGTCCCACTGTCATCTATTACCAAGATCCCTTGGCTACCTTTTTTTCCTAAAGCTCCATCAGTGTTAAGTTTATTTTAAAAATATGCTTCATTTATTCAATATATTGGGGGGGGGGAATTGTGTACACTTGAAAACGTTGGCAGCATTAAGATAAATTCAACAGTGTAAATAAGCTTTGATGGATGTAATAATGGAATAGTTTAGTTTTTGTAAAATATGCAGGGATTTGTGATATGCAAAATGAAGGGAAGTCGTTGATATTTTAAGGATGTTTAAATGAGTATTCTAAATTGTAAAACAGAATATTTAAGGAATAAGGAAGGAATAATAATTTATTGGCCAAGTATCAATCATACTTGGAATTTTGCTTCAACTACATTGCAATGTAAAGAAAAATGTACCTCATACAAACACTATTCCCCTCACACTACAACAGCACAACAAAGGAACCCCATACCACCAACTGGACCTCCCTTCCGCACACAACTACGAATTCAACAGTTTAATGGCACAAGGAAAAAACTATTCCTGTGCCTAGACATATTTGTGTATAATTATGTACACACACAAAAACAAAAACAAAAACATGCTTCATTCCCAATGATCATTTTTAGTTGTCCCTCCTTTTTCGGTCACTTCTCCCTCCTTTGACAGATGCTGCCAGGAACATCAGAACCGAGGCTGTATACTTCACCCTGGGAGAGCAGCAATATGTTCTGTTAGAAATGCCATTCATGGAAACCCCTGCAAAGCTTAGTAAGCCCACACAACAACAAGGCTCAGCGGTGTGCAGCAGCTTCCGTGCTGTTTTGCTCTTTAACACAGTGCAATGATTGCCAATTTGAAAACACAACCGGGTCTTATCCTGTCAATCCCACAGTACGGACCGATAGAACACACTTCTTTTTATTATTGTTATTTCTTTCAAGCAGTCACAGGTCAAAGATTCACTGCGGAAGACTCAAATCCCAAACAAGCCCCTACGTGGGAGAGCTTTGAAGATGACAAAGCGATCTCGGATGCTCCCAGGACAAATCCCAGTGCCCCTGAAGCTAAAATTGGGGGGGGGGGTTATTATTCAGATGAGATAAGGCAAAAGTTGTTCCTGGTGCCTTTTGTCAGGCTACGGCCGCTGATTAGTAAAACAAAAAAGTAACTCTGATTGCGTGAACGCAATTAACATTTTAAAAATGTAAATAACAGCCGGGGAGCAACATCTGAACCACAGGGAGTGGGGAGGATGATGTACTCACCGCAGTGATCCTGACAAGGATTACCGCCCCCAAGTTGCTGTTTGCATCAGGGAGCTTTGTGGAGCAAAGAGTGCTGTTTATCAGCACCACACCAGGGTTGAATTTCCCCGCCATACCTCCCGTTGCCCCATCATCCTCCCTACGGTTCCTGTTTGCACAATCTTTTGAAAAATATCCATTAATTGCATTCACTCAATTGACGTCACATTTAGCTTGGCTCCGGGGTGTTGCTGCAGCTCAAGCCTGCCAAAAGTATCTTCCGACCTTGAATCCTTATTGCGTGGTCAGGCGGAGTCCCCCCAAACCCCAAGCAGCCCCTGAGGGAAATAACGACACGTGACAACGTTCTATGGGATTAAATTGGCCACAACTTTATTAATATTCAGATGTAGGGAGACCTTGGCTCAGGCATTGGGCGTTTATCCTTCCCAGCCCAGGTAATTTTCAGGGTTATCCAGCATGTGTGGGGAGTGGGCTAGCTCTGGAGAACATATGTTCAAGCAGATAGCCCGCCCCCCGTTCACCGCCGCTGGAGGGGGAGGGCAATGATGACCTCTGGGCGTATGGTCAATGCCTCCCCCTAAGACCCCTTTAACGGGAACCCTGGTATCGCCGCCGCAATGGGGGCAGGGGTCACCGCCCCACGCCCCCCCTATTTTAGGTAGATGACTAAAGGATTCCGCCCAAGGCCTGCAACCGCCAAAGTTGTGACGAATTGCTACGGGAAAGGCGAAACCTGCCAATGCAGGGAAAGTCCTTTCCGGCCCTTCAACAGCGACCTTGTCATAGCAGCGTCTGCGTGCCTGTGTGGCTGTGGAAAATAAAAGGTTAATCTGCATAATAAGCGTTAATTGAGGGAGTGGAGGGTGGGGAAGCTCTGAATCCAATGGTGGCTTCCCAGGTATGGCTCCTATTGTGTACTGTATGTTCCCTCCTTCTACCTGGCCAATCCCCCTGGCAACACCTCCCCAGCCGGGATTGGGCAGCTGCTGGAGTAGGCGGAGACCACAGGTATCCTACCTGGGGAAGGCGGTGCCAGACCCAACCGCCAGGAGCTGCAACATGACCCCAGGGGGGCTACTCACGACCACGCAAAATGTGCACCCCATTTGATGTATGGAACGGTCATTGTTTTAACCTAGGTGCTCGGCACCATAGGACTCCCAAAAATGGGGCTTTCCCCCTTTCCTCCTCTAAAAACTAGGTGTGTCTTATGGAGCAAAAAACACGGTATGTCCTTTTCCGGCTATTGCCTGTGACAAAGGTCTTCTGATAAGGTTGTGGGACTTTGTCTCACCTTATTTCCTTTGGCAGTCTGAGAAAGGTTCCCCCCCCCCCCACCGGCAAGATGATTGATCTCTGGCTTTTCTAGATATTCTCATTTTTTAGCTGCTATTGGAAATACTTGAATAATTTACAGTCCCTGCCACAAACTTGGCAGCTCTTTTCAGTAGTCACTGATTTATGGCACCTAACAGAACTGTGCCTTTGGTTAGTTCTCTAGTCTATACAAAAGCAACATGTGGTTAAAGAGGACAACAATATATACAGTGGGAGATTTAAAACTTCACTTCTTTTCCGTCTTCTTGGTAGCAAGTAAAGGCTGATTCTCACATGCAGAACCATCACTTAGAATTGTAGAGTCGGTAGGGACCCCAAGGGTCATCTAGTCCTCTTAATCATGTGACGCCATAGAAACACAGGAAGCTGGTGATGGAGATGAAGAAAAAGAGAAGAGTTTGTATTTGATACCCCACTTTATCACTACCCGAAGGAGTCTCAAAGCAGCTAACATTCTCCTTTCCCTTCCTCCCCCAAAACAAACACTCTGTGAGGTGAGTGGGGCTGAGAGACTTCAGTGAAGTGTGACTAGCCCAAGGTCACCCAGCAGCTGCATGTGGAGGAGTGGAGACGCGAACCCGGTTCCCCAGATTATGAGTCTACCGCTCTTAACCACTACACCACACTGGCTCTCAGTGAAGCAGGAAGATGAATAGTAGAATAGAATAGAATAGAATAGAATAGAATAGAATAGAATAGATTTAGATTAGATTAGATTAGATTAGATTAGATTAGATTAGATTAGATTGTCATTGTCCTCTTTGGGGAGAACGAAATTACTCGGCTGCTTCATCCACCCAGGAAGCAGGAAGGGCAGGTAAAAGGTATGGGAGGCTACCATATGTGGTGGCAATGTAAAATTATTTTAAAAGCCTGGGAAGTGATAAATAAAGATTTGAAGAGGGTGTTGAAAATGACTTTTGTTAAAAACAATTAGAAGGTATGATTTTGAAAGGTACGGGACTTAATGGATTTACCATGCAAAAGACTTTGTTCCTTCATCTGAGAATGGATGCCAGGCCAAGGCCAGCCCTTCCCTATAGAAGGAAGAAGCCACGGCCAAAGAAGATGAAGGAGATGGGCAAAGCAAACTATGCTGGACATACTAGACAATCTGAAACCCTAGAAAGAAAAAGGACATTGTACAAAAAGGACAAGCTTGCATAATTAGCAAGCTTTGTGTATCGGCTTTTACATTAGTTGAACTTTTAAAGATCGCTTGTAATAACATGAATAAGGTTTTAAAAATAGATAGTTAAGTATAAGATTTTGTGTACGTGTATAAATAAGTATAAACTAATGGAACCAGGAGGGGGAGTTGGAGGGAAGTCAATTAATATGTCTGACTTTGATTCTGGTGTGTGTGTGTTGGGTTTTGGGTTATTATAAAATTAATAAATTGCATCTTAAAAAAAGAAAGAAACCTAGGAAGCTGAGCTATACTAAGTCAGATCATTGGTCCATCTAGCTCAGTGTTGTCTACACACTGGCAGGGCTCTCCAGGATATCAGACAGAGGTCAACGCAAGATGCTCTGTCACTGAGCTGCACATCATTCCATGTGTGAATGAGCCATTGCAGCTCAAACACTACAGATGGAAATTTCGTAAGACTTCAGACACCAATGTTCATGCAAGGATCGCCGCAAGATTTTCCTCCCCTCCCCTCCCCCCATGTGTGCCCTATGCAATCTCCAAATCTGCTCTGGAGGGTTGGTGGAAACCACAGAACAGATTTCAAGGGGGGCATGCTGGAAGGAGAGCTGGAGAACATGCCAAAGCATAGAGGCGAGGAGAGGGGAGAATGACCATTCACACGTTCCTAACTGCATGTAATCAAGCAATGAGAAACCATGCATGTGTGAACATGTCCCAAGTTTCTAGATTATGTCCTTCCACTCCTTGAACTCAACAAAAACATTTTGGTTGCTTAATTCAGTGTTCTGTAACAGAGCAGGAATGGGGACTCTGTGGCCCTCAAGATCTTGGTGGACTCCCAGCCAGGATGGCCAATGGTCAGAGATGTTGGGGGTTTCAGTTTAGGGCCACAGGTTTCCCACTCCATGGACATTTCCTAATTCACTCCAGGATTGCCTCATTACCTTCAATGGACTTGCATCACCTTTAAAGAAAAGAAGTCTAGAAGGATGAGGAAGTGAAGTCGTGATGATACATTGGGCAAAAGACTTTGGTTATAATATTATGCTAGATGACTGGGAGAAATTGTGGAAGGAAGGAATGAAATTTACTGCATGCAATGCACTAAAAGAAAATACGTTAAAAATGATGTATAGATGGTACATTACACCGGTCAAACTGGCGAAAATATATAAGACTGACAATAAGTGTTGGAAATGCAAAGAGAAAGAAGGTACCTTTTATCATATGTGGTGGGAGTGTAAAAGAGTGAAAGGCTTCTGGGATTTGATATATGGTGAAATCAAGAAAATGTTGAAATATACATTTGTTAAAAAACCAGAAGCATTCTTACCAGGAATTATAGGTACAGACATTAAAAAGCAAGACTTCAAGCTTTTCTAATATGCAGTGACGGCGGCAAGAATTTTAATAGCACAGAAATGGAAACAAGAACAAACACCGACAAAGGAAGAATTGATTGTAAAACTAACGGAGTATGCAGAATTGGACAAGATGACGGGGAGAATCCGTGAACAGCGGGACCAGAAGTTCATCAAAGACTGGACTAAGTTTGTAGACTATTTAAAGGAAAGTAGTACTCAATTGAATATGTTGGTAGGATTGCAAGAAGTTTTGTAGAGTAAAGAAGAAATATTGTTGTTAATACGAAAATACAGTGATTAATTTATAGAAGTAATAAGGCAAAACAATGATTGACTTAGGAAATATAGACATAAGAAATAGATATTAGAATATCATAAGGAAGGTTTGACGGAAGTCACGGCCGTAAAAAGCCAAAACGGTATAAGATGTGAAGACGAATATGAGAATGTATTATTGTATTTTTATAACACTAATACAAAATGATTATAAAAAGAAAAGAAAAGAAGTCTAGAAGTGAACTGGAGAATATCTAAGTTCCCTGCAAGTTCCTTCATCTCCTCTGTTGGTTTAAGGTGTTTATTCAATCAAAATCCAGAGGTTAAGCGGGTTCTCCAATCAAGGAGAGCACGGGTTGCGGAAGGGCTAACCGGACAGCTTCCTTGTTGCTGGGCGGGTTTGGCTGTTGGTCACAACAGGGGGGGTTGGACTTAGCTAGTTACCGGGCAGATGTGTATGTTGCAAAGTATTGATTGACAGACATAGCTGTTTAAAAGCTTTGCACGTGGCTGGGGGTTTCACTTTTGCTGCGTGCAACGGATCTCCCGCCCGCCCGCCCTGTTTTGGGGCCTGTGTTGGTACTGACCTTGCTATGCCTGTCATGGGGGGTCGCCTGTTTGGGCAGGGGCCTGGTAGGAATTTTGTCCATTTGGCTAATTGGCTGGTGCCATTTGGTTTTTGCCTACTGCGTAGCAAATCGTCACAACTTGTAAGGTTGCGGTTAGGCATTGGTTAAAATTGGTGGGTTTAGGGGCATGGATTGGCTGGGCCTACCCCTAAGAAATGCAGCTGCAGGGGTATGGATTGGCTGGGCCTACCCCTGCAAATTGCTGAGGGTCTTCCGTTGTAGGAATCCAGGGCCTCAACATGCTCTTGTCCATGTCCCCGCCAAGGGGCTTGGGCCATGCAGAGACCCTGGGAACATTAGGGGGGGAAGAGTTGAGGGCCTGACACCCAGCTCGGGACTCCTCCCCCAGTGATGTTTACCCTCTCTGACTTCGCTAGTTAGCGATGTCAGTTCTGTCCCAGGGCAGGGGACAGATAGGCGCACCAATGCCTAAGCAACCACTCACATTGGTTTGTAATTAAATAAAGAAAGTTGTGGCCAAAATAATGCCAGAAACCTTAAACTTAATTGATGGTGTGATGTGTGAATTATTTAGGAGGGAGGTGTCCGGGGCCTCGGCACGCAATTATCTCAGGACTGACACCCTGAATCAACAGTGACTATACAGCAGGGAGTCATAGGGAGTAAGGAGCAAAACACCCTTGGATCTGAGTTATTCGCTGATGATCAGTGTCTCTCAAAGTAAACTCCATCCACCTTGTCAAACCGAGAGGTAACCATTCTACTACTGTATTCATATCATACGCACAAAATTTAAGACACGCAAGTCAAAGTTTCACCAGAGTTTGCTGTCTCACTTTTAGAAACTTGAGGCTCTGATCAACCCTTGAACATGTAAACAAGTCAGAGGTGGGAAAGAGGCAAGGGAAATGTTACTGCAGGCCAAGTGATATATGGAAATGTCTGCTTAGGGTCAATTGAGTAGCTGTTCCATGTCTATTCAGGATCAACTGCTGTCAGTTGGCACCCAAAAACATTCTTTGGCAGTTCTGAGCTTAGTGAGAGCATAGCTAATTGGACTCAGTTCTGTGATGTTTATATCATTCTCCAATTTCCTGCAGAAGCCTGTCAGTTGCTGAGTTTGCTGGTATACAGTGAGCTTGTTTTCTAATCAACACAAAGAAAGCTTCTCTTTAATAATTAGGATGGGTAACTGGAGGACTGTACTTTCATCACAGTTTAGGAATTATTTTGCATGGAATGCAAAAAATAATGAAGCAAATGGAGAACTGCTGATAGGAGACCATGCAGGGCTAGTGGCCCATTGAAATAAACAGGTTGTTGTTATTTTCTTGTATGGATGGGACTCCTTTAAAGAAATTGTGTGCAGGGTTGGGGATATAAGTTTGCTCCTCTGCTGTATATTCTTCAAGCAGCAGAACTTTCCCACCTATCCTTTTCATAGTGAAGCAAATGGAAACAATCAGAGACTGGCAACATTTCACAGAAAAGATTCATTGCAAAGTTAAAAAGGTAAAGGGACCCCTGACCATTAGGTCCAGTCGTGGACAACTCTGGGGTTGAGGCGCTCATCTCACATTATTGGCCGAGAGCCGGTGTACAGCTTCCAGGTCATGTGACCAACATGACTAAGCCGCTTCTGGCGAACCAGAGCAGCGCACGGAAACGCCGTTTACCTTCCCGCCAGAGCGGTTCCTATTTATCTACTTGCACTTTGACGTGCTTTCGAACTGCTAGGTGGGCAGGAGCTGGAACCGAGCAACGGGAGCTCACCCCGTCGCGGGGATTCGAACCGCCGACCTTCTGATCAGCAAGCCCTAGGCTCTGTGGTTTAACCCACAGTGCCACCTGGGTCCCTCATTGCAAAGTTATTCACGTACAAAGTTATTTTGGTCGGAGGAGTGGATTCAGAATGGTCAGCCGACCATCCAAGTTGCATATTCCACTGGTAGGCAGGGTCAAAGGTAGGAATGGGCAGAGTCAAAACCAGAGTCAAAACCCAGCACCAGAGGGGTGACTTGCTGGCTTCCACCGCAACACATGCTCTCCATGAAGGAGAACACGCTTTGCAGATGGTATTTAACTGCGAGTAGGCCTGTTAGATGTATAAGACTGAATCAGATAAGTGCTGGAGATGCAATGATGTCAAGGGTAGGTTCTGTCATATGTGTTGGACTTGTAAAAGGGTAAAAGAGTACTGGGAAATAATCCATAATGAATTGGGGGGGGGGAAATGTTTAAAAGCACTTTTCCAAAAAAAAAAAAAACAACCCCAGAGTCCTTTCTGTTGGGGATAATTCAGATGGAAATTCCCAGGTGTCAAAAACGGTTATTTATGTACGCTACTACTGCAGCCCGTGTTTTATTAGCCCCAAAATGGAAAACAAGCGAGGTCCCAACCAAAGAAAAACGGCAACTTAAACTGACAGAATATATGCAGCTTGCAGACCTAACTCATAGAATAAGAGAAGAACATACATTTAAAGAAGATTGGAAAATGTTTATTGAATATGTGGCGGGAAATTGTGTACATTTGAAAACGTGGGCAGCATTAAGATAAATTCAACAGTGTAAATAAGTTCCGATGGAAGTAATAACGGAATACTGAATGGCCTAGTTTATATAAAATATGCAGGGATTTATGTTATGCAAAATGAACCACAGAAAGAGAAGAAGGGAAGTGATTGATATTTTAAGTTTGTTTAAATGACTATTTTAAATTGTAAAACAGAAAAATTTAATAAAACATGTTTAAAAAAACAAAAAAGGGCAGAGAGGGAGAAAAACATTCAACCTCTGGAATGTGGGGACTATGCCTGCTGTTGGGGCACTATGGGGACTATGGGGACTGTTGGGGACTATGAATGTTGAAGCCAGGATATTGTATAATGTTTCATGAAATTCTGATAGGGGTCTGTTTGAAAAGCATTTTCTGTTCCAGACGATATTCTTTGTTTTAGCAAAATATGTCGAGTTTTGCTTCACAACTTGTTCCAACAGCCTTTAGTCTCACAAGTTAATATAATCATTATTTTGTTGTTGTTGTCTTGTTAGGAATACAACTGTTAATATTATTCAGCTATACACCAAATAATATTTGCTACTATGGAAAATTCTTTTTTGAAAAGAAAATGCCCTCCTTGAAACCTTTTGAGTCTAATTAATAACACAAGAAAACGAGTACAGGAAAAGAAAATAAAGAAGAGAACAGGAGGAGGCTGATGAGAAAATTAAGTACATGCTAAGCATGGCGTATGGTTGTTGGCCAACAACTGTGTTTCCACTTTGAGAGAAGCACTTCATGTAACCGGACCTGATAATAACATATCTCCATGCTAAAGATTTGTCAGTGCGTGTGGTTTTTTTTAAGTGGGCAACCCCTGTTTTCATCTTTTACAGCACAATCCCATACCTATCTACTCAGAAGTGAGCCCAGCTGCCTTCACTGGGCTTTACTCCCAGGTAAATAGGAAGAGACGCGGGTGGGACGCGGGTGGCGCTGTGGGTTAACCCACAGAGCCTAGGGCTTGCCGATCGGAAGGTTGACAGTTCGAATCCCCGCGACGGGGTGAGCTCCCGTTGCTCGGTCCCTGCTCCAACCTAGCAGTTTGAAAGCATGTCAAAGTGTGCAAGTAGATAAATAGGTACCGCTCTGGCAGGAAGGTAAACGGCATTTCCGTGCGCTGCTCTGGTTCGCCAGAAGCGGCTTAGTCATGCTGGCCACATGACCCGGAAGCTGTACGCCGGCTCCCTCGGACAGTAACGCGAGATGAGCGCCGCAACCCCAGAGTCGTTCGCGACTGGACCTAATGGTCAGGGGTCCCTTTACCTTTACCTTTAAATTGGAAGAGAACTGCTGCCTTTAGCTCATTTTGGATGTTTAGATTCCAAGCAGTAGGTCATGCAAATTCATTTTGTATGATCAAATTTTTTTTCCAAGGACTTTTGTGTGATGAAGTGGCTCCATACCTTTAAACCAGGGTTGGTCATAAGGTAGGACTGTAGGGGAATTGACATAGATGAGGTTTCTGACGGCCAATAGCAACAACAAAATGACCTCTTTTAACCTAAATTAGTCTGCTGGAATGGAGAAAGCTAACCAAGAGTGACCTTTTGTGTGAAAGGACTTTGCATTCAGTGCAGTTCTGGTACTGAAAGCAACTTGCTAGGCTCAGAATGGGCTCTAAAGCACCTTTCAAATACTGCATGCATGTCTCTTAAACCTGGTTCTGATTAGCAGATCTTGGACTTCTACCGTATATTCCGGCGTATAAGACAACTGGGAGTATAAGACGACCCCCAACTTTTCCAGTTAAAATATAGAGTTTGGGATATACTCGCCGTATAAGAAATACGACCCGGCATATAAGACGACCCCCGACTTTGGAGAAGATTTTCCTGGGTTAAAAAGTAGTCTTATACGCAGGAATATACAGTAATTAAAAAAAGCAAAGTAGATTCAACATGCCTGAAGTCTGCCCAGATCTGTCCTAAAATCCTTAATGGATGACAATATGGAGCGACTTCGCATCAAAAATGACTATGGAAGCTGGCCCTTAATTCATACTAAATGCAAAATAATAATAATCATCATCATCATCATCATCATCATCATATGTTGCCCATCTGACTGGGTTGCCCCAGCCACTCTGGGCAGCTCCCAGCAAAAACAGTAAAAACACAATACAACGTCAAACACTATAAACTTCCCTGAACAGGGCTGCCTTCAGGTGCATTTTTAAAAATCACATAGCTGTTGATCTGTTATACATCTGCTGGGAGAGTAGGCACAAGTACCGAAAATCTAAATTAAGTAAGACAGTTTGCTTTCCACCCCCACGCCCCTTCCTACAACAGGGCTACTCAAGTTCAACACCAGCTCTGCTTTGTTCATTTGCTTACCAACTATTTTTCCATGTGAAACTGCTCTTTTCCTAACCAATTTCAATTAACGACTCATATAAGACGGAGAATTGTGCCAAATGCTTCATCTGGTAATTCTACGGTTTGATCAAACAAAGTCAATTTGGCTGGCTTAATTTGTGGGATTTAAAAATAAAATAAAAACCGCACACACAAAAATCAATGGCTCTATTACCCTGTACTTGTTTAAAAGAGCCTGCTCATATTTGTTGCATTTTATATGAAAGGAAGAAAATAGTCAAAACAAAATAAAAAATAAAAAAAATTCCTTCCAGTAGCACCTTTGAGACCATGGTGTGAGCTTTCGTGTGCATGCACACTTCTTCAGAAGAAAATAGGTTTGCTGGTTGCTAATAGCTACAGGTATCCGTATTTCTTTCTCTGAAATAGATCAATACCAGACCACATGTACAGTTTTCCAGGCCTTTGGTCTTCCTGACACTTCAAACATTATGTCCTCTTAATGATCTGAATATATGTGACTATTCCAAGGGGTCAGCATTCACATTAAGCCACTTGTGCATGAGAAAATGTGCTCTCGAGGAGCATGAGCTTAATCATGATTTGGATATGAACACATGAATGCTTCCGCTTTCTAAATGTAGTTAGCATGCATGTGTGACTTCACTAATCTTTGGCTGCGTGCACCAGAGCTGGCTCAGCCATTAGGCAGGGTGAGACCTCTGCTTCAGGAGGCAGAAGCCCCCCAGGCAGCATGCCCACAGGATTCCAGCCTGCCCCACTGCCTCCATCAGCAGCAGAGAAGCATCACCACGCTCTGCAACAATTTTGGGCAGGATTACGTCCATTTTGGGCAAGATCTTTGGGTCCTCACACAAAATCTCACCCTAAATCAGTGCCCAAAATCACACAAAATCTCACCCTAAATCAGTGCCCAAAATCAAACAAAATCAGTGCCCAAAATCTCACCCTAAATCAGTGCCCAAAATCACACAAAATCTCACAGAAAATCAGTGCCCAAAATCTCACCCAAAATCACTGCCCCAAAATCACACAAAATCTCACACAAAATCAGTGCCCAAAATCACACAAAATCTCACCCCAAATCACACAAAATCTCACCCCAAATCAGTGCCCCAAATCACACAAAATCTCACACAAAATCAGTGCCCAAAATCAGTGCCCAAAATCTCACCCTAAATCAGTGCGGTCCCTGCCAATTCTGCAATTCTATGATTCTATATGTGATGCTCAGCATAGCAAAATTACATATTTCTAATGTCTTGTACTCTGTATTTTTATTAGAAGCAGAAGGTGTACATGGTTTCCCAAGTACAAATCAAGTTGGGCAAGAGGAAAATGTTCCATTATAGTCCTGTAAGTTTTTTCTCCCCTCAAAATATTTTCCTACTCATCCTTAAACTAGTGGAAGATGCTAAAGGACCACTTTCTCCCACATGAATCCATTCTCTAAGATTGCCATCTGAGGCCCTGTTCCAGCACCAGCACATTCACTAGGTGAGTGGCACCTGGAGAAAAGACATTTTCTGTGGTGGCAACTCATCTCTGGAACATCCAAGGCATGTTCGTCGCAACACCTTCTCATTTCTCATTTGCATTTATTTGGCCTTTGGTTAGTGACATCATGATGCTTTGCATGATTCCATCTGCTGAGTTGTAAAACATCTTTGCTGATTTCATGTCATTTGGGATTGATGTGTTTGAAATTGCTGTTTTACTGAAGGTGGGTGAGGCAGGACAAACAATTTCTAAAATAATTAACTAAGTCTACAAACTACTGTGAGCATTTCAATAAATAAATGTTGCTGTGAACTAGTCCTTTTCTATTTTGCAAAAACCATTGTTTTAGCTGAGCCGAGCCACAGAAAAGCACAATATTCCTGTTCCTCTCATCCCTTTCATTTTCAAGTCACACTAATATCATCACTAGATCAAGAAGAAATAATGTTTGATGCCTGATCTCATCTTCACCTTTGCCTGTCTGTCCTTCATTGCACACTTAAAGAAAGATAACTGGGATATCACACCATTTTAAGTAGTTATTCTCGCTCTCTCACTCTGAGAATTCAGTAGGCAGCATGCCAACAACCAATGTGTGTGTGTGTGTGTATTCCAATTTCATTCTCTTCTGTATCACGGCACCTATGAAACCAAGCAAGCACCACTCTGCATGTTTGGAAAATTACCATCTGAACTGGATTTCTTCAGAATACAGGTAAAAAAAAAAGTATACAGATGATTGACATTTATTCTGAAAGGCAAAGTGTGGGGCAAGCTCAGCAAGCCCTGTGGTAATTTGGGAATTTGGCAAAAACCATTACATCAAAGGTAAAAGGTAAAGGACCCCTGGATGCTTAAGTCCAGTCAAACTTGACTATGGAGTACGGCGCTCATCTCACTTTCAGGCCGAAGGAGCCGGTGTTTGTCCATGGACAGCTTTCCGGGCCACGTGGCCAGCATGACTAAACCCACTTCTGGTGCAACGAGACGCCATGATGGAAACCAGAGCGCACGGAAACGCCGTTTACCTTCCCGCCACAGAGGTACCTATTTATCTACTTGCACTGGCGTGCTTTTGACCTGCTAGGTTGGCAGGAGCTGGGACAGAGCAATGGGAGCTCACCTTGTCATGGGGATTCAAACCACTGACCTTCCGATCGGCAAGCCCAAGAGGCTCAGTGGTTTAGACCATAGCACCACTCGTGTCCTGAATAAACAAGCACACAATCACTGATAGGTCCACCCACCATTGTGAGGCTCAAAGCAATGAAGATGATGGCTCCCCAGCTGTTGCCATTGGCTGTGGGTTTCTTGTGATGTCACAAAAGCACTAGGCAACTGAGTGGATATAAAGGCAGGCCAAGGGGAAAGCCCTTTTCTATTTCCAGCAGGACACACCTGGCAATGGATGTGACATTCAGCACTGCCCAGGTTTCTTCCACTTGCAGGAGGCAAACTGGTGAATGGAAGGAGGCAATCCTCTGGCAGTGGGATGCTAGGGAGCGATAAGAAGGCAAGTTTACTTGCTTGAAGGCTGCTGGTATCTGTGATTGGAAGCTGGTGGATGTCTCATGATGGACCTAACAGTAGCTTCTGGCACAATGGGACACCGTGACGGAGCACACGGAAACGCCATTTACCTTCCCGCCTCAGCAGTACCTATTTATCTACTTGTACTGGTGTGCTTTTGAACTGCTAGGTTGGCAGGAGCTGGGACAGAGCAACGGGAGCTCACCCCATCATGGAGATTCAAATTGCCGACCTTCTGATCTGTGAGCCCAAGAGGCTCAGTGGTTTAGACCACAGTGCCACCCACTCCCTACCATTACATCACACCAATGGCAATATGTGACCCTATACCTTCCATCAATGAGGGCAGAAAAGTAGGATATAAATGTGTGATGATCATTATCATGATATGCCACTTATATGGCAAATGGCTTCTAAGAGGTTTACAGCCATAAAATCAATCCATAATTAAAATGCACAATAATATTAAAACATCCTTAATGGAAATATACACTAAACAGTTAAAAATAAAACAGTTAAAACAATAAAACCATGAGTGCATTTCAGGGTAATGCTTGCCTAAACAGGTGTATCTTGCAGAACGTCAACACTGATGCAGCCTTCCATATTTCAGCAAAGAACGGCATTCCACAACACCGGGACCACCAATGAAAAAGCCTAACTCCATGTTACCACAAGCTGACCACCATCAGGCCGTGGCAAAACTGAATGCAAGGAAATAAATTGATAAAACAGTCAGGCTCTTTGAAGACAGACATCTCAGCCACCTTTGCCAGATGTACCACACATTTCAAGCAGATGACTTTCCCCGAAGAATCCTGGGAACTGCAGTTTGTTGAGGGTGCTGGAAATTGTAGCTCTGTGAGGGGTAAACTGCAGTTCCCTGGATTATTTGGGGGAAACCATGCGCATGAAATGTGCTTTGAGTGTGTGGGTGTGTATGCAGCCTCAGAGAGCACCACTCTAACCCTTGCCCTTTGCCCGTCGAACACCCACATCTCTTTGTCAAGGGAAGCAGGAGAGGACTCACCTGATTATTATTATAATAATAATTTATTATTTATAACCCGCCCATCTGGCTGGGTTTCCCCAGCCACTCTGGGCGGCTTTCAACAGAACATTAAAACACAATGATCTATTAAAAATTAAAAGCCTTCCTAAACAGGGCTGCCTTCAGATGTCTTCTAAAGGTCTGGTAGTTGTTGTTCTCTTTGACATCTGAAGGGAGGGCGTTCCACAGGGCGGGTGCCACTACCGAGAAGGCCCTCTGCCTGGTTCCCTGTAACTTGGCTTCTCGTAGTGAGGGAACCGCCAGAAGGCCCTCGGCACTGGACCTCAGTGTCCGGGCTGAACGATGGGGGTGGAGACGCTCCTTCAGGTATACTGGACCGAAGCCATTTAGCGCTTTAAAGGTCAGCACCAACACTTTGAATTGCGCTCGGAAACGTACTAGGAGCCAGTGTAGGTCTTTCAAGACCGGTGTTATGTGGTCTCGGCGGTCGCTCCCAGTCACCAGTCTAGCTGCCGCATTCTGGATTAGTTGTAGTTTCCGGGTCACCTTCAAAGGTAGCCCCACGTAGAGCGCATTGCAGTAGTCCAAGCGAGAGATAACTAGAGCATGCACCACTCTGGCGAGACAGTCCGCGGGCAGGTAGGGTCTCAGCCTGCGTACCAGATGGAGCTGGTAGACAGCTGCCCTGGACACAGAATTAACCTGCGCCTCCATGGACAGCTGTGAGTCCAAAATGACTCCCAGGCTGCGCACCTGGTCCTTCAGGGGCACAGTTACCCCATTCAGGACCAGGGAGTCCCCCACACCTGCCTGCACCCTGTCCCCCAAAAACAGTACTTCTGTCTTGTCAGGATTCAACCTCAATCTGTTAGTCGCCATCCATCCTCCAACCGCCTCCAGACACTCACACAATTATTATTGGTTAGCCTGTCTGATGCCACTGCTTCCGCCCTCCAGGGTCATACTTCAGAATCCCAATGTCCTCTGGTGTTGTTTTCCGCCTGCCTGGGCTTCTGTCTTGGTTTCCTCCAACCACTCATTTGTTCAGAAGTGGCTTCTGGAAAGGAGTGCTGTTGGCTGACTCCCTCGGCGAGTGTCAGTAAGGCCAAAGTCAATGGGTAGAAGTGCCTTGACTTTACTTCTACTGCATCTTCACTGCAACTCTCCAGAATAAGCCCTAACTTCCTTCAAGCACGTTTCCAACTTTTCCAGCTTGCACGTGTTTGGACCTCCTGGCCCCCGGAGACCCTTCCCTCCTACTTTGATTTCACAAAAATCAACTTAATAGAAATGCAAAATGCAGCACTTGGGTCAATTTGCATTTAAAGGTGAATTTTAAATGACCTTCCCTTCATCAAAAGAAGCCATCAGGGTTTTTTTTCTGACTAAAAGAGAGCCCAATCAAGAATTAGCCACCACAGTTCTAAATTCAATGACTCACAGCTTAAGGCTTGAATGAAATTTCTGATTCAACTAGGTCTTTTCTCCTTCTTTCTTTCTTTTTCTTTTTTTTAGAAAACATAAAATTACAGCTGTTCAGACATGACCTTTTAGTTCACCTTTGCCAAGAAGGGGAGATTGGACAGAGGCGATAATTAATAAGCTTCCCCCTTCCCCACGAAGGAAAGCTTTTTAGGAAAGGCATAATAGCCACTTTGGTCAGCTGATGAGAAGCACTCTGGCTGCAGAAGACAGTTCTAATTGCCATAATAGAAGGTGCAGAAGGACTACTTTGGGTGAAAATGAAAAACAAGGAGTCAGCCACATGGGAATCGTGCAAAACTAGGCAGCTCCCAGGAATAATGAAATCAGCTCATTGTAGCTACCTCTTCAGCAAATACGGAACTACTGATATATTGTGCATCTGCTCAAAGAAACTTGTAGCACATTAACTTTGCACTCTCACCAGGGCCATCTTTAGCAGATGTGGCGCCAGGGTGCAAATATCCACCCAGCGCCCCCAAATTACCACGGATAGTGGAGGGGGCGAAGCTGTGCACTGCCAGCCAACAGGGGGGTGCAACTCTCCCCCAGCAGCTTCCATCCTTAGGACCACGTAACACCGGTCCTGAGAGATCTACATTGGCTCCCAGTACGTTTACGAGCACAATTCAAAATGTTGGTGCTGACCTTTAAAGCCCTAAACGGCCTTCAGTATACCTGAAGGAGCGTCTCCACCCCCCATCGTTCTGCACGGACACTGAGGTCCAGCACCGAGGGCCTTCTGGCAGTTCCCTCACTACGAGAAGCCAAGTTACAGGGCCTTCTTGGTAGTGGCACCCGCCCTGTGGGACACCCTCCCACCAGATGTAAAAGAGAAAAACAACTACCAGACTTTTAGAAGACATCTGAAGGCAGCCCTTTTTAGGGAAGCTTTTAATGTTTAATAGACTTTTGCATTTTAATGTTCTGTTGGAAACCACCCAGAGTGGCTGGGGAAACCCAGCCAGATGGGCGGGGTATAAATAATAAATAATAAATTATTATTATTATTATTATTATTATTATTATTATTATTATTATCATATCCTAAGCCTCTGCGGGGATCGCTCTCCTCCCGCGGAGGCTTGGGAGGAAAGCTGCACGCCCGCCAACTATGTGGTTGGCAGGGCACAGCTAGCGGGCATGCAGGAGGGAAAGGGGAGGCCGCCCGCAAAGCCGTGCAGCTCCCCCACTCGCTGGGGCGCCCCTGAGAGGCCAGCGCCCTGGCGCAATGCACCAATAAGCCCTATGGGAAAGGCGGCTCTGACTCTCACATAGTGAACCAGTTTGATATTGTCATCGCTGACCTCTTAGAGAAAGGAGCATTGTGGCTCAGTTCAGGCATAATGGGAAACTAAATTTTCCTGTTTTGAGGTATGTGCTTCAGTGAGTCCCTGTCTCCACCTCTGTTCATTTACACATAAAGGTAGGAAGTTTATAGCTTCTGTTGATTCAAACTACAGTCGTAACAGTCCAGGAACACAACATGGTTCCTGGCTTGTAAATTAATTGCATTTTGAACAAACCAGTTTCAGGTGGTATTTAACTCCAAGTTGGCTTGCTCAGACTGAATCTGATAAGTGCTGGAGTTGCAATGAGGTTGAGGGGATATTCTTTCACATGTGGTGGACTTGTAAAAGGGTAAAAGAGTATTGGGAAATAATCCATAATAAATTGGGAAAAAATGTTTAAAATTACTTTCCCTCCAAAAAACAGTGTCCTTTTTGTTGGGGATAATTTAGATGGAAATTTTTGGGTGTCAAAAATGGTTATTTATGTATGCCACTACTGCGGCCTGCGTTTTGTTAGCCCAAAAATGGAAAAGGAGCGAGATCCCAACCAAAGAAGAATGGCAACTTAAGTTGACAGAATATACGCAGCTTGCAGATTTAACATATAGAAGAAGAGAAGAAGAAGAACATACCGGTACTGAATGGTTTAGTTTTTGTAAAATATGCAGGGATTTGTGATATGCAAAATGAACCATGGAAAGAGAAGAAGGGAAGTCATTGATATTTTTAGGATGTTTAAATGAGTATTTAAATTGTAAAACAGAATACACACACACACACACACACACACACACACACACACACACACACACCAGTTTCTGTATCACATAGGTAGACTATGATTCCCATTATCAGAGGAGAGCAGAATAAGATGAGTAAAGCAGGGATAGGGAACCTATGGCCTTCTGGGTGCGGTTGGATTTGGGTCCCCACCATCCCTGACCACTAGTCCTGCTGACTGGGGATGATGGGAGATGGACTGCAACAGCACCTCAAAGGCCACAGATTCCTCATCCTTGCCATAAGAGAAAATTGTGGTTTGTTGCAAACCTGAAAGGGTGGAGCATACAAGGTACACTGTCAAAATAGAGAAACAGTAATTCCCATTATGTCTGAACTGGGCCTCAATGTGGTGTCACCACATCTAAAAGCTTTTTCTGTGTGGCACAAAGCAATTCACATGGCAAGTTAAAAAGCCATTTTCATCCCTAATTTTAAAAATCTGTGAAACCATGTTCTGTCTGCTGTCAGAGGCCAGGGCCATCTTACCCATAGGTACTAGGGGTGCGGGGCTCTCACCCAACAGCTGCATGTGGAGGAGCGGAGACGCGAACCCGGTTCCCCAGATTACGAGTCTACCACTCTTAACCACTACACCACACTGGCTCTCATGAAACCAGACAGATGTAAGAATGTAAGAGGAGCCTACTGGAGCAGGCAAATGACCCATCTGGTTCAACCTCCTGCTCTAACAGTGGCCAAACAGTGGAGAAATGGTCATTTAAAAAATAAAATTGGAGGACCAAGTGTCTGCTTTCATGCCATCTGAAAGTATTCTGAAGTGCCAACCTTAAAACACTTGCAACATAGCATATTTTTAATGGAAAAATGTTGCAGTGGAAATTGTGAAAAACTGCCACACATGTAAAAATAACCACTGACTTAGTCAGCAATGGCATTTTTTGACAGTGTGCTGACATCCATCCAAGGTGGAGGGCTGGGGGGGGGGGGACATCTGTTCAGACAAAACCATCTAAGATTCCGCTATTTATGAGTTACAGTGGTACCTCGGGTTACATACGCTTCAGGTTACAGACTCTGCTAACCCAGAAATATTACCTCGGGTTAAGAACTTTGCTTCAGGATGAGAACAGAAATTGGGCAGCGGCGGCCTAGGGCTTGCTGATCGGAAGGTCGGCAGTTTGAATCCCCGCAACGGGATGAGCTCCCGTTGCTCGGTCCCAGCTCCTGCCAACCTAGCAGTTCGAAAGCACGTCAAGTGCAAGTAGATAAATAGGTACCGCTCCAGCGGGAAGGTAAACGGCGTTTCCGTGCGCTGCTCTGGTTCACCAGAAGCAGCTTAGTCATGCTGGCCACATGACCCAGAAGCTGTCTGCCGACAAACGCTGCCTCCCTTGGCCTATAGAGCCAGATGAGTGCGCAACCCCAGAGCCGTCCACGACTGGACCTACCGGTAATAGTCAGAGGTCCCTTTACCTTTACCTTTATGCATGTTGGTCCTGCATATTATGTGTTCTGCAGACTAGCTGTGGGAGTTCATTCATTCTTGTGGATGAATAAAATGTGTGGTCTCCAAACCACAGCTGCCCTTTAGCAGTGCAGGAGAGAAACCTGGTGCCGAAAGTAGGGTAGACACACACACACACACACAAAAACCATTGGAGGAAGAGGCAGTGGAAGAATCTGCTCCTTCCAATCACTGCATCTTTGAATGTTTTCTCTTCTGAAGATCCAGTACAGAACTTCTATACTTTTGTAAAAGGCAGCCCCTTCAGAGATTACACAATTTGCAGTACAGGCCTATGCAGCTCTACTCAAAGGAATACAATTGAAAGGAGTTTGGAATAGGGGTTAAGTTACACTAAAATAATTTACAGGGACGGAGGTGGCGCTGTGGGTTAAACCATAGAGCCTAGGGCTTGCTGATCAGAAGGTCGGCGGTTCGAATCCCTGTGACGGGGTGAGCTCCCGTTGTTCAGTCCCTGCTCCTGCCAACCTAGCAGTTCGAAAGCACGTCAAAGTGCAAGTAGATAAATAGGTACCTCTCCGGTGGGAAGGTAAACGGCGTTTCCGTGCGCTGCTCTGGTTCGCCAGAAGCGGCTTAGTCATGCTGGCCACATGACCCGGAAGCTGTATGCTGGCTCCCTCGGCCAATAATGTGAGATGAGCGCCTCAACCCCAGAGTTGTCCACGACTGGACCTAATGGTCAGGGGTCCCTTTACCTATATTATGCTGCTTTCTGATATTTTGGCTTGCTCAACCTGAGAACATTGCAGCTGAGGTGTGGGAAGAGTGTTTGGGGTTTCCCCTCTCTCAGTTACCGGTACTTATTCCTTGAGGCTGCAAAATGCTACAGTTGTTAAAGCTTAAACAACTCTTTTCAGTCGGCAAATACACCCCGTCACACACATATAAAACTTGTGTGCATTTATAAGCCAGAAATCCAGTAACACTCTATTTTATTTGTCAAAAGCTGCCTTTGCTGAAGCCAACTGAGTTTCCTGTATTCCGCTCTCGTCTGTCCTCACCTGGAATACTGTGTCCAGTTCTGGGCACCACAGTTCAAGAAGGATACTGACAAACTGGAACGTGTCCAGAGGAGGGCAACCAAAATGGTCAAAGGCCTGGAAACGATGCCTTATGAGGAACGGCTTAGGGAGCTGGGTATGTTTAGCCTGGAGAAGAGAAGGTTAAGGGGTGATATGATAGCCATGTTCAAATATATAAAGGGATGTAATATAGAGGAGGGAGAAAAGTTGTTTTCTGCTGCTCCTGAGAAGAGGACACAGAGCAATGGATTCAAACTACAAGAAAGAAGATTCCACCTAAACATTAGAAAGAACTTCCTGACAGTAAGAGCTGTTCGACAGTGGAATTTGCTGCCAAGGAGTGTGGTGGAGTCTCCTTCTTTGGAGGTCTTTAAGCAGAGGCTTGACAGCCACCTGTCAGGAATGCTTTGATGGTGTTTCCTGCTTGGCAGGGGGTTGGACTGTATGGTCCTTGTGGTCTCTTCCAACTCTATGATTCTATGATCCTCCTTTGACTCATGTGACATCAGAATCGAATGCCGCCCTTTTCTTCTCAGTTTCCTTAATATATTCTGACGCAGTACATAGTTCCTTTCCTTAAACAGTATGTTGAGCTGGTGTATAAGATTATACAGCATGAAATTCTGTGGCATGACAGCCATGCAATCGCCTTTTTTTGGGGGGGGGGAGTATATATCCCTTTCAATACAAGCGAAAACTGCCAGCTCAGATCTTTCCTGTGATCTCCTAAAAAAACTTGAGAGAAACTTTGTAAAATGAGTCCTTCAATGTGGAAACTTGAAGTGTAACCATTCATGCAGAAAAGCCATTAGCTGTGATTTCACCTCATTCCAGCCAGATCTCTGCAGCTTATCGTTCACAATGGGCCAAAAACACAGGGGTGTAAAAAGAGTTAGGGGAGGGGGGCCGTGCTGATTTTACGAAATGATTCCATTGGAACAATTGGAATTTTAGAGTCACGGGAATATTGGGCAGTAAAAAATTATTTGGAGGGCTGTAGCCTTCCAAAGTTGAATAGACTCAGTATTTACGAAGTGAAAAAAAGGTAAAGGACCCCTGGACGGTTAAGTCCAGTCAAAGGCAAATATGGACTTGTGGCGCTCATCTCGCTTTCAGGGCAAAGGAGCCAGCGTTTCTCCACAGACAGCTTTCTGGGTCATGTGACCAGCATGACTAAACCGCTTCTGGCGCAACGGGACACCATGACAGAAACCAGAGCACACGGAAACGCTGTTTACCTTCCCGCCATAGCTGTATCTATTTATCTACTTGTACTGGTGTGCTTTGGAACTGCTAGGTTGGCAGGAGCTGGGACAGAGCAACAGGAGCTCATCATGTCACGGGGATTCGAAGTGCCAACCTTCTGATCAGTAAGCCCAAGAGGCTCAGTGGTTTAGACCACAGCGCCACCCGCATCCCTATTTATTAAGTAAATCTCTGCAAGAAGGCCAAATGCATCCCACCATAAGCACCACTTTTAAAACATGCTTTGACCTCTTCAAGACTCCACTGTAAGAAATTTCTGCCTTGAGCAAAATTTCTTCTACTTTTCAATCAGCGATTCTCCGGCTGTGTCATAGTGAGACTTTCTAAGCACAGAAAGGCTCCCATGAACTGCTTACTCTCATATGGTTGTGCCCTTGGCGATGGATAATTTTATGGCATCCTGGATTCTGGATTCCCTCACCTGCTGAGGTTAGGTGGATGATGACTAGGGGACAGGCCTTCTCTGTGATGGCAACCCAATTTCAGACACATTCCCTGTTCTGTACACCTGGCACTCATGGCAATGTCTTCTTTATGTCTGGTGAAAACATTTATTTTTCACCCAAACACTTGATGACAACGATTAGTTAATTTAATCTATGAATCACTCAAATCTCAAAGTGATTTCAATAAAAACAGAACAGAACATTTAAAAACTTCCCTAAACAGGGCTGCCTTCAGGTGTCTTCTAAAGGTTGTATAGTTGCTTATCTCCTTGGCTCAGGGGTCACATAATTCCAAACCTTCCAACATTTCTCTGATGAAAATAGGCACATCCTATGGGAAAGCAGAACACTCTGGGATCAAATCAGAAACTGGGACTGCTTCTGTAAATCTTGGGCTGTCCCTGGGAAATAGGGACACTTGGAGGGTCTAGTATGCTGATATACCTGAAGGAGCATCTCCACCCCCATCATTCAGCCTGGACACTGAGGTCCAGCTCCGAGGGCATTCTGGCGGTTCCCTCCCTGGGAGAAGTAAGGTTACAGGGAACCAGGCAAAGGGCCTTCTCAGTAGTGGCACCCTCCCTGTGGAACACCCTCCCGTCAGATGTAAAGGAAATAAACAACTATCTGACTTTTAGAAGACATCTGAAGGCAGCCCTGTTTAGGGAAGATTTAAATATTTGATGTTTTATTGTGCTTTTAATATTCTGTTGGGAGCCGCCCAGAGTGGATGGAGAAACCCAGCCAAATGGGTGGGGTATAAATAAGTTGTTGTTGTTGTTGTTGTTGTTGTTGTTGTTGTTGTTGTTGTTGTTGTCTGAAAGAAAGTGACTGCCCAAAGTGAGCTTCATTGCCAAACCCAGGTCCTCCTTTGCCTAAAAGTGTAGATTAGATTGCAAATGGGGGTGTTATCAATTGTGATTTAAAATTTTGCTGATTTCTCTGGTACATATGCAAAAGCAACTAAGACCAGCTTTAATTGTTGGTATCTGAAAAATCACCAGCCTTTAGTATTTGATAAATTATTGTGACCACTTTCTTAGCTGCATGTCTCTATAAGCACCTGTGCGTAAGAGTTTTCGTGTTAATAAATCCTGATTGTCACAGCAGCCCATGAATAGAAGTCCACTTCATTTGTTCTAATCCTGGGAAGTGATGAGGCCCTGCAGGCACCAACAGGCATGTCCACAGAAAGACAATTGATTCAATTACATCAGGCAATTTAACACTTCACACAAATTACTTTACTATTACCAAGTGAAGACCAGGGGGATAATGTAAACAACATATGTTCACGGATTATGATCATTCTGGCTGTAAAAACAACGCTACACCCCATTAAATGTTATTTTAAATCTTAGCTAAATGAACTTTAAAGAAACTGGAATGAATTGTCAAATAGATTTTTCCTTTGAACAACAAAACCTTTACAGGCCATGTTGGAATTAGGTTGTGAATTTATCTAATTATACACATTTCTGCAAAACAATGCTCTCTAATAAAGTGATTTTTTAAATGGTTTTTTCTCTGTATTCATTGCTCAGCCGGAGAAACTGCATTGCAAAATTATGAGAACTGCAAAATTCAAAAGATGACAGTGTTTCGGTTCACATCTTGTTACTGGAAGTGCAAAATGGGTAGGTTTGCCTAAAAATATGAACTGGAACAATTTCCTCCCATTGCTACCTTAGTCGTCAACAGTTGCAGGGAGAAGCTTTGATGGTCCAAAACTCAGAATGAGTTTAGGTTTGCAAGAGATGCATGCATGCATGCATGCATGCATGAATGAATGAATGAATGAACGAATGAAGGTTTCTTTGGCTATGCTTGAAGCAAGAGGGAGAACAAGCAAATAGTAGGTTCTCTGCACAGATAATATTTTAATTGGGGAGAAATGCAACTGGAGGACAGGGAAAACTGCTCAACACCTACTTTGGACTCAGCTACATTGGCAAAGAAAAAGCGCTTCATATGCATTGTATATGCATTATAACACTGTGACACCAGATGGCGCTGGGGAGTTCCGTTTTTGCCAACCCGATTTCTCATACAAAGTTTGCAACGCGTTTTCCTGAGACGCTTCTTTGAGGTTTCCAGCCTTTGCCTCTGTCTTCACCCAAAAGGAAAGCAGTGCCCAGCCTGACGATAACAGAATAAATGATGCAAAGAGGGAGCTGGGGTGGTTAGGGAACACCTTGCTACTTTAAATGAATTCACATCTCCAGGACCTGATGAGCTGCACCCAGAGGTTGTAAAGGAGCTTGCAGATGTAATCTCAGACTCGGAGCCTCTGCCTATAATCTTTCAGAATTCTTGGAGAACAGCTGAGGTCCCTGTGGACTGGAGGCACAATTCTATTATTCTATCTCAATAAAGCTCTGTGTGTGTGTGTGTGTGTGTGTGTGTGTGTGTGTGTGTGTGTGTGTGTGTGTGTAAACACATCATTTGAATGTAATTCGAACTTTTCCTTGGCAAACCAAGATCTCTTGGGGGGGGGGGGTTTCCTCCAAATAAGCACATTTTTCAAATAAACATATATTTTGATACAAAGATTTCTCCCTCAATGGACTAAAAGTCAGTTGTTTCTGATAACATAACATTGCTTTGGCGTTCCTTTACATTTTAGCCACAAATTGTTCAGTAAACACAGGCATCAAGCAGCCCTTTCCTCAGGTAGCTGATCCAGCTTCTACCATACTGTGGGGTCTTGTGGATTCCAACTATGCGGGCCATGTTGAATTGCAACCTTTTGCATTAGCAGTCATAAATGAATCAGTTCCTCTTGCAAGATTTCTCCTACATTTCAACGAGTAAAAAGCTGAGGTGGCTGCAGTGAAAATTTCCTGGCACGTGCTGATTTACTAGAATACCTTAATGTAATTGTTTTCAGATATATATGTGGTATTTAACACATCCACATTTACATAAAAAAAAGTTGTTTAATCTGTGGAAAGTCTTTAGCACCCTCTAATGGTAAAACCTGTTATCCAAAACCATACACAAAACCAAATAATCAAGAGAACTTCACTGTGTTCCGTTACATTTGTGGCCAAATACACAAACTAATTGACCTTCAAACGAAGGTGTGTACAGAATTTGCAGACAGGGTGCAATTTATAAAATGCCTAAATGTGAGATTCAGTTGTTCAAAAGCTAGTACCATTGAAACAAAGGAGGTTTGTGGATAGTTTCAAATAAATCATCAATAGATCCGTGGCAATGGGCTGTAAGAGCGAGATGGCCATGAGTCTCCTCTTTCTGAACAAAATCCCTCCCTCTCTTTTTCAGAGTTTTTTTAGCATGGTCTGAACTCTCTGTCCATTGTTTTTTGTAGAAGTCTGTCTTGTGAGTGTATAGCTGAGATGCAGTAAATAAAGTTGTGCAAACTGCAAAATGAACACACGCAAAGAAACACTTCATATATCAAAGGGCTACCTGCCACGGGTGACGCTTGGGTCACCAACTGTCATCAAGCAAACTAAGCACATGAGCTGCCGAAGACAATGCCAGCTTGAAAATCTTTAAAATTACACAGCTGTTGCCCTTTGCTGTGCTAGCCAGGGTGCTGCACAGCATTATTACAAGGCAGACACAGACATTTCTAGCCTAGCATATCTCTGTGTGATATTATGAACTGGGCACATGCCCATTTACAGGCAGGTGATAAGATGCACACAGCGAATGTTTTGTGCTAAGTTTACTGAAGCCGTGTCAAACAGAATGCTCGGCTGTCTCAATTGCTCGACTACAGAGAATTTGCCAGCCATCTAAATTACTTCTGAAAGACTGGACGCATTTAGGAAGATAATCGAAAAGAGCGGCCAGGTAACAGCTATCACCCCGTAACAAGAGATCAAGGCCATTTATGATCAGTCCAGCATCTATTAAACTTCTTTATTTCCTTTTCCTTTTCCTTTTGCTCAGGAGCCATTCAAACTCGAGTTACAAGAAAGCACAGCAATAAGTGCTAACATTTCCATTTTAATTAACTGAAAATCTTAACAAGACATACACACTCTCTCTGCAGTAGCCCCTCCATCTTGAACATTTGTTAGCATCCATCTGTCTCGAGAGAGAATGGTATAATACAGACCTACCTTCCAGAACATTTTTGTTGTTGTTGTTGTTGTTCAGTCGTTCAGTCGTGTCCGACTCTTCGTGACCCCATGGACCAGAGCACGCCAGGCACACCTATCCTTCACTGTCTCTCGCAGTTTGGCCAAACTCATGTTAGTAGCTTCGAGAACACTGTCCAACCATCTCATCCTCTGCCGTCCCCTTCTCCTTGTGCCCTCAACCTTTCCCAACATCAGGGTCTTTTCTAGGGAGTCTTCTCTTCTCATGAGGTGGCCAAAGTACTGGAGCCTCAACTTCAGGATCTGTCCTTCTAGTGAGCACACAGGGCTGATTTCTTTAAGAATGGATAGGTTTGATCTTCTTGCAGTCCATGGGTCTCTCAAGAGTCTCCTCCAGCACCATAATTCAAAAGCATCAATTCTTCGGCGATCAGCCTTCTTTATGGTCCAGCTCTCACTTCCGTACATTACTACTGGGAAAACCATAGCTTTAACTATACGGACCTTTGTCGGCAAGGTGATGTCTTTGCTTTTTAAGATGCTGTCTAGGTTTGTCATTGCTTTTCTCCCAAGAAGCAGGCGTCTTTTAATTTCGTGACTGCTGTCACCATCTGCAGTGATCATGGAACCCAAGAAACTTACACGGGGACAAATAGAAGAAGAAGCCTTCACCCCATTATGGCTCCCCTTTATCACATGCACAGCCCAACAAGACAATGACAAGAATCCACCAACAGCATACGAATGGCTAACCTGATCCAAAACACCCACCCACCCCTACTAGAAACTGTATTTGAACTGGACGTCTCTGTCAATATTGACAGTTTATGATGTGGCTAGCAGCAGGACACAGCAAAGGAGGGAATGTTTCAGGCAGGGTCCATAAATGAGCTGCTGGTGTCCCTATGATGTACAAACTACTCACAGAGGATATAGATGAGCATTATGAGAGGCAGGAGTAACCTGATGTGGTAATGGGCATATCTAACACAAAGGAGATTTAATTCCAAGGTAAATAACTCAGTTTTGAGGAAGCGTTCAACCCTCTGTATATAATCCTGGATTCATGGATTAACCATATTGACTCGGGAGTGGAGAATGAAAACGGTACGTCCTGCTACAAGTAATTTCATTTATGCCTAGCCACTCAGTTGCACATTTTTTAGTTGATACCAATTTCTCCCACTGAAGATCTTCCAGGGTCTGCCAAATTAGGTGCAATACAGCGCATGAGAAAGCCCGCTAGAATTCCAGCAATTAAAAGTAAATGTAACTTCACATTGATTATAATCCTTCCCCGAGATCACCCAAATTGCATACAGTTTCTTTCTAAATTAGTCTTAATTAGCATCCAATCCAAATTTAATAAGGGGAGTTATTTCATGTATATAATTGTTCATAGGCAAAACATTGTGCAATAATCATCATTAGGATGGAACACATTTGTGTTGCTCGGGATTATTTAGCAGTCTCCAGTGTGGAACTGATTGTCAGAAAGTCAGAAATTGCATGTCACTCGAAGAAAAATGAGGGGGGGGGGGTGCCTGCAGATTTCTTGAAGGAGAGTTTGACCTCCAAACAACACAACTTTCACAGGCCCAGCCTCTGCCCAGTCACCTTCCTGTCCCTTTTTCCCAACCTTTCCCTGTTCACTTTCCTCTTTTCAACAGGTGAATGTTGACACTCAAGGCAGGGCCCCCAGGCTGGCTTTGAAGCTGCAGTTTCAGGGATAGCATGTGAGAATTCATCTTCTGCACCACCCCATCACATCACAGTCAAAGACATAATTTTACAAAATAATAATTTGAAAATAAGGGATTTTTTCAAACTTTCAGATTTGAAAATAAGGGATGCCGCGAGGGCGGTACAATGGCACCAAGTAGCCTCGCAGAGGCTGCGCGCGAACGGGTGAGCGAAAGAGCGAGCGTATATACGGCAGGCAGGCTGTCTGTCTGGTTGGGCGTGAGGGTCTGGCTGCACAAGGCATGCAAGCTCCGCCCCCAGTCAGTCTCAGACTCCTTATTGGCAGCCGAGCAACGCAGCTGAGGAGCCTCCCTGGCCGGCAGGGAGGGAGAGGAGCTGCTTCCTTTGAAATCCAGGAAATTTAAGGGATATCAACAATCCGGGATAGCAGTGGGAAATGGCATTGGAATAAGGGAGTTTCCCGCCCCCCAAAAAGGGAGGGTTGACAGCTATTGTCAGATCATCGAGTAAGCCTTCTGTGTGTCTGGTGTTCAGCCCGACCAGCCTTTGTTGCAAAGCCAGATCCTTCTTGGGGTGCTTCTGGATGGGGGCGGGGGGCTTAATTTGTGAATGGGTTATTATACTGCAAGGAGGTCATTGTAAACAGGTTTGTTCATTTGTGTGCTTACTGGGTTTTCCCCAGAAAGGGTTGATCTAGCTGAAATTGGAGCATTTTGATTCCAATAACATCCTGTAGCTGCTCAGGTGTGTGAGGAGCACTGTTCCATCATAAACACCTGTCTGGAAGCATCCCTGCTCTTTTGTTCCTTGATCTAAGTAACCGAGGAGATAGGACTTACTAGAGTTTCATGCCAAGCTTCACCTTGCTTCTTGGGTCCTCTGCTGTGCAGTTGGATCTCGGGAGCACATCTTTCAGAAGATTGCAATTATGATTCTAAGAAGATTGGATAAGACCCACTGCACTACAAATAGAACAACTGGAATACCAGGAAAAATTCCGTTCCATTTCCATCTTTGACAGATGCCATGTAATCTTAGTTCAGGCATTTTGTTGTCGTTCAGTCGTGTCTGACTCTTCGTGACCCCATGGACCAGAGCACGCCAGGCACGCCTATCCTTCACTGCCTCTCGCAGTTTGGCCAAACTCATGTTAGTAGCTTCGAGAACACTGTCCAACCATCTCATCCTCTGTCGTCCCCTTCTCCTTGTGCCCTCAATCTTTCCCAACATCAGGGTCTTTTCTAGGGAGTCTTCTCTTCTCATGAGGTGGCCAAAGTACTGGAGCCTCAACTTCAGGATCTGTCCTTCCAATGAGCACTCAGGGCTGATTTCCTTAATAATGGACAGGTTTGATCTTCTTGCAGTCCATGGGACTCTCAAGAGTCTCCTCCAGCCCACCATAATTCATAGTTTAGGCATTACATGGTGCCATTTTCGAAGCAGCAGATCGCCATCTTCCACAACGTTCTTAAGCAATTCATTTCAGTTTTCCAGCAGCCTAACCTAGCCCGACCTAGCTGCTTTTTGAAATACTATGTAAAATAGGATATTACAAGAGGAGTGCCATTGTTTCAGCCCTTCAGTATTTATGTGTTGCTTCGCTGCAGATGAACAGGGTGTCATCCTGCAAACATATTTTATGGAATGTTTTTACTACTGCTTTGAAGTTGGCAAATCTCCCAGAGAGATACACAACTGGGCGTTATCTGGAAATAAAAATGAAATAAAGCAAGCACCCACCTCTGTTCAGCTTTATAGCCCACAGAATGCCTTACATTTGACAAGCAGAAATGTGCAGGCCACTAAAGTAATAACAATGGATCTTCTCTAGCAAAGTTTAGAATTCTGCTATGCTAATGTTAAGACAGCAATTATATCTTGGCTTAACAATATGAATGAGGAGGGAAGGTGGCTGCTGCTGCCGTCATGGTGGATGAAGAAGAGGACCTTCCTTTTGAAGAAGATACAGAGGAGGCTGGAGGAGGCCCAGATGGTGGACAGGGGAAAAGGAAGAGGCTGTTCTCCAAGGAATTAAGATGTATGATGTATGGATTTGGAGATGACCAGAATCCTTACACAGAGTCAGTGAATATTCTTGAAGACTTGGTTATAGAATTCATCACAGAAATGACCCACAAAGCAATGTCAATTGGACGGCAAGGTCGAGTACAAGTTGAAGATATTGTCTTCCTGATCTGTAAAGACCCACGGAAGTTTGCTTGTGTGAAAGACTTGTTAACAATGAATGAAGGACTGAAACGGGCCAGAAAGGCATTTGATGAAGCAAACTATGGATCTTAAGGCCTCACGTGATGCAGATGGGTGGTATGTGCAGAATGCTGAGGGAGAATGGCCCATAACAGATGCTAACATGTTTGGATATTGCCGCTACTAGAAGACAAACCAACACTTTGCTTTGCCAAGTGTAAGAATTGTTTTGTAAATGTTAATTCACAGGGGGCAACTTTGAAACTGGAACAATTGTTTGTTTTGGGGGGTTGTTGTTGTTTTGCTTAGTTACTGTATAGATAAACATTGTATAACTGATTCAATTTATGAATTGCTTCCCATAAGTGTTATTTCACAGTAAAAAAATGAAAATATAAATAAGAATGAGCTTCATGGTCCTACACATGGCTGCTTTGATCCTCCCTTCATGCAAGCTAGGAAGCACATTGGGAAGTCTTTGGTTAGATATAGTTATTTATTTCATGTGTTTATTATGATTACATATATTTGTTCTGCCTTTAAGGATATAGAAACCCATCTAAGGCTGCTCGCAAATAAATTCAAAGCACTTTAATAAAAATCACAAGGGAAAAAATGCTAAAGCATTACAAGTCACACACATGAAACATTGTACTAAGCTTTCACCTGGGTGAAAATCATCTCACAGTCTTTGTGAGCATTGGCTCTGCAGCCTTCAAGCAAGCAAACTTGCCTTATTATTGCTCCCTAGCATCCCACTGCCAGAGGATTGCCTCCTTCCATTCTCCAGTTTGCCTCCTCCAAGTGGAAGAAGCCTGGGCAGTGCTGAATGTCACATCCATTGCCAGGTGTGTCCTGCTGGAAATAGAAAAGGGCTTTCCCCTTGGCCTGCCTTGATATCCACTCAGTTGCCAAGTGCTTTTGTGACATCACAAGAAACCCACAGCCAATGGCAACAGCTGGGGAGGCATCATCTTCATCACTTTGAGCCTCACAATGGCAGGTTGACCTATCAGTGATTGTGTGCTTGTTTATTCGGAACGCGGGTGGTGCTGTGGTCTAAACCACCGAGCCTCTTGGGCTTTCCAATCAGAAGATTGGCAGTTCAAACCCCCGCGATGGAGTGAGCTCCTGTTGCTCTGTCCCAGCTCCTGCCAACCTAGCAGTTCAAAAGCACACCAGAGCAACTAGATAAATAGGTACTGCTGTGGCGGGAAGGTAAATGGCGTTTCCGTGTCCTCTGGTTTCCATCACAGTGTTCCGTTGTATCAGAAGTGGTTTAGTCCTGCTGACCACATGACCCGGAAAGCTGTCTGTGGACAAATGGCGGCTCCTTTGGCATGAAAACGAGATGAGCGCCGCAACCCCATAGTCGCCTTTGACTGGACTTAACCGTCTAGTGGTCCTTTACCTTTTACCTACTTCCCAGTAGTCATTGGACATCCTCATCTACTTTGACATCTATCAGCTTCCAGCCCATTTCCTGACTGTCTTTGAGGATTGCAAGGGAATGCATAAACGTTCTTCAGTTCACTGGCTGCAAGGGTCACAGCCATGAGGTGTAGCCCTTCTCATGCCCAGTAACAATGTGAGCCATGCCAAAAGTCTTGCAGGGAATAAGCAGTGGGCAGCCAGTTGCCATCAGAGACAGCTTCTTCTTCTTCTTCATCATCATCATCATCATCATCATATATTATTTGTACCCCGCCCATCTGGCTGGGTCTCCCCAGCCACTCTGGGCGGCTTCCAACAAACATTAAAATACATTAACACATCACAGATTAAAAACTTCCCTAAACAGGGCTGCCTTCAGGTATTTTCTAAATGTCATGTAGTTGTTGATCCCTTTAACCTGATGGGAGGGCGTTCCACAGGGCGGGTGCCACTACCGAGAAGGCCCTCTGCCTGGTTCCCTGTAGCTTTGCTTCTCGCAGTGAGGGAACCGCCAGAAGGCCCTCGGCGCTGGATCTCAGTGTCCAGGCAGAATGATGGGGGTGGAGACGCTCCTTCAGGTATACAGGACCGAGGCCATTTAGGGCTTTAAATGTCAGCACCAACACTTTGAATTGTGCTTGGAAACGTACTTGGAAACAACAACAGTAGCTTGGGGAACAATCCATCAAAGGTGGATCTAGGGGAACACAACCAGTTTGGTCACACTGAGCATAGCAGGCACCAAAACTTTGAGATCCAGCAGAGGGTGAGAGGTGGGTGGGTGCCAGATTTTGGCATCACACAGAGCATCACTGAAATCTGAGGTGTCAAGATCTGCTACTGAATCCATGTCTCCTTCTCAACAGAAGCCAAAGTATCTTCATAGATCTAAGGTGGAACCATGCAGGATGCTCTCTCACTACAAAGCCCCTAAACCATGGGTAGGCAAACTAAGGCCTGGGGGCCGGATCCGGCCCAATCACTTTCTAAATCCTGCCCGCAGATGGTCCAGAAATCAGCATGTTTTTACATGAGTAGAATGTGTCCTTTTATTTAAAATACATCTCTGGGTTATCTGTGGGGCATAGGAATTCGTTCATATATATTTTTTCAAAATATAGTCTGGCCCCCCACAAGTTCTGAGGGACAGTTGACCGGCCCCCTGCTGAAAAAGTTTGCTGGCCCTAAACTATAGGTTAATGGCTGTTGAACAAACCAAGGTATTAAGCCAACTTTAAACTTTGGCTTTTTATCCCAGCTTCTTCAGTAGCCTTTCAACCATAGTTTTCCAATTTGGACATAATGAGAAACTATAGTCAACTGAATATTTCCAGGCATGTTCATTTTCTCCTGCAAGGAAAAGGATAAAGTGGCTGCATGCAGAGCCAAGAAGCTCTTTCCTATTTTGGCTTATTAAACTGAGATTATCATCGTCCCAATGTAGTCAATGTGCTGAAACCACACATTGCTGCAGTGTGCTTGAATTAATTGCCTTATTGAATGCAATGAATCTATTTGGATAGGCAAAAATGAAGTATTGTTCCTAGGATATTATGTTATCGCTGCTTAATGCATATTAGAATAATTTCCATCTCTACCAGCAGCAAACCAGATGCAAGACTATTGTTTGCACTGGTTTTTCCCAATTTTGTCTCCCAACAGCATCTCCCATCCTGTATCTTCCCCTTGAGGGTCCTTTTCTGACCTTGTGCTTGTGCTCCTGCACCATCTCACTGCACTGGATACAACACAGTCAATAAATTACTGAGCTATTGCATTATAATAGGGAAGAAACAGCACAACTTCATTTGGAGTTTGATTCCGCCTGCATTGAAGATGTGAAACATTTTGAAAGCAGGGCAGAGAAAATTACTTGAACTCAATTGGAGATGCCACCCGCTGGTACCGTGATAAAGGATGGCAGGCTGAGAGGAAACAGAAAGACAGCAGCTTTGCTCCTCAAAGCACGCTGCACCCGGAAGGGTGGTGATGGTGACAGCTACATTCCCAACACTGGCTTGGTGCCAGATTGAGGCACGCTTAGAGAATATTGAAATCAATGCCTGACTCTAGCTGGACCATAGCTGTCAACTTTCGGATTTGAAAATAAGGGATCAGCAGCCTCACCTGTCCCGGGGGCAGTCTATGGTTCTCGGGGACAGTCCACGCCGTGGTAATCCCCCCAGGCTACAAATTAATTTACACCAGGCTACACACCATCATCTTTCCCCACCTCAGGGTCTCTTTTCCAGGGAGTCTTCTCTTCTCATGAGATGCTTCAGGATCTGTCCTTCCGGTGAGCAGCCAGGGCCGATGTCCTTCAGAATGGATCGGTTTGATCTTCTTGCAGTCCACGGGACTGCAGCACCACAATTCAAAAGCGTCAATTCTTCATGGGGGGATTGATCAGGGTCACTCTTTTGGCTCTCTGGCATCCATTAACGACTTATTATACAAACGTGTTGCAGACTTTGCATCCTTTAACACTCTTTTGGAAGGAGTGTATTTGTGGGCTGGGCCAGAGTGGTTGGTTTTACATGCAAGCAAAGCACAAACAGTGCTGTTGTCTAAGGACATCCTATTCTCTGTAACTATTGGTGAGCAACGCAGCCGAGCAACACAGCTGAGGGGCCTCCCTGGCCAGCAGGGAGGGAGAGGAGCTGCTTCCTTTGAAATCCGGGAAATTTACGGGATATCTAACAATCCAGGATAGCAGTGGGAAATGGCGCTGGAATAAGGGAATTTCCTGCAAAAAAGGGAAACAGCGAAAAACGGCGCTGGAAAAAGGGAATTTCCCGCCAAAAAAGGGAAGGTTGACAGCTATGAGCTGGACTCAGGCAATTGCACAAACATGAAGGGTTAAACCAGAGGTGGGGACAGAGGTGCACACGAAAGCCACAGTCCCAACAGCCCTGGGTGTATTATTATTATTATTATTATTATTATTATTATTATTATTATTCCCACTTTTTTTCCTGACAGAAACTCACCATCTCCTTCCCTCCTTGAAGGCACATGCCACCTACCAGCATCTATACCAGTAAAGTTCAGTTTTGATCCTAGGTGCAGGGAATCTGCCTCCACCTTCTTGGGCATGGGGACAAACCCTCACCGTCTTGTCACCCCAAAATGGCAACCCCACCTGTGGCTGACCGCCCCCACAGCAGCCTGGTATAATGAGCACTCACACTTTATATGTGGGTGCCCTTTGCAGGGCTACCGTTCCCAGGGAACTTACTAGAAATAGGGGGCTGGCTGGCTTCTCAGTGTTATTATTCAGAGGTTCACACCCAGCCTCAGTAATCTTGTTTCTTGCTGGGAGGTGGGGCCAGCCCCAGTCTAAATAGGCGGTGGAGCCGACAATAGCCAGGCAGTCGGCTCTGGAGATTCACCCTCCCTACCCTCCCTTTATTTAATGTTTTCTTGTTTGCAGGTTAACTTTTTCTTCCTGTTTAGCAGGCGCTGCTACGGTCTTTGACTGGTTGCTGTTGAAGGACGGGGAATAAATTTTCCTGCATTCGCAGGTTTTGTCTTCCCCGTAGCAATTCATCACAACTTTGGTGGTTATGGCCTTGGGTGGAATCCTTTAGTCTTTTCTTCCCTATATGGGGGGTGCGGGTGAAGTGGTGCTTCACCCCCCTGCGGTGGCAATTCCAGGGTCCCCCTCTTAAAGGGGTTATATATATGGGTATCACTGGCCATACACTGAAAGGTTGTCAGTGAACTACCCTGCGTGCTGGGATATGGGCTCGGCTGCCTGCTACACTTACGTCTCACAGAGCACCCCCAGTTGGGGATTGTGAGAGTTATAGTTCAGTTTGGGGAAGGCTAACATTGTTGGAGTAGAGAAGAGGCGTTTCTAATATGGAGTGACATCTGCCTTCAGTGAATCTGACTAGAATCTGAAACACAAGGCATTCACAATGTTGTCCCTCCAGACCTGTATTTGGAGTCTGGAGGCTGAACCAATAGCAGTACTTGCAACTCTGGCAATCATGGATTTGTTGACACCTATTTGTCCTGTGCTGTCAGGATGCTGTCAGCTGCTCCCGGCTGGTTGCCCAGGAAAGTATAAAGACAAGGTAAAGTTTCTTACCGTCCTTTTTTATTTCAGACTCTACAGAGAGAGGCTATAGAACCCAGTTTCTTGGATAATGGTGTTGTCCCGAGTGAATCTCCACCCCACATCTCTCCCACTTCCTCATTTGTCATTTGCCAGGCAGAGAGCCTTCTTGGTAGTGGCACCCGCCCTGTGGAACGCCCTCCCACCAGATGTCAAAGAGAAAAACAACTACCAGACTTTTAGAAGACATCTGAAGGCAGCCCTGTTTAGGGAAGCTTTTAATGTTTAATAGACTATTGTATTTTAATATTCTGTTGGAAGCCGCCCAGAGTGGCTGGGGAAACCCCGCCAGATGGGCGGGGTATAAATATTATTATTATTATTATTATTATTATTATTATTATTATTATTATTATTTCTACGGGTGCTGCTATGTGTCCTCTGTCTTTGAGCTCTTTGCTCTCCTACTTTTAAGGCTCGATGGGTTCTGGGAGATGGAGGGTCAGGGATGCTTTCTAATGACAATGTGTCTGCCGGGTGTTGTTCTGGCTCTTCCATGATTTCCCAACTTTTCCCCTCATCTGCCTCTGAGCTGTGACCTCCCTCAAACCCCTGTTGTAAATCTATACCGTCTTCCTCCATTCTCCCTCTGCCCAGTCCCTGGACATATACCTAGAAATCACAGGTCTGGGTGGTTTTCTGCTTGTCCTGCCACTTTCCCCAGGAAAATCCACTCTTTGGTGCTGAATTGAAGCAAACACCAATCCACAGAACACCCAATTGATGTCTGCTAAAGAGCGGGATTTCCAGGGGGTGGGGAAGCGGTGGGACAAGCGGAAGTCTGGATGAGCCCCTTGTCATGGCTGAGGAAGGGTCTCTCACCACCTCATTTAAGAATGTGGTGATACTTGGCCTAGAAGGTCTAAGGCCTTCATCTTGACATTCTAAAAGAGGTTAGCTTATTCACAAAGTCTCTGGCACATTCATCTTGGAGAAAACTGTGACAGGCACGTCCATAACTCATTCCTGCTCCTGCGGAGAGCTCGAGAGGAAAGCAATGATAAAAACAAAGCTGAAATTGAAAGCAAAGGGGCAAATATTGCACTCGTCATTGTGTCAAATGTTGCGGTTTGGTCAAATTCAAGTGTTTTGCTCTGCCAGGATATCATATTGGATGTGCTCCCATTACAGAAGAAAATGAAACTACTGACAGTCTGTTTGCTTTCATAGCTTCGGTATTTGTTGTTGTGAAATGATTTGCTCTGTGTATCATCCTGAGAAGTTTCGACCCAGCAACTGTTCTCCACAGCATGATCTCAGGAGGAACTAATGGATAGATACACAAAAGTTTCCTAAAAAACTAATCTTCATTTCGAGGCAGCTTTCCAGAAGGTGGCCTTTCTTGCGGGTAGCAAGAGGATGGTGGGATGGAGAAAACGTTTGGGTTTTGGCACGAAGGACTGAAAATATCTCCATCCACAGATAGGGGAATCATCCTTCTGCCCATGTCAGCTTCCAAGTAGTAAACTGGTATCTTACCAAGGAATGGGTGACAGATGGCATGACTTCTCTGTCCCATTCCATTCCTGGCTGGAGCCTGGTGAAGGTTACATGAGCTTCAGCTGGCGACTTGCACAATACACTTCTGGAAAGTGTCTGTGAGCCCAGTCCAGCGATGTGGGTAGTTTTATATATACCTTTAAAAGACACCTGCTTGCAGATGAATGCATCAGCTCACAGTGATCTCCCAGATGATGCAAAATCCAGAAATAAAAAAAAGAAAAAGAAAGGGCAACTTGGCTTTGCTTCTTCGTGATTATTACTTTTGCCGGCCAACCCTCCCCCCCCCCCACACCGCCACCCATAAAAATACATGCAGATGCTCTTCTATTCTGTTGCCATCACAGAGTAAAAGACACAATAGTATTTTCTGCCAATATTTTCAAGATGCAACAAAGCTCGTAAAACACTGGTGGTCCTGTATAAAGAACGTAATCAAGAGCAACACCACAGGGCAAGAGTTCTATCCGAAAAGCACCCATAATGACATCCACGAATCTCATGGCATAGATCGCTACAGACGTGCCTTATGTTGTCCTCGTAGATTGTGGCAGAAGAAGCAAAGTGGTGTGACCACAGCAGATGAACAAGAGGACTACGCTCCAGGAAACCTGCTGGCTGCATTCGCTGCCATGAGTGTGTTAGTCGATATTCTAGAGTTCAGATTAAGAAGATGGCTGCTGCCTTTATTTACTAGGCCAGTGGGACACAGATTATGGACCAGATTCAACTAGCCCATTCTGCTAGCAGAAGGCAGTGGAAGGACTCCAGTTAGGGCAGCAGGGTCTTCTCCTCCTCTGGAGGAGATCCTCTTTCCAAGGAGAGCTTTTATAATAAAGTCTGGTATGCGTTTGAACACCATCACATTGGCTGTTCTGACCAGGTCATGTTTACTTCTGGGTGCCAGGCAGCGTGGCTTCTGAAGAAGAAGAAGAGTTTGGATTTGATATCCCGCTTTATCACTTCCCGAAGGAGTCTCAAAGCGGCTCACATTCTCCTTTCCCTTCCTCCCTCACAACAAACACTCTGTGAGGTGAGTGGGGCTGAGAGACTTCCGAGAAGTGTGACTAGCCCAAGGTCACCCAGCAGCTGCATGTGGAGGAGCAATAAATGTATATCAGTTCGTATTCAAAAGTATTCAAAAGGATCGTTTTATAAGTAAAGCCGGAGTGAAGAGTCGATTCCTGGTTGCTTTTCCTGAATCGACTCTTCACTCCGGCTTTACTTATAAAACAATCCTTTTGAATACTTTTGAATACTTTTGAATACGAACTGATATACATTTATTGTTACTTGAAATTTCTTATGTTCTTATACTGTAACGAATTATTGTTTACTCATACTACTGTGAATTTGAAGTTGTATTTTTCATTTGAAGCTACACATATTATTGTGAACTTGCAACTGTTTTTCTTATTTGAATTGACATTCTCTGCCTAAGACTGTAATTCTTAACAGAATACATACTTTTATTTGACTATAACTCACAAGTAGGATTTATTCCTAGTATTGAAATTTCTGGCCAGAGCGCTTGGTGTGTATTTCCCAAAGTAGGGGTACATCTCAACTTAGAAGAAAGCTGCAGGTGTACAGTATATGCTCTCCCAGGTTCTTTCTTCAGGATGTAAGAGTGTGTTCACACTGCAGTCTTAAAGTGTGTTGAAGACGTTTCTCCCTGTATGTTCCACAGCTCACTGGGCTTCACTTCATTTCTGTTTGGGTACACACCAGGGGACATTTCCAGGCTGGGAGTGTCCTTACCCAAAGCAAAGATGCTCACAGCTTGGCTAGAGATAAATTAGGAGCTGCTTAAGGGTTCCAACAACACATCAAACGGTAGTATCTTATGACAAAGCACAGGACACGTATGCATTTTGGGTAACGGTTGTGTGAATGCAGATTTAAAACCCAGCACTGGAAACACAGTGAGTTCAAAGTAAATGGGAGTGAGAAAACTGCCACCGTAAGGAAGGCCTCCAGACACAGGGCAAGTGAATTTGAAACAGTTTTCAGCACTTTAAAAGCCGGTGGTGTTTGAAAAGGCTACACTCGAATCCGCCTCAGCGATGCACTTTACTCTTCTTGAAAATGTCTTATCAATACCTTGACAAAAGATCTTTCTGTACAAGAGGCCTCTCGGATACTCTTTTCAGTACAAAAAAGGAAGGTCACAAAACCAGGTCTCTAAGGAAGGGAGACACGCTTGTGTGACAGGCTTACCTTTAAAACGATGAGACAGACCGGAACCTAATTCATTCTGAACTTCGGCACCCAACTAACTGTGCAGGCAAACTAAGCAACTATTGGGGGGGGGGCAGAATCCCAGAAGCATCTGCCTAGCCTGCCTATGAAAATGCCTAGCAGTTGGAGAGAAGTTGTTGCTTGCAAATATAGAGGTGGTACAGGTAAGGGAAAAGGTGCAGCACTCATCCCATGAAAGCTGTCTGTGGACAAACGCCGGCTCCCTCGGTCTGAAAACGAGATGAGCGCTGCAACCCCAGAGTCGCCTTTGACTGGACTTAATCGTCCAGGGATCCTTTACCTTTACCTTTTTTTACCTATATCCTAAAGACACCGCAGGGACGCGGGTGGCACTGTGGTCTAAACCAGAGCCCTGGGCTTGCCGATCGGAAGGTCGGCGGTTTGAATCCCCACAACGGGGTGAGCTCCCGTTGCTCGGTCCCAGCTCCTGCCAACCTAGCAGTTTGAAAGCACGTCAAAGTGCAAGTAGATAAATAGGTACCACTCCGGCAGGAAGGTAAATGGCGTTTCCATGCGCTGCTATGGTTTGCCAGAAGCAGCTTAGTCATGCTGGCCACATGACCCAGAAAAACTGTCTGCGGACAAACGCCGGCTCCCTCGGCCAGTAAAGCGAGATGAGCGCCGCAACCCCAGAGTCATTCGCGACTGGGCTTAACTGTCAGGGGTCCTTTACCTTTACCTTTTTAAAGACACTGCAGGCTCCGCTTACCTTTGCTTCAAGGAAACCAGACTCTAGGTAAGCGCTGGAGCCCCTAGCGCTCAGAGATTGGGGTGCATGCAACCGTATAAACAGAACATAAGAATATGCAACAGATGGAGACATTGCCCTTCCAATATAACCATTCTGCAGATCTTAAGTCACAAGCTCTCAGCTTTATTTTCTTCCTCTTTTCTGCTTTCTGCTTAGTAAGCGAAGTTTTTATTGTTTTTAAATTAACACAAGCCTTGGCACCAGCTTCCTCTGCCCTGCCTCTCTCCCTCAACTGGCCTCTTGAGCTCAATATCAAAGGCGAGGAAGAAATAAGTGATTTAGAAATGCCACATCGAAAGCCAACCCTTTTAATCTTTGCAATAAATATTCTGTCCAATATCAAGCCCTTCATAAACGTTCAAGGATTTAATGGACCTTTATCTCCTTGCCCCCACCCCCACCCCTGCTAGCCTTTTGTATGTCAGTAGAGAGTGGGTGTTCTTTATAGTTTCATAAAAGTTGGGAAATATATTTATTTTCAAATCAACACGGATGTAAATCTGGACTGAGCTGGATTTTATTGGTGGAATTAAAATGGGTTTCAAGCTTGCACTCATCTGACAAACTTTTTAGTCTGAAATCTCAGCATCGAAATTGAAAAATAGGCAGACACAGTATGTGGGCCCCTTCATACAGCCTTCTTATTGTACATTCATGATTATTTGGGCTCATGTTGCTCCTGTGGCAGTCACAGGAGCTGTGGCAGCTCCTCTTCATCCCGGAGAGAAGTGACTAGTGGGGTGCCACAGGGTTCTGTCTTGGGCCCAGTCTTATTCAACATCTTTATCAAGACTTGGATGATGGGCTTGAGGGCATCCTGATCAAGTTTGCAGATGACACCAAATTGGGAGGGGTGGCTAATACCCCAGAGGACAGGATCACACTTCAAAATGACCTCAACAGATTAGAGAATTGGGCCAAAGCAAACAAGGTGAATTTTAACAGGGAGAAATGTAAATTACTACACTTGGGCAAAAAAAAATGAAAGGCACAAATACAGGATGGGTGACACCTGGCTTGAGAGCAGTACATACTGAGAGCCAGTATGGTGTAGTGGTTAAGAGTGCTGGACTCGTAATCTGGTGAACCAGGTTCGCGTCCTCGCTCCTCCACATGCAGCTGCTGGGTGACCTTGGGCTAGTCACACTTCACTGAAGTCTCTCAGCCCCACTCACCTCACAGAGTGTTTGTTGTGGGGAAGGGAAAGGAGAATGTTAGCCGCTTTGAGACTCCTTCGGGTAGTGATAAAGCGGGATATCAAATCCAAACTCTTCTTCTTCTTCTTCTTCTTCTTCTTCTTCTTCTTCTTCTTCTTCTTCTACATGTGAAAAGGATCTAGGAGTCTTGGTAGACCACAAACTTGACATGAGTCAACAGTGTGATGCAGCAGCTAAAAAAGCCAATGCAATTCTGGGCTGCATCAATAGGACTATAGCATCTAGATCAAGGGAAGTAATAGTACCACTGTATTCCGCTCTGGTCAGACCTCACCTGGAATACTGTGTCCATTTCTGGGCACCACAGTTCAAGAAGGATACTGACAAGCTGGAACGTGTCCAGAGGAGGGCAACCAAAATGGTCAAAGGCCTGGAAATGATGCCTTATGAGGAACGGCTTAGGGAGCTGGGTATGTTTAGCCTGGAGAAGAGAAGGTTAAGGGGTGATATGATAGCCATGTTCAAATATATAAAAGGATGTCATATAGAAGAGGGAGAAAGGTTGTTTTCTACTGCTCCAGAGAAGCGGACACGGAGCAATGGATTCAAACTACAAGAAAGAAGATTCCACCTAAACATTAGAAAGAACTTCCTGACAGTAAGAGCTGTTCAACAGTGGAATTTGCTGCCAAGGAGTGTGGTGGAGTCTCCTTCTTTGGAGGTCTTTAAGCAGAGGCTTGACAGCCACCTGTCAAGAATGCTTTGATGGTGTTTCCTGCTTGGCAGGGGGTTGGACTGGATGGCCCTTGTGGTCTCTTCCAACTCTATGATTCTATGAAATTTCAACACTGTATGAGGTTTTGGGGTAGTCACACTGCTTCATTTCCAGTTACAGGTATCTGAAGAAGTGTACATGCACACGAAAGCTCATACCAAGAACAAACTTAGTTGGTTTCTAAGGTGCTACTGGAAGGAATTTTTTTATTTTTTATTTTGTTTTGCTTCATTTCCAGTTTGTGCAAATCCTTTTTATATGTGTGTGGGAAGGGGGGTATTTTATGCTGTACATGACAGATAGATGATTGATTGATTGATTTAGATATAGAGATAGAGATAATATAAACAGATTTTTTTTTCCTTTTCTGATCTTTTCTCCTCAAGTAATATTCCCTTTTTAAAATGATTATTTTTTCCCTTGCGTACAGAATTAGATAATTTGCAGCTTCTGAATGCGAAACTCAAAAGAGCATGTCACTGAACTCTACAGATGTCATGCAAGTAAACACGGCACATCTCCGTAAGAAATTGGAACTGAGAGTTCATTATTCAAATGCAAATATACCGAAGTGCTATTTAATATTTCAAAGTCCCATTAAGAATGGAAAGGGCACCAACTGGAAGGCAGGAAGATATTTCAATTACTCTGATGGAACCAGGGGCCATCGTGCCTCCTTATTTAAAAAATGCATACCCCACTTTTCAAACAAGTTTCAAAGCTGCACACTTAAAATACATATGTTTCGAGTATCAAAATGCAGAGTCAGCAAAACAGAAAACTCAGCTCAGCGGTCAAAGGCTTTTAAAAAAGAAGATTCCCCCCTCCCTCCAAACTGCCTCTTTCTCACAGTGGCCAACCAGAAGGCAAAGGAAAGCCGACATGCTGGACACGATGAGCCAATATGCTTCTTGTCTTATTATTCCCCCATAACTACACAAAAATCCTGAATATCGGGGGGAGAGGGTTCCAATGGAGCCACAATCATTCCTCCAAAACAAATGAGAAGGTCTCCAAGGGTATGAGAAACAGACAAATTCACAGGAATCGCCAAAACCAACTAAAATGGCATAAAAAGTTATTTATAAGTTGTTTTTTTAAAATTTTATTTATGATTTTCAGTTTTAAACATTCCAATAATTTTACAATCATTTTAACATTTCAAAACTCACCTTCCTTTCCCCTCTTTGTACGGTTCCTTAACCCTTACCTTTACCCTTCATCTGCTTGCTGCAGTCTGAGATGGGCTCTCCGTATGTTTTCACCAACATCTGCCAGCTTCTCTTAGGTGCATCATGAGACATCCGCCAGCTTCCAATCATGAATAGCAGCAGCCTTCAAGCAAGTAAACTTGCATTATTATTGCTCCATTATATTGTATTATATTATATTATATTATATTATATTATATTATATTATATTATATTTATTATATTATATTATAGCACCCCACTGCCAGAGGATTGCCTCCTTCCATTCACCAGTTTGCCTCCTCCAAGTGGAAGAAACCTGGGCAGTGCTGAATGTCACATCCATTGCCAGGTGTGTCCTGCTGGAAATAAAAAAGGGCTTTCTCCTTGGTCTGCCTTTATATCCACTCAGTTGCCAAGTGCTTTTGTGACATCACAAGAAACCCACAGCCAATGGCAACAGCTGGGGAGGCATCATCTTCAATGCTTTGAGCCTCACAATGGCGGGTGGACCTATCAGTGATTGTGTGCTTGTTTATTTGGGATGTGGGTGGAGCTGTGGTCTAAACCACTGAGCCTCTTGGGCTTCCCGATCAGAAGATTGCCAGTTCGAATCCCCTAGACGGAGTGAGCTTCTGTTGCTTTGTCCCAGCTCCTACCAATCTAGCAGTTCAAAAGCACACCAGGGCAACTAGATAAAGAGGTACCGCTGCGGCAGGAAGGTAAATGGCATTTCCATGTGCTCTGGTTTCCATCACGGTGTCCCGTTGCATCAGAAGCGGTTTAGTCATGCTGGCCACATGCCCCGGAAAGCTGTCTGTGGATAAATGCCGGCTCCCTTGGCCTGAAAGCAAGATCGCCTTTGACTGGACTTAACTGTCCAGGGGTCCTTTATCTTTACCTTTTTTACTGTTGTGTAACTATTACAGAAATTTCTCCAAATGCCTCAAATTATATTACTATTAGTAGTAGTGCTATTATTATTATTATTATTATTATTATTATTATTATTACATACCCTCCAGCATTTTTCGGATAAAAATAGGGATGTTCAGGCATCCCCAAACTTGGCCCTCCAGATGTTTTGGGACTACAACTCCCATCATCCCTAACTAACAGGACCCGTGTTCAGGGATGATGGGAATTGTAGTCCCAAAACATCTGGAGGGCCGAGTTTGGGGATGGCTGTAATAATTTTACTATTTATACCCCACCCATCTGACTGGGTTGCCCCAGTCACTCTGGGTAGCTTCCAACATATAATAATAATAATAATAATAATAATAATAATAATAATAATAATAATAATAATTTTATATATATATATATATATATATATATATATACATACACACACACACACACACACACACACACACACATATATATATATATATATATATATATATATATATATATATATATGTAAACCTACACTATAGAGGGCTGCCTTCAGATAGCTCGGGGGTCAGATAACACCATACCCTCCAACATTGCTCCAATGAAAATAGGGACATCCTATGGGAAAGCAGGACATTCTGGGATCAAATCAAAAACTGGGACACCTTCTGTAAATCCGGGACTGTCCATGGAAAATAGGGGCACTCATAGGGTCTGTAAGATAAATCCGTATTATTATCTCTATGCTAGAGATGGGGCTGGGGGAGGAACTTGCCTAGGTCCTCCTAATGAGTTTGTGAAAGAGCAGGATTTGAACCAGGGTCTTCTCAATGCATTGCTCAGGCTGCAATGCTATACAGTACTGACTAAGCCCCATTAAACTCAGTGGCACGTGCTTCCGAGTAGGGACATCAGATTGCCCTGTCAGTCATTTAGCCACTATCCTGCACCAACTTTCTGTCTTTCGAAACAGGGTCTGTTTTCTTTTTAGCTAAGATAGCTGAGAATTCACCAGTGAAATACTAAAAAAAAAAAAAAACTCCCAGATGCACAGAAATCCAATATCTTTTCCCACCTTTTAAAATAAAAACACACACATATCCTTCATAAGTTATGATGCCATGCCTCCGTGGTAAAAGCTGTATAACAATGCCAGCTAGTGGCCAGTTGACTGCAAGACACAGTCATTCAGAGGAAGCTGTTTCCAAAGCTTTTCCTGCAGCAATTGGAAAGAATCCCATTCTTAAACTGCTGTGTAAAGCAGCCGTTTCAGATGCACATGCTAATATTTAGATACATTGACTGCACTTGAGTTTAGTTTTTCATTTCAAGTACGCTAGTATATTGCGAACCATAAAAGTCACCTAACTGGCAGAAAGTAGGAAATTTTATTACCCTTGGATCAGCATTAGCCCCATTCTTCAATGGTAAATATAGTCTGGAATGTCAGGATTACTACTGCTAGTTCTTCTACTGGGGGGGGGGTGTGGATATTGCATGCCATCATTTGAATGACCTCAGCAAAGAGTGTTTTGCATGCATCTTCAGCTAAAGCAGAGTTGGGGGACCTGTGTCCCTGCAGAGGTTGTTAGCTGACAACTCCCATTCGTACCTGGCCATTAGTCATGCTGGCTGGGAGTGGGACTGATACAGGTTAGGGTTTGCTGGGCCCAGCCAGGGACAACCCAAGGTGCTTTGGCACCTGAGGTAAACCCCGAAACGGCACTCCCCTGCTCTGGGGAAGAAGGGTCGAGTGAGGATCTACATCAGGAGCAAGCTGAAGTGGGCCTTGAGACCCTCAAAATAAAATCTGAACAAAATTGGTGAAGCAGCAAATAGTTTATTGATCACAAAACGTTCTTGCAAGAGCGGGTGTCCAAAATAGGCACACCCAAAATCGACAAAGCACAAGTTTATATTTCCTCAACCCGGCCACATGGTTCCTCCCTCTTTCCTCCATTGGCTGGATACTTGGAAGTTTACAGCCTATCCTGAACGCTTTATTATTTTATTCGTTATTTTATCTATGTTCCTATGAATTTAGATACTGATGCAGGCGACAGAGTCACATCCTGTCCACTAGTTGTCCCAGTTACAGGTGTAAACGAGTTCTATACCTGCTGAAACCTACGAATAAACCAGGGATAGGCAACCTAAGGCCCATGCGCCGGATGCGGCCCATGGGCCTTCTCAATCCAGTCCGTGGACGGTCCGGGAATCAGCGTGTTTTTACATGAGTAGAATGTGTCCTTTTCGGACCTGCAATCCAGTTATACTGACTTAACAAGAGCATTGAGGATCAAAAAAGTGAACTTCAGGTGGGAGTTTCCACAGGGTCTCTCCTTTACCTATAAGGACAAGAAGGTCAGAATTAAATCTCTCCAAGACAAAAGGAAATTTCTTGAGAAGCACGACGCGGATTTTGGCCTGATACCAACACCGGATTTACCATCAGGCGGAGGACCAGGATTTAACCATCCCCTAGGAGCAGGAGGAGGAGCAGCAGAGTAAAACAAGATGGCCCTTAAACTATTGACTCTTAACGTAAGAGGATTGAACATCAAACCTAAGAGAAACCGTGTGTTCCATAACTTGTTTAGACAAAACTTGGACTTGATATGTCTACAAGAAACACACGTCACAAGATTACACCGAAGAGTTCTACAAAATAAAAAGTTGGGCCAGGAATTTATTTCATCAGCTAAAGTCAAGAAAAGAGGAGTTGTAATCTATGCCAAGGAGAAATATGATCCAAAACTACTTTTTAAGGACCAGGAGGGAAGGTTTGTTGCTATCCAAATAACTGTGCAAGGCGAAAAAATTTTGATCCTGGGAATTTATGCACCGAATGACAGTAAATCAGATTTCTACAAGGAGCTCCATGACAAATTGCTGGACTATATGGACTACAAAATGGTGGCTCTGGGTGATTTTAATGCCGTAGCCTCGACTTTGATGGACAGATCGCAAAGAGTAAAATTTACCAACGATGGGAGGCTACCAAAGACTTTTTTTGAAATGTCTGAAAATTTGGATTTGATAGATGGATGGAGAATAAAACACCCAACAGATACAGAAGCCACATTCCAATCAGAGGCAATGGGTGCTTGGAGCAGAATCGATATGATATGGGTATCAAGGGAGTTGTCCCCTAGGATACTCAAAGCTGAAATACACCCAAGAACCTGCTCTGACCACAATGCAGTACAGCTGGACTTAAGATTGACAACACAGGGTCCTCCGCGGTGGAGAATGGACGATTCGCTGCTCAGGAACGGGAAGATATGTGAGAAGGCCCAAAAGACCCTGAAAGACTATTTTGAGTTAAATTTGAACATGACAGTGGAGAAAAGGGTCGTATGGGACGCAAGTAAGGCTGTGATGAGAGGTTTCCTGATCCAGCAAAAGGCAATAAGAAAGAAGATTCAAAATGAGAAAAAGGAAGCAATACTACAGCAACTTAAGGAAAAGGAAAGGAAGCTGAGGATAACGCCTAAGAACATACAGCTGCAGAAAGAAATTAAATATTTACAGGCGGAATTTTCTCAGCTTACCAACCAGGAGATTGAGTGGAAAGTTAAAATGATGAATCAAAGAACTTTTGAGTCTCCAAACAAATGTGGCAAGTTGCTGGCGTGGCAATTGAAGAAGAGACAGAAACAAAACACGATAACGAGCTTGATAATTGATGGAAGAACCGTGGAGAACCCTGTGGAGATCAGGAAAAATTTTCAGAAATTTTATAAAAAGCTGTACAAAGAAAACAATCACAATCAAAATTTGATTGAGCAGTTTGTAAAAGAGAACGGTTTGCATAGAATCCCAGAAGAAAAAAAGGCCCTACTCAACCACCCTGTAACAAGATCGGAAATAGAAGTAGCGATCGGACAGATGAAATTAGAAAAGGCACCCGGACCGGATGGACTTACCGCAAAATATTATAAGGAATTAAAGGATTGGCTAATACAGCCGTTGATGGAAGTTTGCAATGAAATTTTGATGGGAAGTAAGGCACCTGAATCATGGAAAGATGCATATATAACTTTAATACCCAAGCAAGATACTGATGCTACCCAGATGAAAAATTATAGACCAATCTCCCTCCTAAATGTGGATTACAAAATTTTTGCAAATATAATGGCCAGCAGATTGAAGAAAGTATTAATGGAGATTATCCACAAGGACCAAGCAGGCTTTTTGCCAGAAAGACATCTAAATGGCAACATAAGGAACATTGTGGATATTCTAGAAAAGTTAGAATCAGAAAGAAATTCGAAAGTAATCTTGATGTTCATTGATGCCGAAAAGGCCTTCGACAACGTATCTTGGAGTTTTATGAAGAAAAACTTTGGAGAAATGGAGGTGGGAGGGGGTTTCTTGAATGGTCTGGAAGCAATATATACTGAACAAAGAGCTAAGATAATAGTGAATAATGTAGTATCAGAAGAAATTTGGATTGAGAAAGGAACAAGACAGGGGTGCCCACTGTCCCCATTGTTGTTTATAACGGTCCTCGAAGTCCTTCTGAACATGCTCAGAAAGGATGAAGAAGTTAAGGGTGTGAGAGTAGGAGCCAAGGAATATAAACTTAAAGCCTTTGCAGATGATTTGGTGTTGACCCTGGAAGAACCTGAATCCAGTGCAATTAGGGCGCTGGACATTATACAAGACTTTGGGCAGGTAGCTGGTTTTAAATTGAATAAAGCCAAGACTAAAGTATTAGGGAAAAACCTGACGCAAGAAGAAAAAGAGAGTATACAGGAAAAAACAGGACTTACATTTGTTAAGAAAGTTAAGTATCTAGGAGTGAATATGACTATCAAAAATTCGAACTTATATAAAAACAATTACGAAAAAGCATGGTCTGAAATTAAGAGAGACTTGGAAATATGGACTAGATTGAAATTGTCCCTGTTGGGCCGGATTGCGGTGATTAAGATGAATGTATTGCCTAAGTTACTTTTCTTGTTCCAGGCATTGCCAATAGTGGATAGAATGGAGCCCTTCCAAAGCTGGCAGAAGGTAATCTCTAAATTTGTATGGCAGGGGAAAAAACCCAGAATTAAATTTAAGATTTTGACAGATGATAAAAAAAGAGGGGGCTTTTCCCTGCCGGATTTGAGAATATATTTTGAAGCTGCAGCCTTCTGCTGGCTGAAGGATTGGTTCCTTCTAGAAAATACTGATGTGTTAGATCTGGAAGGATGTGATAATGTGTTTGGATGGCATGCATATCTATGGTATGAAAAAGTTAAGGCCCACAGGGGCTTTAAACAACATATAGTCAGGAAATCACTGTTTAGAGTGTGGATGAAATATAAAGATTTGTTAGAAAAGAAAACACCTAGATGGATATCCCCACTAGAAGCAAAGGCCGATAAAAGACCTTTTTCGAAAGGAAATTGGCCTAGATATATGGACATCCTTGTGCAAGAAGGAGAAAGCGTCAGGTTGAAACCCTACGAACAAATGAGAGATAAAGTCACGAATTGGCTGCAGTACTACCAGATTAATGAACTTTTTAAAATGGACAAAAAACTTGGCTTTCAGTTGGAAAAGTCGAAGTTGGAAACGGAATTATTAGAGCCAAAAACTCAAAATTTATCCAGAATGTACCAACTGCTGCTCGAATGGCATACACAAGATGAGCTGGTTAAATCGGCAATGATAGAGTGGGCTAGAGATGTGGGACATAATATTATGATGGCTGACTGGGAGAGACTATGGAGAAAAGGTATCAATTTTACAGCATGTACTTTGTTGAAAGAGAATATAATGAAAATGATATACAGATGGTACCTAACCCCAGTCAAGCTAGCAAAAATCTATCATTTGCATGACAATAAATGCTGGAAGTGTGAAAAGGCAGATGGAACATTTTATCATATGTGGTGGACCTGCCCGAGCACGAGTGCCTTCTGGGAGACAATCTATAATGAAATTAAAAAGGTGTTGAAAAACACATTCACCAAGAAACCAGAGGCATTTCTGCTTGGAATGGTCAACCACGAAATACCTAGAGTAGATCACACTTTCTTCATGTATGCCACTACAGCAGCTAGAATTCTGATTGCCAAATACTGGAAAACGAAGGATTTACCAAAATTGGAGGAATGGCAGATGAAAATGATGGACTACATGGAACTTGCTGAGCTGACCTCGAGACTCCGAGACCAGAGGGAAGAGGCGACTGAACAGGAATGGAAGAAATTTAAGACATATATTAATAAGTGTTGCAAAATTAGAAACTAGATAAAGTTGAAGTTAGTTGTTATTGTTACAGTTGAGTATAAGATAAGTGTTGTTGGGAATTATATTGCTAAACATAGTTCAAGATAGAATATAAGTTTAAGATAAAGAGTAAACAAATCAAGGATAAGATTTAAAGTATTAGAGATAATTATTGATATAAAGAAGATAATGATAAGTATCTGTGAATATATATTAGGAATAAGAAACGCAGTGGTGGGAGGCGGAGGAAGTCCACCCAACAAGATAAGAAACTAGATTGAGACAGAAGTTATTTTGGTTGTTATGTATTTTTATATGTCTGTTTTTTTTTTTTTTTTGTATGTTATTGTAGTTGTTTAAATGTGGTTTTATGTCGTAAAACTTAATAAAAATTATTTAAAAAAAAAAAAAAAAGAATGTGTCCTTTTCTTTAAAATGCATCTCTGGGTTATTTGTGGGGCACAGGAATTCGTTCATTATTTCCCCCAAAATATAGTCCGGCCCACCACATGGTCTGAGGGATGGTGGACCAGCCCATGTCTGGAAAAGGTTTCTGACCCCTGGAATAAACCATATTCCAGCCACAAGCTGTCCTATTTTACGAGCATCCTAACCGCAAGCTGTTCTAACTATGAGTGTAAGCAAGTCTGGGCTATCTGAGGTTGTCTAGCAGTTGCAGCATGGGGGAAATAAAGATCGACATCAGAATCTGCTGGTCCTGTGGGTCTTGCTATCTGAGGCAGTCGCCTCACCTTGCCTCATGGAAGGGCCGGCCCTGGGCCCAGCACTGAGATAGCAGTGGGAAAAGACCAATGAAAAAGACCCTGGAGAATGGACAATACTGAGGCTGAATACCTGTTAAAGCACATTACTTTCTTCAAAGAATACCCACCTCACACACAGATACAACTACAATTCCCAGCATAAACTACAGTTCCCGGGATTTGGGCAAGCAGACTTGCATGTTTTAAATATGCTTTACATGTGAAGTAGCTATTAATGATAAATTAAGATGGGGAATATGCAGAAATGACTTTGAGGAGATATGGGAGGTGTTTGTAGAATTTGAAAGGCGTCAAACCATCGCAAGAGGTGTTGACATTTTGGGAGGTTGGAAAGTTACAATGGAATGGTCTCGGGGGTGGGGTGCACATTTTTGTTCTTATTTATTTATTCTTATTTCTTCATCAAAATAAAAAATAAAATAAAATTATATTTTTGAAAAACGTTATAAATGTGTGTGGTATGCAAGCAGCCCGGGTGTGAACGTTCTTCATGAATTCAGGACAAGTTATGAAAGCAACTCTATTTTCGCTGTGGTCTACCAGAATCTTACCTGATCAGATCTAGCATGTGGGGAGACTGGCCTCAGAAGTAAAATTACAGAAGGGGAAGGACGGAACAGGTTGCATTCACCTAGCGTTCTGGCTTAAGTTTTCATCACCACAGTAATTTATTCTTGTGCAACAGAATGTTCTCATCCTCTCCTCCCCCTGCATTTTGCTTAAATCTGTTCAGAGGATTCCCTCAACCCTCTGGAATAAATGTGGGGATGGCGCCGGCAGGTCTGGCAGGGAGAGGAGGCAGGAAATCGCCTTGCACTTAGTGTTACTCCCTACACGAGCACAAAAAAGTTAGCTGAATCATGCCCAGTAAGTTTTTACCTCAGAAAGTGGCTGAGGAACAGTTCCTTCTAGCTGTGGGTGCCAAAATAAAATCAAAAGTAGACATACACATAAACTCTCTCATTGTTTACTTCCACCCTCATTATTATAGCGCAGTTGGTTCAAATAGCGATGTATATATTTGGCAGTATCCCAGTTGGAAAGCATTTGGCCCCCACAAGACTTACAGAGATCCTGATTTATTGATTTTTTAGCTTAAAAAGCCAGAAGCAATGTGATTAGGATTTCGGACTGGCATGCACCTAGTTCCTTCGAGCAGAATTACGCAAAGTTAATAAATGGATAATTTTTATGAGGCCCGTAAATCCATGTTTTTCTTGACAGCATTTTCGGGTTTATTTGCCAGATTTCTGCCCTCCTCTGTGGAACACAGGAAAACATGAGGCTGTACATAATTAAAATATTCAGAAGGACAATGCATGGTAGATTGATGCAGATTATGGCTAACACCAAACCCACAGCAGCCATAAAAGGAGATCTGGATAAAGTCGAACAAATACAGAACACAGTCAAGCAGGACTCATCCAAAATAGCACAAGCTATTGTCACCCTTCTTGATCATCAACCAGGACCCTAGCTGATAAACATCCTTTACTTCCGTCAAGCGCCAACCACAATACACTATATTATGTGTTATGGTTCTCAGCTTTAGCTGCCAGAATGGTTTGGTCCACATCAATATATAAAGCCATGTTTTTGCAGGTGCAGGAGTCATGGCCGTATCTTGTAACAATGGAAACAATGTACCATGGGACCCATCAACAGACAGGTCTCAAATGAGACATCTTCTGAAGTCTGATGTGCATTTTGAAGCCCCAGATTTCAGCCGAGATTGTGAGCTACCGTCTCATCTTACGTTTCTCGCACAAACCCAGGAATTCTTGCGGCATATGCAAAACCCGGCTCTCGGCCGAAAGATTAAAGCAGAAATAATTAAGGGCCTTTAGATCCAAGCAATTAGACAAAGCACAACAGAGAACACATTCCGGCCTTTGGTTATATATGGCTACCCATTCGTCATCATTTAAGAAAAGGCGTTGTGAGTGCAAGCCAAGATAGCGCAACACAAAATTAATCTTCATGAAATTCAAGCAGGAAGAGAGATGTGTATATGAATAAGGAGGAGGCAAGCCAGAAAAATAAGAATTCAACAATGTAGGTCAAGCTATCAGCGCAACGTGAATTGCAATCAACACTCATTTGAAGCTAAACTTTTTCTTTGTAATTTTCCCTTCCCGCTCCTTACACCTACTTTCTTTGTACGGGGCTTTTTCATAGCAAAACAGTCTTTGGGGAATTGGCCTGCAGTGTTGAAACATAAGCCATTGTTATGGAGATAAACAGATCTGCTGCCTTAAGTGCGTTGTGTTTCTTCAAAGAAATAAGGAAGCCTCAGATGCTAATGCTCACGGCTCATGTTTTAACTTAATACTTGAAGGTCAGCGCCTGAGGCAAAGTCAGACTTAACAACATGTTAGGTATTGTAGATTGATGTACGACTTCACTTCGGATTTTCTCCTATGACTACTTCTCCGTAATAACAGAAATGTTACAATCCTTTACAGAGACACTGACAACCTAACACACCCCTGAGATTTTGCTGTGAGCATTTCAACGAAGAGAATGCAACAGCCTGGGTTTTCGGATATTTTAACCCCTAAAGCAAGCTTCCCGCAAAGCTGCACCTAGTATGGGAGCCGGTTCTGACATTCCTTAAGGCTGCAGTCTTCTTCAAACCCCAATCCCTTGAGCCTTTGACAGCACAAAAGCTTGAAAAATAAAAGGGCCCTGCAATCTCATACACTAGTTTTTTGACTTCGTATCTCCACCCAGAATGTAACTGCAAGGCACTGCTTCACATTTTAACATGCATTTCTTGGAAATATTAGCTGGTTTTGATAAGTCACAGAGGAAATACTTCTAGCAACAGGAAACCACCACTGACGTACCTAGGCACAGGGGCGTAGGAAGTGGGGGACGAAGGGGGCGGTCCGCCCCAGGTTCCATCATGGAGGGGGGGTGACAAATTATCAAGGAACAATTACTGCCCTGCTAGGGTGGTTCAGAAAAAACTTTTTTATTTTTTTGAAAATGCCTGCTCCAAAGGTCTTATCTCACTACACTAGGGATTATATAGCTATATATGAAATTTCATGCATATCAGTTAATATCTTGACCCTCCTCCACGAAAATAGCTGTTTACTTGGCCGTTTTCCTATGTCGTGAAGGCTGAAATTTCAATTCAGTGGAGCACTTACTGTTCCCAACCCTAACCCTGCGGAAAGGCAACTAATTAGACTTTAATTTGATTTTGACATGTTTTTAGGAGGTAATTTAATTATTGTTTGATTTTATATCAATGTTATGTATCTGATGTTAGCTGCCCTGAGCCCGACTTCGGCCAGGGAGGGCGGGATATAAATAAAAGTTTATTTTTACTTATTATTATTCCTTTGTAAGAAAATATGAAATAACATAAAACCATTTTTGCAGGCAAAAAAAAAAAAATCAATGGGGGGGTGACAAGAAATTTTTTGCACCGGGTACCACCTGACCTTCCTACGCCTCTGCCTAGGCATCCATTTATTGAATTGCTATGCTACCTGAGTTAGGAAGAGAGCAGAGGGAATTGTCACAGATCCTTTGCATCCCGGTCATCACCATCTGGACATCGCTACAGGACTTTATATACAAAAATGGCCAGGCACAGGAAGTTTTTCCCCTTGTGCCATTAAATTGTTAAATTCGTAGTTGTGTAGCGGAAGGGGAGGCCAGTTATGGGTGGGGTTTCTTTGCTGTGTCATTGTATTGTGAGTGGAACAGTGTTTGTATAAGGTATTCTTTGTTCTGAAACCATATGCCATCAGTGCTCCCAGCTACGTACGCGACACCACCGATTTTCTGAGGAAAACACAATCTTTAAATAATCTTCCTAACAATACTATACTGGCCACGATGGATGTGGAATCTTTGTATACCAACATCCCACACAACGATGGTTTATAACAGTGATGGCTAACCTTGACACCCCAGATGTTTTGGAACTACAACTCCCATCATCCCTAGCTAACAGGATCAGTGGTCAGGGATGATGGGAGTTGTAGTCCCAAAACATCTGGAGTGTCAAGGTTAGCCATCACTGGTTTACAAGCTATAAGGAACACCATTTCAGATAAAACCACAGCCGGTGACTTCTGTTTCAGTGTATCTGAAGAAGGTATCTGAAGAAGTGTGCATGCACACGAAAGCTCACACCAAGAACAAACTTAGTTGGTCTCTAAGGTGCTACTGGAAGGAATTTTTTTATTATTATTATTATTTTTTGTATAAGGTATGTTTGCATTGCAATGTAGCCGAAGCAAAATTCCAAGTATGTTGGAAAATGTACTTGGCCAATAAAAATTATTCCTATTCCTATAAATTATTCCTATTCCTATAAATTATTCCTATTCCTAAACATGCAGCTGTTTACTGAAATCTTCACCAAGAGTATTTTACACACACACACACACACACACACACACACCAGGTAACAAGACTAATTAAAATTGCTCAGACACTTGATAGGCACTTAGTCTATCAAACTAGGAAAACTAAAAGGGGAGTCGTTTTAGGAGCAACACTTTATGCTCTGCAGCGGATCAATATGATGAGCTTGTTTTTTTTGAGAAAAATCTCTTTAGCTCATCTCTAAATACCCTGGCACCAGGTGAAGATTTTTGTTTTTCAAGGCTTTTAAACTCTTAGTTGCCTGTAGAATTGTTGTAACTGTTGTTTTTATTCTATTCATTGTTGTATTTACTTCTTATGCGGTTTGATTTTTGGAAATTTATTTTGAATTGAAAGACTGGATATAAGCTCAGAGTAAAGCAAAGCCACTATGACAATCATACAGCTTCTTTGGATTAATCATACTGGTGAAGGTAAAGGACCCCTGGACAGTTAAATCCAGTCAAAGGGGACTATGGGGTGTGGTGCTCATCTCGCTTTCAGGCCGAGGGAGTCGGTGTTTGTCCACAGGCAGCTTTCCAGGTCATGTGACCAGCATGACTGAACCACTTCTGCCACAACAGGACACTATGACGGAAATCAGAGCACACAGAAACACCATTTACCTTCCTACTGCAGTGGTACCTATTTATCTACTTGCACTGGTATGCTTTCGAACTGCTAGGTTGGCAGGAGCGGAGACAGAGCAACAGGATCTCACCCCGTCGCACAGATTCGAACCACCAACCTTCTGATCAGCGAGCCCAAGAGGCTCAGGGGTTTAGACCACAGCACCACCCATGTCCCCAATCATCCTGGTAGATTGCTTTATTGAATGCTATCCCTCCAGCCTCAAAGCACTTTGCTGTAGCTTATATAGAGTATGCATTTTTCCAAAAGGCACTGATACAAGCTTAGAGCAAGGTACCCTATATGCAGTTTTCATCTTGCAACTGTAGACTGTCTTGTGTGCGCTGTACCAGGGAAACACAGTATCTGGGTCTAAGGCATCAGCAGCGAAAATAATGGACAGGCATTTCTGGCTTTATACGTATTGAGAGTTGCCAACTGAGGTTTCTGAGCTGTAGACACGGGAGAATCATCAGCGCTGGGATGCAAATCACCAAATGAAGTCTGAGCTAGTTTAGCCACAATATAATCAAAGCGAGAGGAAGAATGCTTGTGAAATGCGGCAGCATAGTAACTTGTCTTCCCAACTTCTTCACCTTGCAATTAGGGCCAGAGAAAAAGTGAGCAGTTCCAGGCACTGGGGTACTACTTCTTCTTATACCTCACTTATGCTGAGAGACCTACACAATATTTGTTTTCGTCTTGGGAAAAGCTCACTGACAGCTCTGAGATCCCCGGTTTACCTGATACTAGTTATTCTGAACAAAAGTGTGAAGGGAAGGGAACAATTGTTACTAGCAAAGCAGTTGTGACTGGCTCATCCTTATAGATGTATCGATGCCATCATTTAGATTACTGGATGTGCAGCCAAGGTAGGGGTGTGGGGAGAAAAGTTCAGAGTTAAGATTAATAATAATAATAATAATAATAATAATTTATTACTTATTACTTATTACTTATACCTGCCCATCTGGCTGGGTTCCCCCATACTGATATGCAGTAACACATTAGCCAAGAATGTGCTACAAACAATTCAAACTCAGCTTCAGTATTGGAAGAAAATATACGGAATAAAAATAAAACCACGCTTGTAGTATGTATATAGCATAGGTTGCAAATTTATTATGCATTAGGAAGCTTTTTAACTTAAAAACCAAACTGCATAGTACAAAAGGTTTGTTATCTTTGCTTAAGGCGGAACAAGTTTCAAAATATATATATATATATATATTTATTTTGTTCAGTCATTACACAATCCTTTATAAAAGCTGTATATCCATCACCATCATTACATTTATAAATACAAGATTTACACAGTACCTTATCTGGAAAAAGTAAAACTTCTTACAAATATCTACATATATTCAGTACATATAAAACATTCTTAAGAGTACTTGGTTAGTTTTTGTGTGTGTAATGGTCCATTTCCACTGCCGCAAAATACATAGAAATCTGTGCAATTTAATAAAATGTCTCTAAAAATTATAGCATGATACTCTGTAGAAACTAAACCATCTTTAGGGCCTCTTTTGGAGAGGCATTTCATAATTATAACCCACGAAATTCTTCCGAAGTTTGATATGAAGGCTAAATAAGAGTTGGTAACAAATGCACACTAAGTAGCAGTTAAGGCAGGAGTGAAATTAACAGGAGAAGGGAGTGCTTCATACGGCAGATAAAAAGTGATAGATGATGCAATAAATACACACAGGTAAATGTAAATTGCCTCAGCATCCAGTTAATTAGCCTCTAGGTCAAAACTGGCCACATTGGTAGTGCTACCTAGTTCAGTGACCATTACTAACCATCAATGAAAGTACATGTGCCCTTTTAAGGTTTCGAAAGGGAGTCCTTGGGAATGAGAGTTGAAGACTTCCCAAAAAACCAAAACCCAAATCTATATTCAATGGCTGAAATTCTCTTGTGACACTTCTATGCAGTTACACAATATTCAATTTACCAGACAGCCTATTCATTAGAAATGTAGGAACATAATGGCAAAGGGCTTTTGTTATCTTTAACCATCAGTAGAAGTAACTTTTCTCTAATTGGCAGGGGCTGTGGTCTGCTCACAGTGAATCTGTGTACTCAGTAAGTTCCATTTTCTTTCAAGATTTTCCAAGATACTGTGTGTATTCCATATTCTGTCCGGTGCGGGGCTTGATAGCATTTCCAAACCAGATACAGAAAAATAACTGCGTTGAATTCTTATTTTTTTTAAAAAAAGAAAAGTGGTTAAATCCGTCCCCAACGGGACATCCATGGACACCAACATAGCGTACCTTAGGTGAGTGAAATGTGCAAAGCTTCTGACAAATCAAAAGCTCACTCCAGTTAAGTCCTGCTCTGGATTCAGAGCTCAGTGCATGGGTTTTGCTTGCTTGCAGACTGCATGAACATTGGGGAAATCTAGCTCTCACACGCTGCTGTCCTGCAGCAATGGCTCAATGTCCTCATCGCTGCCTCGGTCGGGGTTGTTGCCCTGTATGCTGCTGATGCTGTTGGTGTGCTTTCTGGTACTGCTGGCTTTACTGTGCTCGGGGATGAATAAGGCAACCAGAAAAGCTAGGAGGACTGCACATGCTCCAAAGAGGAATGGCGGGCCAGGAATAATCGAACTCTGCAGAGAGAGAGAAAGGAGCCACCATGAACAGGCATATGGGAAATAACTCAGGCTGTGCAAAGCTGGGTCCACGCATTCCTATTTGCCTACAGATATTAAGTTTTTAGTCGGATTGCTGAACTGATTTACCAATGAAGCTGAAGTAGGAGACCAGAGTAACGTAGGGCTCATGGCTGCAGACGATGCGGAGGAAATCTAACCTCAAGGACACAAGGGTGCTCGGGTTGGGTAAGGAATAAAGCTTGGGTGGCACCTGTTTGTAGTACACCTTAGTAAGGCTAGGAGACCAGAGATTTCGGCTGGCCTCGGCATCTACTCAAATATTTGTGGCATCCGCTGCCCCGCATCCTCCCTGACTCAGAAGAGGACTGAGATCTCTTCTCTGATGTCATGTAGAGTGGAGGCAGCACTTGGAAGTGGGGTTTCAAATACCATCCAAAGTTAATCAGAAAACAACCCACGTTTGTGTCTCACCTTGGCTTGCAGGAGGGCTGAGAGGAGCCTGCTCAAGGAAGCAGCTGAAACATGCAAGATTGCCTGTCCAGAACCTGCAAGGGAGAAGCTGGTCCACAATTGAGAGTGGCTGTCTGAACCACGGGATTAAACTCAAGCATGCCTGCCTACCCAATTGCTCAACTTGGCCGGACTTACTTTTGAGTAGACATGTCCAGTACTGCAGTGTAAAAGGATTACACCCGTATCAGCCCTGATGAAGAATATGAAACTCAGGCACTTGTAAAGTGTTTCACTCGAGAGCCTTTGTCACAGGCTTCAGCAGTGCATACAGCACAAAACGCAAATTCTCAAAAATGCAGGACTATCAACAGAGGTGCTGAATCAGCCATAACCTTGTGGAAATTCTGACAACCCTGTTACAAAGCACACAAGCAAAAACTACACAAATATAGATTAACTGTGGTGATGAGGTTGGGTGGGCGGGTACAATGAAATGCCCATTAAATGCAGTTGACAAACACAAATGGCAAAATGAACGTTCAGTCTCAATATTGCATTTCTCAAAAGCTTGCAGCCTTACTTAGTTCTTAAAGAATATGGGCATTATCTAAAGAACCATTTTTTTTTTCATGGAACTGAATGCAATCTCAGAAGAGGCAGTTTTGGAGTACAGTGGTACCTCCAGTTGCAGATGGGATCCATTCCGGAGCTCCAGTCGGATCCTGGGGTTTCCGCAACAGAAGGAACCACGTCTGCACATGCGGCAGTACAGCACTTCTGCATATGTGTGTGGCGCAGTAGAGCGCTTCTGCGCATGTGCGCACGGTGAAACCCAGAAAAATACTTTTGGGTTTGCCGCGTTCGCATCCTGAAGGATACGCAACCGGAGGTGTGTATCCAGAGGTACCACTGTACTGTGAAAGCATTCCATGTACATACTTACTTCACCAAAACTTTATTAGGCATTATAAATATGGGCCGTCATAAAACACCTATATATAAAAAAATTAAATATACAAAATTTGAAAATATATACAAAAACAGCCATGTAAAAAATGCAATAGCAAGGATTTTCTTCCCGCTAAATAGTGCCACTCACCACTCTAAGAGATACTATTGACAAAAACTCAGCCACTCTTGCTGTTAATTCCATGTACATAAGAAAGTTCTAATGTCCCTACAGGCATTTTTTTCAAAAAGCAAGGCAGTGACTGAACAAAATAGAGCAATGGCAGAGCAATTTTTTTGCAGGGTGGAGGGAGAAGTTCCACCGCGTGAACAGATGTTGTTGTGCTCATGCAATGGTTTCGCTGTGTACAATTCATGGGGAATAATCATTTACCGTATTCTTCGCTCTATAAGGCGCACCTGACCATAGGACACACCTAGTTTTTAGAGGGGGAAAGCCCCATTTTTTGAGGATCAGCTCAAATTTCTGCAGCTTCTTTTGCAAAGGAGAAAAGCCCCCTTTTTGTGGATCAGCTCAAAGTTGTTGAGCTTACTTTGCAAAGGGAAAAAACCCTGTTTTATGGGGTTTAACTCACAGTTCTGCAGCTTCACGAAGCCATTTCTACAGTTTCCAGACAGATAATCTAAGCAGCCAGTCACATGTCGCTGGGGAAACAGCCTCCCTCTGCAAGGGGGCGGGGCTGGAATCTCTCTCCCTTATCTCTCTCCCCGATCGTTTGCTGAGCAGCTGCTCAGCGGGCTTCCTTTCAACACCCCCTTCTCTCTCTCTCTTTTTAAAAAAAAGCACGATCTGCTTTTGCCCCTGGGCAGTTCAGCTCCAGGGACCACACATTCGCTCCATAAGACGCACAGACATTTCCCCTTACTTTTTAGGAGGGAAAAAGTGCGTCTTACGGAGCGAAAAATACGGTAATTGGCTCCAGTAGTTTGCTCTTCAAGGTGTTGTGTAGTTTAAGCGGAGGTTCTCATTTACAGTTGTAAAAACCAAGCATTTACAACCAGAATGCACTGTATGCTCAACTGGCATTATTTTAAAGAGATTTCAAAACATTGGTTTTTAAATAGAAGAGGTTGTAACAGAATTGTTCTGTTAAGTGGTGGAAGAGGAGAAATTCATGGTGTGTGACTTGCCACAGCTGTACAACACTGCAAGGAAATCATATCCAACTACTGGCAGACCCATCTAGTGATATTCCAGTTGTAGATTTACTCCATGTTTCACCCTCTAAGCAGCCATGAAGCCTAGAAATGGCTATCTTGTATATAGTTGGATGCCGGAAGATTTCATTATGTGAAATGTTACGTAGACTTTTACTAGGTACCTAAAATACAGTAAGAAAAGCATATGTAACATGAGGTTCACTTATGGGGAGGGTGGATTGCTTTGCTTACTTGTTATGTATGTGTTTCTGTGTGGATGTAGCAATGTTATAACTTATTTTAAAATGTTTAAAATAGGTTCTAAGTCGCTTGACAACTTTGTTTAACAAGTGACTAACAAGCCTAATAGTAATATGAACAGCATGGGTTCTTACCAGGAAATTTAACATCATAAATAAGTGGGGTGCCTTGATCAAGCACTATTAAAAGTTACGATTTACAGTAATTTACCTCATCGCTTGGATCCTGCATTGCTTTTTTATCAGGATCTGGGACAGGCACCAACTCAGTAAGCTCCACATGGAACAGAAAGAATATGAAGCCAAAGAGAGCAGGACCAAGGCCATTGCAAAGGCCTCTGATTCCAGTTATTATCCCCTGGACAACACCTGTAAAAGAGGAAGAGAACAGGAGAAATAATTTCCATGAGCTTGACTCCCGTTCTAAAATAATGCAAAAACTGGAAAGCTTGCTGTTTAATTACTGTACTTTCAGGCTATCATGCAGTTAACAGGCTGACCTTATTTCAAACTGATCAGTTTCAATAAAATAGTTTGAGGAGGATAAACTGAACTTCAAGATAATAGCACAAACTAGTTACAGGTAGATAGCCGTGTTGGTCTGTCATAGTCAAAACAAAATAAAAAAAATCCTTCCAGTAGCACCTTAGAGACCAACTAAGTTTGTTCTTGGTATGAGCTTTCGTGTGCATGCACACTTCTTCAGATACACTGAAACAGAAGTCACCAGACCCTTATATATAGTGAGAGGGTGGGGAGGGGTATTACTCAGAGGGGTGGTGGGAATGGGTGATAGGCTGATAGCTGTGGTAAAACTGTTGACGACTGTTAACGACTGCAATTAGTCTTACAGGAAAAAGCAATGGGTGAGAAGGTTAAAAAAGCTTTGTCATGTATAATGAGATAAGAATCAATGTCTTTGTTCAGACCAGGTCTCTCCATGGTTTTAAGCTTGGTAATGAGTTGCAATTCAGCAACTTCTCTTTCCAGTCTATTTCTGAAATTCCTTTGCAATAAGACAGCTACTTTGAGATCTTGTATAGAGATCTATAGCACAAACAAGAACTTTCCTTGTTCCAAAATGACTGAATTGGACTACTTGTTTCAATGAAGGAAGAGGAAAGTTCTGATCCAGGGGTTCTCGAGTTTTCTAGCCCCCAGGGCCCACTTAAGGTAACTGAAAATTACTGAAGCCCACCAGTTACAAAATTGCAGTGTAAGAGATGAATGAACTGCAAAATGGTGGTGGAATTTGGCATAATCAGCTGGCTGGCATCACTTTCTATTGCCCACATTTAATCTTTGGAAAACATAAAATTCTTTGCCATAGCATTTTCCTTGTGGCAATGTCCTCCATACCTCGGGCTAAAGTTTTCCTCAGGCTAAATACAGACACTTGCTCGGTCAGTCTTGTCACTTAGCTGCCTCATTTGAGGCAGAATTTGCTGATGGAGAGGCTTCCCATCTCTACATGCTGCTCAAAAGTATTAACACCCATCTCCTGTCATTCCTTCTCCCAGTCTCCTTTAACATTCAACTTGTAGCTTTCCCACCCCCAGTTGCTGCCCAAGACCTCACCATTTCTTGAATCCCTCCTCTTTGGGTCCTTTTACAAACACTTCTTGCTCCTATAACGGCTTTTGTTTCTTATCCCTTTCATTTCTATTCCCGCTTTATTTCTGAATAATTATAATATTTTCTGCAGGGCCTGCAAGATGGAGCGGTTCCGCCTGGCCTTTGGGTTGGTTTTAGTTTAACCCTGATGTTTCATTCCTTTATGGTTTGATTGGTGTGCTACTTATAAATGAGGCTGCATTTTAAACTTTAAATCGTATTTAATTGATTGTTTTGTATGTTCTGTTGTGATTTTATTGGTGTTAGCCCCTCTGAGCCAGGTCTTGGCTGGGAAGGGCGGGGTATAAATAAAAATTTATTATTATTCTTATTCTTATTCTTATTCTTATTCTTATTATATTTATCTTTTATCTATATCTTATTTCCTTCAACACCTCCTCCAGCCATCACTGCTCAAGACAGACCTTCCTTCCATCCCCCTTCCCTAAACTTCTCTCTGTCTCCCGACCACCATTACTTAGCATGAAATGAGTTGCTGGAGTCGGAACTGGTCTGATTAAAAGGCTGTGGCATGGCGAGCAGATGGCGCAGGCAAGTGTGGAGGCACTGGGCAAACTGTGGCACAGAGGCCCACCAAAAAGTGGCCTAAGGCTCTCTGGTGGGTCCTGATCCACTGTTTGAGAAACACTAACCTGTCACATGTTCAAATCACCACTAGAGGGTGTTAACATCCACTTCCTAACTGCTAAAATACTTCAAAGGATTCTTAATTGAAAAAAGATGAAGAACTTGGGGATTTCCTCGGCTGTAACTTGCACTTACCCACTCAAATTACTTTTAAAGGGTCGTGTTTTCTCATGTTAATGCCAACAAATTTAGCCCCATTCTGGGCAAATCAGTAAAAACTGTAGATATCCTACAGGAAAGGGAACCAAATCTGTATGTCCTGTTCAAATAATCTCTCACACAGAGCCTGCAACTGGGCCAGGAAAGAGGCTGAGATAACCAACTGCAAGATTCTCACATTCCTGCTGTCCCTGTGAGACCAAACTTGCAAAGAGGTATATTTTAATTAGTCATCACTAATACTGAACAGTTCTGGAAACAAGTCTGAGCTACGGTCAAAGTACTTTTGGAAGAGAAAAATAATCTACCACAATCAACCTTCCATGGAAATTGTACTGAAGACTGTGTACTATTATACTTGTTATTATACTTGTTACCTGTCCTTCAGCGGCAGGTCCTCAGAGCAGACTATAAAATTATTAACGGTTAAAATGAATCAGTGTTACAGGAATTAAGCCTGTCATGTAAACATGTGTCTCAGGTGTCAAAGACCAGGGTAAAATTGTGTGTCTTCAGCATAAAAAAGAATCATCATTTGTGAAGAACAATAATATCATCGCTTACTTTGCCTAGAGTAGTGTGAACATCCAAAAGCAAATTGTTTTCTGAAGCACAGGTAAATGTTTGCATGCTGGTGTTGAAAAGAAAATAGCTCTATGGAAGATGCTTCACAGAACATGGTTTCCTAGAAAATGTAAGAGCGTGGGGCTGCCAAGGTCGCAGGTTTGATCCCCTTATGGGACCACTGCATATTTCTGCATTCCAGGGGGTTGGACTAGATCAGGGGTAGGCAACCTAAGGCCTGTGGGCCGAATGCGGCCCAATCACCTTCTCAATCCGGCCTGCGAATGGTCCAGGAATCAGTATGTATTTACATTAGTAGAATGTGTCCTTTTATTCAAAATGCATCTCTGGGTTATTTGTGGGGCCTGCCTGGTGTTTTTACATGAGTTGAATGTGTGCTTTTATTTAAAATGCATCTCTGGGTTATCTGTGGGGCATAGGAATTCGTTCTTTTTTCCCCTTCAAAATATAGTCCGGCCCGCCTCAAGGTCTGAGGAATGGTGGACCGGCCCATGGCTGAAAAAGGTTGCTGACCCCTAGACTAGATGATCCTCAGAGTCCCTTCCAACTCTACAATTCTATGAAAAGCAAAGTCACTGCACTCACCTTGTTGGTCTGCGTCTGCATTTCGTGACACAAGAGCGCTGATTGCCGGGAATGTAATACTTGACATGGATGCCACAGCCCCAGCTGCCCACATCATCCTGAGAACAAGACACAAAGCAAAGCCATTACATCATTTGTAATGAAGGAGCTATGCAGAAACAAAAACTAGCTTTCCAGCTGTTGGGGTACCTTGTTGGAAGCGTTAGAATTGTAGTCAGTCTACACAGTACAGTTGGCATTAGGGTTTGCAACATTCCAGGTGAAGTTTATTATCCCACTAGCTGTGATTTTTAGCAGCACTGAAAGGGATCGGGACCACCAGTTAGGATGTTTCCCCACACCACTAGCGGCTGCTAGTGGAGACCATAATACTTAGAAGGCGGTTCTCATTTCACACAATAACTATGGCTAAGTACCGTATTTTTCCGTGTATAAGACTAGGTATTGGTTTTTACCAAAAAAAGGGGGGGGGTTGAAATTCGGGTTCATCTTATACACAGGTAGTGCTGAGGGGTGTTTTCTTAATTTGGAGTCCCCCAAAATAGGGGGCGTCTTATACATGGGGGCGTCTTCTACACAGAAAAATACAGTAAATAATTGCTATAGCCGGTGAGTATAACATACTCTACAAGAATGCCAATGCCCATGGTAACATAACTTGTATAAAGAATCTTATCATGTCCAAGCAAGAGCTTTCGGGTAAAAATACAGCATAGCAAGGCAAAACTAGACAGTAGTTGTACATTATCTGAAGTTAAAAAGCAGACATGAATCACACCAGTATGAAACACTCACAAAGAAGTGTGGCAACAAAGTGAACTTGCAAGTTAGGTGGAAATCAGTATAATGGCTAAAAGAATGGAAATATTTATCCATTAGTCTTAACACAATGCTTTTCAGTGTGTGGCTTGGGACCCCACTAATTGCAGCCAGACCAAAGGAGGGCCACAAGAGCTCTACCACCATTCAAATATAGGGGATGGTGTCCAATGAAGTAGATCCATTAGTATCGCTCCCTGCGTGTCCACTAAATCTGTTCTGGGTTTTCCTCCAGCCCTCCAGAGCAGATCTGGGGAGGGAGTGGAAGGAATCTAGGGAGAGGACAGGAGAGGAAGGGGAAGTTCCACTGCACAGCCAGAAGTTATTGAGCTAATGGAATTACTTTACAGGATACTGCCCTAGGAAAAGATTTAAGAAGTAGGTTGACAAATGCACATGGAGACTAAGGATTTTCAGATCTGAAAAGGTTGAGGAATACTGGTCTAGAAAGTTCAGATTAGCACTCGGGGGAAAACTCAAGATTTTTTTTTATTAATCAAAATATTTCTACATTGCCATTACTGATCCCACTGCCAGCCCAAACAGGCACCCAAGGTGACTTGCAGCAATTTGAAAGATAAAAGTACACCGAAGAGTAAAAGAATTAGAAAAAGCACTGAAGCAAGCAGGCAGAGACATGGCTATTCTGCAATTACTACACTTACCAAGGTTGGGAACCAAATCCATACCAAGCCAGCTGGAACATCTGAAAGCCAAGGCCAAGGAGCACAGTATTTTTGTTTCCTATAGACCTCATTAGGATACTGAGAAAAACAGTCTACAAAAACAGACAAGAAATAATGTAGGAAAAAGCTTTAAAATTGGAAAGTTCTCTGTATATTTATAATAAAAACATTTATTACCAATACATACATTTTTTTAAAAGATCTGATCTGTATTGTTAGAAGCACAACGCTTCAAATTAATCACTTACAGTGCAGTTGTATGAATATCTACTCAAAAGAATTAAGGGCTTTAATTCCACCAAGTGAAACCACAGCCGAGGCAAAATTTGAACTGGGGATTTCCTACTTAGAAATGCATGTTCTTAACTGTCACCATAGCTCAGGGGTGCCGTGCAGGCCAATCGTGACTCAGGGGTCAGCAAACATTTTCAGCAGGGGGCCGGTCCACTGTCCCTCAGACCTTGTGGGGGCCGGACTATTTTTTTTTTTTTTTAGGGAAAGAAGAATTCCTATGCCCCACACATAACCCAGAGATGCATTTTAAATTAAAGGACACATTCTACTCATGTAAAAACACGCTGATTCACAGACTGTCCACAGGCCGGATTGAGAAGGCGATTGGGCCGGATCTGGCCCCCGGGCCTTAGTTTGCCTACCCATGAGCTAAGGGATCCAATTTGGGCTGTGGATCCATTTCCCCAAAACAGGCCCACCCATCCACTGACATGACTGGCGACATAAGCTGATTGGCAGGAAGACAGGGTTAAATCCAGCACTGGCTGCATATCCTGCTCTCAGTAAAGGATAGGCTCCCACAGCCAAGATAGTAAGATTTTATATTCTCTCATTAGCCGATGAGTAGGGGTTACAACCTGCACAGTTCTTTGCAATAGACCGCAAAGGTTGTCTGAAAGCATCCACAGACTCAAACAGGAGCAGATGATGGGGTGGAGGGATGGCTGGAAAAACCCTTTGCCTTTAAAATCACTCGCTTGTTGGGACTTAAAAGCACATCACCTGACATCAAGGGATTGACAGGTGGCTGGCCCTGAGCTCCTATCAAATTTGGCCCGATGGGGAGATAAGTATCCGGGGCCCACTGGCAGCAAAATGTTCCCCGTCCCTTCCCTAGCGCTTCCTCCAATAGTTAACTGGAAAAATGATTTCATCAGTATTCATGTGCATCCTTCCTTTCTGGCACTCCCAACCACAGCAATTTCATCCCCCATCCCGTTTTTATGGCCGCATTCTCTTCAGTTCTGGACTGCTAATCCCTAACTATGCAGGGTATCTAGGGAAGGGCAGGCTCTTAAGGTAGCTTCACATCAAACAGATGTCAAATCGTGTGCGCAGCTCTCAGCCCTAAATGAATCTTACTAACCAAGGCAGAGGGACCCAGGAGACGCTGTGGGTTAAACCACAGAGCCTAGGGCTTGCTGATCAGAAGGTCGGCAGTTCGAATCCCTGCGACGGGGTGAGCTCCCATTGCTCGGTCCCAGCTCCTGCCCACCTAGCAGTTCGAAAGCACGTCAAAGTGCAAGTAGATAAATAAGAACTGCTCTGGCGGGAAGGTAAACGGCGTTTCCGTGTGCTGCTCTGGTTCGCCAGAAGCAACTTTGTCATGCTGGCCACATGACCTGGAAGCTGTATGCCGGCTCTCGGCCAATAAAGCGAGATGAGCACCGCAACCCCAGAGTCGGACACAACTGGAACAAATGGTCAGGGGTCCCTTTACCTTTACCTTTTTATCCAAGGCAGACATTTGATAATACAAGGTCTGCTTAGCAACTCATATGAAAAGGAGAGGGAGAGTAGCAGAACTCCAGCTTAAAAATGTTCTCTCCAGGAAACCAGTCAGATACCTTTCCCGCACCAGGCTAAATACCATTTTATTATCCCAGGATTGTTAGCACTTTAATATGGAGTAAAAAATGTTCTCCCTGTCTCCATCAAACTTTAAACAAACACACCATTCTATTGCAGCTAGAAGTTCTTGCATGTTGAAAAGGTGCTGGAAATTTAAGGACCTTAAAAGAAACCAGGCAGGAACACCTTTGTGCATAAATATCCTTCTTTTCTTTTCTTTTTTTTTTAAAGGAAGATGGCATCAGGCAGCAAACCATATATCTCATCTACAGGTTCATTGTATATTACATATTAAAAAGTTACAGGCTTGGTTGAATGTTCAAGAACTCTAAAAGGGTAACATACATACATTCATAACGTATCTGGTGGTAAAATTAGCATAAATCTGATGGTAAACATCTTTATCAGATGTTTCATGGACCAAGTTTTGTTCCTCCCAAAGAATGTCAAGACTGTTTTTAGTCACCTGTGGTCTGCAAGAAGGCCACAAGAATTCAGTCACAATTTGTGCACCTCTATTTCAGCCTTCCCACAGAATACATTATGTACACTTAATGTGCAAATCACTTATCACCCTGATCGTTAATATTTGCCTTTTATTATGAGCTGTCACCTAAGACATAGGATTGTAATGCTTACCTGCGCAACGATAGACAGAATTCCTATCACAGCTATGAATGCTGCAATGCTGGCATACTCGAATTTTATCACCTGCAGATAACACAAAAACAATGCTTGTAAAGTTCAAAGAAACAGTAAGTGAAGAACAATTACATTTATAGGCAGCTTACAAAACTAAAAGCAACCCAGTACAGTAAATTTTCATAAGGACAAATTTGCAAGAATGGAAGGTAAAGTGATTTCAGAGGTGGAAATATGAGTTGGGGTGGGGAAAGGAAGATGGCAGCCAAGATTAGGTAAAAATATCGTATCAACATCCAGTCAAATATAGGTCATGACATCAAGGTCATATTTAGTATAAGACTTTAGTATTTAGTATAAGATGTGAGTGTTCTGTTCATTTGATTCGCCTATCAGGAACAGAAAGCCTTGGGCCTTTATTTTTGCCTAACGATAATATTGGAGATTATTCCAAGCTTGTTTTGTTTTACAAATGCAGAAACATGCCAATTCAGAGCAGGTACCGTGTGTTTTCAAATAGGAAAAAAACCAAATGGTTTGGATCCTAACTCTTTGCTCTGTCAACAGGAGAGCCATGCTCCTGGAAGGGATCCTTTCATAAGAAAAACAAAAAGTTGGGATCCATCCCATATTAAGTTTCAGAACAAACCCATACAATATGGTATATGTCAATAATGCCCATGACCACATCCCGAAAACCCCTTGTTATCTCAAGGCCCAGCTTGAAACTTTGTAGCAGTTCCACATATGGAATCAGAAATTACCTTTGAACTTCTTGACCTACTTTTAAAAAAGGGTGGGTGGGGATCTACTGAGATAATACAATTATTAGTCATGCAATCTGGATTTTTGCCACTGTGCTATTTAAACAGCTTTGCATTTTTACCAATGACTGGCATTTTGAATAAACTCTAGATTACACTATTTAATTTCATTAACTGCTGTAACTGTATGGCACAACTGATTCATAGTTTTACGAATTTGCTTTCATTGTATTTTTTAGCGATTTTACTACTAACTACTACTTCGCTAAAGTGGTGCTTCAGGTTAAGAACGGACCTCCGGAACGAATTAAGTACGTAACCAGAGGTACCACTGTATGTACATATTTGATACTTTCAAGGCTTCATTTGTTCCCTGCATGTATTCTTAATTTATCTATCAAGAACAACTTGTCCAATACTCAAAAAATACCTTAAATTACTTACTTGTCTCAAATATAGGAAAAAGCTAGAATATTGGCCAGCCTCAGGCAGGTAAGAAAGAAAGACAGTGATGCAAGTCAGCAAAATTGTAGTATCTTTTCCAACTCTTCTCAGAGACTGTCAAAAAAGTAAAGCAAGTCAAAATGAAACATCTGAAAAGGATTATTACATTCTAAGCAGGTGATTTTTTTCACTAATGAGTGCATTTGTCAGAATATATTCCATCTGTGGTTTGCTTAAAAAAAAAGCTATGAACAGATTTTATTCCAAGACCATTGTTTCCCCTGTTTTTGAGTTTTCATGATAATTTCCTAATGCTGAATTTAGATGGACCTCTGTCAGAATTCATAAAAGTAATTCTTTTGTTGACTAAACAAATGAATAGCTTGATTGTTCCAAAAGCCTGGTTCTATTCTGCTTAGTAACAAAGGCCTCGGGCTCCTAAGTCAGTGAAGTTCGGCTATAGCAGCCACTGATAATGTTGTTTTCTCTTCACTTCTTCCTATATACATAAAAATGCAATGCTGTTGACATGCTACAGTTCAGGTGGCTGCCAATAGGTAGCCACACCAACTCCAGCATGGTGACAGAGCAAAAAGCAGGGGGGCAAGCAAGCAAAATTGTATGGGGGGGAGGCAGGCAGCCTAACTGAGCTGTTTAACAGAGGGGAAAGTGCTTCAGAGAGCAGTTTGCCAACCCATTCTCAGAAGTGCCTCCTCCCTTTGCTGAACACAGCTGCAAGGTTTAACAAAGGGAAGGAGGTGCTTAAGATAATGGTCTGGCAAACCAAACTCTGAAGCGTCTCCCACCCCCCTTAAAAGCTCATAGGGCAAGCTGTGCAGGGAGGGTGAAGGAAGGGCGGTTTGGCAGAGTGGCAGCCCCTAGTCTTCCCATATGATAGCATTGGGGCTGCTAGAATAATTCTTACTTTAGAGAACTCAGGTTGGGTGCATTATACTTTCAGGGTACAAGGGTCTGAGATCTCAGATATATTACCTGGTGAGTACCTTCTCTTCAGAAGGGGCATTGGCTTGTCTAGTTAGCAGTTCCCACATTCCTACAGTTGCATTATTTAGGAATAGAACAAACCTGTACTAGTAAGTACAAGGTTCCATCAGAGTTTTATCATCATTTAGATTGTTGTACCACCATGATCCTACTAATTAACTGGTCTACCATTATAATTAGGAAAGTGTGGCAAGTCAGAGTTGTTCCTAGACATGGGTGAGGGTTCAAAGAGCTACTATAGGCATATATAATGAGATTCTGATTTGGTCAATGAATGAAAACACTTTGCTCAGGCATGGCCAAACTTGGCCCTCCAGATGTTTTGGGACTACAACTCCCATGATCCCTAGCTAACAGGACCAGTGGTCAGGGATGATGGGAATTATTGTCCCAAAACAACTGGAGGGCCACGTTTGGCCATGCCTGAAAGATGCATGTGGCCATGAAGCATCTTCAACTCACCAAAAGTATTATAATTATAGTAGCTGGGCGGAACTTTGGAGACCCTCTGCTTAAATAGCCCTAGCAAGGGAGATCCCACCGCTTCCTGAGGCGGTCTAATCTGCTACTGAACAGATCTTACCATTAGGAAGTGTCTCCTAATGTTTAGCTGCAACTTCCTTCTCTGCAATTTCTACCACTTGGGGCTAGTCTTGGTGCCTGGTGCAACAGAGTAAAGGTCTACTATATCTTCTCCTGATGAGGCCTAACTAGAACATAATGGAGCAGAACTATAACTAGAACATAATGGAGCAGGACACTATGGTTCTGTTTCTGGAGACTGCATTAGATTTAGCACCAATATCACACTGCTGACTAATAAAGGAGAATGAACAAAAAAACCAGTAACTTACTGCAAATGGGTCTGCTTGTTCCCATGATATAAGGGCTCCCCATGAAGGCGGCCTCATTTTTTCAGGTAGAGATTCTGGTACAGCGAGTAGAATGAAACATATATCTACAACAGCCACCACCGTAGCAATTAATACAACCAAGTTATCTCCATATAAAGTAGACAGGTGTGCTCCAATGGCAGGACTAGTTACCAAACTGGCTGCGAATGTTGCAGATACCTAAAAAGAAGACATTGGATTTTACTGCTTAGTTATGACCTCATGCGCAACTTAACATTTCTCACCAACTGAAACCTGAACTATCTCCCAAATCCTGATTCCTGCAACAGACTACCAGAAGACTGGTATTCAGTGAAGCAGTTTTGTTAGCAGAAATGTTTCTGTTTGCTCAATGGAAAATTCCCTGTTCTGCTCCAGCATGGCCTCCCAAATCTTCTCCAGAGGGCTGGAGGAACACCCAGAAGAGATTTATGGGGAAGGAGAGGGAGGGATGTTCTGTTGTGCAGCCAAAGTATTTGTGCTAAGAGAACTACATTTTGTGTACTGCCCACAGCCTTTTCTGTCACCATGCATTTTTGACAGAAATATCCACCTACTAAGGTGAGCTGCTGAAATTATGGCTTTAACAATAGCTACACTGAAGACTCTTGAGCAGTGCTTCCCAAACTTGGCTCTCCATCTGTTTTTTGAACCACAATTCCCATCATTCCTGACCACTGGTCCTCCTAGCTAGGGATGATGGGAGTTGTAGTCCCAAAACAGCTGGAGAGCCAAGTTTGGGAAATCCTGATCTTGAGAATAGGCATGAAGCTTTGCCAGGCTTGATGCTCTACAGAAGCATTAAGAAGCACCATCACAACATCTACATCTCAGGTGCCGAGGACCATCCCAAACATTTCTTTCCATGGAATACACGAGTGCAGCACACCTAAACTGAGCTGGAAAACCAACATTTTGGGGGGGGGGTGTACATATCTATTAGATTCCACTTTTCCTTTAAGACCTATTGGCAATTGGGGGAAGACAGAAAATTGTATCCCAGAAGCCTAAAGGCATTATAACTTTTTGATTATTCTACTTACAAATTGGGGGTGCGATTTTCAAGCTGCTTTATAACTATGCTCATTTTGATTTTAAACTGTTGGGGGTAGTTGCAACGAGTGTTTTCCACTCTAACCTCAGCTCTTTGGCTTTCTCTGAATAGCCAGGGGATTGAGAAGAAAGGCAAGGGGGCAGTTTTAAAAATACATAATCTCAGAGCATTTATAGAACAATTTATCCCCCTTCTGTCTCTTGGTAGTATCACTATTTCTTATTCGCATGTGTGTTTAAGATTGTTAAGCCACTGACAAATGCTTGTATTTTATTCTTTATACCGTGCTCAGTCGAGTTTTATGCCCTTAATAATAATGATGGTAATAACTTAGGTGTCAAATCTGATCCATCTTTTTCAGATTCAACCCTCTACCCAAGAGTTGGCACTTTTCATTCTTTTATATTTTTGAAATTCTCACTATGGCTTCATCACTCCTAAATTGGATTATTGCAATGCTCATCTTTATGGCCTTTTCAGCTGTTTTAAGGTATCTTCTATTCATAATTCTGCCACCTGCCTCATTTGCTCTGCACACAGCTTCAATCACATCTTCCACTTTTCTGTTTTATATTGGATTAGTCTTTCATTTCACATTTACTATGAACTTCTTGCCTTTAAACGTCTCTACTCTTGTATTTTCCCCCTATATAAATTACTCTATATTTTCCCCCTAGTCTCTTTCCCTCACTCCCTTTATGTCTTTAACGTAAATTTTGTCAGGACTAGAATTTATCCTTGCTCCTCAACACCATCCCTTTCGCCCAGCTATATGATGCTGCTATGAATTGTTATTTCCTACAGTGGTTTATCTGAACATAGCTATTCAGGGATTAAAATGAATTTTCTGGGCCCAATATGCTGCATGCAGTTTGGACACCCTTCACCATACCTAGTCAGCACTTGGATTGAAGATAACTCGGGAACCCAATTTTTTTGCATATTGAGTTTCAGGATAATCATATACATAAATTAGTTTAAAATCTCTGTGTGTTTTCAATAAAACATTCATTATCATCAGCCCTCCCATACCTGGTATGCTCCAAGTGTTTTAGACAACTCATACGAGCCCCAGTCAGCACAGCCAATGCTCAGCGATGGTGGGAGTTTAAGCATATGACCTTGAAATCCTACAAGTCTACCGATATGTTATACAGTGGTACCTCAGGTTACATACGCTTCAGGTTACAGACACTTCAGGTTACAGACTCTGCTAACCCAGAAATATTACCTCGGGTTAAGAACTTTACTTCAGGATGAGAACAGAAATTGTGCTCTGGCGGCGCAGCGGCAGCGGGAGGCCCCATTAGCTAAAGTGGTGCTTCAGGTTAAGAACGGACCTTCGGAACGAATTAAGTACGTAACCAGAGGTACCACTGTATTAGCATCACTGAGTTCAATGGGATATATTCCCACCTAGAGAAGTGTGCACAGGCTTCCAAACTGATCAAACAATTTCTATTTTATCTAATTTTTATGCTAAAGAGGCTATACAATATTGCACCAGTTTTAAAAGGAAGACTTAAATAAGCAAGGCTAGGATTAAATTAATTTTATCTTGTGATTCATCCTTGTACTTTATTCTTCCCACCCCACTTTCCTCCCATCCTTCCTTCCATTATCTAACCCATTTCTCTTCCTCTCCCTCCCCCTCCCCCTCCCCACACACTGACACACACCCTCTCTGTCTGATCCATGGGCAGCAGTGTTTGGATCCAAAACAAGCAAGTACACACATTTGCACAGTGCAGCAAATGTGTTTTCACTATGTTTGTGAAACTCCTCCTCCCTTGTATCTATCTCCTATATGCTATGCAGCTGACTGGTAGGCCATGCCCTAACTCCACGTCTTCCACATCAATATCTGCCACTTGGTGGCCATGTTTTACATCTAGAGGGAAGTTGGCAATGAGATCAAATTGCATTTGAACTACAACTATTTCTATTTCCTTGAACTGTTGAGACAGTAGCTTTTTTAACACTAGTGGAGGTTGAGGGGGAAAGAGGTGTGCATTTAGCCCAAGGTTTCCCAAACTTGGGTCTCCAGCTTTTGTTGGACTACAACTCCCATAATCCCTCGCTAGCAGGACCAGCTGTCAGGGATGATGGGAATCGTAGTCCAAAAACAGCTGGGGACCCAAGCTTGGGAAACCCTGATTTAGCCAGTGTGACCCAACTTTATCTGCTAAACACAGAGACTCAGATAGTTAATGACTGGGAGGAAGCTGGCAGCTGAGGCTAAAAGAATGGCTTGGTAAACCAAGAAACATCAAACAACGACCCGGAGAACGTACCGTAACAGTACACATCCTTATTTTAAAAGAAATCTATAACTATTTTTATGCCACAAAACATGTCTGTTCAACAACAGCGAAACTGTCAGTCAAAGCTTACATAGAATATTATTCTAAACTTATTAATTTAGTAACTGTTTGTATTTGAAACCATCACTAAATGGTTCCAGGGTGCGTTTCAAACACATCACAATTAGACTTAGTGTATAATTAAAATCATATAATAAAACCACAAAACCCATCAATATAAGAAACTGCAATGCAGCAGGTCTAAAAGTCACAAAAAGAAATTGTCTAACAGATGCCTTCCTCCGTCATCACCACTTCAGCTCAACACTTCAAAAATGGTTTTTAGCAAGGTGTAAGATATGTAAGCACTCTATTTTTCAGGGGTTGCCATGGTACTTCTGTACTAATGAAGCAGCAGAGGAAATGACTTCATAGAAGACAGCACCCAAAGAGCATTACAGTATCTTGGCAATTCAGGGTTGTATCTAACACCATCACAAGGGGGCTTCCTCTCTGTCTCCTTACAACCCCACCCCAATTTGTTCTAGGGGTTCAACCAGCACACCGAGAGAGGATGCACATGATGAGAGGACATCCTGCTGCTCAGGTGGAAGTCCTTTCACTTTTGGGATGGCTTCACTGGATGCAAAGAAGATTGTTCACATGAAACTGTCATCCCATAGTAACTCACCTATCACTAATCAGTATATACTGCAAGGGGGAAGCTGGGCAGTGGTAATACCTGCGTTGCTGTTATGAAAAACTATGGAAATTCACCTACTATTCCTTTTTATTTTAATTCAGAGACACACATTCTAAAAATCGCACTTTCACTAAGTGAGTGCAAAAAGGAATATAAGCATAAGCACTGAATTACAAAGAATAGCCCAGCTTTAACCCTTTGTAGCCCCTGCTAGTATAGCATATCAGGGAAGGAAACACCAAGTCACCTGCTGGGCTGAGACTGGAGATTCTCAGTAGAGGGAATTATGACTTAAGTCAACTGGCATTAATATTCCACTATTGGTTCAGAGTTTCTTAAAATGTTCAGATGTGCCTTTATCATTACTCAAAGCCATTCCTGCATTGCCGGGGGGGGGGGGGGTTGGGCAAGAGATATTCGGGATCCCTCCCAAGTCTACAATTCTGTGATTCTGGGATTAGATGCTTATTAGGGGTCAGTTGCTGCCTATCCCAGGTAGGCAGGAAAATAAGAAGCCTCCCTTTGTTAGTGAAAACCTACACTGACAACCTTATTGGAGGCACAACCTAAGGAAGAGATGACTGCCCATACTGCCTTTACATCCAGGAAGAAACTAGAATACTGAAAGGTACATTCAGAGAAATGTTACCTAGCATATGTCAGATTAACAAGCTGTCTTAATGTCATCCTCCTTTCCTAAGCTGCCATGCTGAGCAACAGATTCAGCAATTAGTAATAAACTAGACTCCTGCTATGCCTTACCAAGAGAATCAGAGCTCAAACAATCCATTAAGTAACCTGGTCCAGCTACGTCTTTTGATACAGGATACCTACAATTAACACAGATGACTGCTCAACCTTCTACCTGTGCAGGATACGGTTTCTTGGCTGAGTGTCTAGGAATAAAGAAATCTAAGACTCTGTTCTCCCCCCTCTAACACATAATATTTTCTTGACTTTGTCACCACTGCAAGATAAGCCTATCTTCTCAACCCTCAAAATAACCAGTGCCTTATTCAAACATAGTGAGTGTAGTATCTTTAAAATGAGAGACTACTAATAAATACGATTGTCAAAGCATCAGAAATATTTTCAGAAATCGTCTTACCAGTCCGTATGCAGTGCTCCTTTCATGCTCTTGCGTTATGTCAGCTACATAAGCAAATATTACAGAGAACGTAACAGCAAAAATCCCAGAAACCGAAATCATAGCAAAATACCACCTGCAAAGGAGAAAGGTGTAATGCAAAAGATTATTTGATAGTTGTAAAACTGTATAAGTATCATCACTCTACAACCTTTATTTAAGCATTCCATTTTGAAGAACCCAATTAAAAGAATAGACTTGACACACTTGGACCCTGCAGCAGTAATTGAACCCTAACTTGGGATAATTGACTAGAGAAAAGTAATTTATCTCTTCTAGTTTCCGTCATACACCAAAAACACCTACTGTCATTTGTACCACTTACCATGGACTTATCTTCATTAACGGAATTGGGACACAAGTGAAGAAAACTGTAACAAGGAGGAAAGACTTTCTTCCCCAGACATCAGACAAAGCACCAATCAGTGGAGCACTCAGGAAGGATAAAAACCCCTAAGAATGAAACAGAAGTGCTTTTAGTGCATTTTTGGTCCTTCTTTTATCTACAATTTATTCTAAGGAACACAGTAATAAGCAAATTAACTATACATGCTGGGATGTGCCTTCTTATACAGCACAATTTAAAAGAGCCAAAGAGAACAATCAGGAACATAGGTAGAATTTATATATATAGAGAGAGAGAGAGCGCGCACATACAGGATAGGGCATGCCAACTATATTGCACTAAAGACTTGTGCAATCTCACCGTACTCTGGAAGAGTTAGAAAAGACTGTTTCCAAGGCAAAGGTGAAGATGCTAAGCAAGTGCTGGTGAATTGTTTAGTGGACAGATGTACTGATCCTCAGCACAATGAGGAATGCAATTTCTCCCAACTAGAAATGGCATTTTAGAGCTTCGTAAAGGTCACAATAGCCACAGATTGCTACATGCATCAAGCAAAATTCACTTTATACAAAGGACAAAAAGGCTGCCAAAAACGAGGATAAATTGTAACTGGAGATGGGAAACCCCCTTCTGATTTGGAAAGAATCAATTAAAAACTCATGGGTGCCAACCACAAGGTCCAAATTCAAAAGTATGTGCAGGGATTAGATTTTCATAGTACCAATGCACCCAATAATATACTGTAAAATCACTTAATATATTAGTTCTACTATATAAGAACACTTAAATTTAACACTAATAATGGGTCAACTCCAAATCTACTTTTATCCCTTAATATTTTCCAAATTTCTTCTCAAACCATCCTATCAAAAAATGACAGCTACAGGTGTTGGGCTGCATTTCTTGTTTGAAGACGAAGAGTGAACCATTTCCCTTTAGTGCAAAACTGATGAATGTCAATATGAAAAATACATTCAGCACAGAACAACAACCTAAATTATCCTGGGAGACAAAGCAGCCATTCATCTGCTTACATTCTGGAGCACAAAGTAGCATGAGAGAAATTGTCAGACTTCTAAAGCATAAAGTCTGCCAAATCCATTCCACATTGCTGCAATACCAGATTATTGTTAATTGTCTGGCAGGAAATCCACACAAGTCTTAGTTAAGTAGCATACCAGTCTCAAGGTTTCACTAAGTCAACCTTCCCCAACTGGTACCTTCCACAATTCCCAATTGTTTCTGCTCGCTAACCACTTTCCTTACAGTGTCTGAACTCTGAACCATTTTGCAAAGTTTGAATTCTCTCTATGCAAAATACCCCTCACAAGAAATGCTTTTTCCATAGACAATAAATATTGAAGTAATTACGCTGTCAACAATTAACATATACCCACAATATTTACAAATTGGCACTTCCAGTAGGCAACTTTCATCCATGCTGAAAATTTTACAGTTGCACACAGCAGCTGCCATTCTACATAACTTCATCATAATTTAATTTGTATTTCACCTTTCCATAGTTAAAACCGTGCTCAAGGCAGCTTACAGCATGAAAAGATTTACCTAATTACAAACATAGCAAAAGTAGTCATAAAGAATAAATAAAACACATCAAAAAGTACACAACCAAAATTGAACAATTCCAACTATTCCCAACTAGATGTAAGATCTAAAAATAAATATACAAAAAATAATGTCAATATCAACAAAAAAAACCCAACAATACCCCCTAAACAATATCTCAGCCCAAGAGTCTGCTATGCTAAATGTGACAATTTGCCAAAAGAAAGTGCACGTGCCTTCTGCAAACTGCTTTCCCTGGTATTATTCCTTTAATATATTTAGAACAATATTTGAAATACACAAAAGATACAGGTAAGTTGTTCAGTTTTTAATACATTCAATTCTCCCAAAGGACATCATTGCAGAGATTTTTATGTTACATCACTGAAGCAAATGTCTCAAGACTGAAGGCTATGATTTTATCCATAACAGCATGAGGTTGCAGGGTGCACTAGAAATTTGCACATGCAAACAGAAGTAGAGAAACGTTTTTTAAATGAACTATTGCTAGGAAGGTAGCCAAAAGTTAGACTAGAAAAGAACTGCAAACACAAGCTAATGGAAATATAAAACTGTGCTTAACAGTCACCAGCCAGACTGAAGCTGACTTATGATGGTTTCATATCTCTGATGAATTAGGCGTGTTTGTGCTAGTGGAACTACTTTGCAGCTACTTTGCACTACCCAACAAGCAGCTAAACGTTTTTGTGACTTTTAAAATTCAGAAAATGAGTATTTCATTCTCATAGCTGTATCAATGGTGTTCGTCTCATACAAATGATAAGTCCTGCAATGCCAATGTATCAGAAACACTGTGCTATTAGTAGGCTTACAAAATGTAATGGTTCAAGAATGGTTATGATTAACAGTCTTTTTGTTTAATTACCTTAACTCCTTGAATCAGGCCATTCATTAAAAATGTATGCTGAGGAAATGTTTCACGTAAGACCTAAAGAGAAGAAATTGTTATTCAAAGTAACCTTCCATTAAAGAAGATATATTAAACTACTTTAAAACATAAATACTTAGCCATTACTGACCCATCTAGAATGCCATGACTTCCGTTTCAGAACTCTTCATAGTCAAATATATTTCAATCTTTCCCCATCTTATGCAAAGCCATACAGCAGTATACTTTTAACAGCTGCCAAACCTGGCTTTTAGTATTTTTAACAGAGCTGTCATTTCCCCAGTCAAGAAGCACACAAGGGAGCTATATAGATTTATTCTCCCCACATTCCCCTTCTCTAGAAACAGAACTGTAATGACACCATGATGAACACAATGCTAACAAGCAGCTGGCTCTCACTAAAAAAATTTAAGAATAAGTTTATCAACAGAAACTAGAAGCTGTTTATGTGTTTTTAAAAAGTTGAGATGTCAGGAATGCTCTGATGGTGTTTCCTGCTTGGCAGGGGGTTGGACTGGATGGCCCTTGTGGTCTCTTCCAACTCTATGATTCTATGTGTCTGCATGTTCAAGCTTTAACACACTACCCCAGTTATACTTCTAACTATTTAAATCTACTAAAAACAATTGGGGAGGGGGCCCGGCAGTATTCATATTATGTATATGTGTTTAACTACTTTGAGCAACTACTTTGACCTCTAAACATCACAGTGCAGGATCTAAATCATCAAACTGGGGACTTACATACACACAGCACGCTTCTATTCTGACAAACATTCTGCATAACATCTGATAAAATTCTAACACCCAGCTGACAGTTCAAAAGAAAAAAGGTAAAGGTAAAGGACCCCTGACAGTTAAGTCCAGTCGCGAACGACTCTGGGGTTGCGGCGCTCATCTCGCTTTATTGGCCGAGGGAGCCGGCATTTCTCCACAGACAGTTTTTCCGGGTCATGTGGCCAGCATGACTAAGCCGCTTCTGGCGAAACCAGAGCAGCACGCAGAAACACCGTTTACCTTCCCGCTGGAGCGGTACCTATTTATCTACTTGCACTTTGACGTGCTTTCGAACTGCTAGGTGGGCAGGAGCTGGGACCGAACAACGGGAGCTCACCCCATCGCAGGGATTCAAACTGCCGACCTTCCGATCGGCAAGCCCTAGGCTCAGTGGTTTAGACCACAGCGCCACCCGCGTCCCATAGTTCAAAAGAAACCAATATCCGAATAGTAAATCTGAATGTATAGCAAGTTCTTTGAGGTTCTCTTAGCCTCAATTATGAGTATAGTGTACACTTCTGAAATATGTCTGCTAGATTCATATTTAAACCACAAAGAATGCAATTCATTTTTTCCACCAAGAGAGAGGTACAATTGGTGTTTGAGATTAAAATGGTTATGCCCAGTGAAGTAGAAAGGTGCAACACTGTACTAGGGATCTGGCACGGCAAGGGAGCCTGCCAATCTTTTAGCATTTGACCCGATTGCCATCAGCAAATTTAGCAAAATGTGCATTGGGCTCTATTTTAAAGTCAATGCTTTATTGATTTTCACTGTGAATAGCTAATTTAATCCCCTGAAAAGTGGAAGCCTGAAAAGGGTGGGTCAAACAGAGCACTGAGCAACACTGTTCAAGCCATATATATTGTAGTTCAAGCTCATTGATGAATTCTACTCTGCTACTTTTGAGTGGGGAGGCAACTCAAAACATTCCCTACATTCTTGCCAATCATATCAATTTACTACTGATTTGCTACATTTATGCAACATGTTTCTGCACTCAAGGTGGTTCATAATTTAAAATGATGGCTTACAAATTAATCAATAAAAGGCAAAAGACAGGATAGAGAAAATAAGCAGATTCAGATACCCGCTCTTACAAAATGACTAAGTAGAGCAACTGCCGGAGATGGGAGTTCCTCTAAGGCAGGGGTGGCTAACCTGTAGCTGTACAGATTGTAGGGAATCTCAGCTGAGATACCCACACAGTGGAAGTTGCTCCCAGTACCAATCCCCACACAGAAGCAGAGAATGCTTCAAACAGTTTATTGTTGCAGAAGATAAGGCTCAATAAAACAGTTCTGGACGTAGATATATACAGCTTCTAGGCTTTTGCAGATACAGATATATACATACAAATATGAAGTATCTCCATTGCTCTAAATAAGTTCAGCAATTCAAAACACTGAACAAGTAATTGTTAGTAATTGACTAACAGACAGACACTACCAACTGCAGACTCACAGAATGACATACATTAATGACAGATATAGTCGTGGCACTGGGCTGTTACCAAAGCAACTGGCTTGGCTAACCTTGCATCTGCGATTCAGCTCATCCATGGGGTGGTTTACACTCATGAAGGAAATTAAACCTTTCTGGTGTCCAGTCCAGAGATGTTGCTGAGCTACAAACTCCCAGCAGCCCCAGCCAGCATGGCCAGGGATGATGGAAGTTCTAGTTCACCAACATCTGCAGGGCTACACATTAGCCACCTTTAGCCTATGCCAACTTAATGGAGAGGGCCTGCTGGTGTAATGGCAGCTGAAAGAGGCAGTTAAGGAAGAAGATGAGCCAAGTAACAGCAGGACTCTAACCACCAAGTATAGTACCAGAAATTAGAAATAAAAACTATTGTTGTGTAGACCATTATTATTATTATAGGCAAACATATATAATTCTGAAGGTACTTATTAATACTACACAGCTCTGAGCAAAAACACCCAGGTTAGCAAACTTACTGTGAGCATGGGAGTTGTAAGCAGTCCCCAAGCAAAGAATTCCAGGAAGATGACAATAACTGCATGGTACACACTTGGTCGACCAATACCTTGCTGTTAAAGGGGAAAAAATGTAATATTAATACAGCACAACTCCTAGAAACTTGCTTCTGATAACATTCTAAATGGTATAAGGCATTCTATTTTAATTTAAACATGCGGCCAGTGGGGGTTTTGTCAAATCAATTGGAGTTAAGAGCTCGCATTAAACTAGAATACTGCTGTGGGGTACATGCCAATTAATGAAGCAGTAGTACATCAATTCTGTTTCTCTTGAAATTATTTCTAATTAAGTCTATCCTGAGAGTTCAAGGCAGGTTAACAATTTTTAAACATGGGTTAGACAAATCCTTAAAGATATAAAAGCTTACTTACTAAACTAGGGTATTAAAATCCAACTGAAATAAAAGCTGTGTACTGTCTGAAAATGGCCAGAATGACAAATCCACAGAGAAAGAGGAAGAACGTGAAAAGAAAGGGTTTCATTTTTGCAGAGGGTTTGCTCCCACATAATGATACCTTGTCTGTGTAAACTGGGAGATTATTTTAAAATATTCAGGCTGTAATACTTGACACACTTACTAGAGTTCCACTGAACTGTTTCCTTCATCCCAGAGTATGCAGTTTAATCAAGTGAGTTATTAATTTAACTGGGAGCTAGAGTTCTGAAGCAGGTAAAAGTGGTAAACAAGGAGCATGGAGACTCAGGCTTAAATCCCCATCTGCCATGAACATCACCAGGTGACCCCTGAGTCCCTTGACCTACACAACCTCACAGTGTATTGCAATAATATAATGGAGAGGCTGGGCGGGGGGGGGGGGGGGAGAGAGAGAGAGAGAGAGAGAGAGAGAGAGAGAGCCTGTTTGAAATCTTTGGAGAAAAGGTGGACTATATATGTAACAAATAACAGAAAATAACTTAATGGATACTTGTACATTTACTATGTACAACTCTACTCTTCAAAATAGCACCAACTAAAGCTATTTTCCCTAATCACCTATTAAACAGGAATATAGATTTGCCTATGAACTTCAACAGTTTCCACAATGTTTCCTTTCATTCGTGACGTTTCCTGCTACTCAACAATATTAAATGGAATTGTTTTAATAATCTCCTGTGAGTACACAGAATGCTGGAGTCAGCAAAAATGACAAAATGCTATGCTATGGACTTACTAACCACCTATATGGTTTCTTTTTACAAAATTAAATGGTTCAGCTTATATAACTCATTAAAACTTGTGCCATTAAGAGATTTTTTTGGTATGTGTGCCAGTGGCAGACATTTTTATGTGCAATCATTCAATCAATTCAATTAACTAAGCTTTCAGTTTATTTAAGCTGGTACTGAAACATCAGAGTGGTGACAGGAAAAGAAATTGCTGCCAATTATAAAGGAAAACAAATTCCTTCCTACTAACACTTCCTTGTCCCTTTTACTCCCCTTTCCCCCATACATTTTGCTCAAATCCCCCCTAATACTGAATGGTGAAAAAGAAATGCACCCAAGACAAGAACATCCCTTTTTAAAATAAAATAAAAATGGTATACCATCTCTAAATAGTCAGACACAAGAGGTTCCTGCTAAAAGATGGTAGTATCCCTTTCCTCTCTAAAATCAAGCCTTATGAGGAATGGTTGAAGGATCTGGGAATGATGGCCATCTTCAAATATCTTAAGGGCTGCCACATGTAAGAGGGAACATGCTTGTTTTCTCCTGCTCTAGAGGGTAGGACTTGAACCAATGGCTTCAAGTTACAAGAAAGGAAATTCTGATTAAACATCTAGAAAAACTTTCTGACAGTAAGAGCTGTTCAGCAGTGGAACGGACTTCCACAAGAGGTGGTGGACTCTTCTTCCTTGGAGGTTTTAAAGCGGATGTTGGATGGCCATCTGTCCTAGATGCTTTAGCTGAGATTCCTGCACTGCAGGGGTTGGACAAGCTGACCCTTGGGTCCCTTCCAACTTTAAAATTCTATGAATTCTATATAAAAAGTGGGTGGGAAAGAAGAAAAGGGGTCCAATTTCAGCTGGCTGACGTTTGTCTTGCTGGTTTCTTTTCAATTAACCTGTCACACTCCCTATGACACTTAAAAATAGTCATTAGAGACTGTTAGCTAAGAAATAGGAACTCTATAGTCAGATTTCACATGGACATTCATTGGGGAAATGACAGGGTGAGATTTTGCACTGTGTGCCTCCGATGGATATAAGATGCAAATAGAAGGTTGTGATCCAATGTCAGACATTTTTTATACCAGTGCGGGACAGACTGCTCTAGAATACCTAATTGCGTAACCAAGAAAAACTATTTTTTTACCAGTTTGCCTGAAACATAGAAGTTGCATGTTTCCTTGCCTACTAGTTTATTTTCCGATGCATTACATTTTCAATTCCACACTCTCTACTGATTGCCTTTTTTATTACATTGAAAAGCAGCATCAAAATATTTAAGAAAAACCACTTTGGACCTTCTTTTCAATGTTAATAAACACTCTGGAGCTCAATCCTTTGAGGTCCCAAGCTCGTAGCTCATTTGTGCTTATTTTCTCACCAGAATTTGGGTGAATGAAATAATGTTGTAACAACAGATGTGCTGGATACTTTGTAACAGGGCAAACTTTTGCCTGCCCCTTAATTATGCTAGCCAGTGCTCAAGAGGGCCATTGGTTCACAAAATCCTGCCCTAAAATTCCTATTGAAGAACACAAAGGAAGCATTCCCCTAGGGTTTTTAAAAAATATTGCCTAGAGGTTTTCACACTGAATTTGAAGTCAGGAAATTTGACTGCCACTGTCTAAAATACATAAAACAAGGTTTGCACAACTGTTTTACTAGAAAAATCACAAACAAAAGTTTTTACAAGCTGGTTTAATTGATATACTTGGGAGCCATGTAAACTACTTTGCAAATAACCATTCTGGCCAAGGAACAATTCATTCTACATGAGCAGGTTGTAAGACTCAAACAGGGAACCTGTAACAACTTCAAAGGGCTGTGAGGTACCCTGTACTACTCATTTCATTCCAATAAACCATGTCCAAAGTACAACAACTCTAACTGAAATATTAAAACCAGTTATACTGATTTGGCTGCTGTCACAAACCTTACTTGAACATGGTGACTGATGGGAAATTGCCATACAGCAGGCACGCCCAACAGGTAGATCGTGATCTACCGATAGATCACAGGACATCTGTGGTAGATCACTGGCTCCCCCAAAGAAGCTTAATAAGTTTGGCTCCTCTTAAAAAAGCTCAACACTTTTGCCCTGCAGCCCTAAGAAAACGTGGCTTTCCTCCCTGCTAGAAAAAGCTCAACAACTTTGACCTGAACCCCCAAAAAGGGGGTAGATCACTGCCAGTTTTTAACTCTGTGAATAGATCGCAGTCTCTCGGGGAGTTGGCCACCCCCTGCCATACAGAATGTGGTGGAATATGGTGTGTTTACAGCTAGAGGCAGTCCCATCCCACAGATGATCACCATGACTGGGTTAGCTTGCTGTCACTTAGGCAAGTCTGGTCCTGGATTAATCGACAGCCTGTACAGCAAGTGCAGACTTCCTCTTCTTCAACTTTTGAGTATCTTGTGTTTGTCTGTACAGTAGCCCATTTCATGAGTTTGGTGCAAAATGTATTCCTATTATACAGTGTAAGTCTGCATGCATAGATCTGATCAAAGTCACCTGCATGCATACTATGTGATGAAAGGGCACTAATTGCTAAAAGTTTTCCCATAACTAAAAAAGATTAACCAATGCTAATCCTATACAGTGGTACCTCTGGTTATGAACGGAATCCGTTCCGGAGGTCTGTTCCTAACTGGAAACCGCTCGTAACATGAGGTGCCATTAGCGAAAGCTCATCTCCCGCTGCTCATGCGCCTCTGGCTTGTTATTTCTGCTCACATCCCGGGGCAAAGTTCGCAACCGGGAGCGGCTACTTCCGGGTTACCAGAGCTCATAACCGGCAGCATGCGCAACCAGAGGCATTCACAAACAGAGGTACCACTGTAGTGGCTTTACCAGTAAAGATAAACTGCTTAAATACTCTTAGTTTAAGCAGCTGAATCAATAGTTCTGTGGGTTACCAAATGGCTTTTATTGCAACATATTGCTCTTTCTGAACTTACGTTAAGCTTCATAATAATAAATTTATTATCTTTTTTTAAAAAGGCATCTAGAGGCTTATGTAACAAATTACTAATAAATTGCAAAAAGCAACTAATAAACTGAATACATCATAATAATCACCTGCTATGATATATGCACAGCACTAGAATGAAGACATGCCAAATCTTTGTGCCAAGTCTTGCAGGATACCCAAACACAAACATGTCACACTGCATGTAAGCGGTTACGCACATACTCTTTTTGTGCACTCTACACTACACAAGTGATACTTGAATTAGCTCCAGTAGGCACTTCATTCAATGTTTACTAGCGATGTGTGCAGGGAGACAGCTCAACTCCTAAATTTCAAATGGATTTTTGCATGCCCACTCCTAGATAACATCAATGTGTTATCTTTGGAAGATACGAACAGCATCTAGCATATACTGGTAACTGAGAACACAAAATATGTAAGGCGCCATTGCTGAAATAAAAAAATTACAGATTGGACAAACTGTGAAAGAGTGAGAAACTAGCATAATTTGCAAGCTGTAGAAGTGGATTGTCCATGGGCTGAGACTTAAAGGGAGTAATCCAGCTCGCTCCAATGCATAGCATTTTTAAAGCAGCAAATAGTACAATGAATCACATAAGAGTTGCAAAAACTGAAAAAAGGCCTTTTCTCACGCCTGCCTGAAAGACTTAAGCAGGTACCCAACCCCTATAGTGTAAACACAAGAACTCACTTAGCCTGTATCAAGGGTGAGGCCATTGAAAGAAAAACAGAAAAACTCCATGCAGAGATCAACAATATTTTAGAGCCTTGTGGTATGAGTTTTCAAGGGGAAATGATATATAATGAAATGAAAAAGATGTTTAAAATAACATTGGGGGGGGGGAACCAGAAGCTTTTTTTGGGGGGGGGGAATGATAGGGACAGAACTACCTAAACTGTATAGAAACTTATTCATATATGCAACTACCAGTGGCAAGAATGTTACTCGCCCTCAAAATGGAAAGAAGTCGTCCCAGCAAAGGAAGAATGGATACAAAAACTTGTGGAATATGCAGAAATGGTGAAACTTACTGGATGAATAAGAAATCAAGATGACTATTTTTTACAAAAGAATGGAAATGGTTTATTCAATATTTACAGATAAACTGTAAACAGATAGGAACATTGGCAGGATTATTGTAATAACCTGCAGTTTCATAAGAGTATATATTTAAAGCAGATGAATAAATGAGCAAATTAAGTTAATTTGGATATGCAGAAGATATTAAAAATAAATTTGAGGAACCACAGAAAGAGGGGGATGAAAGTCAAGTTTTGAAATGTTAAAATGATTGTAAAATTGGTGAAATGGATAAACCTGAAAAGTTTTTGGGTTTTTCTGCATGCACTTCATCCCTCGCACCCAAGCCGGGGAAACCTATACCCTTTTAAAATGTGACTCTTTTGGGGGGTTATTTTTATTTTTATTTTATATATTGCAATCTTTTCTGTGAACCGCCCCGAGACCTCCAGGTATAGGGCGGCATACAAATTCAATAAAAACAATAAACCCATTTCAAAGAAGTTCAGTCAAAGTGAGCCTTAACAAAGAACATGGGTGCAACAGGGAGAAATCAAAGCAGGGGGGTTGAAGGAAGAAAATGAGTGAAGAAGGGAGTGGGGATGAAAGGGGAGTGAGCCTACCCCCAACATCTAATGTCTTTTGAGTTACAAACAATGTGGCTCTTTGGAGGGTGGGTGCTATTGGGTTACTGTTTTATTTTTATTTTATATTTTATTATCTTTTCTGTGAACCGCCCTGAGACCTCCGGGTATAGGGCGGCATATAAATTCAATCCATCATTCAAACAATAATAACAATGAAAATGAGTGAAGAAAGGAGTGGGGATGAAAGGGGGCTGAGCCTACCCCCCCCAACATCTAATGTCTTTTGAATTGCAAGAAATGTGGCTCTTTTGGTGGCGAGGGGGTGTTATTGGGTTACTGTTTTTATTTTGAGTTTATATATTGCGATCTTTTCTGTGAACCGCCCTGAGACCTCCAGGTACAGGGCGGTATATAAATTCAATCAATTAATCACTCAATCAATAAAAACTCCCCCGTTTCCCCAATAATAATAACTCACCTGTGTTTCCCCAATAACAACTCCCCCGTGTTTCCCTTATAATAATAACTCCCCCTTGTTTCCCTAATAATAATAACTCCCCCGTGTTTCCCTAATAATGATGATAATAATAATAACAATAACAACTCCCCCGTGTTTCCCTTATAATAATAACTCCCCCGTGCTTCCCTAATAATAATAACTCCCCCGTGTTTCCCTAATAATGATGATAATAATAATAACAATAACAATTCCCTCGTGTTTCCCTAATAATAATAATAATAATAATAATAATAATAATAATAACTCCCCCGTGTTTCCCTAATAAATAATAACAACTCCCCCGTGTTTCTCTGGCCCGACCTTCACTACGAAGCCCACAGAGCCCAACCAGGCCCCACAGAACGGGGAGCACAAAAAAATAAATGAGGACGAGCGAGGAGGACCGAGGAGGACGGAGGCGGCCCCCCGACCTCCACCCCGCGGACTCCGCATAACGGACTCGGCCGGCGCTGCTTGGAGGGAGGGCGAAGAGGCGCGAAGGGGAGGGAAGGGGCCCTTTTCCCCGGGACACTCACCGCGGCGGCGCCTCCGCCCGGCTTGAGGCCGATCCTCCTCACCAGCATGATTCGGCTCCCCCACTGCTTCCCTCCGCCGGCTCCTGCCGCCGCCGCCGCCGCTTCTCCGTCCACCACGGCCGCCACAGTCAAGGCCACCACCTCCGCTTCCCGGGCCGGAGGAAGAGGAGGATAAGAGGCGGCGGCGGCGGCTCCGGCTCGGGGCTCATTCCGCTCCCATCTTGCCGCCCCGGAGGAGGAGGCGGCGGCGAGGCAGGGGCTCCGGGAGGCCTCCCGCCGGCTCCCTCATCTGCTGCCACCGTCGCGAGGGGCCAGGCAGGGAGGGACGGAAGCCGGGAGGAAGGAAGGAAGGAAGGCGCGCCGGGGAAAAGCCTCGAGCCGCTGCCGCCGCTTTCCGTCTTCGCTCCGCCTCGCTTCTCCCCTCACAGAACCCTCCCGGCCGCACGTGACCCAGCCGCCCTCCCTCCCCCAGGGACCTCCCACCGGAAACTGCGTCACACACGGAGGCGGGGCACACGGATGCCGTCAAGGGGGGTGGGCGTGGCATCCGCGCTACATTTCCTTCACGCACCCCCCCCGCCCACTTTCTGGCGCAGTTCCCGCCGCCGTTCGAGCGTCCCGGGCCACGTGACTCGGAGCGGGCGTTCGGGCCGTTGCTATGGTTTCCTTCCTCCGAAGGGGATGCTCGTGGCGGGGGATGGAAGGCCTTAAAATGCCAGGGCGTTGCTAGTTCGGATCATTTTTATCCATTTTTAAAATCCATTTTTTTATCCGGGGTTTTTTTTTAATCCAAGAAAGGCCTTTCATTTCTTGCACCCTTTTTCTTTCAATGGGCCCAAGAACCCAGTGCTGGAGTTTAAAAATTTGTTAAAATTGCTAATTGTAATATTCCTATCTTGGACACGACTGAACAACAAATATTCCTATCTTCGCTAGCTGTATTTGTGAAAAAAAGGAGCACCGATATTAAGTTAGGCATTGCATTTGAAAAGGATCCCGGAGATGGAAAGCAGATAAAGTCCCGACCAGAGAAGAATGGCAGATGAAGTTGAGGGATTATGCCGAAATGGCTAAAATGACCGGAAGAATCATAAATTGGGAAGATTTTAATAAGTAATGGGGGGGAATTATAATGGTTTTTAAGATAAATTATCAACGCAGCTAAAATCCTTAGGATTGGAATAACACTTGTACCGTAGTCTAATGGTGAATTTTGGACATAATGGAGATGTAAAAGATTTGGATTATCATAAAAGATGCCGGAGGAAATGATTAACAATAGGACCTACAAAGGGGGAGGAAGGAAGTCCAGGAGATTCTTTGGAATCGTGGTTTTTATGTTGTATGTTGGATATATTGATTGTAAAACTTTAATCTGAAAAACCAAATAAATTTATAAATAAAAATGAAAAGGATCAACTGTCTTCCCGGAAACATCGAATCTAGAGTCCAAAGATGTTCTGAAACCCAAGCTTTGCCGTCAACGGCATAACTCACTTGACTTACCTTAAGCAAAATGTGATTTTAATTAATGCTACGTTATTCCTACTGGCCAAAATATGCAAAAACAAATAAAGCTTAGAGAATTAAAATAATAATAATAGTCACTTTGATGGAGATTATGTCCCAACTCATATGCACAGGGCTTGACTATTCACAATTCAATCAATGTGATGGAAAAAAATAATTGCAATAGTCAGGAGAGCAGCCCATTGTTCCAATCTAGAGCTAATCAAACTAGCTGAAGAGTGATGTTAACACCACCTGTCTCCACAAAAAGAAAACCATATCCTGGCCCGCCAGGAAATGCATTGCTTCAGTAAGAGAGAAGTGCATTGTTCATACTTAGATCTAATCAGACTAGCTGGAAAGTGAATACGACCACCTGTCTCCACAAAAGAACATCCCATATTCCTGACCACACAACTCACATTTGGTCACCTCTTCCATCACCCCCTTGATCCAATCAATTCTGGATTTTCCTTTGCGGCTTTTGTCCAGAAGGGTATAAAAACTGGACTCCTAGAACCATTTCCTGCTCTGATTCCCCAGATCAGCACTGTATATTTAAAGCTTGTTGCATGCACATTCAAACCACATGACTTCCCTCAAAGAATCCTGGAATTGGAGTTCCTACCTCGCAGAGGTATCATTTCCAGCACCTTTAGCAAAGTACTATTGCTACTGTGGCTTTTATGGCAGCCTGCCATGCAGAGATGTAACAGGTGGTTCCTGGAGATAAAATGACGTGAGTTTTGTACATTGTGTGGCTGGAATATACAGTATGGGGAAGGCTCTGTTTAAGTTGCCATGACTCCAGGTAACCCGGAAATAATGCGGAATCAGAAAGGCAACTGTGAGGTGTGTGTTTCTTTCTGTGTAGCACAGTGTCATAGCAACTGATAGCAAGCAAGGCAGAGAGCTAGATAAAGCTGGTGAATAAAGCAGACTAGAAATTAATATCTGGCGGCATACATAGAACTTGCAGATACCTATTTCCGGTGCTCCTGATAAAGGATTAAGGAACCACAGGTGAGTGGAACATGGGGAGAAGAAAGGAAGTCAGTTCTTATTCATGCTTTGTAATGACTTGAACTTTTTTTTCCCTCCCAAGCAACAGCCAATTAGCTGAACTATTAGGCTCTTTACAGACTGAAATCCAGAGGGACTTCTGCAAATGCAACTGAGTGTTCCCCAGATTCCCTTTCTTATTGCAGCCATTGCGTGTCGAGGTCCCAAACCACCCCTCCAAATAATTCACACTTCAGACATAATTTTTGGTTTTGGTTTTTTTGGCATGAATTTGGCCACAACTTTATTAAATTACAAGAAATGTGAGTGGTTGCGTAGGCATTGGTCCAGACTATCTGTCCCCCAAGGACAGAACTGACAATTGTAAGTAAAGGGGAAAAGCCTTCCAGGTAGAGATAGTGGGCCGGGTGATCTGACCCTCCCCTCTTCCCACAGACTCCCAGGGGCTCTTGCGGGGCCCTGGCCCCCGACCGGGGGATACGGACAAAAGCATGTCAAGCCCCTGGATTCCTTTAACGGAATTCCCCACACACCATCATCAATTGAGAGGGGCAAACGAAGTCAACAGCCCCTTCCTCAATTGGGGAGGGACAAACACAGTCAACAGTCCCATCCCCCAACCAACATAATAATGACCAATGCCTAACCGCCAACCTTACAAGTTGTGACTATTTGCTATGCAGTAGGCGAAAACCAGATGGCACAAGCCAATCAGCCAAGTGGGAAAATTCCTACCAGGCCCCTGCCCCAAAAGCAGACAACCCCATGACAGGCATAGCAAGGTCAACACAGAGGCCTAAAAATAGGGAGGGAGGACGGGTGATCCGAAGCACGCAGCCAAAGAGGGAGATCCTGCTGCGTGCAAACCATTTATAAACGCGGGGCTGTCCGTTAAAATTGGCAACATACATTTCTCCCCAACAACAGCCCCAGGGTCCAATCATAGAAGTGGACATCCAAACAACCCCACCCAGCAACAAAGGGGTAGTTTGTTAGCCCCCACCGCAACACGTGCTCTCCGAAATGGAGAACCCGCTTTCTCTAAAAGCTTCTCAGAGGACCCTCCATGCAACCTGTGTATTCATCCTGATTTGCTTGCACAAAGTTAACATGTATATTAGACTATATACAGACGTTCTTTACTGAGTCTTCATTCTGATTTGCTTGCAAGACACTTATAGGACATTAAGCATCCTTCCTGCATCCTTCCCGAATTGCTTTCAGAGTGTTTAAACTCTTCCTGTTAGTCATTTGTCCATCCCACAGTTTTCAATGCATTTCCCACTCACTTTCCAAACTACAATAAGTCTGATTGTGGGTTTTTTCAGTGGATTTGTTGTGGTAGATTGACAGAACAAAATAAAAAATAAAAAACTGCCTTCCTGTAGCACCTTAGAGACCAACTAAGTTTGTTCTTGGTATGAGCTTTCGTGTGCATGCACACTTCTTCAGATACATGCACACGAAAGCTCATACCAAGAACAAACTTAGTTGGTCTCTAAGGTGCTACTGGAAGGAATTTTTTTATTTTTTATTTTGTTTTGACTATGACAGACCAACACGGCTATCTACCTGTAACTAGATTGACAGAGTTCTTTAATCCACTTTAAGTACGCAAACTTAAAATTCCAGTTGACGCATGAATTCCACAAAATAGTGGCAGGCTGGAGGCACCCCCTAAAAATGTGGGGTGTGGTGTTTTTTTTTAACCTACTATACTCTCAAGACAATTCATACCTCTTTTTCTGAATGCAGTTTTTTTCTGTAGTTCCAAGATGGCATTAGCAAGTGGACACTGGATTAAAAAAGAAGTGATTGGGGACGCTCCAAGTCCTAGGTATGGGATAATGGTAAAACTGGTATCATAATGAAACATAATTGTTGCAGATTGTTGCATATTTTTTTTTCTAAAGAACATCAGTTATTATTTGCATTTATTGTGTTGAATTGGCTTGTGATACCGCTTAACATTAAATAGCAATAGGATAAGTTCCAGATGAGATATATACTGAAGTTCTGAGCATTTATTGTGAATATAACAATCTGATAGGTGCATAGTTAAACTAAGGAGGCTATTAATGGTCCATAGCAAAACGTTTGAGATAGTAAACAGTGATGTCTAGATTTTCTTGGTCAGTTTTACCATTTTCTTTTGTTTTTATCACATCAAATATTTGCTGAACATTGTTTTAAAAAGCACACCATGAAAGGCAACAGCTGTCGTGCATAATATGTAGGTTGTGTGAGTGTTCTGTAACACCTTTGAAATGGTAACACACATGGGCGTAGCCAGGATTTTTGTTGGGGGGGGCAGGACCCATGTAGTTAAGTATTGTTTCACTTGGTCTGGGGGGCAGTGTTGTGACACGGATTATTTTGAACAGGAGGCAGTTTCAGTATTTATAGAGTACCCTCACCATTAAGGTTTACAAATAACAGACAAAAAAAGAGACAAAAACCAAGTAACATTGGGTTGGATCCACACTTAGCCATACTTTGAGTAGGCCAATTAAAATCAATGAGACATCTAGGGTGATGGGGGTGAAGCTCATTTGCTGAAATGTTACGATGCACATCAATTGAGAAATGTAAACGGCGTTTCCGTGTGCTGCTCTGGTTCGCCAGAAGCGGCTTAGTCATGCTGGCCACATGACCCGGAAGCTGTCTGCAGACAAACGCCAGCTCCCTCGGCCTATAGAGCGAGATGAGCGCACAATCCCAGAGTCGTCCATGACTGGACCTAACAGTGATTGCAGCACAGAAGCATAGCTGTCAACTTTCAGATTTGAAAATAAGTGATTTTTTCGAACTTTCGGATTTGAAAATAAGGGATGCCGCCAGGGCGGTGCAGTGGCACCAAGTAGCCTCGCCACCCTGCGCTCCAGAGGCTGCGCGCGAACGGGTGAGTGAAAGAGCGAGCGCATAGACGGCAGGCAGGCTGTCTGTCTGGTTGGGCATGAGGGTCTGGCTGCACAAGGCATGCAAGCTCCGCCCCCAGTCGGTCTCAGACTCCTTATTGGCAGCTGAGCAACGCAGCTGAGGAGCCTCCCTGGCCGGCAGGGAGGGAGAGGAGCTGCTTCCTTTGAAATCCGGGAAATTTAAGGGATATCAACAATCCGGGATAGCAGCGGAAAACGGCATTGAAATAAGGGAGTTTCCCGCCAAAAAAGGGAGGGTTGACACAGCTATGCACAGAAGCAGTCATCATCCCTGTTGCAATAAATGACATCAAAGTGGAAAACTACTGTTAATCCCTCTACATATTTCACAAAACCAGTTTCTTTTTCTTTTTCCGCCCTTTTCTTTTTTAAGTGAAGGGGTTGTTCTCTGACAGATGTTGTGGATAAGCTTAATTTGTCCCAGGCGGCGTCAGCTTCAGGTCATAAGAAACTACTAGCTTGCTCTCTCATATTATACCCATATTATACCCTGAGTAAAGAGCTGTATGAATAGGCTCCCACAGTAAGGCTGGCCTCTTATCTGACCAAGGGGGGAAAGAGTCACTGTTATTGCTGCATCCAAATTCATTTACCATTGTTTCATGTTGCTCTTTAGACACGGACATGCATTGGCCATCGCAGGCAAGATAGCATTCATATTTGGAGGCTGTTCCTTTAATGATACGTCTGTAAGTACCACAAGCTGATGTTTGCTGTCCTTTGTTAATTTCATTACTGTTTGACATTTTGCTGTTGTTGGGAGTATAATAAATGGCACGCCTCATGTACTCTTGCTGTTTGCTTTAAATCTTCTCTATTTCCCACTGTACACAAGTACTTACTGAAGAATCGCTGCATTCCAGTCATTGTCTACTAATGTGCATTGTGCTGATTCTCTCCGGGTAAACTGTTTAGCTATTCTTTCTACTGGTAGTCACTTGAGATAGCTTAAACCTGAATGTAATTTTAAAAGCGTTCCTTATCTAGATGACAGTATTGATGCCCTGTAAATAAAGATATCAACTTCAATCTCTCTTTCTCTTTCTCTCCTAGGATGATCAGCCAACATATTTCAATGACTTCTACATGTTGACAAGTGAGATACTATTAATCTTTTTTAGCAGGCAGCTTTTTCGTGGGTTTATTCTCCCTTTGGAGTGGCACATATTTCACTATAATAGACCAGTCATTTGTAATGCAAAAAAAAGGCTTCTCACTATAAAATTGCGGAAGTGTATTGCAAACAATGAGACTAGAATGGATTAAGATTAGAGGGTTCCCCCACCTCCCAGGCTAGTTTGAACAGCTGTACAACAACAAAGTTATCTTTTCCCCTGGTATGAATGCACCTACTGCGGTCCACGCCGTTTACCTTCCCGCCGGAGCGGTACCTATTTATCTACTTGCACTTTGATGTGCTTTCAAACTGCTAGGTGGGCAGGAGCAGGGACCGAGCAACGGGAGCTCACCTGTCCCTGAGACTCGGCAAGCCCTAGGCTCTGTGGTTTAGACCACAGCGCCACCCGCGTCCAAGATCCAACTTTAAGTTTAAGCAATTCAAAGCACTGCCATCGGATGCAGTGCTGCTACCTGGGGCAACCTGTCCCATTTCACCACCTGAGGTAAAATGGGAATGGTCTCCTCTTGTTGTCATCTCTGCCACCGCCACCGCCACACCCCCAAAATAACGGTAGGAATAACTAAAATTGCCTGCACATTAAAATAGATGCTTGTAGAATCATAGAGAATTGGTTGGATTCGGAATCCTGCCCACAGCCATCCCCTGGGCGAACTCGAAGCACCAACCTTCTGGTTAACATTTGTAGCTTTAGCCAGTACAGTGGTTACCTTGGGTTACAAACGCTTCGGTTTACAAATGCTTCAGGTTACAGACTCCGCTAACCTGGAAGTAGTCCCTCGGGTTAATAACTTTACTTCAGGATGAGAACAGAAATCGTGCGGGTGGTGGCGCCGGCAGCAGCGGAAGGCCCCATTAGCTAAAGTGGTACCTCAGGTTAAGAACAGTTTCAGGTTAAGAACGGACCTCTGGAACGAATTAAGTTCGTAACCAGAGGTACCACTGTATGTTATTGAAACCGAAACACTGTATCGATGTATAGACATATGTTTGTGTAGGTGTGTAAAATGTAACCGATCATCTCAAATTCATTCATTTTCAGTTACTTCCACTGATTCGACATGGGAAAGGATACCACAAAATGGGTCCATTCCTTGTCCAAGAGGAGGCCATTCACTTTGGTAAGCAAACAATTCAGCAAAATAAACGCTGGTTATTTCTAGTACTTTTATGTCGATCGCTGCAATGACAAGAAGGTGGGCCTATTCTCCGACCTTAAGCGCGCGTATGTGGAAGGAAATATATTGGAATTAAGAGCCTGCCGTCCATGTAAACGGGCGTCTGATTGAGACGCAAATACTTACAGTGATTAATCACTTTGCACAGCCATAAGAATACTCAACTACCACCAAGCATATATTATTATTAATTTGTGAGCATCTGAGAATTGACAAATCTGAGAGAAAACCGATGACAAAAATCTGGAGCTTTGTGTGTAGCAGTTATGAAGATGAAAATGTTCAATTAGTGTTAGCCGTGCGCTTCATGTAACAGACAAAGCTGTCATATCCAGCATGCACAAAGTCAACCAGTACAATAAAATCTGTAACATAAACATGGTGCTCATGTTTTTGTTTTAATTTTATAACAAAAGAAAGCCTATAGCTACGTTTTTGGTAGTGAGAAATGTATTTAGAGAGCACATTTACAGGCGTGATGCTAGTCTTCTCTGGTTGGATTTTTACTGTTTGCTTTACTCCTCACTTGCTTTCCTGATTTCCATTTTCTAGTAGCCCTAGAGGTGCTATTTCTTTCACCTGTATCCTGTTTCAGATAAGCTTGGCGGTGATTGCTTTAATCCTCTCAGTCCCTTTGCTGTGCTTCCCTAGTGGATGCCTTTGGGGTGTTTTTAAATGCACTCCAGCTATGTCCTCACTGTGGCATTTACCGGTAATACAGATGTGGCTCACTGTTTTCATGTTTGGGTTTGTGCTCTCAGACAAGCCAGAAACTATGCAGATGTTTTCTATCCACACTGGTGGGCAGTGCTTCCTGGAATGTAATAACATTTATTTATTGTTTTCTGCTCTCCTCAGTTAGTACTGTTGTAAGAATATCAAGGTCTTATATATAATAATTGTTCATAAGTGTGCCAAGCAAAACAAGGCCACATGTCTAAAGCAGCACAGGAAGACAGGCCTGTCTCCATTTTGACTCACAAACTGTTTCTCTGCAAGGAAGGAGGGGGGATTGTCTCAGGAAAAATAAAGTGATAATCCTGGCTTCCTGATACCTGAGTGCCAGACAAAAGGGTGTGATTAACTTGGCTGGGAAACAGGGAAATGTAAATATCTCTTTTGTTTTACTTGATGGGTTTTTGGGTGGAGGGCAAGAGGAGGCATGGGGAGGGACAAGGATGCTCAGATTACTGCTACCAGACCTCCCCTTTCATGATGTAGCTGTGATGTATCTGGGGGGTGGTCCTAGGTTACACCCCTTTTTGTGATGTATGTATGATGTATAGGGGGGTGGTCTTGAGCGGGAGGGGGGAATTTCAAAAGTCTATATAGGAGCTGGCACACCATTGTTCTGGGTTCCTCCTCCCTCCTCCATTTTGGGAGAGAGGGCCCTGTTGCAACAGATATAATAAAGATTTTGCTTCTCAATTTTTCTCTGGTTGGCCTCTGTAAATTTACTCCTACCGATGGAGAACCTGGGAAGGCTCTTGTGTACCCCATAAGGGAATAAGAGCAGATTTCTGTTTATTTCAGTACCTTCCTACCTTCTATAAGTTCTGGAAGCCTGAAACACCTCGAGGGCATTTGCAGGCATTTGTTTGCCTGTGCCTGCTTGCCTGCCTGCCTTTTTTTTTTTAAATTGCACAACAGCAAACTTATCGCAAAGCAAATTTTCAAAAAACAACAACCCCTGAGTCGTTGTTCTCTGATTTGCACAAAATTGCAGGTTAAGAAATAAAAAAGTGTGTTGAAGGCTGTGTTGCACCCCATCACAGCAAGGAATGCGCAGGCCCAGATAAACCACACTGTAGGAAGATGGGGAAGGGACGCGGGTGGCGCTGTGGTCTAAACCACAGAGCCTAGGGCTTGCCGATCAGAAGGTCGGCAGTTCGAATCCCCTCGACGGAGTGAGCTCCCATTGCTCGGTCCCAGCTCCTGCCAACCTAGCAGTTTGAAAGCACAAATTGCAAGTAGATAAATAGGTACCCGCTCCGGCGGGAAGGTAAACGGCGTTTCCGTGCGCTGCTCTGGTTCGCCAGAAGCGGCTTAGTCATGCTGGCCACATGACCCGGAAGCTGTCTGCGGACAAACGCCAGCTCCCTCGGCCTATAGAGCGAGATGAGCGCCACAACCCCAGAGTCATCCGCGACTGGACCTAACGGTCAGGGGTACCTTTACCTTTACCTTTACCTTTAGGAAGATGGGGACAAATTTCATGTTGGTTAATACTGCTATTAGGTATTTCCATTCCAAACAATCAAAGGCTTTGAGGATGTCCAGGGCATAGCTGTCAACTTTCGGATTTGAAAATAAGGGATGCCGCGAGGGCGGTGCAATGGCGCCAAGTAGCCTCGCCACCCTACACTCCAGAGGCTGCGCACGAACGGGTGAGCGAAAGAGCGAGCGCATAGACGGCAGGATGTCTGGCTGCCTGGTTGGGCGTGAGGGTCTGGCTGCACAAGGCATGCAAGCTCCGCCCCAGTCAGTCTCAGACTCCTTATTGGCAGCCGAGCAACACAGCTGAGGAGCCTCCCTGGCCGGCAGGGAGGGAGAGGAGCTGCTTCCTTTGAAATCCGGGAAATTTAAGGGATATCAACAATCCAGGATAGCAGCGGGAAACGGCATTGGAATAAGGGAGTTTCCTGCAAAAAAAGGGAGGGTTGACAGCTATGGTCCAGGGACATGACCGTCAGTGGGAGTTTGGTTGTTTTGCTGTGTTCAATCAGATCCAGCAAATCTAATGGAGTTTCCTAATGGAGTCTGTTTTTGTTTTGTTTTTTTAATGTATTTTTATTAAAGATTTTCTTGATTTACAAAAGTATGTGCACTATCTCTCTCTTTTGTATTTTTTTCCATGTAACATTTTTACAAATCAATTTCATTTGATGTTGCGACCAGGGAGAGAGCCCTCAAGTTATGTTTCAGGCTTACAGAACTCATGGAAGGTATGAAAAGTCGGGCCACCCTGCTCTAGCCATTCCCTTCTCTGTAGTCTTCCACTCTAGGAATCATCTTCAACGCTTTAACCCTTCCCCTTACAAATAGCATTGCTTTGATTTTTTTCCTTCTTTTCAAACTCTCCCAAACAAGTGAGTGGGCAGCTTCAACCACAAACATGACTGTAATAAGGGAGGATGTGATACCCCTGAAAATTTCCCCCCAAAATTTCAGTCTGGGAAAAGAGGGAATCCTTGCCCTGGCCCTTCGTATTCCAGAGGTCTAGAAGCAGAGCTGCTATTTTGTTTGCAGCTTGAAGAGCAATTATTTGATGCTGCTAAATCACTCACATCTGAAAGTACCTTAATTTCCATTAAAATGGGCAGCAGGCCTAGTAAGCATGAATAAGATCAGGCTGCATGTCTTTGCATTCACCATTCGCCCAGGGAAGTAAAACAAAGCAGAGCAACCTTCCAAACCCAGAAGAAGGGGCTCAGGAGCTATTTTAAGCAGCTAATATCTGCTCATTGAGCTCCCCTTACATTTAACTGTTCCCATGTGTTAATCATTTGGATTCTCCACATGCTTTTTTTTTTTTACTTTGCCTCTGATTTATGCTGCTTCTTTTGCTGCCTTTTGCACAGGGATAGCCCATATGGAAACCATATTGCCTGTAACAGGTTTCAAAATTCTGGAGGGTTGGGGAAGGAAAGAGATGAACTACATGGGTTTCAGTAGTGAACATTGTAGCACCTCAGTCCATAGCTGTCAACTTTCGGATTTGAAAATAAGGGTTTTTTTCAAACCTTCAGATTTGAAAATAAAGGATGCCGCGAGGGCGGTGCAATGGCACCAACCAAGTAGCCTCGCCACCCTCCGCTCCAGAGGCTGCGCGCGAACGGGTGAGCGAAAGAGCGAGCGCATAGACGGAAGGCAGACTGGCTGTCTGGTTGGGCATGAGGGTCTGGCTGCACAAGGCATGCAAGCTCCGCCCCCAGTCGGTCTCAGACTCCTTATTGGCAGCCAAGCAACGCAGCTGAGGAGCCACCCTGGCCAGCAGAGAGGGAGAGGAGCTGCTTCCTTTGAAATCCGGGAAATTTAAGGGATATCAACAATCTGGGATAGCAGCGGGAAACAGCATTGGAATAAGGGAGTTTCCCGCAAAAAAAGGGTTGACAGCTATGAGTCAACACTGGGACAACTTTCTCTAAATAACAATGACGCTTTTTTCCTTCCTCAAATGTCTACTACAGATAGATGGCAACACAATTTATATTTTTATAAAGTATTTTAGGGGGGGTGGCCTGGAAAACATTTCACCAGTGCTTTTTTTCTGGGGGTATGCATACCCCTAAATATTTTGTGAATCTAAGTTTGGCCTCATTGAGGGGCAGTCTTTCAATGCGAGTAGGAAAATGAGAGTACCACTAAACATTTTTTTTGAAGAAGAAGAAAAAAAGCACTGCATTTCACTTTTGGAATAGTGTGCAATTATTTTCCCTTGATTTTTTTTAAGCCTCTCTTTTGAGGTTGTTTTTTTTTTAAAAAAGTTCACAAATAAAATGCATATCTCTGCCAACTTTAGCATGACACTAGCAAAAATGAGCAAAAGGTCTCCAAACATTTGTGAGCCAACAGCTGTCAAAGCTACTTGGGGTATTTCACTCCTCCTCCCACAAATATGTCATCTAGCTTGAAAAAAAACAGTGGATTTTTGTTTAAAGAAATGTCTGGATTTGTATTTCTAACTAGATAGTTTATTTGAATATATATATCACTATGTCCAATATGCACAAAGGGGCTTAGAGGGAGCTCCTTTTGGATCACACATCTGCGTGTGTGTTTATGGGTGAGTGTGTGTGTGTGTGAGAGAGAGAGTTTTGTGGGTGGGTGCCGTTTGCTTGTTTACAAAGCTATTGTGCTACCAACCTTACTGTACACTTGTGAAAGATGGACCACGTATAAACGCCATCTCCAACTCCTCGAAAGATTCCATCAACAGTGTCTCCGGAAAAATGTACACATCACTTGGGAAGATAGACGAACTAATGTCAGTGTACTGGAAGAAGCAAAGATCACCAGTGTCGTAGCAATGATTCTTCAACATCAACTTCATTGAACTGGTCATGTTGGGATGCCTGATTATCGTCTTCCCAAGCAGCTACTCTATTCCCAACTTAAGAATGGTAAGCGTAATACCAGTCAACAACAAAATGAGTTTTAAAGACGCTCTCAAGGCAAATGTAAAAAAAAAGTAATATACTGTAAGCACTGACAACTGGGAATCACTGGCCTGAAAGCGCTCCAATTGGATAATAGCCTGTGCCAAAGGCGTCATGGACTTTGAAGAAGCAAAAATTCAGGACAAAAGGGAGAAACGTGCTGAGAGAAAAGCACATTTGGCAAATCCTCACCGTGATCAACTCCAACCCAGAAACCTATGTCCCCATTTTGGAAGGACGTGTGGATCCAGAATTGGCCTCCACAGTCACTTGCGGACTCACTGTTAAGACCGTGTTCATGGAAGACAATCTTACTCGGCTATGACTGATCACCAAAGAAGAAGCATGCATGTGTGTCTTGCCCTGCCTGCTTTGGGCTTTGTGTCTATGCGCCTCTGGCATGGAGCCCTCGACATTCCCTTGAGAAAATGCCCAAATGGTTTTGTGCAGTGCCACATTGTTTAATATGCAATTGAAACCCTTTCCCTATCCCGCTGTAATAAATGGATCTAAATTCTTGTGGGTGTGAGTTCTTGGACTCTGAACTGTTTTGGTGCATTCTCAGGGCGGTACATGACCCCACAAAAGCTTATTCTACCTCATAAGCATGTTTAAGGGTCTTAGAGACACGTGAACACACCCTCTCCATACCACCAATACCTTTTTTCATCCCAGCTGTCACTGAAATCCCTCATCCAAGTTGCGTGTCAAGGTCCCAAACCACCCCTCAAATGAAACACACTTCAGACAGAAATTTAAGTTTAAGGTTTTTGGCATGATTTTGGCCACAACTTTATTAAAATACAAAATATTTGAGTGGTTGCTTAGGCATTGGTTCCGACTATCTGTCCTGCTGGGGACAGAACTGACATTTGTCAGTAAAGGGAAAAACACTTTGGGGAGAGAATGGGAGCCGGGGGTCTGACCCTTGCAACTCCCCAAATGCTCCCAGGGGCTCTTGCGTGGCCCTGGCCCCCAACCGGGGGTTACGGACAAAAGCATGGCGAGCCCCTGGATTCCTTTAATGGAATTCCCCGCGCAGCAGCAGCATTGGAGGGGCAGCCACAGCCAACCCTGACCCCTCCACCAACCAATTTAATAACATAACCAATGCCTAACCGCCAACCTTACAAGTTGTGACTAATTGCTACGCAGTAGGCGAAAACCATATGGCACCAGCCAATCAGCCAAATGGAAAAAATTCCTACCAGGCCCCTGCCCCAAAAGCAGACGACCCCATGACAGGCATAGGAAGGTCATACACAGAGGCCTAATAATAGGGAGGGGCGCGGGAGATCCGATGCATGCAGCAAAGAGGAATATCATCACACTGCGAGCCAAGCAGTATATAGTCACTGGGCTGTCCATCAACAAATTGCAACATAGAAATCTCCCCAGCAACACCAAATCACACAGTGGCCATCTATACAATCCCGCCCAGCAACAGAGGGGTGACTTGCTGGCCCCCCACCACAACACGTGCTCTCCATGAAGGAGAACCCGCTTTAGCATTCACAGATCATGCCAGTTTGTCCACCAGCAGCCCAGCCACTTCATTAGTTAGGTAGTGCTATATTCTGCCACTTACATCTTTCCTCGCTGGAATTGCTCACCTTTTGGTTTCCTGTAACTGTTTTCCACAGAGCAGTCTGTTTACGAATGTATACACTGAGTCAGCCCATTGCCAAACGTGAAACAAGCAGTTTTACAACTACAGGTTATGAGCCGGTCAAAAAGTAAAATCTGCCCAGAATGTAGATTATAGATACAACTGTACTGCCAAAGGATAAAAGAGCTTGGTAATGTCCACTGTGACCATAAGTGTATATTTTCTATACAAAATTCTAGCCATGGGGGAGGTGGTTTATGGCCGACTGTAAAATTTCTCAACTTTGCTTTACAGTGTAGTAAAAGGCAAGATATATTTATTTGGAGGTTGTTCAAGCACGAATGATGAGTGTTGCCTTCCAGGAGTCTACACCTTTGATCTTGGTGAGTAAAAACATGGAATTAGATTGCCAGGGATTTATAGTTCATTTAGTTAATGGCAAGTCAAAGAGCCTTTTGCTCTTGTTGAAGAAAAAGCATGTACCGTATTTTTTGCTCCATAAGACGCACTTTTTTCCTCCTAAAAAGTAAGGGGAAATGTCTGTGCGTCTTATGGAGCGAATGTGTGGTCCCTGGAGCTGAACTGCCCAGGGGTAAAAGCAGATCGTGCTTTTTTTAAAAAAAGAGAGAGAAGGGGGTGTTGAAAGGAAGCCCGCTGAGCAGCTGCTCAGCAAATGATCGGGGAGAGAGATACGGGAGAGAGATTCCAGCCCCGCCCCCTTGCAGAGGGAGGCTGTTTCCCCAGCGACATGTGACTGGCTGATTAGATTATCTGTCTGGAAACTGTAGAAATGGCTTCCTGAAGCTGCAGAACTGTGAGTTAAACCCCATAAAACAGGGTTTTTTTCCCTTTGCAAAGTAAGCTCAACAACTTTGAGCTGCTCCCCAAAAATGGGGCTTTTCTCCTTTGCAAAAGAAGCTACAGAAATTTGAGCTGGTCCTCAAAAAATTGGGGCTTTTCCCCTCTAAAAAGTAGGTGCGTCCTATGGTCAGGTGCGCCTTATAGAGCAACAAATGCGGTATTAATTTATTATTGTTTGGGGGCGACAGTGGCAGTTTGCATCTACGATTTTTGACAATCCCACCCTTTCCCCCAAACTTGTCTTTCTGATGTAACTTGGTCATGACGGTGGGATCAGGGAGGAACAAACCAGCTTTGCGGAAAAGCTAATCATTTTAAAACCGCAAGCTTTGAAAGATATAAACAAAAACCCGACTGGGTACCCCGACTCCTTGTTCCTAACTTATTATTTCCCTCCGGTAAGTTTATTTATTATTTCTATTCATGGCAAACTGGAGCTCATTTTGCACAAATATATCTCATAGTGGTTGAACAAATGAAAGATGAATGCCATTCAATTAGGTCTATTGCCATGGAGCTCTGAAGCTGGCTTTCCCATGGCACCTAGAGAACGGAAAGGAATGTGGCTCATTTCAAGCTCCTTTTAAGATATATCTTCCCTTTGCTCAGTGAAGGTGATTTGGCTCTTGGGTTAGGTTCCCTGCTGAGAATGTTCCAAATCAAAGGCTCCCTCATTACTGAATACCAATTCATAATGTACCATATTTTAAATCCCACTTTAGACTGATTAGTTCCAGAAGGGGAAATACTGTAAGACGCTGGGTGTTTAGCCTGGGGAGTTTAGCCTGGAGCAACAACCCAACCCCAATTTTGGCTGGAATTTTTAAAGAAATTGCCATGAAAACAAACACTGACTGCTTTCTGGAAAGCAAAAATGTACGTTTCCCCCAGATCTGCTGCACAAGATTACGTGAATGGATGTTCTGGGGCGCAGTTTCGGCACTCCCGGTTTGATGCTGTTTTTAAGCTGTTTTTTTAAAAGTCATTTTTAATCAATCAAATCTTTATTACGGTCCAGAGACCCAACAATTCATTACAAAACAATACACAATTTCGACAGCCCGTCTTCAGGTTACACAAGCATTTTGTTCAGGCTTAGGAATAGGGATCATTGGTTCTTGCAACCACCGATAGAAACTTGGCCGCTGCTAATGTTCTATCATTTGTTCTATCATTTGAAAATCAGTAAGCCTCTGATTTTCCCGGGAAAGGTACTAGCAAGGGTAATATCAGTTCTGCCCTGGCTTGCTCAAAATTTACACAGTGCAGCAAAATATGTTTTATAGAGTCAATGTCTTGAGCACATGAGCATAGTCTGTCCTGGTATGGAACTCCTCTCAATCTGCCATCCAACACTGCAGAAGGAAAGATGTTAAGTCTGGCTTTTGTAAATAGCCTTCTGTAATTTGGAACTGTCAGATTTTTAATATAAGATGTTAACTTAAAGGCATGCCCATATTCTACTCCTACTGCCAGCGGACTGCAGACTGCGTGTGATCGGTGTCGCAAGTCACTGTGTGTAATGTCCCAGAGCCGTTGCTTTAGAGTCTTTAGGGCACCTTCATAACCCAGGCAATAGAGTTGGGTGGGTGACAGACCAATAGGTGGCTTTTTTGCCATTGTTTTCTGCCAGTTGCTGACATACTCCTCATTGTTCAGGTGTTGATATAGACCCTCACCTAGCTCAAACACTGCAATCTTGAGCCAATGTTTTAGTGCAGCCCACCATGCCTTAGTTGAAGTTGGGCATTCACCAGCTTCTAATAAAAGTATGGAGTTGGGGACACAGTTGGGTACCTGAAGCAGAGATCGCAAAAATTTTGCTTGAAAGCCATCTAGCTTTGGCAGGTCCCCATTATGCCAGACATTTGTAGCATTTTAATCAATGTTTTATATTTGTTGTTAGCCGCCCTGAGCCCGGTTTTAAATCGGGAAGGGCAGGGTATAAATAAAAATTTATTATTATAGCAGCAGCTCATGCAGTTTTTCACTGGAGAGTCTTACCAACTTCACTTCCACTGAGTGTCTTCTGCATGGGGGAACAAAACTGGCACCTTTACAATAGAGCAGGGTGGTGCAACATGCGGCCCTCAATGCCTTTTTGGGTGGCCCTCGGCAACATTTGAGGCCCCCTCTTCCCGGAGCCCTTGCGGCCCCCACGTTGCCTTCCCAAATCTTGCTAAGCGAGGTACTGAGCTTTGGGGAGGAGGTATGAGGGTTCTGGGAGGGTCCTAGAGTACTCCCCAAAACCTAGTTCAGTTTGGAAAGGAGGTACGGTAGGAGGTCTCTGGGACCCTGACAGAGCTTCGCGCCTCTTTCCCAAAGCTCGGTACCTTGCTTAGCTGGCTTTGGGAAGGCAGTATGAGGACTGGGGGGGCATGCCAAATTCTGGCCTCGCTCCCCATTCCTACAATGTGCTCTACGTGGGGCTAATACATTTGAAGGTGACCTGGAAACTACAACTAAAGAATGCAGCAGCTAGACTGGTGACTGGGAGTGGCTGCCGAGACCACATAACACCGGTCCTGAAAGACTCCCAGTACGTTTCCAAGCACAATTCAAAGTGTTGGTGCTGAACATTAAAGCCTTAAACGGCCTCGGCCCAGTATACCTGAAGGAGCGTCTCCACCCCCATCGTTCAGCCCGGACACTGAGGTCCAGCTCCGAGGGCCTTCTGGCAGTTCCCTCACTGTGAGAAGTGAGGTTACAGGGAACCAGGCAGAGGGCCTTCTCGGTAGTGGCGCCCGCCTTGTGGAACGCCCTCCCGTCAGATGTCAAGGAAATATACAACTATCTGACTTTTAGAAGACATCTGAAGGCAGGCCTGTTTAGGGAAGTTTTTAATGTTTGGTGTTTTATCATGGCTTTAATATTCTGTTGGGAGCCGCCCAGAGTGGCTGGGGAAACCCAGCCAGAAGGACGGGGTATAAATAAATTTATTATTATTATTATTATTATTATTATTATTATTATTATTATTCCATGTCAAAGTACTCTATTGGCCCGCTTAGTACAAAAACTTGGAACACCCTGCTATTGACTGTTGCAAAGTAGCAGAGGAGGCTGTGGGGGTCCATTAACTCGGCACTGTGCGAGCAAATAGCAGCTGAGTGGGGGGAAGCACCCAGAGTGTTATGGCCCCACCATAGTCATGTTTCTTCATGACTATGATGCTATGCTAGGAGATGCCATCCCTCCTCCAGTGCCTGATAAGGGGGCCAGGTCCCCTTCTTCTCTCTGGTGGTGCTCCATGGCAGATTCTGGTAGTCTTATTATCAGCCACCATTGCTCCTGATTTCTGGCCCATGCTGTGGAGGTATTTCAGGCTATGCTACTCTCCACCACTCCACAGGACCAGGGCAAACATACCTGCCTACCCACGACAGGTGGCTCCCTGTGGACCAGGTTTGCAGGTTACAAGCACAAGGCTCATTCATGTAGTGACGAACCATGCATTGGAATTCTGTCTAGAAAAGACCATTTTTGTAGGTGTAGTAGAAACATGAGCAAACACACACCTTGTTTGTTTAAACCAAATAAAAAAATTCCTTCCAGTAGGACCTTAGAGACCAACTAAGTTTGTTCTTGGTATGAGCTTTCGTGTGCATGCACACTTCCTCAGATACACTGAAACAGAAGTCGCCAGACCCTTATATATAGTGAGAGGGTGGGAGGGGTATTACTCAGAAGGGTGGTGGGAATGGCTGATAGCTGTGGTGAACCTGTTGACGACTGTTAACGACTGCAATTAGTCTTACAGGAAAAAGCAAGGGGTGAGAAGGTTAAAAATAGCTTAGTCATTCTATACAGGACATTCTATACAAGATCACAAAGTAGCTGTCTTATTGCAGAGGAATTTCAGAAATAGACTGGAAAGAGAAGTTGCTGAATTGCAACTCATTACCAAACTTAAAACCATGGAGAGACCTGGTCTGAACAAAGACATTGGATTCTTATCTCATTATACATGACTAAGCTATTTTTAACCTTCTCACCCCTTGCTTTTTCCTGTAAGACTAATTGCAGTCTTCAACAGGTTTACCACAGATATCAGCCTATCACCCATTCCCACCACCCTTCTGAGTAACACCCCTCCCACCCTCTCACTATATATAAGGGTCTGGCGACTTCTGTTTCAGTGTATCTGAGGAAGTGTGCATGCACACGAAAGCTCATACCAAGAACAAACTTAGTTGGTCTCTAAGGTGCTACTGGGAGGAATTTTTTTATTTTGTTTCGACTACGGCAGACCAACACGGCTACCTACCTGTAACTGGAACCTTGTTTGTTTGTTTGTTTGTTTTTGTCTTCCATACACACACACACACACACTTATACATTTCACTAATTTTACAATCATTTTGTCATTTCAAAACTTGACTTCCTTCCCCCTCTTTCTGCGGTTCCTTCAATTTATTTTTTTAATATCTACTGCATATCCAAATGAACTTAATTTGCTAATTTATTCATCTTCTTTAAATATATACTCCTAAAAAACGGCAGGTTATTACAATAATCATGCCAATTTTTTATCTGTTTATAATTTATCTGTAAATATTCAATAAACCATTTCCATTCTTTTGTAAAAAAATAAATAAATAATTTTTACTTTGATCTCTTATTCTTCCGGTAAGTTTTGCCATTTCTGCATATTCCATAAATTTTTGTACACATTCTTCCTTTGCTGGGACATCTGCTTCTTTAAATTTGGGGGCGAGTAACATTCTTGCCGCTGTAGACATTAATAAATTTCTATGCATTTTAGGTAGTTCTGTCCCTAAATTCCCAAAAGAAAAGCTTCTGGATTATTATTTTTTACAAAGATTATTTTAAACATCCTTTTTATTTCGTTAGATATCATTTCCCAGTAAGCTTTAACCTGACTACAAAACCACCACATACTACATCTGATTGCACATTTGAGTATATGTTTTGTGGTACTGAAAGCCAATACCCAATTTGTGAAATATGCATGAGAGAAGTAGTGGAATAGATGTCATAATTTCATGGCAAAACAGATAATAAATTCTCAGTGATTTAGCACAATACAGAAGCAGGAAAAAAACTAATTTTTTTTTTAAAAAAAACCACAAATAGCCATTTAAGCCTTCCTGAAAAGGCAAGGTTTTCACTAACTTTTGAAAGAGGCCACACAGCTAGCCTCTCTTGGCCAGGTTTCTGTATTTTGTGGAACAAGCAGAATCATAGCTGTCAACTTTCGGATTTGAAAATAAGGGATTTCCCCCAAACTTTCAGATTTGAAAATAAGGGATGCCGTGAGGGCGGTGCAATGGCACCAAGTCGCCTCGCCACCCTGCGCTCCAGAGGCTGTGCGAGAACGGGAGAGCGAAAGAGCGAGCGCATAGATGGCAGGCAGGCTGGCTGTCTGGTTGGGCGTGAGGGTCTGGCTGCACAAGGCATGCAAGCTCCGCCCCTAGTCGGTCTCAGACTCCTTATTGGCAGCCGAGCAACGCAGCTGAGGAGCCTCCCTGGTCGGCAGGGAGGGAGAGGAGCTGCTTCCTTTGAAATCCGGGAAATTTAAGGGATATCAACAATCCGGGATAGCAGCGGGAAACGGCATTGGAATAAGGGAGTTTCCCGCAAAAAAAGGCAGGGTTGACAGCTCTGAGCAGAATGAGAAAGTGAATTCCTCCCTCCCCCAGCCCACTCAAGGATAAGAGACTAATTTAATGTTATTTCCTTATCTGAAGGTTCCTTAAAGTGGCAGAAAGTTGCAGCCACTGGCATCGCTCCTCAGACCCTCAATCACAGTTCAGCTGCAGTTGGAGAAAACATCTACGTTTATGGGGGTACACTGTGCAGAAAAGCTGTTGATGACCTGCACGTGTTCAACACGGGTGAGTAGAACTAAATCTCCTTTAAGAAATTTGGTTTCGTATGTGGTCAATCAATCCACAATTATGCAATAGTGCAGACTATAGTCGTAAGTGCAGATAGAACTTACTTGTTTCTAGGGCTCTTTCTTGCTCTTTAGCATAAAGCCCTAGGTCAGGTTAAAATAATATAAAGATATATTTCTAAAAATCAGTTAAGATAATTTACATCAGAAAAATAGGGAGGGTCCTAAAATTTTAAATATCTCTGGTGTCAAAGGTCAGGGTTAAGAGGTGTATTGTCGGTATAATATATAGAAGTTCTCCTTGAATTCTCTTTGTTGTTATTTGCTACATAGCTTATTATCTTTGATAGGAGTGGCTGAGCCTCATTATTTCCTCCTACTTTTTATATTTCTGTATTTTCGTTTCCAGGCTTTTAAAAGGTTGGTTTTAGTTTTGTACTGTTTATGTAGTGAACCATGAGAGCAGGCGTGGGGAACCCGTGATCCTCCAGATATTGCTAGATTTAAGGAGGGAGCAGCAGTACTCCTAACAGCAGTACAGTGGTGCCTTGGTTCTCAAACTTAATCCGTTCCGGAAGTCCGTTCCAAACTCAAAGCATTCCAAAACCAAGGCACACTTTCCCATAGAAAGTAATGCAAAATGGATTAATCCGTTCCAGACTTTTAAAAACAACCCCTAAAACAGCAATTTAACATGAATTTTACTATCTAACAAGACCACTGATCCATAAAATGAAAGCAATAAACCATGTACTGCAGTCACACAATCAATCAATCAATCAGTAGCTGAACTGGGTTCCACACAGTCACACAAAAAAGAGCCACAAAAACGCAAACTAAATAACAAAAACAGACAGACCTCAGCATAACACTCAAAACGGAGGCGTGGCACTCAAAATGGAAGCATAACACTCAAATTGGAAGCGTGGCACTCAAAACGGAGCACGTTCAGCTTCCAAAATATAAGTTATAAATTTTCCCCATTCCTTATTAAAAATTTTGGTCTTCCCAATTTATGATTCTCCCGGTCATTTTAGGCATTTCAGCCTGGCCCATCAACTTGATCTGCCATTTTTCTCTGGTAGGAACTTTTATCTTTTTTCCATCTCTGGGCCAGTAACGTCCGTGCAGCCATAGTCGCATGCATAGATAGTATTTTCTGCTCCCTTGGGATTTCGGCACCTAGAGAAGGCACTCTTTTTGAGGACACACACCTTTTTATGTCAGGAACTGTGGATTAAAAAGTGCCGTATTTTTCTCTCTATAAGGCACACCTGACCATAGGACGCACCTAGTTTTTAGAGGGGAAAAGCCCCATTTTTTTGAGGATCAGCTCAAATTTCTGCAGCTTCTTTTGCAAAGGAGAAAAGCCCCATTTTTTGAGGATCAGCTCAAATTTCTACAACTTCTTTTGCAAAGGAGAAAAGGCCCATTTTTTGAGGATCAGCTCAAAGTTGTTGAGCTTACTTTGCAAAGGGAAAAAAACCTGTTTTATGGGGTTTAACTCACAGTTCTGCAGCTTCAGGAAGCCATTTCTACAGTTTCCAGACAGATAATCTAATCAGCCAGTCACATGTCGCTGGGGAAACAGCCTCCCTCTGCAAGGGGGCGGGGCTGGAATCTCTCTCCCTTATCTCTCTCCCCGATCGTTTGCTGAGCAGCTGCTCAGCGGGCTTCCTTTCAACACCCCCTTCTCTCTCTTTTTTTTTAAAAAAAAGCATGATCTGCTTTTGCCCCTGGGCAGTTCAGCTCCAGGGACCACACATTCGCTCCATAAGACGCACAGACATTTCCCCTTACTTTTTAGGAGGAAAAAAGTGTGTCTTATGGAGCGAAAAATATGGTATATAGACTCACCTTCACTCATATGGTTCCCTGTTTTGATAGAAAAATAATAATAATAAGCTGCAGAGGTAGCCAGGTGTGTTTGGGTTCCAATTTCCATTAGCCCCAGTCAGCCTCCCACCCACTGTTATACGGAATGCCATTCTGCCACATTTGTTACATTTTTTGTAGTAACACCCTGAAGTACCCTTTGCTATTGTGACAGTTTATGTTATCTTTCAGTGTCCCAAAGCTGGACCCCAGTCAAAACCTTTGGTTCAGCCCCTGGTGCCAGGTTAGTTGCTGATTTTTTTATATTTTTAATTTTTAGGTTAGTTACTTGTTAACACTAGAGTTGAACCGGAATAAGAAAAGCACAAGTAAAAGATAGTTTGGTCATGTTCTCCGCCAGAGAAACTGCTGATGAAGGTGGAATAATATTTGAAGTGTAAGGACCATTTCTCAGAGCCGAGTCAGACCCCTCCACTGTTTGTGTGACCTTGCCATTCATTTATACAGAAGAAGAGGAAGGTCTTGCTTTAATAGTACAAAGTAACAGAAGTGTTACTTTGGAGGGGATGCCAGGAAATAAGAAATTATGTTCACATGTGGTGGGGGTGTAAATCTGTACAATTTTTTTGGCAAAGGGTGTTTAAGGAGATAACAGAAATCACTGGATTAAAGCTGACTGAAATTCCAGAGGTAGCATTTTTATCAATTTACGATGGGGTGGAAGGTTCGCAGGCTGTGAAAGACTTGCTCACAAATTTATTGACAGCTGCACAAATTATTATAGCAAAGAAGTGGAAGGGGCAAGCAGAATACCCTGTTTCCCCTTTTTTAATACGTAGTCATAAAGTAAGCAATGGCAGGGTTTTTTTACCTTTGTGAGAAGTAAGACGTACCCCAAAAGTAAGCCATGGTGCCGCCATTGTTCCCGTCGCCTCCTCAGCCCCTCCTGCGTGCGCAGGGAGCCAGTGAACCAGCGAGAGGCACGGGGGGAAACGCGCCTCTTGCGGAGTTCTGCCCCGCCTGCTTAGCGCGCAGGGGGAGGCTGTACCGTACCATACTGATGTAATAAAAATAAGACATCCCCTGAAAATAAGCCACCCTGTGTTTTTTTGAGGGGAAAAAATTATAAGACGGTGTCTTAAAAAGGGGGAAAGACGGTATAAAATGGAAGAATGGTATAAAGAGGTGTGGGATATAGCCATTAATGATAAATTAACATGTGCCATTAAGGTAAGGCGGGGAATATGCAGGAGAAATGATTTTGAGGAGATATGGAAGGTGTTTGTAGAATTTGTAATGTTAAAACGGAAAGGGGTCAAACCATCACAAGAGGTGTTGAAATTTTGGGAGGTCGGATAGTTACAATGGAATGGTCTTGGGGTGAGGTGCACATTTTTATTCTTACTTAGTTTGATTATTACTTTGTGGGGTGGTATTATAAATAAATAAAGGGGGGGAAATAGTACAAAGATCACGCAGGAGAGGGAACTGAACCCTCTGATTCCCACTCTTGGTTGCTCCAGCACCTCCAGTGTGGTGTAGTGGTTAAGAGTGGTAGACTCGTAATCTGGTGAACTGGGTTCGCGTCTCCGCTCCTCCACATTCTGGCAGTTCCCTCACTACGAGAAGCCAAGTTACAGGGAACCAGGCAGAGGGCCTTCTCAGTAGTGGCACCCGCCCTGTGGAACGCCCTCCCTCCATATGTCAAAGAGAGAAACAGCTACCAGACCTTTAGAAGACATCTGAAGGCAGCCCTGTTTAGGGAGGCTTTTAATGTTTAATAGAGTATTGCATTTTAATGTTCTGTTGGAAGCCGCCCAGAGTGGCTGGGGAAACCCAGCCAGATGGGCGGGGTATAAATTATTATTATTATTATTATTATTATTATTATTATTATTATTATTATCTATACAGGGTCCTTCTGAGGATAAAATGGGGAGGGGAAGAAACCAAATATGCCACTTTGAGGTCCTTGGAGGAAAGTTGGGTTTAAAATGTAATAATAAGTAAATAATAAACTGTGAGACCTCCGGGTTTAGGGCGGTACAGTATATAAATTCAATAAATAAATAAAAATGAAATGAAATGGCACATTTTCCTCCTCAAGTGCCCGGCCGAGAATAATTGCTGCTTACCTCAGGTGCTTGCTCAATTACCGTATATTAAAGGAGTCTTGTTCCCAATATGTGTTTCCCCCCCCCCCTTCACTGGATCCATTCTCTCTTCCACTAGTACCACCATAACTGGAAGAGCTAAGACCGGCTTATGAAAATGTTGACATTATTCTTTGCTCACTCGAGAGTGCAGTGAGGAGCGCTTTGTTCATTAATAGCGCTCTGGAGAATGCCCAGGAACCTGAACGTGACAAATTGCCGCCAACCTAAAATCATTAGGCAATACAATGCACTAGCGCAAAACACAAGCATGACAAATTAGTGGTGATTTTTCCTCAGCCTCCACAAATTCTGATACGCATGCCAGGCAGGCAAAAGGAACCTGCAGGCGCACAGCAGTCTGAGGAGCTGCCGTCAGTCACTGAGAAACACTAGAAGTGCAGGAGTCTCCATCTCTCCAGCCATCTTTATGTGCGCTGTTTTGTAAAGAAGCAGATTTTTAAAAATGCATCAATAGCCCCTTATGCATGAAAAGCAGCAGGTGCAGACATAGCTGTCAACTTTTGGATTTGAAAATAAGGGATCAGCAGCCTCACCTGTCCCGGGGACAGTCTACGGTTCTCGGGGACAGTCCACGCTTCAGTAATCCCCCCCAGGCTACAAATTAATTTACACCAGGCTATAAGCTAAGGCTGAACAAATTTACCTGCAACCAAGCTAAGCCTCCATGTGTTTTGCTCAGAGGGCAAGCACGCCCCCGAGTCTGGTGGGTGTTACTCCAAAGTAAGCCTTCCATGGTGATGCGAGGAGGGGAAGCAGAGCGAGCTTGGGGCCCCTTCTCAAACAGGCAGACGGCGTTCGGGAAACGGGCGTGGTGGGGCACAGTAGGGCGAGGCAGCCGCCGCCTGGGCTCAGGAATGCCGCGAGGGCGGTGCAATGGCACCAAGTAGCCTCGCCACCCTGCACTCCAGAGGCTGCGCGCGAACAGGAGAGTGAAAGAGCGAGCGCGTAGACCAGGCATAGGCAACCTTGGCTCTCCAGATGTTTTGGGACTACAATTCCCATCATCCCTGACCACTGGCCCTGTTAGCTAGGGATCATGAGAGTTGTAGTTCCAAAACATCTGAAGAGCCAAGGTTGCCTATGCCTGGCGTAGACAGCAGGCAGGCTGGCTGTCTGGTTGGGCATGAGGGTCTGACTGCACAAGGCATGCAAGCTCCGCCCCCAGTTGGTCTCAGACTCCTTATTGGCAGTGGAGAAACGCAGCCGAGGAGCCTCCCTGGCCGGCAGGGAGGGAGAGGAGATGCTTCCTTTGAAATCCGGGAAATTTAAGGGATATCAACAATCCGGGATAGCAGTGGGAAACGGCATTGAAATAAGGGAGTTTCCTGCAAAAAAAGGGAGGGTTGACAGCTATGGGTGCAGATCTGATCTGGCAAGGCTGTGGTCCTATGCCCAATTTCCTGGAAGTAAGCCGCATTGAACTTCACAGGGCTGACTTCTGAGTAGATAAGACTAGCAGGGTTGGGAAACCTTTTTCAGACCCCGGCTTCTTCCACTCTGGGCAACATTGAGGGGGCCAAATTCCTGTGGTGGGTGGGACCAGAAGGAAACGTAGGAGGAGCAAATAATGTAGATATTACCTTTGTGCAGTAGGTGAGCTTCTACACCCACAAAGAACCACAGAAGTGCTGTTTTGGGGGGACGGGGCAGGTGGCTATGGAAGACTCCCTGGTCCTGAATGGGGTAACTGTGCCTCTAAAGGACCAGGTGCACAGCCTGGGAGTCATTTTGGACTCACAGCTGCCCATGGAGGCGCAGGTTAATTCTGTGTCCAGGGCATCTGTCTACCAGCTCCATCTGGTACGCAGGCTGAGACCCTGCCTGCCCGCAGACTGTCTCGCCAGAGTGGTGCATGCTCTAGTTATCTCCCGTTTGGACTACTGCAATGCGCTCTACATAGGGCTACCTTTGAAGGTGACCCAGAAACTACAACTAATCCAGAATGCAGCAGCTAGACTAGTGACTGGGAGTGGCTGCCGAGACCATAGAACACCGGTCCTGAAAGACCTACATTGGCTCCCAGTACGTTTCCAGGCACAATTCAAAGTGTTGGTGCTGACCTTTAAAGCCCTAAATGGCCTCGGTCCTCCACCCCCATTGTTCAGCCCAGACACTGAGGTCCAGCTCCGAGGGCCTTCTGGTGGTTCCCTCCCTGTGAGAAGCAAAGTTACAGGGCCTTCTCGGTAGTGGTGCCTGCCCTGTGGAATGCCCTCCCACTAGACGTCAAAGAAATAAACAACTATCTGACTTTTAGAAGACATCTGAAGGCAGCCCTGTTTAGGGAAGTTTTAAATATTTGATGAATTATTGTATTTTAATATTTTGCTGGAAGCCACCCAGAGTGACTGGGGAAACCCAGCCAGATGGGCGGGGTATAAATAAATCACCACCATCATCTCTGTCCTGCAGCCAGACAAGCAAAAGGCATTATCAGAGCTGAGGGACTCATTCCAGCCAGCCAAAACACGCAAGGAGGGTACATAGCACTGGGGATGTGGTATAGAGTTTGGGGGCCAGATAGAGTGACTTGGAGGGCCACATTTACCCCCACCCCCTGCCTGAGATTCCCTGGCCCTGGTGTACAGCATTGAGCTGTAAGACCTTTGAACGAAATTCCAGTTAAATTTGGGGCCACAAATGGGCATAGGTAGCAAGCATAGCGTTACTTTGTCTATCAGCGAGTGACAAAGTCTCATCACTGTCACGATTCATGAAGCTGGGCTATCGATACAAATGCCAATGCGTCAGATTTCAGACACTATGACTCATGCTAGATATTGATACGATTGCTACCAGAATGCTTCATAGCAGAAATCTTTGGGCCGCGTTTATAAATAAATGACAATTAAGTAGCTTTGGATGAAATCCTGCCTTGGCATAAGCTTGCGCAAACACATTATTATGCCTTGCCTTTGCCAAGATTGATTTTGTATTTTTTCTGTTACTAAACTACTGTAATAAACATAATAAGTTTAAGGAATCGACAAATGTAGCTCCTAGCATAAAAATAATGGGTATTGTTCCAGTTCTATAATCACATTCCTTATGAGCTAGGCAACGAAACAATTATTGTGATGGAACAAATTATTCAGTATATTTGTATTTACTACAAGGAAAGCAATAATTTGATCATGGGAGGAAGTAGTGCTTTTTGCTCAAAAATGATTCCTCCCCTCCCCTCACACACATACATTTTTACAAATTCTCTGATCCTACTTCAACCATAGCTGTCAACCCTCCCTTTTTTGGCGGGAAACTCCCTTCTTCCAATGCCGTTTCCCGCTGCTATCCCGGATTGTTGATATCCCTTAAATTTCCCGGATTTCAAAGGAAGCAGCTCCTCTCCCTCCCTGCCGGCCAGGGAGGCTCCTCAGCTGCATTGCTCGGCTGCCAATAAGGAGTCTGAGACTGACTGGGGGCGGAGCTTGCATGCCTTATGCAGCCACACCCTCACACCCAACCAGACAGACAGCCTGCCTGCCATCTATGCGCTCGCTCTTTCGCTCTCCCGTTTGCGTGCAGCCTCTGGAGCGCAGGGTGGCGAGGCTACTTGGTGCCATTGCACCGCCCTCGCGGCATCCCTTATTTTCAAATCCGAAAGTTTGAAAAAATCCCTTATTTTCAAATCCAAAACGGATAAAGTTTGAGAACCAAGGTGCCACTGTATTTGGGAGGAAAGGACTGACCATATAGTGAGTGGACTGGGAAGGGGACAGTTCAGGAACAGGATGTGTTGCCAAAACGCAGGGAATGCATCACCGGAAAAGAGAACAGAAGAAGGCACCGATTTGCACAAAATCCTGCGTCGGTTTTGATGCATAGATGCAGATTTAGAAATCATTCCGATTTAGTGAATGGGGAAGATGGCCAGTAAGAAACAGAAGAGGAGACATGGCTGAGGGTAAGCCAGTGTGACGCATGGGTACCTTAGTAAGGAAACAAGGGCCTACTGACAATCCACATAAACTCCTGGTCTCGGGCTTCCCGCTCGACTCCTTAGCAGGTACTTGATATAGTTGCTGTGCACTTGAAAACCCTTCGAGTTAATTCAGAGGGTCTGGATGGCAGAGAGCAGAAGGGATCAGCAAATGGTAGGAAAGAGAGCACTTGACCTCTGCAGACTTGCCGCCAGAGGAGATGACAGTGGTGAGTTTTGATAGCAGTTATTTCATGAAAAGCACACTTGCTGCTGTATAGACGCAACTCTCAGGGGTTCCTAGAGAGCAGGTCTAGAGGAGTGGCTAAGTGACTGAGCGCGGCATGCCTCTGATTGCCGCTCAGGAAGAACAGCGGGAGAGCACTGTTGCACTCGTCTTCTGCTGCTAGGCTTCCCAGAGGCATCTAGCTGGCCACTGCGCTCTCTCTCTCTCTCTCTCTCTCTCGCTCGCTCGCTCTCTCTCTGCTTTCCCAGCATGTAGCTTTTGACTCCAGCTTCTAACTCACATAACTCAACTCTCAACGCTGACCTTGTGCCTTTCTAACCAACAGGTAGCTGGGGAAGGGAAGCCTACCCATTTGAGCCAGTGTGGTGTAGTGGTTAAGGGTGGTAGACTCGTAATCTGGTGAACCGGGTTCGTGTCTCCGCTCCTCCACATGCAGCTGCTGGGTGACCTTGGGCTAGTCACACTTCTTTGAAGTCTCTCAGCCCCACTCACCTCACAGAGTGTTTGTTGTGGGGGAGGAAGGGAAAGGAGAATTTTAGCTGCTTTGAGACTCCTTCGGGTAGTGATAAAGCGGGATATCAAATCCAAACTCTTCTTCTTCTTGACGTCTGGCACAAAGCAACTCCCTTTGTTCCCTTAATGACCCATTTTTAGAGAGCTATTACCAGGCTGGTCTGGCTATTCCAGCAATTCAATCCATGCTGTATCCAGGAATTAGAAGGGGGAGAATTAAGCATACAGCCTACCCCCCCCCCAAAAAACCCAACAACCTCATGACAGTATGTATCACTTCTTCTTTCAAAGGGGAAGAACCTTCACATTGCTTGAGCTTATGTTTATTTCCTAATGTTCACCACATTGCTTATTCGGGCTCCTTCAGACATCCTCCTTATTATGCAATGATATTATTTGTGCTCTTGACTGCATTATACATGATCCCAGGGCCGGATTTAGGTTTGATGAGGCCCTAAGCTACTGAAGGTAATGGGGCCCTTTATATGTCCAGCTGTCCTTTGTCAACAACAAATTATCATTGTTTTTGTGTTGAATATATGCTATATGGTAATTTATGGACTTAATAGGTATCTAAAGCCATTTGCACATGTTGCCGTGCAACCAGTCCATGCAGAATGTAGGCACCCTATATATAGAAAGGAGCAAACCGGTGATGTTTTAGGGAGCAGGCTAGCTTACTTACATCATAGGAGCCTACAAAACACAAAACACTTGCTGTATGTAGGTTTTATTTTATTTGTTTTTTTATCTTATATTTTGGAAATGTACATCCAGGTTTTTTTCCTTTAAATTTTTAGGGGGGGGCAAGAGAGTGGGGCCCTAAGCTATAGCTAGTTTAGCTTATACGTAAATCTGGCCATGCGTGATCCGGTTTCAATACCGTTCGCACCTGCAAAGGTTTTCAGGGCTCATATACTGCTTCAGTTCCAGTCGGTGAAATCCTTGTCACTTCATGCTGAAATCCTATAACTTTTCATACAATGAATGATCGAGTTTGTCTTCTGTCCCACTTTTGTCATGCTATAGTAAAAGAGTGCCTCCCCAGGTGGCGATGATGTGGCAACACTAGGGAAGCATCACGGAACAACTAATAAAGATCCAGCGTACATCTGCCGTTAATGCGCTGTAATGGCAGCAATGGCATCTTGCAGAATACACCTGCCCCCCCCCCACTAAAAGAGAACAGTCGGGGGGGGGTAACCTTATATACTTTTGATTTCCATGGCATTTCTATTTCCGTCTGAGTGAGCTGCGAGGCACACTGTTAAATACAATTTGGGTCCTCCCTTAATGAGGGCACGTATTTCGGTGAGACCTGGCAACCAAATCCCGGTGTTGGGGGTGGGTTGATTATAATAATAATAATAATAATTTTTTATTTGTACCCTGCCCATCTGGCCGGGTCTCCCCAGCCACTCTGGGCGGTTTCCAACAAATATCAAAATACATTAAAATATCACAGATTAAAAACTTCCCTAAACAGGGCTGCCTTCAGGTATTTTCTAAATGTCAGGTAGTTGTTTATTGCTTTGACCTCTGCTGGGAGGGCGTTCCACAGGGCGGGCGCCACTACCGAGAAGGCCCTCTGCCTGGTTCCCTGTAGCTTTGCTTCTCGCAGTGAGGGAACCGCCAGAAGGCCCTCGGTGCTGGATCTCAGTGTCCGGGCTGAATGGTGGGGGTGGAGACTCTCCTTCAGGTATACTGGACCGAGGCGGTTTAGGGCTTTAAAGGTCAGCACCAACACTTTGAATTGTGCTCGGAAACGTAATGGTTGACAGCCACAACACCCAATCGTGAGGTCCCTTGACGCTGGGGGCAATCTGGCCAATGAGAAGCAAGCTAAATAGTTCAAGGGACCTATAAATACCCATGCACGTGACCCAGAGCTTCCTCTTTTCAGCGCGTGCATCGGAACACCTGTCCACCTCTCCCTACTTTTAGGGCTTGTGCCGTCGTGTGTCATCTTTCGTTGGGACAGGGGCACGGCAGGAATTTCCCCCACTTGGCTGATTGGCTGTTGCCATTTGGGTTTCGCCTGCCGCGTAGCAAATAGTCACCACTTGTAAGGTTGCGGATAGGCTCTGGTTCAGGTGATAGGCATGGGAGAACGCTCTTGCCATCCCTATGCGAAGGGTATTCCGTTAAAGGAATCCAGGGACTCGGTGGTTTGGTCAACCCTTGAGAGGGGGTTGTGCCCATGCCTGAGTCCAGGGGGACATCTGGGTGGCGGACATAGTCTGTTCCCGGCTTTCTGCTTATCCAGGTGTTCACCCTTGGCTGACCTATGCTGGAACCCTGGGTCAGCGCTACCGGTCCCTGCAGAGCAGGGAGCTAGTCGAACCAGAGCCTATGCAACAACTCACATGCTGTAATCAAAAAAGTTGTGGCCTAAATTCCGCCAAAAACCAAACCAAAATTTAAGTCCTGTCTGAATTTATTTGGGGTGAGGTTAAAAGGTCTGAACATGCAAATTATGTTTTTAACTTTTCAGATCAGGCCATGCTTTTGCAACGATCGGAGAAACCATCTATATGTTTGGAGGTTGTTCTGACGAAGATGAATATTGCACTGATCTGTTTGCACTGGACACAGGTGCCTTTCATTATTACAGATCGTTTCCCTCACTGTATGAATAACTGAGGTGTTTGGGGGAGGGAGGGAAGGGCTTACAAATAGATGAAAGGCAATGCAACAGCACTTTTGTTTGTACCTCGGTATAAACTTCTGAGAAAATCAGAGCCAGACTTTAGATGGATCCTTACTCATGAAAATCAGCTTTGAACACACTATAAACCAGGGGGGAAACACAATTTATGGAGATATAAGTAAAAACATGCATTCTGTCTCATTATACAGTAAGAAGTTTGCCTGCTCCCAGTTTCCACGTTTCTGCAAAGGCACTTGGATAACTGATAAGCACTAGGGCATTTGACACTTACCATATTTTTCCATGTATAAGACTAGGTTTCCCCCCTAAAAAATAATGTCAAAAATTTGGGGGCATCTTATACATGTATACATCTCCCCCCATTTTCTTAAATCTGAGTCCCCAAAAATACATGGAAAAATATGGTAATTGTATCAAAATTGTATTATACAATTAATACAATTAAACTGTATTAAAAATTTAGTGAATCCAGGCCAAGTTAATTACACATCTGTAAAAAGTTAGTTACGGCTAGCCTGTCCTATTGATTATAATGGGAACTAAGTATGATTAACTCGGTTTAGATCCCTTAAGAACTCAAGAGTTCTGGTATACCATGTTGCCAGGAAAGATTCCGAAAACTAGTCTTTTCTCAGTTTGCCTAAAAATAGCTCTGAAATCTTCTCCCTAATAATGTCAGTCATTACTAGGCTGACGGTTGCTTCCCAAGTCCGCAGTCTCTGATCAATTACTTCAAAAGTTGTGGGCGTAAAATTAGATAATGCAACTTAAGAGTGCAATGAGAGATGCAATGGGACAGAGGGTACATTCTATCATATGTGGTGGACCTGTAAAAGGGTAAAAGAGTATTGGGAAATAAGTCATAATGAATTGAAATAAATGTTTAAAAGTGCTTTTCCAACAACAACAACAACAAAAACCCAAAACAAAAAACCAGAGTCCTTTTTGTTGGGGATAATTCAGACAGAAATTCCCAGGTGGCAAAAAAAGGTTATTTATGTATGCCACTACTGCAGCCCGTGTTTTGTTAGTTCAAAAATGGAAAATGAGCGAGGTCCCAACTAAAGAAGAATAGCAACTTAAGTTGATGGAATATGCACAGCTTGCAGATTTAACATATAGAACAAGAAGAACATACATGTAAAGAAGATTGGAAATTTATTATTAAGAGGTAATGAATGGCTTAGTTTATATAAAATATGCAGGGATTTATGGTATGCAACATGAACCATGGAAAGAGTAGAAGGGAAGTCATTGATATTTTAAGGTTGTTCAAATGAATATTCTAAAATGTAAAACAGAAAATTTAATAAAAATTATACCCCAAAAAAGTGCTGTTAGGAATGCCTAAAATTCCCTAAACTATTTAGTTATTTGGCTGCTGTCAAGGATCTGCCTGCCCCTGCCAGTCCAGCTCTGAGTGTTTATTGAGAGCCGCCATCTGTGTTAACAACAGATTCATCTTCAAGTGAAACTGGCAGTCCCTCGGGGGAGGAGCAGTTAGTGGCTGGGAGCCAGGGAGTGCCAGGTGTCCAGGGAGTTAGTGGGAGACCTGGCACCACCCAGCAGACTCGATCGGAGGGGAAAACGTCAGGTCCAGCGCATATATTACGTAGGAGGAGGAGGCGGCAATTTAGGCTGCCGAGATTGTGGTGTTGGCGCCAAAACAGGAGGGAGGCACTTCCGGATTCTGCTAGTGAGTGAGCAGACATGATAAGGGAGCTCTGCACTGTAAATAGCTTGGCAATGAATAAAAGGACTAAAAGGCTTGGCTTTTCTATTGAACAACCGATAAGAGAACCTCTAAGCTGCCCAATAAGTTCCAGGCTGGGACGATGGGAGGTTAGCTCTGTTTTTATAAGAATAAATGGATGAAAATATCAAAGGCCATGGACTACATTCCCTGATGCAAAAAAAAACCCCAGGACGCAATGCAGGTTGTATTTGCTCATTTTCTTCTCTCCTCTTCCCAAGTATTGTTAACGTGGCAGAAGTGTGACGTCAAGGGAGAAAAGCCAGTCGGAAGGACGCACCACACATTTACAGCACACCACGATAAGGTAAAATCCTGTCACTTTCAATCTTCTGTTTCAAATGATGCTGCCTTCAATTTCATTGAATTTGAAAGAACACCCCCCCCTCCTTTAAAAAGCTTTTTCTTCTTTATTTTATTTGGTTGGAAGGATTTCGGGGGGGGTTGCCTGTTTTGTTTGGGGGGGTGTACAGGTGTTTTGTCTGGATTTATTTGGGGGGGTGTTATGAGCATTGCCAGTTTTTGCTCTGTGAAATGGGTGTGCATGGCGACCACAACAATATTCTTGGGAGACCGCTGGCCTATAGCACTGAAGATAAAGGAAAAGTAGCAGTGATGAATGATAAGAAAAATTAAAAATCCGTAGCAGCGCTTCTACGTTATTATAGGAGTGAGCGCCTATGTCCATGCATGACCAATAAGGTAGAATCTGTTACTCACATTCTATTATTCTGTGAACTTTACAGTGAAGAACGATCTCGACTTATATTACCCCTTTTATCAAAATTTACACCCTTGCAATACTACTTGGAATTCACCCCTGAAATTCTTCGCAAATTTCTTTTGGAAGACTCTCTGAGCTCAGTATCTTATGCTGTGGCCAAATTCTGCACCTTAGCTATCAGAAAACGATATTGAAAAACACACTATAAATTCCTTTTGCGTCATTGATCTTCTGTTCTGCCCTTTGGATTTTGATTCTTTTTGGTGGTGTTGCTGATTCTTTTGTTTGGAATCATGTTGTTTTGTGGTCCTGGCTCTTGCTGTAATAAAATTGATTGATTGATTGATTGATTGATTATAGGAGTGTAGAGGGCAGAAAATACCGCTGTTCTGAAGACAGGAACCTGTATCAAGTTGCAGGATTAAATTTTGCAGATAATCTGCACAAGGGTCTCATTGGGTGCTTCCAGACTGCTGCTATTTGCAGGAGGGATTCAAGGGCATATTGTAAATTTAGGTATGCACAAACAAAGTGGATTAAAGGGTTCTGTCGCCCTACTGCAACAAATCCACTTTAAAAACAAAACAGACTTTTTGCAGCGAGCAGCATGACAGGGAAACGCAATGAAAAGTGCGGAATGACGTGACACACTGTAAGCAAATTGGGACGGATGCGGAATGAATTCTCCTTGTCATATAACTGCCCCACAATCAAATCAGAATGAATAAAGGCCAGATGTAGTCTAACCTCCATGTATTGAGCAAACAAATTAATCCTCAATAAATAGATCATCTGGAAGACCCCAAAGGCAAGGAAGAGACCACTACAGTATAGGTAATGTGAGATTAATGTGCTCCACAGGCTGAGACCACGTAGATATTAGTTACCGTATACTTTAAATAATAATAATAATTATTATTATTATTATTTTATTGTTTATACCCCGCCCATCTGGCTGGTTTTTCCCCAGCCACTCTGGGCGGCTTCCAACAAAATATTAGAAATACATTAAGACATCAGTCATTAAAAACTTCCCTAAACAGGGCTGCCTTCAGATGTCTTCTAAACATGAGATCAGGGTGGATTTGATTAAAATCAAACTGATTTAAATCACGATTTAAATCACTAGTCAGTAAGGCTCAGGGTGGATAAAAATCAATGATTTTTTTTTAAACCAGTTTTTTTTATTTAAATCGGATTTAAAAAAAAAATCGTTGATTTTTATCCACCCTGAGCCTTACTGACTAGTGATTTAAATCGTGATTTAAATCGTGATTTAAATCAGTTTGATTTAAATCAAATCCACCCTGCATGTTTATTTCCTTGACATCTGATGGGAGGGCATTCCACAGAGCGGGCGCCACTACCGAGAAGGCCCTCTGCCTGGTTGGGGCAGGGACCTGTCCTTTCTGCGTGTGTTACTACAACACTGATGGTTTTAGCTAAATAATAATTATAATAAGAAATACATCAATTGCTGGACGATCCCATTCTTTCTTACTTATTTTCCCATGATTCCTGTTGCAAGAGGACCTTAAGGGAAAAGCTGGAAGAACAGATAACGTAGTAACCCTGGAACAGGAGGGACGAGCAGAGATCTGCTCCGCATAGGCCTACTGATCATTCTGTTGTGTTCTCCATGGGCTGGTATCAGAGGAAATGCTGCGCGATGAGGGTTTGGATAGCTGCTTGTTCTGCTTCCTCGGGGAAAGAGGGGCTTGATCAGACATGGGAGGGAGGGCGTATTCTCTGGTGCTCATCTGCAAATTCCCCTCTGAGCTTTGGACTTGGGGAAGATGGCAGGGAGCCAGGTTGTGCATCGCAGTCCCCAGCTTGGTCCAATCTTTGACCTTCTCAGCCACCTCTTGGTTTCAAACATGGAGCTTCGGGAACGATGGGGAGAGGTGAAAGCTGCAACGCTAGGAATGAAATTCTGAATTCTCCCCTTCTTCCGTATGGTTCAGATCAAAAAGCAGTGGAGTGCTGCTCCCTTTCCCTTAAAAGGTACCCCTGACCGTTAGGTCCAGTCGTGTCCGACTCTGGGGTTGCAGCGCTCATCTCGCTTTATTGGCCAAGGGAGCCGGCGTACAGCTTCCTGGTCATGTGGTCAGCATGACAAAACCAGAGCAGCGCATGGAAACGCTGTTTACCTTCCCACCGGAGCGATACCTATTTATCTACTTGCACTTTGACGTGCTTTCGAACTGCTAGGTGGGCAGGAGCTGGGACCGAACAACGGGAGCTCACCCCCGTCGCGAGGATTCGAACCGCCGACCTTCTGATCGGCAAGCCCTAGGCTCAGTGCTTTAGACCACAGCGCCACCCGTGTCCTCCCTTTCCCTTACCTCTTAATAATAATTTTATTATTTATACCCCGCCCATCTGGCTGGGTTTCCCCAGCCACTCTGGGTGGCTTACAGCACATAAAAAATTGTAAAATGTACATAGCTGTCATACACAGGTGACTGCGATTATTGATCTCAGTTATATAGATATACAGTGGTACCTCGGGTTACAAACACTTCAGGTTACAGACTCCACTAACCCAGAAGTAGTACCTTGGGTTAAGAACTTTACCTCAGGATGAGAATAGAAATCGTGCTGCGGCGGCAGCACGAGGCCCCATTAGCTAAAGTGGTACCTCAGGTTAAGAACGGTTTCAGGTTAAGAATGGAATTCCGGAACAAATTAAGTTCATAACCAGAGGCACCACTGTAAATATAAATACACGGCTCATCCACACTTCCGCGTGTGCTGTGCCTGGAACGCACAAGTCCTGGAAGTTTCCTGCTTGACCCACGCTTTCCAAGCATGGGTCCAAGGAGTTTTTCCCTTGCCCCACTCCTTTCCAAGGGAAAACCTGCTCTTTAGTGCTGTATCAGAACAAATGGCAATCCAGGGTAAACCCAAATTCCTGATAGTTCTGATTGAGCACTAAAGAGCAGTTGTTGTTTTCTTCCATTCCCCCATCCTTCCTCATTGCGCTTTGAATTTCACCGGTGCTTAGTTATGCGGAATATCTCCATGTCTATGTGGAAAAGTCTCCGTATTGGTTTGCCAGGCCACACCTGTCATTGGGAGTCCTCTGAAATGCAAGGCAAGGCGAGTTGGCCGCAGTCCAATCAATCCCAGAGTGTTTTAGCAGATTGTTAATTAGCAGAAGCCGGCCATTTCCAAGGCAACCAGCAGTAATGGTCCGCATGTGTCCCCAGAGGTTTCGTTGAGGTGTGTAGGGTGAGACAAAGGATTCCAGCAGACTTCCAGACATCAACAATGAGAAGGGATCAAGGGATCCCCCGAGCCTACTTTGTAGGATGCAAGTTGTTCATAGCAATCTGCCTTTTCTAATGGTAACTCAGATTAGCAGAGAGCTGCTTCTGTGCCCCCAGCAAAAGTGGGCAAATAATGTTTTGGGGAATTATAGGGACAGAACTACCTAAATTGTATAGAAATTTATTTATGTATGTTACTACAGCAGCAAAAATGCTACTTGCCCAAAAGTGGAAAGAAGCAGAAGTCCCAGCAAAGGAGGAATAGATACAAAAACTTATGGAATATGCAGAAATGGTGAAATTTGCCAGAAGAATAAGAAATCAAGATAACAAACTTTTTATAAAATAATGGAAGTGGTGTATTGAATATTTACAGATAAACTGCAAACCGATAAAAGCATTGGCAGGATTATTGTAATAACCTGCAGTTTCATAAGAGTATATATTTAAAGTAGATAATTAAATGAATTTGGATATGCAGAAGATATTTTATAAATATATATATATTAAGGAACCTCAGAAAGAGGGGGAAGGAAGTCAAACTTTGAAATGTTAACTTGATTGTGAAACTAATGAAATGTATAAGCTTGAAAAGTATAAATAAAAGCTTTTTTAAAAAACTGGACAAATAACGTTACCAATAAAGTTCAGCATAGGTATTAATGTCAAGCCTCTGCAAGACATTTGGCAGGAACAGTTTACTGTTATTAAAAAAATGGACTTTCTGACTATTAATCGGAAGAAGGCCTTTAATGAGAAGTGTAAAAAAAAACCAACTCCAGTAACTATATTTTTGTGTGGACGTTGCCGTAGAGAAGGTCAAAGCAAAGATAACGCTGAGTTGTTTATTACTTTTGCTACAGTTTCTTTTGTTCTCCCTTTCAGGACATTTATTTGTTTGGAGGAACTTCCAAGGCTGAAGATGGGAGTCAAATACCAAGGAATGATGTTATGAAATTAAGTTTAGGTGAGATGGGGGAGCAGTGGAGGAACGGGTGGATTAGATAACGTTGTCCATCGATGCCTCTTTGAAAGTTACTGATTTTGAGGTGCATTTTTGCTATTCTATTTGAAAACTGCCTTTATCTCTACACTTCAAAACACACCAAGTTCTTTCCATTTCAGCTGATCCATTTGTCTGTTGGTTATCCCTTACAATGTTTTTTTCTTTTCTTTGAATCTGCACTTCTTTGTTCCCACTTCTGAAAAAGTAGCTCCTCCAGCTAAATTTGCTGTGCATTTATAACTTCTGGGGAGTTTCTGATTATTGTTCTTAATTTATCATGTCTTAGGGAAGAGGGGGGAACAATTCAAGAGTCTTGTGGCACTTTAAAGACTAACATACCCTGTTTCCCCTTTTTTAATACGTAGTCATAAAGTAAGCCATGGCAGGGTTTTTTAACCTTTTTGAGAAGTAAGACGTACCCCAAAAGTAAGCCATTGTGCCGCCATTGTTCCTGTCGCCTCCTCAGCCCCTCCTGCGTGCGCAGGGAGCCAGCGAACCAGTGAGAGGCACGGGGGGGAACACGCCTCTTGCGGAGTTCTGCCCCGCCTGCTTAGCGCGCAAGGAGAGGCGCTCGGGGGGGGAGACGCCTCTTCCTGCCCCGCCTGTTCCCCGTGCGCAGGGAGCCAGCGAACCAGCGAGAGGTGCGGGGGGAAATGCGCCTCTTGCGGAGTTCTGCCCCGCCTGCTCAGCGCGCAGGGGGAAGCTGTACCGTACCATACTGACGTAATAAAAATAAGACATCCCCCGAAAATAAGCCCCCCTGTGTGTTTTTGAGGGGAAAAAATTATAAGACGGTGTCTTAAAAAGGGGGAAAGACGGTATTTATTGTGACAGAAGCTTTTCTAGACAGAAAGTGCTTAACAAGTGCTTACATGTTACTGCTGAAAATTCTCTCTCTCTCTCTCTCTCTCTCTGTGTGTGTGTGTGTGTGTGTGTGTGTGTGTGTGTGTGTGAGAGAGAGAGAGAGAGAGAGAGAGAGAGAGAGAGAGAGAGAGAGACCTGGTTCACATAATCAGAGACAGCCTTAGTATTATGCAGAATGAGGCAGCCACCTGTGACAGCTAAGTCTAGAAGTTATTTAATCCACCATTGTTGCATTTTTTTTACTGCCAGAGAGTGCTTATGGGAGTTACTGCCTTTGGCACCAGAATAACTTGGGGAAACAAAGATCGACAGAAGAACAAGAGAGAAAATAGTCGTTTCTCTCAAAAAGTGCCAAATTTATTTATTGGTACCAGATGCGTTTCGGAAACCATTCTTCCCTTCTTCAGGGGCTGATCTAAGAACTATGATGCATATGCTTCACAGGTTGTGTCATTAACCTGCCACTTTAAAAAGGACCGGAGAACAAAGAACGCAAATTCTCAAACATATCTTTTTGAGGATAATTATTTCATCCATGTTTGAACTCCGAACATCCGTTTCACACATCGGAATGAAAAGATTTTTTTTGCTGTCGAAACCGCATACTGCAGCAAAAAGGCTCCGAGGAGTCTAAACCACAAGAACCTCTCAAGTTTAAAAGGAAAAAGACTCCTTCACTTAGGAATGCCTTGTGTCAACACTAGAATGCACTCCCAAACCTTCCTTGCATTTGCATGAACAAGACACAAGGGTAAACAGAAGGGGAGCAAATTACTAGCTGGTCAGCCTGGACAGCTCAGTTGGTTAGAGCGTGGCGCTGATAATGCCAAGGTTGCAGGTCTGATTCCAGTATGGGGCAGCTGCATAGTCCTGGATTGCAGGGGGTTGGACTAGATCAGGCACGCCCAACTCTCTAGAGTAGGGGTAGGCAATCTAAGGCCCGTGGTCCGGATGCGGCCCAATCGCCTTCTCAATCCGGCCCGCGGACGGTCTGGGAATCAGCATGTTTTTACATGAGTAGAATGTGTCCTTTTATTTAAAATTCATCTCTGGGTTATTTGTGGGGCATAGGAATTCGTTCATTTCTTTCCCCAAAATATAGTCCAAGGTCTGAGGGACGGTGGACTGGCCCATGGCTGAAAAAGGTTGCTTACCCCCACTCTAAAGACTGCAATCTACTCCCATTATAATAAAACTGGCAGTGATCTACCCATTGTCATTGCCCATAGTTGCTGAGCTTTTTTTTAGGAAGGATTGACCAGAGTTGTTGAGCTTCTTTTAGGAAGGATTGGCAAGAGTTGTTGAGTTTTTTTTTGGGGGGGGAGGATTGAATGGAATCACTCGCCCAACAGTCCACTGACCTCCCCACTCTGTCGCAGACGCAGGGAATAAAACCTTTCGCAACAGAGCTGGCAGCGGCAATGGGACATAGCGCCGGGGGTGGGGCGCGTCGTGATCGCTCAAGAGCAACTGGGCCAGTGTGGTGTAGTGGTTAAGAGCGGAAGACTCGTAATCTGGTGAACCGGGTTCTCGTCTCCGCTCCTCCACATGCAGCTGCTGGGTGACCTTGGGCTAGTCACACTTCTTTGAAGTCTCTCAGCCCCACTCACCTCACAGAGTGTTTGTTGTGGGGGAGGAAGGGAAGGGAGAATGTTAGCCGCTTTGAGACTCCTTCGGGTAGTGATAAAACGGGATATCAAATCTAAACTCTTCTCTTCTTCTTTAACTACCCCGATCGACCATGGCGATCTACCTGTCGATCGCGGTTGACCGGTTGGACATTGCTGGACTAGATGATCTTCAGGGTCTCTTCCAACTCTACATTTCTATGATTCTAGGTCCTGGTGGATTGGCTTGGCTAGCTGGCTACCAAAGCTAGTAGAAGCCATGCATCCTACTTTGAGCACCTTGGAGGAAAGGTGGGCTAGAAATGTAATAACTAGCTAAATAAATGCGCGCTGTGGGTTAAACCACAGAGCCTAGGGCTTGTCGATCAGAAGGTCAGCGGTTCGAATCCCTGCGACGGGGTGAGCTCCCGTTGCTCGGTCCCAGCTCCTGCCAACCTAGCAGTTCAAAAGCACGTCAAAGTGCAAGTAGATAAATAGGTACCGCTCCGGCGGGAAGGTAAACGGCGTTTCCGTGCGCTGCTCTGGTTCGCCAGAAGCGGCTCAGTCATGCTGACCACATGACCCGGAAGCTGTACGCCGGCTCTCTCGGCCAATAAAGCAAGATGAGCGCCGCAACCCCAGAGTCGTCCGCGACTGGACCTAATGGTCAGGGGTCCCTTTACCTTTTTAAATGCGAAAGACAATATAAAGTCTTGGAAGGGAATGTTGGTCTGGGTTTCTCTCATAAGAATCAATCACAATTAGGAGGTCCCACCTCCCAATAAAGGGTTTTTTTAAAATCAGAAAACCTTGTGATCCATCCGTAAAGTCGTAAGTGATTAAGCCAGGCACCCCCAACCTGCGGCCCTCTAGATGTTTTGGCCTACAACTCCCATGATCCCTAGCTAACAGGACCAGTGGTCGGGGATGATGGGAATTGTAGTCCAAAACATCTAGAGGGCCGAAGGTTGGGGATGCCTGGATTAAGCAGTCTCTACTTCTCATGTCTGGGCTCTGTACATACCATATATGTACACAACTTTCGCCAAATAAACCTGGGAACTGTAGTTTGTTAAGGGTGCTGGGAATTACAGCTCTGTGAAGGATAAGCTACAGTTTCCAGCATACTTGGGGTGACCTCGTGTGCTTTCATTGTGTATTGTGTCTCTCCGAGCAAGCCAAGTTTTAGACATTTTCAACAAAATAAAAGATTTCCCAGGATATTAACTGATTTTATATCTATTGTTGAGTTTTTTGTTTTGCTTCTTACTGTTGCTATGATAATTGCTTTTGTTTCTGATGTTTTTGATCTGTTTTATATTTGTTTTATGGTTCTCTTTTGTAGGATATCTTGAAAATCTAGATTAATAATAATAATAAAAATTAAGTGTATCGTGTGTATGCAGCCCTATTCTAAATTATCAATGACTTAGATCAAGGGGTCAAAATAATGTACTATGTGATTCTGGTTCACAGCACTTGTAAAGCATTTTGAGAGAACTGACAAATGCAAGATATATTTATATAGTTTTCTAGTTTATTGTAGTTGTTGTTGTTGTTGTTCAGTCGTTCAGTCATGTCCGACTCTTCATGACCCCATGGACCAGAGCACGCCAGGCACGCCTATCCTTCACTGTCTCTCGCAGTTTGGCCAAACTCATGTTAGTAGCTTCAAGACCACTGTCCAACCATCTCATCTTCTGTCGTCCCCTTCTTCTTGTGCCCTCAACCTTTCCCCAATATCAGGGTCTTTTCTAGGGAGTCTTCTCTTCTCATGAGGTGGCCAAAGTACTGGAGCCTCAACTTCAGGATCTGTCCTTCTAGTGAGCACGCAGGGCTGATTTCTTTAAGAATGGATAGGCTTGATCTTCTTGCAGTCCATGGACTCTCAAGTCTCCTCAGCACCATAATTCACAAGCATCATTTCTTCGGCGATCAGCCTTCTTTATGGTCCAGCTCTCACTTCCGTACATTACTACTGGGAAAACCATAGCTTTAACTATACGGACCTTTGTCGGCAAGGTGATGTCTCTGCTGTTTAAGATGCTGTCTAGGTTTGTCATTGTTTTTCTCCCAAGAAGCAGCCGTCTTTTAATTTCGTGACTGCTGTCACCATCTGCAGTGATCATGGAACCCAAGAAAGTGAAATCTCTCACTGCCTCCATTTCTTCCCCTTCTATTTGCCAGGAGGTGATGGGACCAGTGGCCATGATCTTAGTTTTTTTGATGTTGAGCTTCAGACCATATTTTGCGCTCTCCTCTTTCACCCTCATTAAAAGGTTCTATTGTAGTACAGTTGGCTTTCCCCCTCCTATTCCTGAATCTAGCCTATTTAGATTGAAGTTGTGGCTGGCTTTAGTAATTTTGAATTCAGTAACTGCACTCTGTAAAAAAGAGGCAATAATCTCTCTCCAAGGATCTGTCGTTTTCTTCTTCCACTACGCAAGTACAAATGGAGGATTAACTCATTTTTGTTACAGATCCCTTGTAGCTTTTCTTACCCCTTTTCTTTCTCTAGCCTGTCTTACAACAATTATACAAAGCTCAGGCATTCGGAGGCTTCTCAGTACTATATTTATAGCACTGAGAGCACCTTCGGCACAATCCACGGGAAAGAATCATTGTTTAGATTATTCTCAGCGAGTTTGCTTTCATTATTATTATTATTTTCTTTTGTGTCGTTCAGCACGGATGAAATGGAAGATGCCACTCTACGTCGGAATCCCCCCTGCTTGCAGACGGAACCATGTGGCGTTTATTCTTCATAGCCATGTAAGTGAAAATCATTTTGAAGCCAGGAGCCTGCTATTCTTCGAATTTTACTCTCTCAGTGGACGGATTCATAGAGCTTTCCCGTGTTTCGAAAGAATGCAGAATACAAGAGAGCACCTAATAATATGCTGAGCTTTGAAATGGAGACAGGTAACGGGGACTACTGGGTCACTCTCAGAAAGTGAGACTGGGTGTATCATATGTATGAGTTTAGTGATTAAGGCTGCAACCCAAATCCCACCTACCTGGGAGTAAGCCCCATTGAATTCAATACTCCTGTCATCTTTTCTCTTTTTGGAGAATCAGCTGTGGGGGATGGGAGCGATCAAGATCATGGGGGGGGGGGAAATGAGGGAAGGTGACGTGCCCAGGGCCGGATTTAGGTTTGATGAGGCCCTAAGCTACTGAAGGTAATGGGGCCCTTTATATGTCCAGCTGTCCTTTGTCCACAACAGATTGTTGCTGTTTTTTTTGTGTTGGATATATGCTATGTGGTAATTTATGGACCTAATAGGTATCTAAAGCATCTACATGCAGAATGTAGGCACCCTATATATAGAAATGAGCAAACCAGTGATATTTTAGGGGTTGGGTTAGCAGGCAGGGCCCATAACTTACACCATAGGAGCCTACACAACACAGTTGCTGTATGTAGGTTTTATTTTATTTGTTTTTTATCTTTTGGAAATGTACATCCAGGTTTCTTTTTCTTTAATTTTTTTGAGGCCCCCAAGAGAGTGGGGCCCTAAGCTATAGCTTGTTTAGCTTATACGTAAATCCGGCACTGCATGGGCCCTGGGTGGCAAGTTAGGAGGTTGCAAACGGGTGCAACGTGGAAGAGAGAATAGAAAAGAAATTAATGGGGCAGAGTTCCTAATTCGCCCTAACCTTCCCCTGCATTGCAGTCCTGACTTGACTTCCACCCCCATTTTGTTTAAAACAAAACAATACTAGGAATTCCAATAATGTCATCCATAGATAGCAATTATTGAACGTTAGCTATAATTTTATATGTGTTCTGATCATTTGGGAGTATTTAGCCAGGTGCTTTCACTGTTCGCCGTTTCCTGTCATCTATCTGCTTTGGGAGAGTCATGGGCAAGGTCTGTTGGTTACTGGGATGGCAGAGGGAATTCCTAATATCGAGAACTTGGAATATCCTGCTTGGACTACTGCAATGCGCTCTACGTGGGGCTACCTTTGAAGGTGACCCGGAAACTGCAATTAATCCAGAATGTGGCAGCTAGACTGGTGACTGGGAGTGGCCGCCAGGACCACATAACACCGGTCCTGAGAGAGCTACATTGGCTCCCAGTACATTTCCGAGCACAATTCAAAGTGTTGGTGCTGACCTTTAAAGCCCTAAACGGCCTCGGTCCTGTATACCTGAAGGAGCGTCTCCACTCCCATTATTTAGCCCGGACACTGAGGTCCAGCGCCGAGGGCCTTCTGGCGGTTTCCTCACTGCGAGAAGCAAAGCTACAGGGAACCACGCAGAGGGCCTTCTCGGTAGTGGCGCCCACCCTGTGGAACGCCCTCCCAGCAGAGGTCAAAGAGATAAACAACTATCTGACATTCGGAAAACACCTGAAGGCAGCCCTGTTTAGGGAAGTTTTTAACCTGTGATATTTTAATGTATTTTAATATCTGTTGGAGGCCGCCCAGAGCGTGGGAGCGTGAGGGATGCCTGGATCCTGGCCTGAGCACTGCAGTCAAAGCCAGATCCATTAAAAAGGCACCAGTTACTGAGAGAGGAAGATATACAGTGGAACGGAGGAGAGGGCAAAGAGCACCCTAACAACAGCACAGGACCCTGGGAGCGACTACTCTTCACAGCAGCACCAGTGATGGCTCTTTCTCTCCATGCTCCTTCTCTGCGTGGGTGCCGCCTTTCTCCAGCAGACACTATGCCAGCCCTCAGACCCCTCATCAAGCCTAAGATCGTCAAGAAGAGGACGAAGGAGTTCATCCGCCATCCATCTGACCACTATGTCAAAATTAAGCATAACTGGTGGAAGCCCAGCTGTATTGACAACAGAGTTCTCAGAAGGTTCAAGGGCCAAATACCATAGCTGTCAACCCTCTCTTTTTTTGGCGGGAAACTCCCTTATTCCAATGCCGTTTCCCGCTGCTATCCCGGATTGTTGATATCCCTTAAATTTCCCGGATTTCAAAGGAAGCAGCTCCTCTCCCTCCCTGCCGGCCAGGGAGGCTCCTCAGCTGCATTGCTCAGCTGCCAATAAGGAGTCTGAGACCGACTGGGGGCGGAGCTTGCATGCCTTGTGCAGCCAGACCCTCACGCCCAACCAGACAAACAGACTGCCTGCCGTCTATGCGCTCGCTCTTTCGCTCACCCGTTCGTGCGCAGCCTCTGGAGCGCAGGGTGGCGAGGCTACTTGGTGCCATTGCACCGCCCTCGCGGCCTCCCTTATTTTCAAATCCGAAAGTTTGAAAAAATCCCTTATTTTCAAATCCGAAAGTTGACAGCTATGCCAAATACTGGTGCCCAACGTTGGGTACGGTAGCAGTAAGAAGGCAAAGCACATGTTGCCTTCAGCATTCAGAAAGTTCCTTGTCCACAACGTCAAACAGTTGGAGGGGCAGATGAGGGGCAACAAGTCCTGTTGTGCAGAGATTGCTCACAAGGTTTCATCCCAGAATCGGAAGATAATTGTGGAAAGAGCAGCTCAGCTCACTGTCAACGTCACCCGTCCAAATGCCAGGCTGCGCAGTGAGGAAAATGAATAAATAGTTGCTCTTGTACAACTGCATTTAATAAAAAGTCAAAAAGTGTTGCGGGGAGGAAAAAACCTGTTATTTGGACTTATAAAGGACTTATAAAGGACCCACAGAGCAGGCACAAAAGATTTTGATGCAGAAAGAGACGAGGTTTATCTTTTTATTGAATTCTTTACATCCTGCAGGTCTAAACACAGACATTGATTATAGTTGTTTCTTATGAGTTATCGATAACTTTTGAGTTTTATATTGTGTTACATGTGTATAGCGCTTTAAGAAGGCACCATGACTGTGTAATGGCTATCACCTGAATTTGTTTGTATGCTGTTCTATTTAACTGGAGACATCAGTAATGTTACCTTATGCTAGCAACCTTTGGTCATTACCATTATGATCTTGTTGAATTACGTATGGTATGTATGATTTGGAGCTCGATCATTTATATTGTTGATTTGGCGCGGTTAGGATGTTAAAACATTGTATTATATTTATTTATATAGAAGTCTGTACCACTGAAGAAGGCCGCATGGCAAAAACAGGATGACTATTCCGGGAATCCTTGTTTGAAACTTGTGACATTATAACAACTTTGTTGCACCTGTTGATGGTTTGAAGATTCATTTGGAACCTGAAAAGCTCTTCAAACCTCTCTTTGCACCTGTTGGCTCCCTTCATTTACAAGAATCACTAAGACTGCAATGACTTTTTTGAACTAGTACTGTGATGTTACTACCCGCTTGGTCGTTCTTTATTTGTTGTTTCCTTATCATTATACAATTTTGGCTATGATCCAATTGTATCTTTAATTATGTTCAGCAGGTTACGTTCGGTGTGAGTTTGCTCTTGTATTTACGTAACCGTGGTATATATTGTTGGTGGTGGGGGGGGGGAACCAACACCAGCGATTCAGATTGAAGAACAAGGACACAATTTGCACAAGGTCCCTGGTTTTAGGAATCTGGTTCCCATGCAATAATGCACTCTGTGCAAACAATAAAATAAAATTCCAGTGTTCTGCTTTTGAGCCAGCTGGATTGGAAGGCTGGCCTTGGCCAATGGGAGATCATTGGAGAAAAGAACCTTGGAGAGGTGTGAATCGGGGAAGGAGACAGTTGACAGTTGAAGGAAAGTAAGAGGAAGGCAGGAAAGGGTGAGACAATAGTGAGGGAGATGATAGGGCGGCTGACTGGTCTGGTGGTCCTCAGCAATGAGACAGTTTATGGGGCCTGCTGATGGTGCCCTCCCCCAACTACAGGTTTACCTCACGGGGGCAGCTGGGTCTGGGAAGCCGTGATAAACTTCTGAAAGACCGATGTAGTGGTCCTTCAATGAACAACATAAATTTGCACCCCTGCCTGTAGACCCTCCTGGGGCACTAAGGCCCAGGTAACTCCTTGAGGTCACTGATGCTGGCCCTGAGGACCCTCAGAATCTGGCAACCCAGCTGTGGAAAAAGAGTGGATGTTATCGGGGCTGAATGAAGATGGCAACTGTCCGTGATTTGGCTTTTGGAATCAGAGTACAGTGGTACCTCGACTTACGACGATAATGCATTCCGACGCGATTTTCGTAAGTCGAAAAAATTCGTTAGTCGAATCCCCATAGGAATGCATTGGGGGGGGGAATTCGTAAGTCGAAAAATCCGGGTCAAAAATTCGTAAGTCGAAAAAATCCTATTAAAAGCGGCCGCGACGTCTTTTCGTAAGTCGAAAAAATTCGGATGCGGCGGCCATTTTGTTTTACCGGAAGTCACTCGTAACTCGAAAAAAACGTAAGTCGAGTTACTCGTAAGTCGAGGTACCACTGTATCAAGGGGCAAGGCGATCGTATGGTGATGAAATATGGACTTAAATCCACACAGGGACATTGTTTGTTTTGATTTATCTTGCTTGTTGGAATACATCAGAGGCTGTGAAAATATAGGAAGGGTAAAAAGCAAGGGCAAATAGTTGATTAGATAACTCCGGAGTTTGAAGCATGGGAAACCTCAAAATAAATTTAAATAATAATTTGGCAGAATTGGAACTTTTCTTTTTATTATTATTATTGATAATTGGAATGTAATTTGGAATGTTTCAATGTGATTATGTTGTATTAGAAACCTTAATAAAAATGATTTGACAAAAAACAAGAATCTGCCAACCCAGAGACACACAAGCAAACAGGGTGTTCTGTGTTTGGACAGGCCGCAACTGGAAGATAGCTTTAATAAGAACATAAGAAGAGCCTGCTGGATGAGGCCCCTGGCCCGTGGGAAACCAGGGAGCAGAACTTGAGCACAAGATCACTCTCTCCTCCCATAGTTTCAAGCAACGGATGTTCGGAAGTAGTGCAGCCTCCAACCATGGAGGTGGACCATAGCCATCATGCCTAGTCACCATTTATAGTCCTCTCTTCTTGTTCAAACTTTCAGAGTGATTAGGCCTAGCATAAATCCTAGCCTGGCAATCTTTTTAAAAGTGGAAGAATTACTTCAAGTGAGAGCGCGTGGGGCTGTATTCTTAACTGGCATTGCAAAAGGCCATTGAGAGATGTATGTTCCATGAATCTGCCAAATCAGTTTTAAAGGCATCTAAGTTGATAAACCAGAATAAGGTATTTGCAGAATTAGAAACAGGGTTATTGATGGAGCAGGTCAAAGTTTCTGCACTGCAGCCATTCCCAGAGGTACAGAACAGAAGTGGCTGTGAAAGATATGGGGATCCTTCTCGACAAGAAAGTTATCTTCAGGAGAAGCAATTAAAATTGCTTCTCTCTCATGAAATCCTCCAATCTGCTTGCATTTCCTGCTTTAGATTAGTTTTCAGGAGATTTACCTGGTAGTTTCTATCTTTGCTGCCCACTGTTATGATGTCTCAGGAAATGGGGGGAAGTTTTTGAACTGCTGGGGTGAACTGCTGCCCATTTCCACATTAAGCCATCGTTTTCTCATTCCAAGAGCCCCGGCTTTCCTTCTGCCAAGCGTCAAGCGGACGTTTGCAACTTAGAAAAGACATTTCCTGTTTGAAAGGAGAATCAGACTGCTGTGACTTGCATTTGTGCATAATATGTTTGGGCTTGAGGGGCCAAAATCCCTCTTTTGGGGGGAGGTGTTATTGGGTTGTTGTTTTTATTTTGATTATATATATTGTGTTTTTTAAGTTGATCTTTTCTGTGAATCGCCCTGAGACCTCCAGGTATAGGGCGGTATATAAATTCTAATAATAATAATAATAATAATAATAATTTTTACACCAGCCTTCTCTTACCTCAAGGGACCCAGGTGGCGCTGTGGGTTAAACCACAGAGCCTAGGGCTTGCTGATCAGAAGGTCGGCGGTTCGAATCCCTGCGATGGGGTGAGCTCCCGTTGCTCGGTCCCAGCTCCTGCCCACCTAGCAGTTCGAAAGCATGTCAAAGTGCAAGTAGATAAATAGGTACCGCTCTGGCGGGAAGGTAAACGGCGTTTCCGTGCGCTGCTCTGGTTCACCAGAAGCGGCTTTGTCATGCTGGCCACATGACCTGGAAGCTCTCGGCCAATGAAGCGAGATGAGCGCCGCAACCCCAGAGTCGGACACAACTGGACCTAATAGTCAGGGGTCCCTTTACCCTTTACCTTTACCTCTCTTACCTCAGGGGTGGCCAACTTCCAAGAGACTGCGATCTACTCACAGAGTTAAAAACTGGCAGTGATCTACCCCCTTTTTGGGGGTGCAGGGCAAAGATGTTGAGCTTTTTTTAGGGGAGCCAAAGTTTTTTAGCTTCTTTGGGTGGAACCACTGATCTACCAGTGAACTACCACAGACGTCCAGTGATCTACTGGTAGATCATGATCTACCTGTTGGACATTCCTGGTCTTACCTGATTCCTTCGCCCCGGGTATTTTAGACTGAAAGCGCAGAAGCCTCAACCAAGATGGCTAATGGGCAGGGATGATGGCCATTGCTTGTAACCTAAATTTATGAAGGATATTGGGTTGGGGAAGACTACCTTACCCTATAGTACTTCTGAAAGGTTTAAGAGTTGCTGCTGCTGTTATTGTTCTTCAGAAAGCAATAATAATAATAATAATAATAATAATAATAATAATAATAATAATAATTTATTATTTGTACCCCACCCATCTGGCCGGGTCTCCCCAGCCACTCTGGGCAGCTTCCAACAAATATCAAAATACATTAAAATATCACAGATTAAAAACTTCCCTAAACAGGGCTGCCTTCAGGTATTTTCTAAAGGTCATGTAGTTGTTTATCGCTTTGACCTCTGATGGGAGGGCATTCCACAGGGCGGGCGCCACTACCGAAAAGCTTTGCTTCTCGTAGTGAGGGAACCGCCAGAAGGCCCTCAGGGCTGGATCTCAGTGTCCGGGCTGAATGGTGGGGGTGGAGACGCTCCTTCAGGTATACTGGACTGACGCCGTTTAGGGCTTTAAAGGTCAGCACCTTCCCCATTAGACAATGTCGGGATTTGGGGGTAAAGAAAATAACTTACAGGGCCTAAGCAAGGATAGCAAAATTTATAAGCTCCATGAGTTTTCCATGGCTTGTTAGTCATACCTAACAGGCTCGGTTTGGGAGGAAAGACTGTTAATTGGTGATATGTCAACCCTCTTCGGCTCTTGGATGAAACACACTAGGCAAGTATAGGGCAAATGACAGCAAAATTTGAACATTGTCCGCTCTAATTTCAAAGTGCAGATTTCAGAGTTTGCTTACAGTTTATTATCTGAGGCCAGTGGAGATCCCTGGCATCTTGACCTTGTGGGATAAAACCTCCACAATGACAATTTCCAAAGAGACCATTGTGAAATTAAGAAATTGTGTGTGTGTTTGTGTGTGTGTGTGTGCGCTTCCATATATGTGATTTGTGTTACCATTCTTTGAATGCATATTAATTCTTATTTCTCTGTATTCACAGCTCTATATCCATGGCGGCACAAATGAAAAAGAATTAAATGATCTCATGGGAATGAAACTGATAAATCCTTCTGACAGACAGCCTAGTAAGTTTTGTTACGTTTTTGATGACACGCCATTAAATTTGAACCCGTTCCCATCGCTCGGTTCCGCACCACTCTCACTATTGTGAAGAGGCAACTAGAAAGTTCTAGGTTTCCAAAATCATTTATTCTTTCCAGAATTATTACCAGTTATTTAACACACGTCTCTAACGTTAGTTTTGTGTGCTGGGTATTCACATAAAGTGTTGCTGTCCAGCTTTAAAAAAAATAATAATAATTCAAAGTGCATAACTTCCTCGCTCGCCTGATTTCATTGCTGAATACGCTCCATTAGTTTGTCTCATGAATCAGTATAACAGAATGAGTTAGGCCTCATAAAACTGATTTCACCAAAGGTAAATTTCTATACACTATAAATCTTAGTTAACCCTATTTGAAGGAATAATGTGATTTGATTGCAGCTGCAATGGAAGGCTGTAGCTCAGTGGTAAAGCAGCTGCTCTGCATGCAGGAGGAACCAGATTCAGTCCCTGACATCTCCAAGTTGCGTTGGGAGAGGCTGCTGTGCGAAACCCGCCACATTCCTGCATTGCAGGGGGTTGGGCTGGATGACCTTTGGGGTCCCTTCCAGCTCTACAATTGTATGGTTCTATGATGATGATGATGATGATGATGATAATGATGAGATAAATAATTATATTTTATATTTATGAGATAAATAACTACCTGACATTTAGAAAACACCTGAAGGCAGCCCTGTTTAGGGAAGTTTTTAATGTGTGATAATTTAATGTATTTAAATGTTTGTTGGAAGCCGCCCAGAGTGGCTGGGGGGGACCCGGCCAGATGGGCAGGGTACAAATAAATTATTATTATTATTATTATTATTATTATTATTATTAATAATAATACCCCACCCATCTGGCTGGGTTTCCCCAGCCACTCTGGGCGGCTTCCAACAGAACATTAAAATACAATAATCTATTAAACATTAAAAGCCTCCCTAAACAGGGCTGTCTTCAGATGTCTTCTAAAGGTCTGGTAGTTGTTGTTCTCTTTGACATCTGACAGAAGGGCGTTCCACAGGGCGGGTGCCACTACCGAGAAGGCCCTCTGCCTGGTTCCCTGTAACTTGGCTTCTCGTAGTGAGGGAACCGCCAGAAGGCCCTCGGTGCTGGACCTCAGTGTCCGGGCTGAATAATGGGAGTGGAGACGCTCCTTCAGGTATACTGGACCTATATGATATAGGTATATGATCTAGCCAGAGTAGACAATGCGGAGCTAAATGGGCTGGTGACCTGACTCCGTAAAAGGCAGCTTCTCAAGTTCTTGTGTAATTAGGGTTGCATTGCAATCTGGGTTGCCTTTTAGATATGGAATTCACCTTCCTCCAAATTTGTACCGAAAAAGACTGAACTATGGCAATAACTGAGCAAATATTTGAGGGAGACCTTCTGGGGCACCCTCTTCTACTCTTCTACTATGGTTTTGCTGGGCTGATTATTATTCCCTTTTGGTGCCATTTCAATGCTATTGCTTGTTTTTATGGTTTTGTGTCAATTTGCAAGTGGAAAGGACATCCCTGTGCGGCAAAACTCCCCTTTCTCTCCCCCCACATGCCCCCCCGTATCTGGTCTGGAGAGTGGGGGGACCTTATACAGCAGTTCCTCAGGCTACTTTCTGAAAAGCACTTGTTTGTTTGTTACATCTATATACCACCTCTCTTCCCCCACCCCCGATCTCAAGGTGTTGTACATGGTTCGCCTCTTCCCAATTTAATCCTCATGACAGCCCTGTGAGGCAGGTTAGGCGAAGAGATGGTGACTGGCGCAAGGTCGCCCAGTGAGCTTCATGGCTGAGTGGGGATTCGAACCCTGGTCTCCCAGATCCTAGTCCAATGCTCTAACCATTACACCACACTTCTCTCTTATGGCCTTATGCAGAATGGTTGAAATGAGGCTATAAGTGTTTGTTCCCTTCTTGAAGTGGTTTTAATTGCTGTGATTAAACGTTATTTAATGGTTGTTTGTGTTTTCTAGCTGTGGTTTGAGTGCTTCATTGTTTATTGTTATTATTAGGTTTATTACCCGCTAGGGTAGGTTAGAGCAATATGAAATACAATGTTAAAACCGTTTAAATCAATTACTGCTCTTGTCCAACTGTCTCTTTTCATTGTAACATTATTGGGCAATAGCCAATTAAGTTACACGCAGAGTAGATCCACTGAAATCAATAGACTTTAGTTTCTTTGCCCATTTTAATGTTATTTTAGGTTCTAAATTGTGAGAGACTACAATCATGTTTCTCGGTTAGAAGAATGGGCTTAGATATCACTCATTGTTTTAATTTATTTGTTAGCCACATTGAGCTCATTAAGGAAAGACAATATATAAATGCTTTGAATCAATCGATAATCCAAAAATATAAAAGGGTTTTAAACACAGAAGGAGAACAAATTACAGTTCATTGGACAATTTGCACTTCTCCTTGACTGATAAATGATCACAGAATTATCACAGAAAGGGGACTGATAAGATTATTGCTGACTTATAATGATTGAAAAGCACTTTGAACATTAAAACTGCAGTAGAAATGATTGATACTTGAAATCCATTTCAGAAGTTCTTCCAAGTAGTCAACTACATTTTATACATCAAAGGCTCGAGAGGTCCGTATATGCTACCAATTTTATTTTGATGTGATCATTGGAACATTATTTAAAAACAAGGAACAAATCCTCCTAGATATCTCCCTGTAAATTATGACAAATAAAAACCATGAACACCATAATGTTAGCATTGCAGATATAATGGAAGTACTATACATTGACTTGACCCTTGCCATCGTGCAGAAGCAATGATAATTTGTGGCTTTATTGAAAGCCATTGAACACTCATATGTTCCTGAAGAATAAATGTGACTATTCCACCCCATAGAACAGAGTAAGAAATTAGTGCCTGGATTACTGCATATCAGCACAGAGCTACTAAAGTTGACTTTATACTAATTGTGCTGTTGCAACCAAAGCTGTAGGGGCATGTGTAGTTCTCTGTTCAGGGATGTGGGTGGTGCTGTGGTCTAAACCACTGAGCCTCTTGGGCTTGCTGATCAGAAGGTCAGCGGTTCAAATCCCCATGACTGCGTGAGCTCCTGTTGCTCTGTCCCAGCTCCTGCCACCCTAGCTGTTCAAAAGCACACCAGTGCAAGTAGATAAATAGGTACCACTGCGGCGGGAAGGTAAATGTCATTTCCATGCGCTCTGGCTTAGGTCACAGTGTTCCATTGCACCAGAAGCTACTGTTAGGTCCATCATGAGACGTCCGTCAGCTTCCAATCACAGATACCAGCAGCCTACAAGCAAGCAAACTTGCCTTATAATCGCTCCCTAGCATGCCACTGCCAGAGGATTGCCTCCTTCCATTCACAAGTTTGCCTCCTCCAAGTGGGCAGTGCTGAATGTCACATCCATTGCCAGGTGTGTCCTGCTGGAAATAAAAAAGGGCTTTCCCCTTGGCCTGCCTTTATATCCACTCAGCTGCCAAGTGCTTTTGTGACAAGAAACCCACAGCCAATGGCAACAGCTGGGGAGGCATCATCTTCATTGCTTTGAGCCTCACAATGGCGAGTGATTGTGTGATTGTTTATACAGGATGTGGGTGGAGCTGTGGTCTAAACCACTGAGCCTCTTGGGCTTCCTGATCAGAAGGTCAGCAGTTTGAATCCCCGTGACGGGGTGAGCTCCCGTTGCTCTGTCCCAGCTCCTGCCACCCTAGCAGTTCAAAAGTATGCCAGTACAAGTAGATAAATAGGTAACGCTGTGGTGGGAAGGTAAACGGTGTTTCCATGCGCTCTGGTTTCCGTCACAGTGTTCTGTTGCACCAGAAGTGGTTTAGTCATGCTGGCCACATGACCTGGAAAGCTGTCTGCAGACAAATGGCCTGAAAGCGAGATGAGCTCCACAACCCCATAGTCGCCTTTGACTGGACTTAACCGTCCAAGGGTCCTTTACTTTTTAACATTGCACCTCCCATTTCACCGGTTTGGGTAAAATGGGAAGTAGATAAGATAGATAAGATAGATAGATAATTTATTTATTGTCATTGCACAAGTACAAGCACAACGCTATACAAGTGCAACGAAATTGCATGCCATCCCGTAAAAGAAAAAAAGAAAAAAAAGAAAATAGCACAAAACACACACACACACCAAAAAGGCCACACACACACACATCACAGCTCTCCAAGGTCATATTATCTAGTTACAGCATTTAAGATGGTTATAGCTTTTGGGTAGAAACTGTTCTTCAGTCTATTTGTTCTTGATCTAATTGTTCTATGCTGCATGGCCACCACCTCACCCCACCAACGTCCACATCAGTCTTGGGCTCTGCAAAATCTCACATGATTCCAGCATGATCTCGCCCCAAATCAGCACGAATGCTGCCAGTAGGGCAGGCAAGGAGCTGGCTGGGGTACCGCCTGAGGCAGAGTGGACCTGCCTCACTCTGCCTAATACCTGGGCCAGCTCCGTCTCTGTTACATTTAGCAGAACATCACAACATTCTGCATTTCTCATCACTGGCAGCCGTGTGGGATGGAGAGGTAAATATGAAATTTCCTATATCATGAAATGTATCACGTTCTGTTCAGTTGTTACAAAGAGCGGGGTAGAATTTAAAACACACAGCTGTTGTTTTTGACAGCTGGATGTTCGGCAGCCTATCTATTAATAGTGCTTCGACGCCACTCTCTCAGACTAAATTGTGTCAGCAAACAAATAAATAAAAAAATGACTATACTTTTAGACTTATTTATGTATTGCATTGTGTACTGCCTTTTCTTCCGAGGCACCCAAGGTGGCTATAATATTGTAAAAATAAATACTGAAAGATATAAAGGGTTCCGCTGCTGATGTGAACATACCCTCAATCTTTTGGAGGTAGAAAGCCGTAGCATTTTTGCAAGCCTTATTTATCACCTACAGAAGCTACCAAGCAAGCCTTGTATATGCATAATTGTAATTACGTTTGCCTTCGACAAAACAGACTTCACAGGGTTTTTTTCTTAACGATCAAATGGTAACCTGTTGATTTCTTTTTAACTGAAACCTAGTGCCGAGCCAATGGATGTTTCTGTCTCTTTTCAGTTTTGAAGGAGATTCTTTCAGAAATGGGAATCCAGGGCGTAAGCAACAGGTATTGTGTCTGTCATTCTTCTTTTCCTCTCATACATTCTCAGAGGGAAAGGGGCTGGAAACACCAATTATTATTGTAATAATGGTAGTTTGTATGTAAGGAAACAGTATGGAAAACCTCTCCCATATATCTCTTTATATATATATATATACACTGTATATATAAATCTATTTATTTGGTTTTTTCAAATTAAAGTTTTATAATCACATATCCAACATACAACATAAAAACAAGATCCCAAGGAATCTCCTGGATTTCCCTCCTCCCCTTTGTGGGTCCTATTGTTAGTCATTTCCTCCTGCATCTGTTTTGATAATCCAAATCTTTTACCTCTCCATTATGTCCAAAATTCACCAATTATTCCAATCCTACTAACGATTTTAACTGTTTACAACGGTTTTTAAGATAAATTATAATTTCCCCCCATTCCTTATTAACATTTTGGCCTTCCTGATTTCTGATCCTTCTGATCATTTTTGCCCTTTCTTCATAATCCAACAATTTAATCTGCCATTATTCTCTCCCGTCTATATCAACACAATGAGTTTGTTCCCGCAGCTTTTAGGCTGCAACCTATATCCGCAACCCTGTGATTGAGCCCCATTGAACTCAGTGGGACTTAATTTGGAGCTCCAACCTTAATTAAATTCTAACACTAGCTTAATCTGGAATTTAGGGTGTCTTGTATCCACAGATTCATAAAAATATATAGATGAGAGACACATTCAGGAACAGTTTTGACTCCCTTAAAGCAATTAGCTTTCCAAAACCTTATCTCCAATTACGTGCATATTTTACATGCAAAGCAGGTGAAATACTTTCTCTGCCTCTCTCTATTTCATTATGATCATGTGAAATTAGTATAATCCTAAAATCAATCTTTTTTAAAAAAACAACAACAACAACTCATGTTTGGATGTGCAGGTTTACTCCCACCAAAACCCCCAAAGTGAAATATGAATTGACAGAATCTCCTTCGCTAACTGGATCCGTTCCTCCACCGCCTCCTGTTCTGGTAAGTGCCTTATTTCCATTTTGCCTGATCAAGAAATCTGGACAATTTCTCAGTGCTGAGTGTGAGAGGCTCCTTTGCCTTGCAGCTGAGCGCCTGTGGATTCGCAGCATATGTTTCACACAGTGACATTACACCTTAGGTGTGCTTCACGTAACTGAGGGGATCCCTGTGTGTATCAGACAACTCACCCACCTCCCAACGAGGAACGAGGTCTTTTGCTGAAAAGGCAACAGGCCAGCGCCGTCATAGGGCTTAGTGGTGCGTTGCGCCAGGGCGCCGGCCTCTCAGGGGCACCCCAGCGAGTGGGGGAGCTGCGCGGCTTTGCCAGTGGCCTCCCCTTTCCCTGCATGCCCGCCAGCTGCGTCCCATCAACCATATGGCTGGTGGACGCGCAGCTTCCTTCCCAAGCCTCCGCGGGGATCGCTCTCTCACAACGGCATGGGGGAGAGTTGCGCATCCCCCCATGGCTGGCAGTGTGCAGCTTCACCCCCCCCCATCCGTGGTAATTTGGGGGCGCTGATCGGATATTTGCACCCCGGCGCCGCATCTGCTAAAGACGGCCCTGCAACAGGCGCTGCTCTAAGTGTAAACACAAACAGCATACAGTATCACAGTGGTGATAATATGAACCGAAAACCACAAAAAACCACCACACAATGGCTGAAGATAGAATGAAAATTACATAAAAAAAACTTATGAGGAACTGATAATCTGTCAATAAAGCCAACTGATAAATGAAGCCATGTATATATCATATGTATAACAGAATGTATATAGTTTATATAATAGAACCATTCAGCAATAGATAGGTGTAACAACAAGATCCCAGTGCCAACAAAACGTTCATGTTAGGTCGATGGTGAATAGACAATGGAATACTTCAGCAGATGAATAAAACAATGTCCTGGACACAATGAAAGAAGAAAAATATTGTATGATCAGTTGGCTTTATTGACAGATTATCAGTTCCTCATAAGAGTTTTTTATGTAATTTTCATTCTATCTTCAAGCCATTGTGTGGTGGTTTTTTGTGGTTTTTGCTGCTCTAAGTGTGCCTTAAGTGAGGTGTGACCCAAGAACATGCACACAAACCAAGTTTTGGAAAAGGAAAACTTCGTTTATTGAAACTGAATAATAAAAGGAGCGTTTCCACCCCCATCATTCAGCCAGGACAGCTCCGAGGGCCTTCTGGTGGTTCCCTCACTGCGAGAAGGGAGGTTACAGGAAACCAGGCAAAGGGCCTTCTCAGCAGTGGCACCCGCCCTGTGGAACGCCATCCCATCAGATGTCAAGGAGATAAACAACTATCTGACTTTTAGAAGACGTCTGAAGGCAGTGCTGTTTAGGGAAGCTTTTAATGTTTGGTGTTTTACTATGTTTTTATAGCTGCCCAGAGCGGCTGGGGCAGCCCAGCCAGATGGGCAGGGTACAATTAATAAAATTAATGTTGTTGTTATTAAAAGCATATAAAGAACAGTGCAGTTTTAGGACTAATTTAAGTGTGGCAACACGGGCATCTAATTGCAATTGTACCCTGTTTCCCCTTTTTTAATACGTAGTCATAAAGTAAGCCATGGCAGGGTTTTTTTTACCTTTGTGAGAAGTAAGACGTACCCCAAAAGTAAGCCGTGGTGCCGCCATTGTTCCTGTCGCCTCCTCAGCCCCTCCTGCGTGCGCAGGGAGCCAGCAAACCAGTGAGAGGCACGGGGGGGAACGCGCCTCTTGCGGAGTTCTGCCCCGCCTGCTGAGCGCGCAGGGGGAGGCTATACCGTACCATACTGACGTAATAAAAATAAGACATCCCCCGAAAATAAGCCACCCTGTGTTTTTTTGAGGAAAAAAAATTATAAGACGGTGTCTTAAAAAGGGGGAAAGATTGTAGGTGCATTTGATTATAGCCCTGACACATTGATAACTCCTAAGTGAAACAATTTAAGATACCGTATATTCCGGCGTATAAGACGACCCCCAACTTTTCCAGTTAAAATATAGAGTTTGGGATATACTCGCCGTATAAGAAATATAACCCGGCGTATAAGATGACCCCTGACTTTTGAGAAGATTTTCCTGGGTTAAAAAGTAGTCTTATACGCAGGAATATACAGTATTCCATGCTAGGGGAAGGAAAATGGGGAGGGTTGGAACTATGGCCGAAGTTCATACAAATTTGCAGAAATAGGCAGAGATTGCCAAGTTATGCTTTTTTTTCTGGCTCCAACTGAGCCACTACTTGTCAGCGGAGGGATAGAAATGTCGGGGGGAAGCCTCTTCATCAGAATCAGGAGTGGGGTGCCTTAGGCCTGCAAGGTCTCTCGCTCTCACTCTCCGCTCCGAACCTGAGGCATCAAACCTCCTCTGCAAAGCTTCACGGCCTAAAATGAAACGAAAGCTGTCTTTGAGAGGGCAGAGCAAAAGTGACACGGCGGAGCTAAAAATGGCCAATAAACATTTAAAAAATAAAAAATAAAAACCTGCCTAAATGCACTTTTCCCTCTCGTAGTTGTATTATATGAGGGAGGGCTGTTAGCGAGATCCAAATGAAAGGTGACCCATAGTGAGAATGTTTCCTTACTCTCCTCAGAAAATGGTGAGGAGGCACATCATATGTTTATGACTCATCTCCCTGCCACTGTCGCCACCCCAGGCAGATGTGCAGCATGGCTTCAGCTTGTCTGAGCACCTTTTTGATACACAACCCTTGAGCCTTGCCATATAAAATTTATAATTGGGAGAAAATCACTCCTAGGCAGGGGGAGCGCTTTGCCCACGGGGCTAGATAAGAATTCTTCAAGACCTGTATACCCCCCCCCAACATTTCTTCAGTGAAAATAGGGGTGTGTTGTTGTTGTTGTTGTTGTTACAGTGGTACCTCGGGTTAAGTACTTAATTCGTTCCGGAGGTCCATTCTTAACCTGAAGCATACTTAACCTGAAGCGCCACTTTAGCTAATGGGACCTCCTGCTGCCACTGCGCCCCCAGAGCACGATTTCTGTTCTTAGCGGAGTTCTTAACCTGAAGCGGCCTAGGACGCTCGTACCTAAGGGACCGCCTCTCCTGGTATGCCCCGTGTAGGACCTTAAGGTCCTCAAATAATAATATTTTGGAGGTCCCGAGCCACAAGGATGCTAGGCTGGCCGCAACTAGGGCCCAGGGCCTTCTCAGTACTGGCCCCAACTTGGTGGAACGGTCTGTCACAAGAGACCAGGGCCCTGAGGGATTTGGCATCTTTCCGCAGGGCCTGCAAGACAGAGCTGTTCCGCCTGGCCTTTGGGTTGGTTTTTAGTTTAACCCTGATGTTTCATTCCTTTATGGTTTGATTGGTGGGCTACTTAAAAATGAGGCTGCATTTTAAACTTTAAATCGTATTTTTAACCTGCATTTTAATTGATTGTTTTGTATGTTTTGTTGTGATTTTATGGGTGTAAGCCGCTCTGAGCACGGTCTTGGCTGGGAAGGGCGAGGTATAAATAAAAATTTAATATTTTATTATTATGTATTAACCTGAAGCGTACTTAACCCGAGGTACCACAGTATTATTATTATTCCCTACCCATCTGACTGGGTTGTCCCAGTGACTCTGGGTGGCCTCCACAGGGGTGGAGAAAGCCTCCTCACCACCCGGGGTGGCAAACAGAGGCTTCCCCCGGGGGCAGGGCGTCGCGACGTTGCAACGTCACGACAGAGTGTGCATGTGCGAAATGCCGCGCGTGCACACTCCGTCGCCGGGCCGCCGCTGCTCCCGCGGCGCCCTTGCGAGCCGCCGCGCCAAAAGCAGTAGCGGCGGGGCACCCCCACGAGCCACCAATCGCATGCGGCGGCTCGTGGGGGTGCCCTGCGGCTGCTGCTTTTGGCACGGCGCCTCGCAAAGGTGCTGTGGGAGCAGCAGCGGCGCCGGCAGGCGGGCCCCGCGCAGGGTGGGGCCAGCCCAAGTGTCACCCCCTCCTCCCGTGGAACCCGGGGCGTACCGCCCCCCCGCCCCCCCTTGCGACACCAGTGGGCCTCCAACACATATAAAAACATAATAAACTATTGAACATTTTAAAAAAAACTTCCGTACACAGGGCTGCCTTCAGATATCTTCTAAAGGTTGCATAGTTTAGCTCCGGGGTCGCCTAACTCCATACCCTCCAATATTTCTCCGCTGAAAATGGGGATGTCCTAAGGAAAAGTGGAATATTCCGGGATCAAAACAGAAACCGGGACTGTCCCTGGAAAATAGGGGCACTTGGAGGGTGTGGACCTGTATGAAGGACGCATCCGATGGTTTGCCACTGTTGTCGCCTGGCTGTTCGCCTGCATTTAAAGCCAAGGTATCTCTATCATGTCACGGGGTATTCAGTGGAGACAATTAGCTCAGAGCAGGAGAAAATGCAAAAGGGGAATATATATATATTGCTGGGTATACCATGGCTTATGCCAGGCCCCAGTCCACTGAGATGAACCAGGTTCTGGTGCCATAGGTCATCCTCACAGGGGCATCGGTGAAAAATAAGACAAAGGTAAAGTGTGCTAAATGTCTTGAGCATTCTTCCTTTAGTGCCGTAAGCCTTACATTAATTTAAAAAGAATGACTTCCTGCCAGATGGATTTGACATATGTGTCTAGGATTTCTGCTTGGTTGGTTTTTGCAAGTGTTTTTCCATAAGAAAGAAAGAAAGAAAGAAAGAAAGAAAGAAAGAAAGAAAGAAAGAAAGAAAGAAGCAAAATTTTTCCTAGCGAGTAGTAAGGAAATAATAATAATAATAATAATAATAATAATAATAATAATAATAATAATATATTATTTGTACCCCACCCATCTGGCCAGGTCTCCCCAGTCACTCTGGGCGGCTTCCAACAAATATCAAAATACATTAAAATATCACAGATTAAAAACTTCCCTAAACAGGGCTGCCTTCAGATATTTTCTAAATGTCATGTAGTTGTTGATCCTTTTGACCTCTAATGGGAGGGCGTTCCACAGGACGGGCGCCACTACCGAGAAGGCCCTCTGCCTGGTTCCCTGTAGCTTTGCTTCTCACAAGTGAGGGAACCGCCAGAAGGCCCTCGGCGCTTCCGGACTGAACGGTGGGGGTGGAGACGCTCCTTCATACTATTTCATACACTCCAACATTTCTCCGATTAAAACAGGGACGTCCCATTCCACAATGATAATTTTACCATTTATACCATGTCCATCTGACTGTGTTGCCCCCACCCACTCTGGGCGGCTTCCAACATATATAAAAACATAATAAAACATTGAACATTAAAAAAAACTAAAACCCCACTTCCTTATACAGGGCTGTCTTTAGATGGCTCAGGGGTTGGATAAATCCACACCTGCCAACGTTTATCTGATGAAAATAGGGATGTCCTAAGGAAAAGTAGGACATTCCAGGTTCAAATCAGAAACCGGGGAGGCTTCTGTAAATCTGGGACTGTCCCTGGGAAATAGAGACACTTGGAGGGTCTGCTATTTCCCCTACTGAGACTGGTAATATTTCGCAGGCTCACGGTTGCTGCATCCTGACCCCCTTGGCAACCTGTGCTATTGGGCACCAAGAGATATCCTGCCTCAAGAAATAGATTTTGAGGTACCATGAAAGATTTTTACCCAGTCTCATTTGGATTTCTGCCTCTGGACCAAAATAGCCGAGGCTGTCTCTGACCCACAGAGCCCCAACACGGTACCGTATTTTTCGCTCCATAAGACGCACTTTTTTCCTCCTAAAAAGTAAGGGGAAATGTCTGTGCGTCTTACGGAGTGAATGTGTGGTCCCTGGAGCTGAACTGCCCAGGGGCAAAAGCAGATCGTGCTTTTTTTAAAAAAGAGAGAGAGAGAGAAGGGGGTGTTGAAAGGAAGCCCGCTGAGCAGCTGCTCAGCAAACCATCTGGGAGAGAGATAAGGAAGAGAGATTCCAGCCCCGCCCCCTTACAGAGGGAGGCTGTTTCCCCAGCGACATGTGACTGGCTGATTAGATTATCTGTCTGGAAACTGTAGAAATGGCTCCCTTTTCCTGAAGCTGCAGAACTGTGAGTTAAACCCCATAAAACAGGGTTTTTCCCTTTGCAAAGTAAGCTCAACAACTTTGAGCTGATCCTCAAAAAATGGGGCTTTTCTCCTTTGCAAAAGAAGCTGCAGAAATTTGAGCTGATCCTCAAAATATTGGGGCTTTTCCCCTCTAAAAACTAGGTGCGTCCTATGGTCAGGTGCGCCTTATAGAGCGAAAAATACGGTAATTTGTTGGCGATATGGCTCATTCCCGGCAATGGGCAGCAACAGCAAGGAGAGACATAGCTTGCTTTTCGCACAACACACCCACAGCCCAGCTTCCAGCACTTTGGATTAAATGCTAAATTCGGAAGTGTGGAAACTGCCCCTTGAAAAAGGAGCAAAGGTGGCAGTTTTGTTAAGGGAGGAAGACCTCTCCAGAACCCCAGTTCTACCGGGACCAACCAAGATGTTACTAAACACAGCAAGCTTTCAAGTTCTCTAGAACTTCACCAGGCAAGATGTCACACAGGGTAGTGTGCGAGGGGGAAACAACGCATTTTTCAAAAGCTAGGTTAGTCCATAGCCAAGAGATCGACTTGTAGACTTAATTCGATTTTCAAAATTGAAAAATTGAATTATCTTTTTCTCCTGTGAGCTCTCCACGTTAACACGGTGTGCATGATACAGCTGAAAGCCCATATCTAACTCAGGGTGGATCTACACACAGGAAGAAAACGCTATAAATAAGTGAGAAATTAAATCATTATGACAAAAGGGGGGGAAACGCTATGTAAAATCGCCTAGATTTTTTTTTTACTCTGCAGCGCCATCTGGTGTTGCATGTTTACAACACATTCGGAGTGCTGTTTTTTGACTAGCTGAGTCCGAAGTATTCTATTATTGTAAACTGTCCTGCAGTTAGTTTTGATTAAGGGTGGTGTTTGCAAATTTTAAACAAATGGATCCAAGGGCATAGTTGATTTCATGCACACATATCAGGGTGCTGAGATATTCCTTGAGATGTTTTGCTGCTGCTAAATTCTGCAGGCTGCTGTTGTGTAAGTACTGATTCCCATGCACTGGTGCAACTGGAGCAGTTTTGCCCACCTGCCTGCCCCAGAGGACCAAACAGCAGCCTTAAAATTTAAGAAATATAAATAAATGAACTTTTTTTTTAAGCGCAGCTGTGTTTGCCATTCTTGTTGTGTAAGGGAGCCCTTAGAAACCCTTCAGGTCTCTTTTTTTGTACTTCTTCCAGTACTGCAAGAGAAAGTCTTTGCCTCTCTACGATCTACATACCGGTATATTGTCTCCTGCAGATGTGAATTGAAAAGCATTGCTCAGATGCTATTTCAAAATAAACTATTTCCTGGAGGGACCCATTTAAACGATCCTTGAATCATTTGCTTATATACATTTCCCGGATTGCCCCATTATCACCATTGCTTAGCAGATTAATTACTCTGTACTTAATTTGCTTAGCAATTAAACCACCAATTAAATATTTGTCTACATAACATACTCCTTGGCAAATGAATTAATTAGTAGTGAACGTTGAGAAATGACTTGTTAAGCAGGAGGGCATTGTGTTTAAAAGAATAGGTTTGGTTACATTGTGCTGCGACTTATTAATAATAGCTTTATTAATTAAATAAATGCTGAGGATTTGCCCTAATCCCTTTAGGTGCTGGAACCTAAGATAGGATAATCAAATACAAAATCAGAGGAAGATCTCCTAATACATTGCAGAGGGGGTTCGACAGTAGGATGAATGAGAGGACAAGATCATGGATCACTTTAATTCTGGATCAATATTGTAACAACAATATTCATCTCTCCCTTTTCACTGCCACCAAGGAGGAAATAATTGTGCCAAAAAGGGGACTGCGCTAGGAGGGGGAGAAATGTGACTCTTAACACTGAAAGCCTGCTGTCTCTCATAGTAGAGAAGTTAATTTTTAGAAAAGAGGCAGCGGGGGGGGGGATTAATCCTTATTTATAGTAGCTCATATTAACTAATACTTAATGGCTTTCCACTCAGACACCTCAGCTCCAGGATTTACATTCTGTGCGTAACCAAGCAATGGACATGATTACAAAGGCCTTTACTTTGCTGGACTACGAGTTTCAAAGGCTCGGCACGTAGGTATTGTTTGGCAACAATGGAAATGTTCTTTCTTCTTCTTCTTCTTCTTCTTCTTCTTCTTCTTCTTCTTCTGGATCCTTCACTCTCTCTCTTATTTTTTTAATTCGTTTTTGTCTTTAACAATTATCACCACAAATAAATCATAATGATATACACATAGGATTCTCTGAATCCCCAGACTTCCCTCCACCCCTCCATGGTTTCCATCGTTATTCTTTTCCAACTGCATCTTCTACTGTTCTCCATATTTACTTAATACTCAAATCTCACCATGAAGGTAAAGGTAAAGGTAAAGGGACTCCTGACCATTAGGTCCAGTCGTGACCGACTCTGGGGTTGCGGCGTTCATCTTGTGTTACTGGCCGAGGGAGCCGGCGTACAGCTTCCGGGTCATGTGGCCAGCATGACTAAGCCGCTTCTGGCGAACCAGAGCAGCGCACGGAAACGCTTTTAAGTTATAGAAAGTTTATTGCTGTGAAAATGCTGGATGATGGTTTTCATTATTTTAAGGCATGGGAAAACCTCACTGCAAATTTGATTTGGATTTCCCCAATCTGTGGGGAATGTGGTAAGGTGGGGGAGGGAGAGAATCCAATATAAAATCACGTTACCCAATCTTGTGTGGGTGTCATTTTGCGGGGTGCCATCTATCACCACTCTACACCCTGTGTACATTGGTGAGCTGCTAGTTTAAGGGTACCGTGCACGACACACATGTATTCCCCTGCCCCAGTTTTTAACACTCTGTTTGGTGCAAGTTTGGTATATCAGAAAGCTTGTATCTTAAATATTTTACAAAGTGATTGGTCTTGGCATAGGTCAACAAAAACCTGAGGACATGCCCACAGTGGATCTCAGGCTTCCAGATCTCGGGAAGGGTGGGGAAGTACCAACTGAGCAGAGGGGACAACACAGAGTGTGAATATATCCCATCAATAGGCTACATCCCACTAGTGTGGACAGGAAACACTGACAAGAGTTCAGCTGAGAACTCAGGTGTTATAAGGAAAAAAAACCTGCTCCTTATCCCTTATGGGGTATCCAAGAGCCCATATAGAGTCCTTAAGTGGGTTCCCTATCGGTGGGAGAAAATAACAGAGGCCAACTAGAGAATATTGAGAAGCAAAGCAGCTAGTAAGCCTGATCTTTATTAAACTGTTGCAACAGGGTCCTCACTCACCACATGCAGGAGGAAGGAGGAACCCAGAACAATGGGTGCACAAGCCCTTATGTAGACTTTTGAAATTGCCTTATGTAGACTTTGGAATTTTGAATTATGGTGTTGGAGGAGACTCTTGAGAGTCCCATGGACTGCAAGAAGATCAAACCTATCCATTCTTAAAGAAATCAGCCCTGAGTGCTCACTAGAAGGACAGATCCTGAGGTTAAGGCTCCAGTACTTTGGCCACCTCATGAGAAGAGAAGACTCCCTAGAAAAGACCCTGATGTTGGGAAAGGTTGAGGGCACAAGGAGAAGGGGACAGCAGAGGATGAGATGGTTGGACAGTGTTCTCGAAGCTACTAACATGAGTTTGGCCAAACTGCGAGAGGCAGTGAAGGATAGGCGAGCCTGGCGTGCTCTGGTCCATGGGGTCACGAAGAGTCGGAAACGACTGAACAACAACAAGACTTTGGAAATTGCCTTATATAGACTTTTGAAATTGCTCAAGACCACCTCCCAAACATCATACATACAGGTACATCACAGAAGCGGGCAGTCTACAGCAGAAATACATCACAGGAGGCTGTTAATGGTCACTGATTGCTTACCTGGGCAGCCTGACCACTCTTGTGATGGTAAATACTTTTAATTCCTGAATCCAGGTCACAGGCTCACCCTATTCATACACAAATATGCCCTTAAGGCAGGTAAGCAAAAGACAATGGGGAGGCTTTCCCATTTCCTTCCTCCTTGCAGAGAAATATTTGAGGCCAATTTGGGAGAGTCAAAATGGGTTCAGGATTGCTCTCCTGTACTATTTCAGACACGTGGTTTACATACTTACGTATGTGTTTGCCTTGTACATTATTTTGGGACCTTAGAATTCTTATAACACAGGTTTTGTCCAAACCTGAGTTCACCCCAGGTTTGGACAAAAGTGAACATAATAAAATTTGCACTCTAGTGTGTACACAGCTTATGAGGCCTATCCTGGAAGGAGTACATACTCTTTCCTCTGAATCTAGCATGCTCCCACTGCTGGTTTGTGAAGCTGTAAACTCAGACTTCAGCCACAATCCACATCTGTTCCTGTAGTTTCTTGAAAAATACTGCATTTTGATATGTCCCCCGAAAAACCTCCAGATTAGATCCAAATTGAAAATGTAAATGGGGTGGGGTGCACATTTTTGTTAATTTATTATTACTTTGTTAAAATAAAATAAACTGGGGTGGGTGGGAGAAAATGTAAGCCACATGAAGATGTAATAAGAGAATCAGGGCCTTTTATATATACAGTGGACCCTCGACTTACGAAGATAATCCGTTCCGACGGAATCTTCGTAGGTCGAAATCATCGTAACTCGAGTCCCCATAGGAATGCATTGGGAGAACGAATTTGTAGGTCGAAAAAACCTTCGCAAGTCGAGGAAACCGCATTTAAAACGGCCGCAACTTCCTTTCGGAAGTCGAAAAAATTCGGAAGTGGCGGTCGCTTTGATCCCTCGTAACTCAAAAAACGTGGGACCCAGGTGGCGCTGTGGGTTAAACCACAGAGCCTAGGGCTTGCCGATCAGAAGGTCGGCAGTTCGAATCCCTGCGACAGGGTGAGCTCCCGTTGCTCGGTCCCAGCTCCTGCCCACCTAGCAGTTCGAAAGCACATCAAAGTGTAAGTAGATAAATAGGAACCGCTCTGGCGGGAAGGTAAACGGCGTTTCCGTGCGCTGCTCTGGTTCGCCAGAAGCGGCTTTGTCATGCTGGCCACATGACCCGGAAGCTGTACACCAGCTCTCGGCCAATAAAGCGAGATGAGCGCCGCAACCCCAGAGTCGGACACGACTGGACCTAATGGTCAGGGGTCCCTTTACCTTTACTTTAACTCAAAAAACTCGTTAGTCAGGTCATTCGGAAGTCGAGGGATCATTGTATATTAAATGTTCATAAGTGTGCCAAGCAAACAAGGCCACATGTGTGTATTTCTTTGTCTCGGGAACAAAGGGGGGTTGCCCCTCCAGCTACTCAGCAGCCCTCCCTCTGCCTGAGTGATAATCATGGCATCCTGATACTTAGATACTTAAGTGCCAGACAGGTAGCCATTCCAGAGATAACAAACCCAGATGAAGACAAAAGGGTGTGATTAACTTGGCTGGTAAACAGGGAAATATAAATATCTCTTTGTTTCACTTGATGGGTTTTTGGTGGAGGGCAAGAGGAGGCATGGGGAGGGTCAAGGATGCTCAGATTACTGCTACCAGACCTCCCCTTTCATGATGTATAGGGGGGTGGTCTTGAGTGGGAGGGGGGGAATTTCAAAAGTCTATATAGGAGCCGGCACACATTTGTTCTGGGTCTCTTTCCTACTCACCTGTGTGTGTGAGGAAAGCACCCTGTTGCAACAGTGAAAATAAAGGCTTTGCTTCTAACTATTCTCTGGTTGGCCACTGTTTTTTTACTCCTACCGATAGAGAACCTGCAGAGGACTTTGCAAGGGCTCTTGTGTACCCCATAAGGGAATAAGGTCAGATTTTTCTTATAACAAAGACATCCATCCATACCCCCTTTGTGCCTCCTCTTGTGGACAAACCGTGGTTGACTTGGAAACACATCAAGCTATGCTGATGTGTACAATGACATACAAATGGGATTTGGGACACAGCAGGGGTGCTGGTGGAAATAGCTCCCTGGTTTCCAGCCCAAAGTCTCCTCTTGGCAAACAGACAGGCTTGCCAAAGGAAATGCAGAAAGCGCAGAGCCACCAACCAGGCATGCCACCCGGGAAGGCGCAGTCGGAGGAGGGATAAAAATATCCCCGGAGGAAAACCAAGGCAAGATGAAAAGTTGTATGGAAAAAAACCAGGAGAGAAAAAAGTCAGCTCCCCGCCAAATTCACCAGCTACATTCTGGCTGGTTCTCTCCGGTTACACCCCTGAATAACTTCCTTCCTGATTAAAAATTAGTCCTCTCTTGATTAAGGACTTATACCAAGATTCTAGGTCTTCTTCGTTCCCCTTCCTTTAATTCTATCCCTGAGTCCTATCAAAACTACATCATACTTCCCGCCCAAGCCACACAAAAAAGACCATTGCAAGCATTTGTCTCTCTCTGAAAGAGATACTTTACTCCCTGACACACTTTGCTCAGACTAATTGCCCAGACCAAAAGCTTCTGTCTCTAAATGGGGGACGGGGAATTGTCTAAGAGAAACACAGTATTTCTTTTTAACAAACATGTGGTGCCAACCTCACCAAAATAATTCACAGATGAATGAAGCTCAGCTTTCTACTCTTCCGTGCCCTGAAATTAAATCTTCTGGACCTATATTAGCTTAACTTTTAACTATGATTTACTTAAAAGTGATCTGTGAATCTCTGCCCTTAGGTCTAACATAAAAGCACACATTTGAGTAATTGCCAGTCAACAGGCAAAGTGATCACTCACCTGCCTTGGCCTTGATGTGTCCAGTTTGTATTTTTAAATCCCTGCCCTTTCATCCTATCTTCTATAGTAATCGGGGTGCTTTTCCATGAACCACTGCTTCCCAGTTTAACCAAACAGAAACATACCGGTAGGTACAGTGGTACCTTGGGTTAAGTACTTAATTCGTTCCGGAGGTCCGTTCTTAACCTGAAGCGTACTTAACCTGAAGCACCACTTTAGCTAATGGGACCTCCTGCTGCCGCTGTGCCGCCAGAGCACGATTTCTGTTCTTAGCGGAGTTCTTAACCTGAAGCGTACTTAACCCGAGGTACCACTGTAATTCTTAACCCTGAGCAGGGAACTTGTAAAATGGGAAGGTGCTCAAAAATATTTAAAGAATTAAGATGTTTCATCTCTAATTAAACAAAAAGTTCTGTGTTGTCCCGGCACAGGCTCAAATCAGTCACAGAGATTGTTAGAAATAAAAACCTGCTCCTTTTCGCTTATGGGGTATCCAAGAGCCCGTATAGAGTCCTTAAGTGGGTTCCCTATCGGTAGGAGAAAATAACAGAGGCCAACCAGAGAATATTGAGAACCAAGCAGCTAGTAAGCCTGATCTTTATTAAACTGTTGCAACAGGGTCCTCATTCACCACACGCAGGAGGGAGGAGGGACCCAGAACAATTGTGCGCAAGCCCTTATATAGACATTTGAAATTGCCCACCCTGTAGCCCAAGACCAACCCCCAAAACATCATACATACATCACAGAAGGAGGCGGTCTTCAGCAGAAATCAGCATAATGATGATTGTGGTTTCTTGAATCCAAGCATTTAAACCTTTTATTTTCTCCTATGATCGTCTTTTCAGTGCAAAAGCTGAACTGGTCCAGGAAACATTGACTTTTCAACATGAAAAAGAGCAGTTCAACAAACATTTCAAAAATCAACAGAAGGTAAGTTTCTGCTCCTCTATGAAATACTGGGCCTAGCACTCCTACATGATCTTCTTAGGTAGCTTTCACATGTGACAATTGTTTGGTACTCTGATGAGTAAATGGTCAAAACAGGTTGAAGCAAGAAGAAATCCAGTAATGAGCATAGAAAACTTTTAGGATTGCTGGTATTGCTTAATGGCCTACATTTGACATGAAGAACATGGTTAGCAACCTCCATAAACGCATGACCTGCTCTGGAGAGATCTTTGAGGGTTGAGTCCCTCTAATTGTGATTTGTGGGAGCGGGTGGCGCTGTGGTCTAAACCACGGAGTCTCTTGGGCTTGCCGATCGAAAGGTCGGCGGTTCGAATCCCCGGGATGGGGTGAGCTCCCATTGCTCTGTCCCAGCTTCTGCCAACCTAGCAGTTCGAAAGCACACCAGTGCAAGTAGATAAATAGGTACCGCTGTAGTGGGAAGGAAAACAGCATTTCCATGTGCTCTGGCACCCGTCATGGTGTCCTGTTGCGCCACATGCTGGCCACGACTCGGAAAGCTGTCTGTGGACGAACGCTGGCTCCCTCAGCCTGAAAGTGAGATGAGCGCCACAACCCCATAGTAACCTTTGACTGGACTTAACCATCCAGAGGTCCTTTACCTTTTACCTTAATTGTGATTTAATGGGACCTTGTCGCTTGGTTTGATGCAGTGACGCTTCTGTTGCTAGATAGTTTTGAAATACTGTCCGCTTGCTTGGTTTTTGTTGTTGTTGCCTACAGAAAAATCATATTTAAAATGGTTGGAAGAATTCTAGGCCAGGGATGGGTGCACTTTCGGTTTGTGGGAACTTTTTAAACTACTACCCCAAGATCCACCAATCGGAGGCTGGTGCAAAAAGATTTACATTGAGAATTAAAGAATTCTGAGCCCATGAATATATCCAAGTAGCGGAACTGAATGGAGCTCACAGCCCCCTTGCACAAAAAACTCCATTTCAGGAATATAATTTAGGGTGTGGCGGAGATGGAGTTTTCTTGCTGCGATGGTTAAACATTTGGGAGTAAGGTCTCCTTGCTGATCTATTGCAAATCACTCAAGAGTTCTAAGAATCTATCTTCCCACCACCTGTGAGCATTTTAAATCGGCTCTCTGGAGCTATTCTGAATGTCTCACTGATCTCCGTCACTGAGATCTGGTTGTGGTCATTAGAACAACAGTCCCTCTCCAGCAGGGGCAGTCCTTTTCTTAACTAGTGTGGTGTAGTGGTTAAGAGCGGTAGACTCGTAATCTGGTGAACCATGTTAGAAGAAGAAGAAGAGTTTGGATTTGATATCCCGCTTTATCACTACCCGAAGGAGTCTCAAAGCGGCTCACATTCTCCTTTCCCTTCCTCCCCCTGTGAGGTGAGTGAGTCTGAGAGACTTCAAAGAAGTGTAACTAGCCCAAGGTCACCCAGCAGCTGCATGTGGAGGAGTGCAGACGCGAACCCGGTTCCCCAGATTATGAGTCTACCACTCTTAACCACTACACCACATTGGTTCTCATACCAATAACAAACTTAGTTGGTCTCTAAGGTGCTACTGGAAGGAATTTTTTTATTTTGTTTCGACTACAGCAGGCCAACATGGCTGCCTACCTGTAACTTTAAATTATGACATGGAAATTTAATTCAGTGTGTGGGTTCTGTGTCAAAGTTCTTCGTATGGAAAGTTGGACCATCCTGATTTATCCTATACTTTTTGGTCCTGTTCTGCTACTTCTGCTTTCACTCCTGGCTGTGTGATGAAAATAGCTTGTGGAGCTGTGCCAGCTCTTCCACTAATTCCACTGTTATGTTGGATCTCATCCTATAACTTTAAATGTGTGACTGAAAAACACTTAAAAACCTTTACAAGCGTGGATTTTATTTTATTTGCAATATATATATATATAGGAGCTCCAAGAGATGCTGGAGAAACACAGAGCTCAAAATGAAGCATGGCTCCAAGCCAGAGCAGAAGAGAATGACAAAGAAAGAAAGGAGCTCTACAAACTGAGGGTAAATATTACAAGTTAGGGCTTTTCCTAATGCCCTGTCCCTAAGTCTTGCTTTCCATGCTATTCGCGGAACATAGAACTGCACACTGCTGTTGCAAGAGCTGTACTTTCAGCATTGAGGGGCATAGCTGTCAACTTTCGGATTTGAAAATAAGGGATTTCCCCCAAACTTTCGGATTTGAAAATAAGGGATGCCGCGAGGGCGGTGCAATGGCACCAAGTAGCCTCGCCACCCTGCGCTCCAGAGGCTGCGCACAAATGGGCGAGCGAAAAAGCGAGCGCATAGATGGCAGGCAGGCTGTCTGTCTGGTTGGGCGTGAGGGTCTGGCTGCACAAGGCATGCAAGCTCCGCCCCCAGTCGGTCTCAGACTCCTTATTGGCAGCCGAGCAACGCAGCTGAGGAGCCTCCCTGGCCGGCAGGGAGGGAGAGGAGCTGCTTCCTTTGAAATCCGGGAAATTTAAGGGATATCAACAATCTGGGATAGCAGCGGGAAACGGCATTGGAATAAGGGAGTTTCCCGCCAAAAAAGGGAGGGTTGACAGCTACCCTGTTTCCCCTTTTTTAATACGTAGTCATAAAGTAAGCCATGGCAGGGTTTTTTTACCTTTGTGAGAAGTAAAAGTAAGCCAAAAGTACCCCAAAAGTAAGCCGTGGTGCCGCCATTGTTCCTATCGCCTCCTCAGCCCCTCCTGCGTGCTCAGGGAGCCAGCAAACCAGTGAGAGGCACGGGGGGGGGGGAACGCGCCTCTTGCAGAGTTCTGCCCCGCCTGCTCAGCACGCAGAGGGAGGCTGTACTGCACCATACTGACGTAATAAAAATAAGACATCCCCCTGAAAATAAGCCACCCTGTGTTTTTTAGAGGAAAAAAAATTATAAGACGGTGTCTTAAAAAGGGGGAAAGACGGTATGTTGAGGGGGTCCACCTTTAGTTCTGCCAGCCATAAAACTTGTTGGTTAATCTGTTTCATACCTTATGTTTAAGGCAGTCTTATACCACTTTAACATGCATGGCTTCCCCCAAATAATCTTGGGAACTGTAGTTTGTCAAAGGTAATGGGAGTTGTCAGGAGAAACCTTATCCCCCCACAGAGCTACAGTTCCCAGTGTGGTTTAACAGTCAATCCCTTTTCACAGGGAACTGCAGGAATTGCAACTCGGGGAGGAGAAGAGGGTTCACCTAGCAACTCTCAGCACTCTTTAATGAACTAGAATTCTTTAGAGGAAGCCACAACTGGTACAGTGGTACCCTGGTTCTCAAACTTAATCCGTTCCGGAAGTCCGTTCCAAAACCAAAGCGTTCCAAAACCAAGGTGCGCTTTGCCATGGAAAGTAATGCAAAACGGATTAATCCGTTCCAGATTTTTAAAAACAACCCCTAAAACAGCAATTTAACATGAATTTTACTACCTAACGAGACCATTGATCCATAAAATGAAAGCAGTAATCAATGTACTGTACTATAAAAATAAATAAGACAGTATTGTAGATGATAAAAATTAAAATTATTATTATTTTCTTACCTCCACTGTTTGGATGGGGGGCTTTTATCCATTTCCGCAGTCACACAATCAATCAATCAATCAATCAGTAGCTGAACTGGGTTCCACACAGCCACAAAAACAAATTAAGTGAAAAAGCCTCAAAAACACAAAAACAAAAGCGCCAAACTTAATCCATTCCAGAAGTCAATTTGACTTCTGAAATGTTCGAAAACCAAGGCACAGCTTCTGATTGATGCAGGCACCCAGAAAAAAATAGCCGACAGCTGCATCGGACGTTCGGCTTCCGAAAAACATTCAAAAACCGGAACACTTACGTCCAGATTTTTGGCGTTTGGGAACCAAGGCGTTTAAGGACCAAGGTACCACTGTACCTGTATAAGATTACCTTAAATGCATGGTGCGGATTTTGTTGTTTCTGTCTAGCAGTGCCTATGGGATGGGCCATTTCCAACCTGTTTTTTCTCTAGTTTAAGCTCATCAGCTCACTTCCAGTGTTTATTTCGGTATACCCAAAGGACGTATTGGGAAACCAAATCTACAGAATATATTCCCTGACCAAATAGATGGAATAATGCCACATATGCTCCCTTTGGGACATAGAAAATCAGCCCCTTCCACTGAAGACCCACCAAAGACCCAGCATCCATTTCTGTTGCCAGGAATGCATGTCCAGAGGTGGGGCACGAAGGATCAACAGAACCCACCCTGCCAGGCCAGCTCTTGCCACCAACGCCGCCGGCCGTGCACGCCTGGGGTACAGAGGGTTCCCGGAACTCACACGCCAGCTCAGCCCTGGCCACTGCAGCCAAGCAGGCCTGCGTTGCTACCTTGCCCGCCCATGCAGGGACAAGTCTGGCCACCCAATGCTGCCCTTGATGGGCAAATACCCCACCCCGACACTGGGCAGGTGCCCATTCAGCAAGGGGGCAAGGGACGTGGTGGTAAGGCCAGGCTCCAGGGCCCAGAGACCCCCCCACACCAAGCCCTGTGTTGGAGCACATACTGAACTTTGCAATAATGTCAATAGTTCCGTCCACTAATTTTTGCTGTCCCTGTGGCTCTCTTGCCCAAGGAAGATGCCATTAATCATGAATTGCTTTTCTAAATTATATAGGGGGACTGGTTGCCAAAGCAGTGATTTGCGAATTTGTTGTTTAGTGTCCGACTCTTCGTGACCCCATGGACCAGAGCATGCCAGGCACTCCTGTCTTCCACTGCCTCCCGCAGTTTGGTCAAACTCATGTTAGTAGCTTCGAGAACACTGTCCAACCATCTCGTTCTCTGTCGTCCCCTTCTCCTTGTGCCCTCAATCTTTCCCAACATCAGGGTCTTCTCTAGGGAGTCTTCTCATGAGGTGGCCAGAGTATTGGAGCCTCAGCTTCAGGATCTGTCCTTAAAATTCAGGGGAGATAAAAGAAAGGACTTTTTCACCCAGAGCATAGTTAAACTATGGAACTCACTCTCATCGGTGATAGTGATGGCCGCCAACCTAGTTGGGTTTAAAAGAGGATGGGACAAATTCAGGGAGGAGAGGACTACTGAAAGCTACTAGGCATAATGGCTCCATAGCTGGAGGAAATAATTTCATTTCATTTTCGTTTTACTTTTAATTTGCATACCGCCTTTCTATATTGCTATACACAGCTGAAGAAACAACAAAGATTGCACACCTCATAAACTGATCCAATACAAAAATGTCACAATAAAAACATAATTTTAAAATAAACAACTTAATCAATTAGAATACCCTGTTTCCCCTTTTTTAATACGTAGTCATAAAGTAAGCCATGGCAGGGTTTTTTTACCTTTGTGAGAAGTAAGACGTACCCCAAAAGTAAGCCATGGCGCCGCCATTGTTCCCGTCGCCTCCTCAGCCCCTCCTGCGTGTGCAGGGAGCCAGCGAACCAGTGAGAGGCACGGGGGGGGAAACGTGCCTCTTGCGGAGTTCTGCCCCGCCTGCTTAGCGCGCAGGGAGAGGCGCGTGGGGGGGAGACGCCTCTTCCTGCCCCGCCTGTTCCCCATGTGCAGGGAGCCAGCGAACCAGCGAGAGGCGCGGGGGGAAACGTGCCTCTTGCAGAGTTCTGCCCCGCCTGCTCAGCGCGCAGGGGGAGGCTGTACCGTACCATACTGACGTAATAAAAATAAGATATCCCCCGAAAATAAGCCACCCTGTGTTTTTTTGAGGGGAAAAAATTATAAGACGGTGTCTTAAAAAGGGGGAAAGACGGTATAAGGGTACATAATAAAATTTAATACCAGCAAATAATAATGAAACAGAAATTCACTCTTAACAATTACATTAAATAATGTCTAAACCATAATCAATAAAAATAACAGCAAGTCACAATAACACAATACAAACTGAGAAGCAAAGACACACAACTTATAAAATTATTCTTTTTAAATATCCCTTCTTTCTTCCCAGCTGCTTCTGCTGTTCCTAAATACCAGTTGCTCAGGTCCTGCTCACTGGTTTCCCACTGGCTTTTGGTTGGCCGCTGTGAGATCAGGATCCTGGAGTAGATGGGCCACTGGCCTGATCCAACAGGCTCTTCTTACGTTCTTATGCTATCTGGGTGTTTTCCCATGGTACTAAATTTCCAGTCTTGGCTACACTGCAATTTGGGGAGAGCAACAATAATTTTCCGATGCAAGTTTTCCCTTATATGGAGTTAGCTCACTTGCCGTGTGCCCGGTGAAAGGACCAAAAGTTATGTTTTTCACAAAGACAGTATTCCAAGATTAAAAGATCAGCAGCAAGCTCTCTTTGACTGCAAAAGTAGAAATAGTACAGTTTAACGGATGGGCCTTGTTTTCCTCTGCCTTTACACAAGGAAGTAACCCAAAGAGAAATGCAGCGATGACTCACATATTGCTCGTTCTGACTCACAGCATTAAATACATTCGGAGAGTGTAATTTGCTATAGCCTGCAGTTCCTTGGTGTGTGAGTGTGTGCAGAGACTTTTCTACTGTCAGTGTTTCAGGGATACCATGTTGGTGGGGCCATGAACATAGTTCGTTCCCATTCAGACCTATATTCATCACTGATTTTAGAGAATTCCTGCGCTGAGGGTTCGGTTTTAAAAACAAAACCATACCTCTTGCTCTGTCTACTGTTTATAATATTTAAACAAAACAGTAAATGAAACAAGTGATTTATTTATTTTTATTTTATTTTATTTTATTTTATTTATTTACTATTGCTTTGTGCATGTAAAATATCATGCCCTCCAACATTCCTGCAGTCAATCAGAAGCTGCGCTTCGGTTTCCGAAGTTTTTGGAAGTTGAGCAGACTTCCGGAACGGATTCTGTTCGACTTCCAAGGTACGACTGTAACTCCATAATGAATAAATTCTCTATGAGTTGGCCCATTGAGAAACCAACAGAGCCTCATTTGGTCCACTCTGGGACCAAATGGGAAAACCTTTGGAAAATTAATATGAGATTTACAGCAAGCTCCAATATTAGAGAGAACATGTTAAAAATACAACACAGGTGGTATTTGACGCCCACAAGATTATCAAAAATGTATAAAGATGTATCAAATAGGTGCTGGAGGTGCGGCGGTAATAACGGCGACTTATACCATATGTGGTGGACATGCCAAAAGATCAGAACTTTTTGGGGGTTAATATTAGAAGAATTAAAAAAAATGTTGGGGATTACAATTACGAAAAAACCAGAGGCCTTTCTGTTAAGTATTATTGATGAGGATATACCCAGTAAATTAAGGGAGATCTTTTTGTATGCAACGGCAGCCGTGCATATTTTGATTGCTAAAAAGTGGAAAGAACAGGATGCCCCAGCCGTTATAGAGTGGCAACAAAAAGTCCAGGAATTTGCGGAGATGGCGTATCTTACTAATAGCATGAGGGGCAACTCTAAGCAAAAATTCGAAGATAAATGGAAAAAATACAAAATATATGTTCAAAGCTATAGCAAAGGCAGGATAATCATGACAGCTTTCGAGTGACCTTTGAATAGGTAGAAGTTAAATAAGAGTGGTAAGGGTGCAGGAAGACAAAAGAATGTATTAGAAATAAGGTTAAAAAAGGTATAATAATTAGGAAGACATTCACTTTTATTACTTGACTATGTTTTTGGGTTGGACAGGAAGTCTATGCATATAATCATGTTTTTGTTTATTGTTTATATCTTTATCTTTTCTTCTCTTTGCTTTTTCTCTTTTCTTTTCTCTTTTCTTTCTTTTTTCTTCTCTCTTCTCCTTTCTTTTCTTTTTCTTACTTTCTCCTGTTTGTTTTCTTTATGGGCAGGAGATATTAGATACTTTGTATTAGTGAACAAACAAGATGTACAACAAGAGACATGAAAGTTTCGTATAATAATGATGTTTATTATTGCAAAACATGAATCTGTTCCATAAAGAAAGAAATCTTCCTTCCAAAAAAAAAAAAGAAAGACAAAAAAGAGAAACCAACAGAGCCTCATTTGGTCCACTCTGGAGTTGGATTTTGCCGCCAAGTATTTTAATTCTTTTTGGATTCTTTCAACTCAACTTAATCCTCCAAGCATGAACTGGGGATCTGTGATTCCCCAGCTGTCACGGGACTACAAGTCCCAGCATCCCTGAACATTGGCCCACTCCCCCCTCTGGCGTGTACTGCAATGTACCAATGCAACTTGAAGCACAGCAGGATGGTGGGATGACCTCACTGTGTTCTGAGCAGATAATGTGTTTATGGCCTGAGACAGAGGGTTGTATCCAGCTGCGCTGTTCTGCTTGTATAGCAGGCTTCCTGTTGCCCAACATAACTTCTCCCTTCTCTTCCCTATCACCACCCATGCACCTCTCAAAATCTGCGCCAGGAGACCTCCTAGAGCAGATTTGGATGATGGGGAGGAGAGAGTAACAGGAAGTCTTGCTGCACAAGCATTACACAGTGTTAACCACAATCTTATTGGAATTTTGCCCTTAGAAATGCTGAATCAAGATCTAAATACAGCAAAAAAGATCATCTCTCAAAGATTGGATGATATTGAGTTGCAACGCAATGTTATGCTGGGCGGGGGGACATGCTCACCGAGATCCCTGGGCATTGTACCCCCACTTCAAGTACCAGCCTATCTATCAACTCTTTCTATTGCTAGTCATCGTTTTGCTTTTATTAAAGCACGGTTTAATGTCTTCCCCTCAAACGTCCTTTTTCATAGATTTTCTAGGGGCCAAGTTTCGGTCTTATGTGCCTATGATAACCGTTCGATTGAATCTCTTCATCACATAGTGTTTGTCTGCCCCTTGTATTCTGCCGCCCGAAAGACTCTATTACTTCCATTAACTCAAAAATTACCGGGGTATTTGGAAGAGTCTTACCTTGCTCTTCTGTTGCAAGATTCAGACTCGATTATAACCCTACATATGGCAAAATTTCTGACATCAGTTCTGACACTTAAGAAACACAATGGATTGTTACATACAGCTTGAAATTTTAATTTAATTTTTATCATTTTTTATTCAATTGAGTATCCCTTTTAATCTATTTTACTGTTAGCAATTGTAAACCAGACTGTGCTGTTTCTGTTTTGGGTTGTTATGTCTATGGGCTTAAAGCCGAAATAAAATGAGTTGAGTTGAGTGTTAACCACAACCCAGAGACTTGTTTTTTTTTTAAAAACTATTAAATTTTTTATTATTTTTTTTGCAAGAAACATGGATAGGTTATAAAACATATGCTCAAATTATAGCATTGCAGAGCAGGAGATGTCCTATCTTGCAGTTCATTCCTGTGGCTCAAAAAAATCATCTAAAACCTGGTTTTCTTGTTTTGTCGCAGGAAGAGATTCTCAATGATCAGGAAAGATTGAGAGACGAACAGCAAAGCGTTTATCAGCGCAATCAGCAGCTCCTTTCTATAATGCAGCAGTTCAAAGGAATGTGAACCATTTGCTGAATAAAGCCTGGTCACATGCTCTAGATCATAGCAGCTACACAGCACCACTTGAACAACTGAGCTCTTATGTAACAAAGATCCCGTTACCATACAGACGGAAGTTTGATCTCGATAACTTTCCATCCGGCCCCAGGACGATGGTTCAATTAAATTCCTACCCACTTGGGGAAATATTCTGAGTTTTTGATTCAGTATTTTATATGTATATATATCTATCTATCTCAGGTGATTGTATGTGCTGACATGGCATTTAAAAATGGACAGAAGGAATATACAGTAATGATATATTCATAACTTAGGAAATTTGTTCTTGTTAAGAAAGATTAATGGATTAGCAAAGCGAGGAAACAGGGAGAGAGATTATGATCAGAAAACCGCTTTGATTCCCTCTCTCTTTCTCAGACTTTGGAATGGGATACACTAGGAGACCACGAATTCTGCTCCAATCCTTACCTGGTAGAAGTTACTATCTGAAATGACAGTACTGAGGGCTACTGAGAACATACGACTTTAGGAGGAAAGGACTGGTGGAGGAAGGGCGAAATGTAAATTCATTTTTTCCTCCTTGTCAAAAGTTTGGGCATGTTGGATCTGTGTATATTAACTCTTAACTTTCTGTGAGTGTCATAGCTACTGTGTTCTGTGAATTTCCAATAAGAGGGGTGTGTGTGTGTGGGTGTGGGTGTGTGTGTGTGAATGCATCTTGATTTGGGAGGATTGGTTGAACAATCATGCTGAAATCAGGGATAGGTCGCTACTATGCCGGTGGAAGAGTCTGAAAAACATACTGTACCATTGATGTAATTATTTGAAAATCACTTTCCTGCAGGTAGTTTGAGGATCAGAAAGCACCTTGTGCCATACAGTGAGAGAAAGAAAATGAGAGTTTTTATCTGAATAAAGTTTGTGTTCATAATATTCATTTATTTAGTGCCTTAAACATCACATTAATCATCAACTTAACCATGGCAACACAGAAATAAGTCCAGTAAAACTTTCCCTGGGAAGTTAAAGGTAAAGGTACCCCTGACCATTAGGTCCAGTCGCGGACAACTCTGGGGTTGCGCACTCATCTCGCTCTATAGGCCGAGGGAGCCGGTGTTTGTCCGCAGACAGCTTCCGGGTCATGTGGCCAGCATGACTAAGCCCTTCTGGCGAACCAGAGCAGCGCACGGAAACGCCGTTTACCTTCCCGCCGGAGCGGTACCTATTTATCTACTTGCACTTTGACGTGCTTTCAAACGGCTAGGTTGACAGGGAAGATAAGCAGTCTTAATACACAAAGCGCTTTACAATTGCTGTTGTGTAAGCATTAGTCTGCAGTGCCTTGCATGTAGCTACTGTGTGGTTTTCAACCTTTCTGAGTCAACAGCTCCCTTGACCAACTGCATTCTTTCTGTGGCACCCCGTGGGGCTCAGGGGCCCAGTTATGTCACCCCTTGCCTGCAGAGCTGGCAGCCTCTCTCCCTTTTTCAAACACCCTCCCTTGTGCAGTGTTCCTTCCTCTCCTCTCCCCTCTCCTTGGGAGTCCTCTGAGCAGCTGCCCCTGCCCCAAAGAGGAGGTGCCTCCTCACACTGCCCCACAGGTTTTTTTCCTACAGAGACCACACTGATCTTGACATCTGCAGCTAGTTGACGAAAGGTTATGCGGCGATCCTCCACAATGGTGTCCTCCACTTGCTGGATGGTGTCTTCATCAATGGCGGACTGTGGTCACCCAGGAATTGGAGCCGTTCCACCAAAGTCTGACCACACTTGAACTGACGATGCCAGTGCTTAACTACATCATACGATGGGGCATCCTCCCCATAAGTCCCTTCCATCTCATCGAACATCTTCTCTGGTGTGCGCCCTTTCAAGTACAGGAACCTGATGACCGCTCTGCATTCAACTGGTTCCATTATCTGACGTTACTCCACATTAGCACCAGTAGCAGAGAAACTGTTAGGAGTTCAGCGCCACAAATTACCATGTTCCCTATGGAGAGATGTATTATTATACATGTGCAAGATAACCAGAAGTGGGTCAGGGGAAATCTTTAATGAGCGACCCTCGTATATGGGCCTTTGACTCAACTTCAGTTCTTATGTCATTCTATAGGTAGATGGTTTTAAAATTACTATTTTTCACTGCATAAGACACACTTTTTTCCTCCTAAAAAGTAAGGGAAAATGTGTGTCTTATGGAGCGAATGTGTGGTCTCTGGAGCTGAACTGCCCAGGGGCAAAAGCAGATTGTGCTTTTTTAAAAAAAAGAGAGAAGGGGATGTTGAAAGGAAGCCCGCTGAGCAGCTGCTCAGCAAACGATCGGGGAGAGAGATAAGGGAGCAAGATTCCAGCCCTGCCCCCTTGCAGAGGGAGGCTGTTTCCCCAGCGACATTTGACTGGTTGATTAGATTATCTGTCTGGAAACTAGAAATGGCTTCCTGAAGCTGCAGAACTGTGAGTTAAACCCCATAAAACAGGGTTTTTTCCCTTTGCAAAGTAAGCGCAACAACTTTGAGCTGATCCTCAAAAAAATGGGGCTTTTCTCCTTTGCAAAAGAAGCTGCAGAAATTTGAGCTGATCCACAAAAATTGGGCTTTTCTCCTTTGCAAAAGAAGCTGCAGAAATTTGAGCTGACACTCAAAAAAATGGGGCTTTTCCCCTCTAAAAACTAGGTGTGTCCTATGGCCAGGTGCGCCTTATAGAGCGAAAAATACGGTATGTTCTGGGTGGTAGAGTAGACCATCCAGACTGAAGTGATTTATGGCCAGCCTAAAGAGCCTTTGCACAATAGGACAGTTGTTACCTAGAATTTATTGAGAACCATTTGCTGTGAAGTTATCTTGCTAACTTTGGTGGAGCTACTCTGGATGGTTTTGAGGGTTGTCGCACGCCCGCGCACACACACACACACACACACACACACACACACACAAAATCACATCAAAATTGATAGTGGGAAAAAAAGAAAAGCTTAGCTTTCTCAGTGGATGTTGCCTTTGTCCTTGGAAGCATTTTAAATAATAGAGAGTTGTTTTAAGGGGCATTTGACTCCAAGCAGCTCATTCTTCAAGAATACAAGATCGATGACTTATTCTCCCATCCCCCAACATCAACAAGAAGACGTTTCCAAGAATTTAGTATGTCATCTCATCGGTATTCTATGGTGAGCCCTTAAAGCTATATATCTCAAAGCACTTTCCTCGGATAAGTATGAATGCTAAAGTTCCAACTAGCATGAAAAATGGTTGCTATAGCGTTGAGCCCCCTCCCCCCTCCCCAATCGAAGAGGCTTCTATTCAGCTTCAGTTAGCATCATGCTGTTCAAATCCTGGGAAATCTCAAAACAAAGTCTGCCAACTACATAGGTACTTATTGATACGTTTTTGGTTTCTTGCAGGTGCAGCTACACTCTAGCAAGGCTGCTATTCGGTCGAAAATTGTAATGGTTGAAAAGCCTTGGCCTCTGTCTCGGGAGGTACTGAGCCTTCTCTCCCATGTTTCTAAACACACATGTTTCAGTACGAAACTGAAGTCATTGTATATTCTAGTGGTTTTCCAGCCTTCCAATTCTTTTTCTGTGCTTGAAACAGCAGCCGATGGATTGGGAGCCGTCCCACTTCCCTTCTTCAGTAGATTGGAAGGGTGTTGCTTCTTTGACCTCCATTGTTGAAAAACACAGCATACATTTCCACTGGTTTTCAATAGATCTCATGCACCTATATATATATATTTAATGTATTTTTATTAAAGATTTTCTTGATTAACAAAAGAATGTGCAATGCCTCTCTCTCTCGCATTTTTCCCCATGTAACATTTTTACAAATCAGTTTCATTTGTTGAGACATTGGGAAGAAAAGGGGGAAAGAGGTGGACGGGGGGGGGGGAGAGATGGGTGGGGGTGGGGTCAGGCGACGATGTTTCTATTTTACTTAATATATGTAGGGTTTGATGTCAGCGTTGCTTGTGCAGGTTCTCTGCTGTTAGCTTGTGTTCCTTTGGGGGTGGGGTTGGCCTACGGTGTGGTTGTTTATTTGTGGTTGGCTGTGGTGGTCTTTGTTTTCATGTGGGAGTGGGGTGGGTGGGTGTTTTGGATCAGGTTAGCCATATTGATTTGTATGCTGTTGGTGGATTTTTGTCATTGTCTTGTTAGGCTGTGTGTGTGATAAAGGGGAGCCATACCGGGGTGAAGGCATCTTCTTCTTTTTGTCCCTGTGTCAGTTTCAGCTTATTGGTTAATTTTTCTAGCAAGGCTGTTTCCCATACTATTTGGTACCATTGGTCCATGCTTACTCCTGACAGGTCTCTCCAGTGTCTGGTTATGATGTTTCTGGTTGCTGAAAGTAGGTGGGTTATGAGTATCTCATGCACCTATAGAGGGACACGGGTGGCGCTGCAGTCTAAACCACTGAGCCTCTTGGGCTTGCTGATCAGAAGGTCGGCGGTTCGAATCCCCGTGACAGAGTGAGCTCCCATTGCTCTGTCCCAGCTCCTGCCAACCTAGCAATTTGAAAGCACACCAGTGCAAGTAGATAAATAGGTAGTGCTGTGGCGGGAAGGTAAATAGCATTTCTGTGCGCTCTGGTTTCCGTCACGGAGTCCCATTGTGCCAGAAGCTACTGTTAGATCCATCATGAGACGTCCGCCAGTTTCTAATCACCGATACCAGCAGCCTTGAAGCAAGCAAACTTGCCCTATTATTGCTCCCTAGCATCCCACTGCCAGAGGATTGCCTCCTTCCATTCACCTGTTTGCCTCCTCCAAGTGGAAGAAACCATGGCTTTACCTAAGTTTGTTAATAAAATGACTAGTTTGAGGAGCCTTGGGCGGAACCCGAATATGATATCCAGACCAACCCACCAATCCTATAACAATATTCTTAAATTGTAGTTAATCATGTTTTATTCCCCCCTGCCTCCTTATTAGTTCTGCAAGTCTGTTTTAAGTGTTTGTTTTCCATGGAAAATTGATTTACATAGCAATTGACATGCCCAGGTGAATGGGTAGTCCACATTTTCAGCAGGATTCACTTTGCTGTTGTTTTTTTTTGACAAACAGGGGACTGAAATATGGCTCTCAGAGGAATGGGGCAACAGCTCATTAAAATGACTACGCCATGAGTCTCCTATTCCCTGCACAAACAACATGAAGATTTAAGGCAGAAGGCAAACATGCCCTCCAATTCAACTCTTGGAAGCACAAGATATTTTCCCCTTGATCCTTTTATCATCTAATCAAATTCAGTTGGGAAGGACCACTGCTTAGTGTCGAGGTACACATTTTGCATGCAAAGGGCCTAGATTCAATCCTTGCTATGTCCAGGTTTCTGCCTGAGTCCCTAGAGAACTGCTGCTAATCTATGTAGACAATGCTAAGCCAAATGGGAGTATGGTTGTGACTTGGGACAGTTTATTGAGGATTTGGTGCTGCTCATAATGCCAGCCTATAGCTTTTGTTCCTTTAATCTGGATGTTCCCTTACCATGAAAAATAAAATAAGCTGACCTGTTATACATCTGCAGTCCATGTTGCTGTGAGGGCTCCTTAGCACTTGGGGGCATAGCTGTCAACTTTCGGATTTGAAAATAAGGGATCAGCAGCCTCACCTGTCCCGGGGACAGTCTACGGTTCTCGGGGACAGTCCACGCTGCGGTAATCCCCCCAGGCTACAAATGAATTTACACCAGGCTACACAGGGTCTCTTTTCCAGGGAGTCTTCTCTTCTCATGCGATGCTTCAGGATCTGTCCTTCCAGTGAGCAGCCAGGGCCGATGTCCTTCAGAATGGACACCACCCCCATCCATCTCCCCATCCCACCCTCCTCTTCCCCCCCTTTCTTCCCAATGTCTCAATAACCGAAACTGATTTGTTAAAATGTTAGTGCAACAAAATGGCGTCCAGCGTTCACAAACCCCCTCAGCTTGCATTAACTAGACACACACACACACACACGGTACACAACTATGTACCATATCAATATTGCCTAACATCACTTCTGTTAAGGAAGTGGCCTTTTAAGAGAAATTTCCCAGGAATCTGGTGTTTACCTTGTTGGGACAGAGTGTTGGAGGGGGGAGAAGCCCCGTCGCAGCCCCACTTTTGTCCCGCCCCCCCCAAAAAGAGGGTCCTTCCATGCCAGCCCTTTTGCACGTGAGTAAACACGCACAGTTTCAGGCCCCGCTCTCTATTCAGACGTATATTTTGCGCTCGAGCTTGGGACTTTTTTTCACTCGCTGCTGCTCCCAGCTACACTCACCGCTGCCCCTGCCTCCGCGCGCAGCAGTTCAAAGCTCTGGTGGGGCGGCTTCTTCGCAAAGGAGCTCCAGGAGGGACCAGCGAGTGGCAGCCACGGCGGCCAATGAAGGCTCGGCCGGGTGTTTTTTTGTTGTTGTTGTTCTGCCCCCCTGGCTTGCAGCATCCAATCCTTAAATGCAGGAGGTGGGATTTCTTCGCCGCGGCCTTTAACCCTTCATCGCCCACGAGCCAGGCAGAAAACAGAGCCTCCGCCCCCAGTCGGTCTCAGACTCCTTATTGGCAGCCGAGCAATGCAGCTGAGGAGCCTCCCTGGCCGGCAGGGAGAGAGAGGAGCTGCTTCCTTTGAAATCCGGGAAATTTAAGGGATATCAACAATCCGGGATAGCAGCGGGAAACAGCACTGGAATAAGGGAGTTTCCCGCAAAAAAAAGGGAGGGTTGACAGCTATGCTTGGGGGCGGGGGCAGAATGTTTGTTAACATTTAAAGGGGTGGCCTCTATTGTCGCAACCCTCTTTTGGTTTGCTCCTCAAATAAGTAGATTTGTAATAATAAAAACAAATGTTGGAGGCTGCTTAGTCCCCTGAATGGTTTACGTGTGCCAACCTTTCTGTAAACTAAGATATTTCCTCTTTCCCATCCTCCTCCTTCCCCCCACCTCCTTCCTCTGCCCACACATTCTCCCACTCCTCAGGCCCATCGCTGACAAACTGCTACGTCTATATGGCCTTTTCTTACCTAGCATGCTACCTAAAATTAATCTCCAGCTTTGTTCCTTTTTTAAAAAACCACTTAGTTTTTCCACATTCATTTTCTTCCTGTGTGTTTTCCCTGTGAGAAGGAAACAGATGTGGGAAACACCTGGATTTTGAATTTTCAAAAGAATACTCAAGCATTCTATGTTTCTTGTTCCCATCAGCCTTACATGGAACCTGAAACCTGAAAAGCATGAAAGAGAGCCTCATATGAGTGTTGGCTACCTCTTTGCACTTTCCTTCTGAAGTGTGTAACTCAATGCATGGATCAAACAGCAGCTGATTCCCTCCCTTCCATCTATAATTCCCACACTTGTTTTGTTTACCATCTCATTTGATTAAGAGTCCCAAAGAACTCAAAAGCTTGCGTGCTATTTTGTAATGTTTTGGCTTCCCTAATAAAGATATCACCCCAATGTGAATTTATTTATATCAATTTTTCCATCTGGGTTCAGTAGGGTGAATTTGGTCCCATTTAATGGAATAAGATCACAAATAGGATGAACCATAATCAAGGTTGATTATTGTTGTCCTGAGATTCTAGGCAGAGTTATGGGTGCATTAAAAAAAGGTAAAGGACCACTGGAAGTTAAGTCCAGTCAAAGGCGAGTATGGGGTTGCGGTGCTCATCTCGCTTTCAGCCTGTGGGAGCCGGCGTTTGTTCACAGACAGCTTTCCGGGTCATGTGGCCAACAGGACTAAACCGCTTCTGCTGCAACGGGACACCGTGATGGAAGCCAGAGTGCACGGAAATGGTGTTTACCTTCCCGTCGCAGTGGTACCCATTTATCTACTTGCACTGGCGTGCTTTCAAACTGCTAGGTTGGCAGGAGCTGGGACAGAGCAATGGGAGCTCATTCCGTCATGGGGATTTGAACTGCCAATCTTCTGATTGGGAAGCCCAAGAGCCTCAGTGGTTTAGACCACAGCACCACCCGTGTCCTGAATAAACAAGTACACAATCACTGATAGGTCCACCCGCCAATGTGAGGCTCAAAGCAATGAAGATGATGCCTCCCCAGCTGTTGCCATTGGCTGTGGGTTTCTTGTGATGTCACAAAAGCACTTGGCAACTGAGTGGATATCAAGGCAGGCCAAGGGGAAAGACCTTTTTTTATTTCCAGCAGGACACACCTGGCAATGGATGTGACATTCAGCACTGCCCACTTGGAGGAGGCAAAGTGGTGAATGGAAGGAGGCAATCCTCTGGCAGTGGGGTGCTAGGGAGCGATAATAAGGCAAGTTTGCTTGCTTGAAGGCTGCTGGTATCTGTGGCTGGAAGCTGGCGGACGTCTCATGATGGACCTTAGAGAAGCTGGCAGATGTTGGTGAAAACATCTGGAGAGCTCATCTCAGACTGCAACAAGCAAATGAAGGGTAGAGGTAAAGGTAAAGGACCCCTGGGCGGTTAAGTCCAGTCAAAGGCGACTCTGGGGTTGCGGCGCTCATCTTGCTTTCAGGCTGAGGGAGCCGGCGTTTGTCCGCAGACAGCTTTCCGTGTCATGTGGCCAGCATGACTAAACTGCTTCTGGTGCAACAGAACACTGTGACGGAAACCAGAGCGCACAGAAATGCCGTTTACCTTCCCCCCGCTACCGCAGTACCTTTTTATCTACTTGCACTGGTGTGCTTTCAGACTGCTAGGTTGGCAGGAGCTGGCGGGGATTCGAACTGCTGACCTTCTGATTGGCAAGCCCAAGAGGCTCAGTGGTTTAGAACACAGCGCCACCCGCAGCTCTGAGGTATTCTCTTGTGTTCCGTGTGTTACACAACCATATATATTACACTCTGGCCTGAGATGACACAGTTTTAAAACCAGACTTGAGTTCTCTCAGATTGGTGTGGAGGTATTGTGTCTGGGAATGTTCAGAAGTGATTCAGCTGCATCACATTTCTATAGTACGATATTCGGCTATTCAGAAATTAAGCCACTTCCCTCCCTCTCCATTGCCATGGCAGCCTCCATCTCCCACATAATTTCTCCCTTTTCTTAATATATTTGTTACTAATGCATGTTTTGTTTCCAGTACATTATAAAAGGATACGTTTGAAGATAAATCATCTACTTATACCACTTTTCCTGCCGCAGTCAAGAACACCAAGAAAAAAGGAAGTAATTTTTTTAATAAAAAACCCCAGAGCAGAGACTTTTTAGAAGTCTGGAAGGAAATGAAATGGAGTTTTCTGTGTTGCTGGGAAAGGCTCTTTGACATCTTAGCATGCTTAGCAGTCAGTCAGTAATTGTCAGAACAAAATAAAAATAAAAAAATTAAAAAAATTCCTTCCAGTAGCACCTTAGAGACCAACTAAGTTTGTTCTTGGTATGAGCTTTCATGAAGAAGTGTGCTACCTACCTGTAACAGTAATTGTCAGGTTTGCTGAACTAGATTGTGGTTTTGCCTCCTGAGTTATAAAACCACAGTTCTACTTTTGAACACCCTCAAGTAGCATAAAAGGGGATTTACTCGGCAGCCAAGGAATAGAAAGCAGCAGCAGAAATGGCTGGTGAAACAAGGAACAAAAGATTTTAAGTTCGTGGAAATTTTGTCTCTCATTCTCTAGTAAGTAGTCTGATGGTGCTATATGAAAATGTTTTCTTGAATCTTTCACTCAGGGAACAGTCATCCTTTTAGATCTGTTGCCTCGTGATGGCTCCCTGCATGACAAAAATTAGATCTGTTAGGATATGGGACAGATCCTCTTGCACTGTGGCTCCCACATAGTGGAACACCTTGCCTGAGATCTCTATCAGGCAACATATATCAGTCTCAGGAATGGCAAATCTATTACTTTCAGTTTATCTATCTTTTTGAAAGTCTTCCCCCCCCCGCCCCGCCCCCAACATCAAGCTCAGTTTGCCACCTTTGTGATTTAAGGGGGGAAATGTCCTCACGGAAATCAAGCAACATTTTTGTGCAGGTTTCTCCTAATATACATATTGGACAAGGCCCACTCAGCGCACGACTCCTAAAAAGTAAGGATGCTCAAATGGGCTGTTCCAAGGGTGTGGTTTGATTATATTTTGCATGCATGCGCCATCCCTGGAACACAGCCCTCATGCAAGACACAGTTGTACTGTTTATGGTTTTTGTTTAGACATATATAGAAGTTGAGCACAAGCTGGAAGAGCTTAGAGCATTGGTTTCCAAAAGCCAAGCCATGGACCCACTACTTTTGAAAATTTTGGTATCTCTATGGTAGTTTTCCTTGTGAATGGTGCCGCAAACTCCCTGGGTGGCTTTTGTCCAAAGACCACCAATTGGGAATAAAACAACAACAACAACAACAACAACAACAACAACAACAACAACAACAATTTATTATTTGTACCCCGCCCATCTGGCTGGTTCTCCCCAGCCACTCTGGGCGGCTTCCAGCAAACATTAAAATACATTAACACATCACAGAGACCACTACCGAGAAGGCCCTCTGCCTGGTTCCCTGTAGCTTAGCTTCTCGCAGTGAGGGAACCGCCAGAAGGCCCTCGGCGCTGGATCTCAGTGTCCGGGCTGAATAATGGGAGTGGAGACGCTCCTTCAGGTAGACAGGACTGAGGCCGTTTAGGGCTTTAAAGGTCAGCACCAACACTTTGAATTGTGCTCGGAAACCTCCTACATGTGTTTCAATGCAATTGTGTTGCATTATGAGAATGAGCTGCATTCAAATGTTTTTGGGTTTCTTCTTAACTATTACAGCTGTGATAACTTACTATTATTTTGCTTTATTCGAGGAGTGAAGAACTCACTTTCAGTTTCTGGGTTTCAAATGTTTATGCAAGTTGACCATAAAAATCTCAGCTGTTCCTCATCATACACAACTTCCTTCATTTTCCACTGTTATTTTTTCATTCCAATTTTCCCAAACCTACAAAGTGTGTGTTGGGGGGGGGGGGAAGAACCAAGAATTTTCCTGTGGTGATACAAGTTGCAGACATCTGAGGTGTTGACTTTAAAATGCTTCAGAACAAAATGCCAGTATTATGAATCATGGAAGAACTTCTCACCCTTTCAACAAGAAAACGCTTTCATGGAAGGAAAATGTATTTGGTTACATAACTCCCCCCCCCCCCCCAGCACACACCAAATTCAAGACTAATTCAAACCAAGTTTATTTGAGAGAGATGCAACCTGAAACTCCAAAATTAAAAGTCCTGTTTCTGTCTATTGCATTGGGGGAGGGGGGAGTCTACATAATTGCTACCAGGTTTTTATTAAACAGGTGAAGTAAACGAAGTATAGAATTACTACTACTACGGGCTGCATATAAATACTAAGTGTTCCAGGAGCTTGACATATGTTAACTTTTTGGGATTGCTGTTAAGGCCTTCTAGATTAAGTCAGTAGTATAGTGAAAGGAGACGGGTGTGAGAGAGAAAGGCGATAACTTGCTAAAGGCCATCCTGTGAGTTTGTGGTTGGGACTCAGCTACAATAGTCAAAAAAACAGTGTTTTGAATGCATTATAAACATGAAGCACCAGATGGCGCTAGAGAGCAAAAAATAAATTGTTTGTGATTTTCCATAGTGGTTTTGTTGTTATAACGATTTAATTTCTTCTTTATAGTGTGTGTGTGTGGTTTTTTCCTGTGTGTAGATCCACCCCAAGATTAGTCAGAGTTGTCTGCTTCCTAACCTCTAGTTTCAACTGCTGCTACACCACATCATAAATAGAGCAAAGACCTGGAGCCAGTGGCAAAGCACATGCTGAGCATGAAGAAGGCCCTAGATGCACTCCTTCGCCATAAGAAGATCGGGAAATGGGAAAGACTCCTCTCTGCCCGAGACCCTGGAGGGCTGCCACTAGTCAGAGCAGACAACATTGTGGGCTAGATGGACAAATACGCTAACCAAGTATAAGTCAGTATAAGCCCTGTGTTCCACACTCTGCTGACACCTGTCTTTGAAAAATCTCAATTCAATGATTAAAAAAACCTAGTTTGATCAGAGCTAAGGCCTTCTCGTGTTAGCTCAAGCTCCACAAAGCCAGGAAATTAGAAGTTAAGGTATTAACAGACATGCCTCACCATCAGCAACAATGTTGTCAAAAGACACCAATTGTGCTTCTTTAGGTGTTGTGTGTATGTGCTGCAGAAAATCAAGTGGTTAAGCTCATGGTTAACATGCCATTTAGCAGAGTTGTCTTTACTAGGCAAACACCACTATGCATACACACACTATTTACAGATGTTACAAGTAGTCTTCTCTCTCTGAGCCCAGAGAGGGTTCTAGAATCATAGAGTTGGAAGAGACCACAAGGGCCATCCAGTCCAACCCCCTGCCAAGCAGGAAACACCATCAAAGCATTCCTGACAGGTGGCTGTCAAGCCTCTGCTTAAAGACCTCCAAAGAAGGAGACTCCACCACACTCCTTGGCAGAAAATTCCACCGTCGAACAGCTCTTACTGTCAGGAAGTTCTTCCTAATGTTTAGGTGGAATCTTCTTTCTTGTAGTTTGAATCCATTGCTCCGTGTCTGCTTCTCTGGAGCAGCAGAAAACAACCTTTCTCCCTCTTCTATATGACATCCTTTTATATATTTGAACATGGCTATCATATCACCCCCTAACCTTCTCTTCTCCAGGCTAAACATACCCAGCTCCCTAAGCCGTTCCTCATAAGGCATTGTTTCCAGGCCTTTGACCATTTTGGTTGCCCTCCTCTGGACACGTTCCAGCTTGTCAGTATCCTTCTTGAACTGTAGTGCCCAGAACTGGACACAGTATTCCAGGTGAGGTCTGACCAGAGTGGAATACAGTGGTACTATTACTTCCCTTGATCTAGATGCTATACTCCTATTGATGCAGCCCAGAATTGCATTGGCTTTTTTAGCTGTTCTTTCTGGGTTAAAGTCTGCAGCTAAGTCCTTAGTTCTGTAGCTTTCAAGGTCCTGCAACTCTTCACAAAGTCTTCAGTCTTGTCCACAATTCCAGTTCTTCCTCTTCCTGCTCCACGCACTCTCACAAAATTCTCCTACTGTCCCCCCACCGAATGTTGTAACCTGTGCTCCTTATCTGCACAGAGTTATGTGCCAATTCCGCCCAGCAGCACTGATAAGAGAGTCACAAGATGCCTGCAACTGCATTATGGGAAATGAGTTATTTCTGCTAACTTATGCAGAATTAACCCTTTTATTTTTATTTTTTACTTTCCTGAACAATCCTAGAAAGAGGCTGGAGGTGAAACAGAGAGACATTCTAGACGGTATTGGACTTATTAGGAATGGTCTTATAGAGAAAAATCTCAAGTTCTCAATCACATCTGTAAAAGAAGTTTTGATTGAAACTAAGTTCACTATAAAACCACTAAGCTTTATCCTACATTGAGTGCTTGCTAATTAAATTCCAGTTTTGTTTTCATCATGCCTCCTCTTAAATTTATTCCCAGTTCAAGTAATAAGTGGTCCCAGGAACCCCACCACAATAAGAGTCCATGTTGTGGAATTATAAGAAATGCTACCACACACATAGAATCTCTGAATTCAAAGTTGTTTCTGACAGAAGTTTAAGTTTAAATCACCCAGACATTACTTCACTCCCATTTTTATTGAGGGAGTTTGCCACATGTTCCTCCCGGTGGGCCTCAGGAAGTCAAGAAGTTCCTCCGCTGAGGGATGTAACATCTCTCACATCTGCAAATGAGCTGCTACCTTGATGTTTGAGCTCCAAATTGTTTGCTAGGTTTCCATGGAAACCCTAATTTCCGTAATGAACAAACAGGTAAAAATATGCACCCCTTATAGCAGGGGTCAGCAAACTTTTTCAGCAGGGAGCCGGTCCACTGTCCCTCAGACCTTGTGGGGGGGCCAGACTATATTTTTTTTGGGGGGGGGGAATAATGAACGAATTCCTATGTCCCACAAATAACCCAGAGATGCATTTTGAATAAAAGGACACATTCTACTCATGTAAAAACACGCTGATTCCCGGACTATCCGCGGGCCGGATTGAGAAGGCGATTGGGCCACATCCGGCCCCCGGGCCTTAGTTTGCCTACCCATGCCTTATAGTATGCAAAAAACAAACAATTTATTCAAATGAAGCCTGGTTATATATGTATTCCCATACAAGTAAAATACAACAGTCCATGATGATAAAGTCCGATTCCTTCATACTTAGCAAAGCTGGGGTATTTGCATTCTCTCCACAATGCAGCTCTGTCGTTTTCTTCACAGTGCTCCATTGTTAAGAACAGGTGCTAGTCCACGAAAAGCTTATGGAAGGAATGGGGAAATTTTCACCCTTCAGATGTTCCTGGATTGCAACTCTCATGTTCCTCTATCGCTATTCATGTTGACTGGGTCTGGTAAGAGTTGTAGTCCAACACCATCTAGAGGGCCACCGGTTCCCTACTTCCAACTTACGCAGGGGCGGACTTTGGGCGTTCAAATTTCAGCGGTGCCCCCTGCCTCACACCCTTCGTTCTGCTCAACTCACTACGCCATAGTTGTGATGCACTGTAGTAGCCCCAAAGCTCCATGTCCAGTGTGGCAGAACTGGTTGCACTTCCCTAAATCCACCTCTGACTTATGCCAGAAGTTTCTCCCTTTGCATAAAGTTGTCATATTGCAAAGCGGGTTCTCCTTCATGGAGAGCACGTGTTGCGGTGGGGGCCAACAAGTCACCCCTCTGTCGCTGGACGGAATAGTATAGATGGCCACTGCTGTGATTGGGTCCTGGGTGTCGTTGGGGAGATTTCCATGTTGCAATTTGTTGATGGACAGCACAGTGACTATATACTGTTTGGTTCGTAACGTGTTATTCCTCTTTGCTGAGTGCATCGGATCACCCGCCCTCCCTTCCCTATTTTTAGGCCTCTGTGTTGACCTTGCTATGCCTGTCATGGTCGTCTGCTTTTGGGGCAGGGGCCTGGTAGGAATTTTTTCCATTTGGCCGATTGGCTGGTGCCATCTGGTTTTCGCCTGCTGCATAGCAATTAGTCACAACCTGTAAGGTTGGCGGTTAGGCATTGGTTAGGTTATTAAATTGGTTGGTGGAGGGGTCAGGGTTGGCTGTGGCTGCCCCTCCAATGCTGCTGCTGCACAGGGAATTCCGTTAAAGGAATCCAGGGGCTCACCATGCTTTTGTCCGTATCCCCCGGTCGGGGGCCAGGGCCATGCAAGAGCCCCTGGGAGCATTTGGGGAGAGGCGAGGGTCCAACCCCCGGCTCCCATTCTCTCCCCAAAGTGTTTTTTCCTTTACTGACGAATATCAGTTCTGTCCCCAGTGGGACAGATAGTCGGAACCAATGCCTAAGCAACCACTCACATTGTTTGTATTTTAATAAAGTTGTGGCCAAAATCATTCCAAATTTCATTCGGTGGCCAAATTTCTTTTTTTGGCCTTTAAGCGTCGTAAGGCTAAAATTGACTGTATTGACACGGGTCTAAATGTATAATATACTTTTCGCTGTTTCTAAGTGTCACGCTTTTCCAGATGTTTAGACCAGTGTTTCCCAACCAGTGTGCCTCCAGATGTTTTGGGACTACAATTCCCATCATCCCTGACCACTGGTATTGCTAGCGAGGGATGATGGGAGTTGTAGTCCCAAAACATCTGGAGGCACACTGGTTGAGAAACACTGGTTTAGACGTTTTAACTTTTGTATGGATAATATGTGCTTTCTGACTGACGGTCAAATAAATTTTATTGATTGATTGATAAAAGCAAAACATTATCAGAAATTTATAAAATATAACAAAAACTAATCTGTAGCATACTGCATTCCTCTGAGTTGCGCACTCTAGCTGGTCTAATGATAGCACTGGCCCTAGCACTGAAAAGATAGTAAATCTCAATAAATGAGCCACTGCAGATTTTTCAAAGCCTTTGTTGCAGACTGATCTTATGTACATTTACTCATAAAAAACCCTCAGCATCCCTTTAAGTAAGGTACAGAGGATCGCCTCCATTGTATTACTTCTGCAAACACCCTAACTCTGCTGCAACTTGCTCCGGGAATGACCTTAATCAGTTTGTTACAGTTCCATGTAATGGCAAACTACCGAAAACAAACAATAGTGGGCATCTAATTGGTTTATTATCTCCTATATTTGAGTTTCTGCCAAGCGCATCCCAGACAGGGCCTCCTTTGCACAGCTATTTTGACAATGATTACAGAAGCACTGCCACAATGCCTTTGCTGTTATTCACTCCTGTTAACAGAGTTTATATTTATAGTATGGCACCGTAAGACAGATTAAGACCCCTACGATAGAAGATTGGCAGAAGAAAATGATGGACTATATGGAACTCGCCGAACTGACCGGGAAGCTCCGCGACCAGAGGGAGGAGACGGTGGAACAAGATTGGAAGAAATTTAAAGTTTATTTAAAAGACTATTGTAAGATTTAAAAATGGAAAAAGTTGGAAGAAAGAGCAGCTTACAGATAGAAATTAGGTTAAAGTAGTTTAAGTGTATGATTTTTGGGTTAAAATAAGTAAAAGAGTATTATTAGTATTATGGAGAAGAATAATTAAAGATGAGAGGAAATTACTAAATATGATTGATAATGAAACGCAGTAGGGGGGACAGGAGGGAGTCACCCTAATAAGACAAGACAAGAGGAAAGGGAAGATATGATATATGTTTTGTTTTTGTATTTGGTATTTTGATTGTTGATATTAGATGTTAAGTTTTATTTTTTATTGTGTGTGTGTGTTAAAAACCCAATAAATATATTAAAAAAAAAAGTAAGACAGATTAAGACCGGTTAAAATGTCCACAAACACGAAAGCAATGTGACAATAAAAGTCAACTAAGAGTAGATAAAAATGTAATTAAAAGGATGGATGCATATTAAACCACAGAGCATCAAACAAACAAAAATCAGCCCAGTAGATCAAACAACTATTTAAATAAATAGAGTTTTATCTGTTGGCAGAAGGCCATCAATAAAGTTGCTAGTTCGGCTTCCCTCCTTAGGGAATTCAAAAATCTGGGCACTAAGATCGTCTCTATTTCCATGTCAAGCATTGGCAGGACAGAGAAAAGGGCATCTCTGGATGATCTCAGTACAAGGCTCATATTATGGGAGAAAGCAATCTTTCAGGTGGTCTGGACTTTGATGGAGTTCGTGTATTCTCATCATAGGAACACAACTAAATTTCCAGAGCACTTTGTGGATGCAAAAGGCATCTGCAGCAAATATGAATGTGTGCATAAGAAACTCAGGTTAATCCCTGTTCGGCTACAAAGCTTAGCAACGTGCTTCCTGGACAGGCTGCTATCTCTCCGTCTACATTATTTTTGTGAGGTCACAATGTTTCTTCAAGGGGTAAATAAATGTGACAAAAACAACCGACAGCAGCTGAACCTTAAGAATAAAATAAGAAACTGCATTGACCACCTGGCAAAAAGCAGAACACTATAAAGTTGAAACAAAATAAAATAAAAAAATTCCTTCCAGTAGCACCTTAGAGACCAACTAAGTTTGTTCTTGGTATGAGCTTTCGTGTGCATGCACACTTCTTCAGATACAGTGTGTATCTGAAGAAGTGTGCATGCACACGAAAACTCATACCAAGAACAAACTTAGTTGGTCTCTAAGGTGCTACTGGAAGGAATTTTTTTATTTTATTTTGTTTTGACTATGACAGACCAACACGGCTATCTACCTTTAACTATAAAGTTGCACTACATTCCTCTGTAATTGCGTACTTGCATCCCAGATATAGTGCAAGATTCTGTGATATTCCAAAAGATGGCGATTATTTTGTTCACAGAGAGTGGAATGGTAGTGCATCATCCTGGAGATAGCAACAGAAAAAGGATGGTTTAATAAGGGAAAGTGAGGTAGAACAAGCAGAGAGATCAGAGGCCCGGAAGGGTATTACAAAAATGAGTGATTATTTAATTTTAAGTAATGGCCTTTAGGGTTGCTTTTAAATATGAGAAGTGTAATACGAAACTCTGAAGGGGGTGGCGTTGACCACACTGTGCCATGAGATATTAAGGAGCACTTAACTTGTTCTTTATCAAGTCAGCCATTCTGGAAAAGATGGAATATATTCTGTATTTTTGTGAAGGACAAGAGCACACCTTGTTTTTTCTGTAGAAATCCCTCCTGGACAGCAATGAAAAACTTCTGCTCCAGTTATCTCCCGCTTGGACTACTGCAATGCACTCTACATGGGGCTACCTTTGAAGGTGACCCGGAAACTGCAATTAATCCAGAATGAGGCAGCTAGACTGGTGACTTGGAGTGGCCGCCGGGACCATATAACACCGGTCCTGAGAAATCTACATTGGCTCCCAGTATGTTTCTGAGCACAATTCAAAGTGTTGGTGCTGACCTTTAAAGCCCTAAACGGCCTCAGTCCTGTATACCTGAAGGAGCATCTCCACCCCCACCGTTCAGCCCGGACACTGAAATCCAGCGCCGAGGGCAGCACACCACACTCCTTGGCAGCAAATTCCACTGTCGAACAGCTCTTACTGTCAGGAAGTTCTTTCTAATGTTTAGGTGGAATCTTCTTTCTTGTAGTTTGAATCCATTGCTCCGTGTCCGCTTCTCTGGAGCAGCAGAAAACAACCTTTCTCCCTCCTCTATATGACATCCTTTTATATATTTGAACATGGCTATCATATCACCCCTTAACCTTCTCTTCTCCAGGCTAAACATACCCAGCTCCCTAAGCCGTTCCTCATCAGGCATCGTTTCCAGGCCTTTGCCCATTTTGGTTGCCCTTCTCTGGACACGTTCCAGCTTGTCAGTATCCTTCTTGAACTGTGGTGCCCAGAACCGGACACAGTATTCTAGGTGAGGTCTGACCAGATGCAGCGGAATAAAGTTGTATTTATTTATTTTTGACAGCTCAATAGTTTAATATTTGATTTATTTATGAACACGGGATTATGCCATTGGGAACTTGATTTTCTCTCTCTTCAGTTTAGAGGATTATACGGTATATTGACGTCTCTGTTTGGTTTAGGATCTAAATATCCTTTTCCCCATTCATTCATTCATTGAAAAAGAAAACGGGAATGGATAACTTTAAAAAATAGAGATATTTTAGACCTCGAGGGTCATGGTAATATATTTGGGTGGCATGCATATTTATGGTATGAAAAGAACAAAGTGCATAAAGAATTCTTCAACCATCTGGTAAGAAAAGCAATTTATATATATGTATGGGGAAAATATAAAAACTTGTTAGAACAGAAAACACCATGGTGGCTTTCCCCAATAGAAGCAATATCCTTTAAAAAGGTTAATGCGAAAGGTGAGTGGGCAACATATAAAGAGTTGCTCACTGAAGGAGATCAACAATTGGAAATTAAAAAGCAATGAAGATATAAGACGGTTAGTCACAGATTGGCTGCAATATCATCAAGTAAATGATGTGTTTAATGCAGATTAGAAAAAAGGATTTAGTATACACATTTCAAAGTTTGAAAAGGAATTACTGGAAAATAATGAGAAATTATTATCTAGAATGTATAAATTGTTGCAAGAATGGCATACGAAGGATGAAGAAGTCAAATCAGTAATGATAAAATGGGCACAAGGTATTGGGCATGATATTAAATCTATGTCTTGGGAAAAATTATGGAAGGCTTAAAATTTACAGCGTGCTGTGCGTTAAAGGAAATGTATATGAAAATGATGTATAGATGGTATTTAACACCAGTAAAATTAGCAAAGCTGTATAGACCGCTTCTAATGCTGGAAATGTAAAGAGAAAGAAGGCACATTCTACCATATGTGGTGGACGTGCAAGATAACTAAAGCATTCTGAGAAATGATTTATAATGAATTGAAGAAAACGTTCAAAATAGCATTAGTGGGGAAAACCAGATGCTTTTTCGTTAAGCATTTTAGGTACAGAGAAAAGACTTTTCATGTACGTGATGACAGCAGCCAGGATACTACTGGCCCTAAGATGAAAAGAAGACAAAGTTTCAACCAGAGAGGAATGGCTGATGAAGATGATGGATTATGCCGAAATGGTGAAATTGACTGGGAAAATCAAAGACCAGGAAGAGAAGAATTTCAAGAAGGAATGGGAGAAATTTAGAATATATTTAATAGAACACTGTAAAGAACTAAAAACCTTGGCAGGATTAAATGCTTGTAAAGTACAAAATACAATGGAAAAATGGATCATAATATTTCTAACAATTAGGAAAAATAAGATAAGCTCAAAGAAAAAGGGATTCATAATTGAAACCAGGGAAGGGCGGTGGAAAGTCAAGGGATTCTGAGAATCCTAAACTGTGAAGGTGAATGATATGTTTGAATTTAAATTTGTTATGTAAAATCATACATACATATATATATATGTGTGTGTGTGTGTGTGTGTGTGTGTGTGTGTATATATATATATATATGTATGTATATGTATATATGTATGTATATATCCTCTTTCCCTCCCCCCCATGCTCAAAGGAAGTTCAGGTGTGAATGATGGGGAATAACAACAACAACAACAACAACAACAACAATATATTCCCTGGTTTTATTCTACCCAAAACCAGGACTCAAGGCAGCTTATAAATATTAAAACTACACACATCAACTTAGTAAGAACACAATATATGAAAAACATAGGACGGTCCATAGAATCATCTAGCCCAGAATTGTCTGTTCTGACCACTAACAGCTGACTAGGGTTGGTAGTAGACATTCAGATAAGGCTCTTTAGGTGCTATGCAATTATCAGGTAGCATCAAGCCATGGTTTACTGGGAACATGAAGCATAACCATGGTTAATACCCCACTTTGGGAAATATAAGAACTGGAAACACTCAGGTTCCCTGAAAGGTGGGGAAATGGGAATCAAGGGAAGTGAGAAATTTATTAACAAAGGTACCGGGTAGAAGTTAGTTTTAGGAGATGTGCAACGCAAAAATTGAATGGAAGCTGAACAGAACAGCTTTAGTTAGCAGTTCAAGGGACTGCTCCCTGAGAGAATAAAGTCCCATCTTCAGGTGGTGTGAAATATCTAGATAGCATTTTCATTTATTTTTAATATATTTCTGAAATGTATAGATTCCTACCAATAAATACCTTCCTGCTAAAATACAAAATTGGATATGGAATTTTGAGGGGCCCGTTTCAGTTGTGATTTTTAAGTTCTGCTTGACTCATCCTTTGCCCAAACCGAGCAAACAGCCGCAACAACAGACTGTGATGCCAACTATATAAATTGCCTTATATATTCAAGTAACTCCAGCATAGCAGGCAGCACCAGCAATATAGAAACAGATGTATATTTCAACCTAAGGTATGTTTTGTAACAAACTTGAAAGTGCCTGTTCTTTAACAAAAAAAGCTTCTACCGAAGGACAACAAAAACAAAAGCTTTGGAGAGATTTGTGGGAAGTGGCTTACTTTGCACCACATTTGCAATTGAATCCCTCCATCTTGGGCTTAATGGGCACTGGAAATCTTACTATAGAAACTAATTGTGCCTCTAGGTGTTTTGGTGTCACAGTATGTTTACCTACCAACCAACCCATTGAGAGTACCCATGCATCTATGGTGCTGGAGGAGACTCTTGAGAGTCCCATGGACTGCAAGAAGATCAAAGAAATCAGCCCTGAGTGCTCACTAGAAGGACAGATCCTGAGGTTAAGGCTCCAGTACTTTGGCCACCTCATGAGAAGAGAAGACTCCCTAGAAAAGACCCTGATGTTGGGAAAGATTGAGGGCACAAGGAGAAGGGGACGGCAGAGGATGAGATGGTTGGACAGTGTTCTCGAAGCTACTAACATGAGTTTGGCCAAACTGCGAGAGACAGTGAAGGATAGGCGTGCCTGGCGTGCTCTGGTCCATGGGGTCACGAAGAGTCGGACACGACTGAACGACTGAACAACAACAACATGCATCTATCTGTTGCAGTTGGCTTGTGATAAAGTTTATGCATTTATAAGTTGCACTAGGCTTTAAATTACTGCATCACTCATTAAGGTTTTTGCTGCCCTTGACCACATTTGAAAACCTTCTCCTGACAGCAGAAGGAGATGACAAAGGGATGGTATCCACAATATACAAAGGGGTGAGAGACTTTTGATAGTAAGTCTTATCTGCACCTGGCCATCTCAGGTCCGTTTTCTGCCTTCAAATAACCATATCATTGTGGGGATGGATCTCATTAAGGAGTTGAATATCCTGTACTTGACAACTACTTTTGCATGTGTTAACCTTTAAGATGTGTGTGAATTCAGGATATTCCTGAATGCTTTTCAGCAAGTGGCTAGAATCAGGCTGGTTTCATGGTTACTGGAGTTCATCATGGAGGGCCTTGTGTAATATTATGTCAATCCCATACTTATGCCATAACCTATAGAGATAAACCATGTCATAATATTATTATTATTAGTTCAGATCCACACACAATGCAACAGCCTGACCAAGAAAGTTATCATTGAGAAGGAGTTTACTGATGATGTAAAGTCATTATTATGTCATCATTACAGAAGCATATTTTATAAAATAATAATGAATTTATTATCAAAATATTGTAAACACAATCAAAATAAAATATTACAATCCAATATTCACTAATTAACAATTTATCTCTAAATCACCCTATTTAAAAGTATGTATTTAATGCAGTATAGTGCAAAGATATAATATTTTCTAAACATATATAAATTTCTATAAATTAACAAAACTAATTATGATAGCAATATTTCTAATCCTGTTCTTGGGCTATATGCTTGATAGTATACTTAATAATTAATTCTCAAAATGCTCCCTTTTTCTACCTTTTCTTAAGTGTACCATTCTTGTTAATTTTGTAATTGTGGCAAGATACCAAATTTTCTGAAGCCATCCTCATTCGGTTTGAATTAGCAGAGCATGCCATTTAGCTGCTGTTAATATTCTGGCAATCGTTTGCAGAACCCTAACTAGATTTCAGTGTTCTGGTCTTGCATCTTTTTTAGATATCCCAGAAGAATTGTTAGTGGGTTCATCTGCATGTGATTTCCAGTTATTTCTTGTATATGCTCAATAACATCCCAAAAGCTCTTATTTTTCTCGCACATCCAGCAAGTACAAGGATAATCTATAACTTTCTCACACACACTTCCAACACGTTCCACTTTGCTGCATCTCATAGATGTTATCTTTTATATTTACACATGATATGGGATTTTGAAACCCCAGGACAAATATATATATATATATAATCAAAATAAAAGCAACCCGTTATTGAGACCCATTGCCAAATGGTTCCGTTGAAAGGCCAGGTGTGAATGTTCAAATGAAATCCATGCATGGATATCTATGCTTCAGCACACATGGAGAAATACATGTTTGATTGATGTAATAATGGAATACTGAATGGTTTAGTTTATATAAAATATGCAGGGATTTATGTTATGCAAAATGAACCATGGAAAGGGAAGAATGGAAGTTTTTGTTAATTTACGGTTGTTTAAATGAATATTCTAAATTGTAAAACAGAAAATTTAATAAAAATTATAAAAAAGTAACCGAAAAAGAAAAGAGAGAAATACATGTGCCAGATTTGCAAGTTAACTTTCACATGTCAGAAGGCACCTTTTATCATATGTGGTGGATATGTAAATTAGTAAAAGAATTTTGGGAAATGATTTATAATGAGTTGGAAAAAATGTTTAAAATAACTTTCTAAAAACACCGAAGCTTTTCTTTTAGGAACCCTAGGTGTCAAAATCTCAAGGGACCAGAAAAGACTAGTTATGTAGCTACCACGACTGTGTGGATGTTATTGGTCCAGAGATGGAAAGAAGATAAAGTCCCTACCAGAGAAGAATGGCAGATTAAATTGATGGATTATGCCGAATTGGCAAAAATGACCGGAAGAATAAGAAATCAGGAAGACCAAAATTTTAATAAGGAATAGGGGAAATTTATAATCTATCTTAAAAACCAATGTAAACAGCTAAAACCATTAGCGGGATTGGAATAACACTTGTAGTTTAGCGGTGAATTTTGGACACAATAGAGAGGCAAAAGATTTGGATTATCATAAAAGATGCAGGAGGAAATGATTAACAATAGGACCCACAAAGGGGAGGAGGGAAGTCCAGATTCTTTGGAATCTTGTTTTTATGTTGTATGTTGAATATGTGACTGTAAAACTTAGATCTGAAAACCAAATAAACAAATAATAATAAAACTTTCACATGTCAAAAACGTGTAGATTTGTTTGCGCAGGTAAGATACGCTTTAGGGGGCTGCAGGCAGCCTTCCTTGCAGAAAACAGCAGAGCTTCTTCACCCCATAAAAAACTGAGAGCGTAGTGTTGCTTTTTAAAAAAAAAACGGGAAGATTTTGGAGTAGCAGCACAGAGAAAGCGAAGCCCCTGCTCATCCACCGGCAAGTGAGCCGGCGCATGCGCACTCCGGCTTCCCGGAGGGAGGGAGGCGAGCGCGCTCTCGCGCCGGGCCAGACAGACGGCCGAGGCCCCGGCTCTCCTGTCGCAGTTCAGCGGGCGCAGTGCGCCTGCGCGGCCGCCGCAGCAGGACGGCGGGAGGCGGGGCCGCGCGTTTCGGAGCGGCTCACTATTTGGCAGGAAGGCGCGGAGGCCTCTCTGCTGGCAGCGGCGGCCGCGCGAGGCTGAGGGGGAGGCTCCCAATGTGGCAAGGGAGAGGAGGAGGAGGAGGGCTGAGCGGCGGCGGGGGCCGAGCGAGACAAGGGGAGCCGCCGCAGCAGCAACCGCCGCCGCCGAGGAGCTGAGCGGCCTGGCCGGGCGAGCGGGGGGTTGGCGGAGCCTCTGCAGCACTGGCACCCCCGCCGACGCCGCACCCCCGCCGGGCACCTCGCGCCCGCCCGGGTGCAGGCGGAGGCGGCGGAGGAGGAGGCGGCGACGAGGAGGGCGGACAAGGAGGCTCGGGCAGCGGCAGCAGCAGCAGCAGGTGAGGGAGCGGCGGTGAGCGGCGAGGGGGGGGAGGGGGAAAGGGAGCGGGAAAAGGAGCCGCCGCCGCCGCGCCGCCCTTGGCCCGGCCGGGCAGTACCGGCCACCGCCGGTGGGAGTCGCTGTGGGGGAGCCGCTCCCTTGGCCTGGCCCCTCCCGCCCCGCGTCCCTCGGGGCCGGCGTTATTTATTATTCATCCGAGGAGGGCGCGCGCTTCTCCTCCCCCCCCCCCGACTCCCTCGCGCCAGGCTTTTTTTTCTTCTTCTCCCCCTCTTTTCCCCCCCGGAAGCTGTTGCTAGGAAGAAACGGGGGGGGGGAGAAAGCGAGGCCAGAGGGGGCAGCCCGGCGGGGGACCCTCTTTGCCTCTCCTCCTCCTGTGGGGTGGAAGGAGCGAGAGGGAGACGCTCGTGGTCTTCAACTCCACCCCCCCCCAAAATCTTCCTTATACACACACTGCTTCCTCCCCCGCTGTTTTGTGTGTGTGTCGGGGCTGGGGCCTTTCTCCTCATCCCGCAAAAAAAAAAAATCAAATTAAAAAAAAAATCCCCTTATCGGAAACGGGAGAGCCACGAGGGAGTGAGGGGCGGGGGTAGGTTTGTGTGTGTGTGTGTGTTGGTGAATGGGGGGGGAGTGATGGGTCTGTTGTTGCTAGTGGTGCCCATGAGAATGTGGCAAGCCTCATCTCACACACACAGACTCTTGCACACACACAAACACAGGCACACACACTCAATCACACACAATCTCAGACAGGCACACTCACACAGGCACACATTCTCACACAGGCACACACTCAGGCACACACAATCACACAGACACACTTTCAACCACACACTCACACAGACTGTCTTATACACACACATACACACCCTCCAGAAACTTCCCACTAGGTAAAGAAAATGGCCAAGGAGAGTGGCAAACAAAGCTGCCCCAGTGCCTGCCACAGAAGCTGTGTGTGTGTGTCTTGTCAGGCTTTGCTGGGTTCCTTTGTCTGCTGTTGCTGCCTGTCTCTCCTCCCTTCTCTCCTTTCTTTCTGCTTTTCTCCCGTTCTCCTTCTCCTCGCCCTCTCTCCCTCCTCCCCCTCCTTTTTTTTTTCTTTTTCCTCTTGCCTTTCCCTCTCCCTCCCCCTCCTCCCTCTCTCCCTCCCCTCTTCCTTCACAGACTCCAAGAGCTGCTGCAGCTGCAGGTTTGTAAATACTGGACTCACATACACACACACACACACACACACACACAAGCAAAACATGGCTGACGCTCTGCTTCCACCCCCCCCTTTGTAGGGCTCATTTTCTCTCTGCTTCTTGGTCTTTCATCCACTTGTGCTTTGCCTCCCCCTCTTTTATTTTCCCCTCCCCCCAACCCACCTAAAAAGGAAGGAAACTGCAGTGTTTGTGAGTGTGTGTGTGTGTGAGAGAGAGAGACTTTGATGGAATATAAAGGGAAGGGTCTTTGCTCTGGAGCTTTTTTTCTTCTTTTCTTTTTCGTACAGTACGGTAGAGGAAAAGTCCAAAAGATTCTTGCAAGCTTAGGGAGGCCTCGGGGAGGGGGAGGGGGGTGAGTGGTGCGACCTCTGCTGAGAGGCTTGACTGGAATGTGCGTATCTGTCTTCCTAGGCATGGGGGGAAGGGACGCTGATGCACCAAAAAAATGTTGGCGGTGATTAAGGTTATTAAATAGGTGTTACGTTAGCAGGATGCTCAGGGCCATTCCTTTTATTTTGGGATATGCCTCATTACCTGGCATCATACAGTATGTTAGCTCTGAACACAGGGTGGCAATTCCCCACCCCCACCCCCAGTCTGATTCATCCTTTTTTTTAGTGCTTGTGCCATTCCAGAATCAAGCAATTGTTGAGCTGCGAGAGTTAAAACATGCATATGGTGATGGTAGTTCAGTTTTATACAATAACTTTTCTTCATAACGACAAGATAAGTGCATAGAAGGAAGGGTTGTACCTCATTCTTTAGGGTTTCAGTGACTACACAGATCTAAGATTCCTCACTATCCCTTGTTGCTCATCAAAAGCATCCAAGACTTTTCAACCCCCCCCCCCCCAAAAAAAGATCTTGGCCAGCTACCAGCACCTCCTTCTGGCTTCGACAAAACTTCATAAAACAGTTTTGAACTACACACACACACATCTTTAGTTGACAAGGCCCCCCACCCATTTGCAGTTTCTTCTCATGTAAAATGACCTTGGGTATAATTGCATGCTTTTCTTTAAAGGAGGATCCTGCAGAAGAGTTTTCTTTGGTTCTGTTCTGCTTGTGTGTGACTGGTTGCTAACAAGAGAGATCCCTCCCCCCCCCCATTGTGCATTTTTACTTCTGAGGATGTTACTAATGTTTAGAATGCTGGCTTTGTGCTACTATTCTTTTGTCCACACAATAATTATGTGGCCTTTGCATAATTTATCATCAGCAAAGTTAGTAGTGTATTTCAAAAATACATAATGTAACCAATTGGAACTTAAATGCTTGGTGGTGATTGGTAAAATTGATTTTGAAATTGCAGAGCAGATGGGAAGAATAATGGAATATTTAGCCAAGCTTTGGGAATTGGAACTCTTGGATTAGCTGCCACATTACAAAATTATATAAATGCATAGTTGGGAGCCTTTGTTTGAAATATTTATGTTAAGTGGTACTGATATAGATTGTATATCTGAAAATATAGTGGTACCTCAGGTTGCATACGCTTCAGGTTAAGAACTTTGCTTCAGAATAAGAACAGAAATTGTGCTCTGGCGGCGCAGCAGCAGCAGGAGGCCCCATTAGCTAAAGTGGTGCTTCAGGATAAGAACGTTTTCAGGTTAAGAACGGACCTCCGGAACGAATTAAGTACTTAACCAGAGGTACCACTGTAATTCTAAGTGGCTTACAAGAAAGAATACAATAATAAAAGCACAAAGCTAACATATTGCATATTATGTACTGGGTATACATTATCAAATATGTTCAGTATTCCTGAATGAAGAATTATACCTGTACTGAAATGAAGCTTTGATTATTAGTCTCTGCCCACCAAGGAAAATCGGTTGCAGCCCAGGTTTTACAATTGGGAACCTTTTGTTCAGTTTTTGTTGGGCTTTGCATGCAGCATTCTTGTTACAGTTGACTTGTTGATCAGCAAATGATGCCCTGCATCCTGTTCTCATAGCAGTTAATAGGGCAGTCTCCATGGCGGCACACCACTATAGAGTGAAAGTATATAAATATTTAGCCATACTGTATTTGTATTGACTTGTTTTTCTAAACTTTGCTAGGTCTAGATGCAGAGGAAGCGAGAGTCAAAGGATGTTCATGAGGGGAAGTTTCTGAGAAGACTGTAGAACCTGAACTCTTTAGGACATTAGAGAAAAGACTGACCTCAAAGCTTAAAACACAGGATAAAAAAAAGACATTTAAGTGAACATTCTGATGTAGGAACCTTATCAACCCCTACAGACAAAGAATAGTGGAAATTCAAAGGGTTCTGGAGTGGGTTGTGAGGTTATGAGCTCAAACACATGTGAGGGAACTAAGTTAAGGCCTTTATGATCATCTTAAAGGGACTGCTTTCTGCATTGTTGCAGTTTGAGGTATCTTTGTCTCCTAACTTGATTATATGTTGATAGTGATTAATTGTAAGTTGGCTTTCCAGGGGAGGGAGTAGAAGTATGAACAGAAAATAAACAGAGCAAGTTTCGGCAGGAAGGTACTGGTTCTTTGGCCAGGGTTGTTCAGTTCCATAGAGAAGGGCTGAAGCAGAAAGCTGAACTGTGCTTAATGGCTATTGCTTTGCTGTTTGTAAGGGGTAGGAGTAACAGAGGTGGGGCTGGTTACAAACTTAATTCGTTCCGGAGGTCCGTTCTTAACCTGAAACCGTTCTTAACCTGAGGTACCACTTTTGCTAATGGCACCTGCTGCTGCGCAATTTCTGTTCTCATCCTGAGGTAAAGTTCTTGACCCGAGGTACCACTTCCAGGTTAGCGGAGTCCGTAACCCGAAGTGTTTGTAACCCGAGATACCACTGTATATGCAGTTGGTATGCTGTAGGTGATTAGGCATAAAAAGGTAAAGGGACCCCTGACCATTAGGTCCAGTCGTGACCGACTCTGGGGGTGCGGCGCTCATCTCGCATTATTGGCTGAGGGAGCTGGCGTACAGCTTCCAGGTCATGTGGCCAGCATGACTAAGCCGCTTCTGGCGAACCAGAGCAGCGCACGGAAACGCCGTTTACTTTCCCGCTGCAGCGGTACCTATTTATCTACTTGCACTTTGACGTGCTTTCGAACTGCTAGGTTGGCAGGAGCAGGGACCAAGCAACGGGAGCTCACCCCGTCGCGGGGATTCGAACCGCCGACCTTCTGATCGGCAAGCCCTAGGCTCTGTGGTTTAACCCACAGCACCACCCACGTCCCGATTAGGCATATAGATGAGACTTTTTGCGAATTGAAATTCCCTTTGCCAGTCCAAGTCAAACTTTATATTGAACCAGTGAGACCTTTGGTTAACCTGGTGCTGTTTATTCCATCTGAAACAATTTGAATCTGTACTTTGGAATAACGCGAGCAACTTCCAAGACTTACCATTGGAACTAATACAGAGGACATATGGCTCCTTTATGCTACACTATTCCTTCACTACTGCACCTGAGAGTATTCTGAAAAGATCTTGCTGTGCACCCACCCAACCTATTATGCACTGTGCCACAGTATTGAGGCACAGATGTGCAGGGTTCTCAGTTTTTGCTGTGGCCTCAGCATGCTTCAGTTAAGTCATACCTCAGGCAAGCAGTCATTCATTTATGGAGCAGGATTCCTGAACTTTTTGCCCTGCAAGTATTTTGGACTACAACTCCCATCAGCGCCAGCATGGCTGGTGGTCAGGGATACTAAGGAGTTGCAGTCCAACAACATTGAAGTGTGCCATGATGCGGAAGGCTAATTTAGAGGGATTAGAAATTTTGATAGTTGATCATTGCAATGACTTTGCTATTTAGACCTGAATAAGGAAGGCAGAGGTGGTTGAATCATGTTAACTTGACAGCTTCCATAGCTGCTAGAGCTTTAACTCATGGAAAGGTTTTGTATTAAATATATCAGGTTTGCATCTCCAGCTGTATTCTAAATCAGAGCTAAAAAGTAGTATCTAGTTGGCATATTTCAATCAGACATAAGCTCAAGACCATTCCCAAGTTAATCCTTGTCACTTGGTAGGTTTATTTCACAAATCTTAGCCAAGTAATTTCCCAGGATATTTCTGGTTATCAGTAAATAGAAGGAGCAAAACAGTGGCTGGATAGCCCTTCTGCAGAGCAATTCCTCAGACCTGAGGTGGTCATTGTGGTACTTGTTAGGTACAGTGGCACCCTTGGGATCTAAATTTGGTGCTCACAAGGTGTACTCCCTTGCAATTATGACGAAGAGGTGGGGCTCCTTTTTCTCCCAGAGAACAAATAAGAGGGTAGGAGGGAGAAAGGAGATCTGGGTGGTTAGAGGGAAGAAAATGTAGTTGTTGGGGTGCAGGGAGAAGGATGTGAGGGCGATCTGGCTGCGACATCTATCACCCCATTGATCGGCAGGGAAGGAGATGGGGTGCTACAGGATTCAGGAGGGAATGAAGTACCAGATACAGAGAAGGCTTGCATGTGTTTGCACATGCACACTAGATCCTGTGAAACAAATGCTATTCAAAGTGCATGATTTTTTTCTCAGCTTCTCTCTCCCCCAAATCAACATCAATTTGCAGATCATTTCTTGTCTCCATTGACTGAATAATAAAAATAATGGTTTCAGTGTGCTCTAGCACTGCCCAGGTGCATAATCATGGATCTAATGTAGGGGTCCTTATGTGTCATAAGTTTTACAAGGGATCATCTCAAAACTGCTATCAAACCATAACAGGTTAGCTCTGTGTACACTGATGTGTTATGTTATTTGTTTTTTGTCCTATGAGGAGGATTGTTGCCTTGGATCAATGTTTTCGTTGTGCTGGCGAATTCCAGATTTACATATTTTTTACTGTGCAGTTTAACACTTTCATTTGATAGTGGATTTGTGTTTTTTTAAACCTTGCATATGCAAAAGAATCTGTTTTAGGTATGCTGGAACTGACTTTTACCCAGGTTCCATGGAAAGTGTGTGCACATGCTTTCTGTCTAGTGAGATGCCAACCTGGAGAGAGGAACAACCCAAGTTAGTAGTCCCCATGGCACTCACTGAAAATTCTGAATGGACCAACAAAGGTTGGTTAATTACCTAATGGGGGAGCCTGTAAGGCCATCTCAGTCTGGCCAGTTGATAAAAAAAAATAATCTGTTCTTTGAAATTTTGCTATGACATCCTTTTCCTTGTTCTCACAAGTATATCTTCAATCTTCTCTATTCTTATCAACCCATTATATACATTTTTCTTGCCTTGGTTGTTAAGCGTTATAATCTACCTTCATTTGTGACTTGTCAACTTCTGTAAATTATCACTTGCTGGAAACACCCCACCACCACCACTTAGTTGTATTTTTTATTGATGTTATTCAAAATGTCAGTAAAGTTTGTTAAAACTCTAACCTGATTCAAGAGGACTAATTTTTGGTACTCTGTGGGCCAATAATGTAGTGAGGAAACGAGCAAATTGATTGTTTGGGATGTCTACTTGATCCTAGTGGCGAGGCCAAAGCCACTTAAATCAACAGCAGAGGTGTAAATGATACTTTTATGATAGAAAACAAATAGAATGAATGTCAGATAGCTTTCGTGCTTTGGAACAAACAGAAAACTCATTTCACTGTTCAATGTATTATGTGAGATTGGTGAGGCATCTAACTGCCTTAATCTTGTGAAGTGGAAGAGACCAGGTAAATCTTTGTATTCGGACCAGTCTAAGCCATATGGACAAGGGTGGCAGATGAGTCAAGGAGGCAAACATACAAGAAACTCATACTGCATTTTTAATAATACACTATCCTGGCGTTGGAAAGCTAGAAAACAGGGATATGCTCTAATTTGGAAGGGAAGAAAGAGACTCTATAAATGCACGTCTTTGTCTCATTATAGCATGTTTGCTAGTACCTACCCATCTCCCTTTTCATTCTTACAATTAGTTTCTTCCACTATTCATTCTGACCATATATGCCTACACACATGTCATCCAGAGAATTTTCCTGAAGAATTGTGTGGGTTAGAAGTGCCTTGGGTCAAATATGTGCTGCTACTCTTCCTTCGAACCCTGTCCATTTTTGGCTTCAGGCTCTTTTACAGGGTTCTTGAGTAGAGAGCATGCGGGGGGGAAGCAGAAATATGAATTAAGCCTCACACCTGTGGTTTTTTTTGGCTGCTCATTATAACCCATGAAAGGGCCCTTATATTCTGATATGCTTTTAGATTGATAATTACAAACATTTCGTGCCTTATGCAGAAATCGCTTTAGTACAATACTAAGACATATTTATTTGCTTTATAAATGTTAAATAATAATACTTGTTCATGTTAGACTTATCAACACATGATCAGAGTTGCATGGTGAGAAGGATACTCGAGCCTATAGCTTATGTTCTAAGGACGCGGGAGGTGCTGTGGTCTAAACCACCGAGCCTCTTGGGGTTGTCAGGTCGGCAGTTCAAATCCGTGTGACAGGGTGAGCGCCCATTGCTTTGTTCAGCACCTGCCAACCTAGCAGTTTGAAAGCATACCAGCACGAGTAGATAAATAGGTACTGCTGTGGTGGGAAGGTAAACGGCGTTTCCGTGCGCTCTGATTTCCGTCACGGTGTTCTGTGCACCAGAGGCGGTTTAGTCATGCTAGCCACTTGACCCAAAAAGCTGTCTGTGGACAAACGCCAGCTCCCTTGGCCTGAAAGTGGAGATGAGCGCCGTACCCCATAGTTGAATTCGACTGGATTTAACCGCCCAGGGGTCCTTTACCTTTCTAAGTACATTCTCTAGCCTGAGAAATTAGTAATAGGGTTATTATAACATGCTTATAGCCCATTTTGCCATGTTTAACAACACTAAAGACAACTTACAGTATATTCTTTTTTAATGTCAACATTTCTTGTAAAAAAAATGGCAAGACAGCAGATAAAAAGAATTTTTAAAATCATTCTTCAGGTAACAGCAATATAGCTTTAGCTTGACAAGCAAAAGTTTGCAAGCAAAAGTCTTAGCTAGCAAAGGTTTGTGCAACTCAAACCTCTCTAGGTAGGCCATTGCATAGCCTAGGACAGGGGTCAGCAAACCTTTTCAGCAGGGGGCCGGTCCACTGTCCCTCAGACCTTGTGGGGGGCCAGACTATATTTTGAAGGAAAAAAATGAACGAATTCCTATGCCCCACAAATAACCCAGAGATGCATTTTAAATAAAAGCACACATTCTACTCATGTAAAAACACGCTGATTCCTGGACCGTCTGTGGGCCGGATTTAGAAGGTGATTGGGCCGGATCCGGCCCCCGGGCCTTAGTTTGCCTACCCATTGCCTAGGAACTACCATAGAGTGGCTTTCCCTTGTCCCTAGCAGACACTTCAACTACTGATGGAATGCAGAGAAAAGCCCCTCTGCTAGATTTTAAGAACAAGAAGACTCAGGGCTTTAAAGGCAAAAAACAGGTGGTTGTTGTTTTAATTGTCCCCATAAACAGGCCAGAAGCCAGTGTAGCTGTTGTAATAGCATACTCCCAAGAAATAATTCCAGTCAATACTCAAGTTGCTGCATTCTAGACCAGCTGAAGTTCCTGGACATTTTAGAGGCAGCTCTATGGAGACGGCATTGCAGTAATTCCCTCTAGGTGGTAATTAAAGCATGTTATCTTGGCCAGATATGATCTCTCTAGGAATGGATGGAGCTGGCACACCGACTGAAACTGTGCAAAAGCATTCTTGGCAACAGCTGCTCCCCAAGAACCCAGGAGGAAAACTGGATCTGGAAATGTGAGCCTGAGTTTTCACAGGGAGTTCTGCCTGTCTGAGTGGCTGATTTCCAATACCATCAATTAATCCTAGTTCAATTTCTCTGCCGTCTGCATAAGATCTCATAAAAAGTGGTATTGGGTTATTATTTTTATTTTATATATTGTGATCTTTTCTGTGAACCGCCCCGAGACCTCTGGGTATAGGACAGTATATAAATTGAATAAATAGCTCCTCCTCCTCCTCCTCCTCATTCATTTATCCAGGGACTTTCATGTGCGCTCCTGAATTTAGAAAACAAACCCGAAACAATTTTGTATGGTACCGAGTCCTCTCTCTTACTTGAATGCATAGAGCAGTGTTTCTCAAACTTGGGTCCCCAACAACTCCCAACAATCACTGGTCCTGCTAGCTAGGGATGATGGGAATTTTTAGTCCAACAATAGCTGGGAACCCAAGTTCGAGAAACACTGACTTAGAGCCTGTTGTACAGTGGTCATCTAAACCAACCCTACCTAGTAACCTTCTAGTTGTATGTACATCAGTGTTGGACAGTGTTTCATATTGTTTAGTAGTATTGACTTTGTCATTTCTTCCCAAGCTCTTCGGAATGTTTCTATTTCATATTAACGGCTTACATTGGATATTGTGCTGAACTACAGTAAATTGGCAAGCTCAACACTCCTTTGGTCACAGTGAATCTGCTAAACCAGTATGAGGGTTGAGGCAACTGGATAATCCCAGTCAATTTTTTCACAGAATTGTAGTGCCACTCTATATTGCAAACTTTTAATTCTTACAGTACTGACTAACTTGAAACTTTAGCACTTTCTTCATTTCTATGAAGATACAATGCAGAGAGCTTTGGGTCATTTTCTCTATAGTAGCTGACTTTGCCATGTGGAATTTTTAATAAGTCTATACAAAAATAGTATTGGGACTCTCTTCGGAAATAGCTTGTTACTTTACCTATAGTTATAAAGAAACCTGTGTGTCTCCTGGATGTTGTGAGTGCAAAACCTCAGATATTTTTTTTTTTTTACCCAAACTTGATGATTTGGATACAGGCTAAAGTAAAGATGTTTACTGACGAGAACATTTGCCATGCCTGATCATGCATAATAAGGTGAGCCAAGTTGGCTACTTCTGATAGGTCAGTGAAGTAGCCATTACTTAGTGGTAGATTGTGCAAAAACAAATCAATTGGCTTGATGAGCAGGATTTTACATTTCCAGGATGGAATTCGTAAGTAGGGCATTTCTCAGATGGAGAGGGATATTCTTTTTAATTCATAAATAATGAAATTATAGCACGTTTTGAAAACAATTGCCAATCTAAAATGATTTAGGCAAATAAGCATACTAGAATAGGCAGATCGTAGAGTCAGACTGAATTGCATTGTAAATCCTATGGCAGGAATTATGCTAACGTGAAAGTTACATCAGTGCAAGCAGTTCAGCTTGCCTGATGTTCTCCCTTCTATTCCTTGTGTTGTGTTCTGGGGTTCTCCTGACTGCCCCCCATCCTGGGAACCAATTGCAGGAACACACGGGGAGGTAACACTGGCACTGGTAAAAGTCTTTCCATAGGCTTATGGGATTAATTCATTGAATCTGGTTTTAAGTTTACAGAACGATGATTTTCCCCCAATGTATCTTGCATGTACCGGTATGAATGGTAGACAAATATATCACATAACTTGTCATGAAGTAGTGATCCTGTGAGCAAGTATCACTGGGTGGGGCCTCTCAGGCAGGTGGTAACAATTAGTCCCCAAAGTGGGAGCATGTGATGGGGTTGGTTGGCTAGTTGCCAGCATTCCCCAGCCCCTATAAATATTCGAGTTAACCTGCCGGGGGAGAGAGAGAACCTGCCATGTTTTAGACTTGCTGTTTGATGTTCTGTAGCTGGTGCCAGAAAATAAGGCAATAAAGCCTGGTAACCCGTTCAGTGCCTGCATGTGATTGATTAGCAGCTTGGAGGTAGGACTCAGGAAAGCGGCCCCCTCCTTGACATTTCTAGTCCAAAACAGCTCTCTTTCTTGAGCTCAAGATACAAAAGTCTACAACTTCTATAATTTGAGATGGAAAATGGTTATTCTGATTCTTGCAGGGCTATCCAAGCTTGTGAACACACCCTACAGTTCTGTCTGGTAGTGTTGCCTCGAGACTTTTTAAAAATAGATCTAGATAGTCCTGTCATCAGCTCTACCCTTTATTAGATGTATCCAGGTTTTCCCCTCTATTCTTCCTAGAAGCACCAAACTTCCTATAGATTACGAGATCTTCAACAGCCATGGTAGGGTGTGATATCATAACTTGAGTCTATAAATAACTTCCTAGGCTGTACACAGGCTGCTTACATTCAATTGCCCTCAAGGAGATTTAAGTAGCCTGTGTTCAGAATTGGAAAATAATTACATGCTAGAAGGAAATGCACCCTACTAAGATCTAGCACTGGGTCACTTCTGGCACCCTTAGTGAGCAGCATGAGCCATTTTACTCTCACAAAAATGTGTTCCTGCCTTGTTTGTGAAACAAAAGATAAAATCTCATCTTCTCTGTTTGCTAAAGGTGCTAAATGTCCCTGCAGGCTAGACTTTGGTGTGTATAACAAAATTTGTATGCTGTTCACTTGTCTTTATCTCCTGGACATCATTGGATTAGCACCAGTGATAGATAGTTGCTGTGAACAAGTATATGTTGTTGCTGTGCCAGCACATAGGAAATTGGAAGTAGTACAGTAATAGTAATATTTAGGATTACCACTTCAAGATGATGGTGATGATGGTGGTGATGATGATGATAATGATAAAACAAAATTTCCAAATGTAGTAAATAAACAGAAATACAGTGGTACCTCGGGTTACATATGCTTCAGGTTACAGACTCTGCTAACCCAGAAATATTACCTCGGGTTAAGAACTTTGCTTCAGGATGAGAACAGAAATCAGGCAGCGGCGGCGCAGCGGCAGTGGGAGGCCCCATTAGCTAAAGTGGTGCTTCAGGTTAAGAACGTTTTCAGGTTAAGAACGGACCTCCGGAACCAATTAAGTACGTAACCAGAGGTACCACTGTACTTAATACTAACAGTCATAAAAGAGCACAATCAGATATAGTCCATGGTGGGATGCAGTGTTCATATTATACAGAGTAAACATTTGCCAGATATAATAATACTTTAGTAGGAATGTGCCAACCATGATATGGTTTGGTTATATAAATAACAAACCACCCCCATATTACAAGTCTAAGGGGTCTGCAACCCCCCCCCCCGGTGGCACATATCATATGGGTCAGTTTTTCAGAGATTGCAGTAAACATGTTTCTTTAAAACCATAAGACCAAAGAGTAACAAGATGACTCCTTGACAGATAACTAAACAAGCAGTGACCAGCAGATATAAAATTCGTTGTTGACTAATAATATCAGCATTAACACCATCAAAAATGGATACAACACATAGCTTAGCATCCAAAGTGACCTGTTTGTCAATAATACCGGTAATACTAATTTCTGTTGCAGCCTGCTTTCAGAATTTGTTATATCCCCACCACATATGCCAGCAAGTTCCTCATACTTTACAACCCTGCCAGTATTAGGGGGAGACCAGATCTTACAGTATGAGCTAGTTGGACTGGGGCTAAAAACCAGTGGTGGACCACCTTCAAAATATCCTTCCGAATGTTAGCAGACATGGACCTAAAGTGGGTGAGTGGACCAGATCTTAAGCCATTGAGAATCTTTCAGTTCGCCTGTAGAGTCCATCTCCCACATTGATTTCAAAGTGGCATGCGGAGAGAACTGGGATTTTAACAGTAACAGGCACTGTATATCAATGAGAGGTCCTGCTTTTTGGACCACTTGCTAGATCCAGTTGTTCATAACATCGTTTTGTGGCTAGACAATGCACCACAGGATCTTTCAAGATGCTGTTAATCTTGTGGATATGTAGTAAGTCTAAGCCTGAATCTTTCAAACTTTCCAAGAGTTGTAATTCTGTAAGTGGCACGTTTTTTAAATAACAGTCTTAAAAGTGGTGAATTCCCGCTTTATAAAGAATAATAGATATAACAGATTTATGTTGGGCCTGAACTTGTGCTATACAGGGAAGTGGGATTAAGGTTGAGGGTGTGGAGGCTAATTTCTCATGCCATCTATTACACACCTCAATAGTACAGTGTGTTGAAAGGACTGGAAAGAGGCTTCCTTGTCAACCTCATCTGGGGCAAAAGCAGAGGTCACAGTTAAGAGCAGGCACCCCCAAACTCGGCCCTCCAGATGTTTTGGGACTACAACTCACATCATCGCTAGCTAACAGGACCACTGGTCAGGGGTGATGGGAATTGTAGTCCCAAAACATCTGGAGAGCCGAGTTTGGGGGTGCCTGGTTAAGAGGGAGGAAAGTGGCGTCTCATGCCTCCAGCATGACCCAGGATGTTACTAGATCTAAAATCATAGGAATGATTTGCTGAAGTTGGAAGGCATTTTGTTTTGACACCCACGACCCAGGTTCCAGGAGCCTTTTGGCAAATAGTTTCTAACACTACATTAGAGGTGTCTAAAATTTATATTTTACGAAGCAGAAGTGGATAGAGATAGGCCTTTGCCCTCTCATATTTTGCTAGAATTTAGGGTTATCCAGTGAAGCTGAAACATGGGAGATTCAGTACAGAAAAAAGGAAGTGCTGCTTCACATAGTTAAACTACAGAATTCACTTAAGACTTTAAAAAGAAGTTAGATTGATTCCTGGGGGATAAAGCAATCAAATCTTAATGGTTATATACTCCTTGCAGGACCAGAGGCATGTGTCTTTGAATATCAGTTGCTGAGGAACAACAGCTGGAGAAGGCTAATCCCTTCATGTCTTGCTTGTAGGCTTCCCATAGGCATCTGGTTCCGGGGGTGGTGGAATGGAATGCAGGACTAGATGAGCTTTTGGTCTGATCCAGCAGAGCTCTTTCAGTGTTCTTATTATCCATGGCAATTGTCAATCCATGAAGTTTTTCCATCCTAGGAGAGGTTCTATTTCTACCTCCCTCTGACATTTGGATGTAGATTAAAAGAGTCCACATCTTAACTGTTCCTCCTTCCATGACACTTTAAGATATGATTCAGAAGGTCTGGGGTGGAGTGTAGACTTGCCTAGGTGGACTTTCAGCTACAGCTTGGAGTCGGTTATATGTATTTGTAATGGTATGGGGGGAAAGCTGGTTCGCATGAAGCTCCTGCACAGGCAATTGACATTCTCATACACAGGTCTTTGTGTTGTCGGGGTCAGCTGAAGATATTTTGGCACCTGGGGTGAACCACACAATTGTGCTTGCCCCGACATCCACACTTACACCAGGGAAGAAGGAGTAAGTGAAGATTTACATCAGGGAAAAGATGGGGGGATCGAATCAACCCCTTCGGATGGCTGAAGTGGGAATCAAAGCCACCTCACCTTGCCCTATGGGCAGGCCAGCCCTGTATGGAGTGGTTATGACTGGAAAGTCATAGAAGTAGATATGGCTGCAGTCAGCAAAAAGAGCTTCACAGATTTGCTCATCGTGAAACGTATTTGGCCTACTTTCACTGTGGCCCAAGAAATGGCTGTGCCACTGGTTTCTGGTTAACTGGCAGATGTGCATGAGAAAACCATGAAGCAAAAGCTGCTCCTTGTTTGTAATTGTGAAGAAAATGTTTCCTTTGATTAACGGGAAAGCTGGCCTTTGGATATGGGCTACTTCTTAGCAATTGGCTATGATGTCATTGGGTTAAGGCGCCTGTGTTATCTAGGTTTACTGTGCTTTAAGATCAGGGAGGTGGAGTGCTAATTGGGAAGTAAGTAGCTTCAGCTGTGGGGAAGTGTAGGGCTAAAGTACCAGAAAGTTCTAACTTCAAAACCTTCTGATTGGTTCTGAGGAGTCACCCTACTTACTATCCTTTTTATGATAAAGCTAAGCTTACTCCTGTTCTGTTTGGTCTCCTTTTATTACGTTGTCTCTTTGCATCACCTGCGAGATCTTACCTTTCCTGATACGGATTATAACTGGTAGATGTCAATGCCCTGAAATTTGTATAGGGTTGGGAGAAATTAGCTTTGTTATTTTATTTGGGTTTATAATTTCTAACCACTTTGCGAATTTGATTTTCTAATGGTAGTTTTTATGTTGGGTCCCATTTTATGCTGCTATCTTTAATTTTGCTATTTACCTCGTTTAAAAATATTGTTTATTATTTAGTAGGTGTCTCTCTACTTGGTACTAAATCCAGTTCCTAACTTCCTTGTTCACTTGCTACTAAATAAGTTTGCGACCCTGAGACTCAGGGAGCAGAAAGCCTTACTTTTGGCTCTTGTTTCTCTGGAATCTTACTGGTGTCTAGTAATGTCTGAGAGCCTCCTGACACAGGCTGTTTGGACAGAAGGAGTGGTAGCAGTGTAAGTTGCAGGGTTGATGTTGCAGGACCAAGTGGCTGAACCACCAAGATCTGGATTCTGGGTTTGAGGAACTGGACTTGACAGTAATCAATTGCATAACCTGAGAAGAGTATTTCTTCATAAAGGAAAAGTATATGGGGTTTTTTTTCGGTGAGGGGGAGGTGATTTGAAATCAATGATTCACAAGATTTTGGAGAGGGTTTTTTATTTAAAAAATAACTGTTTATAGTGCTGAATGGGGCCACTAGAAAGGGCCACAGTGAATTCAAAGTTGCTTGTGCACATCAGTATCAAGAAGGTCTGACTGCATTGGTGCTTGAACATAGAACAGCTACCTGAGAAATGCAGGTAAATTGTGGCTTAAAAGAGGTACCAGGGGCTCTTGTGCAGCTCAGTGGTATCTCTTGAACAAGTTAAGAAAGTGAATAGAAGTAGAATGGAGCACACATGTGAAAATGGTGAACTTATAGGTAACAATCTGCTTCCTCCCAGCCACAACAAAGGTGTAAAGCAGGGGTCCCCAAACTTACCCTGCTTCAGGCCGGTTCCTCCGGTGCCAATCGCACGGAGGGTGGGGGAGCGTGCGCCCATATGCGTGTGCGCACCCTATTTCTTGCGCGGCTGCCCATCTCCGGGATGGCGCGGCACCGGAAATAGCTTGTGCGCATGTAAGAGGTGGCGGGGAGGGGGGTCGCTGGGGGCCGAAAAATTGGCTTGCTCGGGCCGTATCCAGCCCGCGGGCCGTAGTCTGGGGATGTCTGGTGTAAAGAGCCTTGGAGAGAAATGGCTGGCTCAGAGAATGCTTGTCAAAGGTGGTAAGGAAAGGTGGTAAGGGAAACCCAGCCAGATGGGATGGGTATAAATAATAAATTATTATTATTACTATTAAGGAAAGCTCACCATGCAGGAAGGTGAAGTGGCTGGAAGGACTAAAATGGTTAAGTTAGGATATCTGTAGAGTCTGCCACAAGAGGGTGTTAAAGTGCTTATTTCCTAAAGGTACCAGTTGCATCAAGCATACTTGCAGTGTGTAGAACCTATGATTTATACTAATCCTTTTGAGGAAACTTTAAATCGGCTGCAACTACCAAATTCATGTGCCGTCCATTAGCTGATTTCCGCGGTCATAGAATTTTAACACTTACCAGTACTACTACTAACTTGAGAGTTGAGGAACATTCGCCAAAAGTGGTATTCAGGTACTAGTCAGAACTTCGTATGTTAATATACTTAATACAAATCAATACATCAGAGCTGTTAAAAATGAAACAATTGGAGCAAACATAGTAAGATTAAGTGTATAAGATCAGTAGAAAGTTTGTGAACATTCATTTTAATAGAAAGTATATAGGAACTTCTTAAAGACCAGAAGAGGCAATGGGGCTTGGCAGAGTTGTCAGAAGGGAATTCAAGTATGAGACACCACTGAAAAGACCCCCCTATCTTTGGTACCTGTCAATGGACTAGACATTTACAGTAGGGCCTGTAGATAGTGATCCATGGTTGCCATAGAGGCCATGAATTCCTGAGCAGCCCCAGGCAGAAAGACTTCAGCATGGAAGTATTTGAAGATGATCAACTTTGAAGATCTCAGGACCATTGTAAGACCATCTCAGCTTGATCATGCAGAGAGACTGTTAGGCAGTGGTGCATTAACAGAATCCCAATTAGGTCTCGAGAGCCCAGTACCAGATACAGTTTTGAAACGGAGAGACTTCTGTGGGGGTTTTTAAAATAATCTTTTTTGAACATACAACACGAACTTACACAACAATACACCATATTAAAAATTGTACAGACTACATACACATACATGACAAAGAAAGAAAAGGAAAAGGGAGAAGATAAAAGATAAAGGATGAAAACAAAACAAAATAAACTTCTGATTGTTCTCATTGTACTATATCTCATTTTGTTATTTTATGCACAGTATCTTCTTCTTATTTATTTATTTATTTATTTATTTTCCTGGTTCTTTTCAAAAACATTCTATTATTTATCACCTAAATGTTACAAGAGTCAATAAAGGTCTGCCGGGTGGTTTTTGCTAACACAATAATTTTTCAAATACTCTTTAAATACAATCCATTCTTTATTCACCTGTGAAACTGAGAGACTTCTGAGTGGGATATTTGGACAGAAGAAATGTATCCTTGTGGACAACAATAGCCACTCCTCACTCATAGATCACCCAGTTGATTTAAGAATTACTCTGTTTTTAAGCATATTTAACTGAGAGGGGATTTTTTGTGCCTTGGAGGCACCCAGCCAAATGAGGGAAAGGAAAATATTCTGTTGCTGACTTGGATACCAAGAAAGAGGAGAGGTACTGCCTTTTTCTCCAGGTAAGTATGTAAGAGATGGTAATGTAACTCTTCAGCCCAAACAGAAGTGAGGAAATGAGGCAACAATATGACAGTAATGCTAGAATTGGGACATGGGAGGAAAAGAGGTGGGTGGGAGGTTCTCGTGGTAAGGAGAGAAAATGCAGGCTAGGAAGTAGCTCTTCACTGGCTAAACTGGGCGCATAGAGTTTCTGGACATTGATGTTTCCATTGCTCATTAGCAGTCCTTAAAATCTCGCTATCTTTTTCTCTTGCAGAGTATTATAATTGAAGGAGCATCTGTTACACTTGTGGGAAAACATACTTCATATTTGGATTATTATAGTTACTGTTTCAAGACGGAGGAGGGCTTCACAACACCACCCAGAACTGGATTTTCACCCTAGTTCAGCAGCTTTGCTGCTCACTTAAATACAGATGAATGAAGACCCCATTTGGAAAGGCACCAGGTCAGCGGTCCAGAGCTGATCCAGGTAAGTAATGCCTCTACACATCCCACAGGTGGATGTGACTGCAGATCCCCCTTTTAAAAAATCCTACTCCTTTGGCGTATCAGTCACACCTTCTTTTGGAAGTCCATGTGCATAGAAGCCTGTACAACCTGCACAGGATTGGCACATTCACATATTTGGTCTACAGACACCAGGCCATTATGTGCTTGTGCCATCCAGCTTGTGGATGTTGGGCATTCTGATTGGGATGGGGGCGAGTTGATGGAATTGCAATTGCAAGTCCACTTACCACCAGGCATAGGTAATAATATTTCTGTAATACTAGCATGCATCTGTTTTCAATGTGTCTGCTACGCTCCAAACTGAAACTACTCTGGTATGGCAAGTCTGATATTTATTACATAGTGCCTCAAATGTGCTTTTCATAATAGATGAGAGCACGACGGGGCTTGCCCACAGTGGTCTAGGTAAAAATAAATAAAAATACACTTGGTTGTATTCAGTGCTGCCTGTGCATGAGCACAGTGGACTTTGCTCATGCAACAGGACTCGTTTCCTCTTCTCCCCTCTGTGTGCCCTCAGAATTGCACCAGAGGGTTGAAGGAGCCTCTGGAGCAGGTTTTTAGGACATGTGCAGGGTCACAGGGGGGGAAGTTGAAGAAAGCAAAAGTCTGTTACCACTTTAACAACATTAGATTCTGCCCAGTATTCTAAACTCTGTGAAGGCTGCATATTTGCATTAGTAGTGGACAAGGTGTATAAAAATCAATGATTTAAAAATTTAAAAAATGGATTTTTGAATTTAAATTGGATTTTTAAAATAAAATGCTTTTGGAGGAAAAATCTTTCTAAGGATAGTTTTCTATTTAAGTTACATTATAGTCCAAAGGCTATTCATCAGGAAAGAAGGTTTTGTTTTAAGTTTTTCATGTGTGCTAAAACTCAGTCTGGTGTGTTGCTGTTTTTTTAAAAAAATGTTTAACCACATCAGTTAACAAACATGGATACATATACTATAATGTTATTGTTTTAGTTAAATAAATTGTTTCAATTGTTATTAAGGAAATGATTATTTTTCTCCTTCCAATAAAGTACAGCAGAAAAGTTGTCCAAATATAAACAGTTAACTTATTAAACCTCACCATAATTCTGTCTATGTATTTCTACCGTCTTTCCCCCTTTTTAAGACACCGTCTTATAATTTTTTTTCCTCAAAAAAACACAGGGTGGCTTATTTTCGGTGGGATGTCTTATTTTTATTATGTCAGTATGGTACAGTACAGCCTCCCCCTGTGGCGGCACCACGGCTTACTTTTGGGGTACGTCTTACTTCTCACAAAGGTAAAAAAAACCTGCCATGGCTTACTTTATGACTACGTATTAAAAAAGGGGAAACAGGGTAATAGTATAACGAAATCAGTAATTTTTGATATAACTGTAAAAACTACTCTGAAAATTTATTATTCAAAAAATGAAACCTTCCTCTGGTTGTCAATATTAAGATGATACCAGCAATAATGAGTCTTTCTGTAAAAAATGATTTAAATCAAGTCTTACTGACTAGTGGTTTAAATTGTGATTTAAATCAACTTGATTTAAATCAAATCCACCTTGGTAGTGGAACATACCAGACTAGCTACTTCATCTATCAAAAAACTGGTCCAGCATTAATTTAGGCTAACTAGAGTGCTTTGGCAATAAATCTGCTGTTTGGTTTTGGTTGTAGCTGACATAAAACATTCCTAATAACTGAATCAGAGTACTTTACTGCTTTATGCAGAATTAAAGTAGTAATTCCAAAATTCACTATATTTGTTGAGCTAAGGCAAATTGCTTTGCCTTTAGATACCAAGTTTAAGTTGGGGAAGTTGCACACATGGTAAGCAAAGATACCAAAGGAGCTTTTAGTGATGTGCTGGCATTTAAATTGTGTGTTTCGGGGGTGGGTGGGTTGTGACCTGGGAGGAGTGAATGTATGCTTGGCTATTCTAATTTTCCAGAAACTACTTAATATGAAAACGCTTCTGCTAAAGATTCTATCAAAGTAGAACTGAAATAGGCCTAGGTATATGTGAGGACGGACATTGCATTGACTTGGTTCCCTCAGTTTATATTGGGGTATGTCCCAATTATTTGGACCCTTTCAAAATATAGTGAAGAGAAGCCCCTGTGTGCGCCATTTGTTGCCAAACAAATTTAATTGCAACAGTGGAAATCCATCTTACATGAATAAGATTTCCTCATCTACATGTAATTTAACATCTTGCTATCTTGTGCATTAATTCAGCTGCTAGTCTTCAGTTCTAATAAGTCAACAGGAAAAACAGCTTGCTGATTCTCAAGGTTGGAAATCTGTGAGTTGATATCCACTCCTACTCCACAACCTAGGGTGAGCTCTCTAGTCTGAAACTTTTCCATCCGTAAAGCATAGATAAGTGTCTTGTCTTGAAAAGAATACTGTGAGAATTTAATGTCAAGGCATCCGTTTGCACAGATCATGAGCGTCATCGGCACTTTTCTAGAAGTTCTGGGTCCTTCACAACACTAGCCTCGATGCTGTTGCATGCTTCGTTAATGCTGAAAAACTAAAAAATAAATAAATAAAATCCTTCCAGTAGCACCTTAGAGACCAACTAAGTTTGTTCTTGGTGTGAGCTTTCGTGTGCAACAAACTTAGTTGGTCTCTAAGGTGCTACTGGAAGGATTTTTTTTTTTTTTTTTTTTTTGACTATGACAGACCAACACGGCTATCTACCTGTAACTGGAACTGAAAAACTATTACAAGTCAGAGATATACCTAAGATTTCTACTCCATCTGGAGCACTGAACTAATTAACTTGTTCAGATGAAGATTTGTGATCACCCTCTTTGTAATAGGATCTTCAGTTTTTAACTAAAATAATCTTTCTCTGGGTTTTACCACAAATATGTTTTGATGCCGTTATATCCCTGCAGGGTATTATTTCTACTCTCAAGTAAGAATAACTTTTGGGTAAAGGTCTTAACACAGTGTACTCAAAGTGAAGGTCTCTTACTCTCCTACTCTCACAAAGTCTTCAAGCTTATTTATTTTCTGGGTTCATCTCAACATTATCATTCATCATTTATTTATTAATGCCTTCAGGTGCCCATGATTGGCTTTATCTGCAGCTTTTAGTTTATTGAAGATTGGAGATTGACTTTAAAAAAAAAAAATTCTTACTATCCTTGGGTGCTATGTGCAGAAAGTAGGGAAGTTGATATAATAAATACTAAAGACTACTTGCATATCAAAACATATGCATATCATCTCGCAGAACTGCAGTAGTTCAGCGTATGAGGATTTCCCTCGCTCAAAAAAACAAAACAGACAAGGATCAACAAGTGTAGCAGTTACAGTCATACCTCATATTACGTCCGCTTCAGGTAGCGTGTTTTCGTCTTGCGTCCCACGGCAACCCGGAATTACCAGAATGGGTTACTTCCGGGTTTTGCTGCTCATGCATGCGCAGAAGCGCTAAAATGCGCTATGTGCAGACGCGCCAAATTGCGCCTGCGCAGACACAGCGCTTTGAGTTGCGGGCTTTTCACGTTATGGACGGGCCTCCGGAACAGATCCCGTCCGTAACACGAGGTACCACTGTATAAAAAAGAAGCCAAAATTAGAAATTTTTACACTGACAGGCTGTGTGCCAGTTCCCCCCAAAACCCTAAGGTACTAGGCAGAAAGTCAGTATTCCCTTATTGATTTCACACTCTTGACCTCAGGGCAGGTGTGGGTCTAGCCAGTGAAAAAGTTTAATTTTGAAGCTGCCTCTTTGAGAGTGAGGGTTTGGCATTTTTCTTGGTATCGTGCAATTATGAAAGAGATGGTGCATTTTAACTGTTTTTAATATTGATTTTTATGTTGTTGTAACCTCCCCTGGGACCTGCTGATGAAGGATGGGTAATAAATCTGATAAGAATGGTCTGTACCACACTCAGCATCTCTCTTCTGCTTCTGTACCCCAGGCCAGCCTAACTCAGTAACCAACTACCTAAGGCAGGGGTTGTCAAACTGGTCCCTACCGCCCACTAATGGGTGTTTCAGGATTCTAGGTGGGCAGTTGGGGGTTCTGTGGCACAAGCTGAATCCTCCTTCCATCGAGCACTGGTGGGCGGTAAGGAAATTTTGCCATCAAGAAAGATGCATTAGTGGGCGGTAGGTATAAAAAAGTTGACTACCCCTGACCTAAGGTGACTGAATTCGGTTTTGGTGACACTTACCTATGATGACATAAAGTGGGCAGAGAAGCAATTTTGGCTGGAGGGCTGCACACCGTCCCATCAGCTGACTTCCCATGGTGTCACGTGAATCCAATCCTGGCTGAAGCGCTGCTGCTTAAATTTGGCACCAAATGCAAGCTGTGCTTGGATCTACTCAGCAAGTCTCAAGTGGATAAAAAGCCCTGGCAGAAAAGCAGCACAGCTTGCATTTGATGCCAAATATAAGTAGTGCTTGCAAAGGATGCGGTGTGGTTTGCAAGCACAGCGTGCATTCAGGGCTATTTAAATTTGGCACCAAATGCTAGTCGCACTGCTTTCTGCCAGGGTCATATCCACTCAGGAGCCTTTGAGTGGATACAAGTGCAGCTTGCTTGCCTTCTCTGCCAAATTTGCACAGCACTGAATGCGAGCTGTGCTCACAAAGTAACCATTCAGTAGCACACAATAAGGCTCCTGATTCTTCCTTTGCAGCTGTGGCTTTACCTGTCCCATACCTGATGTCATCACATCAGATGAGCGACAGGTTGTTGTCATTATTTATTGGTAAACCCCACCCCTCTTCATCCTAAGGTCCCAGATTGGGATGCAAAATTAAAATACAGCATTAGAATTAGTTTAGAACAATTTGCAATCCTAAAAATAAAGTGGGCATTATCAGGCGAAAATGGGCTTCTGGGCCAGATTTAAGAGGCATGGCAGGTCTGATTTGTCCTGCAGGCTTCCCATCTGTGGCATGAAGCTTGGTTGAACAGAATTCATTTCTGTTAGCGTTTTTAATAGATTTGGTCCGTGTGCTGTGTTAAAGTGAATGTCAATACAGTAAACAAATGCTGCATGAAATAACAATTAAGCCTGTGAGGTTAAAACTTCAGACACCTGTTCCTGGTGACTTAGTCACTGTTGACCTCTTCCTTGTAGGGCATGCAGGTGTGTCTGCCAGCGTGATGAAGAAGAGAGCTTCCCACAAGTAAGTGTCTTGGTAATTCTTAAAATCCCACGCTTGGCAGCTTTCTGTGAGGACTGTATTTTTGTGTCCACTTTACAAAGGCATTTTGTTACATCAGCTGTGTGAATTTTCTGTTCCAGAAGTTCTAGTGAAGGTCAATGGGGTTTGCAGCCCCAACATGTGCAGCACTCAGTAACCGTTTCTGTACAGAGTCAGAGGTCTTGAAAGTAACAAATGGAATTTCAGAAACCCAAGGACACCTGTAGAACTTCCCTTGGGCTCCAGAACCAAAAATTATCTGATACCAGCTGATAACAGTGCATCGGCTTGAGCTTGCAGAGTCCTCACTCAAAGGAGATGTTGCCATTCATGCGACATCTATGAAAGAGCAAATCTAGACTCTGTAAACTGCAGTATCCTAAGATGTGCTTCAAGCCTCAGAACACAAATGTTCCACAGCCAAGATTTCGGATCCTTTTTTGGCACCACTATCACGCTTCACTTGTGAAAATGCACACCAGTGAAAGCGGGTGGTCCTGGACCAGATCCAGGTGCTGCTGAAGGAAACCCATTTTCTAGATCCATTTCAGTCTGGGTTTTGGCCCAGAAACTGCTTTGGTCGCCCTGCATGATGAGTTCTGTCGGGAAAGAGGCAGATGGCCCTGTTAATTCTCATTTACAGCTTCTGTTGTCTATGCTCTGGTAACCTCTAGGTTAGTTTACTGCAAAGTATTATATGTGGGGCTGTCTCTGATGATGGTTCGGAAACCTCAGCTGGTGCAGAATTCATCAACCAGGATGCTTACCAGGGCAAGACAGTTTAAGCGTATAACACCAATCCTGACCTGACTGCACTAGTTGCAAATTAGTTTCTGAGCCCAATTCAAAATGCTGGTTTTGACTTAGACTACTTTTCAGGCAAAATATGTCTCCAAAGTGATTTACAAACTATATACCGGTATCAACATGTACATATCAAACTATATTATTAGAGCCATTTAAAGCACTTAAACATAAATTTCCTTCAAAACATTTATCTAAAGCTAACATAAACAATGTTTTAGCCAGCAAAATGCTAATGATTACAGTTCCAGTTCTGCAATCCAGGTCACAGTTAACTTCTACAGGTCTCGGTGAAAAGATGGGTCTTAAAAGTATTGAGGAATGGTAATCAAATTCCACATTTGTGGCGCCATTGCCCTGGTTTCTTTGGCTAAACTATAGCTCTTAGTTAGAACGGAAGTAATCATGGATTGCACCCAGATCCACTGTTGCTGCTGTGGGTTCTGGACCAATTCTGGAAATACGAAACATGGCTGTATCTGGAAACATCAGGTAGGAGAGGGGGCAGCAATACCATTTGCTTAGGATGCCACAATTCTGAAAGGGAGGCCAAGCCTGCCTGGGCACGTCCTGAAAATAAGCTTGCATATGGCTTGGTTTAAATCCACTCTTACTTTGAGGTGCTTCATTCTATAAACTATTTAATGCTTTAATAGTTATGCTTGTGTATCTATAAACACAGAAAGCATCGAAACAACGTGGGACCAAGCAAACCAATGTCGCAACCTAGAAGAAATATTGTAGGCTGCAGAATACAGCATGGATGGAAAGAAGGGAGTGGACCCGTGACACAATGGAAAGGCACTGTCCTAGACCAGGTTCCTGTAAATCCCTCCCTCTACCTTATCAAATATGATGGATTTGATTGTGTCTATGGACTAGAACTGCACAAAGACGAAAGGGTTTCAGCACTCGAAGTCCTTCCAGATAGAGTTGGTAAGTGTCTCGATGGGGCTGAATTTGTGTGTGTTATTTAAGTCCCATATACCCCAACTTTCATTCCAATAAGAAAACTCAAGGTAGCTCACAATGAATTTAAAATTATCAAATTTCAAAAATATTTTAAAACCCCAAAAGAACCATAGAGAACAGCATTACATCAGCGGATTAAAGCCAGTACAAGCTACAACCTAAAAGGAAGGTTTTGACTAATATCCAGAAGATGGTTAGAAGTGATATGCTCTTTTTCCCCCTTCACCACCAGTAATGGCTATTTCTGTCTAATGATCTCAGTTAATATAATATTTATTCAACCTTTTAAAATAATGAGTACTGGGACCAGGATCCAGTGTGGTGGTGTGGTTAGAGATAGGACCTGGAGAACCAGGGTTAAAATCCCCATTTGCCATGAAGCTCACTGGATGACTTTGGGCCAGTCACGACCTCTCAGCCTAACCTACCTTGCAAATAAATAAATAAAATCCAGTGAGCCACTGTTGGTGCTCCCTAGGGCTTATGCATGCATTTTCCATTTTAATAAAATACCATGTTGTCACATTTCTAACATTTGCCTCTCTTAGCTGGCAGTAAGTATCTTAGAACTAGGGCAATGGTATCCATGTTTCCCATAATGTTAAAAATTTAGTAAAGGGACTTTGGCCACTCTCGTTATCGTTATCTCTTAAAAAAAAACAACCCAGATCATTTGGACACCTTAAAAATTGTCAGTTTTATTATGACTAGAGACCACTTCATAAAAAGCATGAAAAACAGGCTTATTCAGTGCATGGTGCCTGAGTTTACTTTGGTGTGTCTAATTAGAATTATACCCTTTAGCTTCCAAAGGATAATGGTTGAAATAGGGGGACATATGGATGCCATGGTTAGAAATTGTCCAGTATGTAGTCATGGATAGAAAAGAAAAAAAACCTCAGTGTGGATTAAACCAGAAGAATGATGTAGCTTTGAATTCAGGGCAATACCTTTAGTCTTGCATTAGGCATGCTATTTTCCTGACCTCCTTTAAGATGTAGTAGCCATCCTTCTACCAAAATGTTAATCATATATTGGTTTCTCTTCCAGCTTCGTCTCGAATCAGTGATGCCCACCTGGCAGACACAATGATTGGCAAAGCAGTGGAGCATATGTTTGAAACCGAAGATGGTTCAAAAGATGAGTGGAGGGGAATGGTCTTGGCTCGGGCACCAATAATGAACACATGGTTTTATATTACCTATGAGAAGGATCCTGTCTTGTACATGTACCAGCTCTTAGATGACTATAAAGAAGGTGATCTCCGTATTATGCCTGATTCCAGTAAGTTGACCAGTATTTGATCCTCTATGTAAAGAAAGAAAATACGGTTAAAATGTCTGACATTGAGCATTGAGAGTTTGTAGAAGAATTGGAGCACTGTTTACCACTTGTTGTTTGAAGTGAAACAAACCAAGAAAAAACTTCAGCTACAGTGAAGTTTGCAGTGAGACAAACTATGTGTCATGGTTTAGATTTAACCCTAAACCAAATCATGGCTTAGCCCCAGGTAGCATAGCAGCAGGATTGGTGGAAGAATGCTGCAGCTGGGATCATCAGTTGTGGAACATAAAGGTTTGCACCAAGTCATGGTTTGGCTTGGCGCTACATGAGAATCTGGTCACTCACCTGTCATGATTTCTTATAACTACAAATCATGGTTCAGGATTTGACCGTGAGCTGTTGGGTTTGACCATGGGTAGGCAACCTAAGGCCCCTGGGCCGGATGCGGCCCAATCGCCTTCTCGATCCGGCCCGCTGATGGTCTGCGAATCAGCGTGTTTTTACATGAGTAGAATGTGTCCTTTTATTTAAAACACTGAGAGCCAGTGTGGTGTAGTGGTTAAGAGTGGTAGACTCGTAATCTGGGGAACCGGGTTCGCATCTCCGCTCCTCCACATGCAGCTGCTGGGTGACCTTGGGCTAGTCACACTTCTTTGAAGTCTCTCAGCCCCACTCACCTCACAGAGTGTTTGTTGTGGGGGAGGAAGGGGAAGGAGAATGTTAGCCGCTTTGAGACTCCTTCCGGTAGTGATAAAGCGGGATATCAAATCCAAACTCTTCTTCTTCTTTCTTCTTCTTCTTCTTCTTCTTCTTCTTCTTCTTCTTCTTCTTCTTCTTCTTCTTCATGCATCTCTGGGTTATTTGTGGGGCCTGCCTGGTGTTTTTACATGAGTAGAATAATAATAATAATAATTTATTATTTGTACCCCGCCCATCTGACCGGGTCCCGTGTACTTTTATTTAAAACGCATCTCTTGAGTTATTTATGGGGCATAGGAATTCGTTCATTTCCTCCCCCCCCCCCAAATAAAAATACAGTCGCGCCCACCACATGATCTGAGGGACGGTGGACCCGCCCATGGCTGAAAAAGGTTGCTGACCCCTGGGTTTGACCCTCACTACTATGGAGTCACTGACATATACAGTATGTCTGAAGTGGTATTCTGCAGGCTTCTGATGAGTATTTTGCAGTGCCTAATTTGCAGTGTGATCGTCCAACTTGGAAGAGGTGATGGAAAAGGCACCCTTCCCTATTCTTGCTTTTAAAGGGTTATTTATAAAGCGATCTCCTTTGTTGTGGAGCATAAGGCCAAAAGAAGTACTATTAGAGATAATTTGAGGTTTGGAGGAGAGCCCAGAAATGCTAGGCTTACCATACTAACTTTTCCCCTTAATTGACTATTTGGAGTCTAGGAAGATAAGATTTTGGGGGAGTTATTCTAACTGATACCATAATACTCGACAGCACCAACTACAAAGTTTTTTTAAAAAAATAATTTGTGGATTCTGATACTTGGAACATTTTGTAAAGCAAATATAAATGAACAAGCAAAGAAACTTCAGCATGGCTTTCACATTCCAACTTAGACTTGCTTTTAATTCAGGTTGAATGTGCAGCATAACTACTCATCTGAACAGGTTGATATGTAGTCCAATCAGTACTATAGCCAACAGCTGATAAACCTCCAGGAATTAGGTTATGCAACAGTCATTCTGTCTGTCCTTACCATAATCTGTATTTAAGATGGTTACTGTGAAGTGGAGATAAGAGGAATATCAGATATGTATATCCAGTTGTTTATTTTCCCTGGGTTAGAAGACAAAACCATTGTGATCAGAAATACATTTAATTGTTGAAGCACTTAGTAAACTATTACTCGTTGAGCTGACTATGAGTATCTGTTCTATAAAATTCTGCATTTTAACTCAAACGTTGTGTTCACAGATGATTCACCTCCAGCAGAACGGGAGCCTGGCGAAGTTGTGGACAGCCTAGTGGGGAAACAAGTGGAATATGCCAAAGAAGATGGCTCAAAAAGGACTGGCATGGTCATTCATCAGGTGGAAGCCAAACCCTCGGTCTATTTCATCAAGTTTGACGATGATTTCCATATTTATGTCTATGATTTGGTGAAGACATCTTAGACACCACCATGCAAACTTTTGCCAAACTTGTGGAACTTCAATGTAAAATTTGTAGACACAAAGACTTAAGTGCTTTCCAGTTTATTTGAAAGCTTAAATGTCCCTGCGAGCCCACAATCTCTGCCAGGAAAACTATTCCATTGTGAACTATACAAATAGACTTTTATGTGAACATGACACATTTTGTGTAAGGGAACTCCCTTTCTTCCGAGGAAGTCTTCTGGTGGGTATGTGGATGAAGTTAGAGAAAACGGCAGCTGCAAATTCAAGCTGTGTAAAGTGGATCTAGCAACATAATCATTAATCTGATTTCCCCCCCCCCACCCCCAAAATATAACTTTCCCTCACCGTCTCACATAACTATTCAACTGCCACATGCAAGTCTAGCTTGATATTATTACTTTCATGTATGTATTAAGTTTTCTTGTCTGGCAGTCCTTGTTTTCACAGGGTTTGGGCAAAGATGACTATAATATGTTTAAAGCAGTGTTAAGGAGTGCCTAACCCAATTTAACATCGGTGTACTGTGTTCAGGTTAACTGTTGAGCTACTATCACATGAGAATTTTGTACATTTTAGTTGCAGGAAAATAGACCGTGGCATACATGTAATGCAGCTGAATGCAGAGTAAGAGCCCCTATTTGCAACTGTAGGACCTGGTCAAAACATTCAAAGCAAGGATGCCTTCAGTTCTCAATGTCGTAGGTTTTTTTTGGGTTAACTTTTAGCAGAATCCAGGTGCTTGGTGCCCTAGCAGTCTAGAACTTCATGTTAACGTTAAATACTCCGCAGCAACTACTGGGTGTCTCAGTATCAAAACTAGCAACCTAGATTCTTGTGTGTGGACTTAAATCTGTTACGTGTAAAGACAAACCTCACAAGAGAAGAGTCCTCATACATTAAAGGGTTGTGTTGCAGAGAAGGAGAATCATTTGTTGCCTTCTGCTTTGATCTGCTGCATTCCTTCTCATTTCACTGTGTTTTGTTCAAGAAGGCACCTACCTTCCCTCCCCCCCCCCATTTTCTGGCCTTTCTTCTTGGGGTTTACCCAGACAAAGACATTATACAAACTCAAACCTGCTGTCGCCTTTTGTGCTGTACATTGTATTTTGCTTGAAGTAAGCTGTTTTAACGTGGACTTCGTTAAAAGGACACCGGGGTTCTGCATGCTAGTGGGGTGCTGCCTAACGAAAGCTAGGCAGTCTCCGTGGTCCAGTCATCTGCAGCAGATTGTGGATGTAAATAAGCAGCCCACAGCCACAAAAATTTCTTCTTCTTCTCTCTGCCCCCCCCCCCATTCTTTCTTTTTTTTAATTTGTAAGGTAGTAGATTGGTGTGGCAGCTTTTTAAAGTAATCAGTGGAAAAATATCAAACAGCAGCAAAGCTGAAGCAGGGCATTGCAGTCTGCTTTGCACATGTAAATGAGAAGCAAGCACCATTGTTTATATATAGCTAGGAGGTTAAAAAACAAACAAACACGAGTGTTGCTGATCAGCCTTCCGAAGTCCAGATTACCTCTGGTGTGGGTATACATATTAAACTCCATGTGGTTTAAACTTCCTTTTTTTAATTTTGCCTGATTTCATATTGTAGCCTTAAGGCTTGTGCCTCATTAATGCTCTTTAATGGTAATAAATACCGTATAAATACAGTATCTTAAACTTTTCCTGTCCCATCGCTGCTGTTGCATTGTGTACAGTATTTCATCATGGGCAACCCCAAGGCAGGCTGTAGTCTTTTCCATGAAGAGCTTCTCAAATGCAGTCCTTAAGCCCTAAGTACCCGAGTCATAAATGTTCCTGTGTTCTTGAACCAAGTGAGCAGATTTGCAACCCAGTGGGTTTTGTTTTGTTTTTTTGTTTCCTCCTTCATTCTGCAGATCTGTATGTTTTCTATTGACTCTTTAGAGTCCTGCATGTAAATCTCAAAGCTGAGCCTGGCTCCATGAGCCCAAGTTGATATTTGTGGCACAAGAATGAGTGAGTGTATTGAACCACACACCAAGATACACAAAACAGTACTTTTGAATTGTGGGCTACGTTAACAGTGAATCCAAGGCGTGCCTCGAGGATTGCTGAGGATTAGGTAGACCGAAAATGTTGCGTTCAAAGAGCTTGCAATTGGAGGTTTTCTGCAATACACCACATTCTGCCAGTTGAGAGTGATCTATATTCTGTATAAATTTTATGGTTTTTAAAGTGTCCACATTGTCTGCTTTTTTGATAGCTTAAACCACCCTTTTTTTTTTTCTTTTTTGGAGACTTGAGACTTGATTCTACTCCCTGCCAATCTGCTTTGGGCTTTGTTTTAGGCTCACGTTTCAGATCTGCATGCAGTGCTTGTTACCCTGGTAACTAAATGTTGGTTCCTTTTCTTAGGGGTTCAACATGATTTTCCGAGTTATCACGGGGCTTGTGGTGGCACAAGCTATGGATCTGTGTATAAAAGTTACTGGCCTTTCTCTCCATTTACCTGCTGTAGTATTGTATATTGTGTGTTTCGCGTGATGTCAGGCTGCCCTGTAAAATTTTAAAAAAGACAAACTTAAAATGCAGACCATCCCTTTTTTGCATGCTTAGAAGGTAGAATGTTCAATGTAACAAACTTAAAAGTTGCATGTTTAAAAAATGTTTAGGTTTTTAGTTTCGGGTTTTTTTTTTAATTTTGTGTTCTTTGTGAATTTGCTTATTGTGCTGTTTTTAATGGTGGTTAGTAGGATAAATGCACTGGTGAGGCAAACATAGTGCCAACAGGAGGTAACTTTCCAGTTGTATGTGTCATGCAGCGTTTGAAGGGACCATGTACTTTGCTCAAAATGAAATAAAAAAACCAGTAAAATTCAACAGTATGCTTTTTTGTGCCAAATCCTAAATTAAGTTGAAGTAGAATCATATTACGACACTCCCCTCCCCAAACAATGATGGAAAAAGCCTTTTTTTCACTGAATAAATTGCTTAGCCTTCTTAAATTGGTACATTTGAAAAATAAAGGCTTCTCCAGAGATACATTAATTGCAACCATTTCAGAGAACCCGAAAAAGCTTCGATGATTTGTGGTTCCTTGGAAATGCTGTGCTTTTTTGTATTTTACATCATTAGTGCAATTTGGATGGTTCTTGGTATGTGTATAGTTCAAAGGTCTTCGTGTTCACATTTTAAAATTAGGTAAATGACTTCATCTCTAGAGCTTGGTTTCATTTTTTTATTTTTTAACAATGTAGACAGTTCCCTGTTCTCTGCATTTAGAAGTATAAACACTTTAAACCTGTTACTTAATTCTGTAAGTAATTTTTATAATTATGATGTAACTCTATCCTTAAAACATTTAAAATAAACCCTTTATGTGGAACTTACGACTGTAAATCTTGTTCTCATAAGGCAAATGTAGTGATGTGTTTAAAACTGAATAGGATTTTTTCCCCATTTTTTTATAATTAAAATTATTTTAACAATGAGCATTTATGCTGATATATATTTGCCTAAGCAGCTATGCTTATTGGGCAATACTTTTGGCCAAGAATTGTAACTTTAAAATCATCCATTTCAAATGGATAGAATTCTTTGGCATTGAAACAACTTTATTGTGCTTCCAACCCCAAAAAACCAAAAGGACAACATCTACGGAAGTAAGGTAAGTACGTGAAGCAGCCCCCAAAACATTTTGGTATATTGTACCCTGTATATACACTTTATCCGGAATTTAGAAGTAGTGGCTTTGGAAAGCAAATTTCAGAAATTACAAAATTTGCTTTGAATGCCTGATAAAAGTGTTGATATGAAAACTGTTGAATATGGTGGTGACTGATAGCATACAACTTTCATGTATCAATCATGGTCCTTCAAAAACATCAAAATTTCAAAATATATCCAATTTTGCCTTTTAAAACTGATAGACTTCTTGAGTGGCAGGGGTAAGGCAAAGTATCTGTAAAGAATCCTAAATACAAGCTGATTTCAGTAGAATTTACATGCAAGTAATTCGAGTTTGATATTTGGCTCTCACTTAAGCTAGGATTTAGTTCCACTGTTCTAAGTAGCCGAAGAAGTTGACATACCAGAATTACTAGATTCCTTCAGAAAGCTTTTGGAGAAAATGACAATGTCCCTCTTTCTGCCAATTTGACATGTAGCATGTGCTGGCAAAGAACAATTATGCGTGTAATGGGCTTCCAGTACAGTACTTAACATTTTCCTACCCATTGAAACATGCTCTCCATCATTAATGTGACACTTTTTTAAAAAAAAAATAAGTACTTATATCTTACCTTTTTCACCAGTGATGCGTAAGGCAATCATGACAAAGTTCGGGGGGGGGGGGGAGTAACAAAAGAAGCTAAAGATATTTTAATCTTTTTAGTAGATACATATATAAGGGTTAATTCCATTAATGTTTAATTGTTTAAAAAAATGTTTTTAGCTGTTCTTATTTTATCTGTAAGCCATCTTAAGTCCCTGTCTGGGGGAAAGGCAATGGAACAGAAAAACACCAGACAGTTCTAGGTAGGGTCAGTCTCTTTGCTGACCATGTTCAGGTCTGCAGCTTATAGGATACCTACAGTTATAATATTCTGACCTTCCAGCAGCAAACAGTCTCCTTGCAGCATCCCACACAGGCTAGGGTTTGGCCAAGAGCGACTTTGCCTCAGGTGTCTTTATAGTTTTGATTGTGCCGGGTCGCTCTCATATGCTTAACCAGGTGCAAGACAAAAGCACCCAAAATTAAGCACACCTAACTTAAACCCTTTCTTGCCCTTTTCCCTCTGCAGGCACAAACCCCCTTATACAGTATATTAACACAACAAGAGAGGTAAGATGACTCTCTAGGGAGGGCCCTCAAAGTACTTGGGGCTGAATCCACACTGACCTTTTTAACGTCATTGGAACAATATTGGATACATCATTCTAAAACGTCACAGGGCATACCTGAAAATTAAAAGTGTTTCTTGTTTCCCCCGTCAAAACACTTCTATCCCTCCTGCTGGTTGCTCTGCAGGGCCCTATGGTGTCATATTTTAATAACGAATAATGAACGTTAAAAGCAGGATGTTGTGTCTCCCATCTGTGTAATGAAAACCATTCCTTGACCCTTAACGTTACAAATCATGAGTCGATCCGCCCTGGGTGCCGCTGCCAAAAGTCCTTTCCCCGTGTCTCAAGTGTAACTTTACAGTATGCAGGTCTTCTCTAGAAGATGTTGAGCCCCTTTTCTGAGCTGCAAAGCAGCGGTGGATAACTGCTGGCCTGGGACCCAAACGTTTCTTCCCATGCCTTTGGGACTCCACCCAAGCAACGCTTCTCCATAGGCCATGGCCTCGCCAACCCTGCTCTGCGCTTTCCTGGGGGTCTTTGCCTGGCCGGCACATGTCCTTGAACTATGATGATGCCTCTCGCTGGCAAGGATGAAGATGGGTGGGTAGAGCATGCAAAAAGTTCAGATTGTGTAGCCAGAATATCTGCAAAGGTAAGAAACCGCCTGGTTGCTCCACCCACTTCTGCCTCTATCCCTGCCTACTTGGATGAAAAGGTGGGAAATAAATGCAAAATAGTAATAATGCTGGCTAAGGTTATCCATCGCTGCTGCCAAGGTTTATAAAGGAAGGAAGAGTTCTATCTGGGCTTTTCTTCATGTGCCTTTCTGAGGCTACGTGTTTTGAACTTGAAAGGCGAAAGGGTCCACTCTCAATGTGGCCCCCACTTGCTTCCTGCGCACGCTTCCTGTTGGTGCTCGAGTCCTGTGATGATTGGCCATTTACAAGGTCAGCCCCATGGTTACACCATACATTTGAAAAATTAACATGGGCTTTCGTAATCTAACGGTCTCTCCCTGGGCGCGGTATGGAAACCACATCATACGTGTGAACCAGTTTCCCCTTTAAAACTATTAAAGAGCTGAGAGGCGTCACATGACCAGCGCAACCCTAAAATTCTAAACTGCCTAATGGGGTGTTTCTCTTTTAAAGGCTGGAAGGTTTCAAGCACGATAGTGGGTATATTTAAAAGGTTGCAGCCAGTGTGTGTGTGTGTGTGTGTGTGTGTGTGTGTGTGTGTACATGTACGTACAACAGCTGCCCAAGATGATAGAGTGACATATCAGAAGTTCTGGGATCCGATAATCAACAGGATATGGGGTGACTTGAAGAAGCACCAGGTATGTTGTTGTGGGGGATGCGGGTGGCGCTGTGGTCTAAACCACAGCCTTGGGCTTGCTGATCAGAAGGTCGGCGGTTCGAATCCCTGCGACGGGGTGAGCTCCCGTTGTTCGGTCCCAGCTCCTGCCCACCTAGCAGTTCGAAAGCATGTCAAAGTGCAAGTAGATAAATAGGTACCACTCCGGCGGGAAGGTAAATGGCGTTTCCGTGCGCTGCTCTGGTTTTGCCAGAAGCGGCTTGGTCATGCTGGCCGCATGACCCGGAAAAACTCTGCGGACAAACGCCGGCTCCCTCGGCCTGTAAAGCGAGATGAGCGCCGCAACCCCAGAGTCGTCCGCGGCTGGACTTAACGGTCAGGGGTCCCTTTACTCTTTACCTTTATGTTGTTGTGGAGCTCAGCGAGTCACTGACATTTAAAGAAATGGCAAGAGAGGAATTGGTGATCGCACTGATTGCTTTCAACTTGCCCCCTAAAAGGAAAATTTTCCTTTGCCCTCCCCTCCCCTGCTTTTCTATTTGGTTCTGGCCTTTGAAAGAAATCTGGCTCAAAGCAATGAAAATGGCCATTAGGAAAATTAACAGCCTTGCAGTCACATTGTCATTAGATGCAACTCTATCTTTCTTCAAGATTTTGTAAATAGCAATTATAGGAGACCCTGTGCAACAGGGCGAGAAACATTTTCCTTCTTATATACATAGGGTATAGGGTTGCCATACTGTATTTCAAAATCGGGACACAAAAAGACCTTCTTTTGGGGGGGGATGCAAAGTTGTTGAGAGTGGGGGTTTTTTGGGTTTTTGAGATATTTTAAAGGAAATTCGCCAAAATCTAGACTTCCGACATGGGTTGCCATACATCCAGATTTCCCTGGACATTTCTGCAATTTTCACCCAGACACCTTATTTCCGACTGCCATATTTCAGCTATGTCTGGCAAATTCCAGACGTATGGCAGCCCTATTACACAACGTGCTACTGTTATAGTCTGACTCCCACTCAACGTAGTTTGCGGTACTTAAATACTAAACGCAACATGTCCTAAATAAAAATTTCAACAGTATGCCAATTCTTAAGTCAAAATAGTAATTGCTATATAAAAAAGATCACATCAGTTCTAAAATTTCTCAATACAGTAGTTTCCAAAAATGAGTTTTGCACGGCTGTACAGTATGAGTGTTCCTGTTTAAAGCTTAAGTTATTCTCCGGAGTAAATTGTGCCTTGAGCTTTTGTTGTCACCACAACAGGAACACTTAATTTCTTTCTGGCAGTGCTTTCCTATACGTACAGCATTTATGAAGCTTCCCCTAGCAAATTGCCCCATAACATTTTGTTCCCATATACAGCATGTATATTAGATCCAATTGTACATTGTTATTATTTAGCATATCTGATAGAAGACTTCAAAGAAGTTTCTCAAAACAGATAAGTTTTGTTTTGTCTGTATTTATTATATATTTATCCCACCCTTCATCCAAGGATCAAAGGTTGGTTTACAATTTGGAATCAGAACTCTGGGTTCTGGGAAGAATATGTTCAGGTGTAGTCCTGTAACACTTACCTGGGAGTAAATGCTAATAGTAGTAGTAATAATAATAATAATAATAATTTTTTATTTGTACCCCGCCCATCTGGCTATTAGAGGAAATGCTATTAGTTCTACTAACTTACTTCTGAGTAGAAAGGCCTGGGATTGTGCTGTTGGTCTTTTCATGGATTTTGTCAGCCATTTGAATCTCTCTGCAATTTATTTCCTTTTTTTGTCTAGCTTGGGATGCTAAGATGTTTCTGTACCATGTCTTTGGAGGGAAATCCCCATATGTGGGGATCAAAGGATGTTAACAAAATCACACTTTACATAGTGTGAGCTTTTTGAAAAACAAAAATGCTATTTTCTTCCATCAAAGGAAATAATGTAACTCTCCCTTTTGAAGAGGCTCATGAATTGTGCCTCATGTTAATTGCATGTTCTGAAATTGCTGCTCCTACCTGGTCAACAATGGACACATTTCTTCTGAAGGACTCCCCAAAGGAAATATGTGGCCGTTGGCACTGAATTTACAATTGCTGCCATTTCCAGCTGCAATTAAAGCCATTTTCAATTTGGAAAGGCCTCAGTGTTGCATAATACAAAATGTACAATGGTTCACAAAAACATGATGGCACAAATGAGCCATTAATGCACAACATATTCATACAGAAGGAATCCAATTCTTACCAGAGTTGTACAGCAAGACTTGTACAGCTACTTTTGGTAGAGGATGCTCACTCGGTAGTAGAAAGTAAACACAGGATGCATGTCCTCCATTGGTTTTCCAACTCTCCCCCCCTCAATAAAGGTAAAGGTAAAGGGACCCCTGACCATTAGTTTCAGTCGTGGCAGACTCTGGGGTTGCGGCGCTCATCTTGCTTTACAGGCCGAGGGAGCCGGCGTCCAGCTTCTGGGTCATGTGACCAGCATGACTAAGCCGCTTCTGGTGAACCAGAGCAGCGCACGGAAACACCGTTTACCTTCCCGCTGCAGTGGTACCTATTTATCTACTTGCACTTTGACATGCTTTCGAACTGCTAGGTGGGCAGGAGCTGGGACCGAACAACGGGAGCTCACCCCGTCGCAGGGATTCGAACCGCCGACCTTCTGATCAGCAAGCCCAAGGCTGTGGTTTAACCCACAGTGCCACCCGCACCCCCCCCCCTCAGCAGCAGTGGGGAAAATTAGGTTTTCAGAAATGGTATATGTATTCCCTGACCTGTGAACATCAAATGTGCTGCATTTCAGTGAGTCACATATCAGGGATGTGGGTGGCTCTGTGGTCTACACCACTGAGCCTCTTGGCCTTGCCGATCGGAAGGTCGGCGGTTCGAATTGTGAGCTCCTGTTGCTCTGTCCCAGTTCCTGCCAACCTAGAGTCACATATCTACAGAAAAGCAGACTTCAGCCTGGAAATGTATTTCATGTCGTGCCCCATTAATGCTGCTAGGAATGTGTGATTTTGAAAATGTTGAAGGGGAAGCTGGTTTAATAAATATAAAAATTCAGTTCCATAGTAACTGGGTTATTCTATTGTATCCTAGCTAGTTTTTCTCTTAGTTAATACGTTGCAGCCCCAACATTTTGGATTATGTCACTGAGAGAATGGAAAGGCAAAACAAGAGTGTATATTCCATATATACAAAACAGGCCATTTCTTGAATTATTGGCAGCAGATGCTATAACCAGCTAATGTTTGCTGCATTAACTCTTGAAGTGGGTCTACTGCTGAAAGCTTAGAAGGAAAAGAAACAAAAAAGAACTGCGCTATGAGAAATGTATCTTATTAGTCGTTAGAAGTTATTCCTAAGATCATACAGGTTATGGGTGGTGAAGTAATATTATTATTATTATTATTATTATTATTATTATTATTATTATTATTATTATTTATATGCTGCCCAACTGGGTTGCGTGAGCCGAACTCTGGGCAGCTTCCAACAAAACATTAAAACACAAAAAACCTCAAACATTAAAAACATCCTTGCAAAGGGCTGCCTTCATTAGAAGACCTAATGAAAGATAAGCAGACATATTGAGGTGCAGCCAGGCCACATTCCAGCTATTGGAAGGTATGGTCTGGGTATTAGGGCTTGTTTGCAGAATTTGAACTCGTTAAATTTACAGCAAAGGCAGATACATGATATGCCCTCCCAACATCATGATCTGGGGTTACACACTTTGATTACCTGTAGAGACTCGAGATCAAGGGACCAGTGAGGGGAATCTGGTTTGAGTAGCTGTCTGTCAGGGATCGAACTCAAGTGGACGAGACGGAGGAGGAGTGGTGGAGATCACACACAGAGCCCCCTTCTAACGTTGCAGGAGAAGAGGAATACAGTACTGATTCACAGCAGGGAGTTGAGGGGGTGGAGGAAGGTTACAACTCAAGAGATAGGCGAACAAAATAGTTGGGCAGTTTTAGAAGAAGGGGGGGGATTGCAACAGGGCAGCCGGTTGACACATTGTCGCTGGAGAGTATCAGACCCCCCCTTCCCCCAGAACTCGGCGTTCATTAAGGGTGCAAGAACAACGGGATCAGAGACATTTGGCCCCAAGCAGACACCGTAAAGGGAGATGTTGCTGTTAGGAATGTAGTAGGTGGAGCCCAGTTTGGAGCAACGTCATTGTTAAGGCTGGATACGTTCTTTAGTCTCTCGCTATTAAGACTGAATAAAATTTCTTTAAAAGGACTTAACCTTGTTATCTCTGCTCTTGCTGCAACTGGGAAAGGAATAGCTTTCCAGAAGCCTTAATACTATCTTTTGTTAGCTTTGTTTCAGCAAACTTAGGAAAGTGGTTGCTTTGCGTGTTAGGTACGGAAAGTTAACCACAAATAGTTGTGTGAGTAGGGAATGAACTGCACGGATTCTCCATTCCTGGTGCGGACAATACTGAGCTAGGCAGACCAGTGGAAACTACTGAGCTAGGCAGACTATTGAAAACCGTGTTCTTCCTTTATCCTTTGTGGGCAAGTAAATGTCTTTCCGAGGATTGCAAAATAAACATGCAACCGCTGTTGAAAATCCAAAGAAAGACACACACGTATTCTCTAATCACACTATAAATAGACGGTGTGTGTTTTCGTTGACTGAAAAGGCTGCCGGTTGGTAGTAGCCAAGCCATGTTTATCAGTTGTCTAATACGCAGTGCCATCTTGGTGTCAAGTTAAAGCTAATTTGCTCCCTTGACGGAAGATCAGGGACTCTGTATAAATAGAGGCATGACGACAAACCTCAGAGCACCTTACAGACAAGTAAATAAATACATCTGAAGCAGTAAATACGCATAGGCTACGTTGCTGTGACCAAAAGAGATGTATCTCCAAAATGTAGCAACCTCTTTGATGCTTTCTCTAGGAACTCTTTAATAACTGTTTACACATGTAGTTCTCTGCAAATATCATGCAGTTCTCTATAAATTGTGCATGGTTTCTGGTTGAGTCGCAGAGGCCCAACACTGGCAACAGAAAGAGAGGTTTTCACCGGAGCTAGTGTGCTATTGGGAAGTTTGCAAAGTGCTGACTACATTTATATGACCTTCTCTCTGTTACTGCAATGCCCAGTTGTGAACTATAGCTTCCATCACCCCTGTTCAAAAATCTGCGCCACTAAAGTTGGTACAGTGATACCTCTGGTTACGAACTTAATTCATTCTGGAGGTCCGTTCTTAATCTGAAACCGTTCTTAACCTGAGGTACCACTTTAGCTAATAGGGCCTCCCGCTGCCGCCGCACGATTTTTGTTCTCATCCTGAGGTAAAGTTATTAACCTGAGGTACTACTTCCAGGTTAGCGGGGTTTGTAACCTGAAGTGTTTGTAACCCGAGGTGTTTGTAACCCAAGGTACCACTGTATTTGCTTATATCACAGTGAACTGCCATAACATTTATCAAGTATAACTTGGATGTAGCTGCTACACATTACCATCCCAGGAAGTAGACACTGTGGTAAAATCGTCAAGTGGTAAACCCATACTGTGTCCTTAATGGAGAAGCCTGAACTGGGTTTGGAAAGCCATATAATGATTTAGAATGAAGATCTGAAACAAAAAGTTGCAAAGTGGAGTCTCGCTCCTGTTCAGAAGACGCCATTCCATTCACCACCGCTAGCCATCCAGCATTCCGTCTCTACTGGGCATGCTCAGTCCTCACTGAGCTGAGTTCCCGTCCCCCAATATGCTTCTGTACTTCTGCAAACCTTGGGGTTCCTCTGAGCTTGCTCTGTCTTGCATTCAGATGATGCTGTTTTGACTACGCAAGTAATGAGGACTGCTTTTTAGCATATAGGATACTGCTTCGAAAGTTTGACTGCAAAGCTGATTAAGACCAAAAGGCATTGTGTGTCGACAGGAAAGATGGTCAAAGACTAGAGCTGCCTCGAAGTTGAAGTGCTGTGGTTAACGATGGCTTTATGTAAAACGTCATTCAGGTTTACACTCCACCCTGAAAGCTATGTGAACACCAAGAGCCCAGAGCTCTTGAGGGGGCAAGCTGTCCTTTAATTCCAACTGCACAAAAGGAATGAGTGGAGATCTGCTTCTCCCAGTCAATTGATGGGAGAAGCTCTTGCAGCTTTGAGCTTCACATTAGAGCTCCACATCTGAAATACATCAGTGCTTCAGGATGCAAATTTGCAAGGTTATTTCCCAAACAATACATCCTGTTACTGCACCCAAACAAGTTATTTTTTATTAAACATCTTCAGCATATCAAGTAGTAGGTAATTAAGTAAAGAGAATATTCTCCTGAGGCGGCTTAACAACCAATTAAAAACCATATAAATACTACCACTCTTAAGATTAAGTACAGACCCTACCTCCTTGCTTTTTTATTGCAAGACACTGACCAGTTTGTAACCCTACAAATGGCAAATTTTTAAACTTCCGTTCTGACATACAAGAGACAAAATGGACTGTTGATTGGAAATTGAAATTGTTTGGAAATAATATTTACACTATCTTGTATACTTATTAAGTCTTGATTACCACTAATTTTATTGCCAATAATTTTAAATTCAACTGTGTGAGTGTAACTGCTGTTCTTGTGTTGTCTTGTGTTATGAGCTTAAAGCTGAAATAAAGTTGATTGATTGATACAGACCCTACAATCTCCAACAGCTAGGAACTGAAGCTGTAATTCTAAGCGCACTTACGAGGGAGTAGACCTCATTGAACACAGTAGAACTTAATTCCGAGTTAAACATCTAACATAGTGCAGTTTCTTCTGCATTACCCTTCCAGGATTTGTCATGAGGCCCCAGAGATCCAGAGCATTCTCCTGTCTCTCCTCTCTTGAGCTTAAGATTCCCCTTACTGGCCTCAGAGAGGTAAAGGATTGTGCTGGGACTATCATTGTTAATGTTAACCAGGACTCCATTTTGATCTGGATTTGAAACCAGTTTCAAACGCTGGTTCCAAAATTTAGTTTGTCTAAAACTGGAAAATATTGATTTCTAACATGTTCATGTTTCAGTAGCAGACAGTGTGCTGGAGAAGAGTTTTGGATCCGGTGTTATTGCCTGAGGCGAAATGGGAAGGTGCTGCCTCACCTACTGGGGTCTCAGGAAAGTTGTGCGAGGTCTTCGAGTGGAGGCGCCCCTGAGATTTTGCCGCCTGAGACAGCTGCCTCGGTCTGCCATGTGGATGGGTCGGCCCTGTGTGTCACTGTAGCTCACCTGGATGGGGGTAGATAGAACCACAGCCAATCTGGGATTCTCACTGGACATACTCGTGGCTTTGAACAGCAAGGAGAGAATAGGGAATATTGGTTGCAAATAAAGAAACGGGTTGTTGGAAGTTTCTGGTTGAGGTAGGTCCTTTGGCTGTCAATCATGTAGGTTGCACCGTGTTAAAGAGAACCAGAATAAAAGCATCTGTAAATAAGTTTCAATCATTTGAACTGCTTTTAAAAATGGAAATTAAAATAATTCTGGGCACTGCAGCTCGCTCCCCCCCATTAACCCTTCACAAACTACAGTGCCCAGACTTCTTTGAAGAAAAGAAGGCACTTTCAATGTGCTTTACAGGTAAACACAGCCTTTGGCTTAACGTCTAGCCTGAAGAAGAATTCTCATAAACTGGACAACTTGTCCACGACTCTCTGCGTTATTGCGCAACTGTCGGTTGTCGGTGTAAGGTAAGTAAGCCGCAGAGCAGGATTTTATAACTCCTTCCCCAAATCCTCTCCTTTTTTTCCCTTTCTCTTTTTGCAGGATTCTGCAAGCGATGGTGCCTTTCTCTCGCCTGCCGGCTTGACGCTCCTCCGACCTGCGCGAGGACCAGCTGAGCAGACCTGTTGCTTCCCCTCCCGCGCAAAGAAACCCGCCCCCTTGCGCAATCGGATCTCGGGATGCTCAGAGCAGGAGCTTTCCAACCTCGCCGGCCTCGGGAGGGCTATTTTTAGCGAGCTCATTCCATTTATATCCGTGGCAAACAAAGGCATCGACCTTAAGACGCTCCACGGCTTGGATAACCCCGACCCCTTGCAGATCTCCCTTCTCTCGCCCGCCGCTGCCTCTCCAAAGCCACGCGCAAATTCGTTTGGGATCGCGGACGGATCCAGCACGCGTTGCGCCTTCATCCCGCTTCTTTCTTAGGATCTTCAGCTTCCTGGAGGAAAAAAAGCCCATTCGGGAGATCAGAAAAGTAGGGTATATTTCCCCCCACCCTCTCCATTTGGTTCCTTCGCTGCTGATTTTCCTCTGAAGCAGAAACATTCGCTCCATCCAAACTTTAGACAGTGCGCGCGGCGGATCGCCTGAAAAATCCAGATCCCCGCTAGCACGTGGCTCTCACCCCCCCCCCCGGCGGGGGCCCTCAATTTGGGAGATCGGCATCCGGGGAAAAAAGGATCCCCAACAAAACCACCACTCCTGAATCCTCGTCGCGAGAAAGAATGGTGGACATTTTCAGTGGGCATTTCCTGGTGAACCGGGACGGCCAAGGCGTGGATCCCGAGCAAGCGCTGCAGAACAAGATCGTGGGCTTATACTTCTCGGCCGCCTGGTGCTCCCTGTGCCGGGATTTCACGCCGATCCTGTGCGACTTCTACAGCGAGTTGGTGGAGGACGCGCCCTCGCCGGCGCCCTTCGAGATCGTGTTCGTCTCGTCGGACCGCAGCCACGAAGAGATGGCGGATTACATGCAGAGCATGCACGGGGACTGGCTGGCGGTGCCTTTCCACGACACCATTAAGCAGTGAGTAGGAGAAGGGAGCGGCGTGGGGGTGGGGGTGGAACACGTGTGGGGGAATGCAGAAGCCCGCGCAGAGGAGTGGGAGGCAGAGGAAGACCTCCCTCCTCCCCCCCCCGCGTATGTAGATCTGCTTCCCCTCCGCCCACTCCGTGGTTAAACCCCGCCTCCTAATTCCAGGTGTGTACAGGAATGGGGGAGGGCATCCTCCGGTGCTGCCAGGTAGGGGCAAAGCTCTGTTTAGCATTTATAGAGGTGCCTATGGTCCTTAAAGGGACCCAGGTGGCGCTGTGGGCTAAACCACAGAGCCTAGGGCTTGCTGATCAGAAGGTCGGCGGTTCGAATCCCTGCGACGGGGTGAGCTCCCGTTGCTCGGTCCCAGCTCCTGCCCACCTAGCAGTTTGAAAGCACGTCAAAGTGCAAGTAGATAAATAGGAACCGCTCTGGCGGGAAGGTAAATGGTGTTTCTGTGCACTGCTCTGGTTCACCAGAAACGGCTTTGTCATGCTGGCCACATGACCCGGAAGCTGTACGCCGGCTCTCGGCCAATAAAGCAAGATGAGCGCCGCAACCCCAGAGTCGGACACGACTGGACCTAATGGTCAGGGGTTCCTTTACCCTTTACCTTTATGGTCCTTTAGGGAGGCAGGTGGCACTGTGGGTTAAACCACAGAGCCTAGGACTGGCCGGTTCGGATCCCCGGGACGGGGTGAGCTCCCGTTGCTTGGTCCCTGCTCCTGCCAACCTAGCAGTTTGAAAGCAAGTCAAAGTGCAAGTAGATAAATAGGTACCGCTGCAGCGGGAAGGTAAACGGTATTTCCGTGCACTGCTCTGGTTTGCCAGAAGCGGCTTAGTCATGCTGGCCACATGACCCGGAAGCTGTCTGCAGACAAACGCCGGCTCCCTCAGCCTATAGAGCAAGATGAGCGCCGCAACCCCAGAGTCGGTCACGACTGGACCTAATGGTCAGGGGTCCCTTTACCTTTATGGTCCTTTACTGGTTTTATGTCATAAAATCTGTACACCACTTGATTGTAAAACAAAACAAAGCAAAAACTCACAAAGCGGCACACACACACACACACACACACACACACACACAAAGCTACAACAATAAAATTAACAAGAACAGTAAGAAGTTCAAAAAGTTGAAATAGCAATAAATGAAAAACGGATTGTATCAACTTTCTAAATATCTGGGGAGGCTCGTAGGAACAAAAATGTTTTTAACAGGTGCGGAAAAGTATACAGCAAAGGCTTCTTCTTCTTCCCTGGCGATCACTCGTACCGGTAGCCGAGTAAGATTGTCTTCCATGAACACTGTCTTAACAGTGAGTCCACAAGTGACTGTGGAGGCCAATTCTGGATCCACACGTCCTTCCACAGTGGGGACATTGGTTTCCAGGCAGGAGTTGATCACAGCGAGGGTTTGCCAAGTGTGCCTTCCTCTTATCTCGTTTCTCCCTTTCGTCCTGAGTTTGAGTGTCTTCAAAGTCCATGACACCTTTGGTCAAGGCTGTTCTCCAACTGGAGCGCTCGCAGACCAGTGTTTCCCAACTGTTGGTGTTTATACTACATTTTTTTTTAGAATTGCCTTGAGAGGGTCTTTGAACCTCTTTTGTTGACCACCAGCATTACGCTTTCCATTTTTAAGTTTGGAATAGAGTAGTTGCTTTGGAAAACGAAAATCAGGCACAACATGACCAGTCCAACAAAGTTGATGTTGAAGAATCATTGCTTCGACACTGGTGATCTTTGCTTCTTCCAGAACACTGGCATTAGTTTGCCTGTCTTCCCAAGTGATGTGTAATTTTTTTTAAATCAATAGGCAGAGAGTTCCAAAGTTTAAGTGCTGCCATGATTAAAGATTACGTCCTTACAAATTTGGAAGGGGTGTTCTGTGGCCTTTCTATCAGTTCCGCCCATTTGTCAAGGTTTTTAACCACTAGCACCTGTTTGTTTGAGACAGGCATGGGGAGGGGACAAGCCTGTGGTCCTCCAGATGTTGCTAGGCTGTGACTCCCATCATCGCTGGCCACGCTAGTGGGGACTGAGTTGGAATAGAGGGGAGAGGAGGTGCCCATAGCTCTGTGGTAAAGAATAATATTTGCAAGTAGAAGGACAGCAGAGGATCCTCACCAGGGTGGATAAAAATCAACAATTTAAAAAAAAAATAAATCGGATATTTTTCATTTAAATTGGATTTTTTAAATAAAATGCTTTTGGAGGAAAAATCTTTCTAAATATAGTCTTCTATTTAAGTTACATTGTAGTCCAAAGGCTATTCATCAGGAAATAAGGATTTGTTTTAAGTTTATCAAGTGTGCTAAAACTCAGTCTAAGTTTTTTTAAAAAAACATGTTTAACCACATCAGTTAACAAACATGGATACATATGCTACCGGTATCATGTTATTGTTTTAGTTAAATAAATTGTTTAAATGGTTATTAAGGAAATGATTATTTTTCTCCTTCCAATAAAGTACAGCAGAAAAGTTGTCCAAATATAAACAGTTAACTTATTAAACCTCACCATAATTTCACTAATTATCTGTCTATGTATTTCTAGTAGTATAACCAAATCAGTAATTTTTGATATAACTGTAAAAACTACTCTGAAAATTTATTACTCCAAAAATGAAACCTTCATACGGTTGCAAATATTAAGATTATACTAGCAAGAATGAGTCTTTCTGTAAAAAAAATATTTAAATCAAGTCTTACTGACTAGTTATTTAAATCGTGATTTAAATCAATTTAAATCAAATCCACCCTGCCTGAGATCTTGGAGATCCACTGCCCAGTAACCCAGATGAGATGGCCTGCTAACCTTGCATATCTTTTGAGCTGCCACGGTTCTTTTACCCTGTGCCAGGAAGTCTCTTTGCTGGACTTGAAGTCATCAGATGTCGAATCTCCGTGTGGAAACTTGCTCTTTTTCGAAATCTCCCATTTTGAATTGACACTTTGGTCTAAGCAGGTTTGTCTGCTTACCTGCAACACCTGAACCCATCCATCCTCGAAGTAGCACCATACAAGGGGCTGTCTCCTTTTACTGTCGCAACAGTCCCTTGAAGTATTTGAAGAGAAACTGCTCTCAGGTGAATCTTAGAATCTTAGAGTTGGAAGGGACCCAAGGGTCATCTAGTCCAACCCCCTGCAATGCAGGAATCTCAGCTAAAGCATTCATGACAGATGGCCATCCAACCTCTGCTTAAAACTCTCCAATGAAGGAGCGTCCATAACCTCCTGAGGGAGACCGTTCCACTGCCAAACAGCTCTTACTGTTAGAAAGTTCTTCCTGATGTTTACTTGGAATCTCCTTTCTTGTAACTTGAAGCCATTGGTTTGAGTCCTACCCTCCAGAGCAGGAGAAAACAAGTTTGTTCTCTCTTCCATGTGACAGCCCTTGAGCTATTTGAAGATGGCTATCATATCTCCTCTCACTCTCCTCTTTTCCAGGCTAAACATACCCAGCTCCTTCAAGTGCTCCTCATAAGGCTTAGTTTCCAGACCCTTGATCATCTTGGTTGCCCTCCTCTGCACACATTCCAGCTTGTCAACATCCATCGTAAATTGTGGTGCCCAGAACTGGATACATTATTCCAGGTGTGGTCTGACCAAGGCAGAATAGTGGTACTATTACTTCCCTTGATCTGGACACTAGACTTCTGTTGACTTGCCCAATGAGCTGAATGCCTAAGCAAGGATTTGAATGAAGTCTTCACTGGTACATCCTATTCTGTCCCCCGTGCACCCCTACCCCCCCCCCCCGAGGGGATTCACATCAAAGCAAGCACTTCAGATTTGTTTTTTTATTAAAAAAAAACCCAAATCAGGCTAATTAGACTATTGAGATGAGATAGCCTTGCTTTAGGAGGAATAGGTGTGCCGAAGAATTGGGGAAGTTGTCACTTAGAATCATAGAATTGAAGAGTTGGAAGGAACAACGGGGGTGAGTTAGTCCAAACCCCCTTGCAATGCAGGAATTGGAGGAACAACCAGTGATGTGACAGGCACTCTAATGAGTAAGTTTACCTGTTACCTGGTGTGGCCACATAACTGCACCACTGGTTGTTAGATTAACTAACATTGGCATAAAGAATTAGAGGTAATATACATCGCTGTATGGAAAGGAGCCATTTTGCTTACAGCTATAGCAGAGAGCTTGAGGTCTGGATGATTAACTTCGCCCTTGCACAAGGTCTTACCAGAGATAATGATAATGATAATGTTCAGTGGTTAGGTGGTTCCCATGCCTGGAAGACAGACCGGTTATCCGTTCTGGATGGGGTTGCATTGCATGTTAAGGAGCAGGTATGTAGCCTCAGGGTACTCCTGGATACAAGGATGGGGTTGGCGCTGTGGTCTAAACCACTGAGCCTCTTGGGCTTGCCAATCAGAAGGTTCGGCGGTTCGAATCCCTGCGACAGGGTGAGCTCCCTTTGCTCTGTCCCAGTTCCTGCCAACCTAGCAGTTCGGAAGCACACCAGTGGTTTGAGCCCCACATTTGGCAAAAGGAATTTCGTTGTCCCCGCAAGGGGACAACGACAATAAAGATCTATTCTATTCTATTCTATTCTAGGATTCCTGCATTGTAAGGGGTTGGGCTAGATGACCCTCATGGTCCCTCCCAAACTAGATTATCTGATTCTATTAAACCAATATCCCCCATCCCATTGGTTCCATCTACTTTTCACACATCACATTCGTGCACATGCAAACACCATTCTGCCTCAACCACATTTGAAACCTCCCATTTACTCACACAAACATATACCAGCCGACATCCAAAAACATGACATCCAATCACGTTCGTGCCCTGGCTTCAGTCCATAAATGTCCCCTGGCTTCTGTTGACTCTCTTCCAAAGGTGAACTTCCATCAGCCGACATCCACAAACATCAGACTGCTTTAGCCTTGTAGCCTCCACCAACTTCTGAATCCAAAAACCACTGACTTCCATCCACCAACATCTGCCAGCTTCTGTTAGGTCCATCATGAGACGTCCACCAGCTTCCAACCACAGATACCAGCAGCCTTCAAGCAAGCAAACTTGCCTTATTATTGCTCCCTAGCATCCCACTGCCAGAGGATTGCCTCCTTCCATTCACCAGTTTGCCTCCTCCAAGTGGAAGAAACCTGGGCAGTGCTGAATGTCACACCCATTGCCAGGTGTGTCCTGCTGGAAATATAAAAGGGCTTTCCCCTTGGCCTGCCTTTATATCCACTCAGCTGCCAAGTGCTTTTGTGACATCACAAGAAAGCCACAGCCAATGGCAACAGCTGGGGAGGCATCATCTTCATTGCTTTGAGCCTCACAATGGCAGGTGGACCTATCAGTGATTATGTGCTTGTTTATTCAGGAAGCGGATGGCGCTGTGGTCTAAACCACTGAGCCCCTTGGACTTCCCAATAAGGAGGTTGGTGGTTCGAATCCCTGTGATGGGGTGAGCTCGTGTTGCTCTGTTCCAGCTCTTGCCAACCTAGCAGTTTGAAAGCATGCCAGTGCAAGTAGATAAATAGGTACCACTGCGGTGGAAAGGTAAACGGTGTTTCTGTGTGCTCTGGTTTCCATCTGAAGCGGTTTAGTCCTGCTGGCCACATAACCCGGAAAGCTGTCTGTGGACAAACGCTGACTCCCTCGGCCTGAAAGTGAGAAGAGCGCCGCAACCCCATAGTTGCCTTTGACTGGACTTAACCGGCCAGGGGTCCTTTACCTTTACCTTACCTGGATACCCCTGGTGCATTAGAAACCCAAGTGACCTTGGTGGTTAGGAGTGCTTTTTACCAGCTTCGTCTGGTACATCAGCCATCAGCCATGTCTGTATCCGGATGGGGATAACTCGGCCACTGTATTCCATGGATTAGGAACCTCAAAACTTATTATATCCCAGCTCAATCACTGGTATCATCTGTTAGTTGTCCCTCATACAGTCTTCAAAATTTGCCTGGCTCATTTTGCACCTAGCCATCAACCACTTGTGACCAAGTGAAGATACCTGGGTGCTAGGATGGCACCCGGTATCTCCACCATCTGGGGATAATTGGATCTGGACTGTTTTCCACCAGCTGTATCTTATCTATACAATTGGAACGGATTTCAGGAACCAAAAATGCTTTTTCTGTGCAGCGTGAGCAGGAGCAGTCACCATTAAGAAAAAGAGGCTGGAACTGAATACATATATGTGTGGAGTGTCCATTTCATCTTTTCTTCTTCTGTAACTTTTCTACTTTAACTTCTCACAGCTCTTAACCTAGCTCAAGGTTGTCATCTGAACTAACCAGATGTTCAACTGAGAATCAACCACAGAATCAATCATTTGAAAAATAAGACTTCAGAGCTGTCTTTCCCCAAAATGGCAGCTAGACATTCCATTTTGGTGACTGCAAATCTTGGTTTAAGGAGCCATTTGGTGCCTAGTTTATATATATCTGGGTTTCCAACACTGCCCTTATGTGACATGTTGCCGAGGCCTGACTGGTTTCAACTACAATTTGGGCATTTGGCGTCACTAATACTAGGCTGTGAAACAATCTTCCAGCAGAGATTCAGCAGGCATCCTTGGGGAGAGAGGTATTTAAGTACTTCTATAAACGAATAAATCAAATAATGAATTCCTGAACTTGTTTCATCCCCCAGTTTGTCCGTATAATCCAAAGGCCATCCTGAGATTGAAACAACTTCACAGCATCGGGATAAGCACTGCAGTATTCCCCCTCCCCCTCCAGCCAGTGTGGTGTAGTGGTTAAGAGCGGTAGACTCGTAATCTGGTGAACCGGGTTCGCGTCTCGGCTCCTCCACATGCAGCTGCTGGGTGACCTTGGGCTAGTTACACTTCTTTGAAGTCTTTCAGCCCCACTCACCTCACAGAGTGTTTGTTGTGGGGGAGGAAGGGAAAGGAGAATGTTAGCCGCTTCGGGTAGTGATAAAGTGGGATATCAAATCCAAACTCCTCTTCTTCTTCAAATAAACAAGCACACAATCACTGATAGGTCCACCTGCCATTGTGAGGCTCAAAGCAATGAAGATGATGCCTCCTCAGCTGTTGCCATTGGCTGTGGGTTTCTTGTGATGTCACAAAAGCACTTGGCAGCTGAGTGGATATAAAGGCAGGTCAAGGGGAAAGCCCTTTTTTATTTCCAGCAGGACACACCTGGCAATGGATGTGACATTCAGCACTGCCCAGGTTTCTTCCACTTGGAGGAGGCAAACAGGTGAATGGAAGGAGGCAATCCTCTGGCAGTGGGATGCTAGGGAGCAATAATAAGGCAAGTTTGCTTGCTTTAAGGCTGCTGGTATCTGTGATTAGAAGCTGGTGGATGTCTCATGATGGACCTAACAGTAGCTTCTGGCACAATGGGACACCATGATGGAAACCAGAGCACACGGAAATGCCATTTACCTTCCCGCCACAGCACTACCTATTTATCTACTTGCACTGGTGTGCTTTCAAACTGCTAGGTTGGCAGGAGCTGGGACAGAGCAATGGGAGCTCACCCCGTCATGGGGATTCGAACCGCCAACCTTCCAATCGGCAAGCCCAAGAGACTCAGTGCTTTAGACCACAGTGCCACCCGCGTCCACTGTGTGTAAAGTGAGCACACCACATTCCCTACCCTGGTCACTGTGGTGGTGACAGTCAGTGCAAGGTACTATCTTCTCCCATCATTGTTCAGTGTTTGCATACAGGAAAGGGCTGCAGCTAAGTAACTCCTTCGGGTAGTGATAAAAGATAATCCAAACTCCTCCTCCTCCTCCTCCTCCTCCTCCTCCTCCTCCTCCTCCTCTTCTTCTTCTTCTTCTTCTTCTTCTTCTTCTCTCTCTCTCTCTCTCTCTCTCTCTCTCTCCTTTGGTCTGACTCTCTGTCTTGAGATAAATGAGCATGTAAACAGCACGCAACATCATCTCTGATGGATGCAGTCCATTGTTTTGCACCACCCAATCACTTTGAATGTGCCAAAGTCTCAATGAGATGACTTTACTGACTGACCTTGCATGACGCAGCGCATGTTTACCCAGAGGAGGAGTCTGGCTGTTTTCAAAACAATAATGCGTAAATAATTTCTCACACTCCACACACCTGTAATTGGGTTGGAAAACTGCATGGGTGGAATCCAAATTATTCTAAGCTTGAAAACCCAACACCCGAAAGCCCCCAATTTAAGGGTGGAAATTATGCTCATACAAGCTCAATCATGCTCCAAAAAGCATGGGAATTTTTAGCGAAGGCTTCTGCAGTCATTTTGGTTTCAATGCTGTGCACCTGCCAAATGTAGTGGAAGTGAGCTCTGTATAAGTATTCATAGGAGTGTGTTATTAATGTAACATCTCATTCTGGTTTGAAGAGTGCTTAAAAATTTTCAGAATACTGTCTGTGTGTGTTATAGAAAGCGCTTCTGTTTGTTGAATTAGCACTTTAAACCAGGGTTTTTTAAAAGAGACTTACAATAAATTGTGTGCGTGTTTTTGTTTTTTTAATAACAACCCTATTATAATTCTTTTAACCAACTTTAAATAAATATATATATATAATCACGCTTAATCCACTCTATTTTCCCATGCATTTTTACACCAGTGTGTTCCTGTTTTCCCTCCCCCTGTTTTTCTATGCAGTGAGCTGAAGAAGAGATACAACATCACAGCCATTCCTAAACTTGTGATTGTTAAACAGACTGGAGAAGTCATCACTGATAAAGGAAGGAAACAGATCAGGGAACGGGGACTCCACTGCTTCCGAAACTGGCTGGAAGGGGCGGACATCTTTCAGAATTTCTGCAGCTGAACCAGTGGTGGGATTTGCAGACAAAGATACCTTAGCGCTAAATCCTTTGTATAATCAGAATTCCCACCTTCACAACTAGGCCAAGCGGAGAAATGGCTTTTTCTTTGGATGGTATCTAACCAAGTCATACCCAGGGCAGACCCATTGAAATGAATGGACGCGACTTAACTGTGGTCCATTGCTTTCAATGGATCTACTCTGATTACAGCTTAGTTGGATACACTCCTTTGTTTGAATGTCATTTTGCTTTATTTATCTGTGTGGCTGGAAGAGTTAAGCGTAGCTGGGTCCAATGCACTCTTCCATCTGTTTTGTACTATTTATGCTTTTATTACATAGAATATAACCAAAGCTGAAGAATTTGGTAAAGGCTTGCTTTATATAGGAAAGAGGATTTTGGCAGTTAGAAAAAGTGCCCTCTCAAATCTATGCAAGCCTGTTATTTTTACAAAGGTAAAAACTCTACAGGGAAAACTATATTTCTTGGCAAGAAGACTTTTTTGGAGTATTGGTTTATAATTTATATTACAAAAATAAGAGAGTATTTGCTTTAATAAATCCATTTATAGCTTACTTGACTCCTTTACTGCATACCAAATTGAAAATGAAAACTCGATGGCCTGTTATCTCTTGCTATTAGTTCATTCTTTTTTCACTCTATTAATATATTTCCCTCTGGAGTTTTTTGGGTTGCTTCTTATTCCACCCTGGTCTCTTCACTGCTAACAGGTGTTGGCCTTGCAAATGCTATACAACTTGTGAATCACCAAGCCAATCACTGCCCACCAGTCATGGATGGCAGCCTATCATGAGCTAGATAAACCTCTCTATTTTTGCTCAGTTGTGTGGGCGCCGTCAAGAGAAGAAGATGCAACCTCTGTGCTTGTAGAGCAGGCTTCCTCAACCTCGGCCCTCCAGGCGTTTTGAGACTACAATTCCCATCATCCCTGACCACTGGTCCTGCTACCTAGGGATCATGGGAGTTGTAGGGCAAAATCATCTGGACGGCCGAGGTTGAGGAAGCCTGTTGTAGAGTCATCACATCCACTGGGGACAAGAGAGAGAGGCACTTTGGCCAAGCTAAGAGATCAGGGAGATGAATATGGAAGAGGCACTCATTACGGTCCATGGATGATGGTCTAGGACAGGGTTATCCAACCTTTCAGATGTTGTTGAACTGCAATTCCCAGCAGCCCCAGACAGCATGGCTGATGGGGAGAGACGATGGAAGCTGTACTGTGGCAACATCTGGAGGGTGTGACATTGGCTACCCCTACTCAGGTGAGTTGATTCTTGCTCTGCGTGAGAGAGGTTCTGGATTAAATTCCCGGACAAGCCCAGGGAAAAGAGGGGCTACAGGTTTAGGGTTGAGGGGGGCATAGTTCAGTGATTTTGCATGCCAAAGGTCTCAGATTCAATCCCAGTTACAAGGATAAAAGAGCAATGGACACAAAAGACGCTTGCCGGAGACCCAGGAGAGCCACTTCCAATCCAAGTAGACTATATTGGGCTGGATGGACTCTGCATCAGGCATTTATTCCTGGAGTTTGTGATGGGGCTTTCAAGCCAGAATATAGACAAACTCAAGTACAGATTCAAACTCACAATAATATGTGTAGTATATTATTGTGAGTTTGAATCTGTACTTGAGTTTGGAATTATAATTTCTGTTTGATTTGCGATTGTATCTAAGACTGTAATTCTTAACAGAATATATACCCTATTTGATTTTGACTCACGAGTAGATACTATTTCTTTCGTTGAAACCTCCGGCCAGAGTTCTTGGTAGAGATATCTATTTCAGTGTACCTTACAACAAGAACTCCAACTTGTTTTAAGAATATAGACAAAGCCTGGGCATTAGAAGATGTGTGTACGACAGGGATGGACATCTGTGGCCTCTTAATTTTATGTGGCCGTCAACCTCATTTCAAAAGCCCTCTGCAAGTGATAAGTTCAGACTTCTGCCAACACCATCTCTCCCTCTCCAGCAGCCTACTGGCTGGGGAAGAAGAGTGGGAGAGGCTGAGAAAAGGGGTAGCCTTGCCCACTTCGAATTCTGCCTCACCTGCCAACCATTATTATTATTATTATTATTATTATTATTATTATTATTATTATTATTATTGTTAATTTGCTGAATTTATATACTGCCCTATACCCGGGAGTCTCAGGGCGCTTCACAGAATAAAATCAAGATATAAAATCACAAAAAACATAATAAAAACAGAAACAACAACCCAATAGCTCCCCCCCCCCCCGCAAAAAAAAACAAAAAACCAAACATTTTAAAAGGGCATAGGATGTAAATCAGATCAACCAAAGACCTGGTTAAAAAGGAACGTTTTCGCCTGGTGCCTAAAGATGTATAATGAAGGCGCCAGGCGAATTTCCTTGGGGAGGGCATTCCACAGACCGGGAGCCACTGCACAGAAGGCCCCGTTCTCGCGTTGCCTCTCGAGGAGGGGGCACACGAAGAAGGGCTTCATCCTTTCCAGCATTTGGCACGTGGCATTCAACATTATCCGAAAGCGACCCGCAACAGAAAACAGGGTGCCCACCCAGTTGTGCAGAATAACATGCAATGTGGTTGGAAAGAGGCCACCTGGAAGCAACATCAATGTTGGAGCTCTCTGTGATGTTTCCAAAGTCTACAATTAAGCTAGAGCTCTATAATTTTTTTCTCCCCCTTCTGTCTTTCTTCAAGGGCAATGTGAATTTGATATTGTGGAGTAAGGAATGGCCGGCCCATCTTCAAAACCTTGATTTCTTTCATCACTGGTTGCCCAAGAAGCAGCTCACATTTTACAACCTGCAAGCTGTGCTCTTGATAAGTAAAATGCCTTTCGGAGGCTCCCTCCTTTGTGCAGATAGGAACCTCTGGAGGCTTAATTGATAGGGATGCGGCTTCTGGTTAGCAACAGCCATCTGTGCTGTGGGAACAAAAGGCTCATATTTCTCTTGTAAAGTTCAACTCTGATATTGTTGTTCATCAGAGGCATTACAACCAGATACTCGGCGTCACCAATAAGATATCGTTCTGCATAGAAGGATGTGCCTAGCTTTCAGGGCACCTCCAGACTGGTGGTGGTGTTTTTGTGGGTGTATTCTGCACCATATTCATTGACGGAGTAACAGTGCACCAGTGGTGAATGTTTACTGGATCATCCACATATCATTTTTCTTTATTAGCTGTTCTGTGATGCTTCATTGCCAGCTGGAGGAGCACCATAGCTGTCAACCCTCCCTTTTTTTGCGGGAAACTCCCTTATTCCAATGTCATTTCCCGCTTCTATCCCGGATTGTTGATATCCCTTAAATTTCCCAGATTTCAAAGGAAGCAGCTCCTCTCCCTCCCTGCCGGCCAGGGAGGCTCCTCAGCTGCGTTGCTCGGCTGCCAATAAGGAGTCTGAGACCGACTGGGGGCGGAGCTTGCATGCCTTGTGCAGCCAGACCCTCACGCCCAACCAGACAGCCAGCCTGCCTGCCATCTATGCGCTCGCTCTTTCGCTCTCCCGTTCGCGCGCAGCCTCTGGAGCGCAGGGTGGCGAGGCTACTTGATGCCATTGCACTGCCCTCACAGCATCCCTTATTTTCAAATCCGAAAGTTTGGAAAAAATCTCTTATTTTCAAATCCGAAAGTTGACAGCTATGAGGAGCAATCCCGTGCTACAATGCAAGGAAAAGGGAAAAAACCCAAAACCAAACACCCAAGAACAGATTTTTTTTAAAAAAATTATTATTGCAAAACAGTTTACATAAAACAACACAGACAAACAATAAAAGAACAGTACATCAGTAATAACTACACACACACTAACAACATTTTTTAAAACTTCACACACATTTTGGACTTCCGATTCACCTTATTGTGCTTTCTACATATTCTTAAAACCATGGGGAGGCAACCTAAGGCCCGTGGGCCGGATGCGGCCCAATCACCTCAATCCGGCCCGCGGACGGTCCGGGAATCAGCGTGTTTTTACATGAGTAGAATGTGTCCTTTTATTTAAAACGCATCTCTGGGTTATTTGTGGGGCCTGCCTGGTGTTTTTACATGAGTAGAATGTGTACTTTTATTTAAAATGCATCTCTGAGTTACTTATGGGGCATAGGAATTCGTTCATCCCCCCCCCCCAAAAAATATATAGTCCAGCCCACCACATGGTCTGAGGGACGGTGGACCGGCCCACAGCTGAAAAATGTTGCTGACCCCTGCTATAAGCACTTCCTGATATATCCATTGCATACCACAAAGAAATATTTAAGTTTCTAGCATTCCTTAATATTCAAGTTTCAATCCAAACCTGTCAGGAGATCTGCATTTTCACAATATTGTTTTATATATTCTTTAAATATTACCCACTCTTTACTCACATTCTGATTTGTGTTTCCTCTTATTCTCCCAGTCATTTTTGCAAGTTCCAAGTATTCTATCATCTCCACCTGCCAGTCAAAGAACAGGCTTTAATGGAGCTCACACCCATTGCAAACAAAGCAGCATGCCATTTGCAAAACATTTGCAGACACAATTGGCATGGAAAGCATTATTGTGTAATGACTGCCCCAGTTAGCATCATGAAGACAAATCAAGATGAATGATGAATTTAAAAAAGGATATCTGGAGGGGCATTGAGATCCTTGAAATTGACTGAATTGGTAATGTTAACAATTTTAAGCATTGTACCCATATTTCAAGAAGTAAAAATCTGGACACAAAAAAGTTGTTGAGTGTTTGTTGGGAAAGTTGTTGAGCTTTTGGGTGATTTTCCAAAATCCTCCCTGGATGCTAATTCAATCATTGGAATCCTGGACCTGTCCAGGAAAATCTGGACACATGGCAACCCTATACACAAGCCCGATAAAGCTGTTGATATGGAAGAAGGACACTTTAAACCCTGCTTGGCTAGTGGGACACTATGGCTACGATCCAAGGAGTTTCTTCATAACATGTAAGGGACTTGCCAAAGGGACCAGGTGGCGCTGTGGGTTAAACCACAGGCTTGCTGATCAGAAGGTCAGCGGTTCGAATCCCTGCGACGGGGTGAGCTCCCGTTGCTCGGTCCCAGCTCCTGCCCACCTAGCAGTTCGAAAGCACGTTAAAGTGCAAGTAGATAAATAGGGACCACTCCAGCGGGAAGGTAAACGGCGTTTCCGTGCGCTGCTCTGTTTCGCCAGAAGCAGCCTTGTCATGCTGGCCACATGACCCGGAGGCTGTCTTCGGACAAACGCCGGCTCCCTCGGCCTATAGAGCGAGATGAGCACGCAACCCCAGAGTCGGACACGACTGGACCTGATGGTCAGGGGTCCCTTTACCTTTACCTTTAAGGGACTTGCCATAGTGTGGAAACGTTGACCTTTTCCCCTTTTGACATCACTAACAGTTTTTTAAAAAAACATTGGTTTCAAAAGCAGTTGGCTGTGCAGCATCCAGGACCGTTGATGAGAAGAGTAAATCTAAAATACACACCTTGGGCTCAAAAGTTTGAGGGGACCGTCAGTGACATCCATTCCTCTCCAAGGCACTGCTGCCCATTTGCCTGTACTCTTTTTCTTCACCCAGTCCAAACAACTGTGTGAAAGGACTAGCTCAGGGGTCAGCAAACTTTTTTTTTTGTCCACTGTCCCTCAGACCTTGGGGGGGGGGGCGGACTATATTTTGGGGAAAAAATAAAAGTGAACGAATTCCTATGCCCCACAAATAACCCAGAGATGTATTTTAAATAAAAGGGCACATTCTACTAATGTAAAAACACGCTGATTCCTGGACTTCCTAAACGAAGGTCTGCACTTCATTTAAAGTTTCTTTTTCCCACGATGATTGGTAATTCCTTTACAAAGACATGCTTAAGGCTAGCTTAAGAGGGTGTCTGAACAATGGAGCTCAGACGTGCAGATTGTTCTCACGTTTCTGGCTTGACAATGAGATGAAGAAGAGTGAAGGTGTGCCCAGGCAGGTAAGGAGAATACGGTATATACATGGCTATGCCCTCTCTCCGTCAGGGCACAGTGGGCCGGATTGAGAAGGCGATTGGGCAGCATCAGGCCCCCGGGCCTTAGTTTGCCTACCCATCGACTAGCATCAGGGGTCAGCAAACCTTTTCAGCAGGGGGCTGGTCCAGTGTCCCTCAGACCTTGTGGGGGGCCGGATTATATTTTGGGGAAAAAATTAGTGAACGAATTCCTATGCCTCACAAATAACCCAGAGATGCATTTTAAATAAAAGGACACATTCTACTCATGTAAAAACACGCTGACTCCAGAGAGAATGGCAGTGGCAGGACAAATCACGGTTGCATGAACACCATACATTTAAAGCACATGAGTTTCCCCATAGAATCCTAGGAGCTGCACAGTAGTTTATTAAGAGTGCTGGCAATTGTATCTCTCTGAGGGATAAACTGCAGTTCCCAAGAGTCTTTTCTTTTGGTGGGGGGATGACGTCTGATTTAAATATACTTTGAATGTATGTTGTGCACGCAACCAGGACAAAATAAAGTTCATTACACATTACGGAGGAGGTCCTGCGTACTGCGGCTTCCTGGTGTTTGCAATAATGTGCATTTCTGTCTCCAGCTTTTGGAGGAAAGCCGTTTTTAAATATTAGTGGTGGTGATGGCAGGAACAGTAAGAGTATAGTTTCTAGAACTGACTTGTGTCAAGGCACTCAATCTGAGAAGAAAATACTCTTGGTTGTCTGCTGGGTTTTGAAAATATATATACTATTATTTGCAATCATTGTAGCTTCGGCTTGTTCATATTGCTGTTATTAATTTGCAGGATGGCATTAAAGAAGGTCAGTTCAGACAGATGTTTATACTGAGCAGGTTCAAGTTGAGGCTTTCCCGTAGTTTGGGTGTGTGTGGGTGGCTGCAGATTCTGTGCTGTCAATGCTATGAAGACAAATATACAGAGCATCAAATCCTCCTCACAGAAGGATTTATTGTAGTCATCTTTCTCCTTGTTTTACCACGCAATATATTTAACATAAGCGTCTCAGACATAAAACATGTTTTATTATTGGGGGGTTTTTTTGGCTTTCGGAAATGAGGGGTATATGTTAGAACTCTAAAATCCAGAGTGAAGAGGTTGCTATGGAAAACACCCCCTTCCCAGAAGGTGAAGCACAGCAGGCTGTTTCTGTGTCATAGAAATGTTAAATTATTTCAGACAGGTAGCCAAGCTTTGGTCTGAAGCAAAGTCAATCTGAAGTCCCGGAGCCCCTTAAGAGACTAGCATTTTTATTGTGTGGCATATAGCACAATAAAATTGATAGTCTTGAAATTGCCACTGGTTGCTGTATTTTTGTTCCTAAATGATGGCATTCTTATGCGCAGGTGTATAGATGCTAGGAGAGGGTATATTTTTAAGATATTATCTTTCCTTCTGCACGTTTGTGAGCTCAGCGGAGTGCATCCATTGCAGCTTAAAAGGGAAGCTTGTGTAGGTTAGTTTTAGGCTTTTAATTTAAGTGATCCAGGGTGCTTTAAGGCAGACTGGATTTCCCTGCTATTTCCTCCTTTCCCCCCACTTCAAACAATAATCACATAAACAGTCTTAGTTACAGGTAGGTAGCCGTGTTGGTCTGTCATAGTCAAAACAAAATAAAAAATAACAAAATTCCTTCCAGTAGCACCTTAGAGACCAATTAAGTTTGTTCTTGGTATGAGCTTTCGTGTGCATGCACACTTCTTCAGATATACTGAAACAGAAGTCACCAGACCCTTATATATAGTGAGAGGGTGGGAGGGGTATTACTCAGAGGGGTGGTGGGAATGGGTGATAGGCTGATAGCTGTGGTAAACCTGTTGACGACTGTTAATGACTGCAATTAGTCTTACAGGAAAAAGCAAGGGGTGAGAAGGTTAAAAATAGCTTTTACCTGGTCTGAACAAAGACATTGGATTCTTATCTCATTATACATGACAAAGCTATTTTTAACCATTTTATTTTCAACAGGTTTACCACAGGTTTACCACCGGTTCTTAAAGAAATCAGCCCTGCGTGCTCACTAGAAGGACAGATCCTGAAGTTGAGGCTCCAGTACTTTGGCCACCTCATGAGAAGAGAAGACTCCCTAGAAAAGACCCTGATGTTGGGAAAGGTTGAGGGCACAAGGAGAAGGGGATGACAGAGGATGAGATGGGTGGACAGTGTTCTCGAAGCTACTAACATGAGTTTGGCCAAACTGCGAGAGACAGTGAAGGATAGGCGTGCCTGGCGTGCTCTGGTCCATGGGGTCACAAAGAGTTGGACACGACTGAACGACTGAACAACAACAACAAGCTCTGGTTGAGCCTGTGTTATGTTAGTCCAATAGGACACAGGTCTATAAAATACCTAGTTTCTTAGCATGCCAGTCGGGAGCTCTGCATAGACTGTGGCCACAGTGCTATGCATCAAGACTACCTGGGGGTCACTTCGCCACTTCTGACAGGGCTTCCCAGTGGCTGATTGAAGTGCTTGCTTGGTAATGAACTGCTTGCTATTTGGAATAAAATCTGTAATCTTCTCAACCAGTTGCATTTGTATTGATTCTGAATCTAATTTTAAAAGAACCATCTTGCATTTGGCAAGACAGAGGGTAAGTAAACACAAACAAACAAACAAGCAAAAATAGGTGCTGAAATCCCAAGGGAGCAGAAAATATTATTTGTGTATGTGGCCACGGCTGTGTGGATGTTACTGGCCCAGAGATGGAAAGAAGATGAAGTCCCTACCAGAGAAGAATGTCAGATGAAATGGATGGACCATGCCGAAATGGCTAAAATGAGCGGAAGAATCAGAAATCAGGAAGACCAAAATTTTAATAAGGAATGGGGAAAATTTATAACTTATCTTTGTAGACCATTGTAAACTGTTAAAATCGTTAGTAGGACTAGAACAGGCATAGGCAAACTCCGGCCCTCCAGATGTTTGGGACTACAATTCCCATCACCCCTAGCAAACAGGAGCAGTGGTCAGGGATGATGGGAATTGTAGTCCCAAACATCTGAAGGGCCAGGGTTTGCCTATGCCTGGACTAGAATATCACTTGTAGCTTAATGGTGGACACAATGGAGATGAGATGCAGGAGGAAATGATTAATAATAGGACCCACAAAGGGGAGGATGGAAGTCTAGAAGATCCCTTGGAATCTTGTTTTTATGATTTATGTTTGATATATGACTAAATTTTTAATCTGAAAAACCAAATAAATAAATTAAACAAACAAACTACTAATAATGTGATTGGTTCTCAGCTCAGCCTTCTGAGCTGAATGGCTTGGGGAATTATATAAACTTCCTAGGTCAGCTCAGCCCTTGACCTTGACCTGTCGCCATGTACAAGATAGTGCTGCCAGAAGATTAAAAGAGATCAGTGGTAGAGAGCCGTGGATCTTTGGGAACACATTTGAGATAATGTTGCCTGTCTGATTTCTGCATTTCCTGTTCATCCTACAACATATATATATATATATATATATATATATATATATATATATATATATAAATAAATAAAATAAACAATTGTCCAATAGCACCTTAGAGACCAACTAAGATTGTTCTGGGTATAAGCTTTCGTGTGCATGCACACTTCTTCAGATACACTGAAACAGAAGTCACCAGACCCTTATATATAGTGGGAGGGTGGGTTTTTTCTCAGGAGGGTAGCAGGAGATGGGTGATTGACTCAATGGGTATGGTAAACCTAGACAAACCTAGATAGCATCTAAAAAACAGAGATATCACCTTGCCGACAAAGGTCCGTATAGTTAAAGCTATGGTTTCCCCAGTAGTGATGTATGGAAGTGAGAGCTGGACCATAAAGAAGGCTGATTGCCGAAGAATTGATGCTTTTGAATTCTGGTGCTGGAGGAGACTCTTGAGAGTCCCATGGACTGCAAGAAGATCAAACCTCTCCATTCTGAAGGAAATCAGCCCGGAGTGCTCACTGGAAGGACAGATCCTGAAGCTGGGGCTCCCATAATTTGGCCACCTCATGGGAAGAGAAGATTCTCTGGAAAAGACCCTGATGTTGGGAAAGATTGAGGGCACAAGGAGAAGGGGGATGACAGAGAATGAGATGGTTGGACAGTGTTCTCAAAGCTACCAACATGAGTCTGACCAAACTGCGGGAGGCCGTGGAAGACAGGAGTGCCTGGCGTGCTCTGGTCCATGGGGTCATGAAGAGTCGGACACGACTAAAGAACAACAACAACAACAACAACACAACAACAACAAATCTGTTGAGGACTGTTAACGACTGCAATTAGTCCTACAGGAAAAAGCAAGGGATACTATGCAGATGATTAGCATATGTAGTGAGATAGGAATCCAATATCTCTATGCAGACCAGGTATCTCCATAGTTTTCAGTTTAGTGATAAGTTGTAATTCAGCAACTTCTCTTTCAAGTCTCTGAAATCCTACAACATTGTTTATGAATAGTTCATTAACCTACACAGAACAGCATTGGGGTAACTTCAGGCAATAGAGAGTCTTACAAGGAAATCAGCATCCCCCCCCCGAAGCATTTTTTTTGTTTTTTGTTTAAAAAAAAATTGCAGAGAGAATTCCGCCTGGAGGACTATTCTCTCTTGTTGTGTGAACAGATTTAACTGTTGAGGGAATACGCAGGGCTCTGTTAGTTATTGAGGAGGATTCACTTGAGACTCTGTTTCTTCAAAGATCACAAAACAGATGATTTTAATCTCAGGAGGCAGGCTCTTTAAACAGCAAATGCTTCTCTTCAGCTGATGTATAGATTTTCACTGGGGTCAGCAATCATCAACAAGTTTTTTTTTGTTTTTCCCGTTACTTCTCAATATTTGCTTTTCTTTTAAGCCTTGTCATAGTGCCAGCACAGAAACTTACTTTAGATCACTGGGCAAAGGGTTAGGGTGCCACCATGACAGGCAATTCTGTGGAAAAAAAACTGCACGCAGAGGATCCCCATCACTGCAGAGGGTTACAGGTACAATAACAGAGGGGATATTCTGGTTTGGAGTCTTGGCAACTGTGCAAACATGCCAGCCCTTGATGCCAGCTCTTCAAATCACAGCTATCTGCAAGCCTCCGGATCTCCCCATCTGTTGGGGGGGGGGCTGTTACTTTGAAATCCATTAAAATACACCTCATTCTATACCCCCCCCCAAAAAAACCCCACACACCTTTGAATTTCCAGAGAGGATAAGAAAGTGAAACACAGCTGTCACAGACAGGTTTGTGAGATCGAAAAGAGCCCACCAATGGGCACACAGCTGAAACAGTCCACAGAAGCCTTTGAAGTTCAAAGTTGGCATCGTTTCTTTGAAGGTAAATGTTCTAGGGGTAACAGATTATTATTTCCAGGTGTCCTGCTAATTAACCTGGGGGGGAAAACTGTGAGGCAATTACTAATTTGAGCATGCAGAATTGTCCAACTGGAGACTGTAATTGGATATGGAAATTTGTTACCTAGAAACATCAGTAATTAATACATGTAAATCTGCATCTGTGGAAAAACACGATCACTAGCAAACAGGGAGAACATTCTAGCGTTGTCAACAATTCCTCTTCACAATATATATACCACCATGCATGCACAAAACCTGCTGTGTTTCATTTGATGTTGAGTTGTTGTTCAGTCTCTTTAATCTTCCATTTTAGCCTGCCGCTTTTATTGTTAGTGAGGTCCAATAAAAGGTAAAGGGTAAAGGGACCCCTGACCATTAGGTCCAGTCGAAGACGGCTCTGGGGTTGCAGCGCTCATCTCGCTTTATTGGCCAAGGGAGCCGGCGTACAGCTTCTGGGTCATGTGGCCAGCATGACTAAGCCCCTTCTGGCGAACCAGAGCAGCGCACAGAAACGCCGTTTACCTTCCCGCCAGAGTGGTACCTATTTATCTACTTGCACTTTGACGTGCTTTCAAACTGCTAGGTGGGCAGGAGCAGGGACCGAACAAAAGATGTTCCTCTTTTCTACTTAGCAGTTTCACAAAAGAGAGTGGGACAGGGTTTCTGAGTCATATTCAAAGTACTTTTTGTAAAAGGCACTCAAAAACTCAGAGCTCTTCACAGTCAATAATATGGTGTTGCTTCAGAGCCAGAGAAAGATGGAGCATTAATGGTTTCAGGAGGTCAACACCAGTGCATACAATTCAAAGTGCTGCTTTTGACCTATAAAAACTTAAATGGCTCAGGACCGCAATGCCTCAAGGACCGCCTCTTTCCATATGAAGAAGAGTTTGGATTTGATATCCCGCTTTATCACTACCCGAAGGAGTCTCAAAGCGGCTCACATTCTCCTTTCCCTTCCTCCCCCACAACAAACACTCTTGTGAGGTGAGTGGGGCTGAGAGACTTCAGAGAAGTGTGACTAGCCCAAGGTCACCCAGCAGCTGCATGTGGAGGAGCGGAGACGCGAACCCGGTTCACCAGATTACAAGTCTACCGCTCTTAACCACTACACCACACTGGCTCTCATGAACCTACCCAGACCCTGAGATCATCTTCTGAGGCCCTCCTTCGTGCGCCTCCTCCTCGAGAGTTGTGGAGGGTGGCAACACAAGAACGGGGCCTTCTCTGCAGTGGCTCCCTGTCTGTGGAACGCTCTCCCCAGGGAAGTTCGCCTGGCGCCTTCATTATAGACCTTTAGGCACCAGGCTAAACATTTTAATAGGGAGTTTCAGTGGTAACCTTCAAGTGTGTCTTGTCCTAATCTGCTCCATTTCTCCGGCCTTCCTTTTCAGACAAAATGGAGATTGTTGGGCTAAGGCAAAGTATAAGGGTACATAAAATAGTGGCAGAATACTGCTCTCTGGCCTCAGGTCTTGAATAATGACTTCAGAAAGTGAATGGATATACATTTTCTAAGTGTTTTTGAAATATTTGGAGGAGCAATTACCTTTCAAACGCTAACACTTCCTGCCTTGCATCTGTATCTTCCATATAATTAACGAGGAAAAAACCACTTCAAAAAGAGGGAAATTGAGGAAATGAATGTATTTCATGTCCCATTTTTTTAAATGTAGCCCCCACCCCACCCCTGAATAATAAACAAATTTTGGAAGATGCCACTGTTTGGACCGAAAACGGCAAAGTGAGAGCTAAGAAGACTCTGTGGCACTTTTGCACAAAGAATCGACATTAAAAGAAATTGCCTTTCTCTTTGAATGCAACAGAGGAGAGAGACCTGAAAGGCAATTTCCACTTTTCTGAGAAAACGGCTTCATAGAAGACTAGGCACCAAGCTGTATTTGAATGACTACTGATCTATCTAATGAAAACAAAATAGGAGGGCTCCCTTTAAATCAATCCATAGCTTTGGAGATGCTTCTTGCTTCCTTGCTTTAAGTTGATGCCAATGTAGGGAATTTAAACTGAGGATGCTTGCAGTGCTGAAAATTTCTCTGTTTCCCCCACCAACCATCCTCCATCCATTAATATCACAACTTGAGAGAGACCTGTTCGAATGTAATGTAAAAGTGCTGTCTAAAATGTATAAGGTATTATTGGAATGCGAGACGAAGGATGAGCAAGTAAAATCCTCAGTGATACATTGGGCAATAGATATCGGTCATAATATAAACATGGAAGCATGGGAAGTATTGTGGAATACGGATATAAAATTTACAGTTATATAAAAGTCTAAGAGAAAATTATATGAAATTGATATATCGATGGTACCTAACGCAGAGTAAAATGGCAAAAATGTGTAAATCTAAATCAAGTAAGTGCTGGAAATGTAAAGAGAAAGAAGGTTCTTTTTATCATATGTGGTGGTCTTGTAGTAAGGTTAAAGCTTATTGGGAAATGATATACAATGAATTGAAAAGGATGTTCAAAATAACTTTTGTAAAAAAAACTCAGAAGCTTTTCTTTGGGAAATTATAGGGATAGAACTACCGAAACTTTATAGAAACTTATTCATGTATGCTACTAAAGCAGCAATAATGTTACTTGCCCCAAAATGGAAAGAAGCAGAAGTCCCAGTAAAGGAAGAATGGATACAAAAACTTATGGAATATGCAGAAATGGTGAAATGGAAATAGCTTATTGAATATTTACAGACAAATTGCAAACAGATAAGAACATTGCCAGGATTATTGTAACAACCTGCAGTTTGATAAGAGTATATATTTAAAGTAGATAAAAAAATGAGCAAATTAAGTTAATTTGGGTATGCAGAAGATATTAAAAATAAATTTAAGGAACTACAGAAAGAGGGGGAAGGAATTTGCTAGATACCTTTATTTTATTGTGTAGTAATTAAAATGATCAACGTATTACAGAAAAAGCTTCCATTAAAATTATTTTATATTTATGCATTTCAGTTTTGCATTATATGTTTTGAAACTTTATTTGCTATTTTTTCCATATCACTTCATATTATTATTATTATTACAATTTCTTAGTGATTTCTTCCTCAGCACTTCAACTGTCCTTTCGTTCTTTTCTTTTTCTCTTTCATGGATGCCATGTTCTGCAGAAGCTTGTTTAGACCAAGTTAATGGCCTTTTAGGCTTCCTCCACGTGAATAGGAGTTCACTTTTTGAATAATAATAATTATATGTCATGGGGGGGCATCAGGATTTTAGAGATGCTTAGGTGGGCATGGCCAAAAAAAGGTTGGGAACCACTGCACTATATCTTGATTTAATATTTAATATTTAGGTTTGGTAGGGTCTATGGGCCTCACTAGGGACACAGGTGGTGCTGTGGGTTAAACCACAGAGTCTAGGGCTTGCTGATCAGAAGGTCGGCGGTTCGAATCCCCGCGACGGAGTGAGCTCCCGTTGCTTGATCCCTGCTCCTGCCCACCTAGCAGTTCGAAAGCACGTCAAAGTGCAAGTAGATAAATAGGAACCGCTCCGGCGGGAAGGTAAACGGCGTTTCCATGCGCTGCTCTGGTTCACCAGAAGCGGCTTTGTCATGCTGGCCACATGACCTGGAAGCTCTACGCTGGCTCCCTCGGCCAATAAAGCGAGATGAGCACCGCAACCCCAGAGTCGTCCACAACTGGACCTAATGGTCAGGGGTCCCTTTACCTTTACCTGAGTAGAGCAATCTTCCCGCTATAGATGGTGGCCCCCAAAGGAGGGCAAGGAGGGGAGAGATAGCACACTGGTCCCCACTGTCTTCTCAAGCGTATTAATATAACCCAAAAGCTGAAAGCTTGAATACCTCTTAAATAACCCCGTAAGAATTCTAGAAAATAATCGGCCACAGCATGTCTACTTGTATATTAGTACTGTAAAACTGATGAGCCATCTGTATGAGCCTTCTCACCATCCCAAGACAGGAAAGATGCTTCTGTGTGACATAATTTAGTGTTTTCTGACATCTCTTGATTATCTCTTTGTGCCAGCAACTGGCAGCTGCATCTCGCAGGCCTCAGAGTGGATACAAAATTCATTTACTGTAGTCCTTATGATACATTTCCACATATTTTCAGTCTCACATGCGCATAGCTGTCAACCCTCCCTTTTTTTTGCGGGAAACTCCCTTATTCCAAGGCCGTTTCCCACTGCTATCCCGGATTGTTGATATCCCTTAAATTTCCCGGATTTCAAAGGAAGCAGCTCCTCTCCCTCCCTGCCAGCCAGGGAGGCTCCTCAGCTGCGTTGCTCGGCTGCCAATAAGGAGTCTGAGACCGACTGGGGGCGGAGCTTGCATGCCTTGTGCAGCCAGACCCTCACGCCCAACCAGACAGACAGCCTGCCTGCCATCTACGCGCTCGCTCTTTCGCTCACCTGTTCGCACGCAGCCTCTGGAGCGCAGGGTGGTGGGGTTACTTGGTGCCATTGCACTGCCCTCGCGGCATCCCTTATTTTCAAATCCGAAAGTTGACAGCTATGCATATGCGGCACACAGCAGCCCGGCACAACTCTCAACCCGGAGAAGCGACTCTGCTGATGGCCGTCTTGTATCCAGTCTGGTCAGCTCACCCAATCCTATATTATTATTATTATTATTATTATTATTATTATTATTATTATTATTATTATTATTATTATTATTTGAATTGATATACCGCCCTATACCTGGGGGTCTCAGGGTGGTTCACAGAATAAAATCAAGATATAAAACCACAAAATACGTATTGAAAATAAAAGTAACAACAACTCAATAACACCCCCTAAAAAAACCCCCACATTTTAAAAGGGCATAGGATGTCAATCAAATCAACCAAAGGCCTGGTTAAAAAGGAACGTTTTTGCCTGGCGCCTGAAGGTGTATCATGAAGGCACCAGGCAAACTTCCCTGGGGAGAGAGTTCCACAGACGGGGAGCCACTGCAGAGAAGGCCCCGTTCTCGTGTTGCTACCCTCTGGATTTCTTGAGGAGGAGGCACATGAAGGAGGGCCTCTGAAGATGATCTCAGGGTCTGGGTAGGTTCATATGGAAAGAGGCGGTCCTTGAGGTATTGCGGTCCTGATCCAGAGGACTGACAATTTTCCAGTTCCTTTACTCTGTCAAAACTGCTGTTTTACTGCTCAGAATCCGAATATCCTGCTTCTGTGTCTGCGAGTTAGCAAGCAATATTCTTTGGGGAGCCTCATTCCAGATTTTCCCTTGTGTTTCACAAAACCATTGCCACATGTTACAATTTGGTCCTGCTGTTCTGCTGTACCTTGTCCAGTGTTGTTCTCGGTTAACAAGCTTTCAAAATACACCACAGACCATTTGGGAGGGAGGATCTATTTGGTTCTCTAACCATTTCTGGTTGTGTGAGACGCTAAGTTGGCTTGTGTCCTTGCTTAATAATAATAATAATAATAATTTTCACATCAGTTTTAGAAAGTCAAACAGAAACTTCTCTCTCCCCAGTTCTTCCAATATCCTTCTCATTTTTCTGTTGGATCTCCTCTCCTAAGTGAAAATGTGTTTCATTTTAGGAAGGTTTCAGTTTGCCAATTCTCAGAGGAATTGTAGTTATTTGCTATCTGAAATCACTGTAAACAAACCAGGAGGGCCAATCCTAGAAGATGCCAAGGTGCCACATATTTTTGTGAGCGATGCACAGACCAAAAGTTTTCAGGGAGGTTTTGGGATGTCTTTATGAGGCAGAGTTGATATGTGACTGGCCATTCCTCAGCCGTGAGTGAAAGGCCCATTGCAATATTATATAGTGCTTTCAAATTCCTACTTCAATGTATAACCACTAGAGAGCACTGTCATTCTTAAATTCGGCATTTACTATGGCATGTAACATGAAATACACCACTGGCTAACTACTAGTACTTCTGCTCTCATGACCAAATATTCTATTTTATAATTATTAGTGATATTTTGACAGGCGTCAGGGAAAAGGTTCAATTTAGCTTAAGAAGGGTGAAGGTTGAGAATACAGTGGTACCTTGGTAATCAAACTTCCAAAGTCCGTTCCAAAACCAAAGCATTCCAAAACTAAGGCACGCTTTCCCATAGAAAGAAATGCAAAACGGATTAATCCGTTCCAGACTTTTAAAAAACAACCCCCAAAATAGCTCTTGCAGAAAATTGTTAGCTAGTGAAAAACTAATTTTTAAGCAAAATAAATACCAATCAAATGGATCTTTAACATTTGGTTTCAGAGCTTAAAAAAAGGAAAACAATAACAACAACAGGAATATGGTAATTGGAATTGGAATATTATATTATATATGAGTTATCATGTGATGCAATGGAGTGCTAGTTGAGGGAAGTCAATTTAGATACAAAATCTACACAAAATTAAGTATGAAAAAATATGTATCAGTTGGTTTGTTTATAGACTATTATTTAGTTGCTGGAGATAAAGAATCTAATGTATTATGAATAAATCTGTGTAGACATGCATAAAATTTTTTTATTTATGTATTTATGTATGCATTTATGTATTTTTGTTTGTTAGTTTTTGCCCTTTTTTTCTTTTGTGATCTCTTTTCTTTCTCTTTGTAAAATGAAAAATGAATAAACAGAAATTGAAAAACAACAACAACCCCAAAAACAGCAATTTAACATGAATTTTACTATCTAACGAGACCATAGATCCATAAAAGGAAATCAATAATCAATGTACTGTACTATAAAATAAATAAAACAGTATTGTAGATGATAAAAATTAAAATTATTTTTCTTTTCTAACCTACACTGATGATAGTCATTGTTTGGATGGGGGGCTTTTATCCATTTCCGCAGTCACACAATCAATCAATCAATCAATCAATCAGTAGCTGAACTGAGATCCACACAGTCACAAAAACAAATTAACCGAAAAAGCCTCAAAAGAAAAAAAATGCAAAATAAATAGCAAAAACAAAAGCACCAAATATAAGCTGCAAATATCAGTTCAGAACACTGCAATCGGAAACGGAAGGCTTGAATTACAATGGGGGGGGGGAACGCCAATTAGCAGCGCAACAGGAAACGCAGGGGGACTCAAAACAGAGCACATTCGGCTTCCGAAAAAAAGCTCGAAAACTGGAACACCTACTTCCGGTTTTGCAGCGTCCAGGTTCCAAGGTGTTTGTGAACTAAGCTGTTCGAAAACCGAGATACCGCTGTACACTGTGACTTCATGAACACCTGTTGAAACTCATTTAAAACAAACCATGCTTTAAGATGCTATTACAAAGAGCACACGGCTAAGACGGTCTTCCTACACATCACATCTAGCCATTAATGGAAGACCTGGGAGAAGGCTGAGGTTAGTGTTTGGGCAACAGAATAATTACAGGGCCAGGTCACTAAAGCACCTTGCATGTATAAAGCACCCTGCATGTATAATCAACACTTTCAGAGTAAGGCAAAGGATCTTTTCTATAATGTGTGGACCCAGTTGCAAGGACTCAGCCACATAAGTAAAGAAACAGCGATTTGAACGCGCTATAGACATGCAACACCAGATGGCGCCAGAGAACAGGAAAATTTAAAAGGTGGTTTCCCATAGAGATTTTTTTTCTTTTGTTAAAATGATCTGATTTCTGACATATTGCTAGGGTTCAACCCCCCCCCCCATGTTTAAATCCACACTAAGTTTGGCTGATGGGGAACATGAAAAATGTTGATCCTTTTGCACTTGTGACCCCGTTTCATTACAGTGACTAATTCAGTGTCAACAAGGACTAAAAGGAAAAACTGTCATTGTATGTCTAAGTTCCAGAGACAGTGGTGTGGGAGAGTTATATGGGCATGCAATCAAATCATAATTTACTCCATCCAACGATCTTTATTATGACTAATATGTTAACAGCCCTTTCTTTCAAAAGACTGTATAAAAGCAGTGAGCTCATTATTTTGCATTTGCTCAGAGTTCTGCAGAACATGTGACACTCCCAGATATTCTCTGCAAGAATCATTCATATCCATTCATGGAAAGAGCTTCTATGGTTTGGAGCGACATTGCTAAACTAGAGTGCAGGTAGAGCACAGCCAGGTGTGAGCTAGGTGTGATGGCACAACACTTGTTCAAATTCGACATCCCTGCCCAAAGTCTGGAGTTGGTCTTTCCTTCTTAATAATAATAATAATAATAATAATAATAATAATAATAATAATATTTATACCCTGCCCATCTGGCTGGGTTTCCCCAGCCACTCTGGGCGGCTTCCAACAAAATATTAAAATACAATAGTCCACCAAACATTAAAAGCTTCCCTAAACAGGGCTGCCTTCAGATGTCGTATAAAAGTCTGGTAGTTGTTTTTCTCTTTGACATCTGGTAGGAGGGCGTTCCACAGGACGGGTGCCACAACCGAGAAGGCCCTCTGCCTGGTTCCCTGTAACGTGGCTTCTCACAGCGAGGGAACCGCCAGAAGGCCCTCGGCACTGGACCTCAGTGTCCGGGCAGAAATGGGAGTGGAGACGCTCCTTCAGGTATACTGGACTGAAGCCATTTAGGGCTTTAAAGGTCAGCACCAACACTTTGAATTGTGCTCGGAAACGTACTGGGAGCCAATGTAGGTCTTTCAAGACCGGTGTTATGTGGTCTCGGCGGCCGCTCCCAGTCACCAGTCTAGCTGCCGCATTCTGGATTAGTTGTAGTTTCCGGGTCACCTTCCGGTAGCCCCACATAGAGCGCACTGCAGTAGTCCAAGCAAGAGATAACTAGAGCATGCACCATTCTGGCGAGACAGTAAGCGGGCAGATAGGGTCTCAGCCTGCGTACCAAATGGAACTGGTAAACAGCTGCCCTGGACATATAGCCTGAAAGCAGTTGCTAGTGATAACCATGACACAGTGACTTAGCTGACACAAAGCTATCACTTTGTGAGAAAGTGCACTGCAACCATTCAGAGCCGGAGCCCTCCTGTGGCGCAATGGGTCAGTGTGTCTGGCTGTTAACCAGAAGGTTGGTGGTTCGAGTCCATGCAGAGATGGCTGTGGGCAGAATTCCTGCATTGTAGGGGGTTGGACTAGATGACCCTCAGCCCCCTTCTAACTCTATAATAATAACAATTTATTATTTAGACAATTGCCCTACAATTCTCTACAATTCTATGATTCTATGACTCTCTATGGTGCTGTGGTCTAAAGCACTGAGTCTCTTGGGCTTGGGTATCGGAAGGTTGGCAGTTTGAATCCACAAAATGGGGTGAGCTCCCGTTGCTCTCTCCCAGCTCCTGCCAACCTAGCAGTTCGAAAGCACACCAGTGCAAGTAGATAAATAGGTACTGCTGCGGCGGGAAGGTAACTGGCATTTCTGTGTGGCCTGGTTTCTGTCACAGTGTCCCATTGCGCCAGAAGCTTCTGTTAGGTCCATCATGAGACATCCAACAGCTTCCAACCACAGATATCAGCAGCCTTCAAGCAAGCAAACTTGCCTTATTATCGCTCCCTAGCATCCCACTGCCAGAGGATTCACCAGTTTGCCTCCTCCAAGTGGAAGAAACCTGGGCAATGCTGAATGTCACCTCCATTGCCAGGTATGTCCTGCTGGAAATAAAAAAGGGCTTTCCCCTTGGCCTGCCTTGATATCCACTCAGTTGCCAAGTGCTTTTGTGACATCACAAGAAACCCACAGCCAATGGCAACAGCTGGGGAGGCATCATCTTCATTGCTTTGAGCTTCACAATGGCGGGTGGACCTATCAGTGATTGTGTGCTTGTTTATTTGGGACACGGGTGGTGCTGTGGTCTAAACCACCAAGCCTCTTGGGCTTCCCGATCAGAAAGTTGGCGGTTCGAATCCCTGTGACGGGGTGAGCTCCTGTTACTCTGTCCCAGCTTCTTTCAACCTAGCAGTTTTAAAGCATGCCAGTGCAAGTGGATAAATAGGTACCGCTGCGGTGGGAAGGTAAATGGCATTTCCGTGCGCTCTGGTTTCTGTCACAGTGTTCCATTGCGCCAGAAGCGGTTTAGTCCTGTTGGCCACATGACCCGGAAAGCTGTCTGTGGACAAACGCCGGCTCCCTCACTATGGGGTGAGATGAACACCACAACTCCATAGTCACCTTTGACTGGATTTAACCGTCCAGGGGTCCTTTACCTTTTACCTTTTCCTAAGAATAGCTTTATTTGTGAAGGGTCGGGTGCTTTCTGATGTAGTGCTACAGCCAAGGGTTGGCTGGTCATCTGCTGAGAGCCCATAGCCCAGCAAAGGGCCCCCTGGCCCCAGCCCCCTGTATCTGCTCCTCTTTTCACCATTGCAATTTGTTTGTTTATTCCCCAGCCTCTTGCTCAGGCCCAGACAATGGCGGTGTTGAAAAGCGGGTTCCAAATGCGGTCGCGCCATTTTTTTGTATAACAGCGGTATGATATCAGAGCTTTTGTTTTCAGCTGCTTTCCTAATGATCCCTAGCATGGAATTTGCCATTTTCACAGCCAGCACACACTGTGTTGACATCTTCATTGAGCTGTCCGCTACGGCCTCGAGGTCTCACTCCTGGTCAGTCACCGACAGTTCAGGCCTCATGAGCGTTTATGGGAGGCGCAAACCAAACAAATAACGTAACACACATGCCCGAACAAAAATATCAAAGCTAGCAACATCTTTAAACGGATATCTACAGCGTGAAAAGATAGCTAACCAAACTATTTTGTGTAGCTACTAAATAACATGTCTGAAGGCAGCAGTGGTAAGCATATGGTTTTCCTGGATGAGAGTTATGCAAATGATCAAGTAATTAGCTATGCAACTTAGGATATACCTATATATATATAATTTGGTAGCTCATTCTTTCCGTTATTAGTCTCTTTGATGCTTACAGTTAACTAGTAAAGGTAAAGGTAAAGGGACCCCTGACCATTAGGTCCAGTCGTGTCCGACTCTGGGGTTGCGGCGCTCATCTCGCTTTATTGGCCGAGAGCCGGCGTACAGCTTCCGGGTCATGTGGCCAGCATGACTAAGCTGCTTCTGGCGAACCAGAGCAGTGCACGGAAACGGCATTTACCTTCCCGCCGGAGCGGTACCTCTTTATCTACTTGCACTTTGACATGCTTTCGAACTGCTAGGTGGGCAGGAGCAGGGACCGAGCAACGGGAGCTCACCCCGTCGCAGGGATTCGAACCGCCAACCTTCTGATCAGCAAGCCCTAGGCTCTGTGGTTTAACCCACAGCGCCACCTGGGTCCCTGTTAACCCAGTTAACCAGTAGAGTATATTAAAAGCCACCTTCTGCATGCATGATAATTTCATGAAGGGACTAAACATCTATTATTTCTTTCCATCCTTCTGTTGTCTCTCTGAATATGCTCAGGGGACACACACACACACACACACACACACACCCCTCCCTCTCCTTTGCTCTCTCTAGTTTATCCCGCAGAGCCACAGAAGTGCTTTTATTTAATAAGATGACCTTTTTAAAAGAATCTGGCAATTGATGCAATTTCAAAATAAAACATACTCTTGGCTCATAATTGCTTCCTATGGAGTCCCTGTATTCATGCAAAATACAGTTGCTGCCCATCAAAGACGAAGGGTGAAAGACTGTAATTTAAAGTGGAATGACTGGGTTTGTTTGACTTGGTCCCATATTCTGACACATTATGCTAGAAGAGTGGTTGGAGCAAAATAATGGTTTGGATCCAGAGTTAGCCTATCAAGTTTAGAGAGGACCCCTTAAAAATGAATGGCACTTAAGCAAGCCATGACTATCAGCACAATCCCATGTATGTTTACTTGAAAATAAGTCCCACTGTGCTTCAGGGTGTTTAGGATTGCAGGCTGTGTCTGGATCCAGCTCAATATATCTAGCCTATTTATAACTCCTAGAAAGGAGAGTTGTTTGTGTGTTACGGGTATAAACTCATAGGTCACTGGTATATGGGAAATATTATTAAGATTCCCCAAGGGCAAAGAGCCATAGATTTATTTTTAAAATGGAAAAAGAATGCATTTTAAGTCAAGGACACGAAGAATGAATTTTTTGGTATCTGTTTGAAAGACAAGGAGAATGGCAGAGGAATTGCTTCCTATGGAGTCCCTGTATTCATGCAAAATACAGTTGCTGCCCATCAAAGATGAAGGGTGAAAGACTGTAATTTAAAGTGGAATGACTGGGTTTGTTTGACTTGATCCCATATTCTGACACATTATGCTAGAAGAGTATTGTATTCCGCTCTGGTCAGACCTCACCTGGAATACTGTGTCCAGTTCTGGGCACCACAGTTCAAGAAAGATACTGACAAGCTGGAACGTGTCCAGAGGAGGGCAACCAAAATGGTCAAAGGCCTGGAAACGATGCCTTATGAGGAACGGCTTAGGGAGCTGGCTATGTTTAGCCTGGAGAAGAGAAGGTTAAGGGGTGATATGATAGCCATGTTCAAATATATAAAAGGATGTAATATAGAGGAAGGAGAAAAGTTGTTTTCTGCTGCTCCTGAGAAGAGGACATGGAGCAATGGATTCAAACTACAAGAAAGAAGATTCCACCTAAACATTAGAAAGAACTTCCTGACAGTAAGAGCTGTTCAACAGTGGAATTTGCTGCCAAGGAGTGTGGTGGAGTCTCCTTCTTTGGAGGTCTTTAAGCAGAGGCTTGACAGCCACCTGTCAGGAATGCTTTTATGGTGTTTCCTGCTTGGCAGGGGGTTGGACTGGATGGCCTTGTGGTCTCTTCCAACTCTAGGATTCTATGATTCTATGAAGAGGAAGAAAGAGTTCTTAGCAAAATACTTTGTAATCACTTCCTCCCAAACTGAAATGCAAACCTGCCGAACCAGCCAAAGATAGTGCAGTGTTGTACTAGACTGAGTGTTGGATTGGGATGGGAACAAAAAGATCTGCAGCAAATCACCATAAGGCCACAACATAAAACATACTGAAGGCCTTGAGTAAGCTTGCTAGAGGGCCTTCTTGGTAGTGGCACCCACCCTGTGGAACACCCTCTCATCAGATGTCAAGGAAATAAACAACTATCTGACTTTTAGAAGACACCTGAAGGCAACCCTGTTTAGGGAAATTTTTAATGTTTGATGTTTTATTGTGTTTTTAATATTCTGTTGGGAGCCGCCAAGGGTGACTGGGGAAACCCAGCCAGATGGGTGGGGTATAAATAATAAATTATTATTAAATTATTATTAATCCAGGGACCGTCAAAGTGGTGCCCTCCAAACACTGGACTACATCTCCCATCAGGCCCAGTCAACATGGCCAATGATCAGGGCTGATGGGAGTTTCAGTCCAGCAATATCTGGGCTGAACCACAATGGCTACTCATTCTTTAGTCTGATCACATTGTCAGCACACCAGGAAGAAGAGCCCAGACAACCAAATGTGGATAAATAGTTTATATTTATTAAACAGAACAACTTGAGGATCTTAAAAACAAACTAAATCAGATTCAACCAATGTAAAAAATTGGACGAAATGGCCCTCAGGTCATAACAATCTCCCCTAGGGAGATACCACCTCTCTACCACTAGCTGGGGTGGGGGGCAGGGGGAAGGAGCCTGGTCTAGCTAGGCCTCTGTTCTGATCCATCGGAGCTCTTCTTATGCTCATATTTGCCACTGGGCAAGCGATATTGTACGACTTTACTTCTGCCCCTCAACTCAGAATGAAATCCAGTCCTCAATCTTTTTTTCCTGCTGTGCACATAACTTTGCAATTGCATGCAAAACCGCATAATTACACCTCCAACTTTGGGTGAGATGTGGATGTCAGGAACAGGCACAAAGACTAGCACAGGGGTCAGCAACTTTTTTCAGCCGTGGGCCGGTCCACCGTCCCTCAGACCATGTGGTGGGCCAGACTATATTTTGAAGAAAAAAATGAACGAATTAATATGCCCCCCAAATAATCCAGAGATGCATTTTAAATAAAAGCACACATTCTGCTCATGTAAAAACACCAGGCAGGCCCCCCCAAAAACCCAGAGATGCATTTTTTTAAAAAAGGACACATTCAACTCATGTAAAAACACGCTGATTCCTGGACTGTCCGCGGGCCGGATTGAGAAGACGATTGGGCCGCATCTGGCCCACGGGCCTTAGGTTGCCTGCCCCTGGACTAGCATGTCAGTTGCAAAATAACACAACAGGTATTGCAGTGGGGACGGAGCTTTGAAAACAGGACTGAAGCATTAGCACTATTGCGTGTTGAGGTCCCCAAGCCACCCCTCAAATAACACACACTTCACACAGAAATTTAAGTTTAAGGTTTTTGGCATATTTTTGGCCACAACTTTATTAAAATACAAAATGTGAGTGGTTGCTTAGGCATTGGTTCCGACTATCTGTCCCCTCCTGGGGACAGACTGACAACCGCCCGCTTTACGGAAGTCAGTAAAGGGAAAACACTTTGGGGAGAGAATGGGGGTCGGGTGTCTAGCCCTCATCTCTCCCCTAATGTTCCCAGAGGCTCAAGCGTGGCCCTAGCCCCTGACCAGGGGGTATGGACAAAAGCTTGGTGAGCCCCTGGATTCCTTTAACGGAATTCCCCGCACAGCAGCAGCATTGGAGGGGCAGGCACAGCCAACCACATCCCCTCCACCAACCAATTTAATAACCAATGCCTAACCGCCAACCTTACAAGTTGTGACTAATTGCTACGCAGTAGGCGAAAACCAGATGGTACCAGTCAATCAGCCAAGTGGAAAAATTCCTACCAGGCCCCTGCCCCAAAAGCAGACGACCCCATGACAGGCATAGCAAGGTCAACGCGCAAGCCTAAATTATAGGGAGGGAGGGCGGGTGATCCAAATGCACGCAGCGAAGAGAGGCCCCACGCTGCGTGCAGGAGGAATATATAGCCTCTGGGCTGTCCTTCAAACATTGCAATATGGAAATCTCCCCAACAACCCACAGGGCCCAATCACATGCCTTGGCTATCCGATCCCGCCCAGCAACAGAGGGATGTCTTGCTGGCCCCCACTGCAACACGTGCTCTCCATGAAGGAGAGCTTTGTCAGGAAAACTAACACGATATTCCCCACATGTCAATGCACCCTGAATCTAAACCACACCAGCAAATTATCAGAAGGGAAACAAGACAGTTCCATTTAAAAAGCAACAACCTTAAAGGTGCATTCTGTATAGCACAGCATGAAAGTTAAGCTCACATAAAGCCAATATATCCTGTAATGCACTGGTGGAGGAAGAGGGGTGCGGGGGGGGGAGCGCACTGCCCCCGGCAGCGCGATCCTGGTGGGGTGCCATCGCGGCTTCCCCCCTCCCGTGCTGCATGCCACGCCCCCAGGACACGCGTCACACCGCTGGGATGCACGCCAGCCACGCCCCCACCTGCTCTCTGCCCCCCCCCCCAGTGCCGGAGCATGAAGCTCCGCCACAGCTGTAATGCAGCTCCTCTGCTGTTTGGAACCCACAAAACCCCACATTTGGGGAAAAACCAGAGTCCTATCTATGCAGTCTTACCAGTACCAAAGCTTCAGACGTTTTCAGAGGCGTAGCAAGCCCCGGTGGTACCCGGGGCGGAATTTTTTTTTGTCACCCCCCCACTTTAATTTTAAAATTGTTTTAAAAAATTAAAAAGTGTCACCCCCCTCTGATGGTGCCACTTTGCGAGGTGTGGGGTTTTGTGTGTGTGTGTCTATTATCTCTTTTTCCAATAAAGTTAAAAAAAAAATGTCACCCCCCTCTGATGGTGCCACTTTGTGAGGTGTGTGTCTATTATCTCTTTTCCCCCCAATAAAGTTAAAATAAAAAATAAATAAATAAAAAATAGAAATTTAAAAAAATAAATAAAAAGTGTCACCCCCCTTGGATGGTGCCACTTTGTGAGGTGTGGGGGTTTTGTGTGTGTGTGTGTTTATTATTTATTTTTTTCAATAAAGTAAAAATTTTTTTTAAAAAATTAAAAAAATTTAAAAAAAATAAAAAAAATAAAAAAAAATAAAAAAATTAAAAAAAATTAAAAAGTGTCACCCCGCTCTGATGGTGCCACTTTGTGAGGTGTGGGGGGTTGTGTATGTGCGTGTTATCTCTTTTCCCCCCAATGAAGTTAAAAGTAAAAAAAAAAAAAATTAATTTTTTTTTTTTAAAGTGTCACCCCCCTCTGGGGTGGAACCTGAGGCGGACCGCCCCCCGCCCCCCATTGCTACGCCCCTGGACGTTTTGCTCTAAGGAATTCTGAAGATGAGAAATAGGACGGCATTATTCTTGCCATCATCATAGTCACTGGAAGAATGGCAAGGCAGCATCACAGAGACAGGTGCAAGTGTTGCAAGATGGCAAGGAAGAGCTCAAAGGAAATGCAGTCCAGTCACAGAAGCAGTTTGAATTCTTTGGACCAATCTTAACAATTGTTAAGATTCTAGGAAAGTATCAGAAGTAGCTAGGAGCCGAGGTGTAGAACTAGGAGTGTTAGAATAAGTAAAATGTTTTTAGTATTTTATGTTTTTGTGAAAAATTTGGGAAACTGATAAAGAGGATAGATAATGAATTCAACGGGGGACAAACGAGGAAGTCAACCGAAAAATGAAATTGAGGAAAGGAAGATTATCTGGCCTAGAGAGATAGGTCAGACTCAAGCAATGATATGAAGTATGTTAATTACATTAAATGTGAAATGTTTATTATCTTTCCCGGTGAGAGAGGGGAATGGAAATTTGCTTCCCCCAGTGAGGGGGGGGGGGGAGGATGAAAAATCTAACGGTAATGTAAAGTGCTTAAAATTGTTAAAATCAATAAAAAATAAATAAATAAAATGAATTATTTGGACCGTCTCTGCAGGTTGGACAAAACTTCCCTTGGTTCATGAGAATCTGTTTTATTTATTCAACCACAATCAACAAATAGCCAGTGCTCAAACACAAACCAAAGTTTTCTTTCCAAAAATGTAGTTGACTGCAGTGAACCTGGAGCAGTCAAGGGCACAGATCCTGTGGGTGGATCAACTGATGTAAAGCTGGAATGATTTCCAGCACGAGATTATAAAGGCTTTTGCCAGCAAAACCAGACATTGCGGGGGTTTCTATTTTTACAGCTCACGGATGCATTGCAACGCCTCCGAGTGCTCCACTTGCCATCACTGTGTAATATATAGGCTTGTTAGTGTTAAAATATAGCATCCTGGCCAGCTCCCAACTGCATTGCACGTTGCATAGGTATGTAAGTGTACACAATCTGTCAACTTCCCTGGAATATCTATGTGGGAAATGTGCAAGGACCAAATTAGGTTTAAATCACAAGAGGGTGTGTGCGTGTGTGTGTGTTAGATTGAGAACATATTGCAGGCTAATACGGCTTACGACGGCATTCTGGGAAATGGTCCAAACTTTGCAATGGTGTGGTGGTGGGTTTTCCCGCACCCCCCAGCTTCTGCAGTTGAAAGCCAGAAAGTGCCCCAAAGAAACAAACGAAGCTGCTTCGAAAGCACAAATGAGGAGCCATGGAAATAAGGCGCCCATGTGTGACTCACTTTGGCACCAGCCTCTGCCCAGAAAAGGGAGCTGCTGCTGACCCACTTTGAGCAAACAGGCAGACATTTCTGGACCCAGTCCTGCAAGGCAAGAAGTCAAAAGAGCAAAGGCTGTGGCAGCGGAGCTTTTTTAAAGGGATCGGCCAAAGTTGTCGAGCTTTTTTGGGAGACGTCGGGAAAACTTCCTTAGCTGGCGTTTTGAGGGGCGGACAGTTGCTCCACTGCCCTCTAGAGCCAGTGTGGTGTAGTGGTTAAGAGCGGTAGACTCGTAATCTGGGGAACCGGGTTCGCGTCTCCGCTCCTCCACATGCAGCTGCTGGGTGACCTTGGGCTAGTCACACTTCTCTGAAGTCTCTCAGCCCCACTCACCTCACAGAGTGTTTGTTGTGGGGGAGGAAGGGAAAGGAGAATGTGAGCCGCTTTGAGACTCCTTCGGGTAGTGATAAAGCGGGATATCAAATCCAAACTCTTCTTCTTCTTCAAATAAACAAGCACACAATCACTGATAGGTCCACCCGCCATTGTGAGGCTCAAAGCAATGAAGATGATGCCTCCCCAGCTGTTGCCATTGGCTGTGGGTTTCTTGTGATGTCACAAAAGCACTTGGCAGCTGAGTGGATATAAAGGCAGGTCAAGGGGAAAGACCTTTTCTATTTCCAGCAGGACACACCTTTTTTTAAAGAGATCACAGCTGCAGAGATAAGAAAAAGGGTTGTTGGAGGAGGAAGAGAAAGGAGAATGTTAGCCGCTTTGAGACTCCTTCGGGTAGTGATAAAGCGGGATATCAAATCTAAACTCTTCTTCTTCTTCTTCTTCTTCTCCTCCTCCTCCTCCTCCTCCTCCTCCTCCTCCTCCTCCTCCTCCTCCTCCCCCTCCTCCTCCTCCTCCTCCTCCTCCAGTGCTCTGCAGCTCCCCTGCCACCCTATAGCCCCCCCGATGCTCCTAGAGTGCCCTGACCCCCCCTTCCTTCACTACTGGGCTGTGGCCAAACATCCATCCTTTGCCGATGCATTCTAAGCAGTGCCGGATATACGTATAAGCTAAACAAGCTATAGCTTAGGGCCCCACTCTCTTAGGTAAAGGTAAAGGGACCACTGACCATTAGGTCCAGTCGTGGACGACTCTGGGGTTGTGGCGCTCATCTCGCTTTATTGGCCAAGGGAGCTGGCGTACAGCTTCCAGGTCATGTGGCCAGCATGACTAAGCCGCTTCTGGCGAACCAGAGCAGCGCACGGAAATGCCGTTTACCTTCCCGCCGGAGCGGTACCTATTTATCTACTTGCACTTTGACGTGGTTTCGAACTGCTAGGTTGGCAGGAGCAGGGACCGAGCAACGGGAGCTCACCCCGTCGCGGGGATTTGAACTGCCGACCTTCTGATCGACAAGCCCTAGGCTCTGTGGTTTATACAATTTAGGTAGTTCTGTCCCTATAATTCCCAAAAGAAAAGCTTCTGGGTTTTTGTTTTACAAAAGTTATTTTGAACATCCTTTTCAATTCATTGTACATCATTTCCCATGATCCATCTGGTGTAGACAGTACTGAGCTAGATGGAAATGATCCATCTAGCTCAGTACTGTCTACACTGACTGGCAGCAGCTCTCCAGGATTTCAGATGGGGTGTCTCCCAGCCCGATGCTGTGGGTTGAGTCAGGGACCTTCTACATGCAAAGCAGCAGCTCTATTGCTGCTCTATGGTCTCTTGATTCCGAAATCACTAGATTAGGAGGCTGCTTGATGCCCAAAATCTGTAACACCCTATTAGCAAATGGGGTTAATTCAAAGTAAATGGTAGCAGATGGGCATTGGTTAGAAATTATTGGATTACTCGAAAGCTAATACTAAGGAATGATCATGAATTGAATTATGTATTTTGAACCCAGCGGGCGAAGAGATGAGCGAATATTGGGTCAATATGCAATCTAAGTAGCTTTGCACAGGCAATGCATCTGTTTGCTATTAACTTTTCTTGAGATAAGTAAAGGTCAGGGGTTTTCCTGTGGTTTAATTTGAGAAGCAATTTGGATTTCCTGCTCTCAGCTGGAGACGCTGTTAGTATGAGACCAAAAATGGTCTCAGCCATCCAATAAAGGCTTATATTTCACAAAGGAAAACACCTACGGAAATTTCTGTGGACTATCAAAAGAATGATGTAAGGAGGGTTTTCTGGGGAAAGAAATGCTTGTCACTCCTTCGGAATAATTGTTAAAGAGGGTGAAAATTCAATCAAGAACTAATGCATTCTCTCCCCCCCCCCTTTCTTCACAAAAGAATCTGACACTAGAAAGACAATATTTCCCAAAAGTTCAGTTTACATGATCAACAATGCTATTTGTTCAGGTGCTGAATATTTTTTTTTGGATAGGATCAGCAGCTTAGTTCAGAAAGCAAAGCTGTCTGATTCGGTCCCCTGGTCTTGAGATAACAGTGATGAAGATGGAGTCCCAGTCCTGACATGTTGAAAATGCAGCTGTGTCACAAGGCAAGACCTGACCTGCCCCGATGCAATAACTCAGGCACCCCCAAACTCGGACCTCCAGATGTTTTGGGACTACAATTCCCATCATCCCTGACCACTGGTCCTGTTAGTTAGGGATGATGGGAGTTGTAGTCCCAAAACATCTGGAGGGCCGAGTTCCGGGATGCCTGCAATAATTCCTTCCCCAAGCACTGTACCTTACCTTACACTGTACGTACCTTACAGTGCTTGGGGAAGGAATTATTGCAGGCATCCCGGAACTCGGCCCTCCAGATGTTTTGGGACTACAACTCCCACCATCCCTCGCTAGCAAGACCAGTGGTCAGGGATGATGGGAATTGTAGTCCGAAAACAGCTGGAGGCCCAAGGTTGGGGAACACTGCTGTAAGGCACTGCTGTGTGAAGCCAGCATCATTGAACTTGGCTCCCGGTCTTGGGAAAAGAGGTGATCTCTTCCCATTGTGCATGGCATACCAGAAGGCCTTTCTGGCATTCATTTATTATTTCAGATATTTTTGCACTGCTTCATCTCCAGCACAGGTGGCCTGCATTTGCAGCGTGGAGGCAAGGCAGAGCGGAGGAGCAGCTTCTCCACCTTGCCCAGTTTGGCCGGCCATGGAGCTTGGCCTGGGAGCAGGAGGAGGAGGAGGAGGAGAAGAAGGAAGGGCGCAGCAGCAGGGGAGGCAGAAGAGGCAGCAGCCCCAGCAGCCACCACCCTGGAGGACTTGAGAGCCAGTGTGGTGTAGTGGTTAAGAGCGGTAGACTCGTAATCTGGTGAACCTGGTTCGCTTCCGCACTCCTCCACATGCAGCTGCTGGGTGACCTTGGGCTAGTCACACTTCTCTGAAGTCTCTCAGCCCTACTCACCTCACAGAGTGTTTGTTGTGGGGGAGGAAGGGAAAGGAGAAGGTTAGCCGCTTTGAGACTCCTTCGGGTAGTGATAAAGCGGGATATCAAATCCAAACTCTTCTTCTTGTTCTTGTTCTCTGAGACGTGCAGCCTCTGGTCTGGGCAAATCCTTTCACTGCAAGCCCAGGAGGTCCTGCATCAATAGCTGTCACCCCTCCAGAAGATCATGGTCTTCAGGAGCAAAACGTACAGGAATGTCTTGGTCCTTGATGGCATCACCCAGTTCACAGGGAGGAACAAGTTTTCGTACCAGGAAATGATTGCAGAACTGGATAAGATGACAGGAAGAATTCGAAACCCACGGGACCAGGAATTTCTAAAAGATTGGACTAAATTTGAGACATATTTGAAAGATAACTGTAAACAACAAATCACGCTAATAGGCTTGCAAGAAGTTTGGTGAGGTTTATTTTAAGAAATATTACAGTAATAATTTTGGAAAAGTAATATTTGAACTTGATTATTAAAAGTAATAGTGGAGTATGAAATACAAGAAGAAGTTAAGAAAAGTGAAAATCCCGAGAAGTGGTTGGTGGAAGTCAGAAAATTTGTATAACATATGAATGTTAAATATTATTTAAGAATGTATGTAAAAATCTTTAATAAAAAATATTTATATATATATAAAAAAGGAAATGATTGCTAATCTTCCCTTGTACAGTCACCCAAACCCACAGAAGGTGTTCATTATCGGGGGCGACAATGGAGGAGTCTTGTGGGAAGTGGTCAAGCACCCTCTGTGGAGTCTGTAATATAGTGCAAAATTGACAAAGATCTAAGAGCCAGCATGGTGTAGTGGTTAAGAGAGGTAGACTCGTAATCTGGTGAACCGGGTTCGATTCCCCACTCCTCCACATGCAGCTGCTGGGTGACCTTGGGCTAGTCACACTTCTTTGAAGTCTCTCAGCCCCACTCACCTCACAGAGTGTTTGTGTGGGGGAGGAAGGGAAAGGAGAATGTTAGCCGCTTTGAGACTCCTTTGGGTAAGTGATAAAGCGGGATATCAAATCCAAACTCCTCCTCCTCCACCTCCCAGGGATGGCCATGGGATATTCCAGCCCAAAACTCTCCTTGCATGTTGCAGACGGCTTTGAATTCATGAAGCAGAATAAGAAATCAAGATAACAAACTTTTGATAAAAGAATGGAAATGGTTTATTGAATATTTACAGATAAATTGTAAACAGGTAAGAACATTGGCAGGATCATTGTAATAACCTGCAGTTGTATAAGAGTATACATTCAAAGTAGATGAATAAATTCAGTTAACTTGGATATGCAAAAGATATTAAAAATAAATTTAAGGAACTGCAGAAAGGGGGATGAAAGTCAAGTTTTGAAATGTTAAAATGATTGTAAAATTAGTGAAATGTATAAACCGGGGGGGGGGGCATTCATGAAGCAGAACTAAGAGGCTTAATCTCTGACGGTTCTAAGCAGGGCACAACGGATGAAATCAATGAAAATTAATTGATTTAAATTGGGAGCTATGGAAGGCAAAGGACAGCTAAGGGGAACATTGGGCTTTCTGGGGAAATGAGGCACATCTAGTTGTTGAAGGATTGTTCTGCATCACAGAGCATCTTTTGGCAGATTAATGATACGTCATTCCTTCGATCCCAGCCATTGCGAGGCTGTCACAAATCATGGCAGTACAACAGCGTAATGGAGGAGGAACAACCTTAAAAAGCCAAGCGCTCGGAGGACGAATTTGGCAACTTGAAGAAGGAAGGATGGAAGGATGCTAGCAAAGATGAAGGAAAAGAAGTTAAAACTGAGTTTGTGCCAAGAAAGCACTTTGAGCAATATGATGGAAGTCCATTAAGTCTCAATATCACCATGCGGAACTGACAAATGGTCTTCTAGAGAAGGTCTGCAGCGCCAACAAAATATGCTCTTTTATCTTGTCCATTGTGTAAGTTCCTCTTCACAGTCTAGGGGTGGACAAGAAATTTGATTCCGTTTGCACTTAAAGGCAAAGCTAACTAATTTGTACTGTCTGAAACAATAAACAAACGAAAGCATGGCCATCCTTTGAAATTCACACAAATTTTGCAATGTAGTTCTCCAGCTAAGGTGTATTACATTAGGGCAAAGAGTACATAAAAGTGCATATATTATCAGAAATAATACAAAAATTGGATTATGCTATGGGAAATTGTTTTTCAAAAACGTATATATTAGGAGTAAAACAGACTAAAATGCTGGTGAATTTTTCTGATTTTTTTTTTTAATTGCAAACTGATATAGAAATGTGAAGAACTGAACTTAAGACTCCAAAAATGAGAAACTGGGAGAAAAATGAAATGTACAAATTCACCCGTCCTTACTTAAGGGTTATCAAACAATCTGTTTTGATGGTTAGTCCTGCATCTCCTTGTCCCAGGGCTGGATTTAGGTTTGATGAGGTCCTAAGCTACTGAAGGTAATGGGGCCCTTTATATGTCCAGCTGTCCTTGATCAACAACAAATTGTCACTGTTTTTGGTGTTGAATATATGCTATATGGCAATTTATGGACCTAACAGGTATCTAAAGCCATTTGCACATAACAAAATATGTATTTTATCAAAGTAATTGTTGAACTGAAATACAATTAAGAAGAAGTATATTAATAGTGAAGAGGGATGAGGGTGGCGCTGTGGTCTAAACCACAGAGCCTAGGGCTTGCCGATCGGAAGGTCGGCAGTTCGAATCCCCGCAACGGGGTGAGCTCCCGTTGCTTGGTCCCAGCTTCTGCCAACCTAGCAGTTCGAAAGCACGTCAAAGTGCAAGTAGATAAATAGGTACCGCTCCGGCAGGAAGGTAAACGGCATTTCCGTGAGCTGCTCTGGTTCGCCAGAAGCGGCTTAGTCATGCTGGCCACATGACCCGGAAGCTGTACGCCGGCTCCCTCGGCCAATAAACCGAGATGAGCACTGCAACCCCAGAGTCGTCCACGACTGGACCTAACCGTCAGGCGTCCCTTTACCTATATTAATAGTGAAATACAATTAAGAAGAGGTATATTTGGGGGGGGGGCAAAAGAGAGTGGGGCCCTAAGCTTTATCTTGTTTAGCTTATACATAAAGCTGGCGCTGCCTCATTCAGACAAAGTGGGGGGAGCCATATTCAAGTGTGGAAAACCACAGAATTGCAGCCATATGAAGGGGTGAGTGAGACCGTGCTAGCTGGGTCCCAGACCCACATCGTTCATGCACTGGGGAAATAGGGAGGCCTGCCAGAGGCGTGTGAGCCCTCCTCATAACCTGGAACTCTGGATAAATGAAAGCTGTCTTTGGCAAGGCCTTAAAGGTAAAGGGACCCCTGACCATCAGGTCCAGTCGTGTCCGACTCTGGGGTTGCGCGCTCATCTCGCTCTATAGGCCGAGGGAGCCGGCGTTTGTCCGCAGACACCTTCCGGGTCATGTGGCCAGCATGACAAAGCTGCTTCTGGCGAACCAGAGCAGCGCACGGAAACGGCGTTTACCTTTCCGCCGGAGCAGTACCTATTTATCTACTTGCACTTTGACGTGCTTTCGAACTGCTAGGTGGGCAGGAGCTGGGACCGAGCAACGGGAGCTCACCCCGTCGCAGGGATTCGAACCGCCGACCTTCTGATCAGCAAGCCCTAGACTCTGTGGTTTAACCCACAGCGCTACCTGGGTCCCCATGCAAGGCCTTACAGACGTGGAAATGCTGAATACGGCAAAGATTCGGAGCACTGCATTTTGGGTTATGACGGTTCTCTGGCACTTTTGAGTCCGAAGCTGGACTATTGCAGTCCAGCGAAACGTGCTTAGTCTTGCCCTCTTGTTTCATGTATATCACCTCACCACAACGGCGGCGTCCGTTAGAGTCTCTGATTCAGGTGAACGAAGGGACAGATTAAGGTTCCACTAAAGTGGAAAACATGAACTTGTTCAACTTAGTATCGCTTGACCGTGTTAGACGGATCAAACACTTCTGCTTCGCTGGATGCCAAGACGCCGAGTCCAGCACCAAGAAGCCATTATTCAGGCTGACATTTCAAACATTCTGCTCATCAGCAGGGGGCCCTGAAACTGCCATGGTGACATTTTAATGAGCACGCAACAAAACCGAAGTCCTGGATTTGTGTAAACCTACTGGAGTAATTTACTTGCGCGTCCAAAGGGATGACAATATTTATACACAATTTAGTGTCGCAGTAAAAGGACAGCTCAGAAATGTGCCTTCATAAATAAAGGGCAACGAAGCCATGTACTCTGGCGTGAATATTTCAGTTTCCTTGGCCTGAAATTGTGCTCTCTCATAACCACACGTGAATGCTCCTTCGAGCCTGTATAAATTTCACAACTTCTTTTTGAAAAAAAAACATTATTGGGTGCTTTGAAGACGAACTTGGAAATAGACACAGTGGTGTCAAGGTTGTAAGCTGGCAGCAAATGGGCCGAGTCTCAAAACATACAAATGAAGCTAAGGTCAGGCTCTCAAATGAGGGTTCCTGACCTCCGGGATTGGTGTTTTATCAAAATAATAATTCTGGAAGTGTGGAAATGAACCCAAAGATTTTCCCCTCCCCAAAGATTTCAGCGTACATTGTACATTTGCCAGGCTATTGTCTTCATACGGTGGTGAACTGCCCCCCTCATCTCTGATATATATATTTAAGCAGTGTGGTGCAGTGGGTAGAGTGCTGGACTTGGTTGGACTTCAGACTAGAGCAGTGGTTCCCAACCACTTTTTGGCCATGCCCCACCTAAGCATCTCTAAAATCCTGGTGCCCCCCCGACATATAATTCTTATTATTCAAAAAGTGAACTCCTATTCACGTGGAGGAAGCCTAAAGCATGGGAGCCACAAGAAAGTGTCATATATTCCCTTGTTGATAAATCATGAACTTCCCAAGTTATCTGAATTCCCGCCGATCACCAGTGCTCAGAGCAGGTAGCGGCTCAAAACACATCTCCAAAATATGGCGACCGCTCCAACTGAGCAGCTACGGAGCAGTTCCATCCAGGGGGAAATTCCACAACTGTTGACTGTGCGCTCCCGGAACGCTACTCCCCCTGAATGCGCCCAGTGTATTTTCTGTTTAGATAGCATTGTCACCAGCTGACCACCGTGTACATTCTGATTTTAATTATAAAAATGTGTATGTCACAATATATATTTATATACTGTATATGAGGCCCCTAGAACATAAGAAATGCAAAAAAAAAAAAATCAAAAAAAAAATCACTGTTAATAACTCATTCTTGAATTGCCCCCCTTAAAAATCAAATTGCCCCCCCTTTGGGGTGTGATCCCCACATTGGGAACTATGGGACTAGAGAGACCTAGGTTCAAATCCCAGCTCGGCCATGTAGCTTAATGTCACTATCCTAACCTAATTAATTTCCAAACCCTGCCAAATGTAGTTCACACTTACAAGCTTGCAGCAAGAATCTTTGGTGCAATGCCAAAGTGCCCATGTCTGTTTCGTTGTGTAACTGGGATTCGCCAGATACACTTAAATATTTGAAATGTGAGGTGTTGGGCTCATCTCTGCTTGAAAGTGGGACACTTTGCACTCAGAGGTGCCTCCTGTTATCCTGGCTTGCCTCAGTTGTGCAATGGTAAAAAGGTAAAGGTAAAGGGACCCCTGATCGTTAAGTCCAGTTACGGACGACTCTGGGGTTGTGGTGCTCATCTCGCTTTACTGGCTGAGGGAGCTGGCGTTTTGACCGCAGACAGCTTCTGGGTCATGTGGTCAGCATGACTAAGCTGCTTCTGGCGAACCAGAGCAGTGCACGGAAACGCCGTTTACCTTCCCACCGGAGCTGTACCTATTTATCTACTTGCACTTTGATGTGCTTTCCAACTGCTAGGTTGGCAGGAGCTGGGACCGAGTAACGGGAGCTCACCCCGCCTTGGGGATTCGAACCATCAACCTTCTGATCGGCAAGCTCTAGGCACTTGGAACATTCTGGAAGGCCCTTGCTTCCTCACTTGCATGCTACAGAGGCAACATGGGGCTGAGGGACAACGCTTTGAAAAACGTTTTGCTCATAGGCTCCCACGAAAACTGCGGCCAGCTTTGCACGACTGAGTTAATCTAGTCTTCAAACTTTTAAATGGGGGTAAAATGTAAAGATCAGGCAGAGTAAGAGCAGATGAATGAATAGCTAGTCTCAGGACTTATGCAGCAAAACGCAACCACCACTCTTTGGTCGCCAGAAACTTCAGGAAGTACAAAGTTATTCCATAAAAGGTATTTCCAGAAGTCATTTTCCTTCCATCAACAAATCCACGAAATGTCATCTAAGATAGTTTGCATCAGTGCTTTTTTTCTTTTTAAAAAAAACATTTAGGGGTACTCTCGCGGGTGGCGCTGTGGATTAAACCACAGAGCCTAGGGCTTGCCGATCAGAAGGTCGGTGGTTCGAATCCCCGTGACGGGGTGAGCTCCCGTTGCTCGGTCTCTGCTCCTGCCCACCTAGCAGTTTGAAAGCACGTCAAAGTGCAAGTAGATATATAGGTACCACTCTGGCAGGAAGGTAAACGGCGTTTCCGTGCACTGCTCTGGTTCGCCAGAAGCGGCTTTGTCATGCTGGCCACATGACCTGGAAGCTGTACGCCAGCTCCCTCAGCCAATATCGCGAGATGAGCGCCGCAACCCCAGAGTCAGTCACGACTGGACCTAATGGTCAGGGGTCCCTTTAATGTTTTTAATATTATTTTAATGTTTGCTGGAAGCTGCCCAGAATGGCTGGGGAGACCCAGCCAGATGGGCGGGGTACAATAAATAATAATAATAATAATAATAATAATAATAATAATAATAATAATTACTATTATTATTATTATTATTATTATTATTATTATTATTATTACCTTTACCTTTTTACAATTTCCTACTCATATTGAAAGAGACACGGGTGGCGCTGTGGGTTAAACCACAGAGCCTAGGGCTTGCCGATCAGAAGGTCGGCGGTTCGAATCCCCGCGACGGGGTGAGCTCCCATTGCTCGGTCCCTGCTCCTGCCAACCTAGCAGTTCGAAAGCATGTCAAAGTGTAAGTAGATAAATAGGTACCGCTCTGGCGGGAAGGTAAACGGCGTTTCTGTGTGCAGCTCTGGTTTGCCAGAAGCGGTTTAGTCATGCTGGCCACATGACCCAGAAGCTGTACACCGGCTCCCCCGGCCAATAAAGTGAGATGAGCGCGCAACCCCAGAATTTGTCACGACTGGACCTAATGGTCAGGGGTCCCTTTACCTTTACCTTTTTACAATTTCCTACTCATATTGAAATGCTGCCCCTCAATGAGGCCCAACTTACATTCACAACATGTTTAGGGGTATGCGTACCCCTGCATACTCCCAGAAAAAAAACACCCTGGTTTGCATTATCTGTAGTTTTTCTCTGCCCATCCTTACCCAAACCCTCCTCCCCTCTCCCAAATAATTAGAAGTGATTCCATCTTCCAACAAGGAGCCTTTTCTCTCCCCCCCCTCTCCTTTTGTATGTTTTTCTAAATATCGCATGGCCCTTATACCATGGTGCCCAACAGAGCCTCTCTAAACATTTCTTCCCCTGCATTGTACGAAGGAACAATTGTTTTCCAAATGAATTAGGGCAATGCTGCTTCAGGATTCCTGAGGTTGGACCGCATGCTGTTTCATTCAGCTGCCTTTGATAACAGGAATGTAGCCTCTGGGGCAACTTATTTGCTCCACTCATTGTGTCCTCCTCAATGGATATGAAAGAGCTGCGTTGAGCCTTGACTTCGTTTGCCACTTCAGAGCATCACATCTGACATTTATTTTATTTTTCTACTTGCCAGGGAACAAAAGGGGGAAGGGGAGGAAAGTGTTCAAAAATCGCCATTTCACAATTTTCATCGTGAATAGACAAAGGATCAATTCTCTGTATGCCAAATAGCTGCCACTGGAGTACGTTCTGGGTGAGAAATTGCTCTGTTTATTCAGCCAAGAGACAACTTCTTTCCTAAAGGGACCCCTGACCATTAGGTCCAGTCGTGACCGACTCTGGGGTTGCGGCGCTCATCTCGCATTATTGGCCGAGGGAGCCGGCGTACAGCTTCCAGGTCACGTGGCCAGCATGACTAAGCCGCTTCTGGCGAACCAGAGCAGCACATGGAAACGCCGTTTACCTTCCCGCTGGAGCGGTACCTATTTATCTACTTGCACGTTGACGTGCTTTCGAACTGCTAGGTTGGCAGGAGCAGGGACCAAGCAACGGGAGCTCAACCCGTCGCGGGGATTCGAACCACCGACCTTCTGATCGGCAAGCCCTAGGCTCAGTGGTTTAACCCGCAGCGCCACCTGCGTCTCCCAACTTCTTTCCTACCTCCAAACTATTGTTCTTTCCGCCAACCAAAGCAGTTAAGTAAACAAGAGCTCTGCCCCCTAAACCCCAACTCACACTGGTCATGCTCTCACTGGTATTTATGGCCCATGTGATAGCTTGTGAAGGACCTTCTGTGACACGCGCTTGATCTTTATTGCTCCCGTCATAGCATCACAGATTGTGGACTGAGCTACAAGGTTCAAATCTGTCTCTCTGGATAGGGCACAATCTAGTGAAACTTACCAGCATGTGAGGCTTGGTTTGCAAATACGTCGTCATTGCTGGACAGTTTCAGCATTATGTGGTGGCTTCCTTGGTCAAGGGCCATCGCAGAAATACAACACAGCAAAAAGAATGAATATCAACTCAGACCCAATGCTTTTCAATCAAATCAGATCGTAGAACCATAGAGTTGGCTTCTTGGAAGACAAAAACTTCAAGAAAGAATGGGGGAAATTTGTAATTTATTTAGGAGACCACTGTAAGCAGCTGAAAACATTAGCAGGATTCTAATAACACTTGTAATGTAACAAATACTATGGACAACATGGAGAGATATAAAATATAGATGATGAAATAATATGCAGTTGAAAACGTTGAAGGGAGAGTGGGAAGTCTGGAGATTCAGAGAAATCTCTAAATATGGATATGTAATTGGTATTGTCGGTTTAATCCAGCCCCTGTGGCAGTTTATTTCCTGGGGTAAAATCCTAAAAAAACCTTGACAACTCCAATCCTAAAAAAAGGTTAAGAACTTTGGTCGGCCCTTTGGTCGGCCCTCACGGCCCTTCACTTCATCAAATCTGGCCCTCTTTGAAAAAAGTTTGGACACCACTGGGCAAGGAGGTCTATTTTCCAGGTTCCACTCTTTCCTCTCCTTTCTTTCCGGAGCTGCCTCTTTTGGAATTGTTTTTGGAAGCCTCAGTTTAGAAGGAAGTCATTGTGTGAATTATTACCATTGCCAATATTAATTTGTTTTTTCCCCCTGGAGCACTCTTGGCTGGCCAGCATCCTGAAAGACCATCAGAAATTCTCATGTTATAATTTGATCTCTTTTAAAACATTAAAAAAAAACAACCCAAGTCTATTCCTCTGAGATTTTTTTTACTGCTAATACAACAGCAGGCTACTTGGTCTCAAATGTCATATCTCCAAAGTCCAGTCGCAAAGGGTTCAGCCAAGATTAGCTTGGACCATCACAGCATTTATTAGAAAGCCAGAAATTGGTGCCATGATTTATCTTCCCATGACAAGAAACCTTGGAGGATCCAGCTATTAAATATTCAGGCTGCAGTGTAAAGTCTTTCAAAGTCAATTGAGATATTCCTGCCTATTAGCATCTATGCTGGTTTGCATGCCACCGTAAACTATAGTTAATGCTTGAACAAGCAGTGTGCTGGTGCTTATTACTCAAAGGTTCTTGCTTTGCCTCCCTCCAGCTTCTGGCTGGGCCAGGAGCAACAAACTGTAGACCTGGGCTTGGCATGACACTCAAAACTGGGTTTAAACAAACCATAACTGGTAGCCAAGGTAAACCATGGCTGGCTAACATTAATGTGACTATGTTTGAACATGACACACAAACCAGGTAATTGTAAATGCACCCACAAGTTTAATTGTTGCCTTTTTTCTAATAGTGTTTCATTGGTATTAATATTTTATTTTATTTATAAAAATTTAAAATTTTTAAATTTATTTATTTATTTACTCCAGAAATGGGAGTAAAGGCAGCTCACAAAATTTAAAACAAATACAGATATCGCTAAAAGCACATAAGCGGTTATCAAACCCTCCAACGTTTCTCCGATGAAAATAGGGATTTCCCATTCTATAATGATAATTTCACTATTTATACCCCACGCATCTTACTGGGTTACCCCAGCCACACTGGGCAGCTTCCAACATATATTAAAACGTAATAAAACATTAAAATAAACTTTTGTATTCCGGATTGCCTTCAGACGGCTCGGTGGTTGGATAACTCCATACCCTCCAACATTTCTCTGATGAAAATAGGGACATCCTAAGGAAAAGGGGGACATTTCAGGATCAAATCAGAAACCGGGATGGCTTCTCTAAATTGGAGATGTCCCTGGAAAATCAAGGATGTCCCTTCCATAGATACCAACCCATTGTTTCTCTTTCTTAAAATAATACAAATCAAATGGGCCTAAAATAATAATTTTAGGGACCCAGGTGGCGCTGTGGGTTAAACCACAGAGCCTAGGGCTTGCTGATCAGAAGGCCGGCGGTTCGAATCCCTGCGACGGGGTGAGCTCCTGTTGCTCGGTCCCTGCTTCTGCCAACCTGGCAGTTCAAAAGCACGTCAAAGTGCAAGTAGATAAATAGGTACCGCTCCGGCGGGAAGGTAAACGGCGTTTCCGTGCGCTGCTCTGGTTTGCCAAAAGCGGCTTTGTCATGCTGGCCACATGACCTGGAAGCTGTACGCTGGCTCCCTCGGCCAATAAAGCGAGATGAGCGCCGCAACCCCAGAGTCGGACACGACTGGACCTAATGGTCAGGGGTCCCTTTACCTTTAACTCTTCTTCTTCTTCCTCTTCTTCCTCTTCTTCTTCTTCTAAAACGTTCTCTGTAGCGGGCTGTGGAAATTCCCTTTCCTTTGATAGCAGATTATTGTGAGATTATTCCTCAGATAAAAGGAACTAGAGAGAGACAGCATCTCTGCTAATGAAGTGTTAGCACAATATCACTCCCCCTTATACGCCAGCCCCAACTCTATTTATTTAGCTTCAAAAATAGCTATGGAAACAATCCAAATACACCAACCTGCAGCTTTCCAAGAATGAATTTTGCCCTGCTTTAGATATATTGATCTGCTCTTGTATAAAGGGGAACAACGTCCGTATACACAGATCACAATAAAATCCACTCTGTGGAGGCATTTTTTAGAAATAGAAATCACAGTCTAGTGAAAACCAGCAGGGAAACTCTTCTAGACTTTTACAGGTGGAGGATCAAATTCATAAAAGTGAAGAGGAGCACAAAGAGCCCTTATTTCACCAGCACTGCCCTGCCCGCCCTGTGGTGTGAAAAACCTTTAATGGGAAAGGGAAACACAGTGGAACCTTTCTTTGTGCAAAAAGGAGAAGGACAATTGTTTCTCTTACTCCATCAAGCAACAGGAGCACTTTTAAAGGCCAGGCTGCTGCAGTCTGGCCTGGTTTTTTTTATGACATTTCCATTTGACAAACTTCCAGCTTTGATGGCAATTACCCTTTTTCACTGTTCTTTCAAACTGCCCAGTAAGAAACCTGTACTTCACAAGGAAAATATATATAGCCGATATCATTTAGTGGGGGGGTTCCCACAATGGATTTAAGAATTCTTCAGATGCTCTCAAAATAGGATGATCATGTGTCCTGTTTTACAGAGGACAATGGTCCACGGGGCAAACTGAAGAGAAGACGTTTTAGGATGAAACAGTGAAGCCGTCCAGAGTGGCTGCAGTAACCCAGTCAGATGGGTGGAGCATAAGAAAGTTGTTGTTGTTGTTCTTAGGGGGAAAAGTCCACACTTACAGTGGAATGTTAAAAATCCACCCCACCCAGAGTTCTACTGTCCCTGCTGTTGGTCTGCACAAAACAGCACCTGCATGGCATAAGTGGCAAGAGGTCACCGAGAGGAAGACAATGCTTGAGTTCTAGGTGTACCAAAGGAGAACCACCACCCCTACTTGCTGTCATAACCCCATAGCTACTGTTTAAGAGGACTCTGGTGGTGGCCATGGGCTTCCTACCTTAATCTAGGGGAAGACCCTCAGTCCTACTGCTTGGATCTTCTCACCATGTCTTTCTGTGTCTGGCTGGGGATGGCAGTCTGGTCCACAGCTTTGTAGGGGAGTGGGTGGCGCTGTGGTGTCAACCACTGAGTCTCTTGGGCTTGCTGATCGGAAGGTTGGCAGTTCAAATCTACGCAATGGGGTGATCTCCCGTTGCTCTGTCCCAGCTCCTGCCAACCTAGCAGTTTGAAAGCACACCAGTGCAAGTAGATAAATAGGTACTGCTGTGGCAGGAAGGTAAATGGCGTTTCCATGTGTTCTGGCTTCCATCATGGTGTCCCGTTGTGCCAGAAGCTACTGTTAGGTCCATCATGAAATATCCGCCAGCTTCCAGCCATGGATACCAGCAGCCTTCAAGCAAGCAAACTTGCCTTATTATCGCTCCATAGCACGCCACTGCCAGAGGATTGCCTCCTTCCATTCACAAGTTTGCCTCCTCCAAGTGGAAGAAACTTGGGCAGTGCTGAATGTCACATCCATTGCCAGGTGTGTCCTGCTAGAAATAGAAAAGGGCTTTCCCCTTGGCCTGCCTTTATATCCACTCAGTTGCCAAGTGCTTTTGTGACATCACCAGAAACCCACAGCCAATGGCAACAGCTGGGGAGGCACCATCTTCATTGCTTTGAGCCTCACAATGGCTGGTGGACCTATCAGTGATTATGTGCTTGTTTATTCAGGATGCGGGTGGTGCTGTGGTCTAAACCACCAAGCCTCTTGGGCTTCCCAATCAGAAGGTTGGCGGTTCGAATCCCCATGACAGTGTGAGCTCCTGTTGCTCTGTCCCAGCTTCTGCCAACTTAGCAGTTCGAAGGCACACCAGAGCAACTAGATAAAGAGGTACCGCTGTGGTTGGAAGGTAAACGGCGTTTCCGTGCACTCTGGTTTCCGTCACAGTGTCCCATTGTGCCAGAAGCGGTTTAGTCATGCTGGCCACATGACCCAGAAAACTGTCTGCAGACAAAAACTGGTTCCCTTGGCCTGAAGCGAGATGAGCACAGCAACCCCATAGTCGCCTTTGGCTGGACTTAACCATCCAGGGGTCCTTTACCTTTTTAATATATACCACAGCTCTGTTTACTCCTGCTGCAAATCGCAGTCCGCACATGTTCAGTCAGTGCTTGAATTACAGGCAGGGGGCATAGGCGACCTGTTTCCATTTTCTTTGGTGATGGTCATCCATAGCTACAATTTTTAGAAGGCTGGGGAACAACACGTTTCTGTTATAACTGTGGAGGCATCAGAGATGAGGCATGTGGGTTTCATTAAGAGCTCAGCTATCTCCTGCCTCCTGGATTTTGGGAGCTACTATGCGAAAGACATCCAGGAAGAGAGAGCCTCCTACCCTCTGGATGAAACCAAATGAGAAAGTTGCAATGAGCTGATTCATAGTAGACCAGTAATGGATGAACTGGGAATTTCCAGAACTGCTTAGCTGGCACATAATGAACCGCAACCCCTGGCACTGGGTCAGTTCAGAGCTGTATCATTTTCTGTCAGAATATCAACGCAAGTCCCAGCATGGTTCTAGATTTTTCTCAGGCAGATCAAAATAGGCTTAAGTTTTTTTCTGCTCGCTTCTCTCTCTATGTCTATAACCTTGCTAAGTAGCTTGTCTGAACATACAAATGGGTTCCCTGTTCCTGAAAAATTATTTTGTTTAAAGGCAATTTCTTTCTGTGGTTAAATTTCCGTCCACCCCATCTGCTTTTCATTAACAAGCTTGTAGCTTAAAGGCAAGATTACCTCATTCCAGCTGGGATAAAGTAAGTCAGGATCTTTCCTGGGAGAAAGGCACAGGCTTATTAAATATAGTAATCCCCTCCCAATGCATAGGTTATAAAAATGTGTTTGGATAGTTAGCTAAAGGGTGCAATCTACCAATAATTTCTCAACACTGCTGGAATGAGAGGCAGCGTTGCACTATTGAATTCATTGTCATAGGATGTAGCAATGGCCGCTCACTTGGATGCGCTGAAATTTTTCTCCATCTCTGATAACACTGGAATGGGTGATCTCATGAGGCTGAAGTATGGGAGATTCGGGTCAGAGAAGAGGAAACCTTCCTTTACACAGGTGCAGCACATATTAAAACTTTGAAATTCACTTCCACGAGATGTGGGGATGCCCATTAATGTACGCTACATTCACATGGCAGTTTATTCTATTTCCCTCACCGTTAATTTGAGCTTTCACTGTTAATATTTGAGCTTTCACACAACACAGAAGCCACTTCCAGAGGGCAATCTCAGCATTCATTTCTGTGTTGTTTGCAAATAACACAGAAATGAGTGTCATATATCCCACCATATTTCTGAAAAGGACTTTAATGTTGTGGGAAAGCTCAAGTACAGTGGTAGCTCTACTTACGGACGCGATCCGTTTGCACCCCGAAAAGTCCGTAAGTAGAGTGCCACTTCTGCGCTTGCGCGCGACGTGATAGAGCACTCCTGCGTATGCGTGAAGCACACAGATCGCTCCTGCGCATGCAGACTGGGCAGAGGAGGAATGGTGGAGACCGCCTTCCCATCCTGACCCTTCCAGGGAGGAGGAGGAGGAAGACAGTTTAGATTTACAACAGAGATTCGAGGGAGGTCACAGCTCAGAGGCAGATGAAGTGAAAAGTTGGGGAATAATGGGAGAAGAGGAAGCAGAACCGGAGCAGCAGCTGGCTGACACAGTGTCTTTCGAAAACATCCCAGACCCTCCATCTCCCAGAACCCGGAGAGCCTTAGAAGTAGGAGAGCAAAGAGCTCAAAGACAGAGGGCACCCGTAGAAGTGATGAATGAGGAATTGGAAGAGAAGGGAGGTTGAGAGTCACTCGGGACAATGCCATTATCCAAGAGGCTGGGTTCTATAGTAAATATAAATATTGAAATAATAAAGGACGGTAAGAAGTTTCCCCTTGTCTTGGCTGGACAACCAGCCGGGAGCCGCTGACAGCATCCTGGCACCTCCACACCCCGGCCCGGCCCAGCCCGGCCTGTGTGGATGCGCCCCAGGCACCAACAATCCATGTTACGCCACTGGTCAGCGGGGAATAACAGTGGAAGAGGGCTATTGCCTTCCTGTCCTCCATCTGGGCTTCCCAAAGGTATATGGTTGGGTACTAGAGAAAGAGGGTGCTAGACTAGATAGGCCGTTGGTCTGATCTGACAGGGCACCTCTTATCTTCTTATGTTCGTTCCTTCTACAGGTATATGGTGTAGGAATTAGGCTAATGAGCAGCAATAGAAGGCAACAAACCAGCCAAGCACCTGCCTTTACAGGTGAAACTCTACCACACCCTTCCAAGAATCCAAGTAGAGCCCAATTCTTACATGTTCTCTGATGGAATCAGATGTCTTGCCATTTTGGCTCCCTCTCTAGCCCTCTCTCTCCAATGCATCCTCACCCCCAGGCTTAGATTTTTGCGGCTTTTGCTTCTACCCAGCAGTGGGAAGAGACTCAGCTTGCCTCATCTTCCAGCACAGCTGGCTTTCCCATGTTCCAATGGACTTAAATGGGCATAGAACCAGACTCTCAGCTAGCTAATATTCTCAGAAAAAACAAAAACAAACATTTCAGCTTTGGCAAGGCCACCTTGTCCCAAACCATGCCCATGTGTCACAGGCAATATGCACTTTTGCAACAGGCAGGGTTATGATTATGGTATTCCCCGTGTATATTGAAGAAAACAAGCCATAAAATATGTTGGCCCACTGCACATATTACCACAGCAGTAATTATATGCATGGTAAGGTTGGGAGCAATTGCATTTGGTGTATGCCCAGCTCTTCTAAAATAGGGAGTCCTGGTTTTATGCTAGAGTATAATTTCTTTGCAGGGAAAGTTTTATTTCTCTGAGCTGGGCTGCCTGTTTCTTGCCATCCTTCAGGCTGCAGCAACAGCTGAGCCTTGAGGGAAACCTCTCTTGGTGTATGCACTGAGGCAGAAAAGGGGATTGCTAGGGACTTAAAGAGGGACGCGGGTGGCACTGTGGGTTAAACCACAGAGCCTAGGGCTTGCCGATCAGAAGGTCGGCAGTTCGAATCCCCGCAACGGGGTGAGCTCCAGTTGCTTGGTCCCTGCTCCTGCCAACCTAGCAGTTCGAAAGCACGTCAAAGTGCAAGTAGATAAATAGGTACCACTCCGGCGGGGAGGTAAACGGCGTTTCCGTGTGCTGCTCTGGTTTGCCAGAAGCGGCTTAGTCATGCTGGCCACATGATCTGGAAGCTGTACGCCGGCTCCCTCGGCCAATAATTCGAGATGAGCGCCGCAACCCCAGAGTCGGTCACGACTGGACCTAATGGTCAGGGGTCCCTTTACCTTTACGGACTTAAAGAACTTGGGGCACACACTCATGACACAAATAGATAGATAAATGATAGATAGATAGATAGATAGATAGATAGATAGATGATAGATAGATGATAGATAGATAGATGATACATAGATGATAGATGATGATTAGATATAGATTAGATAGATAGATAGATAGATAGATAGATAGATAGATACCGGTAGGTAGGTAGATAGATAGATAGATAGATAGATGATAGATAGATAGATAGATAGATAGATAGATAGATAGATAGATAGATAGATGATAGATGCCTCTGGGAAATTCAGATGGTGGGTCAGTGGGGTATCATTAACTTTGCAGTGTGCCTATAAGCAAATAAATAGAAATTCAGTTTAAATAAATGGGGGGGGGTGTCAGGAGATCTGGGGCTCATCCCTCCTGGGCCCCCTCCTAACAATGCCCCTGGCTCCTGCTTTGATAACATATCTTTTGTCATTAGAAACCCCAGCTTTCAGAGAGCCTTTCAACACAAGATGAGAATATACAATATTGTCAGCATATATATATATATATATATATATATATATATATATATATATATATATATTTGCACACCCACACACCCCTGTATTTTGTTGTTGCAATAGCACACATAAATCCACTGATTTGAGCATTGTTGGTTTTTTTTAGCTATATCAATTAGTGATATGAACATATATTTGGGTGTCAGGTTCAAAATCTGATCCAGATTTAGTCCATATTATCTCCTTCTGTACACTAAACTTCTAGAGAGGCTGTGGAATGCTAGGCTTGAATCAACATATGTGGTGGACATGTCGGAAAGTGGCTCAGTTCTGGGAAGAAAGGATTTGTTGAAATAAAAGAGATTACCGGACAATACTCCTCCGAATGTCCCCAGCTGGCGCTGTTCAGGTTTTTTTACAGGACATAACGCAAACGCAGGGTTCAAACCCATAATATGTTATCTTTTACTCATGGCCAGACTCTTAATAACAAGATATTGGAAGAACTTGGAGGGTGTTTCTTTGTCAAATTGGTGCTATAAAGTATGGTAAACAACATTTACGTAAAATTTGACTAATAAAATATAAGTTTGAGGCATGAGGACTCTTTCACAACTGATCGGTATTGCTTTATGAGGTACATGGATAAAAAGGAAAACTCCCCTTACAGTGTAAATAAAACCTTTTGCTTACCACATATTGTCTTCTTTGCACGGGGTTGTCTGAGTCAGGAACTTATTATTTTATTTGGATGTAATTTCTGAGGCATCGCCTAAACGTCATCTTCTTGCTTAGGGTGGGATATTTGATTTCATGTTTGTACGATGCTGTGATGTGCCGTAAAAAGTGAAAAATAAAAACTGCAATTAAAAAAATCTGATCCGGTCCAACAGCTGTCATGATGTCATTGGCTTTAGTAAGCAGGTGTAGCTCACTTTGACAATGATGGAAGTTCTATCCAAGTCAGGAACAGAAGTTTAGGATTGGTTAAGATCAAGGTCAAGGACCCCTGGACGGTTAAGTCCAGTCAAAAGCGACTATGGAGTTGCGGCGCTCATCTCGCTTTCAGGCCAAGGGAGCCGGCGTTTGTCACAGACAGCTTTCTGGGTCATGTGGCCAGCAGAACTAAACCGCTCCTGGTACAACGGGACACCGTGACGGAAACCAGAGCGCGTGGAAATGCTGCTTACCTTTCCGTCGCAGCAGTACCTATTTATCTTCTTGCTTTCAAACTTCTAGGTTGGCAGGAGCTGGGACAGAGCAACGGGAGCTCACCTCGTCGCGGGGATTCAAACTGCCGACCTTCTGATCAGCAAACCCAAGAAGTTCAGTGGTTTAGACCAGCGTTTCCCAACCGGTGTGCCGCGGCACACTAGTGTGCTGCGAGACACCGGCTGATGTGCCGCGGGAAAAGGGACCTGCAGCCCAGGGCTGCACAGGACCGTGGCAGCGGCGCTGCTGGAGCCCGGCGGCGAAGCGGAAGCCAGGGCGGCGCTGCTCCCTTGGCTGCTGCAGCAGCAGCAACAGCAGCCTCGCGCGAGAATCCCGACCGGAAGCCTCGCACGAGAATCAGAGCCCAGGGTGCCCTGCAGCCCCGCGCTGCACAGGACCGTGGCGGCGGCAATGCTGGAGCCCGGCGGCGAAGCGGAAGCCAGGGCGGCGCTGCTCCCTTGGCTGCTGCAGCAGCAGCAACAGAAGCCTCGCGGGAGAATCCCGACCTGGTGCCCCAGCTGATGGGCGGGAGAAAGGACGCCGCGCTACAGCTGATCCCAGAGGTAACTCTGGGTCAGGAGACCCGGCATAGCCGGGTCGGGGAGGAGCGGTGTGCCGCGAGATTTTTTTAATGAAACAAGTGTGCCGTTGCCTAGATTAGGTTGGGAAACACTGGTTTAGACCACAGCGCCACTGGTCAAGACCTCATGACAATGCTGTAGATTTCACAAAGTCTGAATAGCCAACTTGGTAATGGGGACCGGAATCAAAGGGTGATAATGTTAGCATGTCCTCAGCCCTACCATCATCTCATCGGTTTCTGAGGTAAACATAAACATAACCACATGCAATTTTCCGTAATATAATGCATTTTTATGTCACGTTCACCAACTTTTGTATTTTTATGTACACCTCCTGCCTAATATATGCATTTTTGTCCATGTTGTTTAATTGGAGAACTGCATTGCAGAATTCGGAAAAGTGTCAATTTCAAAGGATCACTGTGTTTCAATTTGCATGTTGGCTCAAAAAGTGTGAATTAGGATTTTAATGAAAAAATACCTACCGGTATTTCTCCTCTCCCTCACCTCCCAGTTCTTAGGCACAAACGCCTGGAGCCACTCAGACCCGGATTGGATCCTGCCCTGGTTCCATGTGTTGATCATTTAAGTAAATTCAGAGTAGTTTGGGGGAGAGGGGAGAAGCTCAGACCCTCCAAGTGTCTTTATTTTCCAGGGACACCCCTGATTTACAGAAGCCGCCTGGGTTTCTGATTTGATCCCGGAATGTCCCACTTTCCCCTAGGCCAGTGATGGCTAACCTTGACACTCCAGATGTTTTGGAACTACAACTCCCATCATCCCTAGCTAACAGGATCAGTGGTCAGGGATGATGGGAGTTGTAGTCCCAAAACATCTGGAGTGTCAAGGTTAGCCATCACTGCCCTAGGATGTCCCTATTTTCATTGGAGAAATGTTGGAGGGTATGGAGTTATCCGACCCTTGAGCCATCTGAAGGCAATCCTGTATAGGGAAGGGTTGTTGCTTTTTAAAAAAAAGTTCAATGTTTTATTGTGTTTTTATATATGTTGGAAGCTGCCCAGAGTGGCTGGGGCAACCCAGATGTGTGGGGTATAAATAGTAAAATTATCATTATGGAATGAGACGTCCCTATTTTCATCGGAGTAATGTTGGAGGGTATGGAAGAGTCAGTAAAATAATGCATCCTGCCATCCAGATCTTTATGGCAGCTGAAGCTATGATTTCATTGGGCACTGGTGGGAATCAGTGAAAACTCTGGGAACAGCATGATTCATCCTAAATCTAGCTCATGGATTTAAGATCCCTATGATGAATTCAGTTCCCATCTGTGTGAGAACCAATGCATGGACTTTAAAATGAGACAGAACTTGCACAAGGGGTGGAGGGGGTGGAGGAAAGGAATTGAACCTGGCCTGTTGGGAGTCGTATTACTAAAATTACTCCCTACCAGAGCACTCACTCGAAACAGCTGTCCTCAGAATTCCAAGGAACCACATGTCTGCTTTCAGTTCAACAAAAGAAAAGGAATTCCCCAAAGGATTCAGAGGAATTCGTGATGTGTTTTCTTACTTCACATCTGAGCAATGTCCCTGTTGACTGCTGCCGTGCTGACATGCAAACAGATGTGTGTCTGAGACTCCATCCTGGATCTTGCTTGGCCTCCTTCGCCAGCTTCAAAGGGATGCCCCCTCTTTTTGGAATAAGCAGAGCTGCCCTCGTAGGTAAAATAACCAGAAAAGGAGAATGGATCACGTGTCTCACCAGGTATTTGTTCCTCATGTAAAGGGGACTCCGGGAAACAACATGAAAACACCAGTATCCTATCCACTGAAGCATGTCAGCTGTTTCTATAGTGGATGGTCAAAATGATGAAACATCTGTTATTGATAAAGATAAATTATGTTGGGAAGGCCTGGAGTTAAGGGCAAAGGTCATATACCTTTATGCCATAAAAATGCACCCCATAAACTTAAACAAGCCAGTGCTCTGACACTTTCCTCTACAGTAAAATGCTTCCCACAATGACTCCTGATTCTCGAGAGGCAAAATCACAAAATCTAGTCCTAAACCAGCCTTTTTAATGTATTAATTGCCTAGAACGATATCGCCACTTATTTAATGTTTCTACAGCCCATCACCATGCCTGAAGAAACCTGTTATGTCAGCCTCTTATGGGAAGGAGAAGTTTAATGGGATTTCTTTTTTCTCCTTTTTTCTTTCCCTTTAAATAAATACAATATTATATTCAGTCTAGGGCATTACCTTCAAGTTCATCATGAAGAATGTAACCTAAGAGAAGCATGAGCAAAAACTGCCCAGAGACAGCCTTCACCCACTAGCTAGGGCTGATGGGAGTTGCAGTCCAAAACTTCTCAAGCTACCTTCACTTGAGTTTAAATTCACCTATTCCTACCGGTACTCAAACCATCTACAATGTTTCATAGCTGCACTAAGAGTATCATTCCCTCAACTCCACCCCCAGAGCTGTAGGTTGATCCAGTGCTCGAAGGATGGGGAAAGGGGTAGGAAGGAGGTATTAACTATTTCCCCCCTTATAAGTCCTAGTGTCAGGAGTAAGGTAAAGGTAAAGGGACCCCTGACCGTTAGGTCCAGTCATGGACGACTCTGGGGTTGCGGCGCTCATCTCGCTTTATTGGCTGAGGGAGCCGGTGTGCAGCTTCCGGGTCATGTGGCCAGCATGACTAAGCCGCTTCTGGCGAACCAGAGCAGCGCACGGAAACGCTGTTTGCCTTCCCGCCGGAGTGGTACCTATTTATCTACTTGCACTTTGACGTGCTTTCGAACTGCTAGGTTGGCAGGAAGTGTCGGGAGTAGGTGTCAGGAATAAATCACTGGAGTAAGTGAAGTTAACTCTATTAGAAGAAGTATGGTCAGCTCAGGAGCGCCAACAACTCTTCTCGGCAGGTCTTGCCTCTATGAGGCAGTTGTGAAGGCTGAATGTCCCCACCTTCTCACAGCTGCCTAAATCTCATTCCCAAGCAATCTGAGACGACGGTGACATGCCTGTCTCTGCTCCTCTCTCTTCATGCCTCTTCTGGTCCCGGGAGACCAGCGAGGATGGGAGCTTGTTGCAGTAGGAGGGGGAGACTTTGGCTTCTTCACCAACCTGGCTCATCTCTGTCTCTTGACCTCCTTCCTCTCCTTCTTCTGCCTCTGCTTCTGATTCTGGACTTCTCTCTGCCACAGACTCTCCCTGATCATTAAACCCTGCAACGCCTTCAGCTTCTGGCATCTCCTCCTTCCAATCTTCTCCCTCTTCTCCCTCTGACCAGGTAGCATTGTCCCACCGCTACACCCCAGACTCTGAGACTTCTTCCCTTGGGAGTTCCCCAGCTACTGCCTCCCACCATTCCTCTGTATTCAGCCAGTCCGTAACACCCAGCTATATGGGGCAATAGCCACCACAATGCTTTCATAGTGAGAATCAGGTTCCGCAAACCCTTTTACAGTGGTACCCCTGGTTATGAACTTAATTCGTCCCGGAGGTCCGTTCTTAACCTGAAACCATTTTTAACCTGAGGCACCACTTTAGCTGGGACCCAGGTGGCACTGTGGGTTAAACCACAGAGCCTAGGGCTTGCCGATCAGAAGGTCGGCGGTTCGAATCCCTGCGACGGGGTGAGCTCCCGTTGCTCGGTCCCAGCTCCTGCCCACCTAGCAGTTCGAAAGCATGTCAAAGTGCAAGTAGATAAATAGGAACCGCTCTGGCGGGAAGGTAAACGGTGTTTCTGTGCGCTGCTCTGGTTCGCCAGAAGCGGCTTAGTCATGCTGGCCACATGACCCGAAAGCTGTACGCCGGCTCTCGGCCAGTAAAGCGAGATGAGCGCCGCAACCCCAGAGTCGGACACGACTGGACCTAATAGTCAGGGGTCCCTTTACCTTTACCTTACCACTTTAGCTAATGGGGCCTGCTGCTGCCACACGATTTCTGTTCTCATCCTGAGGTAAAGTTCTTAATCCGAGGTACTACTTCCGGGCTAGTGGAGTCTGTAACACGAAGTGTTTGTAACCCGAGGTGTTTGTAACCCGAGGTACCACTGTAACTGTTTAGTGGGTGGGATATTCGTAGCAGCTGCCCGCACATCTAGTTTGGCTTTAAATATTTTAGCATATCCATTCATCGTGGCGAGAAGTTCACAGAAAGAGCAAATACCAATGTGTATGGGTTGAAAATAAAAATAAATAAATGTCAATATCCAGAACTGCACTGACGAAGTTTGTGGAGAAACCAGATGTTCTTAAGGAGTCTTGCTAGAATGTGCCCAATTTACGAGGTGAAACGAGACATGAGCTTGACTCTGTTTTGGAAATAATTGGCAATAAATATTCAGTGAAACATTCCTAGAGCTGGTTTTAAATGTGTGTGTGTATATACATCTCCCCCAATGGGCATGAGAAAAGAGATTTCCAGCTTGCCTGCCCATTTAATGACATCAGCCATTATTTGCTGGTGGGCACTGAAACAATGAGCTCAGTGAGCAAGCACACAATTTACTGCTTCCATCTCTGGCCTCTCCACTTAAAAGGATCAGGTACCAACTGATGGGAAAGATTCCAGCCTGAGAATCTGGAGAGCCACTGCCAATCAGAGAAGGCCATATTGGGCTACAGGGACCAATGTTTCAGTACTCTATAAGGAAATCTACTGGAGGGGGGGGGGCTCCAGTGTGTGTTTGTTATCGAGATGGGTAGACAGCTGCTTCATGTTTCTTATCACTGATTCGAATTCCATGACTTTACAGCAGGGGTAAGCAACCTAAGGCCCGTGGAAGGTCTGGGAATCGGCGTGTTTTTACATGAGTAGACTGTGTCCTTTTCTTTAAAATGCATCCCTGGGGTATTTGTGGGGCCTGCCTTGTGTTTTTACATGAGTAGAATGTGTGCTTTTATTTAAAATGCATCTCTGGGTTATTTGTGGGGCATAGGAATTCGTTCATATTTTTTTTCAAAATATAGTCCAGCCCACCACATGGTCTAAGGGACGGTGGACCAGCCCATGGCTGAAAAAGGTTGCTGACCCCTGTTTTACAGCGTGAAAATTCACAGGAAGATGCTCTCTCTCCCACATCACCCACTTTGTTTATTTATCTACTCTGAGTGACGGTGCTTCTCCAGAGTCCTCAGACAAGCCTTTCTCGTCTTTCTTTTAGAAGACCCCTCCCCCCTCCAATCTGCATTTGGTTAAGGTAAACTGCGGCCGCTGGTATCCTCTTAATAATGCTGTTTTATTGTATGGCTTTGACTTCAGTTCTAGGGTGTTTTGTGAGGATCTCTGGCCCAGAAATAAAGAATGAAATTAACAGAGGCTCAAAAGCCAGGTGCAAGCGGACATCAAAGGGCACTTGCGGACAGGCTGTTTCTCATGTCAAAGGGTTGTTTATTTGCACAAAATTTGGCTGTTATTTTGCACTTCCTAATGCAATTACCCCATCACTTTTCTAACCACGGAAAGGGCCAGTTAGAAACATGATGTCAAATTGCTCTGGAATAAGTATGGGATAACAACCACTAGCTGGCAATGTCGGAAAGGTGATGTCTCTGTTTTTTAAGAAGCTGTCTAGGTTTGTCATCGCTTTTCTCCCAAAAGCAGGCGTTTTTTAATTTCATGACTGCTGCCACCATCTGCAGTGAACATGGAGCCCAAGAAAGTAAAATCTCTCACTGCCTCCATTTCTTCCCCTTCTATTTGCCAGGAGGTGATGGGACCAGCGGCCATGATCTTAGTTTTTTTGATGTTGAGCTTCAGACCATATTTTGCGCTCTCCTCTTTCACCCTCATTAAAAGGTTCTTTAATTCCTCCTCACTTTCTGCCATCAAGGTTGTGTCATCAGCATATCTGAGGTTGTTGATATTTCTTCCGGCAATCTTAATTCTGGCTTGGGATTCATCCAGTCCAGTCTTTCGCATGAAAAATTCTGCATATAAGTTAAATCAGCAGGGAGACAATATACAGCCTTGTCGTACTCCTTTCCCAATTTTGAACCAACCAGTTATTCCATGTCCAGTTCTAACTGCAGCTTCTTGTCCCACATAGAGATTTCTCAGGAGACAGATGAGGTGATCAGGCACTCCCATTTCTTTAAGAACTTGGCATAGTTTGCTGTGGTCGACACAGTCAAAAGCTTTTGCGTAGTCAATGAAGCAGAAGTAGATGTTTTTCTGCTTTCATTTAGTACACAATATTTGTTTAGATAAATGTTAGCTCACCTGCTACCTGGTCCTTTTGATTAGAGAATGCCAAGAATCATGGCCGTAGCTGGGGGGGGGGGAGGCACAGCTGTGGAGGGAGCCAGTGTGGTGTAGTGGTTAAGAGCAGTAGACTCATAATCTGGTGAACCGGGTTCGTGTCTCCGCTCCTCCACTTGCAGCTGCTGGGTGACCTTGGGCTAGTCACACTTCTCTGAAGTCTCTCAGCCCCACTCACCTCACAGAGTGTTTGTTGTGGGGGAGGAAGGGAAAGGAGAATGTGAGCCGCTTTGAGACTCCTTCGGGTAGTGATAAAGTGGGATATCAAATCCAAATCCAAACTCTACAGCTGCCGCCTGAAATCAATAAAAATACAAACTGAGGTTCTGCTCCCCCTAACAAAAGGCCTCCCCCCCACAAAAATCCTGGCTACACCCATGCCAAAAATTGAACTTTGGATTTTCTTTATGCAAAGAATGTGTTCTGCTAGCACTCCTCCCCATTTCAAAGAAAGATCATCTCCTGAATGAATATGCTCAGAAGATGTGCATTTATGTCACTGAGGTGTGAGCCAGATCCATTGAACTCACAGAGGTCCACAGATTCTCAGACATAAGATGAAGGAAGGAAGGAAGAGCCATGAGCTTAAATTAAAACACTCAAGTTACGAAATTCTTGGTGACATACAGGACATGAATTTGGCCGAACACTTCGTCTCTGGGTATTAGCTCAGCAGCTTCCATTTCATAAACAGTGATACCTCAGGTTAAGTACGCTTCAGGTTAAGTACGCTTCAGGTTAAGAACTCCGCTAAGAACAGAAATCATGCTCTGGCGGCGCAGCGGCAGCAGGAGGTCCCATTAGCTAAAGTGGTGCTTCAGGTTAAGTACGCTTCAGGTTAAGAACGGACCTGCGGAACGAATTAAGTACTTAACCCGAGGTACCACTGTATGTTGTTTTTGTAGCACATGAAAGAAAACCTCAAACGTTGTCTAGCATTTCTGGGAATCTAAAGGAGTGCGACTAAACTGAAGTTATCGTTTTGTTTTTCTGCACTCGGTGTTTTTCTATTAAGTAAGACTGCAAAGTTTTCCGAGAGCAAGGCAATCCAATCCAGTTCCTGTAGAACCGACTATTAATCTCCCACATTTAGTTTTACATATTCACACAACAAACTTCAGGCATTACGAATCAGGAATGTTTGTGGGGGGCTTCTGTCACATCTGGCTTCTTTCCTTTAAGTGGAATACCTTGGCGTTGAAACCGATAACCTCTGCGAAACATCAGAGGGCAAGGATCTCTGGGATTACAGGGAACCAGGCATGTGGAATTCCAACCTTTGACGTTCTGTTTAGCAATGCCGAGGATGTTTTTACTTTGTGTCTGCCTGAAGATGGCCCCTGCTACTGAGATGTAAGCTACTGACCACTTTTCTGTTTCATGAGCAATATGAGGCAAAATAAGCCTTCCTTGCCTCAATACTTATGGTCAGTTTAGATGACCCCCAATGCATTCCATCACACGTATTATAAAAATATAAATTCAATTAGTTTTATTACGGCAAAAGCCAGCAGCACAGAAAGCCATAAATCCAAACAGGTAAAAACCGGCAACAACATCATCAAAAATAAAACAATTGCACAAAAGAGCTTTACAATGTGTTATTCAATAAAAGAGATTTATGCTTCTCAATAGCTAAAGTGCAAAATTTAGCCACATCATATGATACTAGACTTGAAGAATCTTCCAAGAGATATTTTCGTAAAATTTCGGGGGATGATTCCAAATAATATTGTAAAGGTATAAACTTTGTTAAAAGGGGTAAGATAAATCGAGCACGTTCTTCACTGTAGAATTCGCAAAATAAAAGAATGTGAGTAACGGATTCTACCTTGTTAAACAAGCATGGGCAAAGACGCGCATGCATTGGAACCCTCATAAATTTGCCATACAGCACTGCTGAAGGCATTGTCTCGAAGCGGACTCTAGAGAAGGCCCATCTATAGGCTTCATTAGTGATATTAGTTAAGTAAGGGGCCGCTGCAAAGTTAGGCCAGGATTTTAAACATCTATACTTCTACGGGAGTAAGGCAACTTCATGTTGTAATTCGACATCGCGAAGTCTCTGAGTGATAATAATTTTTGCCTGATTCAAAGTTCTGTTAAGAAGATTTTCTGGGTTTAGGCCAATTTGTTTGATCTTATTAGTTATTTGCATGAGCCAGGGGGGATAAGGGACTGTGGATAAAAATATAAAAAGAGTTCCACTGGATCAGACCAAAGGCTTATCTAATGCAGAACCCTTTTCCCTGCAGTGACCCACCAGATGTCTACAGGGAGCTCACAAAAGGCATGAGGCCAACAGCAGGCTGCCTCTGAATCTAGCTTTAAGATATAGCTATCATAATTAACAGGCAGAATTTTTGTCTGTGCAGATAGAACCCAACACTCATGGGCCAAAACTACGTGGTTTACAGTCTGTGTGGTGATTAAAGAAAGTTATATGAAAATGATGTATAGATGGTATCTAACTCCTGTTAAATTAGCAAAAATGTACAAAACTATAGAAAGTAAGTGTTGGAAATGTAAAGCAATAGAAGGGACATTTTTTTTCATATGTGCTGGGACTGTAAAATCGTTAAGAAATATTGGGAAATGATTTATAATGAAACGAAGAAGATGTTTAAAATAACCTTTGTTTAAAAAGCCAGAAGCTTTCCTACTAGGTATTACAGGAGTGGCCTTACCAAGATCACGAAAGAATTTGTTTTTGTACGCAACAACGGCCGCACAAATATTATTAGCACAACATTGGAAAGAAGAAAGTGTCCCAGCTAAAGACGATTGGCAAGTTAAATTAACGGAATATGCCGAAATGGCAAAATTGACAATGAAGTTAAGAGGAAGAGACGACAACGAATTTAAGGAAGAATGGAAGGACTATTGCATACGGTATGTACAGAAGCAGTGTACACAGGTTAATACGTTAACAGGGTTTTAAGATTACTTGTAATTTTATTATGAATGGGCAATAAGCAATTCAAATGGTTAAAATTCTACAATGGACCATATAGTACGCTGATAAACAATGGAACCTAGGAAGGGAATAGGGGGAAGTCAAATTGTTTTGTTTTGTTTTTTTAATTTTTGTTTGTTTTATTTTTGTTATTGTTGGAAAACTAATAAAATGTTATGGGGGGAACTACGTGGTCACTTACTAGAGTTTTTTGGGGGATTCTGCCCCCCCCCAAGTGTGGGTATGCATCTAGACTCATTTTGAATGTTATGTTCCCACAGGGATGTGAAAGGACATTGGTAATGATGTGCTCACCTCCATATTATGGGTTATATTGTGGGGAGCACACTTATCATCCCAACAGATCATACAAATCTTTTATTAATTGCTACTATTGTACTGCAAGTTGCTGCTATATGCTGCTGATGTAGGAATGCAATTTTTATTCTAATTTGATTTTGCTGTGTTGTGTATGTGTATGTATGTGTGTATATATATATATATATACACACACACACACACACACACACACACACACACACACACACACTAGCTGACCCGGCCACGCCTTGCTGTGGCTATGTGTGTGAATGCTGTGGTGTTCCCCTGTTCAACTTCCATCTGCCCCTTCTCTGTCCCCACCCCCGTTTTCAATTACCCTCTTCTCAGCCCCTCTTTTCTATTACCCTCTTCTCGGCCCCCCCTTTTCAATTACCAGTTTGCGAGCTTGTAAATGGCCGACGGAACTCTGAGGTTTTGAACTTCAACTTCCGTCTGCCCCTTCTCTGTCCCCACCCCTGTTTTCAATTACCCTCTTCTTGGCCCCCCCTTTTCAATTACCGGTTTGTGAGTTTGCAAATGGCCGACAGAGCTCTGAGGTTTTGCTGGTGATGTCTAGTAGCTGCACCAGTTTTTTGCTTTTGTAGCTGTAGTACCAGTATAGCCATCGCTAGAGGGCGCTGTTTTGCTGGTGACGTCTAATGTGTGCGCCAATTTTTTTGCGTTTTTTCTTTATTTTAGGTATGTCAGGTGTGGTTTTTTGAATTTTTATTATGCCAGATCCTTCCTTGATGGTCATGGTATGCTGTGTCCTAATTTGATGAGATTTGGTCCAGCGGTTACGGAGCAAGGTGTCCGCCGTGCACGCAATGGGAACATATATATATATATATATATATATATATATATATATATATATATGCAATTGTATATTCTGTATTTGTTGATTTTATGTTGTGGGTCATTTTAGGCTTTATTTTGGTAAAGAAAAAAGTGGGGTAGGATTTAAAAAATAATAATACAAAAAGCACTACTGAATATTCAGATTGCTGTGAATATTCCAATCTGCACTCATTTCATGTCAAGCAGTGCTTGCCATTGTTGATGTTTCCTTTGCAGAATGATGCAGGCCATTTGTTGAGGCTCAGGGTTTACTTGCAACAGGACATGGCATGCATAGTTGATGTAGCTTTGATTTCCTGTGTGCTAAAATGTTTTCTTTTCTCAGCATGCCAAACATAATACGAAACTGGAACAACTCCAAGAAATGTTTCTTGTTCTTTGAAAGACGCTCGTACTTGAAATGGATCTTCGCCTCTTTTCTGGAAGACTTTATTAAGTGTCCTTGAAGGTAACATTATGTACATCGTATTCGGGATAGTTCAGCTGGAACAAGGCATTGCTTTGGAAGATGCATTCTAGGAGAACTTTTAAGATGGCATGAATTTCACGTACCAAATGTGATAAGTTACAGGTAGGTAGCCGTGTTGGTCTGCCATAGTCAAAACAAAATAAAAAATAAAAGAATTCCTTCCAGTAGCACCTTAGAGACCAACTAAGTTTGTTCTTGGTATGAGCTTTCGTGTGCATGCTTTCGTGTGAGTGTGCATGCACACGAAAGCTCATACCAAGAACAAACTTAGTTGGTCTCTAAGGTGCTACTGGAAGGAATTCTTTTATTTTTTATTTTGTTTTGACAAATGTGATAAATTTACCATTGCGGCTGTGCGCTCTGTGTTTGGCAAGTACATAACTGCTTGAACTTAACCACTATATGGTTACCGTGTGAGCCCTCTTCAGCTATTACAGCCATGAATGGGCAACCAAAAAGTTCTATGGGCATGCTTTTAGCCTTCCCTTAGCATCATGCAGCTCCTTCCCAGTGCTCAACAGGGAACATTTTCTACTTAATGGAGGCCCCCCACCCAATGCAATTCAGGACCATCATCTTCAATTGTTGTGCCTAGACTTTGGAATGCCGTACCAAGGAAGAACAGTTTTGCTCCTTTGTTGGCCTACAACAGCATTAAGACTTTCCAGTTTGGGAAGACATTGGCCATTAGTGGCCATTTTGTTATTGCTTGCCTGTCATAATTATACATGTTGTTGTTGTTGTTGTTTTCTTTTTTACTCCTACTGTTTTTAATTGTTTTATTGCTAGCTTTTTTCTCTACTTTCCCTTTTCTGCTTTCTTCTTCTTCTTCTTCTTCTTCTTCTTCTTCTTCTTCTTCTTCTTCGCTGCCTTGAATTATATAAGAAAGGTGGGGTTAAAATAAATGTTTAAAACAGTCAATGAAATTAACAGATGCAGAGGGGATCTGCATCTTCTCTGTGCAGGGTGCTTTGGCCCACAGGAGCTGTAGATTTTCAAATTTGTTTATTTCTCATGGCACAATACCCCGTGGAGAAGAAAGATACCTCAACAAGAGAAGCATGTGCATGTAGAGAATCCCAGGTTTAACTTTTGTTATCTTTAGGTAAAAAAGTCAGGTAGCAGCTGATGAGAAAGGCCGCTCTGAGATCCTGGAGAGCTGTTGCCTGCCAGAAGAGAGAGCACTCAGCTAGATGCACAAATAGTCTGACAATGGTCCTAGAAACTGATGGAGGGGAAAGTGATGGTGCTGCACTCAAGTACTGCTTGCAAACTTTTTTTTTGCCATATCATTTTTTATTGATTTTACATTAATACAATCATAAAATCCATCATTTTATCTTTTCATCTCTTAACATTTTTGGCTTTTTAAGGCCATGAATTCCGTCAAACCCTCCTAATGATTTTCTAACATCTTTAACTAATATCTATACTTCATATATCAATCATTGCTTTAAATATTCACTTATAATCTTATCACTAAAACTTCATATAACAATAATATTTCTTCATTAATCTACAAAGCTTCTTGTAGTCCTACTAATGTATTCGAATGAGTGCAATTGTCCTTCAAATAATCTGCAAATTTAGTCCAGTCTTTGATGAACTTCTGGTCTCGCTGTTCTCGGATTCTTCCCGTCATTTTGTCCAATTTCGCATACTCCATCAGTTTCACTACTGCTTGCAAACTTGCCACAGACATCTGGTTGCCCACTGTGAAAACAGGATGCTAGACTAGATGTGCCACTGGCTTGATCCAACAGGTTCTTCTTTGGTTCTTCGGTCCCTCTGTTCTTGGTATTCTCTCAGAACACATTAAATAGTCCCTGAAACATATGGAATCACTTTTGTACCAATGTACTCCCAGCTGCATAGGGTTAAGAGGTTTACCAGAGTGGTCTTCTCAAAACAGAAAGATCTGCTTCCGGAAATAGGACACAGGCTGTCACTATTTTGTATGTAGGACTCAATCACATACTGGTTGTGCACTTAAGGTGGTCATAGAATCATAGAATCCTAGAGTTGGAAGAGACCACAAGGGCCATCCAGTCCAACCCCCTGCCAAGAAGGAAACACCATCAAAGCATTCCTGACAGGTGGCTGTCAAGCCTCTGCTTAAAGACCTTCAAATAAGGAGACTCCACCACACTCCTTGGCAGCAAATTCCACTGTCGAACAGCTCTTACTGTCAGGAAGTTCTTCCTAATGTTTAGGTGGAATCTTCTTTCTTGTAGTTTGAATCCATTGCTCCATGTCCGCTTCTCTGGAGCAGCAGAAAACAACCTTTCTCCCTCCTCTATATGACATCCTTTTATATATTTGAACATGGCTATCATATCACCCCTTAACCTTCTCTTCTCCAGGCTAAACATACCCAGCTCCCTAAGCCGTTCCTCATAAGGCATCGTTTCCAGGCCTTTGACCATTTTGGTTGCCCTCCTCTGGACACATTCCAGCTTGTCAGTATCCTTCTTGAACTGTGGTGCCCAGAACTGGACACAGTATTCCAGGTGAGGTCTGACCAGAGCGGAATACAGTGGTACTATTACCACTGTAATAGTGGTATCTCATGCACAACAAACCCACTTTGAAAAATAACTCACTTTTCCAGTAAGGACAGTAATGGCAAAATGCACTGGAAAGCGTGGAATAACAATTAGGGCATCATTTATTTACCTTCTCTGCAAACCACTTTTTTCTACAATCAAGCTGTATATGAATTTTATGGAATGAAATATGACCTCCCCGCAAACAAATCAGAATGAATGCTCAATAAACAGGAGACGTCATTCCGGTAGTTCCCAGCTGGCTTGCTTTTGGCCCAGAGAGAGCACCCCGGCAAAACTGTATGGCGTCAGCAGCGCAATCCGTTGCTTTCAAGGGATTTAGCTCTGCGACTCATCTCTTACTGGATTGTGCCCCATTATTATCTCAATAGGAGCAAAAGAGTTCATCGCTGGGATGTAAGCAAAGTGATACCATTTTCATAAACAAAGCTTAACATCTTCCACTGCCTCCGCTGATTCATCCGAGCCAGCGACTATTTCTGCAAAATGTAACCAGTTGAAAGGACATGGAGATACGCAGGGAAGCGGACATCTGAAAATGGTCAAAGATATGGATAGTCATGGCCTTATAAAGTAGTTGTTGCTAAGTGGGAAGCAGATGAATTTTGTGTGTGTTGAGGGCGGGGCATTTTTTTGGGTTAATGCCTCCTATTTGTTTGCCTCAACTGTAAGTTGAACTCTGTTATTAAACAGCTGTACATCTTGCAAATCCTGAGTTAGCTTGGCTTACAAGGGAAATGAAGTGCTGAAACTCTGTTTACTTTAGAGAAACATTAATTTATTATGAGCCTAAGTAAAGGAAAGCAGATTAAAATGAAGCATAGTTGTGGTTCCCATTTATAGTTAGTAGCATTGTATTGGAATTTTTTGATGTTACAAGTCCTTGTCATCTTACATAGGTAAAGGTAAAGGACCCCTGGATGGTTAAGTCCAGTCAAAGGCTACAATGGGGTTGCGGTGTTCATCTCATTTTCGGGCCGACGGAGCCAGCGTTTGTCCGCAGACAGCTTTCTGGGTCTTGTGGCCAGCAGGACTAAACTGTTTCTGACACAACGGAACACCATGACAGAAACCAGAGCGCATAGAAATGTCGTTTACCTTCCCGCCGTAGCGGTACTTATTTATCTACTTGCACTGGCGTGCTTTTGAACTGCTAGGCTGGCAGGAGCTGGGACAGAGCATTGGGAGCTCACCCTGTCGCAGGGATTTGAACCACCAACCTTCTGATCAGCAAGCCCAAGAGGCTCAGTGGTTTAGACCACAGCGCCACCTGCATCTTACATAGCCCAGACCCTGCCAACCACACCATCATCTTAAAGTCAATGGACTAATAATTATAAGGGATATCAACTAACTAGCCTCTAACATCTGTAAGTTCACCTTTAAAAGACTGTGATATCATGGAGTTTTTAGGTTTTCTAAGTACTCAGGGCAAATGTGGCAGAAGCAGAATACAATCATTGCAGTTTCTCGATGGAAGTATAAGATGTGTCGAGAATATCGCTGGATTTTTGGGATGAGACCTTGCACACATATTTGCCATGTGGAGCAATTTAAAACAATTGCTAGGTAACTGCTTCTTTGTGTGCATTAGTCTTAAACTTATGAAATACCACGACAGACTTTTGCTCATTTCAAGGCTGACATGACAAAACAGAAGAAGTAAAAATAGCATGTGTGTCTAAACACAAGCTGACAAATCATTTGCCCAGAAGGGATCTGACCACGACAGGAAATGAGTACACAAAGTTTACTCTGCACCAGTTCTTGGGTAACGCTTTCTTCCATGGGAGTGCATTTTGAATGATTCCTGTGGGAATCCTATGTGGAAAATGTTATGTGTGAACTGAAAGTCAACAGGATTTTATGTCATACAAAAGAGTTTATGCATCGTAGAATCAGTTATGTCTCACGGATGTGCTGGAAAAGTATTGTGTAGAGTTGTATAGAGTAAGGTTACCAGATTTTTTTTCAATGAATCCAGGGACACTTCAAATGAATGAATGAATGAATACATACATACATACATACTACACATTTGGGGTGTTGATGCTTCAGCGATGGCGGTGGCAGAGGGGCGGCCACTGCCTTGACCTCAACTGCCATGTTTCCCCTTCCTCCGAGGCTTCTATCTCCTTTCTCCTTGATCCTGGGCAGCCCCTGAATTGTTGGTTCTTCGGTGGTGGTGGGTCAGGCATGGAGGGCAGAGAAGGACGACCGAGAGCAACGGTGAGACTCAGGCAGCGCGATGCCTCCCTTCCTATCGGAGCAGCCCCAATCCCATTCCTACTTGTGTGCAAGCAGGAGGGAGCAGGGATCCCTCAGCTGGGAAGGGAGGCTTCCCGTTGCCTAACTGAGAGATCCCTGCCCCCTCCTGCTTGCACACAAGCTCTGATAGGCAGCTTGAAGCCTCCCTTCACAGCTGAGAGATCCCCGCCCCACTCCTGCTTGCATGCAAGTAGGAGTTGGGAGGCTGCTCCGATAGGCAGCATGAAGCCTCCCTTCACAGCTTAGTTGCTGTGGTCAGGGAAGGTGGAGGCAGCTCAGAAGCTGCATCTTAGAGCCCCTGCACCACCACCGGGTGAGCTCCCGTTGCTCGGTCCCTGCTCCTGTCAACCTAGTAGTTCGAAAGCACGTCAAAGTGCAAGTAGATCAATAGGTACTGCTGCAGAGGGAAGGTAAATGGCATTTCCGTACGCTGCTCTGGTTCGCCAGAAGTGGCTTAGTCATGCTGGCCACATGACCTGGAACCTATACGCCGGCTCCCTTGGCCAATAAAGCGAGATGAGCACTGCAACCCCAGAGTCTGTCACGACTGGACCTAATGGTCAGGGGTCCCTTTACCTATAGCGTGTGTAATGCTAGTCAATGCATGAAGGGGTTAAGACCATAGAATTGTATTCCTAGACTCAGCTAGGTCACACCCCTCACCTGGAAGGAAGTTAAGTCTCCTCCTTTGTGTCCTCTCTTTCTCCATGTGAACTCGCCAAGATAGGACATGCCCGAGTTTGATCGCTCTTAGAGCTATTTCGCTGTATTTTGTATCCCAAGATTTCTGCCTGTGTTTACTTGTTTCTGCATGGGTAAATGCATGAACCTGGCATTTTAAAACTTACTAAGGCGTGTAGTCTGTTCGGAGAGGTAGAAAAGAGGATGCTCTGTTAGCAGACTAAATAGGATATTAAAAGGTTTAACAGTCTGAATCCCCACACTGCATGGCTGTTTTGGGGGGCCCATATTGATGACCTATCTATTTCCCCCAACAGCTAGTTCCCTGCATCAGGTCATGCTGCCTCATACAGATTCTGATTCACCTTTAACAAGACCAAATATCCCCTGAGACACTTCTCCTCGACTCAGGATTACACGTCCATAGCTTACCCTTTTTCCATGGTGACAAAGATCAGAACGGAGGCCTAAGAGCACTAACAGGAAGTGGTCTGCATATGGCATGAGCCAATACTGGAAGGGATAGAAATGAGGTCAATGCCATCTGCTTTGAATTTCATTCAGAGCATAGAAGGCATAAACAGCCTTGGTCTGGTGCGAAAGGGTCAATCCAGATGCAAGAATGAGTATGAGAAACGGGAAGGAAGCAAAAGGCAAACAGACAGAAAAAGGAGTAATGTTTGAGGGAATGTAGAAGGGGCATGAGTAGAAGCTGCTAGACACAGACATCAGACAGGAAGTAACACTAGACTCAAAAACCAGGCAAGATATCCTTTTCAGTCAGGTCAGGAGATTTAGGTCAGGTTAGGGGATGTCGGTTCCATGATCACTGGGTTCCATGATCACTGCAGATGGTGACAGCAGTCACGAAATTAGAAGACGACTGCTTCTTGGGAGAAAAGCAATGACAAACCTAGACAGCATCTTAAAAAGCAGAGACATCACCTTGCCGACAAAGGTCCGTATAGTTAAAGCTATGGTTTTCCCAGTAGTAATGTACGGAAGTGAGAGCTGGACCATAAAGAAGGCTGATCGCCGAAGAATTGATGCTTTTGAATTATGGTGCTGGAGGAGACTCTTGAGAGTCCCATGGACTGCAAGAAGATCAAACCTATCCATTCTTAAAGAAATCAGCCCTGAGTGCTCACTAGAAGGACAGATCCTGAAGTTGAGACTCCAGTACTTTGGCCACCTCATGAGAAGAGAAGACTCCCTGGAAAAGACCCTGATGTTGGGAAAGATTGAGGGCACAAGGAGAAGGGGATGACAGAGGATGAGATGGTTGGACAGTGTTCTTGAAGCTACTAACATGAGTTTGGCCAAACTGCGAGAGGCAGTGAAGGATAGGCGTGCCTGGCGTGCTCTGGTCCATGGGGTCACAAAGAGTCGGACACAACTGAACGACTGAACAACAACAAGGGGATGTCAGCAGACCTGGGTGAGTTTACACCCAGCATGAGAGAGTTGCAACCAAGCACCTACCTCAGTGGGAGGAAGTCAAGCAAAGTAGTAGTGTAGCCATTAGCTTCAAATGCAAACAAATCAAATTGCTCTCCCATAGCTCCCCAGGAGCTACATTCAGGGGCGTCTTGCCCATAGAGGCTAGTGAAGTGGGGCGCCAGGGTGCCAAGTTCTGGAGGACACCAGGGAAGAGGTGGAGGCTGGACGCGGTGCCTCCCGGCATCAGCGCACCACCCTCGCCCGCCTCTGCCATGCCGCGCTGAAGCAGCGCTGCGCCGCACCGCACCCGGAGTCTCCATCTGCCATGGCCACCACAGCACGAAGCGGCCAGCTGAGCCGGGAGGCGCTGCGTCCAGCCTCCGCCTCTTCCCCGCTGGAGGAGCCGCCCTCCAGCCGCTGCCGGCAGCACCGTCCTCCCTAAAAAACTCTGGGAAACGGGGGGGGGGGCAGAGGGAGCTTTGCACCACGGTGCTGGATATGCTTAAGATGGCCCTGGCCAGGGGCGTAGCAAGGGGGGAGATGGGGGCGGGCCGCCCCGGGTTCCACCCCAGAGGGGGGTGACCCTTTAAAAAAAAAAGTTATTTTTTATTTTTTTAATTTTTTTTAACTTTATTGGGGGAAAAGAGATAATAGACACACACACACACACACACAACCCCCCACACCTCACAAAGTGGCACCATCAGAGGGGGGTGACACTTATTATTTTTTATTTTTTTAAATTTTTAAATTTTTTTAAATTTTAACTTTATTGAAAAAAAGAGATAATAGACACACACACACACACAAAAAAAAAAAACCAAAAACCCCACACCTCGCAAAGTGGCACCATCATTTTTGGGGGGTGGGGGTGACTTGCTATGCCACTGGGTGCAGCTCTGCCAGTGCCCTGGCAAAGTGGTGGTGGTGGGGGGTGACAAAAAAAATTCCGCCGTGGGTACCACCTGGGCTTGCTACTCCTCTGGCCCTGGCTACATTGCCAGTGCATCCGGACAGTTTCCAGCATCATCCCACTCAAGCACATTGTTTATGTAAAATTAATCCCTCAGGGACCTCACTCTGCTGTTTTTGAAGTCATAGACACCATGGAAAATGGGAACAAAGTCTGCCTACACCCCATTGTGAGTTGGGTCAAGCTGGTTGTCCACAAGATTATTAAAGAATAACCTGAGAAGCTGTGAAAGAAGCATTGGCCGTAGTAGCAGGAAGAGAATATCTGTGGGCTAGCCAAAAATAACTAGAAAGCCCCGGGATACAAAAAGGTGGGTGTGAGTTCTGCTTTTGACTACCTTAAGAACTGAACTGTCAAATACTGTCAAATACAAGTACTGCTGGTATTTATTACTGGAACTCATTTTTAATGCATTTATTACTGCTTCTGTATATGGTCTTGTGATTGATTCAGTATGCTGGATGCAACTGCTATGTGAAACCATGACTGCACATTGCAACGCTCGGATACCTGGAGAGCTTAGTTGGTGCTGATAATGTCCTTTTTTCTTTTTTCTTTTGTTATTTTCTAATATGTATAGCCCACCCTGAGCATTTTCTTTTACAATGGAAAGGTGGGATACAAATACTCTTAAATAAAATATGTCAGAAATAGGGAACCTGTGGCCCTCCCAGCAGCCTCAACCAATAGTCAGGGGTGGTGGAAATATTTGGAGAGCCTCTGAATTACATTATGCATGCTCTGAAGAAGGGCAGGAAGTATACACATTGATAGGCACTCTCTTTTTCAAGAAAAAGCAACCATGGCTCTGGTCCCAATTCAGATTTTAAAGATTAGGAATGGGTGCACCAGGAAGAGGGTTTCTTTGCTTTCTACATCAGCATCCAGCAGAATATCCACCTCCAGCTGTTCTTTGCCCTCGTAGGCGCTGTTAGCAGTAAACAGCATCTTTGGAAGGAAATAGCAGCTGGGGAGGGGCAATTTCCACCTGGAAACTGGTGTGAGGAAAGGGTTAACTGTCCTCCGTATTCACTGAGATCCTGGTCTGTGACATTTGGTTTAGCCCTTGGTTTCCTGAAAGAAGAGGCGGTTATGTGCAGTATATAAACAAACTGATATTTAGAGGAAACTATTCCATTTGTTTTAAAACACTCGGCTAAATTTATGAATTATGGCTTTGGGGCTTAGGGAATGCTTTTGAAGTCCAACAATAATCTGGGGGGAGGGGGCGGTTCTGCAAGCTTTCTCTGTGTCATTGGGACTTTCCATAACTAAAGACGAAGGATGGATTTTGCTTCATACAGAGGAGCCGAATGTTTTGGGGAGCTAGGATACTATCCATGAGTATCCTGAGTTGCAAGGTGGCTTCTCATAACCCAGAGCTTGATTGCAGTACAATCCCAACCACATCTGCTCAGAGGTCCTATTAAATTCAATGGGCCTTACTCCCAGGTAAGTGTATTTAGAATGGATTGCCACCTTGATCAAGTATTCTGGAGCAATATGCTCCATACGTAAGAAGTCTTGGTTTAATGCAGGGATGTAGTGTGGGAATTTTAAGGATAGTAGGGAAGGATATATTAAATAAGTATTACCCTTCTTCTACTGACACTAGTAAGTGACATAGTAGAGCAGATGCCCCTCAATACAGCTGGAAGCTAGTTTGCAGATTCGTTTGAATCTCTTAGTTAATATTATTTCCTGATGTCCCCTTTTATCCCTCCTAAAAGAATAAAGACACAAGAGTCTTTCTGAGTAAAGTAACAAAAAGTTTCCTCACATTTCAGTTCACAATATGATCCCTGAAAGGCAGGTTTTACTTGGTAGTTACATAAAGAAACAGTGTGAGTTCGTCTCATAGGGAGACTGAGCTCATGTGCTGCTGGCTGAGAGCCAGCAGACAGCAAAATTACATTAATATAACAAAATGGCTGCAGGAGAGCAGCATGGCAGCAAAAGAACAGCAAGCAAGTGAAAGACAAAACAGACTGAGAAAATGGCTGCATGACTGGGCTCATTTATGGAGTCAGCCGGAGCCATGCCCATCTCCCAGGTCACATGGAGGGGGAGGATGCTGCAATCAGCAGAACAGGAAGTTACACTGACTGGGTGTCCCCCTTGCCTGTGCCCACTCTAGGGAAATAAGGAATGTTGCATTTGACTGTACCAGTGGATTACATCCCACACGTGGAACCTGAGATGTTACTGGACTCCTGCTCCTATCAGCCACAGCAACATGGCCAATGGCCAAGGATGAGGAGAGTTGCTGTTCAGCAACCTCTGGTGAGCCCATGGTTCCCCATACCTGCTGTTGGGATTCTGATATGCAGAAGGACTTGATGATCTTTTGGTCCTTTGAGATCAGTGATAACATTATCTTGACCCAGAAAGGTCTGAAAGCCCTGAGTCAATCTGGACATGAACTGTACCTGGAGTGGAAACCACCTAGAAACCTCGTGCTCCAAGTTTCTAAGAGCAAGGATGGGATTTTTAAAATAGTAAATTACATAGTCCAGGCATTTCTGGACGTATCTTCAGTGTTTTCTCTGAAGAGATGTGAAAGGGCTTGGTGTTTATACAAATTTTCATCACATCTCATTTAACACCCAGTCAGAGGCGTAGGAAGGTCAGGTGGTACCCGGTGCGGAAAATTTCTTTTCACACCCCCCCCCCCACACACATTGATTTTATTTATTTTTTTGCCTGCAAAAATGGTTTTACGTTATTTCATATTTTCTTACAGAGGAATAATAATAAGTAAAAATAAACTTCTATTTATATCCCGCCCTCCCCGGCCGAAGTCGGGCTCAGGGCAGCTAACATCAGATACATAACATTGATATAAAATCAAACAATAATTAAATTACCTCCTAAAACATGTCAAAATCAAATTAAAGTCTAATTAGATGGCTTTCCGCAGGGTTAGGGTTGGAAATAGTAAGTGCTCCACTGAACTGAAATTTCAGCATTCACGATATAGGAAAACAGCCAAGTAAACAGCTATTTTTGTGGAGGAGGGTCAAGATATTAACTGATATGCATGAAATTTCATATATAGCTATATAATCCCTAGTGTAGTAAGATAAGACCTTTGGAGCAGGCATTTTCAAAAAAGAAAAAGTTTTTTATGAACCACCCTAGTAGGGCAGTAATTGTTCCTTGATAATTTGTCACCCCCTCCATGATGGAACCTGGGGCGGACCGCCCCCCACCCCTTACTTCCTGCACCCCTGCACCCAATGCGAGCAGTTGGTTGATGCTCTCAATTTCCTTTATAGCAGCTTTATACTACTTTGAAATATAAACAGCCAGGAGACTTCGGCAGCAGTTTCTGGAAGACATCAGCCTGATGAGTCAATGTTTGGCATTCTCCAAGCCTAGCCAGCATTTGTAGACCCTCAGAGAAAAGGGACGCAGAACAGAGACAGAAGTCTCAAGGAAAAGAGACAGATTGCTGACCTTTACAAGGGCAAATAATGAGTAAAATATTGTGTGTTTTCTCCCAAAGCAAGTCAAAGTTGAGGGATTTTGCTCTTAGGAAGGAGGGTCACTGTGTCACTTCAGGGAACTGTAGTAAAGGGGTTCAGAAAGACAAGAGTAGAAGAAGGCAAAGCAAGATAGCTGTTGAGGGGTGAGTGAATAAAGTCAATCTGGACTTGGTCTACAATCAAGGTCTGCCTGTTTTCTGGCAGCACTTCAGTTTTTGTTCCTATTAAACCAGTTTTGGCAAGCTCCATTCCTGGATGTGCTTGAATGAGATGATTTCGAGCAAAGCGGTGGTTAGGAAAAAGAACCCTCTCGGCCTTCACATTCCTCTCCCTCCTCAGATCTCTCCCTCTCTCTCACTCCCCATCCATATGTCTGTTGCAATCTTGCAACCTTGCTGGGGGCCAAGAAGGAGATGGAGATACAACAAGCATCTGGCCGTGACAAGTGGCCCCTTAGCTTAAACATCTTAGCTATAGCGGTTCAGCCAAGGAACAAGCTGCTTTTTCAGAGAGCTTGGTTGCCAGCAAATGGAGAGAGGACAGGCCTCTGGGGTTTTCTTTCTTGCTGACGGCCAGGAAAGGAGGGGCGCATGGCCAGTTCTGCCCACCCCAGGTGTCGGGACAGCAGGGCAGTCTAGAGCAATTGCATTTTTATACACACGCACAGACAAAAATGCTGAGACACGCCATACATTAAAAACATATTTAAAGCACCTGACTTTCCACCAAACGTCCTCAGTGCTGAGAAATGCAGCTTTGTGAGCGGTAAACTACAGTTCCCATGATTCTTTGGGGGAAAGCAGGTGCTTTAAACGTGCTATAGTATAAACAGCTGAGAGGGAGTGGAGAGAGAACAGCAAGACTCTTCCATTGCCTTCCTTGTGAATGATGTGCAGAGTTTGGTCTCATATTTATTCATTGTATAAAAACAACAACAACAACAACAACAAAAGTTTATTATTTATACCCCACCCATCTGTCTGGGCCTGGGCCTCCCCAGCCACTCTGGGCAACTAGCAACAGAACATTAAAAACGCGATAAAACATCAAACATTAAAAACGTACCTAAACAGGGCTGCCTTCAGATATCTTCTAAAAGTCAGATAGTTGTTTATTTCCTTGACATCTGATGGGAGGGCGTTCCACAGGACAGGTGCCACCACCGATAAGGCCCTCTGCCTGGTTCCCTGTAACCTCACTTCTTGCAGTGAGGGAACCGCCAGAAGGCCCTTGGCACTGGACCTCAGTGTTTGGGGAGAATGATGGGGTGGAGATGCTCCTTCAGGTATACTGGGCCGAGACCGTATAACGGCTTTACTATGCTGCTCATTTGTAGAAGGTGAATACTTCCGTTGTTCTCTCTGATTATTTTCATCTCCTACAAAATAGGTTTTCAAGATTACATTTAAACTGGCACTTCTTCTTGACTGTTCAAATATTCAGTTTATTATTGAGTTGTCTTTTTAAAAACAATAAAAAGTCTAATGTCCCTGTTGTGATGCTCATCTCGTTTTCAGGCCACAGTGTTTTTCCACAGACAGCTTTCCGGGTCATGTGGCCAGCATGACTAAACTGCTTCTGGCGCAACGGGACACCGTGACAGAAACCAGAGCGCATGGAAATATTGTTTACCTTCCTGTTTCAGCGGTACCTATTTATCTACTTGCACTGGCTTGCTTTCGAACTGCTAGCTTGGCAGGAGCTGGGACAGAGCAACGGGAGCTCACCCCATCCTGGGGATTTGAACTGCTGAGCTTCTGATCGGCAAACCATGTCCTGAATAAACAAGCACACAATCACTGATAGGTCCACCCGCCATTGTGAGGCTCAAAGCAATGAAGATGATGCCTCCCCAGCTGTTGCCATTGGCTGTGGGTTTCTTGTGATGTCACAAAAGCACTTGGGAACTGAGTGGATATAAAGGCAGGCCAAGGGGAAAGCCCTTTTCTATTTCCAGCAGGACACACCTGGCAATGGATGTGACATTCAGCACTGCCCAGGTTTCTTCCACTTGGAGGAGGCAAACTGGTGAATGGAAGGAGGCAATCCTCTGGCAGTGGGATGCTAGGGAGCGATAATAAGGCAAGTTTGCCTCCTTCAAGGCTGCTGGTATCTGTGACTGGAAGCTGGCGGACCTCTCATGATGGACCTAACAGTAGCTTCTGGCACAATGGGACACCGTGATGGAAACCAGAGCACACGGAAATGCCATTTACCTTCCCGCCACAGTGGTACCTATTTATCTACTTGCACTGGTGTGCTTTTGAACAGCTTGGCTGGCAGGAGCTGGGACAGAGCAACGGGAGCTCATCCCATTGTGTGGATTCAAACTGCTGACCTAGAGGCAACTGTCTTATTTTGTCTTATAAGGCACCTCTGCCTGAACACACTGCCTCCCCCCAATTACTTCCTCTATTTCAGAATGACATTTGGAGGGTGGGGGGAAGCGGTTTGCTTGATGTGAAAAGCAGTCATAATTGTAGAATGCAAGAACTCTGGCCAGGCAGTAGATCAGTTTTTGAATCTTCAAACAGTTTTAATATTATAGTATTGCAACAAATACTATAATATTCCTGTTCCAGGACAAGGCCCTGGAAAAAAGTGTCACCCCCCTCTGATGGTGCCACTTTGTGAGGTGTGGGGGGTTGTGTGTGTGTCTATTATCTCTTTTTTTAATGAAGTTAAAATTAAAAGAACAATTAAAAAACATTTTTTTTAAAAAAAAAGTGTCACCCCCCTCTGGGGTGGAACCCGGGGTGGCCCGCCCCCCCCGCCCCCTTGCTACGCCCCTGAGAATATAAGGCAATATCTCATATCTTCGCTCATGCTTCTCAAAGGACTAGAAGTAAATTGCAGCCAGACTTCCTACCCTCCCAACCCACTAGGGTCTTCTGTCCCAATCTCCAGTATTATCTTGCATTGCCAAGCAGGTTGTATGGCAGGTTTTGGAGTTCCCCCTTGGCTGACTAATTCCCTATGCTCCTCACACATGGAAAAATAATAATCTTAAATTTAACCTTTAATGAGAAGGATCTGGTGACATTATAAACCCAGAACAGAAAAAAAACCAAGAATGGATTTCTTCATGTCAGCACAACCTCAAAGATAATATCAAAGCTTGCTTGGATGAAAGTTCGGCAAGCGGGGAAATAAAAAACGAGCAAACTGCTATGGCAGAATATGTGCTGCTCCTAGAACAGATTGTCACAGAGGACCATGGGAACATGAAAATATCCTGTATCCACTGATGTCATATTAAAAAAAGCTAGTATTCAGAACCCGGCTATGCAATGAATGGAGATGGACATCGAACTGCAAGTCATTTGGCCCCCTTGAGCTGCCCTCTCATGCAGAGACACACAAACGCAGCCACATCTAATGGACAGAGCTCAGTTGGTTAGAGTGTGTTGCTGATAATGCCAAGGTTGCAGGTTCGCTCTCTGCATGGGACAGCTGCATATTCCTGCAGGTGGTTGGACCAGATGATCCTCAGGGTCCCTCCCAACTCTACAATTGTATGATTCTACGTTCCTGACATCTTCCAGATGTTGGACTACAGTTTCCATCATTCGTTATCATTGGCCATGCTGGCTGGGGCAGACGCGAGTTGGAGTCCAACAACATCTGGTGATCACTGGTTGGGGAAAGCCAGCACATGGCAAGGGCATCATGCTTGATGCTATAGGACAGTGTTTCCCAACCTTGTGCCTCCAGCTGTTTTTGGACTACAACTCCCATCATCCCTCGCTAGCAAGACCAGTGGTCAGGGATGATGGGAATTGTAGTCCAAAAACATCTGGAGGCACAAGGTTGGGAAACACTGCTATAGGATATATTAAAAGTCAAGTACCTAATATGATGTACAGGCTTGAAATGACCTCCGTGTGAGGTTTTTGGTAATCAGATACATGCCAATGCCTCTAATGAATGCCACTGGTACAGGTCCCACAAGTCCCTGCAGAGCATGACAACACCTTTCATTGTTATGTATATAGGTAAAGGTAAAGGGAACCCTGACCATTAGGTCCAGTCGCGGATGACTCTGGGGTTGCAGCGCTCATCTCGCTTTACTGGCCGAGGGAGCCAGCGTACAGCTTCCAGGTCATGTGGCCAGCATGACTAAACTGCTTCTGGCGAACCAGAGCAGCGCACGGAAATGCCGTTTACCATACACCTCCTATGTATATAGTAAGATATTAAAACTGAATCTACTTTGTGCCTGAAATTCCCTACCCTATGCACACTCTGTGTGTGTGTGTGTGTGTGTGTGTGTGTGTGTGTGTGTGTGTGTGTGTGTAAAAGAGAGGGAGACTGAGGAAGTGTAGAATTCTCCAAACATTCTGAAAACTGTTATTTTCTAATTTTGGCCTTGCTCTAGTTTATTTTACAAGGTGACTTTCATTATGTAAAATACAAAACAGCAATCTCCACCCTGAAGTACAATATGGGAATATTTCATTCATTCATTTTTTGTCCAGTAGTGGCTCATTAACCTATCTTAGAATTTATATATATATGTGTGTATGTGTGATATGATTATGGAGACTTTAATTTTTACATAATTTCCCACTCTCAGAGGTTATTTGTGTTTGGATACCCATTGCTGGATATTGCAAGAGTGGAGCGCTCTGTTGTTCTCAAGTCCTGCTTGCAGGCTTCCCATAAGCATCTGGTTGGCCACTTTGAGAACACAGAGAGTCAATGGGCCCAGAGTACTGATCTTAAGTCCTGATGTTGATTTTTGGTGGCCCAAGTAATGCAAGTTGCTTATTTATCTACGTGCAGAAACAAAATCGTACTCCTTCATCAGTCTGAATTGCGAATAACTTGCTATGCGATAAACCTAAGAAAAGCAGTATCAGAGTTACGAAAAAGAAGTAAATAGGCTCAACGGAAATCTGGCACACTTTGCTTTGCAAACTGCATTTAGTCAGTGTCTGCAATGTTTAAATAGTATTTTGCCTGACACAGAATGACTCGGAACTCATTCAAGTTGGCCTGTTAGTCATGCAGGTTAAGAGGACCTATGCAGAGTTCACATAAAAAAATAAAAATAAATACATATACTCAAGTATCCATATGATTACTTCAGTATTTTCCATACCCAGCTCACAAATCCTCAACTTCTGTTTTCTGCTCCAACACTCAACCATCTTGGCAGCTTTGTGGTGTCATATTAAATGTGGCCCGAGGTGCAAGTAGCATGCCTGGTGAAACATAAACTCAGAGCCAATCATTTAACACATATCCCCATTCTTTCAGTGCTAATTTGCTCGCGCAAATTGGCGTTTAGCAGGGCAAAAATGGAGCAGCCTTCTACTCACGGCTTTGTGGCATTGCTTTGTTAACCTTCAGCAATAAAACCCCATGTCTTAAAGATAAGCCACAGTGAAATTCGATCTCCATTGAATAAATAAATAAATGGTTACCCTTCTGCTACGGAATTCCATGCAAAAACTAGTTTTCCTATCATGTCCTTTGGTTTTCTGAATGTATGTCAAATGTAGCGTGGAAATTGTTTTCTCTGGCATTCTCATTGTTCTGGTGAAAAACAGACGAAGCGTTACAGAATGCCTTTTGCTGTGGGGCCCCAGCTATATAGTCTGACATGGTTTAGCGCTGAGCTTTATTCAATTTCATCTTATGCAGAAACTCAGATGCTAAGCAGATGTGCTCATAAAGAGGGGGGGGGAGTCCAACGATTTCCTATGAGAGCGGCTCAGCTCGCACAGTAAATCTGGACATTTCCAAGAGTTAATTGAAAGAATCTTGCCATGCTAGGCTTTACTTCTTTGTTTAGAATATGTTAGCAGTGAATTTATGTGTGTCGTCAGCAAAGGGTCTGCTGGAGAAAAAATATGAATGTTTCCAAACCATCTGAGCGTTTTGCTAGAGGAGACTCAAACACTGATCACCTATGACAGCAAATCCCGGGCAGATTGTTTTGAATTATAACTGGATATAAAATGTGCAATTTCTACACTTAAGAGAATCCATGAGAACAAAGTCTGCTGGGATGCTCTGTCCTTTAGTGCCTCTGCAGTTCCCACCAGCTGCTTTAGGGGAGTGGGGAGAAATATGACCACATCGTCCTGCCTCCATTCCTCCTTGGTTCTCTAGTTGCACAGCCATGGAGAGGAAGGTACTCCAGAAGGTCATAACCACAGCCTGAAAGATTATTGGTCATCCTCTCCCATCTTTGGAAGAACTATACAGTTCCCATTGCCTTAAAAAAGTAAACAATATTTTACAGGATCCATCTCATCCGGGATATAGTCTTTTTGCACCACTGCCTTCGGGCAAGAGATATAGAACAATTAGATCATGAACAAATAGATTGAAGAATAGTTTCTACCCAAGAGGTATAACCATCTTAAATGCTGTAACCAGATAATATGACCTTGGAGAGTTGTGATAGGTGTGTACGTATGTGCATGTGTGGCTGAAAATGTGTGTTTTGTGTGTGTGTGTGTGTGTGTGTGTGCTGTTTTTTGTTTTTTGTTTTTATGGAATGGCATCCAATCTCGTTGCACTTGTAAAATGTTGTACTTGTACAATGACAATAAAGAAATCTTATCTCTTATCTCTTAATCTTATCTCTTATATTTTATCTCTTTTATCTTATATCTTATATCTTATATCTTATATCTTATATCTTATATCTTATATCTTATATCTTATATCATCTATCTTATATCTTATATCTTATCTTGCCTCCATCCTTTCCACCAGCCAGTCTGGGAGGAGGAGGAAGAACACAAATACCTAATATGATATTCTCTTCTGTTTAAACATAGAAACGCAGGGAGCTGCCTGATACTTGGGAAAGCCAGAAACATTGGAGAGTAGCTGCCAGTCAATCCATACTGATCTAAATGGACCGATCATCTTACTTGGTATAAAGCAGATTCATGGTTTTCACATGTGCCTCAATCTTGCTGTATTATTATTTTATTGTTATTTATTGAATTTACATACCGCCCTACACTCGGAGGCCTCAGGGCGGTTCACAGAAAAGATCACAATATATAAAATCAAAACGAAAACAATAACCCAATAACCCCCCCCCAAAAAGAACCACATTTTAAAAGGGTATAGGATGTCAATCAGGTCGACCAAAGGCCTGGTTAAAAAGGAACGTTTTTGCCTGGCACCTAAGGTGCGTAATGAAGGCACCAGGTAGAACATCCGCTCAATTGCTAATTGCATGAATTGCATAATGTCTGATTGGCTCTGTGGCATCAAGTCAAACCTATATATAAGGAAGAAGGCTTGGGCTTCTTCCTTAATCGTTTGATATGTTCAGCAAAAAATATTTTTGTGCATCCCCACATGGCAGGAGATAAAAAACGATTGACAAAGTGCAGATGTACACATGTTGTTTTAATCCAGACCACTTGAACCGCTCGCAAACAGCACCTAACTATTTAGAAGTGTATGATTTGTAAGCAGCTTTAAAGACAATGTACACCAGATTGCAATATATGCTTGGCCACTTTCCTGTCACTAAATTACACACTACTGAATTCATGCTCTGTACTTAAACTGAGAATTATAGTGCTGTCTTACTGACCGGTGCAGGCAGAGAAGGGAACGAGACCAGATCTCTTCAATTGTTCCATTCATGTTTTTCGGCAACAAAGATCATGTCACCCTTAGCGATTCATTATTCAATTCTAAGTTATTTTTAAACTGGCAGTTTCTTAGAGAGCAGAGCAGTACAGAACAGAACAGAACAGAACAGAACAGCCAGAGAAATATTAAACTGTCTCACTGTAAACCAGAAAACAGCACCGGAACTATTTGTCATGTATAAGGTTCTACTCATTGCTTGGGGTACCACAAGCCATACAGGGTTGCAACTGAGTAAAGCCCCAATCCTATCCACACTTACCTGGGTGTAAGCCCCACTGAATTCAGTAGGAGTTACTTCTGAGTAGACAGGGTTAAGTTTGCAACTGTGATGCATTGACTTTTCCCTCCATCTATAAAGGAGACTTCTCTGTGCACCTGGTAAGGCTCATCTATGCATGGAAATCTGTTTTTAACTTATGGACATAATCCAAATGGACTGAATAAGAGCCAACGAACTGAAGCTCAATCCTGATAAGACTGTTAGTGGGTGGTTCTTTATCTGGATGGATGTGAGGTTGTCTGCTTTTGACGGGGTTACACTCCCTCTGAAAGAGCAGGTATGTAGCTTAGGGTACTCCTGGATCCTTTTGCTGTCGCTTGAGACTTAGGTGGCCTTGGCAGCCAATAGAATGTAAAGGGGATTTAAAAATAAAATAAAATCAGTGCCTGTTGCTGCCAGGAGTGCCAACTGCTGGAATCGAAAGCTGTTCACTATGGCATCTTGCTATGCAGCAAGCGTTGCTCTACATCAGGGGTGGCCAACTCCGAAGAGACTGCGATCTACTCACAGAGTTAAAATCTGGCAGTGATCTACCCCCTTTGGGGGGGGGGGGTTCAGGTCAAAATTGTTAAGCTTTTTTTAGGGAGGAGGAAAGCCCCATTTTTAAGGGGTTCAGGTCAGAGTTGTTGAGCTTTTCTGAGGTGGGAGGAATGCCCTGTTTTGAGTGAGGGGGGTGAAGGGCTAAAATGTTGAGCATTTTTTAGGGGAGCCAAAGTTGTTAAGCTTCTTTGGGGGGAGCCAGTGATCTACCAGTGATCTACCACAGACATCCAGTGATCTACCAGTAGATCACGATCTACCCGTTGGACATGCCTGCTCTACATTACAAGACCCCTTGTTAGGATGGCTGAAAGTAACGTATCCCAACATGCCTGATTATATCTTATCCGGCTGAGCTGGATAGTTTCCCTTAGTTGTCGGGATCTGGAGAAGTAAATATCAGGTAGAAAAAACATGTTCCCCTCTTTATTTTCAACTTTCTTGGGCACATGAAATTAACCACAATTACCTTGAATTTCTGCTTAACCCTCCAGAAAGAAGGGCATGTTCGTTGGCCAGGTTTAATGCAAATCCATCAAACCTCCTTTGGGGAAGGTTCTCAGGCAGGGTGGAGGGAGAAAGAACTTGCCCATGTGAAGACCACCTGGTGGAAAGCCTTACACATATGGTTCTTAATTGTAAACTATATGATGATCTCCATCAGCAATTTCTAGATCAACTCTGCATCCCCAAATGGAAACCAGAGTTGGAGGTCATACATTTCCTATTACTGGGGAAAGATCAGGAGCTCACCAAGTTAGTGGCTAAATATCTCCATTTGGTTTTTTGTCTTCGAAATACACTGCAGACGTCTGATCTCCCTGGAGACCTAGAGATGTGACAATAGACTGCTGTGCCTCCTTTCTTTTATCAAAGTTTTGTGCCGCTGGGGAAGTGGTAATTCTGTATTGATTTGTTTTCGATGTTCGTTTGATGCCAATAAAAGGTTGATGGATGTATGTACATTACAAGACTGGCCATGTCGGAAATGACAGGAGTGCCGACAAAAACCGCAAGTGAACTGGGCTTTGGTGTGAGAATTAGGTCAATTGTTTCTGGCGAAAAGGCAGGTCAGCATTTCCCACGATGCCAGCAGCCACGGGCGTTGTTCACTGTGGTCACCAGCAGATGAGTCAGACGTGAGGCAAATTCTCTCCCAGAAGCTGAACGGGACATTTCCAACTGATGCACATTTCCTGGGAAGCCCCCGCTGCTTCACAGAGATGCCTTACAAAGAACTCTGCACTCAGATGCAAACTGTCCATAATAATAATTATACTTAAAAAAAAAATTGCCACAACACACTTTATACACTGGGATAGCGAAAACATCTGCAGGGCATTTCTTGTTTGCCAGCATTGCAAAGTCTACAATTTTTCAATCACTGTTAAGTAACACACACAAATTCTCCAATTCTTTTGGGAGGTCTTTGGCCGGCCGTTTCCATTAGCAATTTTGGGGGAAGTACAGAGTCTTTCATTGGCGAAGGCTGCATTCCCATAGACTGTTCCAACTTCTACGAAATCGGCTAATGAAAATACGTCTGGCGCTAGCTCTCTGAATGGAATGGTTCTATCGATTACCAGACAACTACCCACTAAGACGAGGAGCCTTTTCTAAAGATTATATACCACAAACAGGCATAACAATGGTAACAGCAACCAGATGTCTGTAGCTGCAGAATGGACTGCTTAGCTTAAGTTAATATGGGACGTTCTGCTCTGCAGTGTCTGGTTCTCACTGTCCTCAAAGGATTACCCGTTCCCTCCTGTGGTAACGGCAGAAGCTTCACCCGGCAAAATTCTCATTCTGATTCTAGAATGTGTATCTAGCAATCTTTTGCTCCGACCCATAGTCCAGAGCCCTCCAAATATCCCTAGTGCACCCACTTCCTTCCTGACACTAACAGACAGCTCCTCCTATATCTAGGGCTGATCTATCCTTTTGCCTACTTACTTCTCGTATCCTTTTCTGAACTCTGTCACCCCATCAGTCGTTGTTTCTTTCAGCTTTCTGTTATTTGACCACTGCTTATTTTGACCTACTTTGTTTAGTCCCAATCTTGGACTGGCTCCCCTACCAAACCTGTTTCCTTTTCCTCTATCACACAGTCCCTCCATGCTCTTCAACACACACACCTCAAGGAGCGTCTCCACCCTCATCATTTAGCCTGGACACGGAGATCCACCACCGAGGGCCTTCTGGCAGTTTCCTCATTGATAGAGGTGAGGTTACAGGGAATCAGGCAGAGGGCCTTCTCGGTGGTGGCACCGTCCCTGTGGAATGCCCATACATCATGTGTCAAAGAGATATAAAAAGCTATACAACTTTTAGAAAACTTCTGAAGATAGCTCTGTATCAGGGAGCTTTTAATGTTTGATGTTTTATTATGTTTTTATATGTTGGAAGCCATACAGAGTGGCTGGGGCAACACAGCCAGATGGGCAGGGTATAAATAAATTATTATTATTATTATTAAGCACTTTCTTTTTTCTTTTTTATATTTTATTTATTTATACTTTTCAAGTTTATACATTTCACCAATTTTATACATTTCACTAATCATTTTGACATTTCCAAACTTGTCTTCCTTCCCCCTCTTTCTGCGGTTCCTTAAATTTGTTTTTAATATCTTCTGCATATCCAAATTAACTTAATTTGCTCATTTATTCATCTTTAAATATATACTCTTATCAAACTGCAGGTTATTATAATAATCCTGTCAATGTTCTTATCTGTTTATAATTTATCTGTAAATAGTCAATAAATCATTTCCATTCTTTTATTTATTTAAAAAAAGTTACCTTGATTTCTTATTCTTCCGGTAAGTTTCGCCATTTCTGCATATTCCAGAAGGTTTTATATCCATTCTTCCTTTGCTGGGACTTCTGCTTCTTTCCATATTATTAAGCACTTTCTTGCCTCACTGAATTCTTCCCTTTTCCTCAAGTTTCATTCTCTACCTACCCTTCCTTCAGTTTTCTCTTTCTTACAGTGCATTAGCAACTTTGTGATAGGCTCCCTTCAGATTCAGTTCCTTACCTGCTCTTCCAAGTCCTCAGCCATGTGAACTGTTAATTGAGATTGAGATTTCTTTATTTTCATTGTACAAATACAATGAAATTGTACAGATACAATGAAATTAGATGCTTTCCCATAAAAACAACACAAAACATTGCTTGTGCAGCGATTGATATAATCCCAACCAAACTAATGACTTTCATGTCTCTCACAGAAATTGGACCATAACAATCTTAGCTATCACCCGAGTTAAGCCGGTCTTCAAGAGCTATACAATATAAATGAAAATTCTCAAACAATTTAACTGTAGTTTATTACTTGGATTACATCACAGATGAAATGGGAAGTATTATCTTTTGCACATCAAGATATGGAATGGGATTTGCACATGATATCACTCTTTTGCCTTGGATTTCCGTTGAGATCACAAGAAGTCTTGGTGATTTGCTAGAAAAAGTTCCATTCCTATACATTCGCATTGTGCTAGTGACATAGCTTAAGTAAACACAATATTATTAATATTGTTGATCTATAAGAGTATTTCTGAACTACCAACTCATTAAAAAAAATTGTGGTTGTGTACAATAAAATCATTAAAACATCACAAAATTATACAACCATAAAACACAGAAGAAATGACCAACCACTATATGGGATTAATTCTCTAAAAGCTCATTTTCATCAGGTGGAGAAACATCAGAATTTCAGTTGTTTAAAGTTAAAGGTAGATAGCCGTGTTGGTCTGTCATAGTCAAAACAAAATAAAATAAAAAAATTCCTTCCAGTAGCACCTTAGAGACCAACTAAGTTTGTTCTTGGTATGAGCTTTCGTGTGCATGCACACTTCTTCAGATACACTGAAACAGAAGTCACCAGACCTTATAAGGCATGCACACGAAAGCTCATACCAAGAACAAACTTAGTTGGTCTCTAAGGTGCTACTGGAAGGAATTTTTTTATTTTATTTTGTTTTTTCAGTTGTTTAAAGTTACTTCTATATAACGCCTCATTCATACTATACAGCTATATTGATTTCATACCACTTTAATAGGGCTTTTTTTAAATAGCCGGATCTCACCAGAGCTCAGTTCCAGCACCTCTCAGGTGGGTGCCATTGCCATTATAAGAGAACAACAGTTCATGGTGAGATTTGTAGATGGGGTGATAATGCCTACATTGGTTTCCCATGGACTGTAATAAATTGTAATCCCATCATTAAAATAATTTTAAGGATAATTTTTGTAACAGATGTCCCCTCATAATTTATGCTTATACAAATCAAACCATCTATTCCAAGATGCAGCTGAAAACCCGTGGCATTTGGGTAACCGAATCAATTTATTTTGCTTTGCTTGATGCAGTCCTTGAGAAATACACACTAAACAACTGCATCTGGAATCAGCACACTAGTCCTGCATGATATGAAGACGTAAGACACTGAGAAGGCATTATGGATGCAGATAGCACAAGTTGTTCCTTTTCGTCTTCAGGGGGCTTTGAACTGCCTTGGCAGCAGTAGATGTTCCTCTGAGTGCTTCACCATATATGCATCAGAGAGAATTATGCTTCCCAATAAAGATGACAGGAAAGGAACATAAACAGATGCTAAGCGAACCAGAAAGCATCGTTGTAAGTGGCACAAGGGGACAGGGTGTCTACAGGAAGGGGAATTGCAAAATTGAGAAATTAAAGAAGTTCTCTTCCAGTGCTCTGCCACCGTGTGAACTATAATCACACAAGGGGAGAAGTGAGTTCTGGCCCTCCAGTGTCATTCTCATTGGTCTCCATAAGTGAACCAGAAAGCCTCCTCTCCTCTGAATTTAGAGATCTTAACCAAGACATCACAAAACATTTAGCTAGTCCTTGCCACATGGGGGTAGACTTTTTGATTGTCAAACCCACACACCCCTGCCAATATTTACAGCAGGAAACCTATCATCAGGTGTCTGGGGCAGGATTCCTCTGAAGAACCCCATCACCAGAAGCAAGGGATTCTGCTAGCATAACAGGGCTGGCTTCCTCCCTCTCTTTCTTTCTTTCTTTCTTTCTTTCTTTCTTTCTTTCTTTCTTTCTTTCTTTCTCTCTCCACACCCCATACCCCCCAAATAATAATTGATGGGAGGATTAAGAGAACCCTCATGAACAGTATTCATGGGGAGAGGGAATCATTATACCCAAAACTTGTAATAGCACAATGTTGAATTCCATCCTGTGTCTTCTGAGAGCCAACAATGTGGGGAACCTGTGGCTCCTCCAGATGTTGCTGTTTTACCACTCCAATCATCCCTGACCACTGGTCATGCTGATGGGAGCTTGGAATCCAACATCTGGAGAGCCATGGGCTCCTCACCCCTGTCATAGACAAGGCACATTGAGACCAAAAGGGGCACTGCCAGAATCTACCCTGCAAAAGTTATACAATGCCACCACTACAGTACAGTACAGGACAGGAGGCAGCCATTACTGAAGTTGGTTGAGCCATAGAAAAGAGGAGTTAGTGTCAATGAAACTTGCCATTCAAGTGAAGTATATGATGCCATTGTACCACATGATTTACTGTAAGTTCTATCCTGAAATGTGTTATCAGACTGGCATTCCTTGAGTGGGCTATTAAGAGACTGGGTGTGTGCAGTCTAAAAACCATAATTTATCTATTATCACTTCTGGAGTATTTAATAATAGCGTTTGATCACAAGCGAACTTTCTTGTGTTGCCATCCACCACGCCAATTTTTTGCAAGGTTCACCCCAAGTTTGTCAGAGTATTATTATACCATGTTTTCCTTCCAGAATGAAAACCTATGAATCCTGTGCCATTGCCCATGAACTGCCCAGAATTTTATTTTATTTTATTTTTATTTTTTTGTGGGGGCTTCCATAGCAGCTGGGTGACCAGAAGGTGGCTAGCTTTCAATGAGTCACTTGCTTCTCTGGGAATAAGTCAACCAAGTATTCCAGTGCAGGTCATTAAGTTCTCCAGATGTTGCTGGATGACAACTCCCATCATTGCTGACCACAGTCCATGCTGTTTGGGGCTGATGGGAGTAATAGTCCAATAATATCAGGAGGACCAAATATTTCTGTCCCTGCTGTCAAGACGACAAATGATCCCATCAACACCAAGAAGAGATTAGTGGTTCAGGTGTGTTATCTCTCCTCAGGTTACATTTGTTTGCCAGGTAAACAGCAATTATTGTGAAGCAATAATTTAATTACAGTGAAGTTTACAGAACTCCTGCGTTCCCTATTTGCAACAGAAAATAATGCATTTCCCATGGATGGTGTATGAATGATGTAGAACTGCTCTCTTCTGCTCTTTACTCCTACCAGTTTGGATGCCTTCATTTAATTCCTCTGACATTTCAGTATTTCTATTACCCATTATGTATGAGCCAAGGAACTCACTGGGGTGGCTAGTCAAAGAGCTGTTTCTCACAGTGATCTAATGCTTTGGTTGCAAATTCACCTCCCACTGATATGTAAATTTTGAACTAAATACAGCCAGTTAGATTTACAGCCAGGCTATTAATCCTGTTACTTCCCTAGACACACTTTTGTCAGCAACAAATATACTAAGTCTTCTGCTACTCAAATGAGAGACAAGACTTGCCTCATCTCAGAATTAAAGAGATCCCACTGAATTCCTTCCAAAGAACTGGATTTTGATGGGAATATTGTTTTATGATTACATGGTAGTTTCAAGAGTTACACTTCAAAACGTGGGTACATGCACAAAAGGAATGAAACAGTTCAGGTTTAAAAACTTGGTTCATTTTTTAATTGATATTATTTCATTTTATTAGCTCAGTGGTACCGTAGGAGATAGGGTCAAAGGTTAGACACAGAGCAGATACAGAAAGCCCCAAATTCAATCTCCAACATCTCCACCTAGAAAGATCTCTGCTGGAGATGTTGCCGATCAGTAGACAATAGTGGCACTCGGGCACTCGTCACAGTGTCCCGTTGCGCCAGAAGCAGTTTAGTCATTCTGGTCACATGACCCGGAAAGCTGTCTGTGGACAAACGGCGGCTCTCTCGGCCTGAAAACGAGATGAACGCCGCAACCCCATAGTCGCCATTGACTGGTCTTAACTGCCCAGGGGTCTTTTACCTTTATCCTTCATCTGCTTGCTGCAGTCTGAGATGAGCTCTCCAGATGTTTTCACCAACATCTGCCAGCTTCTGTTAGGTTCATCATGAGACGTCCACCAGCTTCCAACCATGGATACCAGCAGCCTTCAAGCAAGCAAACTTGCCTTATTATCGCTCCCTAGCATCCCACTGCCAGAGGATTGCCTCCTTCCATTCTCCAGTTTGCCTCCTCCAAGTGGAAGAAACCTGGGCAGTGCTGAATGTCACATCCATTGCCAGGTGTGTCCTGCTGGAAATAGAAAAGGGCTTTCCCCTTGGCCTGCCTTTATATCCACTCAGTTGCCAAGTGCTTTTGTGACATCACAAGAAACCCACAGCCAATGGCAACAGCTGGGGAGGCATCATCTTCATTGCTTTGAGCCTCACAATGGCTGATGGACCTATCAGTGATTGTGTGCTTGTTTATTTGGGACATGGGTGGCGCTGTGGTCTAAACCACTGAACCTCTTGGGCTAGCCAATCAGAAGGTCAGCGGTTTGAATTCCTGTGACTGGGTGAGCTCCTGTTGCTCTGTCCCAGCTCCTGTCAACCTAACATTTCGAAAGCACGCCAGTGCAAGTAGATAAATAGGTACTGCTGCGGTGGGAAGGTAAACGGCATTTCCATACACTCTGGTTTCCGTCACTGTGTCCCGTTATGCCAAAAGCAGTTTAGTCATGCTGGCCACATGACCCAGAAAGCTCTCTGTGGGCAAATGCTGATTCCCTCGGCCTGAAAGCAAGATGAGCACCACACCCCATAACCGTCCAGGGATCCTTTACTTTTACTGTTCTCTAATGGCCTAAAGGGACATAGGTGGCCCAGTTGAGGGACCAATAGCTAAAGCTGCTTTATATGATCATAAAATAAACCCATTGTAGCATATTGGAGTGTTGAGAATGAAACAGGGACAGACAGAGAAGCAATTAATCCTTCCTACCAGTATAGGGACCCAGGTGGCGCTGTGGGTTAAACCATAGAACCTAGGGTTTGCTGATCAGAAGGTCGGCGGTTCGAATCCCTGCGACGGGGTGAGCTCCCGTTGCTCGGTCCCAGCTCCTGCCCACCTGGCAGTTCAAAAGCACGTCAAAGTGCAAGTAGATCAATAGGTACCGCTGCAGCGGGAAGGTAAACAGAGTTTCCGTGTGCTGCTCTGGTTCACCAGAAGAGGCTTAGTCATGCTGGCCACATGACCTGGAAGCTGTACGCTGGCTCCCTCAGCCAATAATGCAAGAAGAGCGTAGCAACCCCAGAGTCAGTCACGACTGGACCTAATGGTCAGGGGTCCCTTTACCTTTACTTAAGTGAAAAGAAGGATACAGATTTACAAAAACAACAAGACTCCAAGGCTCTTTTCAAGCTGGAGACTTTCTGATAGGTGGGCCTGTATCAAATAACCTATTGTATGCAGCCATTTTATACAGAGGATTTATTGAAATAGATGTTGAACCACTTTATCCTTAGGTCATAAGACAGATGACATGTTAATAGCCACTATAATATTCAATAAAATGAACAGGAGCATGTGGTAACAAGAACCCCTGCATTAAAATTTTAACTGCAACCAACACATGCCTACATAAATAAAAAGGGCATGCAACATTGATATAGGGCCCCTCCAGAAAGTATTTTCATCATGCATTCATTATGATTTCTGATCATAATGTTGGGACAGTTTTGTGTTATCCTGCCCAACATCAGGGTCTTTTCCAGAGAGTCTTCTCTTCTCATGAGGTGGCCAAAGTATTGGAGCCCCAGCTTCAGGATCTGTCCTTCCAGTGAGCACTCAGGGCTGATTTCCTTAAGAATGGATAGGTTTGATCTTCTTGCAGTCCATGGGACTCTCAAGAGTCTCCTCCAGTACCATAATTCAAAAGAATGAATTCTTTGGTGATCAGCCTTCTTTATGGTCCAGCTCTCACTTCCATACATCACTACTGGGAAAACCATAGCTTTAACTATACAGACCTTTGTCGGCAAGGTGATGTCTCTGCTTTTTAAGATGCTGTCTAGGCCAACATGCTAAAAAACAGTTTCTATTTGTGGGCTGTTAGGCTGCTGAACGGAAAATAATATAGTGCAACTGGCTTTCGGGGTTGGTGTGTTGTGCGACAAGCACACAGAGTGCAATGAGCTTGAGTGTTTGTGGGGGTGGGGAGGCTCGGTTAATTTCATTGTACACAGGTTGACAATAAAGGTAATTATTATTATTATTATTATTATTATTATTATTATTATTATTATAGTGTAAATGTGTCCCTTCAGACAGCAAAAATGCAATAACATTAGGAAAGCATTGCAGAACTAATAAAGTGGAATGGTGCATTAAAGTTCCAATACAAATCCACCACTAATGCACAATTTTTGTGTCACTGACATGTTGCAGAAAGCACTTGCCCCACCCACCCGAGTCTAGAGGAGCCCATATATTCAGATTTTAGCAAGTCTCAGGGAAATAATTTCACAGCTGTGGCTGGGCAGCCACTGAGAACCCCTATCTGATGCATAGTGTGCTTATTCAAGAGGCTATGCTCTTGATAAGTCATCATGGGGCTCTAAGATATGTGGGAATTTGACAACACCTTAAATTTTGTAATGGATGGAGATCACTCCTGAGAGAATGATAAAAGCAAGAATCAAGGTGAGCTGCAATTGAGATAGTTTCTCTTATCCTTTCTTGGGGGAAAGAAAGAAAACAGAAATTTCAGAGGAGTGCAATTCATACTTTGAGTACTGCCTGAGCTAACATAAATCAAAGATCAATTCTCAGTGCATGAATATTTTACGGACCACTAAGTAGAGTCCTATTAGGAAATTAATGCTGCCTTCTCTCTTGTCCCGTAATTCCTTTCTGCCTCCAGGCAAGCGGGTGACACACAGGGGAAATTGCCATCGACTGCCAACAGTGGATGTGTCAGCAGCATTTTATAGGCTGTAAAATTGGTTATTGTTCTTTTACGGAATTATAGCATTAAAGACTCCCCCAGTTCTTGAGAAGGGTCTTGTAAACTGAATAATAAAAAGTATCGCATTTAGAAAAACAGCCTCATTGCTTTAAAAGCGTAGAGCGTTTCTCATACTCCCTCTCACTCACTTACCAAGATCCACATCCTTAAAAAAAGAACCATGTCATCATCTGCAATGTATACAGTAGTAAATCTGCAATGTATACAAGAGTATACACTGGTGATTGGTTACTCTGTCCTCAAATCTTTCATTGATTATAAGCAAAAATAACAGTTTTCCAGAAGGCATAGGTAGGGGCCATGGGCGTAGCCAGGATTTATGTTATGGGGGGCAGGATACCTGACTGTTATCATCCTCTGCCTGTCTCTGTCTCGCAGATTTGGAATGAAATGTCTCAACAACAGTTGTTTTAAATTACAGTGGTACCCCGTGTTACGTACGCGATCCGTTCCGGGTCACGGTACATAACATGGGCGTGTATCACGAACGCACTGTGATGACCTGGGAGTCAGACTCAGACGCTGAACCTGAGGGATCCCAGCCTGCACATGATTCACTGCCTCCAGAACCAGCAGAGCCAGGGCTGGGGCCTGAGTCTCAAGGGGACTCACCTGTGCTGGATCCTCAGGTGCAGGCATCGGCTGAGGTTGATCTGGCTTCTAATGGGATGGAGGACTTATTGCCTGCAGGTGCTCCACTCCCCACCCAGTCAGGGGAAGCTGAGGTTGCCTCTGGGTCCGGTAACCCTCCAGCTTCTCCTGAGCTGCAAAGGCTAAGGGCAGAGAGGCGAAGGGAACTAAGTTCCCGCAGGAGGAGTGCTCGCCTCCAAGCCAGGAGAGGCGAGGCACCTGAGGATCGGAGCCGCCCTTTGCCTCGGGGCAGATAAAAGCCAGCCAGTCCCAGACCCAAGTTGCAGGAGCAACATCGGTGCTGCCTAGTTCCTGTTCCTGGTTCCTGCGTTCCTGACCTCAGCTTGGTTACCTCGGCTTCCTGACCTCGGCTTCCTGACCTCGGCTTCCTGACCTCAGCTTTGTTACTTCGGCTTCCTGACCTCGGCTTCCTGACCTCGGCTTCGTGACTTCGGCTTCGTGACTTCTGGCTTGGACTGACCTTGGACTGGACTAGACCTCGCCTATCGGATATCCCTTGGGACCAGCACACGCACAAACAAACAGAGGCGTAGCAAGCCTAGGTGGTACCCGGGGCGGAATTTTTTTTTGTCACCCCCCACCACTTTAATTTAAAAAAAATAAAATAAAATAAAAAGTGTCACCCCCCCTCTGATGGTGCCACTTTGCGAGGTGTGGGGGTTTTGTGTGTGTGTGTGTCTATTATCTCTTTATTCCCAATAAAGTTAAAATAAATAATAATAATAAAAATGTAAAAAAATAAAAATAAAATAAAAATAAAAAGTGTCACCCCCCCTCTGATGGTGCCACTTTGTGAGGTGTGGGGGTTTTGTGTGTGTGTGTCTATTATCCCTTTTTTTTAAATAAAGTTAAAATAAAATAAATAAATAATAATAATAAAAATTAAAAAGTGTCTATTATCTCTTTTTTTCAATGAAGTTAAAATTAAAAAAAAATAAAATAATTTTTTTTTAAAAAAAGTGTCACCCCCCTCTGGGGTGGAACCCGGGGCGGTGGAACCCGGGGCCTGCAAACAAAAAACAAAAAACCCAGGAAGAAGCGCGATTTGAGCGCTTCTGCGCATGCGCGAAATGTGCAGAACACTTCTGCGCATCTGGGGGTTGCACGCACTCTGGAAATGCTTCTGGGTTGCGGGCGTTCTCAACTCGAACATCCGCAACATGGGGGGTGCGTAACCCGGGGTACCACTGTATGTTCTTTTCACCCCAGGTGCTCAGAAAAATCTCTCCAAATCTTTGCTAGACTGCACCACAGCATCATTTAAGACTTCATGGGTCAGCAAACTTTTTCAGCAGGGGGCTGGTCCACTGTCCCTCAGAACTTGTGGGGGGGCAGACCATATTTTTTGGGGGGGAAATGAACGAATTCCTATTCCCCACAAATAACCCAGAGATGCATTTTAAATAAAAGGACACATTCTACTCATATAAAACACGCTGATTCCTGGACCATCTGTGAGCAGGATTGAGAAGGTGATTGGGCCGGATCTGGCCCCCGGGCCTTAGTTTGCCTACTCATGATCTAAGTGACCTCAGCAAGCATTTTGATTCCAAACATTCTGATTATTTCTACTTTTAGTTAAGTATTTTTATTTATTTACTTGATTTAGGGGGGCAGCCGCCCCCTGGCTATGCCCCAGGTAGGGGCAGGTCCAGCCCCATTATTAGGCAGTGTGGGGTGGCTGCCTCAAACAGCTGATTTTGAGTGTTGCGAAAGAGTATAAAAGTGTTATTTAATTTATTGGTACTGGGTTTTTGTTGCTGCAGAGAGGTGACGGTGGGGTTTCCTGCCCCAGATCCCCAAATAATTTGAGCTGACTTAGGGACTATGTTCCTCAGCTGTGGTTGGGGGACACAATCAGTGGAGGCTGTTCCGTTAGGGAGAATGGGGACAAAACTGGAATTTGTGGGTTCTGTGTGTCATTGGTTCTGGTTTTATCTACTGTTGTCCTCCCTGCCTTCAACCCTACCTGTCCAATAGGCACCAGCTACTACTGGACATCATTTGCCGTTCTACTGCAGGTAGCAAAATGTATTGGGCTAGCCCTGGGTGGGAGGTTTCAAATAAGAAGTTGAATGGGTACATGTCATGGGTGATTTCTTGGAGTGATGCATGTCTTAAAGCTTGTGGTTTTGAGTCCCTTCCCAATCATCATTTTTATCATCAAGGTTTTACCTTCTTTCACGCAGCTGAAATAATTCACACAGTAATGCTACATATGTAGAAAGCAGCTGCAACATTCAGCTGACTGATGTAGTTTCTTTTATAGGTAGCTCTGGAGCAGATTGCGACCAGACCCATGAGAAATCAGCTCCCACTCTGTGCTGGCAATTGTCAAGGAGAACTAAGATTCTCAGCAGTTCAACCAAAGGCCACGCAAATGATTAAGTTGGATAGTTGCAGTAATTCTTAGAAAGTAGCCTTGTATGAGCAAAAATGCAACCCGTTTTTGGAAACATGGTGTTGAATGTCACCCCAATCTCTGAGCGGTACAAAATTCCAAGGGTACCAGGAGCTTACCCAGGGTTCAGTTTCTTCGAAATGAGGGACAGCAGAGACTGTTGTGTCTTTATGATACCGGTATATGGTTTGTTTACACATATAGACAAACTGAGTCTACAATGGAGGGGCTCACTGCATCGACACCCCAAAAAGGTATTGTTTCTCCAATAGCTGCAGCCTTGGATTCAAACAGAGATCTGACATCTCTCTCTCTCTCTCTCTCTCTCTCTCTCTCTCTCTGTGCTTGCTGCTTTGCTTCTAGGAAACTGCAATTAATCCAGAATGCGGCAGCTAGACTGGTGACTGGAAGTGGCCGCCGGGGCCACATAACACCGGTCCTGAGAGAACTACATTGGCTCCCAGTACGTTTCCGAGCACAATGGTGCTGACCTTTAAAGCCCTAAATGGCTTCGGTCCTGTATACCTGAAGGAGCGTCTCCACCCCCACCGTTCAGCCCGGACACTGAGATCCAGCGGCGAGGGCCTTCTGGCGGTTCCCTCACTGCGAGAAGCCACGCTACAGGGAACCAGGCAGAGGGCCTTCTCGGTAGTGGCGCCCGCCCTGTGGAACGCCCTCCCATCAGAGGTCAAAGAGATAAACAACTACCGGTATCTGACATTCAGAAAATACCTGAAAGCAGCCCTGTTTAGGGAAGCTTTTAACTTGTGATATTTGAATGTATTTTAATATCTGTTGGAGGCCACCCAGAGTGGCTGGGGGGACCCGGCCAGATGGGTGGGGTACAAATAATAAATTATTATTATTATTATTATTATTATTATTATTATTATTATTATAGGTCACATCATGACAAAATTCATCTCTAAACTCAAGCTTTTGCCCTTCTAACTATCTAAGAATTGAAGGAGGGCCCCCACCCATTTTCCCTCTTACCTTTGGTCTCCTAATGGCCCATCACCCAGGCAATCGCCTCAACAGGAAGCTAACCTGGCTTGATTAGATTTTGACCCTTGCTGGATCCAGGGATCAGAAGGCTTGATGAGATTTTAACACCCACAAACTCATAACAGTATTGTTAAAATAGCCTTTTCCCAAACAGAAAAAGCTTACATAAACTTCAGAATATGCTCTGATTTAGATTCCGGCAGCCTTTAAATAGAAAAAACGTTTCAGAACTGGGATGCAAGGCCCTTTAAAACTTTAAAGACAAAGCCCAATACTTTGAATTATGCTCAGATATAAATTGGGAGCCAAAACAGAAAAGCTCCATCTACTTTAAGCATCCCAGCAGAACAATTGTAAACCAATGCTCCATCTTCCACCATTCATTTGATATTGAACTACTACCAGTCAGGAATAAGCCTCAAACAGTAAGGGTCACAATAAACTAAGGTGCTCACTTGCCCATCACCCAAAAAGAGAACAAAAGAGAGAACTTATTTGCATAAAATTATTATTTATATTTGCATATGGCCCTTCATCTCAGAGTGGTTCACAACATAAAATGTGCATGTGCTAATTCAGGGGTCATCAACCTTTTTCAGCTGTGGGCCGGTCCACTGTCCCTCAGACACTGTCCCTCAGACTATGTGGTGGGCCGGACTATTTTTTGGGTGGGGTGGGGTGGGGGGAAATGAACGAATTCCTATGCCCTACAAATAACCCAGAGATGCATTTTAAATAAAAGCACACATTCTACTCATGTAAAAACACCAGGCAGGCCCCACAAATAACCCAGAGATGCATTTTAAATAAAAGGACACACGTAAAAACTCTACTCACATAAAAACACGCTGATTCCCGGCCTTAGGTTGCCTACCCCTGTGCTAATTCATATGCAAAGCTGCAAATCTAGAAATTTTTACTATAACTTAAATAGAAACACTATCCAACTCACCATAGTAGGAAAAACTGTGACCAGGTGACATGTGTTCAGTCTGCCGCCCAGCACTGCTGATGTGCAACTTCAAAGTCTCCACCCTTCCTTCTTACAATTCATTATCTTTAAATCAGAGATGTATTGGACAGCCCTTCCAACAAAGGATACTTTCAGATAGGGGAAATATCCTTTGACAGCCACTCAGATTAGAGGACTATCTCCTATAAAGTAGAACACTTGGACCACTCTACAATCAACTATAAATCACCAGTAAGCACAAGTGATTGGAATCTAAAGGCCTGTTTATCTTTACTGGGGTGTGTGTTCTTATTTTCTAAACTCCATGAACTTTGAAGCTAACCAAATGACCACAGCTGTTTTTAGCAAGTACATTTCCTTCAGGCGTATTGGCACTGGAGACCAAAGCATTGAAACCAAACATGCGGTCATTCTGATTGTTTGGATAGAAGTCATCCTGCAAGACATTTATTCATTAAAAGCTTCATCCTGCTGACCTATTCCTCAGAGAAAATTCTTCACAAGGACTTCACATCTCCAAATTCCCTTCCCATCCCTCTGTGTTCACCCCTGGGTTCTTGCTTTGTAGTTTTGTGTCCGTGGCAGAGAAGCGATACTGGCATTGGTGCCAATTTCGGGCAAAATGTTGCCTGATTTGGGTGTGATCTCACCAAAATCGCATGAGATCTTGTATGCTCCACAAGATCTAAGATTACCTCACTGTCCTGCTGATGAGAACTCTCACTACTCAGAGAAATGGGGTAATATTAAGTAAGTGACTATTTTAATCCAAATGCCAGAATCTAAATTTAAAGTAACATTTTAACCCAGCATTAGAAATTTGCAGAGATGTGGTAAGTAAATGTTGTTTTCAGTGCATACGTCTTCTTTGGCGATCACTTGTAGCCGAGTAAGATTGTCTTCCATGAACACGGTTTTAAAAGTGAGTCTGTAAGTGACTGTGGAGGCCAATTCTGGATCCAAACATCCTTCCACAGTGGGGACATAGGTTTCCAGGCAGGAGTTGATCACGGTGAGGGTTTGCCAAGCGTGCCTTCCTCTTAGTGTGCTTCTCCATTTCGTTCTGAGTTCAAGCGTCTTCAAAGTCAAAGGCTGTTCTCCAAATGGAGCGCTCGAAGGCCAGTGTTTCCCAGTTGTCAGTGTTTATACTACATTTTTTTAAGATTTGCTTTGACAGAGTCTTTAAACCTTTTTTTGTTGACCACCAGCATTACGCTTTCCATTTTTAAGTTCGGAGTAGAGTAGTTGCTTTGGAAGACGATCATCAGGCATCCGCACAACATGACCAGTCCAACGAAGTTGATGTTGAAGAATCATTGCTTTGACACTGGTGATCTTTGCTTCTTCCAGTACACAGAGATACTGCAGGGCTTAACAGGGGGTGGGGAGTGAATCCACTAGAGGTGAGAGAGGCTACTTTATGGCAACACATCCACCATATTGGCTGGGCTCCAAAGAGCCACTCCTGTATGCTGCGACTTCTCCGTTTATTTCCCAACTGCAGCTTCTCTGTACTGCATCACAGATTACTCCTTAAGGTCTCCCATACCCTCCAACACATCTCCAATGAAAATAGGGACATCCTATTCCAGTGACACTCCTATTCCTTGACACTCCAGATGTTTTGGAACTACAACTCCCATCATCCCTAGCTAACAGGATCAGTGGTCAGGGATGATGGGAGTTGTAGTCCCAAAACATCTAGAGTGTCAAGGTTAGCCATCACTGTCCTATTCCATAGCAACAACAACAATTTTATTATTTATACACCACCCATCTGATTGGGTTGTCCCAGCTGCTTTGGGCGGCTTCCAACATATATGAAAACAATAAAAAATAAACATAAAAAACCTTCCCAGATGTCTTCTAAATGTTGCATAATTACTTATGTCTTTGGTTCGGGGGGGGGTCACATAACTCCACACCCGCCAATGAAAATAGGGATGTCCTAAGGGAAAGCAGGACTTTCCAGGATCAAAACAGAAACCAGGACAGCTTCTGTAAATCCGGAACTGTCCCTGAAAAATAGGGACACTTGGAGGGTCTGGTCTCCCGAATTTCTAGATTTGCTGTGAAATACAGCACAGGAGTCAAAGACAAGGCTCTTGGGGGAGAATTCGATCATGGCCAAGATGTTTTAACTACCAACAGATCTCCTAAGCAGAAGTCTTCATGAAAGCGTTGCTTAACATGCTTTCAGATGAAAAGAGACCCGTACAATGAAGAAATCTAAAGACAGAGGAACATTCAATCCGAACGGCCGTTTGAGTGCCGGCAGGGCAAGCAGCAGATGCAGCCACTAATTAGTGTTAATTGCTTCTGTCTAGACACCATGTGAAGGCCCAAACCATTGCCTTTTGTTTACCATTTCGAAGTTACCTATATCTGCCAACAGCATTTTTAGGACACCCTCGTTTGGATCGTTTCATTCCACTGAAATTACTTAAACCAAGAATTTAGCACATATGAATCAAAACTGTAGCAGTTCAGCCCAACTTTGAATTAGTTTATCTGCAAACTCACTAATAAAGCAACTAGAAAAATCAGACAAAAAGTATCCAAGAGCATTAAAAATCCAAAGCAAAGCCTTAAGGGACCTGCTAATTTTATTGGGGTCAGACACTGCATTCTGGTAAGCTTCTTATTAGGATGTATTAAGGAAGTAATTAACAGTCTGATCTTGTGCATATTTACATAGGAGGTAACCCTCTTTGCTCAGTGGGACTTGTTTACAAGTGAGTTACACAGGTTTCCATCCCTGACTATTTATTTAGTTAATAACCTACCCAATCCCAAAAGTCGAGATACCTTTAAAAAGCATGTTAAAACAAACTGATTATAAAATATATTAAGTGTAAAAGGTACTCAAATGTCATGTAAATCAAGCTGAACCAGAAGAAGAAGAAGAAGAAGAAGAAGAGTTTGGATTTGATATCCCGCTTTATCACTACCCGAAGGAGTCTCAAAGCAGCTAACGTTCTCCTTTCTCTTCTTCCTCCAACTCTTTTTCTTCTCTGCAGCTGTGATCTCTTTAAAAAACAATTATTATTTATACCTTTCAGGTTTATATATTCCACTAATTTTACTATCATTTTAACATTTAAAAACAACTTCCTTTCCCTTCTTTCTGCGGTTCCTTAAATTTATTTTTAATCTCTTCTTCATATCCAAATTAACTTAATTTGCTCATTTATTCGTCTACTTTAAATATATACTCCTATCAAACTGCAGGTTATTACAATAATCCTGCCAATGTTCTTATCTGTTTACAATTTATCTGTGAATATTCAATAAACCATTTCCATTCTTTTCTTACTCTTCCGGTAAGTTTCGCCATTTCTACATTTCTACATTTCAAGCGCCTGCTTTGTTTTCCTCCCCCCCCCCTTTCAGCGGCTTTTTCCGCCGCTGGGCTCCCTGGGCAGAGCTGCGGCATGGAGGAGAGGGGCGGGCCCTCCTGGCTGGCCCGCCCCTCTCCTCCATGCCGCAGCTCCGCCCAGGGAGCCCAGCGGCGGGAAAAAGCCGCTGAAAGCGGGGAGGAGGCTATTTTCGGTGCTGCCGGGGCGGAGCCGCAGGGGCAGCCAGCGAGGGGGGAGTGTCACGTCAGCGACAAGCGTGACACCCCTCCTCGCTGGCCGCCCCTGCGGCTCCGCCCCAGCAGCGCCGAAAATGGCCTAAATAAAATAAAAACCAGCAGGGGGTGGGGGCCCCGCCCCGAGTGTCACCCCCACCAGGGCGCTGCCCGGGGCGGACCGTCCCCCCTTGCTACGCTCCTGTCTAGCAGGGCTCTTAGCAGGGAAAGTCCCCAAGCCATAGCATTTGAAGGTCCAAAGTGTGTCAAGACTGGCAGCTATACGTTAAGAAATGTTTGACTACCATGCCTGCATTCATCTGAAAAGTGTTTCCAAGATGATGACAATCTCTTTTAGCAGTGAAGAAAAAAACCTGGAATGGATTTGTCCAAGGTCGCACAGGGTTGAACTATCTCTTATGGGATTGGGATACAAATGTTTTTTAAACCATAAAGCTGTAACGTTACTTGACAGCATGCTATGACAAATCATCTGGGCATTTTGATGTATAACCTATGTTGTTTGAACTACAGTATGATTTACAGCTTCTAGAGCTACACTGAACCATGTTGACTTGTGCTTCCCCCGCCCCCGTTGCATCCTGCTTAATTTTAAGCACAGCGGTTCGTATGTCATTTCGGAGATGATCTGCATTTGAAAGTACAGCTACTAATGGCCCTTGCAAGTTAAAAAAACAAACAAAAACGCTTATCTGAATACTGAACTTGTCGTTGTCCATCTTGGAACTGAGAGAACAACAGAATGAAGTTCTGCCAATGCTACTGACATGAGAGAGTTGTATGTGATGTAGTTGTACAGAAACAGAAGTCAAGAACTAAAGTCTAATCTAGCATTTTATCTTGGGTATATAAAAATGGGGCCAGTATGATTGTCACATGCTTCTTGATAGAGAAGCAAGGGAAGGGAAGTTTGAGTATATATCTCTTAATAATTCCTTCCAATGTTATGAGCAATAGGTTTTCCAAAGGTCAGATTTCAGTTCTGTGTGCATGTGACAACAGAACTATAGAATCCCTTCATCATATATTATTATGTTGCCCTCTGCACTCGGTCCCTCGGACTAGATTTTTATCCCCTCTAATATTAAAAACTTTGGATGAGACCCCAGAGTCCCAGTTAATATATCTGCTACAGGACAATGATCCAAGTAGATCACTTCTAGTAGCTAGATATTTGATTGTAGTTCTATCCTATAAGAGGAAAAATGAGTTACTATATGATGATTGATATTCCGTCCAAATGGTTGATTTACAGTGGTGATCTGATGAGCTAAGTGTTTTGTCGTTCCTATTTTGTAAATGGAATTTATAATTTTATATGGATAAGATTAATATGGACTGAACTAATCTAATCTATTTTTACTCTTTCTTGCCCCATTTTATTTTGTTGTATGAGATATATTATTGTGTATTGTTATCTAAATATGGGCCCACGGCCGTAATAAAGATATTCTATTCTATCTCTTAATAAAAACTTCCATGAGGGTGTAAGTTTCAGAGAAACCCATAGAACCAGATGTATTGGCCTTCGTCATGTCAGAAACCCTCTTTGTAAAATGGTTTCTTATTTTGCTTTCTATTTAAAGCTATTTTAAAACCTGCTTTAGTTTTTTAAAAAAAAAAATAAATCAATGGGTTGGATCCAAATTTTAAAAAATTATTGCACAAATCCCCCTGTACCCATTTGTCTGAAATTTGGCAGGATTCATTCCCTCAAAAGGGACGGCTATGTCTGCCAATAAATAAAAGAGGTTTTTATTTATTTATTTAAAAAACTTCCTCAGATTTTAAAAACTCCTTGCACACAACGCCCCCCCCCCAACAACTAAGTGTCTGAAATTTGCCAGCCATCAAACTCTCCAATGAGGTTGCTGTGCCTGAAAAGATATATAAAAATAAATAAATAAAACGAATGAAATTAGAAAATACTAAACTCTTAGACTTAGAGGGACCTGGAAACAATGGAAGAAATAAGAAATATAAAATTAAAGTATAGATATTAGAAGGTCATAAGGAAGGTCTGAAGGAAGTCAAGGCTATAAAAAGCCAAAAAGGTATAAGAAGTGAAAAAATTATGTGAATGTTATTATTGTAAAAAACTTTTTTTGAAATTAATAAAAATGATATTAAAAAAAGAAAACCAATAAAAACAATTGCTAGCTAAATAAATAAATAAATAAATAAATAAATAAATAAATAAAATAAAATAAAATGTGATAGCCGTTTGTTGATTTTCCTGTTGGGAAAGACATCTGCACTGACTCTTAGCTGATAATTCTCTCATAGCATTACATTCAGGAATGTTTGTAGCAAAGCTTTGGTTACACCAGCGGCGAAGCATATGACTGCGCTGCCCAAGGCAGACGCGCTCCCGAGGGGGGCGGGGCATGGAGTGTGCCCTCCCAGGAACAGGATAGCCGCTCGGGTGCACGGAGCGGCTTGTGCACCCTGCAGCCAGGGGCGGAGCCAGCCAGCCACAGGGACGGAGCAAGCTGCTGATGGCGGACAATGCGGCACGCCGCCCACCTGCGACTCTCAAGCCTCCCCCAGCTGCCAAAATGAAGGGGGGAGAGGGGAATGCCGCCAGCAAAGCAGCGCAGCTCCCCCCCTTCGCCCGATGGCTCGGGGTAGGCTTGGGAGTCGTGGGCGGGCAGCACACCAAATGTCACCTCCCTCAGCGAAGACACCCGGGGCGGTCCGCCCCCACCGCACCCCCTTCCTCTGCCCCTGGGTTACATGCATGCAAAAATAACCTTGTTTCGTAAAGTCATTCCACGGAAGGTGCAATGAGTAACATTCACCACCCGGGGTTGATTCTTCTTCCGTGTCTTGCTAGTTTTCAAAAAGCTGTGTCAAAAAGCTAGATTTCCATCTTTCCTATCTGATATAGCCAATGAAAGTAACCTGGGAAAGTCCTTGCTGGGATTCTAGCACCTGATCATATAAACTGCTATCCAGGAAGAAACTGGAATGGATAAGCCACTTTTTTTTTTGCAAAGTTGTTGAGCTTTTTCGCCTTTCCCCCCCAGGAAAATTGCCAAAGGCAACACTGCCGACGTAGGTTGACATACGTCCAGATTTTCCCGGGCATTTTTAGCAGTTTCCGCCCAGCCACTGCTTCCGGTTGCAGTATTCCAGGTATGTCCGGGAAATTCCTTTTTTAAAAAAAGATTTTTATTAGGTTTTCAACAAACAAATAAAAAAATAAACATAAATCATTTTTTCTGTAACATCATTTCTGATCATTTTTCAAAATACAAAAGACAAACACAACAAACATCTTATTTCCCTTCATTTTTCAATACCATCTTTGGGGTGGCTTCCTCCCATCCCCCCGTCCCCCCCCCCCCCGCTGTGTTTCATTGTATACCCTTTCGTTCTCATAGTAATTTCTTAACATCTTAAAATCACCTTTACTAATCACCTATCGTATTTCTTAATCTATGTCTTATAGCTATATCATCTATCATTAAATATCATCCAATCTGATCATTCTGCAATCTCTTACGTAATCCAATTTTTATAACATTAAATCTTTAATTCACATAGTTGTTTTTTTTTTAAATAGTCTTTCAGTTTTTTCCAATCTTTTTCCACCGCCTCCTCCCTCTGGTCTCGGAGTCTTCCAGTCATTTCGGCTAGTTCCATATAGTCCATCATTTTCATCTGCCAGTCCTCTATTGTAGGTATAATCTGTGTCTTCCAGTTTTTCGCAATTAAGATTCTAGCTGCTGTTGTGGCATACATTAAAAAAATTTGGTCTTCATTGGGGACCACCTGATTGGCCATTCCAAGTAAAAAAGCCTCTGGTTTTTTAACAAACGTGCTTTTTAGCACTTTTTTCATTTCGTTATATATCATCTCCCAGAAGGCCTTAATCTTTGGACATGTCCACCACATGTGATAAAATGTCCCTTGCACTTGATTGCATTTCCAACATTTATTATCCTGCAAATGATACATTTTTGCAAGCTTGACTGGGGTTAAATACCATCTGTAGATCATTTTCATGATATTCTCTCTAAGCAAATTACATGCTGTAAATTTAATTCCTGTTTTCCAAAGTCTCTCCCAGTCCGCCATCATGATGTTGTGTCCAACATCTCTAGCCCATTCAATCATTGCAGATTTTACTAATTCATCTTGCGTATGCCACTCTAGCAAAACATTATACATTCTGGATAAATTTTTTGTCTCTGGTTCCAATAGTTCCGTTTCCAGCTTGGATTTTTCCTTCTGAAAGCCAATTTTTTTGTCAGCTTTAAAGGTTTCATTAATTTGATGGTAATGAAGCCAGTCGTCCACCTTGCCTTTAAGCTGTTCAAAAGGCTTTAACCTGACATTCTCACCTTCTATTAGCAAAATGTCTTCATATTTGGGCCAATTACCTTGCCTGTTCACTCTCTTATGATCTATCGCTTCAGATGGCGACAGCCAATGTCCGGGAAATTCCGGACGTATGGCAACCCTATTAAATCTCAAAAATGCCTCCAAATTTTAGGAGCTGTTATAGGATTTGGGGGTTAGTTTGGATGATGCCTATGGATCCCAACCAAGCCTGTGGTTTTGCATGTATTCAACATCCAATGTATATATAAATTTGGCTCATAGAAGACTTTGAAGTACACGCAATCCATTTGTGGGGTGATGAGACTGAATGATACCTTTGAATTCCCCTTGATGGTGATCTCTGTGTACTACTGCAAGATAGAAATGGATTATCCTAGACTCCAAGAATATCCTATTCTCTGACATTGTGTTTCAAGCAGGAAATAGTTTGTATCTGCTGTGTGGGCAGCAGAAGTTGCCTCACTTCCTTGTTTTCAAGAACAAGACCATCTCATGGGACAGGCCTGTGTCAGAAAGAGCCAAGGCCAATGTCATGTTTCCCAGGCCAGGCACTCAAACCTACCTTCTCAGGGAAGGCTGAGAAGTGGTTTCCAGCATCCATTGCATAATGGCAGAATTAATCTATCTTTTGGTAGCAGTCAAGAGACTTCAGGCTGTGTGTGTCTGTGTACACAGGGTTGGATTAAGACCTTTAGAGGCCCCTAAGATTTTGGGGAGATATTGAATATATCTAATTCAAAATATAAACAATAATAATAAACAATAATAAATAAAATATTATTTTTTTCTGAAACGAAATGAAACCTACATAAAAATGGAAAATTATGTTTATTTTTCTACATTTGTATAAATAATGTTTATTTTTGTCCCCCTTCCCAATATGCTTATTTTGCTTAATGGTTTATCTACACACACACACACACACACACACACACACAAACACACGCACACTGTATTTCCCAAAAATATATTGTGCTCAAAGCAATTCACAGAAAATAGGGAGGTGTTATTATTTCTATTTATTTCTATTTATTAAGCATCATCTGCTTGTCATCCAAAGGTCTCCAAGTGACTTACATTGGGGGGGGGGTATGTAAATGCATTATACCATAGCAAAAATACCTAGATTTTTATACTTGCTTGAGGCAATACTATCCACTCTGAGAGCTAATGAAAGCAATGTTTTCATGCTGTGGATAAAGTATTTTTAGCACATAATTTCAACAAACCTTTAAATAGCAATGGACATGCTGTCAGGAAGTGCCCATGGGTGTTTTTTAAAATATATATATTATAATGATCTTGGGACACAATAGATATTTAATAGCTTTTCGGGTAGGTGTGGGGGAGAGCAAAAAATATATATCTGTAGATATAGAACATTCTGTGTCCTTTCTATTGTTCAGTCCCAACAAAAAAGCAGACTAAAGGGTAGAGCTGTCTCTCTCACACTCGAACTGGTTCTGTGCAGCAGCTGAGCATGTCTTTCCCAGACGTTTAGACTAGGGGTTGAATCCAGCTTTCCGTTTTCTGGAGTTCTGTGGGCACAAGACTTCGAACAAGACTTGGGGGGAAATATAGGGGGAGGGGGAACCTGAGCTTTTTCCAAAGGGCAAATGGTCTCAGAACCCAGGTTTCTAAGAAGCCAGGTCCAACAACAGGGTGATAGTGGCAAGGGGAACCGAACTTATCTTTCTGATCCTATGTCCATGATTTCCCAGTACCTTGGTTTTCGAACAGCCTAGTTCTAGAACGTTTTGGCTCCCGAATGCCGCAAACCCGGAAGTGACTGTTCCGGTTTGCGAACTAGTTTTAGAAACCGAACGTCCGATGGGGCTTCCGATTGGCTGCAGGAGCTTCCTCCAGCCAATCAGAAGCTGTGCTTTGGTTTTCGAACGTTTTCGAAAACCCGTTCTACTTCCAAGGTACGGCTGTGCACTACATTCAGCAATGAATGCGGACAAAATGTTCTTCTCGAATTCCAAGGGTTTGGATATTCAATATCTCTCAATTTTTGCACACTGTCACATCTGATTGCAAGCAAGGAAGAAATGATTACAGATGTCTGCTGCAGTAACCTGAAGGCTTCGCCTCCGATCAATCCCACGGAGGGTACCGTGAACCAGGTAGAAAAGAAAGCATCTGGGAAAGCAAACAAACTATACGTAACATTCTCCACCCGTGCATTCCCATAATCATTTCACATGCTCAAGTTCCATATTGTTTGAAAGATGGAGAACTGGATCAGAGAAGGGTTTTTTTCCCCCATTTAAAAATGCATTAAAGTCCCTGAACACATGAGATTGATTAGGTGAAATCCATTTGCCTGATTTTGTTTCCAAGGGAAATGTGAAGCGATTATGGTGAGTTCCTGCAGAGCAACATTCATCTAAAATTCTTCTCAGGCTCATTTATCTCCAAACAGCTGCTAAATGGATATACCTGGAATGAAGCCACATTAAACAGCAGCTCTTAAGACACAGTATCATTTCCTTTTCTTCAGGGCTAGCAATTTTTATTTTTATTTTTTATTTTTTTTAAATACACTCGAACGCTGCAAAGAAATTGATTGAAACATATTCTATTTTAAGACACACCACATCACCCTCATGTTGTTGCAGGGTTCTAACTGATATGACAGGTTCAAAAGTTTGACTAAACGTTCATGAAATAAGCTTACTTTATTTATATTGCTCATAAAGGAATTTAAGACTCTCTGGCTAAGGTCTTGTGAGCATATTACATTTTTGCAGTGATTGACTGTGTGATAAATAGCATTTTCCCTGAGGGTCGTTGCCATCCTTTCCCTAAATAAAGATGGGTTGCAGTTTCTTCGGGGGGGGAGGGGGATTTTTGCTTGGTTTCAGTGAATTGCTTCCAGATTCTAATTAGGACCAAACCAAACCAAATAACTCTATTGTACTAGCTATTGGCCTTGACAAATCTGAATCAAAAATAAATGCACGTAAAGAGATGCGGCGCCACAAATAATAGTCTCTATTTAGATCTCTGCATCTCCCTTACAGTTTAATTAGGACAAAAGGTATGTTTCCTTGAAGAAGAGAAACAGTTACCGGTACTTCTTGGTGGAGCTACAAGAAGCAAACTCTGAATCAGAGGTTTGTAATTGCACCAATATACATATAGGGACTTAAGGTGGCATTCAACTAATTTTTTTCACTACCACAAGGATTAGTGCTGGAACAAAAGGATTTTCCCACCCTCTCCTCCCACCATGGGTGCCCCCCCAAATCTGCTCCAAAGGGTACGGTGAACCCCCAGAACAGATATAGGGGATACAAAGGGAGAGGAGAAAGGCAGAACATTACATTGTGCAAGAAATAAATCCTTGTGCTGACGGAATGTTCACTTTAGCACAATATTGAATTACAGCCCTTAATTTAATCCAGTTCTGCTAAAGGCTTGCATTATTAGATCAGATCAGTACACCAGGCAAGCTGCGGGTTGAAGGAATCAGCAAATACACGAGAAGTTAAACGCATGACTAAGCATGAGCTAAGAGGTTGACCCAACAAGTGGCATGTCCCTGCAGCTTCCTTTTGAAGAGTGGGGCAGAAACAGCTCCTTGCATGGCAAGCAGCTGGTGTCCCAAGACTGGCAAGCAGACATGCCCTCCTTTGAGGCATGTTTATACTGGACTCTGGCATCTCTATGTCCCTGGAAATGGAGGCACAGTTGGGGTCAGCTCAGCACTAGGCTTGCTCTCATTTGCCTCTTGTCAGGAATGAGCCAGCTCCAAGCGAAGGTTTGCAGCCAACTGCAGAAAACAGCCAGGAACAGAAGTGGGTAACTTTGGAAGAAACACAGAAGGGGATATTTTAAAGGCCTAGTGGTCTATATTTCCAGACTTTACTTTGCTGCATGTTTTCTGATTTAAAAAATCTCTGCTGGGGTTCTCAAGAGTACTTGCCCCAAACCTGGATCTAGGCATCCTTTTATTCTTTAACCAAACTATCAAAACCCAACTAGGCAGACAACTGTCTTAAGATAAAAGGCAGAGTTAAGCACTAGCAAATTGGGCCTTGGAGAAACCTCAGTGTGTGCTGCTTTCTGGAACCCACAATGGTAGCTTAATTCAAGGAGCTGGAAAATGCACACCACAAACCACCTCATTTAGGGCAGGCAATGTTCCAACAGTATCACAGCTCTCTAGATTCCAGTGCCAATTCTCTATTCTTATTCCTGTTGTCTCCATTGCATTCTCCTGTCCCATCCAGATACTTGTCATTTGATTTTATTTCCTCTATCCTTTGACAATACAGCTTCTGACTTCCTAAACAAGTCCCATTTCCAACAATTGTCCGCTTCCAATGTAACATTTTGTACTCACTCACTGATCGATTGGCTTTTGTATCTCCCTTCCCATCAAAATGGTCCTGAAGAGCTTTTAGGAGGCTTTTAAAAGGAATGGCACAGGCACCAAATACACAGAAATGTCACAAGGGAACTGTAACATTTCCAGTAGCGTAGGAAGGGCGGGTTGTAGGGGGCGGTGCGCCCCGGGTTCCAGGGGGGGTGACACTTGGAGGCCCCTCCCACCGAGCCCTGCCGCCCGGCACCCCGTCCATGCGGACGAATGGGGCAACCCCACAAGCCGGCGCTCACTCGGTCGCCACGGGAGCAGCAGCGCCGGCCCAGAGGGAGTTAGGGATTTCCGGGCATGAGCAGTCCAACTCCATCCAGGCCGGCGCTGCTGCTCCCGTGGTACCCGTGCGAGCCGCCGAGTGAGTGCTGGCTCGTGGGACTGCCCCATCCGTGCTGCTTTACGGACGGGGCAGCCCCACAAGCTGGCGCTCGCTTGGTCGCCACGGAAGCAGCATCGACAGCCCGGATGGAGTTGGACTGCGCATACCCGGAAATTCCGGGATTTCTGGGCATGCGCAGTCCATTCTGACGCATGCGTCGTGACGTCACGATGCATGCGTCAGGATGCCCTGCCCCCAGGGAGGTGCCTCCATGCCGCAATGCCCTGGGCAGCCAAGAGGCTTCCTACGCCTCTGAACATTTCATACCTATAACCTTAGATTTCTGTCAGGCTCTGCCCTTTGATACACACCAAAGCAGTTCAAAATGTAAGTGTCAATGGATGTGGTGGTATGATCAGAACCATAGCTGTCAACTTTCGGATTTGAAAATAAGGGATTTTTTCCAGACTTTCGGATTTGAAAATAAGGGATGCCTCGCCAAGTAGCCTCGCCACCCTGTGCTCCAGAGGCTGCGCGCGAACGGGTGAGTGAAAGAGCGAGCGCATAGACGGCAGGCAGGCTGGCTGTCTGATTGGGTGTGAGGGTCTGGCTGCACAAGGCATGCAAGCTCCACCCCCCAGTCATTCTCAGACTCCTTATTGGCAGCTGAGCAACGCAGCTGAGGAGCCTCCCTGGCCGGCAGGGAGGGAGAGGAGCTCCTTCCTTTGAAATCCAGGAAATTTAAGGGATATCAACAATCCGGGATAGCAGCGGGAAACGGCATTGGAATAAGGGAGTTTCCCACCAAAAAAAGGGAGGGTTGACAGCTATGATCAGAACAAATAGTGAGCATACAAAACCAAGGCTGAAGAGGATTTGTGCATGTGTTGTATTTAGGACTCCCCCTTCCCTGATCTGATTTGGGGCCTGATCTGGGATTTCCTGCTGGGAACAGGTGTGCCCAGCAGCCAAAGCACAGCGTGGGGCTATTTGAAAGTCCTTTTGTAAACTGCCTCTCCTTCTCCCCCACCTAACCCGCAGGTGACCCTGGGCTGTCTTAATCCAACTTGGCTGAAGCCTAATTCCACCAGAATCAGCTCAATTCTGTTCAGAATTCAGCTAAATCTGGTGCACAACCAGTGCTATTTTTCTAGAAAAAGAGGTGCCGGAGCTCACCGTGAACTTGTCCCTTGTTCTCTTATAATAGCAATGGCTGAGAGGTGCCAGAACTGATTTCCGGTGAGTTCCAGCTGAAAAAACACCCTGTACACAACCCTAGATTTATTTTCACAAGTCTCTGAACCCTGCTTTCGTCAAGGACTGGGGTTGCAATCATGTTAAGTATCCTGGTGGAGAAAGAGGAAGAAAAGAGAATGGAGAATAATTTGGGGGCTTGAAACACGTCTCTCTTTTGAGGTGGGTTTTTGTGGGGCCCCAAGGCTCTTATCAGAACTAATAGAATTTCTCTGGGTTCCCACAATTAGCCAGGTTGCTTAATACAACACCGTGTTGCTAGATGGAGCCATGCAGTATTCCGAAAATCCCTAAAGAAAAATCCAGCTTTTTAAAAGGTGACTTGCTGGAGCTCTTCTGCAGCTTCCCATTAATCTGCTGCTTGGGTGGGCTTCTGGAGATGACATTACGAAATGGCAAATATATGTGGAAGGACATATTGAGGAATAACCGTGCAGAAGGAAGGGACCTTGCAATTCTGTGGGAATTACCGTATTTTTCGCTCTATAAGGCGCACCTGACCATAGGACGCACCTAGTTTTTAGAGGGGGAAAGCCCCATTTTTTTGAGGATCAGCTCAAATTTCTGCAGCTTCTTTTGCAAAGGAGAAAAGCCCCATTTTTTGAGGATCAGCTCAAATTTCTGCAGCTTCTTTTGCAAAGGAGAAAAGCCCCATTTTTGTGGATCAACTCAAAGTTGTTGAGCTTACTTTGCAAAGGGAAAAAACCCTGTTTTATGGGGTTTAACTCACAGTTCTGCAGCTTCAGGAAGTTATTTCTAGTTTCCAGACAGATAATCTAATCAGCCAGTCACATGTCGCTGGGGAAACAGCCTCCCTCTGCAAGGGGGCGGGGCTGGAATCTCTCTCCCTTATCTCTCTCCCCAATCATTTGCTGAGCAGCTGAGCAGCGGGCTTCCTTTCAACACCCCCTTCTCTCTTTTTTTAAAAAAGCACGATCTGCTTTTGCACCTGGGCAGTTCAGCTCCAGGGACCACACATTCGCTCCATAAGATGCACAGACATTTCCCCTTACTTTTTAGGAGGAAAAAAGTGCGTCTTATGGAGCGAAAAATACAGTAGCTGCTTGACCATCTAGTCAAGTCCAATGCAATTAAACTGAAGCAATTTTAGAGATTTAACTAGTTTTTACTTTTTGGCGCTGTATCTTGTAAACCGCTTACAGAACATTGTAGTTAAGCAGTATATAAATTGCTCAACTAAATAAAAAAATATAGCACAGTCCCCCCTCTATGCATGCAGGTTGAACTTGTGTAGCAAGCATAGTGAAGATGGTCAGGACCAGAGTTTCCTGCTGTGATTCTGCCCGCCTCTATGCTTCTTTACATTACATGCGTACATTATGTACTCACGAATACCATTACGTCTTGCAGTTCGCCCCTCTTCTGTTACTTCCTGTGGAGACCAGGAGACAACCAGAACAAAATTCCTTTTTGAAAGGTGATGGGAAAAGGAGCATTTTATTTGAGATTGGAGATCCCAAAGTGGTGACTTAGCAGGAAAATGAATGGGCGTGATTAATGGGTTTGAACATCATTTGTGCCGTACAATGGCCCAGCGTGTCCACGCAGTAACACTCCCCCCAAAGGAGCCCTTTAGACAAATTCACACACTTTGCAGCCGCTGATGCAGTGATGCATTCTGCTGGAACCGGTCTCACTGTGCATCTTTTCAGCCGTGCTGTCAGCGTGCCCAAAATCTGTGCAGCCTTCCCAGAATTCAGCGTCCCTAACACGGTCAGCTTGGCCTCTGGCAAGGGTCTACTGTGGAGTAAAAGTCAGAGACTAGCAGTGCATTGGCTTTCCTCTGAGGCTACTGTTTCAACAAAAACAACAGGCTAAAATAGCAGCTTCACACATGGTGTTTGTGCTGCCCCTATTGGCCCCTTGAGATATTTCAGTAAATGCAAGGAGCGATGCTAAACTCAATGGAGGCAGCAGAAAAGTGCCAAGAATTGGACAAACTTTTTGTTCTGTTCTGTTTGTTTGTTTGTGTGTGTGTGTGTGTGTGTTTAAAAAAAAAAACCTATTGTAACTATTTCTGATTTTTTTAAAACCAAAAACATTTAAATGGGTTCCTTTAGTTCAGGGATGACTAAATCACAGCCCTTCAGATCCAGCTGAACTCCAGCTTCCATTAGCCCCATTCAGCATAGCTGATGGTCAGGGGAGATGTGGTCCATGCTTTTTAACTACCAGCTTAAAACAATATACAGATGATCAATGCTGGCTGAATCAAAACAGATTCACACACTTTTAACAGCAGCAGCTGGACCGATTTGAGGCAAAGGTTTACACAGGGACCCAAAAGGCAAGAGATGGGAGGAATAGAAGAGGAGGAGGAAGCATGGTGCTGATAATGCCAAGGTTGCAGGATCAATGCATATTCCTGCATTGCAGGGGGTTGGATTGGACCAGGCTTCCTCAACCTCGGCCCTCCAGATGTTTTTGGCCTACAACTCCCATGATCCCTAGCTAGCAGGACCAGTGGTCAGAGATGATGGGAATTGTAGCCTCAAAACATCTGGAGGGCCAAGGTTGAGGAAGCCTGGACTCTACAAAATGAGGATGCAGGAATAATGAGAGGAGAAGTTGGAAGGGGAAGTTCCAGGTTCAATTTCTGGCACTTTCAGTTTAAAAAAGAAGCAGGTATCAGGGGGTAGGAGAGACCTTCTGGGCCCGAGACTCTATTATCTAGCAGTCAAGATAGGCAATACTGAGCTATATGAACAAATCGCCGGACCTGCTACGAGGCCAGTTCACATGTTTCTGTGACATACTAAGCCAATGTTGCTTTTACATGAGACGGAAGTGCCACGCAATCCTAATACTTTACTCGAGTTCAATGCAGTTTATGAGCATCAGAAGATTCCTGCTGCATCAGGCCAAATGTCCAGCATCATGATCTCACCATGGTCAGCCAAATGCCCATGGGAAGGCCAGAAGCAGAACAGGAGCACAACAGCACTTTCCCTGGTTGCGCCATCCCAGAAACTGGTACTCAAGAAGGCTACTTGCAACCTTCCCCCTGAATTTGTCTAATGCTCTTTTAAAGCCAGCCAAGTTGGTGGACATCACTGTCTCCTGTGGGAGCAGATTCCATCATGTCACACTATCTGCTGTGTGAAGAAGCAATTCCACCATGCATAACTTTCCACATCCCTATCCGGTCTCCTTTTACTCTCCTTTCCACTAAAAAGCCTCCGATTGTGGCTACCTTTCCTCAAAGAGGAATTGTTCCAAACCTTGATCTTTTTGATCGTTCCCCTTTCGAACCTTTCCCAGCTCTTCTGGGGAGGAGCAAGCAGATCTTTACACAGTACTCCAAATGTGGTGGCACCATAGAATTTCATAGTGACGTTATGATACCAGCAGTTTTATTTTCAATTCCTTTTCTGTGCCCCTGAAGGACCAGGTGCGCAGCCTGGGAGTCATTTTGGACTCACAGCTGTCCATGGAGGTGCATGTTAATTCTGTGTCCAGGGCTGCTGTCTACCAGCTCCATCTGGTATGCAGGCTGAGACCCTACCTGCCTGTGGACTGTCTCGGCAGAGTGGTCTAGTTATCTCCCACTTAGACTACTGCAATGTACTCTACATGGGGCTACCCAGAAACTACAACTAATCCAGAATGCAGCTGCCAGACTGGTGACTGGGAGTAGCCACCGGGACCATATAACACCAGTCCTGAAAGACCTACATTGGCTCCCAGTACATTTCCGAGCACAATTCAAAGTGTTGGTGCTGACCTTTAAAGCCCTAAACGGCCTCGGCCCAGTATACCTGAAGGAGCGTCTCCACCCCCCATCGTTCAACCCGTACACTGAAGTGCAGCTCCGAGGGCCTTCTGGTGGTTCCCTCACTGCAAGAAGTGTGGTTACAGGGAACCAGGCAGAGGGCCTTCTCGGTAGTGGCGCCTGCCCTGTGGAACACTTTCCCATCATATGTCAAGGAGATAAACAACTATCTGACTTTTAGAAGACATCTGAAGGCAGCCCTGTTTAGGGAAGTTTTTAATGTTTGATGTTTTATCACTTGATGATGATGATGATGACCCCAGGAGTATATCTGTGAAATTAAGGGCTCATCTGCACATTTGTTTGACCCATATTTTGATTGTGCTGCGTACCAGTTGCTTCCCCCATTCCCCCACCCACTGTCCAAGAGCTTCTCTGAGACCGTGCCTTGCAAAAACTTGATATTACCTGTCGAATCAGATCCTATCAGATGCATGGAAAATCCAAAGAGAGATTTTGCTTTGCTGCACTTCAGTTCAAGGGTGCAAGATTGGATTTTGGCAAGGCACAGCCAGAGAGCAAAATGGAAAGCCCCTGGGCCTGGGGAAATTCACTGGTACACAATGTGATCAAAATGCAGCTCAAGCGAAAATGTGAATGAACCCCAAGATTCTTTGCTCCGCCATGCCATTGGCCATTTTACCTGTTCACATCCTCTTTGTGCAACTATCTACTATCTTCCACAAACTATGAATTTGACAAATTCATGGAGGAAAGGGCTAGTGAAAGCTACTAACCACGATGGCTAAGATCTGCCTCCACAGATGGAAGCAGCAATGCTTCTGAATCTTCTTCTTCTTTGGAGATCACTCATAGCTGGGTAAGATTGTCTTCCATAAACACAATCTTAACAGTGAGTCTGTGACTGTGGAGGCCAATTCTGGATCCACAGGTCCTTCCACAGTGGGGACATAGGTTTCCGGGCGGGAGTTGATCCTGGTCAGGCCCGGCGCTTCCATTTAGGCGAACCTTGGCGGTTGCCTAGGGCGCCAAAATGGAGGGGGTGCTGGCCAGCCTGCCCGCCGCCCCCCGCCGCCCCAACCAGCGGCGGAGCGAGCAGGTTGGGGCGAAAACCGCGGTGGCACCAAAATGGAGGGGGCGCTGGCCAGCCTGCCCCTCGCCCCCCGCCGCTGCCCGGTGCCGCCCCAACCAGCGGCAAAAATCGCGGTGGCGCGGGGCGCCAGGCGGGCAGGGGGCGGGGCACCGTACGTCATTGCGCATGACGTACGGTGCCCCGCCCCCTCGCCTAGGGCGCCGATAACCCTGGCACCGGTCCTGATTCTGGTTGTTTAACTAGATGGGTTTGATCCAAAGGGCTCTTTTATGGTCTTCCTAGAATCCTCTCTCCTGGTTAGTGCTTGCCAGCTCCGACCCCAAAAGTCACTTGGACAAGCGAATTAACCAGCCAGGATTGCTCAGTCAGTGGAGCAGGAGACTCTTAATCCCAGTGTTGTGGGTTCAAGCCCCACTTTGGATGAAAAATTCCTGCATTGCAGGGGCTGGACTAGATGACTCTCTGATGCCTACAGTTCTATAATTCCCTGGTTAAGTGTGCATGGGATTGCTGCCTGAGCTGGGAGAGCCTCGCAGGTAGAAACGTTTCCTTTTTGCACCCAGCCCCGCTGACTTGCAAGTGGGACTCCCTTCCCAGTCCATGCGCCTCGGGTCCGACAGCCTTCTGGAATTGCCACGGATGGGAAACAAGGGAGTCGAGCGAGAGCGACGGGGGTGAGACAGGCGAGCAGGGGGTGGGCGAGATGCGATCCTGGGAGGCGCGTTGGAGGAGGGGAGGCTGGCCGGAGAAGGAATGTAGACGGAGCGCAGCAGGGAGCAGAAAGGGCCGGGATGGGGTGTGTGAAACAGGACATGGAGCGGGGGCGACCTCGCGAGGGAGGAGCCCGAGGAGGGGGCGGGCGGCGGCGGCGGCAGCAGCAGCAGCTTCAGCATCTCCTCGCGGGCTGCCGGGGAAGTTGGCCGCGCTTGCACGGGACGGCGGGCTCTCCAGCAGCGCAGCGCCCGCGGGATCAACTGGATCCACGCTCCAGTTGATTATACAGCCGGGAAGGGGGAAAGGGGACGATCGGCCGGAAAGAGCGCCGGACTCCGGTATACCAGGCGCTCCGAACGTCCCAGGATGAGGCGCGTCGGGCAGGGAGCCGCGTCGGAGCGAGGTGAGCGGAGGCGCGCGGGATGGAACGCCGGGAGGCTCCGCGAAGTTTGGGGTGCTGTTTACACGGCAGTGGTCTGTAATCCGAATCAGTGCGACCCGCTTGGGGATGGAACGCCAGGGGACTCTCGGCTGACGCTTGTTGGGGTGCCGTTTACACGTCAGTGTTCTGTCATCCGAATTAGTGCGAACCGGTTGGGGATCGGGATTTTGGGGGGCGGGTCGTGAGTCCTAGGGGTCTGGAGGGGGGGATGGTCAGCTCAGCATTGCCCTCCTGCGATGTGACAAGGACTGAGCAACCTTTTCCCTTATTACCATTTGCCTCAGGAGTCTGCAAAAGTTTGCAGCGCTTCCCTGGGGAGGGGAGATGCCTCTGGATTCCCACCATCGTCAACTGCTGGGAGACTTAACTGGTGGCGGTGGTGCGTTGGTGATCGTTATAATAATAAACTACAAAGGGAGAGAAAGCAGGGGCCTCGTCTAAAACTTCTCCCCACTCGCTTTCTGCTGCTTCTGCCCAGTTTGTTCTTTTGACTTGTAAAAGTTGAGTTGCATGTGCGCGCGCGCGGGGGTCTCTTTGGCTGCAAAGCTGTTTGTCTTGGAAGACATCGCCACTGAAAGCAATGGGGATGGTGACTGATGATGGATCTCCAAATTACTTGGGATGCTGAAGAATCGCGCTGTTAAAAAGGGTGGGGGGAGAACTGGCTTCCTGCAAAGTTCTTGCCCAACGAGCTTTTGTGTGTTGGGATGCCCAACCGTAACGAGAAGCAAAAGTAGCACCCAGTTGTTTGGTAGAGCATGAGACTCTAAATCACAGGGTTGTGGATTTGAGCTCCACGTCGGGCAAAAGATTCCTGCATTGAAGTGGGGTTGACTAGATGAACCGGGTGGTCCCTTAAAAAAAATTTAAAAAATCCTTCCAGTAGCACCTTAGAGACCAACTAAGTTTGTTCTTGGTATGAACTTTCGTGTGCATGCACACTTCTTCAGATACCTTTCAACTCTATGATTCTGTGATTATTATTTGCTTCTAAAGGGTGTATGAGTGCCACTTGGTGCCTGTGGCCACCTCTAGCTATTCTTGATGGTCTGTGTACATGTTGCTGGCTCAGCATGCATGTGTGTGCCCAACCCTGGTCTCCATCCTGAGGTTTGGGTTGGCAGAGATCAGTGCCCTCACCATGTGGCGTGGGGAATTAGACATGTGGGCGAACTGATCATGGGGCTGGCTTTTGGGGAAGCATAGCAGCAAGGAAGAGAGAACATGAGATGAACAGGCTCTCACCCATCATTTACACTGTGGGATCATTTAAACCAGAGCTTTCCAAATTGTGTGTCACAGCACATTAGTGTGTCGGCTGCAGTGTGTAGGTGTGTCGTAAGAACGCTCCCCTTGCTCCTCCCGGGGCTGGAACGGGGTTAGTTTAACCTCTGGTTTGCTAGTAAAACTGAATTTTGTTGTTGTTCAGTCGTTTAGTCGTGTCCAACTCTTTGTGCACCCATGGACCAGAGTACGCCAGGCACTCTTGTCCTCCACTGCCTCCCGCAGTTTGGTCAGACTCATGTTGGTAGCTTTGAGAACACTGTCCAACCATCTTGTCCTCTGTCGTCCCCTTCCCCTTGTGCCCTCCATCTTTCCCAACATCAGGGTCTTTTCCAGGGAGCTTCTCTTCTCATGAGGTGCCCAAAGTATTGGAGCCTCAGCTTCAGGATCTGTCCTTCCAGTGAGCACTCAGGGCTGACTTCCTTCAGAATGGATAGGTTTGATCTTCTTGCAGTCCATGGGACTCTCAAGAGTCTCCTCCAGCACCATAATTCAAAAGCATCAATTCTTCGGTGATCAGCCTTCTTTATGGTCCAGCTCTCACTTCTGAATTACTGTGTGGGAAAATTATGCATGTCTAAGAAGTGTGTCACCGACATGAAAAGTTTGGAAAGCTCTGATTTAAACTGTGATTGGCTGTGATTCCCGCATCATAGGACTAGGTGACCCACTGGGTCCCTTCCAACTCTACAATTCTGTGATTCTATAATTCTAAGAAACAGCCACACCCCGCTTGTCCAGAGGACCATTGTGCACATTACAGGAAGCGCCCCAAAGCCTGACTCTCTTTTGCACTTCCAGGTTAATGTGCAAAATAGGGGACTTGTGGGTGTTTCCTGTGGGGAGGTATGTAAATCAACCAGGAAAAGGTCAATTCACGATTACTTCCTCGTGCTAACAAAATAGTAAGAAGAAATGGCCCTGATAATAAGAGACAGTTGGGATTGAGGAATCTGGACCACAGGAGAAGAATAAAGCAATTTCTAGAGGGGCAGACTAGCCAGGATTTCCAAAGTAAGAGCTCATGGTGGAACTATGGCATCTGAAATGGACAACACCCATTATGGTCTCTGGGAGTGTAAAGTATGGAAATAAAGGCTGCCCATTACATGTTATGGGATTGTGGTGTTTTACAGTATGAGACGGTCTCCTTAAATAAGGGGTGTCCTATCAAATTAGTGTCCTATCTTATTTTAGCTATGGCTCAGGAACTAGAGCTACATGAAAGGATCTGAGCTCTCTTTTGCCAATATCCACAAATGTGCCAAACACCACCCCAAAGTACCGGTACTTAGGCTACAGACATGATGGGCCCTTCTGTTTGTTATGCAGCCTCCTGCATTTTAAATTTCTCCGCAGTTCACATGATAGTTGTAGAGGAAAGGGAGCACTGCACTCAACCATCTCCCTCCCCCAATTTCATTATGGTAGGGGTCCCTTTGGCTGGGCCCTAAAACCTGCAAAGTATAGTGGTTCACCAAGTCTTGCTAATCACTCAATGTTGATTCAAATTACCAGTGCACACAAGACACATTCACAGTCACAAAACCCAGCTGAGATGGGAAACCTGAATGTATCAAGCTACGTTTCCATGTTCCCAACTGCCCACCCATTCATTCTAGTATTATCACGGTACAGGAATTGATTGGTGTGGTTTAACTCTCAAACCTTCTGTAACTTTATGGCTTTCTGAAGAACCTCTGAAAAATAATGTTGGGTTCTTGGAGATGCAAAAAAGATTGAGGGAACGTTCTTTCATATGTGGTGTAAAGAGTACTGGAAAATGATATATAATGAATCAGAAAAAATGTTTAAAAGTACCTTTCCAAAAAACAAACAAAACCCAGAGTCCTTTTTGATGGGGATAATTCAGAGGGAAATTCCCAGGTGTCCAAAAAAACTATTTACCCTATGTATGCTACTACTGCGGCCCGTGTTTTGTTAGCCCAAAAATGGAAAACGGGCGAGGTCCCAACCAAAGAAGAGTGGCAACTTAAATTGACAGAATATGCACAACTTGCAGATTTAACATACAGAATAAGAGAACAAGAAGAACATAGGTTTAGAGAAGGTTGGAAAACCTTTATGGAATATATGGGAAATAATTGTGTACAGCTGAAAACGCTGGCAACATTAAGATAAATTCAGCAATGTAAATAAGTTATGATGGATGTAATAATGGGATACTAAATGGTATAGTTTCTGTAAAATATGCAGGGATTTATGATATGTAAAATGAACCATGGAAAGAGAAGAAGGGAAGTCATTGATAGCTTAAGGATGTATAAATGAGTAATTTAAATTGTAAAACAGAAAATTTAATAACATTTATATATACCGGTATATAAAACTAATGTTGGGTTCCCTGAGAATGTTGTGTTCAGTTAGGGGTGGGGAGCCTGTGGCCTTCCAAATGTTGCCTACATCTTCCTGACCACTGGCCATGCTAGCCATACTGGTTGGGGCTTATGGGGTTGCAGTGTAACAACATCTGCAGGACCACAGCTTCCAGTGTTATGTTCATAACCCACACATGTTCCTTCTCCATCATGCCTACTGATGGGAACTAATTAAATAAAACAAAGGGGGACTTCAAAGTCATCCAGTACCCGTGGGATCAGAGGTGTAAGCGACCTCCAAGAATACAATGGCTAGCCTCACCCATTAGATGCCAACCAAAGGGTATTTAAGGAGATAACAGAAATCACTGGGTTAAAGCTGACCAAAAGTCCAGAGGTAGCATTATTATCAATTTACGATGGGGTGGAAGGTTCGCAGGCTATGAAGGACTTGCTCACAAATTTATTGACAGCTGCACAAATTATGATAGCTCGGAAGTGGAAGGGGCAAGCAGAATATAAAATGGAAGAACGGTATAAAGAGGTGTGGGATATAGCTGTTAATGATAAATTCACATGTGCCATTAAGACAAGACGGGGAATATGTAAGCGAAATGATTTTGAGGAAATACGGAGGGTGTTTGTCGAATTTGTACTGTTAAAACGGAAAGGGGTCAAACCATTGCAAGAGTCTCCACCCCCTCCCTCTCTCCCTTCATGCATCATCACTACGGGTGCTGAGGTGTACCCTCTGCCTTTGAGCTCTTTGCTCTCCTACTTTCAATGCTCGCCGTGTTCTGGGAGGGGGGGTCTGGAATGCTTTCTAAAGACACTGAGTCCATCAGCTGTCTCTCCCCTCCTCCTCCTCCTCCTCCTCCTCCTCCTCCTCCTCCTTCTTCTTCTTCTTCTCCTCCTCCTCCTCCTCCTCCTCCTCCTCCTCCTCCTCCTCCTCCTCGCCCCCCCATTATTTCCCAGCTTTCCCCCCTCATCTGTCTCTGAGCTGTGATCTCCTTCAAACCCCTGTTGTAATTCTGAACTGTCTCCTTCTTCTCTAGAAGTGTCAGGCTGGGAGGCAGTCTTCCCCATTCCTCCTCTGCCCAGTCCCTGACACATGCAGAATTTTGCAACACAATAATTCAGTTTTACCAGTGGCACTCATATCGGAAGTGTAACACTCAAATTGGAAGCATAACACTCAAAACGGAGTACGTTTGGCTTCCAAAGGAGAATGTTAGCTGCTTTGAGACTCCTTCAGGTAGTGATAAAGCGGGATATCAGATCCAAACTCTTCTTCTTCTTCTTCTTCTTCTTCTTCTTCTTCTTCTTCTTCTTCTTCTTCCAAAAAGTTTGCAAACCAGAACACTTACTTCCGTGTTTGCAGTGTTTGGGTTCCAAATTGTTTGAGTACCAAGGCATTTGAGAACCAAGGTACCACTGTACTAAATTTCTAACTCAGAGAGCTGGTCTGTTCTCTTTGAAATGCAAAATCTGAATAGGGATTCTACATATGAGAGGAATAAACCTCTATTGGAGCATAATATTCTCCAAGAAACTGAGAGGCAAAGTGGATGGCTACAGTGTTTGTGCCTTTGCTGTCAACAGAGAACTGGCCAGCTTGCTTTCTGACTACCTACCCAGTGTGCCTCTGGGTGCCTTCAGACTGTCTGAATTTTGTGGCAGGGATTCAAGCGCATACTGGAACTTTCGGTTTGTGTATTTAAAGTGGATTAAAGGGCTCTGTTGCCCGAGCGCAACAATCCTCCCCCCCCCCACCCCACACCCACAAAAAAGCCCCAGACTTTTTGAGGTTTGGAAAGTGATGGAGAAATGCATTGAAAAGTGTAGGGCGAACAAGTAAGTAAGCAGGCAGACATGCAAGGAGCCTGCAAGCAAAACACGGTGAATACAGAATGGATGTCCGTTGTCATATAACCGTTCTGCAAACAGATCAGAACGCATGCTCCACAGGAACTGGGTATAATCTAGCATCCATGTAAGCTTTGTGCAACAAATCAGAATGAATGCTCAATGAGCTGGATGTCTGGAAGGGGTCGGAGTCTTCAATGGAAATGCATTACTTTTATGGGTATTGCAGTGGATTCCTGCCGGCTAGAGGAGTTGCCCTGGCAACAGCAGTGAACCACTTCCTCACCACAAACTCTGTCTGTTCATTATTTTGGTTTACCACACAGTTCTATCTAGACTAACCAGCAGGTGTCCGACAGCTAACAAATAAGCATACTCTACTGCAGTGTTTCTCAACCAGTGTGCCTCCAGATGTTTTGGGACTACAACTCCCATCATCCCTCGCTAGCAATACCAGTGGTCAGGGATGATGGGAATTGTAGTCCCAAAACATCTGGAGGCACACTGGTTGGGAAACACTGCTCTACTGAGACTGCCCAAAATTCAGTTCTGGAGTACTGTACCACAGATGGTGCTGGCTGCTGGTGATGTTTGTCCTCTTTCTACTTAAGACATCAAAAGATGTTGTGTTTTGGCCTAACTGAACCACGGCCATTATACTTTTGAAATTATGTGAGGAATTAAAGTCTTCCAAACATCGGTAGCCATTTTATTTTTTTATTTTCGCTATGGCTCAGCTTTAAAGGTAAAGGTAAAGGGACCCCTGAACATTAGGTCCAGTCGCGGATGACTCTGGGGTTGCGGCACTCATCTCGCTTTAGTGGCCGAGGGAGCCGGCATACAGCTTCTGGGTCATGTGGCCAGCATGACTAAGCCGCTTCTGGTGAACTAGAGCAGCGCAAGGAAACGCCATTTACCTTCCCGCTGCAGTGGTACCTATTTATCTACTTGCACTTTGATGTGCTTTCGAACTGCTAGGTTGGCAGAAGCAGGGACCAAGCAGCGGGAGCTCACCCCGTTGCGGGGATTCAAACTGCCGACCTTCTGATCGGCAAGCCCTAGGCTCTGTGGTTTAGCCCACAGCACCACCCGCATCCCAGCTTTATTCACCACCAATTCCCTTTCTTCCTCTTGCTAAGGGGCTTGTTCCTGGGACATTTCTTTTCAGCATAAGCTCAATTTTTTCTTTTCAATGCCATTTTTTATCATCAGTCTCTTATCTTATGTGCCACAGTAAAAATTCCCAGGCTCCTATAAATCAGATACCTTGAAAGGTATGGTTGTTGGTATCAGTTCCTGTGGTTTTAGAGCTAGAAGGCAATTCGAGAAATAAGAATGACTTCAGGCTGTAAGATAAAGGTTTGCCTGCACTTTGATTGACTTCTAAGGAGGTCTGGCTGAACAGTTGTGGACCTCAGAACTGTTCTAGATTAATCCACTGAGAGCTTTATGAATATAAGATATAACTGTCATGCTTTGTTCTGAAAAGACCTTTGGACGTCCAGGTCACTGCAACCATCAGAGTGAGACCTAAAGGTAAAGGTAAAGGGACCCCTGACCATTAGGTCCAGTTGTGACAGACTCTGGGGTTGCGGTGCTCATCTTGCGATATTGGCTGAGGGAGCTGGCGTACAGCTTCCGGGTCATGTGTCCAGCATGACAAAGCCGCTTCTAGCGAAACAGAGCAGCCCACGGAAACGCCGTTTATCTACTTGCACTTTGACGTGCTTTCGAACTGCTAGGTGGGCAGGAGCTGGGACTGAGCAACGGGAGCTCAACCCGTTGCGGGGATTCGAACCGCTGACCTTCTGATCAGCAAGCCCTAGGCTCTGTGGTTTAACCCACAGCGCCACCCGCGTCCCAGAGTGAGACCTACCATGAGGTAAAATGAAGCCATCACCTCTAGGAGCTGATTCTGAGGACACATCTGCTTTGTTTGTTTGTTTGTTTTTATTTTCATAAAATATATGCACCACTTGATTGTAAAAAGAAACCCCACACCTCCAAAATAGTTTAAATTTTTAAGTACTCTTTTATCACTTTAAACAGTCATGGCTTTCCCCCCAAAGAATCCTGGGATCTGTAGTTTGTAAATGGCACTGAAAGTTGTTAGAGGAGACCCCCGTTCCCCTCACAGAACTACAACTACCAGAGTTCCCCGGGAAGAGAGATTTATTGCTAAGCCACTCTGAGAATTGTAGATCTGTGAGGGGAACAGGGGTCTTTAAACAAATCTAAGCACCTTTTTGAAAACTATAATTCGCATAATTCTTCGCAGGAAGCCATGACTTAGTGTCATGAAAGGGCAACTCATTGTTAGCTACATAATTTATTCCCCTATTGTTTGTTTACTGCAAGGGACAGTGATTTTTCTGTCTCAGGTGCCAAAGTAGCCTTGGATAATATCTAACTGGATTTGCTGGATTTGCGGCTCTTTCTCAGGGCTGGTCCCAGCAGCCAGGCACACCTTGGGAACTGGCCAGTGATTAGAAAGAAGCCTGAAGAGAATGAAAAGGAAGCCCTTATGACTTGCGTTACCTTGGCTAAAACCACAATTGAAATCAGCTGATAACATATGAGAGAGTTATATTCTGAAAAGAATGACAAAATCACATTTCATAGAAGCCAAGACAAATAGCGGTCGGCTTAAAAGAGGAACGCGTTTTCTAAGAAATGGCATTTTGTGAGCTACAGTTCTCCAGATTGCATTTGCAGTCAAAAGGCTATGCAGAGCGGACACACGCAGAGCATAAATTTATAGCCAAAGCCAAGTCCTGTCCTAGACATTAATGCCACTGATGGGAACTTGACAGATTATACACAATAACTACCACTGAAGAACTCTTACATAAAATATATACGATGTTTGCTTTTTCACTTTAGATGTGCTTGCTTTTCTCTGGTCTGAAGATTGTCTTTTATGGATCTGACTTCTGCTTATGGCCACCCACACACAAAAAGAGGAAAGCTGAAATAACGTTCCGTGTGTCTTTTATTTGTTTAAGTTTCTGTGTTGCTATGTGGAGTATTATAGCATTCGGAGAGATGTGAGACTTGCTCCTGTTGTGTTCAACTGACAGAGAACCAGGTTATCAATGGGACTGTATAATTTAGCATGACTCTGGCAAATGGTCATTTTGCCACGGGACTGCACAGTTAGTATTTTGTACATGAGTAACTTTTATTATTTATTCCATTTTTTATCTCACTTTTCCTTCTAAGAGCTCTTGGTTTGCATCAGCTGTGTGGGGGGAGGGCAAATAATGGGGTGGATCAAGGTGATTCAGGGATCTTTCCCTCATTCTGAGTCAAAGTGTGATGTTAATAACCCCCTCCCCAAGTTGGACAAGGGTCCTGCAGTGCCTTGTGTCACTGCATTTTGTACCTTAAGGTAAAGGTAAAGGGACCCCTGACCATTAGGTCCAGTCGTGACCGACTCTGGGGTTGCGGCGCTCATCTCGCTTTATTGGCCGAGGGAGCCGGCGTACAGCTTCTGGGTCATGTAGCAGTTCAAAAGCACATCAAAGTGCAAGTAGATAAATAGGAATTGCTCTGGCGGGAAGGTAAACGGCGTTTCCGTGCCCTGCTCTGGTTCACCAGAAGCGGCTTAGTCATGCTGGCCACATGACCTGGAAGCTGTACGCCGGCTCTCGGCCAATAAAGCGAGATAAGCGCCACAACTCCAGAGTCGGACACGACTGGACCTAATGGTCAGGGGTCCCTTTGCCTTTACCTAACCTGCCGCCTTGGCATTTCTTTGGAATGCGAGGCAGCATACAAATAATGTAAATAAATAGGCACCCTCCCTCATTTTGTTTAAATGCATTTTGAAGAGATTTGGAAAGTGAACTTATTGGCCTATTTAACATAAGACTTTAAACGTTTTTTTCATCAATTTCGCAAATGCCTCGAACACCTTATTGGCTAAACAAGCCTATGCATTTCTTCAAGATAATCCTACCTGGTGTCAAAACCTTTTAGATATCTTATCCAGATACACTCTACCCGAGTTTAATACCCTTAAACTGTGGAGCCCGGATAAAGTTCAGGATTGGATCCTTGATAGAGACGCCTCTCTAGACATCACGAAGATAAAAAATTCTGGGTTTTCCTACTGGTTTCCCCGAGTAAAAGCAGTTAAAATTTGTGCCAACTACTTGGCGGATATCACTGATCCCACCCTTCGGAGAGCTTTTACTATGGCCCGGTTTCAAACATTACCTACTGCATACCTGACTGGTAGATTTGCAAGAATCCCAGTAGAGCACCGCCTATGCCCTTGTCCCATGACAACCAAAGAGGATCTTACACATTACCTTCTTCATTGTCCTATTTACTCGGGCTTTAGAGGTGCGATTCTGCAAATCATACCCATTTCAATAAATAACCCGGAAGATCGAGTAAAATTTTTGTTAGTTGATGCTAACCCACGGATTTCCCACGTGGTAGCGGTCTTTGTGATGAAGGCCATGAAAGCCAGGGAAAGATTTCTGGATGACAAAGAAAAGACCCCTTCATCGTCTTCTTAACTCGTTCTTGTTCTACTTCTCTTTCTGTTTTGTGGGATGAGGGTCTTGCGAGGACAGTATGCAATGAATTTTAATATTGTTGTGCAGATATTTGTGTAAAGGCATGGTCCTCACAATAATCTGATACTTTATGTACTTATGTACTATGTAAGACTTTGTTGTTGCTTGTGATGAAGCTAGGGACAAAAGCTGTGGGGGTGCCACCAGAATAGGAGCCCATTTTCTTCCATAAAGAGAGACATTTGTCCAGATCATCATATTGTGTGTCTCTCTCCTTCCCTGTTGCACATAATTTGCTGATGGCGATGGTTTGAAAATACAGTGGTACCTCGGGTTACAGACGCTTCAGGTTACAGACTCCGCTAACCCAGAAATATTACCTCGGGTTAAGAACTTTGCTTCAGGATGAGAACAGAAATCGCATGGCGGCGGTGCAGCAGCAGCAGGAGGCCCCATTAGCTAATGTGGTACCTCAGGTTAAGAACAGTTCCAGGTTAAGAACGGACCTCCAGAACGAATTAAGTTCTTAAACCAAGGTACCACTGTATGGTGAAGTTGGGGGAGCAACTCAGTGGTCTTACTTGTTATTAAATTTGGAGGATGGAGATAGAGAAAAAAACTTGGCAGAAGATGGTAACCAGGGTGGATTTGATTTAAATCAAATTGATTTAAATCACGATTTAAATCACTAGTCAATAAGGCTTGATTTAAATCACTAGTCAGTAAGACTTGATTTAAATATTTTTTTTTACAGAAAGACTCATTCTTGCTGGTATAATCTTAATATTTACAACCATATGAAGGTTTCATTTTTGGAATAATAAATTTTCAGAGTAGTTTTTACAGCTATATCAAAAATTACTGATTTGGTTATACTACTAGAAATACATAGACAGATAATTATGGTGAGGTTTAATAAGTTAACTGTTTATATTTGGACAACTTTTCTGCTGTACTTTATTGGAAGGAGAAAAATAATCATTTCCTTAATAACCATTTAAACAATTTATTCAACTAAAACAATAACATGATAGCATATGTATCCATGTTTGTTAACTGATGTGGTTAAACATTTTTTTTAAAAACTTAGACTGAGTTTTAGCACACTTGATAAACTTAAAACAAATCCTTATTTCCTGATGAATAGCCTTTGGACTACAATGTAACTTAAATAGAAGACTATATTTAGAAAGATTTTTCCTCCAAAAGCATTTTATTTTTAAAATCCAATTTAAATCAAAGAAATCCGATTTAAATTTTAAAAAATCAAATTTAAATCAAAAAAATCTGATTTTTTTTTTTATTTTTTTAAAAAAAAATCGTTGATTTTTATCCACCCTGATGGTAACCCAATGTATCTGGGAGCTTCTGGATCTGCCCTGCTGATCTCATTAGCTAAACATCTGCAAGAGTGTTTCCCAACCAGTGTGCCTCCAGATGTTTTGGGACTACAATTCCCATCATCCCTGACCACTGATATTGCTAGTGAGGGATGATGGGAGTTGTAGTCCCAAAACATCTGGAGGCACACTGGTTGAGAAACACTGCTCTATTGCATTTTATCAGAAAATATGAGCTTGCTGTTTTTAATATGAAGTCAGGTAATTTAATATGTTGTCATTTGTTGCTGTTTTAAAGGTTTCGGTGGCAGCACGGCAGGCTGCTGACATGCGACCAGTACAGAAGCTGACCTTTTCGACGACGTCTTCTAAGAGGTGTGATGCAGGCTCCCCCTTGTGGGAACTAATTGGATTGAAACTTCCCTGATTTGAAAAGCGGATCAGTCCAAAGCTGAGCCATGGATATGGTGAGCACACAACCTTCTGTTCAAGAGTTTGAAGGGATGGACCCTGTGATACGCCGCCATTACAACTTCACGGGGAAGCTCTTCCGAGGAAAAGAAAAAAACCTGACGACCATTATCCTTCTAATCGTCTGCAGCTTCATCATCCTGGAGAACTTGATGGTGCTGATCGCCATCTGGAAAAACAACAAGTTTCACAACCGCATGTATTTTTTCATTGGCAACTTGGCCCTCTGTGATCTGCTGGCTGGGATAGTTTACAAAGTAAACATCTTGATGTCGGGAAACAAGACCCTGACCTTGTCTGCCCAGATTTGGTTTATTCGAGAAGGCAGCATGTTTGTGGCCCTGGGGGCTTCCACCTTCAGCTTATTAGCGATCGCCATCGAGAGGCATTTGACAATGATCAAAATGAGGCCATACGATGCCAATAAGAAGTACAGGGTCTTTTTGCTCATTGGAACATGCTGGCTTATCTCCGTTTCCCTGGGCGCCTTGCCAATCCTTGGCTGGAATTGTGTTGCTGACTTAGCTGACTGTTCCACCATTTTGCCGCTCTATTCCAAAAGGTACGTGGCCTTTTGCATCACCATCTTTATAGCGATCTTGGTGGCCATTGTCCTCCTCTACGCCCGGATCTACATCTTGGTGAAGTCCAGCAGCCGCAACGTCACCAACCACAACAACTCAGAGAGGTCCATGGCCTTGCTCCGGACAGTTGTGATTGTGGTCGGGGTTTTCATCGCTTGCTGGTCGCCGCTGTTTATCTTGTTGCTGGTCGACGTGGCCTGCGAAGTGAAAGAATGCCCCATTTTGTATGAAGTGCACGGGTTCATCGCCTTGGCGGTCCTCAATTCAGCCATGAACCCCGTCATCTACACTCTGGCAAGCAAAGAAATGCGCCGGGCTTTCTTCCGCCTCGTCTGCGGCTGCTTGGTGAAGACCAGCGCCACCACGTCACTGCCTATCCAGCCCACCCCAGATCAGAGTCGCAGCAAGTCCAGCAGCAGCAATACACAGAAACCGAAGGACGAGCACCCACAGACTAACGGCTCGCCAGGTTTAGCGGAAAAGAACGAATCGTCATTTCATAATGGGAATTGCTGCAAATGAAGTCCGTCAACTCTGCAGGCCAAGGATTCTTTAACTGACTTTTTAAAAGAGCCGAATGGAAGCCTTTTGGTGGGGTTTCATGCACTTAAATCACAGAGAGAAACACTCATCAACGGCATATTATCAAGTGCCTTTTTTTAGCCCAGGCAGTTTTAGTTCTGTGAGGGATGGACTCAGGAAGGCACTTCACTGCCTCCCCAAATCCTGTCAGTATCAAGAAAAATGGCACATTTGACATGATGCAAAATTTATACGCATTAGGGAATCAATGCAGAAACCATGGTGGGTTATTTAAAACCAATAAATGAAACCCAATCTGCACCCCCCAATAATATGCAAGTCTAAAAAATCTGGAGGTGCTGTGTAAGTTTTTTATTGCCATCTGTTCCATGCCTTTTGGGCCCGGCTGCTGTCCCTTCCTTCAAGCAGCCTACCTTCTTGACCTCTATACAGAACACAATGCCTGGGATCTGTGGGAGACTTCGTTCCCACCCAAACCCATCTTTCACTTTCTCCACCCAAGTGGGACGGTTTGGCAGCATTATACAACTGACCTCCTCCCCAGGAGTTAACAGTATTTATAGATATTCTGTGATATCACCGTTGCTCAGCCAGTAGTGCTGGGGAAGGGGAGGGGGGGAAATCACATGGGCAGATGGCAGCCAATGCTAGCCTATTATGTGTATATATAAATGTGTGTGTATATCAGTCGATTCACAGGAAACGTTAACATTCACCAAGCACTCCACACCCTCTGCAGGAATGCGTATCCCCTATATGCTGACATTTAAAGTGGCGCTGTGGGTTAAACCACAGAGCCTAGGGCTTGCCGATCAGAAGGTCGGCGGTTCGAATCCCCGCGACAGGGTGAGCTCCCATTGCTTGGTCCCTGCTCCTGCCCACCTAGCAGTTTGAAAGCACATCAAAGTGCAAGTAGATAAATAGGTACCGCTGCAGTGGAAAGGTAAATGGCATTTCCGTGCGCTGCTCTGGTTCTCCAGAAGCGGCTTAGTCATGCTGGCCACATGACCTGGAAGCCATACGCCGGCTCCCTCAGCCAATAAAGCGAGATGAGTGCCGCAACCCCAGAGTCGGTCACGACTGGACCTAATGGTCCGGGGTCCCTTTACCGTTACCTTTTAAAGTTACGAGAGAGATTGTTTACCTCCGCAGTGCTGCATTATTTTCCAACTTTTGCGTCTTGTTGTTATGTTAATGGATTCACACTACAAGTATTATCTGACGTGGCAATAAATGCTTAGGACTGATCGCTGTGCCACAAGGCATAAACTACCATATTCTGAAGGAAACGAACTCACACTGACATGAACAGACAGATGGATACCCCAGAACAAATATTTAGGGTTGAGCTGCCAGCCTAATTATCTATTTATGCCAGTTGTGTGGCAAAAGTTTACATTATCTGATGTTGTCACCATGATTTCCTGTGTAATATACCAGATTTACAAGTACTGTGGGCAGGTATGTTCCAATAGTGGTGTTTTGTTTTGTTTGTTTTTTTAAACTTCACCAACAAAATTTGGACGAGAGAAGTTGGATGCTACACGAACCCAGTATTCTGTCTTGCAATTATCAATGCAAACATCCTTCGAGAATAGCTAAATGTGAAGGCTGGGACTAGAAGCCATTTTGGTTTTGTTCTAGGACTTTAAGAAAAACGTAATATTGATTCATTCTCCTTGAATCTCTTCTTTATTTAATGTAGTTTAGTGCCCAACTGAAATATGTGTCTTGGCATTTTATGCATAGCATGTATATAGATGTATAATTAATCAATGCATATAATTTTATTTTTTTTTTGCTCTTTGAAAGATATTTTTTTAAAAAAATTGAAGGCCCAGCCTGTGTTATGGAAAGCCCAAACACAGAAGATGAGAAAGATCTAACGGAAGTGGCAAGGTCTTCTCAATGTTATTTCATACAAAACTACACATTTCCAGAAAACTATCCCAACAGAGCTTTACAAAAATCACAAATTGCAGTTTATCCCTAGCTCAGACTTGAGTCAATTGCGTGACTGGTGGGTGTTTTTTCTTCATCTAGCTCTAGAATTAATATTCTGTCATCTGGACTCCCTGCCCACCAATATATTTCCCCCCTGATGGCTTATGTTGGAAGAAAGTGAGCAGAGAATAAATGAGATTCACCATGCACTTAACGTGGACTGATGGAAGAAACTGGGGGATGCATGTAACACAGGAAATAATGTTAGCACAAATGGAAGAAACAGTCAAAAGTGGTCCATGAGAACGTCATACATGGTCCCAGGTACTCAGCTTTTCAGCCAGCGCCTGCTTCTTTCACAGCAACAGGACTAATTTTCAACTGAACTATCCCCCTCAGCATCTGAAAAATTCATAAACCTCTTTTGATATCACAGCAGTTCAGCCAAGGGCTGGGAACTGCAGATAGGGGACAGTATATATGCCTACTGAATGGGATTTTATTCTAGATTTTAAAATATGCATAGAGGCATGATTTGTAAAACATCCTGCTATCATTATTTGAGGGGATTTTTTTTAAAACTTAAGAATGACAAGCTGTGAAAATTCTGTTTACAAGAGGCATTTAAAAGGGGGAGAGCATGCTATTTCGACCAGGGGTAGCCAATGGGGTACCATCCTAAAATTTTAGGATACAGCTCACATCAGTCCCAGCCAGCATGACCAGTGGACAGAGATCATAGTTGTAGTACTAAGTGTGTGAAAGGTACCACATTGGTAAAGCCAAGAATTAAACATAAAATTATGATAGACATAAAAGAAAGAGGAGGCTTTGCCTTGCCAGATTTGCAAATGTATTATGAGGCAGCCTGCTTCCACTGCTTAAAAGAATGGATTGCACTGGATAATGCAGACATCCTGGACTTAGAAGGCCATGATTTAAAATTCAGCTGGCATGCATGTCTTTGGTATAGGAAGGCGAAAATCCATAAAAGTTTTATGAACCATATTCTAAGGAAGAATTTGTATAGAGTTGGGGAGAAATATAAAATTCTGCTGGAAAGGAAAACACCTTTATGGCTATCTCCTATTGAGGCTATTACAATCAAGAAAGTTAATATGGATAGACAATGGTCAAATTTTTCAGGGAATTGTTGCATTTTACAGAGGGGAAACTTAAACTGAAATCAATGAAAAGTGTAAGAAGCCATGTTACGGACTGGCTACAATATCATCAGTTACATGAAATGTTTAAAATAGATAGGAAAAATGGTTTTTGGACCAAAGGTCACAATTTGAAAAAGAATTTATACAAAACAAAGAAAAACTTTTATCTAAAATATATAAGACGAGCTTGTGAAAGGCACCACATTGGCTATTCCTGTTTTAAACATTTCCTACAGCAGCCTCATTGAAAACCTGTGTCTAAGGGCAAAATCCTAAGCATATTTAAGCGGAAATAATAGATGGGAATGACTTGAACAGAATGCCACCAAATCCTTTTGTCCCACTGATAATGTAATGCCCATAGCAGAAACGCTCCTAGTTGGTATGAATGTTTGTTATTTCAAGTGTAAAGTCTTGTAAACATGTATATTAACTTTTCGTTCTCTGTGCAAAATACAAAAGAGTATGCTGAAACTGTGAATGCCAAACAGTATAAAGTAACACATCAAATAATAAAAACTGCTGAAAGCAGCAAAGAGACTTTGTCTTTGAGATGATCCTGGTTAAACAGCAAGGCTACGGATAAGGATGCTTAACCTGTAAATACAAACTGAGTCACGGATATATCCCCAGGTGCTCTGAAGAGTTTCCTAAAGTTTTTATATATTAAATGCATTGTGTTGTATTGTATGGCATAATAAAGTAAAAGAAGAGGTCCCTCGTTGAAGCATGCGGAATAACAGAATCACAAACCAGTGAATGATAACTTAGTGGTTAAAGGTGGATATCAGGTACAATAGGAAAATGCAAAATAATAAAGAGGTATGTCTTGATGAAATAAGCAACCAAAGTTTCGTTGTTCTCTATTCTCTTATAGGGACCCAGGTGGAGCTGTGGGTTAAACCACAGAGCCTAGGGCTTGCTGATCAGAAGGTCGGCGGTTCGAATCCCTGCGACGGGGTGAGCTCCCGTTGCTCGGTCCCAGCTCCTGCCCACCTAGCAGTTCGAAAGCACGTCAAAGTGCAAGTAGATAAATAGGAACCGCTCTGGCGGGAAGGTAAACAGTGTTTCCGTGCGCTGCTCTGGTTCGCCAGAAGCGGCTTTGTCATGCTGGCCACATGACCTGGAAGCTGTACGCCGGCTCTCTGCCTATAGAGCGAGATGAGCGCCGCAACCCCAGAGTCGGACACGACTGGACCTAATGGTCAGGGGTCCCTTTACCTTTACCTTACCTTTATTCTCTTATTGTGTGACATGCCACTTTAAATTTAAGAGTGATTGCCTGGCTATTTTTCTTAGCTTGCTTGGGATTCTCCTGCAATGAACAACTATTTCTGCTGCTTCGTTGTACTAGTAAAAAAAAACACCACTTGGTATGGGATCATACTAACCATTGCATGACTGACCGCAGTCCCAATAGACTGGTCTGTATACCTACCTGGAAATATTGGGGATTGAACCTGGAACCCGCTGCATGCAAAACTACAGCCCTTCGCCAGTTTTACTACCACAGGACTCTACCACCTAATATCATCTTCGTTCTGCTACATGACTAGATGCTGACCTGTATTTCTCTGTAAATGTGATCAATAGGATTGGTTCGTGTGTCTTATAGATGGGCAATGCAGTGGTTCAGATTTAATCTGGCAAGTGGTAAAAATGCCCAAAATGCCTCAGAGCCACTTTCGGGACTCATTAATTCTTAAAGCTGCTATTTTGCTACCAACTCAGTTCAAGATTTTCATGTCATTGGATGCCAGGACCGGACATCTGCCTTCCCTTCTTTCTGAAAAAAAGAGGTGCAAAGAGTTTCTGTGGCCAAGCATGCCACTGGCTGATGTAGTTGCCTTTCCCGCCATCGATGGAGGCATGCTTGCACCATTTTGTGATCCTGTCTCTCTTTCTGGTGCGGCAGTCATTTCGTGTTATGCCCCACCCCACTGAAGCCATCTTGAGTCTACTGCTCAAGGGCCCTTTCTCAAAATTCCAGATGTGCTCACCGGCCCCCAAAGTCTGGCAATCCCTAACTTTAGCTGGATTGCAATGGCAAAGATACTACATAGGAGAGAAAGGCCTCTGCTGAGGCATAAGGACTATCATTCTTAAAGAAAATATGTAACCTAATACATTTTCCTTGGAGTCTCTGGTGATTGTATTTAAAGTTTGGAAGGTGTTACCTCCCGTTTCCCATCTCAAGCTTATACAGTGGTACCTTGTTTCTCAAACGCCTTGGTACTCAAACCACTTGGAACCCAAACACTGCAAACCCGGAAGTAAGTGTTTCAGTTTGCGAATTTTTTTTCGGAAGCCGAAGGTGCTCCGTTTTGAGTGCCACGCTTCCGTTTTGAGTGTTACGCTGAGGTCTGTCTGTTTTTGCTATTTATTTTGCGCTTTTTTTTTTTGCGGCTCTTTTTGTTTTTGTTTTTGTGACTGTGTGTTCAGCTACTGATTGATTGATTGATCGTATGACTGCAGTACACTGTTGATTGCTTTCATTTTATGGATCAATGGTCTCGTTTGATAGTAAAATTCATGTTAAATTGCTGTTTTAGGGGTTGTTTTTAAAAGTCTGGAATGGATTAATACATTTTGCATTACTTTCTATGGGATAGCACACCTTGGTTTTGGAACGAACTTCCGGAATGGATTAAGTTTGAGAACCAAGGTACCACTGTATAGCCAGTTGACCCAGAGGCTTTCTCATAATTCTCATCTATTCTTGCAGCATATGGAGGGGAAGATTACAGATTGCTCTATAACCTTAAAGGTAAAGGTACCCCTGACCATTAGGTCCAGTCACGGACAACCCTGGAGTTGCGCACTCATCTCGCTCTATAGGCCGAGAGAGCTGGCGTTTGTCCGCAGACAGCTTCCGGGTCATGTGGCCAGCATGACTAAGCCGCTTCTGGCGAACCAGAGCAGCGCACGAAAACGCTGTTTACCTTCCTGCCGGAGCGGTACCTATTTATCTACTTGCACTTGATGTGCTTTTGAACTGCTAGGTGGGCAGGAGCTGGGACCGAACGAGAGCTCACCCCATCGCGGGGATTCGAACCGCCAACATTCCCATCAGCAAGTCCTAGGCTCTGTGGTTTAGACCACAGCGCCACCCACATCTATAACCTTAGAAAGGTTCTATGCAAAACATTTTTGGATATTGTACGTGCTGAGATGTGCTTCTGCTTGTGTTCTCCTGCCCATCTGCACCACACACACTATCAAGCTGGCGCCCTCCAATTGTTTTGGACTACAACTCCTATCAGCCCCAGCCAACAGGACCCTGCTGGCTGGGGCTGATAGGATTTGTAGTCCAACATACTGTAACTAGAGGGCAACAAATTGGCAAAGGTTGCACTATTCAACACTTTTTTCTTTCTTTCTTTTTTTGCTGCCCATGAAATGTTTGCTGAATGTGCAATCCAGAGCTTAAGTGCCAGAAAAGTGCAGAGGAAATTCCAGTATCCCTATACACTTTAAATCAAGGTGTACCTTTATGATTGATCCTGATTCTTAGTGGCACAAAACCTTCATGAGCAGGAGAGCTATTAACCCAATATTCATTTACCAATATAAAATTTAATGAATAAAATACCTCACCCAGTCCTTTTGAAAATCCTGCTGAGAAAGCAATGGAAAGGAAAGCAAAAGTTCAACATTGTTTGGAAGACTTTTGAGTACCACTTGATCCCTATTTTATCACCATTTAGGGGAAGCAATTATTAGTTTAATGCATATATTACACATCTTGGATTTGTTGTGCCAAACCTCATCTGCATTTTACTTTCCTTTTTATGAGGATATTTGATTCCAGCAAAATATTGTGTGACTGACAGTAACTATTTACATATTCAGTGGCAATGGCTATTTTGACCCCCACTTCAGTGCCATTGATCTCGATTGGATGACAGCAATGAAACTGAGCTGTCTGTTTATGTGTACATTCTTGGAATGGAATCTGCTCCACTTGAGTTAAAGCAAAATGTGAGAATTGAAACCTCCCTATGTATGGAAAACACCACTTACACATAATTACACCCACGCAACATTTTCCTCTTTAAATTCCCTTATAAACATATGGAATTTTGCTTGTTAGAAATTACTGTATGATGCAATAAATGCAAATACAATGCATTTACAAATTCTCATGACTTAACAACACAGCATGCAGATGAGAGCAAGGCAAAGAATATAATTCCATGGAGATGAGAAAGGGAAACTGGAGCCAGACTGCTAGTGTACGTTCCTCTGTTTCTTTATGGGATATTTTCCATTCATACCATGCTTCCATATTCTGATCTTCTAATTTCTATTGCAGCTAAACTTCAAAAAACATATGACAGTCCAAAGACCCTGGAAGCTTTGAGCTCCATTGTGACTAGGAAGTAATAATCTGCTGTTTCTTTTTTCTTTTTCTTTTTAATTGACTTTTTATTCAGATTTTGTTTAATAATACATAGATCCATTTGATCAATTAACAAAATATAAACATAAATATAGCTTTTAACTTATTGATTTCTCATTGTTATTATCTTATTTGTTAATGTTTTTCTGTAAAATAAACCAATTTGGTATCACACTACCAGTTTCTTTTACTTATTTTATATCCCCTTTAAATAAAAAGAAAAGGAGAAAAAATTCTCCCCCACCAAAAAAAAAGTAAATAAAATTAATTTTATTTTATTTTATTTTTATTTTTATTTTATTTTTATTGATTGATTGATTGATTGATTGCTTTTTCTTTTTTCATGTGCTCAGTACCCAGGATGAAAAGCAGATTTCCCCATGATTATTATTTTACTTTGCATTTAAGCTTTAAAACTGTTATTTAGCAACAATAGCTGCAACTTGTGCAAAGGTGAACAAAGGAACATAGGAAGCTGTCTCTGGCTGAGTCAGACCATTAGCCCATCTTCCTCAGTATTGTTTACACTGACTTCCAGTGTCTCTCCAGAGTTTCAGACTGGGGACAATACCCAGCCCTTTCTGGAGATGCCAGGGCTTGAACCTGGAACCTTATGCATGCAAAACAGATACCGGTAATAGATCACAGAATTGCAGAGTTGGAAGGTACCATGTGGGGTCATCTGGTCCAGTGCTCTGTTACTTAGCTGCAGCCCTTTCCTGTACGCAACCACTGAACAATGATGGGAGAAGATAGTACCTTGCACTGACTGTCACCACCACAGTGACCAGGGTAGGGAATGTGGTGTGCTCACTTTACACACAGTGGATGCTGGTGGCACTGTGGTCTAAACCACTGAGCCTCTTGGGCTTGCCAATTGGAAGGTTGGCGGTTCGAATCCCCGCAACAGGGTGAGCTCCCATTGGTCTGTCCCAGCTCCTGCCAACCTAGCAGTTGGAAAGCACACCAGTGCAAGTAGATAAATAGGTAGTGCTGCGGCGGGAAGGTAAATGGCATTTCCGTGTGCTCTGGTTTCCATCATGGTGTCCCATTCTGCCAGAAGCTACTGTTAGGTCCATCATGAGACGTCCACCAGCTTCTAATCATGGATACCAGCAGCCTTCAAGCAAGCAAACTTGCCTTATTATCGCTCCCTAGCATCCCACTGCCAGAGGATTGCCTCCTTCCATTCACCACTTTGCCTCCTCCAAGTGGAAGAAACCTGGGCAGTGCTGAATGTCGCATCCATTGCCAGGTGTGTCCTGCTGGAAACAGAAAAGGGCTTTCCCCTTGGCCTGCCTTTATATCCACTCAGTTGCCAAGTGCTTTTGTGACATCACAAGAAACCCACAGCCAATGGCAACAGCTGGGGAGGCATCATCTTCATTGCTTTGAACCTCACAGTGGCGGGTGGACCTATCAGTGATTGTGTGCTTGTTTATTCGGGACACGGGTGGCGCTGTGGTCTAAACCACTGAGCCTCTTGGGCTTCCCAATCAGAAGGTCAGCAGTTTGAATCCCCACGACAAGTTGAGCTCCCGTTGCTCTGCCCCAGCTCCTGCCAACCTACCAGTTTGAAAGCACACAACCGCAAGTAGATAAATAGGTACAGCTGTGGCAGGAAGGTAAATGGCGTTTCCATGCACTCTTGTTTCTGTCATGGTGTTCCATTGCACCAGAAGTGGTTTGGTCCTGCTGGCCACATGACGCAGAAAGCTGTCTGCAGACAAACACCAGCTCCCTCAGCCTGAAAAGCGAGATGAGTGACGCAACCCCATAGTTGCCACCTTTCTGTTGTAAGATATGCTTACAAGACTACAAGCAGGACAGGACAGGGATGTCCATTCACTAATGTTTATCCCAACACCTGCAGTTCTGGTGTAGATACTGCCTCTGTACATGGATATTTCAATGAATTAACAAAACTTATAGCCGTTGATAGATCCTATCTCCCATGAGCATGTCTTCTATAGTGTTTATTTGCTTAAGCCATCATATCTGGAGACTATCCCCCCCCCCAAAAAAAAAAACCTTGTGCAAATGAATCTCAGCATTTATGAATTAAATGATAAGGCACTCACTGTTTGATTCAGATGGGGGCACATTTGGGGGCAACCAGCTGTTACCTCTGACCAGTTGCCAGTGACGACTGTGGGACTGTGGCCAGTATGTTTAAAAATCACACACATGTAAATGTTCCTGTCATCCTCTTAGTATTATATTCTCTGCTACAAGAGCAAGTTACATGTAGAAGAATCTTAATACCGAACAATGTTTTTAATAAATCAAACTTGTATCTTAAGGTATATTATTAGAAAAATCAATGCATATACCTCATACACAGAGAGATCACACCAAGTCAAAGCCAAAAACAAGTTACAAACAATTTGGAATAGCATTTATATAAGAATTTAAGTGGGAGATCAGAAAGAGGGGGAAAATGCTTTTGTATTTAAAAGACAATGAATTATGTTTTCAAAAGTTGCTTCAAGCTAACTTTTCCTGTTGAAATACTAGCTCATTGATTCATGTTACATCACTCGCTATTTAATCATTGGATCTTGTCTGTTTTCTCTCTGTTATTGTGCTTATTTTATCATAAAACTACCCTTGAGATTTCCAGTATCAATTTTCTCAGGGAAACAAGACCGGATGTAAGTATTGTTTAATCTAGACAATCACTCATTTCTTGTATCTTCAGTTAAAAATGCCTTTTCTTTTCTTTTTCTTTTTTTTGGCCCATTATCTTCAGCAGACTGACTTCAAAAATATAAATATCTACCGTATTTCTATAGAATGTGTGTGTATGTACACGGTCAATATTCATATTAAGGAATCAGGAACACTTTGATTACATGTTTTGAAGAAAACCCATTCACCTGCTTTTTTGCCATTCTTCACCAACTCTGAAAAGCCACAAGAATGTTCTTTGTCTCGGCACCACACAGAATGGCATTTCTTTAACCTACAGAAAACATAAACTGGTGATATTCTTTTTCTACAGACAAAGGTTTGCAGTTCCTTTCTGACTGTGGCTTGTGAGCGACACAGCTACATATTTTGCCATGAGGTGTGAGGGCGGGGTGGGGGTGGGGAGTCACTGTTTTTTCTCTGCCGGCTGATGGAGACAAAGTTCGCTCCCGGAAGAAACAATCGGCAAATTGTTCTCCAGGTGGTGGTTGATGAGGTGGCTGATGCTGTCAAAGATGCGGTCCTTTGTACGAACCTGAAAAATAAAGGATGCAAGGAGAAATTTTGTATATGTTCCACAGAAGAAGAAGAAGAAGAAGAAGAGTTTGTATTTGATACCCCGCTTTATCACTACCCGAAGGAGTCTCAAAGCGGCTCACATTCTCCTTTCCCTTCCTCCCCCACAACAAACACTCTGTGAGGTGAGTGGGGCTGAGAGACTTCAGAGAAGTGTGACTAGCCCAAGGTCACCCAGCAGCTGCATGTGGAGGAGCGGAGACGCGAACCCAGTTCACCAGATTACGAGTCTACCGCTCTTAACCACTACACCACACAAATGGCACAACAAAAAACCCGGCCATCAACATATATATAAATCTTTGTTATTAGAAAACCAATTTGATATACAGGTACTGAGGGAGGATTGGAATAAAGAATTGGGCATCTCAATTCCGACCACACAGTGGGAAACTGTTTTAACTCTATAACAAGGGTGTCTCTGGATCTTAAATTGAGGCTCATACAACAACAAAATAATAATAATATTTAGAATATATTGGACCCCATTACGTTTGTTTAAAAAGAGGATGTCCTAAGGTATTTAACTGTTGGAGATGCAATAGGGATAATGCTTCTCTAAAACATATGTCTTTTCATTGCCCTATATTGAAAGATTTTTGGCAGAAGGTAACTGAAACCATAAAGGACGCGGGTGGCACTGTGGTCTAAACCACAGAGCCTAGGGCTTGCCGATCAGAAGGTCGGCGGTTCGAATCCCCGCGATGGGGTGAGCTCCCGTTGCTCGGTCCCTGTTCCTGCCAACCTAGCAGTTCGAAAGCACAAAGTGCAAGTAGATAAATAGGGAGCGCTCTGGCGGGAAGGTTTCCGTGCACTGCTCTGGTTTGCCAGATGTGGCTTAGTCATGCTGGCCACATGACCCGGAAGCTGTCTGCAGACAAACAGCGGTTCCCTCGGCCTATAGAGCGAGATGAGCGCACAACCCCAGAGTCGTCCGTGACTGGATCTAACGGTCAGGGGTCCCTTTACCTTTAACTGAAACCATCAACAGAACTGTACAGAACAACCTTACATTACAGAGCAAAATACCCTCTTGAATTATATACCCAACACATGGAACCTTACAAAAGGAAAATATGACTGGACTCTCCGTGCCCTTACCACGGCAAAAAGACTGATCCTTATGAATTGGAAAAATAAAAATGGGGCTCCCTTCTACGATTGGATTGAAGACTTATACAAACTCGCAACATATAGTCTGGTGCACATATAGTTATGTACTTTTTGAACTTTCAATAAAGATTTTTTTTAAAAAAAAATGTTCCACAGAAATGGCAATTCTAAATAATGTGGGTTTGTAAAAAAGTGATTTCCTTTTTTATTGTATTGTATTGTATTATACTGATCTTGTTCCTTTGTTCCTTGCTGCCCTGAGCTCCTTTGGGAAGAAGGGTGGGATAGCAATACAATTAACTATTATTGATAATCATGTTGACCTTTAAGCTAAGGACCAAACTAGCCAAATGAATTTTATCCGTTATCCTCAGTCCAATACACATACAAACCCAGTGAGCCACAAAGCCAGGCAGGAATTCCGTGGTCTAAGCCAATACTCTCTCCACTACAGTGGGTCAGCTGATATAAAACGCTATGTAGACAAAACAGTGTGCATTTTGATAAATCATTGGGTAGTGTGCCACTAAGTTTTAGTCAGAACAAACCCACTGAAATTAGTGGACCAAACTTCGCCATGTTCATTAACTTCAATGAGCCTAATCTGATTAAAATTAATTGACCATCTATTATTATTATTATTATTATTATTATTATTATTAGGCAAATGATACTCTATTGGGGAATTTGTTGGGGGTGCATGCATTCTCTTTCTCTCACCCCCTATTTAGTTTTCTCCCTACCCACAGAAGAGGCAGGTTCTCTTGCCAGAGGTCTGTTCTAATCACTTACAGAGGGCTTTTTAAATAATAATAATAACAATAATAATAATAATAATAATAACAATAATAATAATTTATTTATACCCCGCCCATCTGGCTGGGCTTCCCCAGACACTCTGGGCGGCTTCCAACAAAATATTAAAATACAATAATCAATCAAACATTAAAAGCTTCCCTAAACAGGGCTGCCTTCAGATGTCTTCTAAAAGTCTGGTAGTTGTTGTTCTCTTTGACATCTGGTGGGAGGGCATTCCACAGGGCGGGTGCCACTACCAGGAAGGCCCTCTGCCTAGTTCCCTGTAACTTGGCTTCTCGCAGTGAGGGAACTGCCAGAAAGCCCTCGGCGCTGGATCTCAGTGTCCGGGTAGATAGATGGGGGTGGAGATGCTCCAAATTACTTGAGTAAATGAGTAAACAAGCAATGGGGATAGCAAAGTGGAATTTCCAACATCAGCACAGGAATGTGTTTTGAGAAAGTCAGAGATTTGGAAGGCAGCTGCATCTTTCTAAACACTAAATTGGCAAAAGACTCGCCACCTTTTTGACCCATGAAGCACGACAGAAGCACACTTTTGAAATGAAATACCCTTTGTTGTTCCCATGAAGCGTTTGGCTTGCTACAAACACCTCAGCAACCTCAGGCAAATTCTGCTCTGTTGGAAATAGTTCCAAAAATAATCTCCGACTGACCTCTAGCGTTAACATTGTGAGTTGCATCCATTGCTTCTCCTAGTTCTTTACCTAATACTCGAGGGGAGGCTGTGAGCCAGTCAGAAGATCCAGGGCTAGCAAAATGTTCCTTGCATCTTATTAAAGCGTTGGCTGCACTGCAGCGGCTCTTCTGTTAAACTGTTACATACACCTTCAAGAAGATGTGACTGGGAAAAACACTGATGAGGGAGTTTCTGAATTTTGACAGAAAGAGATTAAATGTTGCTGGGCTCCGATGGAAATTGCAGGCTGGGATCCCAGGTGTTGAGGAACTGCAGATGGAGCTCTCCTCACATCTCTGTCATGTCATTCACAGATAAACAGGTGATGCTAAGAGACTATGCATCCAGCGTTCAACCCTCAAAAGGAAATTGGTTCTGCACGCAGAAAGTTGGCTGTGTTAGCCTGTTGTTGCAGCAACAACAAAACACAGCAAAGAATCTTGAGGCATCTTAAAGACTTGCAATAAAACATTGTTAGAGGATTACACGGAGCAGTGGGAGTCCGAATATTGTCTTTAGAGTCCACTCCAAGCCTCTGGTCTTATATCTGTAAAGTGGGCTTCTGCTGAAGTGGTCAAATGGGACTTTTTGTTGTGTTAACGGCTCCAGCCAGGTCTGTTGTCTCTTTGCAGAGCACATATAACTTGTTGCCCCTGATACTGCTAAGCTGGAGACGCTTCCAAGAAGTGGGCAAACGGGAACAGGACTCTGCCCCACTCCACTGGCTGGAGGCGATGGCGTCTACCAGTGAAAAAGAACAACAGACCTGGCTCCAGTCTCATCTTGGACAGGGCTGGGAAGAGACACAGAGGCTTGGCTTGCTCTCTGTACTGAATCCAAAGCTTTGGCCTTGATGGCCCCACCACCCCCAGTAACCTAATGAACGGGAAACGGGACTTGTCGGAGTGTTGATGCTGTGAGCCCTCCCAACTTATACCTAGAATCATAGAATCATAGAATCATAGAATCATAGAATCATAGAGCTGGAAGAGACCACAAGGGCCATCCAGTCCAACCCCCTGCCAAGCAGGAACACCTGTGTATATGTGTAAAACCAAAACCAAAACCCACCGCTTATTACAAAGACAACCCCAGTTACCTTCATTTCAAAGAAACCCCAAGTATGCTCTGACAACCTCTGAGAGCTCTTCCCACCTGGGGATTGGAGAGCACATTACATTATTACAATACAGCGGTACCTCGGTTTTCGAACGTCTCCGTTGATGAATGTTTCAAAACTCGAACACCGTAAACCCGGAAGTAAATGCTTCGGTTTTCGAAAACACCTTGGAAGTCGAACATGCCATTGAGATTACCGTTTTGAGGCTTCCGTTTTGAGTTTTCAATTTTTGAACATTTCGGAACTCGAACTGTCTTCCGGAACGGATTATCCATTGCTCTACCAGCTGCACTGGCTCCCGGTGGAGTACAGGGTCAGGTTTAAGGTGATGGTTTTGACCTTTAAAGCCCTATGCGGCCTAGGACCCTTGTACCTAAGGGACCGCCTCTCCTGGTATGCCCTGTGTAGGACCTTAAGGTCCTCAAATAATAACATTTTGGAGGTCCCGAGCCACAAGGATGCTAGGCTGGCCGCAACTAGGGCCAGGGCCTTCTCAGTACTGGCCCCGACTTGGTGGAACGGTCTGTCACAAGAGACCAGGGCCCTGTGGGATTTGGCATCTTTCCGCAGGGCCTGCAAGACAGAGCTGTTCCGCCTGGCCTTTGGGTTGGTCTTAGTTTAACACTGATGTTTCATTCCTTTATGGTTTGATTGGCGGGCTACTTAAAAATGAGGCTGCATTTTAAACTTTAAATCATATTTTAACCTACATTTTAATTGATTGTTTTGTATGTTTTGTTGTGATTTTATGGGTGTTAGCCGCTCTGAGCCCGGTCTTGGCTGGGAAGGGCGGGGTATAAATAAAAATTTATTATTTATTATTATTATTATTATTATTATTATTATTACATTCGAAAACCGAGGTACCACTGGGTAAGGCTTTGTTGGTTGTATCAGAAGCAGCTGGTAGGGCAGAATGGGGCTTCCCAAAGATGGGGTCGCTGCCATTTACGGACAGGGAGCTGAGCAAGGTGCGAGAGCAGTGGCAGGAGCATCCGATTGGGTCTGCCACTGCACTTGCACCACATCAACCTCCCCGTCACCTCACCCCTCTCCGTCGCTGTTACTGGCAGCGACCTCGAGGTCGGGGAGTCAAGTAAAGCACCCCACCAACCACTACTGGCTTTCTGCACACCTTGCTCTGAACATCCTATCACATTTTGGTGCAAAACTGTGTTAAGGGAAGTCATGTATTTTCTATACTAACAGGGGTTGAAGAAAGAGATCTATACTAAAAATTATGAAACCAGTAACATGATATAGACTTGAAACTGGTTTTGGATGGTATATTGCTCAGCCCTAACACACACCATGATTCACGCTATATCGCCAGGTAAAAAACCTATGAAACCGATATCACAGTATGGGCTTCAAACTGGTTTTGGATGATTTATTGATATATTGTCCAGCCCTAGAATACTGTGATGGCCTGGGATTCAGACTCAGATGCTGAACCTGAGGGATCCCAGCCTGCACAGGATTCCCCGCCTCCAGAACCAGCAGAGCCGGGGCTAGGGCCTGAGTCTGAAGGGTCCTCACCTGTGCTGGATCCTCAGGTGCAGGCATCTGCTGAGTCTGCTCTGGCTCCTGCTGGGATGGAGGACCCATTGCCTGCAGGTGCTCCACTCCCAGCCCTGCCAGGGGAAGCTGAGGTTGCCTCTGGGTCCGGTAACCCTCCAGCCTCTCCTGAGCTGCAGAGGCTCAGGGCAGAGAGGCAAAGGGAACTGAGTTCCCGCAGGAGGAGTGCTCGCCTCCAAGCCAGGAGAGGCGAGTCACCAGAGGATCGGGGCCACCCTCTGCCTCGGGGCAGATAAAAGCCGGCCAGCCCCAGCCCCAAGTTGCAGGAGCAACATTGTTGGTGACCAGTTCCTGCCGGAAACCTGTCCTGCTTTCCTGCCTGAGCTCCTGACCCGCCCTGGTTCCCTGCTTGCCTACCTGTTCCCGACTTTGCCTGACTCCCTGCCCTGCACCCAGCTTCAGTGACTATGGACTGCCTTTACATTGCACCTCTGACCACGGACCGGACTTGGACCTCGCCTTTTGGGTAACCCACGGGACCTGCACAAATATACTAGTGGCCAAAATTGTGGACACCTTTAATGAAGAATGTAATAGAGGCAATAATTCAATCTTGGTTTCACATTATTACAGCTGCAGAACTGAAAAAAACTTGGTTCACTCCATGGGAAGGCATTATAAGGCCGTAATTGAAGCTACAGGTTACCCAACTAAGTATGAATTGACATGGTGAGAATTTTTGTATATCTCATTTTTTTTCTGCGTGTTTCACGTTTCTTCTTTATGACTGCTGTTGTAATAAATAATCCTTCACAAAAGTTATTGCATTGCATTCTTCATTACATTATCTTTCCATTGAGATATAATTTTATGGTATTACTAAAAAAAAAAGTGGTGTTATGAGCCATCAAACCTTGGAAATACACTTTTTCCAAATGGTTTTCACAATTTGGGCCACTAGTGTATTCTAGGGCTGGGCAGTATATCAATATATCATCCAAAACCAGTTTGAAGCCCATATTGTGATATCTGTTTCATAGGGGTTTTTTTTTACCTGACAATATAGCACAGATCATGATGTGTGTTAGGACTGAGCAATATATCATCCAAAACTTGGACTACTGCAATGCGCTCTACGTGGGGCTACCTTTGAAGGTGATCCGGAAACTGCAATTAATCCAGAATGCGGCAGCTAGACTGGTGACTGGGAGTGGCCGCTGGCTCCCAGTACGTTTCCGAGCACAATTCAAAGTGTTGGTGCTGACCTTTAAAGCCCTAAACGGCCTCGGTCCTGTATACCTGAAGGAGCGTCTCCACCCCCACCGTTCAGCCCGGACACTGAGGTCCAGCGCCGAGGGCCTTCTGGCGGTTCCCTCACTGCGAGAAGCAAAGCTACAGGGAACCAGGCAGAGGGCCTTCTCGGTAGTGGCGCCTGCCCTGTGGAACGCCCTCTCAGCAGAGGTCAAAGGGATCAACAACTACCTGACCTTTAGAAAATACTTGAAGGCAGCCCTGTTTAGGGAAGTTTTTAATCTGTGATATTTTAATGTATTTTGATATTTGTGGAAGCCGTCCAGAGTGGCTGGGGAGACCCGGCCAGATGGGCGGGGTACAAATAATAATTTATGATTATGATTATGATTATTATAATAAAACCAGTTTTAGTCCATATCATGATATTGATTTCATAATTTTTGACCTGGCAATATATTGTGAATTGTGGTTTGTGTGCATTTGTGCGTGCGCTATGCAAAAATCACAATGTGGGGAAAACTGTGAAGCCAGCCAATGCCTCTACATAGCTCCATCCTTATTTCAGACATTGTGATACACCAGTATATTGCGATTTTTAGCTGGGGATATATCACCAAATATCGCCCAGCCCCATTCTATTGCCTTTAATTGGGGTTCGATGCTTACAGTTCCTTCGGGATCCACCAAGAGAAGGTGCTTGGCTTGTCCATTGTGTAACCCAGTCAGCACGTACGAGCCTGGGTTCGAGGTGCTTTTCCTAACCAGGAAGTCTCCGCATTTCTTCAAGAGCTGTTCGGCTTCTTTCCTGCTCAGCTCCCCTTGATACCAGCGTTCTGTGCTCAGTTCTGCTGCCGCACCTTCTGCTCTGGAGAGAAGCGGGCTGGTACATTCAACTGAGGTAGCCTTGTTCAAAATGGGCCCAGGGGTTTGGTTCTTGAGAGCATCTTCAAAAGGGCCTGTTAGGGTGGGCAACAAATACAAATTAGTGGCATAAGTAGCAGGACAGCAATTCAGCGTAGTTCAGCAGTGACTCTTTGTGTTTCCCTACAATAAAAGCGCGGTCTTGATGAAAGATATCCGGGTATCTTGCAGCAACCTGAAGGCTGGGAGGCTGGGGTCTCTTTCGTTGGATCTTAAATCCCCTTAACTTCCTCTGGATTATATACCTGAAGGAGCATCTCTACCCCAATCGTTCAGCTGGGACACTGAGGTCCAGCTCCAAGGGCCTTCTGGCGGTTCCCTCCCTGCGAGAAGTGAGGTTACAGGGAACCAAGCAGAGGGCCTTCTCGGTGGTGGCACCTGCTCTGTGGAATGCCCTCCCATCAGATGTCAAGGAAATAAACAACTATCTGACTTTTAGAAGACATCTGAAGGCAGCCCTGTTTAGGGAAGTTTTTAATGTTTGATATTTTATCGTATTTTTAATATTCTGTTGGGTGGGGTGTAAGTGGCTGGGGAGGCCTGGCCAGATGGGTGGGGTATAAGTAATAAATGATTATCATCATCATCATCATCATCAAAATATATATTAAAAGGGGGAGAAATTGCGCTCCCACTGATCAGTAAATGCCATTGAATAAATTAACAGAGCAAATGACAACTGTGCTAAACTAAGAATAGGGGTTTCTCCTAAGTCCCTAGATTTTAGCCCAGCAAATACATACCTCGGTAGGCACCCCAAAAGGTATAGGATCAAAAGTTGCTGCTGTGGCAATTACAGTTTTCAAGAGAATTTCTGCCCAGTCTCCTCAACAGCAACAGAAACTGAGAATGATCTCCATTTGGCTAATAGAGTTATAGCAACAGGTTCAAAGGCTTCATTTATTTTGGTCCTCCTGCCTGTTTTATAGCTTTGCTTTCACCTGTCAGGCTTTTAATGTGAGAAAGTTGCCATCGTTCGAATACGTGAAAGGTAGGGTTTCAGTTCTTTCAGCTATCCTTACTCTCTGGTTTTTCTGGATCGATGTGCTGTCATTTTGTAGGGCACACAATTCTGTCTTTGTCACAGCAGGCAAAAAAGGACATCAGCCCTTATTTGCATGGGCGGTGAGGGAGACCTTGAAGAACTCTTCTTCCTCACCGTCATCTCCAGGGACCCTAAGAAAGTGGACTGGTAGGAAGCAGCAAGGCAAGGAACTGCATTTGGGACAGGTGGTAAAAGCGTAAAGGGAGTTAAAGGAGAGACGATGGATGGCACATAGTATGATATGTCTGGGATCTTGTACAGGGTTGTATAGGACGTGGGTGGCCCTGTGGTCTAAACCACTGAGCCTCTTGGGCTTGCTGATCAGAAGGTCAGCGGTTCGAATCCCCGTGACGGGGTGAGCTCCCGTTGCTCTGTCCCAGCTCCTGCCAACCTACCGGTAGCAGTTTGAAAGCACACCAGTGCAAGTAGATAAATAGGTACTGCTGCGGCAGAAAGGTAAACGGCGTTTCCGTACGCTCTGGTTTCCATCACGGTGTCCCGTTGTGCCAGAAGCAGTTTAGTCATGCTGGCCATATGACCTGGAAGCTGTACGCCGGCTCCCTAGGCCAGTAAAGCGAGATGAGCACCGCAACCCCTGAGTCGTTCACAACAGGCCTTAACTGTCAGGGGTCTTTTACCTTTTATATAGGATTGCCACTTGTCCTGCCTAATACAACAGCTAAAGAAACACCCCTCCCTTACAGCTATTAACTGAATGACTGTCATAGCTGTCAACTTTCGGATTTGAAAATAAGGGATTTTTTCAAGCTTTCGGATTTGAAAATAAGGGATGCCGTGAGGGTGGTGCAATGGCACCACGTAGCCTCGCCACCCTGCACTCCAGAGGCTGCGCGCGACCGGGAGAGCGAAAGAGCGAGCGCGTAGACGGCAGGCAGGCTGTCTGTCTGGTTGGGCGTGAGGGTCTGGCTGCACAAGGCATGCAAGCTCCGCCCCCAGTCGGTCTCAGACTCCTTATTGGCAGCCGAGCAACGCAGCTGAGGAGCCTACCTGGCCGGCAGGGAGGGAGAGGAGCTGCTTCCTTTGAAATCCGGGAAATTTAAGGGATATCAACAATCTGGGATAGCAGTGGGAAACGGCATTGGAATAAGGGAGTTTCCCACAAAAAAAGGGAGGGTTGACAGCTATGATGACGGTTGGCAAAATACTGAATTCAAAGTGAGGCTTTTAGAGAACTTTCAGGAGGAACTTACTCATGTCAAAAAGATCTTTTCCTGGGCTGCTGTCTTTGGTACTTTCTGTTGTTCCACTAAACAGGTTTTCGGCATCTGCCTGAAGAGCCTGAAGGATTTCCATGTTTATGTGTTGCGTATTCACATAGGCTGGTACCTCTCCTGGTGGGGTTACATTAGATTTTCCTTCCGGCAGGTTGTAAATGTCCAAGGACCCTGCAAAAATCAATGCAACCTTTTTTTGGTCCCAGTTTGCAGTAAAGCAATTTAAAAGAGCCTCAGGCTGTTTCCACACTAGAGGTGCTATGAGATGGGTGCCTGTGGCAGGATCAGGGCTTCTTGTGCGTGCGGATGATGTTCTTTTTGTCAAAATGATGGGTGGGTGGGTGTCATCAGATTGATGATGGAAACCAAAAACGAGCAACACAATGGCCAATGAAAGTAGTATATATATTTTTCTTGCATGATAACAGAAAGACAACGGACAGTGATCCGGTATAGACACTGTTTCGTGTACGTCTTCTTCAGCATATAACTGCAAAATATAGATAAAGAGATAAACAACCAAAAACCTTCATGGACATGTAACACAGTAATCCATGAAATCAATACATCTAATGCAATTATACATAATCCAATAAAACATAGTACCAATATACTAATGAAAAATAATAGCATACCTCATCATTGATGTATGCTATTATTTTTCATTATTATATTGGATTATGTATATTTGCATTAGATGTATTGATTTCATGGATTACTGTTACATGTCCATGCAGGTTTTTGGTTGTTTACCTATATTTTGCAGTTACATGCTGAAGAAGACGTACACAAACAGTGTCTATACCGGATCACTGTCCGTTGTCTTTCTGTTATCATACAAGAAAAAAATATATACTACTTTCATTGGCCATCGTGTTGCTCGTTTTTTGTTTGTTTGAAGATTGCAACACAGAGGGTTTTTTTTATCTTGCTAAGTATCAGATTGATGATGGGTATAACATGCTGCATTTAATGAAATATACTGAATTATTTCAGGAGTTAGAATGCTGTCTGAATATGCAAGTTATGGGGATGAAAGTACTTCTTGTAGCCCAAGCAAAGGGGATAAACTGCATCCCAGACATATTCTCATTACACTTAAGGGGGTTGCAGTAATGCCATATGTATCAGAAGAAAAGGAGGCCCCCAAAGGTTTCCAATTGCAACCATCTTCTCTATATATAGGGCTGGATTCAACCACCCGGAAGTCGGTGCAAGGATTTCTGCTTCCACAATAAGGCTTCCACCCCCCTCCTCCCACTGAGTGCCCCTGTGTCTCCCCCAAATCTACTCTGGGGGGTTATGAATACTCCCAGAACAGAGCATGGGGGGGGGGGAACCATCTCCTTTGTGCTATGCTGAATTCCACCCAGAATGTTTGTTGGCTTAGTTTTGCATTTGTCTCCACCTCCTTTCGTTCACCCATCTCCAACTTCCCCACCGCTGTATGGCGGAAGAAACATTTTTTTAAAAGAAACAGCCATAGAATTTAAGTCCATGACTCAAACAGGCTCAAAAGTATGCTGGAAATGTAAGGGGAAAGAAGGCACCTTTTATCACATGTGGTGGAAATGTAAGGGAGTAAAAGGATTTTGGGAAATGATATAGAATGAGTTGAAAAAAATGTTGAAAATAACCTTTGCTAAAAAAAACCAAAAAAAACCCCTGAAGCCTTCCTTTTAGGAATTCTACAGCAGGTGCCGAAATCCCAAGGGAGCAGAAAATACTATTTATGTATGCGACCATGGCTGCACGGATGTTATTGACACAGATATGGAAAGAAGATAAAGTCCCTACCAGAGAAGAATGGCGGATGAAATTGATGGACTATGCCGAAATGGCTAAGATGGCCAGAAGAATCAGAAAACAGGAAGACCAAAATTTTAATAAGGAATGCAGAAAATTCATAACTTATCTTAAAGAGCATTGTAAACAGTTAAAATCATTAGTAGGATTGGAATATCGCTTGTAGTTTAATGATGAATTTTGGACACAATGGAGATGTAAAAGATTTGGATCATTATAAAAGATGCAGGAGGAAATGATTAACAATAGGATACACTAAGGGAAGGATGGAAGTCCAGGAGATTCCTTGGAATCTTGTTTTTTATGATCTATGTTCCATATATGACTGTAAACTTTTAATTTGAAAAACCAGATAAATTAATTTTTTTTAAAAAAGAATTTAAGTCTATGACACGAAGTCTTCCATCAATCCACATCATTCTGTTTGCCTCTAGAACTCATGCAGCAAAAGTGCAACCATTCAAAGCGCAGCTTACCTTGCCTACTGGGTCGCTGTTGCTGATCTTCGCCAAATAGGTCCCTTACGTATTGGCTCTGGTAGTATGTTTGCTCTCTTCCCATTGCAGATGCAGACTAAGGTGGCAGTAAAAATATTCTTCATGCAAACTCTACCTTTTAAAAACTGCAATGCATTTTCAGTGGGTCTTTTATATGATTGGTCCAGGTGCAATTCTACCCAAACCCAGTCTTCGTTCATTCATCATGTATGACACTATGACTGAGCATTCTTTTATGAATGAGTTTGCGTAGGAGGAGGATGAGAGAAATGATGACCTTCGGGGAAATTGCACTCCTTTCCTGTTTTATTAACCCCTGTAATTCTAAATGACAAAGTAGGTATATTACATCTATAAAAGGAACCCCTCCAGTTCAATCACCCTTTCCTGGAACAAACTTGACAGCCTAATGATTTCCAATGGACTTTTACAAACACAGAGACACAGAAAGGATGCCGGACCATTATTATAATCATATGATGGCTAGGTGTAAAACTTTGTTTCCCAACGCAGGGCTCATCCAGCCTCCCTTTGGTGTTGCATTTCTAGGCATACAGGTAGGTCTCTTTTGCCCCTAGAAAGTGTGGGGCAAAAGGTCAGTGTGGGCGAACCTGCAATTAAGGACTTTAGGGTTGCAAAGTAGCATACCAAGGAACAAAGCTCATCATAGTACTTTTCTTTCCACTTTGCCCTCTTTTCAGTAAATGTATAGTAATTGTTCATTCAAGATGACATGAAGAATACAGAAAAGGACTGTGTATATGAAATCTCGTGCTATTCCCTTATCTCACACAACTATAATAATAATAATAAATTTTATTTATAGCCCGCCCTTCCCAGCCAAAACTGGGCTCAGGGCAGCTAACACCAATAAAAATTACAATAAAATATAAAAGAAAGAAAAACCGTTAATTAAAATACAGGTTAAAATTTTAAATTTAAATGCAGCTTCATTTATCGCCCATAATCAAAACCATAAGGGGAGGAAACATCAGACTGAGTCCAACCCGAAGGCCAGGCGGAACAGCTCTGTCTTGCAGGCCCTGTGGAAAGATGTCAAATCCCGCAGGGCCCTGGTCTCTTGTGACAGAGCGTTCTACCAAGTTGGGGCCAATACTGAAAAGGCCCTGGCCCTAGTTGAGACCAGTCTAACAACCTTCTGGCTCGGGACCTCCAAAATGTTGTTATTTGTGGACCTTAAGGTCCTCTGCGGGGCATACCAGGAGAGGCGGTCCCGTAGGTACTAGGGTCCTAGGCCGCATAGGGCTTTAAAGGTCAAAACCAGCACCTTAAACCTGATCCTGTACTCCACCGGGAGCCAGTGCAGCTGGTAGAGCACTGGATGAATGTGGTCCCGCGGCAAGGACCCCGTGAGGAGCCTCGCCGCGGCATTCTGCACCCGCTGGAGTTTCTGGGTCAGCTTCAAGGGCAGCCCCGCGTAGAGCGAGTTACAATAATCAAGCCTGGAGGTGACCATCTCATGCATAGATATATATTACGATAAATTTCAGTAACTATGCATATCTATATATGCATAGATATATATTACGATAAATTTCAGTAACTATGCATATCTATATATGCATAGATATATATTATGATAAATTTCAGTAACTCAATGAATGTTGCTTCCATATGAATGAAAAGCGACGCAAATATTCACCATGGCAGTTTTGCAAAAAGTCCAAGATTTGTGGCAGGAAAAGAAAATCACAACCCATTGCAGCATGAAAGTTTGAGGGAAGAGATGCCCACAAGTAAGTTGTCTGTGGGGTTGGTAGTTTAGACTTCAGTAAGAGTCTAAAACAGCCTCTCTCGCATCAATCCCCCAAACTCAAGCTCATAGGAGTTTAAACAGTTTGGAGATTCAATGGGGGATGGCAACAGACATTCAGCAGGCATTTCCTGTGTCGGCTTTTAAGTGCTGGTGAAAACTTTTCTACTCCTCCAGGTCTATGCAAGCAATTCACAGTACATTCCCCACATTGGTCTGTCGATGGTTGCTTTTAATTTCTTTTTGCTTTCAACTTCTTTTTAACTTTTTATTATTTTATTGTTTGGTTTTATGTTTTGTATTGTCGTAGACCGCTGTGATATATTTTTATGACACAGTGGTATATAAATATATTTTATTTATATTTTTATGAGTCTTTAATAAGCATCTTTAATAAGCCTTTTTAATGTATATTCTATTTATATTCTTGGTAAAGTTGATGGTATGTACTGTTGTTATCTAAGATAAAGTCCAGTCCTTGACGAAACTGCTGGTGAAACGGGAAGATTCGAAGCTGGCCACCCGTCGGGAAGACAGACCCATACGTTTGATGGACTTTGCTTAACCATCTTTAATACTGGAAATATAGACCCATATGTCTGATGGACTTTGCATAACCATCTCCAACACTAAATATTGCACTTTGAATTAGCACTTTAATGTTTGAAAGTATATACAGGCTTTTGCCTCTGAGGAAATACCGGTGTATGCTTTTTGTATGACAGTGTCTGTTTAGTTCAAGATTCAATACATTTTCATCTATAGCTGTTCACGGTTTTGTATATTATCCTTTGTATAGTTACCGTGACTGTCTGTTGTTGTTTCTACATTTGTGAAACCAGCAGTTACCTTTAATCTTTCCCCCTCTCCTCTAAACTAGACTGCCATGCTACATGCAGTGATCTATGCAATTTGAAATCCAACACGACAGAGAGCAGGAGTAGCACACCACAAGCAACTTCTCTCCTACCTGTAGAGAGCACACCTGCCGTATATGAACATATACAGCATATCAGACATCCCCACATGGACATAATGTTTCACCACGGAGTACATTTATAAGATCCAATGCACATTGGACCAAATCACATTGATTTTATCCGAGATCTCAGTTGTGCTGCTCAGACATACGCACGTTGGGTTTTACACGCATTCATCCTGCCGAAAGATTAAGTCCACGTGTGGATGTTCAGTGGCCTTGGAGATGGGACAGGCATTCCAGGTAGACACGAGGGGACACTCTAATCCACTCCCCCCACCAGACAAAGGAGAACAGTGAGGGATGTTATTGACCAAACGGATCCAGGGGCCCTTAAACACAAAGAGAAGAGCTTCCTGGATTGTGGTAGAGATTGCTCATACACTTGCTGAGCAACAATGCTCCTCGTGTGGTGAAATAGCAGGCGCACACTCCTCAAACACACATAGACCAGGTGAGGTGGAGGCCTATATACACCTAGACTCAATTTCCCTAAAAAGACAAAAAGAATAGATGACACAAATCAGGACTATATGTGTATGGGCATCCGTGTAATGGGTCTGCCTTAAATATCCATCCACATGTTTTTGGTAGAGGTGAGAAGGACTGCCACCCAGTAAGGGTATGAACTGGCTCTTTCAACCAGTGCATCAACACCTTTTGCTTAAAAGATCCATGATATGTTAAATAATTCTAGTTATCCTTTATACAGCTATTTTCAGTCCATTAAAATAACACCCAAGGGAACCAAGCTAGGATTCATTGGCCTACCTGAGTAGGATCTGAAACAGAGGGGAGCTTGGCTTTGAGCCTCGCGTCAACCAGGCCCCCAGTCGGAGGTATTTTGTTAGGAATGTTGTTGTAATATGGATGTTCTGCTGCTGCCTCAACATCTTCTTCCACCCAAAGTTCATCCAAACTTTGCATCCTGTCAGAAAGAAGCTCTGTTACTTGGCTCCTTCAGTTTTTATTCAGTTGTCTATTTAACTGCCAACGTCTAAAATGTGACAAATATATCCCTTAACAAGTTAAGTTCCGTTGTTATATAAACTATAGAATTCACCTTTGGACATAATCCAACAGTTTGAGGGATCTCTTGAATTGGCTCAATAGGTTCCCTGTTGACCAGCATACAGGTATTCTCAGATACAATAGTCCCTTGTATTAACTACTTTGTTGCAGTATAATCCAAGACTGGGAGTAAGGGGTCATCCACACTTTCTCTTGACCCGTATTTTGGTCGTATTGTGCACCGATTAATTCCACCGGGCCCAAGAGCTTTTCTTGTTGTTTTGCGGTTGTGCCTTTCAAAACTCCAATATTACCTGCTGAACCAGATCTTACCAGATGTGTGGAAAATTCAAAGGGAGGTTTCGCTTAACCGAGCTTCAATTCAGCAGGCATGATCGGAAGTTCACAATGGGCAGCTGAAAGGACACTGTTATTGCTTTCTCTGTTACAGAGAGCAAGGGTTTGAGGCTGGCACCCAAGTTCGCTACCAGAGCAGCCTCCCTCAACCTGATACCCCCATCAGATGCTTTGGGCAAAAACAGCAACCATCATTCTCTGACCATTGGACTGTGCTGGCTGGGACTGGTGGCCACATTCAACAAGATTTGGAGGACATCAAGTTGAGCAAGGCTGTTCCAGTGATGTAAGCCTTATTCCGTTGGGTGGGGCAGGTGTCACAATAATCTGCTGTGAATATTTGCAGCCAGTTGTTGTTCCCTCCTGCAAATGAACTCTCCTTTTATTTTAGCAGTCTTTGAAAGAAACAGCACTTCCACACACAAAAATAAAAACTCCTGTTGTACTTGCTCACCTATCATGAAGAGCCGGGATCTTTGAAGGGCACTGCAAATATTGCTTAAAACGAAGTTCAAATGCTTGTCCTATACTGCTGATAATATCCTGGGCCAGGCCATCAGAGCACTCCAGGATATGACATGCTAAAAGAACGGGGAAGCAAGAAAAGTATTTTAGAGTCTAAGCTTGAAGCTTGAAGAAATCAATGCTGTAGTAGTAGTAGTACCGGTAGTAGTGGTAATAATAATAATAATAATAATAATAATAATAATAATAATAATAATAATTTATTATTTATACCCCACCCATCTGACTGAGTTTCCCCAGCCACTCTAGCCAGCTTCCAGCAAAATATTTAAATATTTTTTAAAAATTAAAATACAAGTAGTTTTACACCTTTGTCCTTTGCTTAAAAAAGATAAACTTAAAACAATCTATGGCTTTAAAAAAATAATAATAATTCCAAACTCCAAAATTTAAAAGATAACTACCAAGCTGTCCATCTCTCATGGAGAAGTAAACTAATGGCTCAGTCACCTTCCAACTTAATCATATAGAAGGTTTTCTATAGCAAACCTGTACATATTTCACTAGTCTGCATCATCTACGAGGCTACAAATCATTTTCTTCCTCCTTGGCGTTTTCTGATTATTTACTTCTAGCTAATAAAAGGGACGCGGGTGGCGCTGTGGGTTAAACCACAGAGCCTAGGGCTTGCCGATCAGAAGGTCAGCAGTTCAAATCCCCGCAACAGGGTGAGCTCCCGTTGCTTGGTCCCTGCTCCTGCCAACCTAGCAGTTCAAAAGCACGTCAAAGTGCAAGTAGATAAATAGGAACTGCTCTGGCGGGAAGGTAAACGGCGTTTTCGTGTGCTGCTCTGGTTTGCCAGAAGCGGCTTTGTCATGTTGGCTACATGGCCTGGAAGCTGTACGCCGGCTCTCGGCCAATAAAGCGAGATGAGCGCCGCAACCCCAGAGTTGTCCACGACTGGACCTAATGGTCAGGGGTCCCTTTACCTTTACCTTTAATAAAGCTGCAAGAGAAGAGTCTCACAAAAACTCCGGAGCGGTGCCTATTTATCTACTTTCACTTTGACGTGCTTTCGAACTGCTAGGTGGGCAGGAGCTGGGACCAAGCAACGGGAGCTCACCCCGTCGGTCGCAGGGATTCGAACTGCCGACCTTCTGATCAGCAAGCCCTAGGCTCTGTGCTTTAACCCACATGACCTGGAAGCTGTATGCCGGCTCCCTCGGCCAGTAATGCGAGATGAGCGCTGCAACCCCAGAGTCGGTCACGACTGGACCTAATTGTCAGGGGTCCCTTTACCTTTACCTTCACCGTTAGCAGAAGGGAAGCCATTATCAATAGAACACAGTGTCTTGATGAGAATCTGAGCAGTGTACATTTTCAAAAAGAAGAGGAGATTGAATGTTAAGCAGTACTTTACCTCTGCGATTCACAGGGTCCTTAGCTACATAGGCAACATAGTCTGTTGTATCCTGTAGGCAGAGGGAGGGGAGATGGGGGGCAGGGAGACAAACATCTACCATGAATATGTGAGTTTTCATTCTATGCTGCAACAAAGGTGCGCTGCTTTTCATCTGAGTGTTTGCAACTGGTTGCCTGTGCTTGGATACCATGGTGACGAGTGTGTTATAAATATCATCCAGATAGAGAGATTAGATTCTAGAGTAGATACATTAAGGCAGGAAGGCAGAGAGAACCTCTTGCACAGAAAACCCTGCAAAATAATAGAGCGAGTCCTTGGTATAAAACCATCAATTCAAAGGCTATAATACCATTAAAAACTGGGCCATCTTTTTCAATATCTATCGAAAGGTACCCAAATTACAATTAAAATGGTATGCTGTATCTTCAGAAGGTACAATTTTCTTAAAGCAACAAACCATTTTTGTTGTTACATCTGAAATGAGCCAATATTTTATAAGTGGGGAAATGTAATATTCCCCCCCCACACACACACACAAGATTGCTTTTGTAATTTGTGAGTGGAATTTCAGGAGTGTGGTATCAATGGGATCTTAGTTGATAGAATACCACATGTTCCTGCTGAGGAACACTGCAACTCTTTTTTTCTTCTGTGCTCAAACACAATCTGTACCACACTGAGGTGTGTTTGTAGGTCTTCAGTATTTAAGCTAAAAAGCACAAATCCAGAAGTTTGTGGTAAGAGAATATGCAAGAGAAGAGTTTCAACTTACAATATAGGTTTATAAAAAGGTGGGGGGGAAGCAGAGGAGGAGGAAGAGGGAGAGGTAACTAGGAATGAATATGGGCACAGCGCACAAATGCAATAATAATTCCCACATTTGAGTCATCACTAGGGTCGGGGGGAGGGGAGCGGCGGCCCTGCAAATGTTGCTGGAGCATCACTCCCATAATCCCTGACCATTGGCCATGCTGGTTGAGCTGATCTGGTGGGCGACAGGTTCCCTAACTCTGGCTAAGGTCATACCATCAATAAGCGAAGGTGTTTGTGTGGTCAATCACAGATTGATCACTACAGCTAAAAATATAAGGTGAGCCTGCTGGATCGGGCCAACAGCCTGCTCAGCAGCCTGTTCTGACAGCGGCCAACCAGATGCCTGTGAGAAACCCACAAGCAAGGTTCAAGCGCAACAACGCTCTCCCCTTCTGTCGCTTCCAGCAACCGGTATTCAGAAAACAACAACAACAACAACAACAACATTATATAATTACAATTATTTCATTCATTCATTCATTCCCTGCCCATCAGGCTGGGTTTCCCCAGCCACTCTGGGCGGCTCCCAACAGATTAAAAACAGAATAAAACATCAAACATTAAAAACTTCCCTAAACAGGGCTGCCTCTTCAGATGTCTTCTAAAAGTCGGATAGTTTAGCACAGTTGTCATTTGCTCTGTTAATTTATTCAATGGAATTTACTGATCAGTGGGAGCGCAATTTCTCCCCCTTATAATATTTTGATGATGATGATGATGATGATCATTTATTACTTATACCCCACCCATTTGGCCAGGCCTCCCCAGCCACTCTGGGCGGCTCCCAACAGATTAAAAACACAATAAAATATCAAACATTAAAAACTTCCCTAAACAGGGCTACCTTCAGATGTCTTCTAAACGTCAGATAGTTGCTTATTTCCTTGACATCTGACGGGAGGGCGTTCCACAGGGCGGGCGCCACCACCGAGAAGGCCCTCTGCCTAGTTCCCTGTAACCTCACTTCTCGCAGTGAGGGAACCGCCAGAAGGCCCTCAGAGCTGGACCTCGGTGTCCGGGCAGAACGATTGCTGTCTCCAATTGTGAATGCACAGCATAGTTGAGCGGAACTTTCATACCATCTGCTTTCAAGTCATGCAAAACTTTTCCAAGGGGACAGTTCAAGCATTTAACTGAGAGTCACCGTAGTGAAAGATGCATGTGTAAATTCAGCCCTGTGTCACAACAATCCTTTGAACTGGGCCTCCCCTCCACCCATCTCTTGTCAATACTGCTCTACTGCTTGCCACTAGGCAACTCACGTTCCGAAAATTCAGTAGGCAGTGGCATTTCAGGAGCTGACGCTTGGGTTACATATAGAGCCACCCCACCCCCAAAGATAAATGTAGAGGCTAAAAACACCTCTGCCCACAGCAGAAATTGCTCATTATACAGTCATTTAGTGTTCACACCGCTATGCTATTGATAATATGGGGTTCTGTCTTTCTTTTTAATCATGAAGTTATTTTCAGAAAATATTGGCTTCATTTCATCTTTACTGTAACTCCTCTGAGAGTACCTTCATATATCACAGGAGTGTTCGAGTTAAACTGAATGATGATGCCTTGTTTTGAATTTCCAGAGCTTTCATTTAGAACTTAATGGCAAAGGTCTAATTAGCAATATTTCCCGAAGAAGTTAAGTGATCAGTTGCGGCACAGTACCCTCACATCAGTACCACAGTATGATTCCATCAGTTCCAAAATGAGAAAGATTCTGAATAAATGAATTAAAAAACTTACCACATCTACTCCAGATGCAAAGGAAATAGACTGCATATGATGGTTTGCTATAATCTGTAAAGGGTTCGGGAAAAGATTAGCATAAGTGTGAGATGCAGTCAGACTTTCCAGAGTCACATTCACACCATCTGTTTAAAGCACATGGCTCCCCCCAAAGAATTCTGGGAAGTGTAGTTTACCCTCTCCCCAGAGAGACACAGTTCCATGCACCTGTAGCAAACTACACTTTCCAGGGTTGGTTTGGGGGGGAGCCATGAGCTTGAAACGTCCCCGAAAGCCTAAAAACAGAAACAATAACATCGAAAACAAATGTGCAAAGTCGTGCGTCTCTAAACCTTCCGTGACAGCATGCCCAGATGGCAACTCCCCAGGATCTCAGAGCAGCACACAGATGCTAAACCCAAAGTCCTGGAATCCTGCAAGGCGGGCTGGCTTTTGGTGTGATCACAGTATGACTCTTGCCACACGGATCTGGCAGCCCACGGATACTGCCTTAGGCAGAGTGGGCAGGCAAGGACAGGTGAGAGCACAGCATGGAGTCACCCACTCATGCAGATTGTGGGAAGTCATTTGTGTGATGGCCTGGGATTCAGACTCAGATGCTGAACCTGAGGGATCCCAGCCTGCACAGGATTCCCCGCCTCCAGAACCAGCAGAGCCGGGGCTAGGGCATCAGTCGGAAGGGTCCTCACCTGTGCTGGATCCTCAGGTGCAGGCATCTGCTGAGTCTGCTCTGGCTCCTGATGGGGTGGAGGACCCACTGCCTGCAGGTGCTCCACTCCCAGCCCTGTCAGGGGAAGCTCAGGTTGCCTCTGGGTCCGGTAACCCTCCAGCCTCTCCTGAGCTGCAGAGGCTCAGGGCAGAGAGGCGAAGGGAACTAAGTTCCCGCAGGAGGAGTGCTCGCCTCCAAGCCAGGAGAGGCGAGTCACCAGAGGATCGGGGCCGCCCTCTGCCTCGGGGCAGATAAAAGCCGGCCAGCCCCAGCCCCAAGCTGCAGGAGCAACATTGTTGGTGACCAGTTCCTGCTTGAAACCTGTCCTGCTTTCCTGCCTGAGCTCCTGACCCGCCCTGGTTCCCTGCTTGCCTACCTGTTCCCGACTTTGCCTGACCCCCTGCCCTGCACCCAGCTTCAGTGACTACGGACTGCCTTTATGTTGCACCTCTGACCACGGACCGGACTTGGACCTCGCCTTTCGGGTAACCCACGGGACCAGCACAATGCGTTTGTCATCCAATTTGGTGGTCATCCCTCCCTTTCTTTGGAGCAAATCCCACACTTTCACATGTGCTGTGTGACGGAAATACTTAGTTTTGTCTGCCCTGGATCTTCCAGCGTTCAGCTACTCAGATGTACCGGCAAATGCTAGTTATAACAAATGACTTTGCAGAAGTACAGGAGCACTAAGCACAGAAATAATCTGGCAGGTAGCAAGGATCAAGCACCATGGAACTTTTAAGAGCAGCAGGCAGGGATGAGAGCATACAGACCTGTTTGGAATCAGGCGTCATCAGGTTTAAGCTGGTGGTAGAGATATTCAGAGTAATGCTCATTCCCGCGAACTGAAGGTTGCTCTTCCCCAAGATACTGGAGAGGGCTTTACTCGGCGGCTGTGAAAGCAAAAATCATACATCTCAGGACTCTACGAGCATCTGGTGACACCTGACTCCATGCTGCATAAACGGAAGCCTCTGGGGTTTATTCGTCAAGAGTGTGACATTTTAATCAACGTTCTGCGGATGCTTTTATTCGAAGTTAGTAAGAAACAAGCCACGTGCCAATTCACAAGGAAGGGAAAGTGCTACGAGGATAGAGAGAAAATGCAGATTTTTTCTATATAGATAAGGAAAATATAGTGATCTGAAGTGGTTGGTGTCATACCAGGGAGACCTGGATTCAAATTCTCCTAAAACCTTACCAGATAACCTTGCTTCAGTCACCATCTCTCGGCCTACCCTACCTCACAGGGTTGTTCTGAGGATGAAATGGGAGTGAGGAACCACGTACACCAGTGATGGCTAACCTTGACACTCCAGATGTTTTGGGACTACAACTCCCATCATTCTTGACCACTGATCCTGTTAGCTAGGGATGATGGGAGTTGTAGTTCCAAAACATCTGTAGTGTCAAGGTTAGCCATCACTGACGTACACCATTCTGAGCTCCTTGGGAGAATGGGTTGCATATTAAACAAATGTAATAAATAGATAAAAAGAACCAAGAGGCATGAGATGAAAACGTGGAGTGATGCTGAATTACCTCAAAGTGTCAGAAGAGAAGCTTTTCTGTAACAGCAGAAAGCTAAATTCTATTAACTATAGAAACGCTGAAACATTTGCAATTATAGCTGCTCATTAAAGTCACTTTAAATCACTCCATATAACTCACAGAGTTGAGTAATAAACCATTCTCCACACAGTTGGGACAATTTGGGGCCACAAGTCCTTCCTTTAGGGTTTGCAAGCATGGAGGAAAGTGTTGTTTTATTTCATTCAGGGAAAAATGCTGTTAGACAAGTATTAACAGGTACACTGGCTGAAAAGGGGGTAGGTTTGCTGACTGCTGCCCCAGGGATTGTACCTGCCACTTTACGGCAATAAGGAAATGCAATACAAGTATAAGAAAAGGCTTTGCAACAAGTGCAATAAATAAATAACTTCAAAATTTAAGACCGGTAACATTCTCAGAAAGACACCTAAGTCTGCCAACCATATATGGCATACTTTAGTTATAGTAAGTGAAGGTGAGTTCATACATGCTTTTGAGAGTCACCTGAGAATCAGCAACAGAAGGGATGGCACAAGCATGTGTGACTCAGCTATTAACATTTGAATTAAACTACCCATGAGCTGATTTAGGGCCTATTATTATTATTATTATTATTATTAGTCCCAGCCTAGCCTTCTCTGTAACATGTATTCAATGATTAAATGCTAAACTGAACACTAGCATTAATTACCATATTTATCCTGGTATAAGACAGTTTAATTTGGCTTGTGTATGCCTGAAAATACACACACACACACACACACACACACACACACACACACACACACACACACTTTTGCATTTTCTGCCGCCCAGACACTGCTTCCAACTGCAGTATTCCGGCTATGTCCAGGAAATTCCAGACATATGGCAACCCTAAGCAAGGGCAAAGGATTTCAGCTCTCCTATAAATCAGAAGCCACACAACTGCAATCTACTTTTCAAATTTACAAATAGTGTCCTCTCTGGCTCAGCCCTGACTCTGTCTACCTAGTACTTAGCTTGCTATGCTGTTATCTTGTTGTTTATATAATGTTTTCATTTTGGTTTTTGCTGCTGTAGATTTTAAGCTCATTCATGACATGTTATATTTGATGGATTGGTCTGCAAACTACCCGGTGATCTGTCAGAAAAAAGGACAGCGTGGAAGTTAAAACAGAAATAACTATTATAATGAATAATACTTTGAACTAAAGGAGAGTGTGGTGGTGGAATCTAAGATGAGTTCCTAAGAAGAGGACAGGGCTTCCCATTCGGATTCACACAACTTTTGTTTGAAAACAGAACTACAGCACATCATTTGAAGTCTACACAACTTTCTAACTGGCATAAGCCATGACAACTTATCTACTATTCTTATGGCCAAACTAGATGTTACCTGATTATAAGCAAGTGTTTGGTATATAATTTTGGTCTTTAAATGACAGACAGAAGTATTGTGAGAGGGGGGTCTTGTGTCATTCAAGGAGGGGTTTGTCAGTTTGCATTTCTTAGTGCACAAAGTATTGATTTGATATGTAGAGATCTTCCCTATTCTACTTAATTCAAGAGGGTTCTGGAAGCTTCTCTGTGTGAAAGAAGCAAGCAGAAGGTTCATGATGTTTGGGTTATTCCTTCAGAGAAGCTGGTTCGAACTGGTTCTCTTGTCTCTTCTGTCAATGCTGACTATAATAAGAGGCCAGAAGGAGCCTGGGTTTCACCCTTTCTCTTTCTCTTTCTATCTCTTTTCCTTCTGGTGTGCTGTTCTGTATATAGTATGCATAGTGTTAAGGTTTTAGTCTTATTATAAGTTACTGTAAGTTTTAAGTTAAGTCTGCTGCAACTGGATTTCTTATGGACAGTGCCAATCCTGAATGTATGGGATTTGTGACCATTATGCTCATTTGCCTTCAGAAGCAGTGAAGCTCTGCTGGATGAAATACAATTGCCTCTGGTCTGTTGTTTGGGAATCCTGCAACGTGTTTTTACTCTGCTAACTATACATTGGGTTCTGCCCTGGATTAATATTGAGTAGAATTTCAATGACAGGGTTTGGCGTTTACTCATGTGTCATGTACAGTGGCTTAGCATGGGTTGCCAGTGTCCAGGGCAAGGAAAGTATTGCACCCCTGAAGAAGAAGAAGAAGAAGAAGAAGAAGAAGAAGAAGAAGAAGAAGAAGAAGAAGAAGAAGAAAAGTTTGGATTTGATATTCTGCTTTATCACTACCCAAAGAAGTCTCAAAGCGGCTAACAATCTCCTTTTCCCTTCCTCCCCCACAACAAACACTCTGTGAGGTGAGTGAGGCTGAGAGACTTCAGAGAAGTGTGACTAGCCCAAGGTCACCCAGCAGCTGCATGTGGAGGAGTGGAGACGCGAACCCAGTTCACCAGATTACGAGTCCACCCCTCTTAACCACTACACCACAAGTGCTGCAGCTCTCGGCCACTCTACAGCTGGGGGGGAGGCAGCTGGCCATCTTGCCCCCCCCAGGGTGGCACCTGGGGCACACTGCCCCCACCCCACCCCTGCCTTCATACACCCCTCGGTCCAGCCAGTCGAAACTCCCTATTCCTCCACCCTACCCACTGTTAATGTATGATATCAGCGAACCATCTCACTCAAATACGTTATTTAGGGAAGTGCCAGTGGAAGAATCTCTGTTGACCCCAATAGGAGCGTCAGTATTTGTACGTGCATGTGTGTTGTGATTTTGGTACACAGGTAAAGGATTAACTGCCTTTCCCATGGGCACAATACTGCTCAGGTCCTCCCATGGCAGCGATTCAAAGGACAAAAATTGTACATGTAAAATGCATACATGGATTTGATGTCACATCCAGTTTGGTGCCAAGAGAATATGATCACGTTGACAAAAAGACACAAAGCAAATACCTTTCTTTTTTTAAAGGCTCCTTTGGCTGCCGGCACAGCTTCGCAAACAAGGCTGATCGCTTCCCTGGAGAGACAGAAAAGAACATTGGGTAGCAAATGGTTTCATGGTGCCAGAAACATACGGTTTGGTTTCTCATGATGGCATTCAAGCAATGATCTACTGGAAAGTCTGAAAATGGACTAACGCATTCTGATGCTCATAGCAAACCAAAGTTTGCATTTGAAATATTGCACCATTTGATGGTCTCATAGGCTGTACTGAGTATGTTAAAAGTAAGAAAAGCAGGGCAACCAATCTTGCTAATTTTCTTAGGGAATTGTGAAGTTTTAGCATATTCAGAACAGCCCATAGTTGAGGCAGAGTGAAGCAGCTACCTCAGGTGGTGGAACCACAAGAGGCAGCCCCCTGCCCAGCCCACAGGAAGGTCCTGCTTTTATTCACGTGTGAATAAGGAAAAGAAACACACATATTCTTTTCTGCTTTTGTTCTTCTTCAGATGATACGTCCTTATGCAAGGTAGTTCAAAAGATAGGTGTGGGAAAGTATTTGCAGCACATCATCTCATATTACCTTGTAATCTGTGTTCTAGTATTGAAGTCAAGGGATCTCATGGAACGCAAGACCTCTATACATCCCAAGTACTACAGGAAGGAGAAGAAAATGGTAAAAAAGCATAAGTGAGAAAGCTTTATAACAGGCATTTTAAAATGCAAAATAAAAGCACAAATCATTTCCTCCCACAAGTGCACACAAACAGATGGAGAGTGGGGCACACATAGGAATTTATTTAGCTTTATTTATGCATGTTCTTATATGTCTCATTTTCACCAAACAAAAGTCCCCACACAAACTGATAAAACAAATAAAAGTATAGTATAATAGTCCCCACAAAATGGACAATATTAAAATATAATAATAATAATAATAATAATAATAATAATAATAATAATAATAATAGAAGGGAGGAAAATCACAGCCCTTTATTAGGCTTATTCTGTTCCCACCCACCAGGTTCTTACATGGATGCATCACTTGGGAAGACAGGTAAACTAATATCAGTGTACTGGAAGAAGCAAAGATCACCAGTATTGAAGCAATGATTCTTCAACATCAACTTTGTAGGACTGGTCATGTTGTGCGGATGCCTGATGATCGTCTTCCAAAGCAACTACTCTACTCCGAACTTTAAAATGGAAAGCGTAATGCTGGTGGTCAACAAAAGAGTTTTAAAGACTGTCTCAAGGCAAATCTAAAAAAATGTAGTATAAACACTGACAACTGGGAAACACTGGCCTGCGAGCGCTCCAGTTGGAGAACAGCCTTTACCAAAGGTGTCATGGGCTTTGAAGACACTCGAACTCAGGACACAAGGGAGAAACGTGCTAAGAGGAAGGCACGCTTGGCAAATCCACACCGTGATCAACTCACCCTTTATCGGATTCCCCGTGAAAGTGGGTGGGAGTCAGATATAGTTTGGATGATGCCAATGCCTAAGCCAATGCCACTCACATTCTGTATTCAATAAAGTTGTGTCCTAAATTTTGCCCAATAACGTAAACTAAAATCCCGTGTCACTGTGCTTCATATTATTTTGGGGGGTGTTGGGGGGTCTCGAATAGCAACTATATAAAAGAAAGGGACAGCCGCCTGATATTGCATAAATGACAACTGCTGGAAGGCCAGCAAACAGAAACTGGATTTAGGCATGGGTCAGGAACTTCTCGGCCACTTTTTCCCCTGCACTTAATCTTAAATATTACCCATATAACCTTTAGTAAGAGTCCCCCGATCCCTATCACCCACCCAGCAGATGCTGAAATGGCAGTTTAAATGAAGTATAAAAAATAAAGGTGCTGCATTGTGACCTTAGAAATATTTCATGAACAAAAATGTAATACCCCATACCCTCGAGATTCTACGCAACGTCTGGTCAGAGGTATACATTTTGATGATGCGAGCAGCAAAGCCATCTGCATTTAATCCTGGCGCAGAAAATCCCTGAAAATGCTGGTTGACAGCCAGCCCTCTATTAACTATTCTAAAAATAGACCTGCAAAATTAGAAATTTCTTACTTAGGGAGATTTGAATTCATGGCTGTCTGCATACAATCTGTCTCAGCGTCGCATTGTAATAGTTTTAGCTGGAAAAGAGGAGCCTGCCTTCGAAAACTTGCCAAGATTTATTCATGTTGAACTGATTGCTTGTAAAGCAATGTGATAACACAAAAATGGCTTCATTTAAAAAATAATAATCCAGGGTGTTAATTGCACATGAGGGAAATATATGAATATGTGTGATTCCAGATATATTCATGTGTGCAAGAAGATATCTTAATATGCAGTTCCCATATCTGAATTATGTTCTAATGGGTGAGATTTGAGCACCGGAGAATGACAAGCAGTCATAGAGATTTAAGGCTGCAATTTAATCTAATTCTTCAATCTCAGGAGGGCGTGGATGACGAACAAGAGAAAGGCATTAAATTCCTTTAATAGTTAACAGAATAGTTTGAACTAGGGTAAAGCTGGTGGGCTATGCATTTGCTTCGTAAAGGAAACTGTACTATTAATCTGCCATTTAAGAAACATAAAATCAAGAGCGCTGCAGTAAAAAGTCTCAAATCCAGATCCACCTTGGATGCTCACTGCAGCTTCTCACCAGTTCCGTGGCTCTATGGAGGGGAGAAATTTAGTTGCCATCTTGCCCTTTGTCTACTAAGAGTGTTCTCAGCATATACTACGAACTTCCTAGGTCACACTGAGCAGTCTCGTTGTGATAGGATTGCCAGAGGCAACCCTAACTTCTAGACAGGGCCAGATTTAGGTTTGATGAGGCCCTAAGCTACTGAAGGTAATGGGGAAGGACAGATCCTGAAGCTGAGGCTCCAAGACTTTGGCCACCTCATGAGAAGACTCCCTGGAAAAGACCCTGATGTTGGGAAAGATTGAGGGCACAAGGAGAAGGGGATGGCAGAGGACGAGATGGTTGGACAATGTTCTCGAAGCTACCAACATGAGTCTGACCAAACTGCGGGAGGCAGTGGAAGACAGGAGTGCCTGGCGTGCTCTGGTTCATGGGGTCACGAAGAGTCGGACACGACTAAATGACTAAACAACAACAACAAAAATATGTCCAGCTGTCCTTTGTCAACAACAAATTGTCGCTGTTTTTTGTGTTGAATATGTGGTAATTTATTGACCTAATAGGTATCTATAGCCATTTGCACACAACACATTATGTATTTTATCAAAGTAATTGTTGAACCGAAATACAATTATTTCTTTTATAGTACAGTACATGACCCGGAAGCTGTACGCCGGCTCCCTCGGCCAGTAACGCGAGATGATCGCCGCAACCCTAAAGTCGGACACGACTGGACCTAATGGTCAGGGGTACCTTTACCTTTTTACATTGATTATTGCTTTCATTTTATGGATCAATGGTCACGTTAGATAGTAAAATTCATGTTAAATTGCTGTTTTAGGAGTTGTTTTTAAAAGTCTGGAATGGATTAATCCGTTTTGCATTACTTTCTATGGCGAAGCGCGCCTTGGTTTTGGAACGCTTTGGTTTTGAAACAGACTTCCGGAACGGATTAAGTTTGACAACCAAAGTACCACTGTATATAGAAATGAGAAGTGATCGAGAGCCAGTGTGGTGTAGTGGTTAAGAGCGATAGACTCTAATCTGGGGGACCGGGTTCGAGTCTCCACTCCTCCACATGCAGCTGCTGGGTGACCTTGGGCTAGTCACACTTCTCTGAAGTCTCTCAGCCCCACTCACCTCACAGAGTGTTTGCTGTGGGAGAGGAAGGGAAAGGAGAATGTTAGCCGCTTTGAGACTCCTTCGGGTAGTGATAAAGCGGGATATCAAATCCAAACTCTTCTTTAGGGAGCAGGCTAGCAGGTGGGGCCCGTTACTTACATCATAGGAGCCTACACAGCACAAAACACTGTTGCTGTATGTACAGTAGGTTTTATTTTATTTGTTTTTTATCTTATATTTTGGAAATGTATATCCAGGTTTTTTTCCTTTAAATTTTTTTGGGGACCCCAAGAGATTGGGGCCCTAAGCTATAGCTTGTTTAGCTTGTACGTAAATCCAGCACTGCTTCTGGACATATTGATTTACTAAGCTGAAGTGAGAAGTCCTCTGTAGTCCCTGTAGAATGTTACTTGCCCAAAAATGGAAAGAAGAAGAATGGATACAAGAACTTATGGAATATGCAGAAATGGCGAAACGTACCGGAAAAATAAGAAATCAAGATAACAAACTTTTTATAACAGAATGGAAATTATTGAATATCTACAAATAAACTGTAGATAGATAAGAACATTGACAGGTAGATAACCTGCAGTTTTATAAGAGTATATATTTAAAGTAAATGAAAAAATGAGTACCCATATTTTTCGCTCCATAACGTGCACCGGACCATAACGCGCACCTCGTTTTTAGGCTGGGAGGGAGGGAGGGAGGGAGGGAAGAGAGAGAGAAGGAAGGAAGAGAGAGAGAAGGAAGGAAAAGAGAGAGAGGAAGAGAGAGGGAAGGAAGGAAGAGAGAGAGAGAGAAGGAAGGAAGGAAGGAAGGAAGGAAGGAAGGAAGGAAGGAAGGAAGGAAGGAAGGAAGGAGAGAGGGGGGAGCATCTCCCTCCCTCCCTCCTTGTGCTCTCCAGGGGCGGGGGAGGAACGGACATCCCAAAAGCGCTGCTTTCGGGCTGTCCGTTCTTTTCCCGCCCTCTTCCCCGCTGTCCTGGCGGGTGCGGAGGGGTGGGGGGGAGGAACAGACATCCCAAAAGCGCTGCTTTTGAGCTGTCCATTCCTCTCCCGCCCGGCCGGGAGCCATGGCTCCGGTGGCAGAGGCATCCCTCTGCTTAGACTGCAGTGGCAGCCGAGGGATCCGGCTGCCGGCCAGTGCCTTCGCTCCATAACACGCACAGACTTTCCCCCTTCCTTTTTAGGAGGAAAAAAGTGCGCATTATGGAGCAAAAAATACGTTAAGTTAATTTGGAATATGCAGAAAATATAAAAAGCAAATATAAGGAACTGCAGATAGAGGAGGAAGGAAGTTGAGTTTTGAAATGTTAAAATGACTGTAAAATTATTGAGATGTATAAAACTGAAAATCATTAATAATAATAATAATAATAATAATAATAATAATAATTTTAAAAATGAAGTAGGAAGTCCTACAGGTTTCCTTGCGGGATCAGTGTTCATCAGGCATGCATGTTTTTGCAATGTCCTTATGATGCCATTGACTTCAAAATGCCAGCCCAAATCCCGCCCCTTCCTGTTTAACCTGGATTCACCCTTCCAAACTGGGGATTCAATAAGTAATTTTTTTAAAAAATGCTGCCAATAACTCATTTGCAATATCTCAGATTAAGCCCCCCGATGGAAGCCCTCTTCATCTTCAGAGAAGAAAAAGCAAATGGTCTAAATGACCTGTTTATCGAGCATTCGTTCTGATTTAACAGGAAGGAGGGTGAAGTGAGGTATTCATTGTGCATTTATTATGATTTGTTTGCAGAGAGGTCAGAAAGCAAGTGTTATCTGACATTTTCCCATCACTTTCCTTATCGCCAAAAGCCTAATCTTCTTAGGGAGTGGGTTTGTTGCATAATACCTCCTGATCAGCTGGAATTCCACAGCTGGAATTTGTTGGTATGTCATTGAATTCTACCCCAAAATAGAGACTGTCTAGAAACACCCCTAGACTGTGTCCATTGCCATTACCCATTTACAACTCAATTTTCAGAAGCAAAATGCACATTAAGCTCACAATTTCTTTCCCACCTCGTTTTAAACGAGCCAAGAATACTTGAACAAAACAGATACTGTCCTTTAGGTTATGAATATGAATATATATATATATATATATATATATATATATATATATATATATGCCAAAAAGCAACTCATTAAACAAAAACTGGGAGGCTCGCTGCAAGCTGCTAAATTTTAGCAAATCAGTTCAGACAGATAATAAGAAAAGCAAGGTTGGCACATTAAAGTTTATATTTGTTCATTTCCGGAGCCATAGATAGCGCTCACTATAATACATCAAACTGCATGGCACAAGTTAATCAATGTAATTCATTATTTTTTAAAACAACATCAACAACCCAATGGCAATGTGCAAAACATTTAAAAATACCAAGATCCACTTCACCCACTGCACGGTGGCAAAAGATTTTCCTGCAGCAGGTAGTTGGAAGCCAGTCGCGGCTCCTTCTTGTAAATCACAGCATGAAACTGTCTGTGGTAAATACATGTTATTGCACGAACATATTGTGTTAGTGCACACATCACTCCTTCTAATAGTGAACTCACGACAGTGAGCACAGAAAGGGTTGCAAGCCCAAATGAAGCTACTAAGAAACAAGAGTGGGGTGTGGGTTCACATTAAACAGCTATAAGACCAACATACTTTAAAAACAGCAAGGCTTAATAACATTCTCAGCATATAAATAAAACCAACAGTTTTATAAGTAAACATAAAAAAAAATAGAATTACATGTCTGAGTAGGCTTGGGACTGTGGAGGTGGGAGAGGAGGGTTAAACTCCATCTACTGTTTTTTTTCCCAATCAAAGTGCTCCCCTAAAGCTGCTATTTGCCCCAGAAGCGGCGGAGGGGACACAAATAGGTGTCATATGTTTTGTTCAATGTGGCAAATAACAGCCGAGGCAGGAGCAGAGGTTATTATAGGAACTTTTGCAGGGGAAAAGGTTAAAACTAAGCAACCTGAATCAGGCCTCCTTTGGATGCTATTAACACTCTCTGAAGTACTAATAAACAATGATTATTCTGTTCCTTCATAAAACACATGGGAAGGTGTATATTGTAGGTGCAAGGGTGCATTGTAGAAATTCAGTATTTAATATTGTTCTTAACAGTAGTAAAGTAATATTAATATAGTGCTCAGTACTATAATATCTCATGAAAGAGTGACCAAAGGAAGAAATAAAACAATGATTTTTGTGGCACCTTAAAAGCCTATATATATACAGTATATACTATGGTATAACCTTTTGTGGACTAGAGTCCAATTCATCAGATGGAGTGGACTCTGGCTCATGCAGACTTATGCCATAATAAATTTGTCAGCCTTTAAAGTGCCAAAAGACTGCTGTCATTGCTGCAACAAACTGGCATGGCTTCCCCTCTGGAAATGGTTCTAATGAATCAATACCTCTCTAATGGCCATTTCTCATTATAGACTGTACTTGAATATGTGCCCTGTCCAGGATTTACAAAGAAAGGAAGCAAAAGAGATGGGATGGAAAATTCTAAAAACATAAAGCACCATCCGGCAGGAATTTCCCTCCATAAATCCCCATAAAACTGAAAATGGAATTGCAATTGTTCATTGTTACGTACTTTACTGTTGAAAAGCTAACAAGAATGTTATGTTTTGGCTGTAGTGTCAACTCAGAAAAACAGCAACTGCTACAATCAAATGACACGGCATTGAAACGTTTTCAGATTAGATTAATTTTCTGTCTATTGTTCTTTTTGTAACTGTTTATATTAGGGTTTTCGGCATTGTGATACAATGTAAAAAGAAACAAACCAAAAACAGATATAAAGTAAGACAAAAGAAACAAATAAGTACTGGAAAGAGGATTGCATACAAATATCTGAGACAATTGACTCACGTGGAAAATACATACAGTGGTACCTCAGGTTACATACGCTTCAGGTTACAGTCTCCGCTAACCCAGAAATAGTACCTCAGGTTAAGAACTTTGCTTTAGGATGAGAACAGAAATCGCACGGCAGCAGCAGTGAGAGGCCCCATTAGCTAAAGTGGTACCTCAGGTTAAGAACAGTTTCAGGTTAAGAATGGACCTCCAGAACGTATTAAGTTCTTAACCCGAGGTACCACTGTATATGGGACGTGGGTGGCGCTGTGGGTTAAACCACAGAGCCTAGGGCTTGCCAATCAGAAGGTCGGTGGTTCGAATCCCTGCGACGGGGTGAGCTCCTGTTGCTCGGTCCCAGCTCCTGCCCACCTAGCAGTTCGAAAGCACGTCAAAGTGCAAGTAGATAAGGCGGGAAGGTAAACGGCATTTCTGTGCGCTGCTCTGGTTCGCCAGAAGCAGCTTAGTCATGCTGGCCACATGACCCGGAAGCTGTACGCTGGCTCCCTCAGCCACTAAAGCGAGATGAGCGCTGCAACCCCAGAGCCATCCACGACTCTGGTCAGGGGTCCCTTTACCTTTACCACTACAGTATATATATCATTGAATAGGAATGAGAGGATGGAAAAATGTGAAGAAGGGGGCAGAATATCCAGTTAGAATGTCTTATAGCTTCAACTATATGCTTTTACTCTTCTCCTGTGAGGTCATCTAATTACATCAAACTTGCCAGCTGAGTCCCAATGCTATGAATATCGTTCTGCCACTGAAATATCTACGTAGGACCAGTCGCAATGGTCTCACCATGGACCCAATACCACAGTTCCTAGTTTTTCATTGGATCTGTTACTGACACCTTGTTCCTGCCCTGATGCAGTTGCACCAACATCATGCAAACTCTTTAAAACAGGTGCCCAGTAAAGAGGTACTGTAAGGCGTTAGCAGAACCCATTTCGGCGCAGCCAACGTTGATGCAACAATTTCCCCTCTGTTGCTTATCAAGGACGTTTAGGGGCAGCGCTAGTGGTAAACTGGGCTGAGAGGACAAATGGTACTCTTTAATGGATGAGTTCAATTCCAGAAATGACTTCTTTAAAAAAAAAAATCAATCCCCACAGCGCACACACTTTCTTTCCCTGCCTCCCCCAGTGCATTAGAGCTTTTTTTTGTTTTGTTGGCATTTTGCAATGCTTGCGATCAACCCTTTGTCCATTTGGTTCTTTTAAATAAATATAGCTTTTAACTAATTGGGTCATTGCTCAGCTGGCTGCTCCAGGGAGCACAGTCCGGCGGCTCAAACGCACATCCCAGCACTGATGCCACGTCAAACCCGTATCCAGCCTTGGAATCACAGGGCAGCCTTGGACAGGATGAAGCCTTGGCAGAAGCAAGAACAGGCCCAAGAGAAAGAATGCAAAGCAATATGTGTAGTAAAGAATTATTGCTGTAACAGCCAAAGCTAAAGAAAGGGATACCAGAACTGATTTGATTAGCACAGCAGAGAAAGGAAATGGTTTTACTGAACGCTGCATCAGAAACGGATGGTGTTTTTTTTTAATGAAACAAATTTGTACTTAAATATTGTACTTCACCTATCACAAGATAATACCAAAAACCACACACCAAAAAAAAACCCAAGTTCCCATACAGAAACACCAGGATGAATTGTTTTATACACCGTGCATAGATCCCTCAGAAACCAGGACATATTTTTGAATTCTACTGCGTGGCTATGAGTCAGTGTGTGTTATTTTAGGCTCTTCTTTAAATAGCACAAAAACTGTTTGCAATTAATTGCCTGATCGATGTCTGAGGCGGTAACGTGTAGCTTTGCACTTCAAACCCTTCTTAAGAATGCACTATAAATAAGTGATAGCAAAACCATAATAGCAACTATTGGACAATGGTTGCGATGCAAAAGAGATGAGGGAAGACAGACGGGCAATGTAAGCAACATTCATTTGTGCATCAACTCAAAGTACGGTAGTTTGGATCTCGTGTCCAGATCACTTAAGGAAGTTGCCATAAGGAAAGTTTCACCGGGGGTAGCCTTGGACCAATTGACCTACCTTTAGAGAACTGTAGCAAGAATTAACCAAAGAGACAATCTGCAAAACCATCTGTGTAGAAGTGATATGTAAATGGTTTGCAGTAACAACTATTCCCATCCCTCTTTGCAAAGCCTCTCTAGAGAGCAGGGAAGCCTTCTGAGTCGTATGGAACGAGGTGCAGGGGCTATTGGAGATGCTGGAAATTGCCTGAAATTGAATGGAGGGTCATTTCTGTAAACTATCATTTCTGTAAATCCTTAGCAGAAGGAACAGCAACAATGATTTAAATAGCATTATCAGCCTATGGATTGCTTTACAAAGTAACAGGTATTGTGTTGTTGTTTTTAGAAAGACACACCTCTCTGCTTCAAGCAGCTTACAATCTATCTACAGTGATGGCTAACCTTGACACTCCAGATGTTTTGGAACTACAACTCCCATCATCCCTGACCACTGGTCCTGTTAGCTAGGGATGATGGGAGTTGTAGTTCCAAAACATCTGGAGTGTCAAGGTTAGCCATCACTGATCTATCGCAAACAGCGAGAGGAAACATTGGGGGTGATTGGAAAGAATTATAGGCGCAATTGTATTAAATTATTCTGCCTGGTCACACAGAGAGGTTGCTAGTTGTTTTTGCACTAGTAGTTTCCGGCGATGTGGGGTGGACAATTTTCTGCTGAAAAATTCACACACACACACACCCAGCTTAGTAACAATGAATATGTGCCAGCTGTAAATACAACATTAGACAAGCTTGGTAGTTTTGGAGTTTTGGCCCTTGTTTATTAAATACAAGTAAAATACATATGCCAAATTAGATCACTCTCTAGTGTTCTCTGCCGATTCTGATGCAAACTGAGCAACTTCCTATGCAAATTAGCCTTATTTCCTAGTAAACCCTCCACGAAACCCACAGGATAGAAACCAGCAGCAAAAGATCAAACAAATATAACAAATATAACAAACTCACAGCTGTATGAAAAGTTTCAGATCTTAAACAGCAAGGGGCAACCCCATAGTCGCCTTTGACTGGACTTAACAGTCCAGGGGTCCTTTGCCTTCACCTTTACCTTAGGTGATTATAATTTAAAAGCACAGTGCTTCTGATGTTGGAGGTGTTATATATTGTTACCGTCACCATTCATAGCCTTTTTCTCCATGAATCTGCCTAATCCCTATTTTAAAGCAGACCAAGGTGCTGTCCAAGAGCACATGGAAATGTATTCCATATTAACTCTGCTCTCTGTAAAGTGCTTCCTTTTGTCTGTTCTACATCTTCCACTGTTCAATTTCATTGGGTGACCCCAACTTCAATGATGATGATGATGATGATGGTGCTGGTGATGAGAGAGGAAGAAAACCGCTTCTCTGTCCATTTTCTCCACACTGTGCATAGTTGTATGTATAGACCTCTATCACAGTTCCTCCTTGCTCAACTTTTTTCTGAACTACATAGCCCCAACCATCATCATCATCATATTAAATATTTGTTAAATTTGTACTGTCCTTCCTCCAAAGATCACAGGGTGTTTCACAACAGAAAAATACAAAATGAGAATACAAAATATGTACGGTAACAAAACAAAAACAAACCAGTAAACCCTCCACCCACCCACAAACACATTAAGAAAGCTATAGAATGTTAACCAACCGAATACCTGGTTGTAGAGAGAGTTTTTTGCCTGTCACCTAAAGATATGTAATGAAGGAGTCAGGTGAGACTTCCTGGGGAGGGAAGGTAATTGTTCCAGCCCCTTGATCTTTTTAACTGCCTTTTACTGCTCTTGTTCATCTCTTTTTGATATCCAGTAAAGAAGACTGGACACAGTACTCCAAGTTTAATTGCACCGTAATGGCATTATAATATTGGTCGTTTTATTTTTGATCCCTTTTCTAATATTTTCTAACATTGAATTTGCCCTTCTTACAGCAACAATTCACTGGGTTGATATCTTCTTTGAGCTACTCTCTACAGCCCTGAGATCCCTTTCCTGGTAATTCAACACAGGCTCAGGTCCCAACAGCATATAAAGGAAATTTGGAACTTTTGCCCTAATATATTACACATGCTTTCGCGGAACTGCATTTGCTACTTTAACGCCCATTCACCGAGTTTGGAGAGATCCCTTTTGTGTGTGTTTTTAACCACCTTGAATAGTTTGGCATCATGAGTCTTCTGCAAACTTGGGCACCTCGCTTATTAAAAAGTGGAACTACATTTATCAGTTTCCTGTCCTCAGGCACAGAGATCAATCTTAGAGACAAGCTACATTTTTGTTGTTAGAAGATGAGCAACATATATATGGATCCAGTGATTTGTTAAGTTTAAGTTTGTCAATAAGGCATATTCCTTCATCTCTTATTACCAGTACAGTGGTACCTCGGGTTACAGACGCTTCAGGTTACAGACGCTTCAGGTTACAGACTCCGCTAACCCAGAAATATTACCTCAGGTTAAGAACTTTACTTCAGGATGAGAACAGAAATTGCACAACGGCGGCATGGCAGGAGGCCCCATTAGTTAAAGTGGTACCTCAGGTTAAGAATAGTTTCAGGTTAAGAACGGACCTCCAGAACGAATTAAGTTCTTAATCTGAGGTACCACAGTACTTGTCTCAGTTCTTCAAGCCTCTTTCTGAAAATATCAGTTATCTGCCCTGTCTTCTTCTGTAGCAAAGACAGACACAAAGAATACATTCAGCTTCTATGCAATCTTCTTATTCTCCTTTATCACAGCTTTAACACACTTGTTGTCCAAGTGTGCATGCACACGAAAGCTCATACCAAGAACAAACTTAGTTGGTCTCTAAGGTGCTACTGGAAGAAATTTTTTTATTTTTTATTTTGTTGTCCAATGGTTCAGCTGCCTACCTAGACACTTTCCTACTTAGTTACATTCGTCAAGAAACAGCGCTTTGAATGTGTTATAAACATACAACACCGGATGGCGCTGGAGAGCAAAAGAAAAATCTAAGCAATTTCCCATAGTGTTTTTTTCTTTTGTTATAGTGATTTAATTTCCGATTTATTTATAGCGGGGGGTTTTCCCTGTGTGTAGATCCATCCCTCATGTATTTAAATATTTTTTTTACAAAAATATGTTGGTCTTCATGTTTTAAGCAATATGTTCCTCAAATTCTCTCCCCCATCCCTTATTGTCTGCTTGGGCCAAATTCCCCAAAGTTTGTGTTTGTGATCTAGTTGAGATTCCTGCATTGCAGGGGGTTGGACTAGATGTCCCTTGGGGTTCCTTCCAACTCTACAATTCTACTATGAATCTATGATTTGGGCAAGACATTGATTTTCTGAAGGAAGTCTTCATTCCTGTAATAGCTTCCTTGACTCTGCTGGTGTCCTCTTGGACTGCAGAGCAGGGTTGGGGAGAAAATCAATTCAGTTCATACCTAAAAATGAATCTACCTAACTCCTGCTTTCTGAAACAAGACATAAATTGAAACACAGTGTTCTCTTGAAAGTCATAGTTCCTTGCGTGTTGCAGTTTACTTCTCCAGTCAAGTAATGTATATAAAAGTGCATATACTAATGTAAGGTGTGCATAAAAATGCACATAGTCCTGAAAACAGCATTATAAAGAAGGAAGATTTACTTTGCAAAAATGTGTACATTAGGCCAAAATTGCACTAAAATCCTAATGAATTTTCATGTGGACAGTGGTACCTCGGGTTACATACGCTTCAGGTTACAGACGCTTCAGGTTACAGACTCTGCTAACCCAGAAATATTACCTCATGTTAAGAACTTTGCTTCAGGATGAGAACAGAAATCGGGGTAGCGGTGGCACGACGGTAGCGGGAGGCCCCATTAGCTAAAGTGGTGCTTCAGGTTAAGAACGGACCTCCGGAACGAATTAAGTACATAACCAGAGGTACCAGTGTGTGTGTGTGTGTGTGTGTGTGTGTGTGTGTGTGTAATTGGCAAACTGATATGGAAATGTGGAGAAGTGAATTTGAGATCTAAGAAACTGAAATAGACTGATTCAATCATCCCTCCTGGAGACCACATTTCCTAATCTGCACAGGTACACATTTTACCTGAGCTTTTATTATTATGATTTTGAATAACCCCATCCCCAATACTTTATGGAGAGTATTGGTTTAAAGAGGTTTAAAGACTCTCTCAAGGCAAATCTTTAAAAATGTAGTATAAACACCGACAACTGGGAAACACTGGCCTGCGAGCGCTCCAGTTGGAGAACAGCCTTTACCAAAGGTGTCATGGACTTTGCAGATGCTTGAACTCAGGACAAGAAACGTGCTAAGAGGAAGGCACGCTTGGCAAACCCTCACCGTGATCAACTCCCACCTGGAAACCAATGTCCCCACTGTGGAAGGACGTGTGGATCCAGAATTGGCCTCCACAGTTACTTACGGACTCATTGTTAAGACCGTGTTCATGGAAGACAATCTTACTCGGCCACAAGTGATCGCCAAAAAGAAGAAGACTTTATGGAGAGATGTGGCCCTCTGGCCATTCTTTTCAGCTTCCTTTTTACCTATGCCTTCATTGTGAGTAAGCTGCTACTTTTGAAGTCTAATGCAAATTCCTTGGAAATTGTCCACTTACATATATATTGAATTTTATAGCACAGTGGCCATGGTTGGTTCAACAATACCTACATCTCACAATACAGAGCAATACAAAGGATTAATACAGAGAATTAAGTCCACGTTCACGTCCAACAACTTTGATGGTGAGCTGAGACTATCCTCCCCAACCGATTGTGAGAAGATGCAAGTAAAAAAAAATTATAAATAGTCACTGGTAGTGATAGGAAAATCTGTTAGTTTTGGTTCCTCTCAGTTTCTCATTTTTCCAATCTTAACTTCAGATCTTCACATTTCCATAACAGTTTGTGGTTTCTTTAAAAAAAAAAAGTCTTCATGAAAATTCATCAGTATTTTAGTGTGAATTTCTCCTAAATGCTGTTTTGCTTGCAACCTAAAATGTGTCCATTTAAATGGATAATTATTTGGCCTCTGTTTTGTGCAACGGTTCTGTCATTGCTAATGTGCATAACATTACTCACAGAGAACATTTCTAGTGATGCTCAGTACGGTTAACATACATGTTTAGCATCCGATTAACATATTCATGCCACTTTTTTAAAAAAAATATGTGTCATAATCAGAGATAGTGATAATGAGAGATACTCTGCTTCAGTTCAAACTCAGCCTGGATGCTAATTTCTAACAATTATCATTGCAAACCAGGTATTGTAATTTTTCTACTTCTTCTCCAGTATGGTTCGTAATGTATGCTAATATGCATCTCTCTCCTTTGAATTTGCCTTCAACATGATACCTTGTCTCAGAAGTGGTATAATGTCTCAAAAATGTGTCAAAACCTTGGTTCTTAATAATTATATATTCCAGCTTCAGGCTGCAAGCCTATGTAGTTATGTGATTATTTATTTTGTCTGTTGACTGATTAATGTAGGACTTTTTTTTAATCCCACTTTTCTTTAATTAAAACACAAGCATCTTACAGACACACCAGGACCACTGAAATCAGCAAGATGCATGTACACTTAACTGTGTAGTGGTCTGCAGGTAACTTCTTTTAAAATATCTCTAGCTTATCAGGACAGATCCTGAAGCTGAGGCTCCAATACTTTGGCCACCTCATGAGAAGAGAAAACTCCCTGGAAAAGACCCTGATGTTGGGAAAGATGGAGGGCACAAGGAGAAGGGGACGACAGAGGACGAGATGGTTGGACAGTGTTCTCGAAGCTACCAACATGAGTCTGAACAAACTGCGGGAGGCAGTGGAAGACAGGAGTGCCTGGTGTGTTCTGGTCCATGGGGTCACGAAGAGTCGGACACGACTAAACGACTAAACAACAACAACAACAGCTTATCACATTTGCACTAAAAGAAAGAAGCAGGAAGTTTTATATACACACAGAGAGAGAGACACAGAGTGCTTTTTTCTTTAAAAAAATGTTTAGGGGTACTCTCATTTTGACTCAAGAAAATCACAATTTGATAGTTCAAATCAGGAAAAATAAATACAGCAAATGGAGAAAAGTGCAAAGATTTACAAAATGTTTAGGGGTATGCGTACCCCTGCGTCCCCCCAGAAAAGAGCAGTGTGTGTGTGTGTGTGTGTGTGTGTGTGTGTGTGTGTGTGTGTACACACACACACACTTGATAAATGGATAAGATGCCAAGCTAATTTTTATCCATTCTTCATTTGAAAGAAAGATTTGTCTCATACAATATGTGTGATTAGAAAAGTCTTAACTGCAGCTCAGGTCCAGTCACAGGGAACCTCACACATAACAATTGGTGGCACACCCCCATTTTCATCATAAAGCACATCCAACCTGTATAATCTGGTCTGCATGAGCACCAGGATGTGGATGTATGTTCAAATGAGCATTTTCATTTTCATTGACTAGGTGCCTAGATGGTTGATTCCACGAGTGGATTTCTCATGTTCCATTTTTCCCGTATACCATATGAACTAACATCTTGCATTGCACGATGAGTTTTGAATGTCTGATCAGAAAATTCTAGAATTGCTTTGGTTCCTCTTACCACTGAATTGTTGGGAACTAGTGTATCGAACTACACTTATTTAAAAAAATGGTTCATTTTGCTCTGTAGTGTTAGCACTGACTTTGACACTGTTAGCAGACACTGGGAATGAATCAGTAGATATTGGAAACGAAGAAATTAGAAAGCCAACAGTGTAAAAGCTCTTATCATTTCACAGAATCAAAGGCTTGAAAGAGAACTAGAAGGGTCATGAAGTTCAGCTCCCATCATCTTTATTTGTTCTATACCTGGAACATCTACACATCACACTTTCCCTTTACCAAATAACATTCTTTCACAGAACATCAATGTGAACTACTGAGATTGTTCCAAGACCTAATTCCTCCCATTTGCCACCCTTTAAACCCCAGCCTCCAGTCTCACCCCCAAAGAATCATACACACAATATTCAGCAACAATGCCAAGACTTTTGTCATCACCATTTCTTAGGGTTTTCTATTTCATTGGTGGATTTTACTTTGCAGACCAACTGAAGTCAAGCTACCCTAACAGTTAATGCCAAAGAAAAAATGCTGTTTCGGCCAACAACACATTATTACACTACCTGGTTATCACACTGGTATGAATACGTCTATCCTTGGAAATGGTTGGGTGGGGGAATAACATCTGTATTTTTAAGCTTTCCACTCTAAATTGTTTTGCAAGGGACATAAAGCTCTCATACATCACCATCCAAAATCAAATACTAAACAGTATAGCTATCTGTCAAAATGTTTTAAAAGCCAGGGTAATATGACCAAAGCAACTAAAAACTTTTAGAGAATGACCACCTTTTTAATCTACTATGATTATGTCTATAAATAAAGCATGGCGGACGAGACGGGCGAGGAATTATGAAAGCGTATTTGGCGAGGACGGAGCCTCGTGTTGAATTCTCACCATTTCTATTGCTGATAAGAGTTTGCCATCTCTTTGGCAAAATTTATATCTTTCTGACAGGAGCCACCAAAAGTCCTTGTAGTTTTTCTGTCACCTGTAAAATTATAGCCGTGTTGATAGTTAATCATGAACTGCCCTTTCAGTGTACCCTGCCTATGTGCCGGTTTTGAAATTTTGATTTGACAGAATCCCTAAAATACAAAAATGTTTTTAACGTGAGAACTTCTGTTCTCATGCGTGTGAATGCTGCACTTATAGAGGAAGAGTCAGATATAATTAAGAGAAGGTATAACCTAAGAAGAACGGCTTTCGTTAGGTGCTTTATGATCAGTAAATGAGCAATACAAAGATTTTGTCCATCCACTTGGCATCATGCCTCTTTTATAAATATATATGTCATCATGACATGACTTACATTTGACAGTTTATATATCACTGGAATCAATGTTGTGATTTTTTAAAATATATTTCTTGTTTTCTTCTTAGTTCTCAAGTGATCGTGTAATATTCCCTAAGCCCTTGTATTCACATTATCTGTCTACCGACAGTGGCCTGGTACCCATCACCCTTTTCGAGGTGCTATAAGTCAACATGCATGCTTAGAACCGACACTAACCACAGCTGGGTGGGAGCCATCCTCTCAAAGGTACTACCAGGGGGGTTTTTTTTCAGCCAGAGCTCACAGGAGCTCAGTTCCTCTCAGGTGGACGCCATTGCCATGTAAGAGAACAAGGGAGAAGTTCATGGTGAGCTCCGGCGCCTCTTTTTCTAGAAAAAGACTACTACCACACTGACTTCCACCACTAGCAATCGTATCTTGCCAACCATAAAGCACAAATATTGCACAGGTTTCTGGAATCAGGTGGATTTTGTGGGCAACAAAATACTTATAAGATATGACAGAGAACAGCTAGTCTGAGGTACAGTGTCAACTTACATGCCTCCCTCATTTGTCAAATAGCACACAGTATGTTCCGAAAGGTAGCGATGAAGATCTTATTTCACTTCATGTGCTGTGGTCATTTTAATATAGGGGGGGGACATCGCCCTTTTTAGAGATGCTTCTTAATGAACCCACTTGTAATTACCATTTTCAAACAATCCCCACACCTCTCATGTCTGCCAAAAGAGCGCAGTCAAGATAGATATTTAACAAGATATTTAATACAAAATTACAACCAGTGGGACTAAGGTTAAAGGTTTGTGCATTATAGCACTACTTGGAATAGTGTAGCTTTTTCCTTTGAAATCAACAGAGCTATCTCTCTCTCTCTCTCTGTCTCTGTCTCTGTCTCTCTCTCTCTCTTCATATATATATAATTTTTGCTTAGTCCTTTAGGATACAACAAATTAATGTTGCTGAAAATCAGTACAGTTACACAGCAAAGAATTTCTTGTTTGACAAGAGTGATTTTTCAAGCAGGTAACGGAGCACACATTGAAATCTCTAGTTGCTACAAAGTAAGCCATCAGTCTCACCATAATGCCTTACATTCTACCTGGTTAGAGTACACTTTTAAGAACACTGAAATATGTCTCAGCCATATTGGCCTAGAAATACCCTGGGATTTTTGCTCTGCACCTAAACTATCAGCGTACTGAAAAGAAATACTGTTAAAAGTGGCTGAAAGGCTGTTATGTAAAACAAGACTGCATTTTATCTGCACCAATTGGAAAAAGAATATTCAGGTTTGCAAAATATGACAAATACTGCAAGCTGTGGCTTTTTCTCCACCAAAAAACCCAAACCACACACATACACTTGCAAATGAAACACACACACACACACACACACACACACACACACACACACACTGAAGATATTTCATGCTTGAAATACGGCAAAGGATAAGCACAGGTTCAATATGCATAAACTCTTGCTTCTTCTAATAAAGGTTGCACCCGACATATGAGAAATCATTATGCACAATAAATTTGCCCTATTCTGGGGGAGAGGGAAGCCGAAGACTTTTGCTTTAGAAATATTCCTTTCCCACTGTTTTAAATCATGTTAACTGCCAACGAGTCAGCATGCGCGCTTCCTTAATTAAAACAAATTAACGTGGATTCCTGACAACGTCTTTCTGCTCTTAACCATCTTTGCAGTGCTTCCAGAAATGAAATGTGCCAAGAGAAAACCTCCCAGCCTGCCTACCTGGCTGCTGAAATAAGAAAAGATTCCCCACCGCCGCCCTCCAATTGATTAAAACAATAGAATGGAAAAGAAAACCTTCACAATGTATGTCACTCCAGGTCCCAGGATCTTCTCGTTCGAATGCAGCCACCCTTGGGAGACTTTGCCGGCAACATTGCTCCCTTGATTCCAGTCTTCGCCTCCCAGGTGCATTTCCTCTGGCCATGATTTCTTCCCTGTGTTCATCTTGCTCTTGTCCTGCTGAGAAGACGGAGTGGCAGAGGCAAGGTTACATGTGTGGTCTGAAGCCTCTGCTGCCGAGCTCCCCTGCAACTTGGAGACAGCAAGCTCCTTCACTGCAGATGAGAGGTTCTTGATACCCGAAAGGCTGCCTGAATGGGAGAGTTTCAGGTGGGACACTTTGTGCATGAGAGTGCAAATGGTGGTGGGTCCATCTTGGTCCTTCTGGAGAACCTCAGGAGAGACCAGGTACGGTGATGGCGTTGACGTTGGACCAATTGATGAGACCTTGCTGTTCACAGACAAGTTATGGATAAGGTCGTCAACCGATGTCACCGAATCATTCCTGAAGCGGTTGTACTTGGTCCGTTGAAGCATTCCCTTCTATCACGAACCTCGCATATGTTCTGACAAACCAGGGAACCCCTGTGCTAACATAGCAGGTGGTCCAGAATATCAGCGATGGATAGTGAACATTTGGCAACGGGGCAGGACAATAATAATAAGAATAATAAATGTTAAGATCTCTCTCTTTTTAAGGGATTTTTGCTTAAGGTTCCATGTTCAAGCTGGGTGCAGCGATAGTTTTCTGTGCAAGAGAACGATCCCAGTCCTGCTCAGAGCTGCCAAGTCTCTCACAGCAAAAGCATGACTCACACAAATGAGAAGGGACCCTTTTCAACAAAAGGCTCAGTGAACGCTGCAAATCACTTCCTGTAGGGGGAAAAATCCACCCACTTACAGCACACTACCACCAATCAATTCTCAAATTTCCTTTTCCTCTCTTAAACAGACTCTTCCCCCATCTTTCCTTCCTACCCCATTTTTGCAACCATAGGTGAGTGCCTGCAGTAGTTCTAAGTATAACTGCGTTAACCTCCCCACCACCAACCGAACTACTTTTTCATTTTAATTCCCCCCACCCCTTCTGTCCTGTTCTGATGACTTTATACAGCATGCCTTAGTTAGGCAGGAATAAAGTAACAATTTCATGAATAACGTTCAGGCAAACCCACCAGCATACAAATACTGTACCTAGAAAGGCTTCCATAATACACAGAAGGATTGCAAATTCTGTGTGGGTTGAGAAATTTATATGGTAAATAATCTAGTCTTTTTTCTTTCAGGTAAGCATTAAAACTGTGCTGCTCTTTATCATAATTGCCACATTGCAGTTTTTCTTTAAAAACCACGATGCCATTATGCTTTTTGCTTTTTTCACTTCCAAAAGGAAAAATCTCTTGGGGAGGTTTTTTTTAATGCAACATCACATTAAAAACTTTTGGCTGGGCAAAAAATGCACCCATCCGTGTGTGTGGGTTTTTTTTGGGGGGGGGGGGTGAGTGCGGCAATGGCAAGAAGCTTCTGAATCAAGGCTGCTTTTTCTCTCACAATTTAATGCAAAGGAGATCTTAACTTTACCTCTCGATACTAAATTTAAATCCTGAAAGCTAATAAATACGAGAGGATTATTCAAGAGTACTTAAGGCAATGAGCTGATGCCTCGCTTTCAAAAATGAACAGGAATACAAAAGTAAATACTTCAATGCAGTCATAAAATACACTTACTTGAAAAGATCCTCAACTCACACACCAAATCCCCTGATTTGTTGCAGGCATGCAAAATTTAACATTAGTCTGACAGCCCAATATTAACCACACGCTAAAGGACTGAGGTTTGCTTAAGCAATGTATGAATTTCAGTTACTTAGGCTGCAAGAAAACAGATTCAGAATGGCACCGCAACTTTTTGAAAAGCAAATAAATAAAACTGCAACATGCAAGTCCACAAATTTTCCAGAGGATAGCCCACACTCCTTTTTCGTACTAAAGGCTTAAGCACGGAAAATGCATCAACGCAGCAGCATGCTTCACTGCAAGTATTTTATGAGAAGAATTCATAATACATAAATGAAGGCAGCACCTCTGATCCCAGTAGCGATGAATGAAAATGTCCTATTCATTGTAAAAGCAGGTTTCTAGTAATCTGCAGAGTAGCTTTTCAGCACACTGCAAACCTGCTACAACATCCAAACTGCATTCATTCCACCACCACCCCCTCCGCCCCAGCTTTCTCCTGCTACCCTAGCAACAGCAAATATACATCGTATAGATCATTTCTGGTCTTGTGTTCAGCAACAAGCCGGAATCTCTGTCATTCAGAAATGATTCCCTTCATTGGAAGTAGATTAAAAAAAAAAAAAAAAAAAGCTGGAAAATGTGAATGGAATTCTGTATATCTGAATGAAAGAGCTGGCTAGCATAGCAGCATTTCTGTGAATGAAGCCCGGCCTTGCAGCCTCTGCCAGGCAATCCCTTGGATGCTAAGTATCTCAGCCAATAAGAAACAGTCTGGATGACTCATTCAACAAAGACTCTCTAAATAGTGGGATCTTCCATTTCACACACAGGTAGAATTTATATATATATATACACCGACTTCAAAAGATACAAACATGATCTTCAAATAAAAAATACACACTTGTTTACAGAAGGTATTTCAAGCGATTTTATTTTTTAATTTTTTTTTACAATGTGTATTTGAACTGTTTGGGTGATGATGTATTTCACCCCTCAAATAGTCATTTAGTTGGTTTAGGCATCCTGAGGATAGGAACGTGATCATACATACTTAGATGCCTATGAATTCACATCACCAGGTACACTGGGCAAAATTCGGTCATGGGTCACCTCCCTTGTAAAGAGAAGCTAGAATGTTTGGTACTTTTCAGTTTAGTGGGAAAAAAGATGGTTAAGGACAAAACTGATGTTAATAAAAGGATGCTTGGTGTTGAGATAATGGATAGAGAGAGGTTTTTCTCCCTCTCTCATAATACAGTCGTACCTCTGGTTACAATTGCTTCATGTTGATTTCGTCACGGGATACGAACGCGCTGAACCCGGAAGTACCGGAATGGGTTACTTCCGGGTTTGGCAATTCGCGCATGCGCAGACGCTCAAAATGACGTCACGCGCATGCGCAGACGCTCAAAATGACGTCACGCGCATGCGCAGAAGCGCCGAATCGCACGGCGAGCATGCGCAGATACGGTGCTTCAGGTTACAGGCTTTTCATGTTGTGAACGGGGCTCTGGAACGGATCCTGTTCGCAACCAGAGGTACCACTGTACCTGTGTCATTCAGTCAAAATGACTGGTCCGAGAGTCGAGGCAGACAAAAGGAAATATTCTACATGGTACATTGTTAAATTATGGCAATCACTGTGTTGAAGGCAGGTAGTTTAGATGGCTTTAAAGTCTGGGATAGCTCACTCGGTAGAGCATGAGACTCTTAATATCAGGGCCATAGGTTTGAGTCCCACGTTGGGCAAAAGATTTCTGCACTGCAGGGCATTGGACTAGGTGACCTTCCTGGTCTCTTCCAGCTCTACAATTCTATTATTCTAAAGTGGGATTAGAGACATTTATGGAGAGTTTGGAAGAGCGACCTGAAGTTTACAGCATGCTATTCCTTGAAGGAGAACTACTTGAAAATGATTCACAGACGGTATTTAACTCCGAGTAGGCTTGCTAAAGGGGACCCAGGTGGCGCTGTGGGTTAAACCACAGAGCCTAGGGCTTGCCGATCAGAAGGTCAGCGGTTCGAATCCCTGTGATGGGGTGAGCTCCCGTTGCTCGGTCCCTGCTCCTGCCAACCTAGCAGGTTGAAAGCACGTCAAAGTGCAAGTAGATAAATAGGAACCGCTCTGGCAGGAAGGTAAACGGCGTTTCCGTGCGCTGCTCTGGTTCGCTAGAAGCGGCTTAGTCATGCTGGCCACATGACCCGGAAGCTGTACGCCTGCTCCCTCGGCCAGTAACGCGAGATGAGCGCCGCAACCCCAGAGTCGGACACAACTGGACCTAATGGTACATGACAACTCTCTAAGACAGAGAGTTTGGCCTTCCAGACGCTGCTGAAATACAACTCCCATCATCCCTGGTTGTTGGCCATGCTTGCTGTGGCTGATGGGAGTTGTAGTTCAGCAACATCTGGAGGGCCATATAACCCCCAGGCCTGCTCTAAGGCCTAGATGCCTCTCAACAATTACACTAAAGTTAATACCAATAAGGGGGGGGGGGAATTGGTGAACATAACAGATGGAACAGTGGTCCAAAAGATCAAGGAGCCAACTTGTCTGTGGAAGAACTAGGTTCAGTTTCCATGTTGACATTCAATATGTGGCCTTGGGCAAATGACATTCTGCTCAGCTTTGGTTTTCCATCTGTAAAAGAGGACATGGCAGCAACCTGCCTCGTAGGACACCTGTGAACACAATACTGGAAAGTGCTTTGCAAATGAATAAATAGTGCCGTTTGAGAGGATGGTAAAGGTGGTTATCGATGCATGAGGCTGCAGAGACTTCCCTGGCAAAAGGAAAAGAACAAGCAAATGAGGAAGCTCTAATTCTGTCTACCCGGATCCTTGTAGGTTACCAAACATTGATCTGCACGTCACAGTGGACAACTACGGAACATTTCAAAAATTGATTTCTTTTCTCTATGCCTTAATAAGAGCTGAACTATCTACCTGAGGCTCCTGAGCACTGGAAAAGCAGAGTTCACATGAACCTCTGGTGAATTCTGTGGGGTGGGAAATGAGGGTTGACCATCATTGATGACTCCTGACTTTTAAGCATTTAGCAACATTATTATTATTATTATTATTATTATTATTATTATTATTATTATTATAAAATAAAGCGAAAGCAAGCCCTCGGTCATTTTGATGTGATTATTCCTTTCCGCCCGAGCACAGCACGTTTCTTCTGACACACATGCACAGCCATGTGAATTTCCAAAGGCGAATCAGAGCCGCCATCGGCATCAGGAGAAAAAGCTGTTGCTGTTGGGCGTTCTGATTCAAAGCATTCCTGAGAAAACAAATTCATGAATGGGCTCGCAGCATTCAGGTTTCTCCACGCTGGACGTTTGGGCTTATTCTCATTGGACGAGAAGACACCGAACAGTTCTTAGGCTATCGCAACAGCGAGAAGCAAGAAGAGGATGGGAAGACAACGTTGCCTTTTTCTTGTTTCGCTAATTCAGACTTCTCTATTACAATAAGGCAGCCTTGCAGCCTCCCCCTTTATATGCACTGTATCCATGGCAATTTTGTTGCTATGGGTGGGCCCGATACACACATCGCTGCCTTATCTGGCTTGGGAAGTTGCTCCTATAAACGGACAGATTAGCAATAACTGCAGCACAAATGCGGCACAGAATCCTTATATCTGGGCTGGCAAGCCATTGTCAAAGACTGCAAAGCCTTGCTGAGGTGTGTGCTCACGCTCTGATTCCAATTCCTGGGAGATAAACCATCACACCAACAACGAACGCAGGTGCTCCATTTTAACGCAATGGCTGTAACAATGGCCCAGAGGCTTGAAAAAGGACTTTGCCATTCACGTGGCAGCTCCAAAACGGGAAGGATAAGTGAGTTGTACTTCCTATGCTTTGTATCCTGTGTGAGGTACACCGGCCTGTGGAACACGCTAAGACTCAACATACATTTTATCAGCCTCCTTCTGTGACACACTATTGTACCGTTTCAGGGTCCAAGAAAGAAAACAGAAGAGCTTGCATCTCCTAGAGAGCCAGTGTGGTGTAGTGGTTAAGAGCGGTGGACTTGTAATCCGGTGAACCGGGTTCGATTCCCCGCTCCTCCACATGCAGCTGCTGGGTGACCTTGGGCTAGTGACACTTCTCTGAAGTCTCTCAGCCTCACTCACCTCACAGTGTTTGTTGTGGGAGAGGAAGGGAAAGGAGATTGTTAGCCGCTTTGAGACTCCTTAGGGTAGTGATAAAGTGGGATATCAAATCTAACTCTTCTTCTTCTTCTTCCTAGGGCTGCATGTGCACCGTAAATTTAAAGGATGTTTAAAGCACATGACTTCCCCCAAAGGATGCTGGGAAGTGTAGTTTACCTTCCACTTCCCAAGATTCTTTGGGGGAAGCTATATGTTTAAAATGTATGGTCCACAGGCAGGAAAAGAGATGCCCCTGCCACTCTAAGGGGCAGCCTTTTCCGCCTTCTGGGCAACTGGGGATGGATTGAGTTGCACTCTTTCCATCCTGCTCTAGATATAGGTCATCACAGTGCCCAAGGCTAATTTAGTCCCAAAATTCAGTTATGCATCCTTGCCATGTGATAAAAGGTTCCAGAACTGCAATCGTTCTTCAAACACATTTCCAGCTCGTTTTCTGCATCCTTTATATCCAGTGCTTTTTTTCTTTAAAAATGTTTAGGGCAGGGGTTATCAACCTGGTCGCTACCGCCCACTAGTGGGCGTTTCAGGATTCTAGGTGGGCGGTAGGGGGTTCTACGGCACAAGCTGAATCCTCCTTCCATCGAGCACTGGTGGGTGGTAAGGAAATTTTACCACCGAGAAAGATGCATTAGTGGGTGGTAGGTATAAAAACGTTGACTACCCCTGGTTTAGGGACGTGGGTGGCACTGTGGTCTAAACCACTGAGCCTCTTGGGCTTGCCGATCAGAAGGTTGGCGGTTCGAATCCCCGCGATGGGGTGAGCTCCCGTTGCTCGGTCCCAGCTCCTGCCAACCTAGCAGTTCGAAAGCATGTCAAAGTGCAAGTTGATAAATAGGTACCGCTCCGGCAGGAAGGTAAATGGCGTTTTCATGCGCTGCTGTGGTTCACCAGAAGCAGCTTATTCATGCTGGCCACATGACCTGGAAGCTGTACGCCGGCTCCCTCGTCCAGTAAAGCGAGATGAGCGCCGCAACCTCAGAGTCGGTCACGCCTGGACCTAATGGTCAGGGGTCCCTTTACCTTTACCTTTACCCCTGGTTTAGGGGTACTCTTATTTTCCTACTCATATTGAAATAATGCCCCTCAATGAGGCCAAACTTAGATTCACAAAATGTTTGGGGTATGCGTACCCCTGCGTCCCCCCCAGAAAAAAAAATGCACTGCATATATCCTTGCATCCTGATTGCTTCTTACCAGGAGGAGAGCGAGCCAATCTCTCCTGGGGGAAACACGGAGTTTGACTTGATGCAGGAGTTGAACCGTCAAATTCCCGTTCACTTTTCAAAATCGTTATTAATTACATACTGTCCATATCCGTGTCCAGAGTCTACAAATTAAAACGAGCAAGAGTATTAACTTAATTTGCATGTCATCAAAGGCGGGCGGGTTAGATCTCGTTAAAAATAAAAAAAGAGGGTGCTATCATTTAGGCTGCCGTCCTTTCCAATAAGACAGCCTGCCACTTAGACCGGCTAGCATTTGATTCCACGAGGAATCTTTCTTTTTCAGCCCGCTTGGTATGAAAATGAAGCCCGGCGCTTGGAGGGTTAATCTGGCGAGTCGTGACTACTTGTAACTGTCAACTTCTCTCCCAGGATAAATAATTAAAGCTTCGGAAAGAACAGGCACACAGGAAGCGGTGGAGATTGGATGTTCGTAGGTGTGGAAGGCATTCATTCTTATCCAATCAGTGAATAAAGAGCACATTATTCATGCAATCTGGTTCATTCACTGCTACGTGACCTGAACTACAATGGGCGAGAGAGAGGCTGCCGCATCCAGTGCGGAGCTGAAAACGCACAAAAGGAGGCAAAGAGGAAAGAATCCGAACTGTATCCAACGCAACGTTCCGGGCGGAAGAACAAAACGCTGCGCTGTCAACGTGCAGCTTTTGCCGGAGACAAACTCTTGCAGAAAACATGTATTGTTGGTTCACGAGTCAACCCCCTCATTCCAAACTATGAGAAAGCTGTAAAAAGAAAGAAGCAGAAGACATATAATATGTGCATGGAGTCACAAAATTAATAAGGATCAAATAAATGTTCCATGAACAGGAATGGTAGGAGTGGCATGTCACTGTCAAAGATCTCTGAAATGCCTTTCCACAGTCAATATCCTACAAATGTGAGGTGATGGGTGCTCCGAAAGTCGCAATAGGGTGCTCTGAGCACAGCAGCAGACAGAACAGTTCTTCCAGGATAATGAACTGTTTCAATGTTAATTCTTCATCAGCTGGCAATAATATAAAATGAAATCCATTCCATTCAAATACAATACAGAGATTGAAATGACAGGCCTGCATATAAACAACCAAAGCCTCCTTTTCTCTCTCTTCTGCCTGTTTCCTGTGCCTCATATTAGCTCATTTTAAATTTACTTCCCACTTTGGGGTATAATCCCATCAGGAGCCTTCAAAGTAGCATGGATCATGAGGCAGTTGGGAAGAGAGGGACACACACACAGAGGGAGGGAGGGAGAAATATTGTGACAGAAGGCCTTGAAGTGCTTTAGGTTAGCTATGCAGCATTCTTCCTTGAGTTTGTTATGCAGCGTTGCTTCATAATAAACAGTTTGCTCACACCTGTTGAGGTCCTCGCCTCTTTCCTGCCCCAGTATCTGTTGGGGTATCTATCAATCTGTCTATCTATCTACACACACAGAGAGAGAGAGAGTCATAGCATAGAGCTTTCTAAATCACAATGAATGTTCATTTGAATTAATTCAATTAAAATTAAAAATTCAATGAATTCAATTAATTTCAGTTCAATTCGAAACTCAAAACTGTGATGATAAACAGTATTCCCCCCCACTGTTCGAAAATGAGCAAAATAAGAGTTCAGACAGGTGCCATTTACCTGTGGAACAATTCAACACAGAGATTGTTGTTGTTTAGTCGTTCAGTCGTGTCCGACTCTTCGTGACCCCATGGACCAGAGCACGCCAGGCACTCCTGTCTTCCACTGCCTCCCGCAGTTTGGTCAGACTCATGTTGGTAGCTTCGAGAACACTGTCCAACCATCTCGTCCTCTGTCGTCCCCAACATCAGGGTCTTTTCCAGGGAGTCTTCTCTTCTCATGAGGTGGCCAAAGTATGGGAGCCTCAGCTTCAGGATCTGTCCTTCCAGTGAGCACTCAGGGCTGATTTCCTTAAGAATGGATAGGTTTGATCTTCTTGCAGTCCATGGGACTCTCAAGCGTCTCCTCCAGCACCATAATTCAAAAGCATCAATTCTTCGGCGATCAGCCTTCTTTATGGTCCAGCTCTCACTTCCGTACATTACTACTGGGAAAACCATAGCTTTAACTATACAGACCTTTGTCGGCAAGGTGATGTCTTTGCTTTTTAAGATGCTGTCTAGGTTTGTCATTGCTTTTCTCCCAAGAAGCAGCCGTCTTCTAATTTCGTGACTGCTGTCACCATCTGCAGTGATCATGGAACCCAAGAAAGTGAAATCTCTCCCTGCCTCCATTTCTTCCCCTTCTAACACAGAGATAACACAGAGATAAGCACTGAATAACCAAAGCCCAAACAGTAATATTATTTGTAGTAATGCTTCAGATACAGCCATCTTAAAGGGCTTCCTTGTGGAAAAACGAAACCTTTGGCAATGTAACTTACCAGTTCAAACAAAGTCACCTCTTTCTTGCACCTGAAAGTAACTCCCCATGTTAAATAGGCCGTCTTCTTTTCAAATTCCCCTGCTAGATGTGCCACTTTTGCTACACAACCACATCTTCTTTCCCTTGATCAGCATGCTCCAAGGCAGACTATCTAATTAAACGTCATTTCAAGTACAATAATGGCTTGTAAGCTTTTTATTTCTAACACTGGAAGTTTAAAAAAAAAACTACCGTCAAGCTATTTCATCTGTGCCACAACTCAGCCTCTCACACTCAGTTTCTTGTATTGGTGAAATGGCCTTCCCAGTTGTCACCATCTGTGAATTTGGGGGCACAACCAGTGCTGGATTTACGTATAAGCTAAACAAGCTATAACTTAGGGCCCCACTCTTTTGCCCCCCCAAAAAGGAAAAAAACTGGATGTACATTTCCAAAATATAAGATAAAAAACACATAAAATAAAACCTACATACAGCAACAGTGTTTTGTGTTGTGCAGGCTCCTATTTGTTATGTGCAAATGGATTTAGATACCTATTGGGTCCATAAATTACCATCTAGCATATATTCAACAACAAAAACTGTGACAATTTGTTGTTGACAAAGGACAACTGGACATATAAAGGGCCCCATTACCTTCAATAACTTAGGGCCTCATCAAACCAAAATCTGGCCCTGGGCACAACCATTGTTCCAGGTATGCTATTGTTTAAGAAAGCAATGGGTTTAGCTCCTAGTCCTCTCTGAAACCGATGCTTCCTTCATCCACCGATATGAACTAACAATAGAGTTTTGTTCAACATTAAGCAAGCCCAAATTTCTGGAACTTACTTTCTGATAAACTTTTTTTTAAAAAAAATTCCAGTCTCCTAAAGTGTTGGATCATTTTCAGAGGAGCAATATTCTGCAAAAGCAAACAAACCTCACCCAAATATTTCCCCAGTAGTGCAAAGAAATGTGAGCCTCTCATGTAACTCTGACTGATTGGGTCAGTGCTTGCTGCATGCATGTGTATCTTGATTTCAGTAAGACTTTTGACAAAGTCCCCCAAGATATTGCAAGGAAGCTGGTAACATGTGGACTACATGAGGTAACTGTTAGGCGGATTTGTAGCTGGCTGACTGACCAGACCCAAAATGTGCTTCCTAATGTTTCCTCATCACTCAGGAAAAACAGTGGCAAGTGGGGTGCTGCAGAGTTCTGTCCTGGGCCTGTTGTCGTTTAACATCTTTATAAACAATTTGTGTGAAGGAATCGAGGGAATGCTCATCAAATTTGCAGGTGACACCAAACTGGAAGGGACAGCTAATGCCACAGAAGACAGAACTGGGATTTAAAATGACCTTAACAGATTGGAGAACCTGGCCTAAACTAACAAAATGAATTTCAATAGGGACAAATGTAAGGTTCTCCACTTAGGTAAAAATAACCAGCTGCACAAATATAAGATGAGAGACACCTGGCTTGCCAGTGGTACATGTGGAAAGGATCTAGTAAACTGCAAGCTTAAAGGTAAAGGTAAAGGGACCCCTCACAATTAAGTCCAGTCGCGAACGACTCTGGGGTTGCGGCGCTCATCTCGCTTTACAGACCGAGGGAGCCAGCGTTTGTCCGCTTCCACAGATGGTTTTTCCAGGTCATGTGGCCAGCATGACTAAGCTGCTTCTGGCGAAACCAGAGCACCGCACAGAAACGCCATTTACCTTCCCACCGGAGCGGTACCTAGTTATCTACTTGCACTGTGTGCTTTCGAACTGTTAGGTTGGCAGGAACTGGGACTGAGCAACGGGAGCTCACCCCATCGCGGGGATTTGAACCACTGACCTTTCGATCGGCAAGCCCAAGCGGCACAGTGATTTAACCCACAGCGCCACCCGCGTCCCTAACCGCAAGCTTACCATGAGTCAACAGTGTGATGCAGCAGCAAAAAAATGCTTATGCTCTTTAAGCTGCATCAACAAAAGAATAGTGTCCAGATCAAGAGAATTAACAGTGCTGCTCTATTTTGCCTTGGTCAAATGACATCTGGAATACTGTGTCCAGTTCTGGACACCACAATTTCAGAAGGGTATTGACAAGCTGAAGAGTGTGCAGAGGAGGCCAACCAAGATGATCAAGGGCCTGGAAAGCAGGCCTTATGAGGAATGGTTGAAGGAGCTGGGTATGTTTAGCCTGGATAAGAGGAAACTGAGAAGAGATATGATAGCCAACTTCAAATATCTCGAGGGCTGTGGCACGGAAGATGGGGCAAGCTTGTTTTCTCCTATTCTGGAGGGTAGGACCCAAACCAATAGTTTCAAGTTACAAGAAAGGAGGTTCCAACTAAACATCAGGAAGAACTTTCTGACGTTAAGAGCTGTTCAACAGTAGAACAGACTCTCTCGGTAGGTGATGGACTCTCCTTCCTTTGAAGCAGAGGTTGGTCATCTGTCATGGATGCTGTCAGGGGGCTGCATCCCTCCTCCAGTCCAGCGTTAAGCAGTTATCGAGAGCAGCCCCCGATCTTGAAGACTGATTCATCCACTTCCCCTTCGGGACAAAGCAGTGGAGAGGGAGGGGCGGTGGAGAGGCTCCAGCCAAGCAGTCAGAGACCTCGTTACGAAAAGGGGGAACGGAAAAAGAGAAGGACAAAGTGCTTCCGCTTTCCCCGTTGGAGTTCCTGGCGGGAAAACAGAAGGAAACCAGTTTCGGAATCTGATGATGACGGATGAGCAGGTTTACGACCTGCTCTGCTTGTAAAGCAATTAGCTTAGATTAAAGCCTTGAAAAGCTTGATGGATTGGACTCTTATTTCGCACGACCACATGGAGGATGCAGCCCAGCTCCCCTGTCAGATGCTATAGTTGAGATTCCTGCATTACAGAGGGTTGGACTAGATGACACCCGGGATCTCTTCCAACTCTATGGGGGGGGGGGAAATCTGCCTGCCATGCTACTTCTATGTGCATATGACATGAAATTCGGTCCCAAGATGGCAGGGTTCTGAGAATGTAGAATGGACTGAAGCGAATCACATTTTTGAAAGTTCCTCGCTTTCATGGTGAGTCTGGGCACCTTTTTTCCTAGAAGAATAGCACTGTGTGAAAGTATTTTATTTCGAGCATTACTTTTTTGATTCAACAGCTGACTGACACAAAGTCAACTCCAGTCTCTTTAATAGCCGCGAAGCAGGAAGCAATAGAGAAAATATGCTCTGCAATTTATACAGGACAACGGTTACACGACAAGCACAAGCTGGATCTATCAAAGCACTCATTAAGGAACAAAAACCCTCTGGCAATCAGGATACGAGATCCATTTTCGGGGGTGAGAGGCTGAGAGCTCACATCTAGGGCTGTCTTGTACATAAAGATGTATCAGCTAGCACTTGGTACTTCCTATTTATACCGTGGTCGGTGTGTACCTTCTTTGTGTGCAAAGAACAACACTCAAGAGTCTTATGGCCTGCCAAGGCTTCAGCCATAATAAATGTGTTGATCTTTTGCAGTGTCACAAGATTCTTCGCTGCAAAAGTCTTAACATGGCTACTCCTCTGTTGTTGTTGTTGTTGTTGTTGTTGTTGTTGTTGTTGTTTTAACACTTTGGGTGTCTCCGCAAATGTAAACCCTGGGGCGAGAAACGTATCTGAGAGTTTCTTTCTCCTGCACGAGAAGATAGATGCTCATTGTGTTCACCGCCCACTTTAACATCCTGTCTCGCCCAAGGTGATGCTACTGCTGCCTTGATGTGAGTGGGCTAGCAACGTCGCCATAGTAACGTGGGCCTGTGGGTGGGAGATTTCTGATGGCATTGTAGGTGTTCCCCTTCCATTCTCCCTGTGGGTTAGTGATGATGAGAGTTGCTCCAGCATGTCTTATATCATGAGAGGTATTGGTTGGGATAACTCAGATCTCAGCTGCCTTCTGCCTGTGTGACTGTATGTCTTTCACAGTGCATTTGTGGATATAAGCTCTGTTTCATTGACTTAGCAGCTTTCAGTAAGGTTACAACATTCAAATATTGCTCTTGATGCTGGCTGACAATGTGGTCTAAACCACTGAGCCTCTTGGGCTTGCTGATCGGAGGGTCAGCAGTTCGAATCCCCGTGATGGAGTGAGCTCCCGTTGCTCTGTCCCAGCTCCTGCCAACCTAGCAGTTCGAAAGCACACCAGTGCAAGTAGATAAATAGGTACCACTGCGGTGGGAAGGTAAACAGCATTTCTGTGCGTTCTGGTTTCCATCACAGTGTCCTGTTGCACCAGAAGCGGTTTAGTCCTGCTGGCCACATGACCCGGAAAGCTGTCTGTGGACAAACGCCAGCTCCCTCGGCCTGAAAGCGAGATGAGTCGCCTTTGACTGGACTTAACCTTCCAGGGGTCCTTTACCTTTTACCTTGATGAGTGTGTTGGGTATAAGCAACATTGCATGCCTCCAGACAGAAGAGGGCAAAGTTGAGATTAACAGACAGGCAGGGGAAACTAAACCTTGGGGGGGGGGGGAGTTTCTGTCCCAAACTCCCAGGTTCCACCTTTCCTCTATCCCTCTCTCTCTCTCTTTCCTGTATGAGGCAGCCACGAAACAAGTTCTCATCATGCAGACTTAGAATCCAAAGCCATCCTTTTAAATATGAAGAAATGAGCCTTTTTTCTGTCACCAGTGGAACCTCTGTGTGATTTATCTACTCTTTTTAAGTAATGCTAGCCTAAACCACAGAGCCTAGGGCTTGCTGATCAGAAGGTCGGCGGTTCGAATCCCCGCGACGGGGTGAGCTCCCGTTGCTCGGATCCCTGCTCCTGCCAACCTAGCAGTTTGAAAGCACGTCAAAGTGCAAGTACCGGTAGATAAATAGGTACCAGCTCTGGCGGGAAGGTAAACGGCGTTTCTGTGCGCTCCTCTGGTTCACCAGAAGCGGCTTTGTCATGCTGGCCACATGACCCGGAAGCTGTATGCCAGCTCCCTTGGCCAGTAATGCGAGATGAGCGCCGCAACCCCAGAGTCGGACACGACTGGACCTAATGGTCAGGGGTCCCTTTACCTTTAGTAAAGGTATGAATGAGACAGAACGTGTGGTAGGAATGGGAAACCTCAACTTATGGGCTTCTAAATCTGCTCTATAAACTATAAACCTATTTTATTTTGAAACCGAAAAGAGTGCTGTATCGTTCTTAGATATATTTCAAATCTAAAGTAAAACAAAGGCAACCCCCACCCCAAAATGACACCCTTCTGCTGGATAACGACAAAGAGATAGGGAAAGTTTGAAACAGGAAAATGGCATACCTCTGGATCTGACACCTCCCCCCCCCCCAAAAAAAAGAGGCTTCGTGTTTTTCATAGTAAAGCAATGTTCGTTTTCTACGTGCAACCACAAGGTCACGCAGTAGCCCACCTCCTGACAAGCATGAGTCATCAGGAGCAATTTACGCCAGCTCTCCACTTTCTGCACTGGTTATTAGCAGCTTCAACCCAACATACTGTGTGTCCTGTCCTCTCTCCCATCGTAAACATGAGGATTAACTGAGAACATCTTCTTAAGTGTACCGTCTGTATGCAGTGAGGCACGTCCAGAGATGTTCTTAGAGGCTGCCTCAGAGCTGCAAACTCCCTTTCTTGTAGAGCTGCTTTCCCACGTTTGGGTCCTCAGATGTTGTTGGACTACAATTCCCATCATCCCTGACCACCGGCTGTGGATGATGGGAGTTGTAGTCCTATACATCTGGGGACCCCAAGGTTGGAAAAGGCTGCCCTAGAGGTTTGCTGAAGCTGTGCATCTTTCAAACACGTCACATATTGGAGCTCATATCCCGACATATTGGAGCTCATGTCCTGATGTTTCTTCCAAGGACCTGTACACAGGATATCTCACAACAGCCTTGTGAGGCGGGTGGCTGACCTGAGGACAGGTCACCTAAAGAGTCTGAGAAAAGGACAAGCCGAAATTAAGCCAGTGGAAAAACAAAGGACGGAAGGAAATGAGGGGTTGGACTTTGCTTTATATGTGTTTAAGGATGCTCAGCTTATGCTAATGGTAGCACTTTGGAATTTGAAGTAATTCCTGAGTGCTGGTGAATCTAAGCTATGAATGCTATGCCGAAGAGCCTTATGCCGGGCATAATGTCAGTGGTATACCAGTGTATCCCCACTGTTGGTGGAACTCTACCAGTGGAGGTGCCAAAGACAGCGGTTTGAAGAAGAATAGGATTCAAACTGAGCTTCCCCCGCCCTGTCTTTGGCACCTCCACTGGTAGAGTTCATGGATGGACACATCTGGGTTCCAATTCAACCTTATGCCAGCAGATTTAGGTTGCACAGTTGAAGTGGACTTGGTGCTCTCATCCAGTGCTGGATAAGATAAAAACAAATAAAATAAAAATAAAACAGTGTTTTGTGTTGTGTAGGCTCCTATGATGTAAGTAATGGCCTGCTAGCCTGCTCCCTAAAATATCACTGGTTTGCTCATTTCTAGATATAGGGTGCCTACATCCTGCATGGACTGGTTGCACGGCAACATGTGCAAATGGATTTAGATCTTTTGAGTTGCTAGCTCAGTTACATCCTCAGAGTTTTTGTGAGACTCTTCTCTTGCAGCTTTATTAAAGGTAAAGGGACCCCTGACCATTAGGTCCAGTCGTGTCCGACTCTGGGGTTGCGGCGCTCATCTCGCTTTATTGACCGAGAGCCGGCATACAGCTTCCAGGTCATGTGGCCAGCATGACAAACCAGAGCAGTGCACGGAAACACCGTTTACCTTCCCGCCAGAGCCGTTCCTATTTATCTACTTGCACTTTGACGTGCTTTCGAACTGCTAGGTGGGCAGGAGCAGAGACCGAGCAACGGGAGCTCACCCCGTCGCAGGGATTCGAACCGCCGACCTTTTGATCAGCAAGCCCTAGGCTCTGTGGTTTAACCCACAGCGCCACCTGGGTCCATAAATTACCATATAGCATATATTCTACACAAAAAACAGTGATAATTTGTTGTTGACAAAGGACTACTGGACATATAAAGGGCCCCATTACCTTCAGTAGCTTAGGGCCTCATCGAACCTAAATCTGGCCCTGCTCTCATCTCACACAACAAACCTGCTTCCAAAAATCACATTAGATCAAACTTTTTATGGTAATGAAAGTGATGGGGAACACACCGGGGGTTTTTTCAGCAGGAACTCACTGGAACTCTGGGTACCACTGCCATTATAAGAGAACAAGGGAGGTGTACATAGTGAGTTCTGGCACCTCTTTTTCTAGAAAAATAGCACTGACTACTTGACACGATATTGCATAACCTCTGCACAAACAAGTCAGGAGTGCTCAATAAGCAGGTCGTCTGTTAATTACAAAAACAAGCTTTCAAGTACTGTTGGTATTCGTCTGCTTCACGAGACAATGGAGTGCACCTCAGGGGGGGGAGCGAAGTCAAACTGCTGTGTTAGCAGCACTGAAGTGACCTCCCCAGGGCCCAAGCCTTGGCAATGTGTATGGCGGTCCAGGGCTGCCCAGATGACAAGACACCCCCCCCCACTCCCTCAGCCTCGCTGATATAGTCCAAAGGAAAACAGAGCAATAACCTTAGGGACTCCACTCTGGATTTGTGTAGGGTTTACTCCTTAGCCTTTTCTTCTCCTGAAGATATCTCACAAAGCAATGGGTGTTTAGGACCAGAGTTTTCTTTCTTTTAGATGGGATACCTTGCCAGGTTGATGAACCCCATTTGCCCCTCACTTCCCTACATCATGTGCAGAAACCTCTCTCTCTCTCTCTCTCTCTCTCTCTCTCTCTCTCTCTCATTTTTATTAAATTTTCTGTTTTACAATTTAGAGTATTCATTTAAACAACCTTAAAATCTCAATGACTTCCCTTCTTCTCTTTCCAGGGTTCTTTTTGCATAGCATAAATCCCTGCATATTTTATATAAACTAAAACATTCAGCATTCCATTATTACTTCCATCAAAACTTATTTACACTGCTAAATTTATCTTAATGCTGCCCACGTTTTCAAGTGCACACAATTTCCTCCCATATATTCAATAAACGTTTTCCAATCTTCTTTAAACGAATGTTCTTCTTGTTCTCTTATTCTATGAGTTAAATCCACAAGCTGCGCATATCCCATCAGTTTAAGTTGCCATTCTTCTTTAATTGGTACCTTCGCTCGTTTTCCGTTTGTGGGCTAACAAAACACGGGCCCCCGTGGTGGCATACATAAATAACCTTTTTAGACACCTGGGAATTTCCATATGAATTATCCCCAACAAAAAGGACTCTGGTCTTTTTGGAAAGGTGCTTTTAATCCCCCCCTCCCAATTCATTATAAATTATTTCCCAATACTCTGTTATCCTTTTACAGGTCCACCACATACGAAAGAACGTACCCTTGACCTCATTGCATCTCCAGCACTTATCTGATTCAGTCTTATACATCTTAGCAAGTTTACTCGGAGTTAAATAACATCTGTAAATCATTTTCAAGTAGTTCTCCTTCAGGGAATAACAAGTTCTTGACCATTGGACCCGCAATCGGTCTCGTCCGCTCAGTCTGCCAGAGCCTGTCTTTGCATGCAGGGGAAGAAACATTCAAGTAAATGCAATAATTATTCCCTAAGGCTGCAGATCTCTGGAATCCTATGAAACTAGCAGTACTTATAACAGTACAGTCCTATATATATATATGTCTATGCAGAAGTTAAACCCCAGTGAATTCAATGGGACTTACTTCCATACAAGTGAGCATAAGACTGCAGCCTAAGTAAACATGTACAGGACTGAGCTGCACATGGGCTGATTGTTAGCTATATTGAACACCAGGTGCCCTTCTACAGGGAAGATTTGCAGGCAGACCGTATATCGAACGAACTTGCCCTTGTGGTCTACCTGAGGTGGAAACTATTGCTCATGTTTTACTAAGCTGCCGCTTTTATAATGATATACGGCGAGTTTTTATTTTCCCCCTTATACAAAATGTCCCAAATGAATCTCTGCGCCTTAAATGTCTTGTTGAAGACACAAATCCCGAGATCACAATGAAAGTGGCCAAATATTGTGCAGCAGCTATAAAATCTAGGGAACAAGCGCTGTCACTGACACGATCGAGACAAAATGGCGGCCTCTAACCATAACCACAAGCCCGACTTCCAATATATGCGTGGCGGACGCTGCAGCACACCTAGATTCATATGTTTTACTCTGATCAGTAATTTTTAATGTGTTCTGTGTAACTTTTTATCTACTGGTCTATGACCGTTAAATAAAGAATGAATGAATGAACACCAGGTGTTGTAAAATGGGATCAGTGAGCCCTCCAGTGGTATTTCTCCATGTTACATGATGAGAAACACATATACTGCAGCTGAATTGGGTTGCAACTAAGTATGGTAGTCTATTTTAGTTTTACACAAATTCAATCAGCATCATTATAGAAAGCCAGTTTGAAGCTGTTGGAATAATCGCCAACCTAGGTACCATCTGTTCCCTTTCATCTGCCTCCTCATTTGAAACATATATAAATTACAAAATCTAAACAGAATGTAAGGCGTTGAGCCCAAAATATTCATAGACCTGAAAAAAGACAAACATTTTGGTTGGTTTTGGGTTGGTTTGTTTTTAGCACAGTGAATAATGCTTTCAAAAGTGAGTGCTGAACTTTTCTTTTGAGTTAGGACCTTTGTTTCGTTTTCCTCTTTCTGTTTAGGTGATCTCCTGCACAGCCACCATGGTCTACATTTAACAATTATGGGAAACTTACACCACTGTAACTAGAAAATTATGAATATAATCTTTTACATACAAATGACTGGTTCAGATGAATAAAGGTAAAGGTAAAGGTACCCCTGACCGTTTTTAGGTCCAGTCACGGACAACTCTGAGGTTGCGGTGCTCATCTTGCTCTATAGACCAAGGGAGCCGCCATTTGTCCGCAGACAGCTTCCAGGTCATGTGGCCAGCATGACTAAGCCGCTTCTGGCGAACCAGAGCAGCCCACGGAAACGCCATTTACCTTCCCGCTGGAGCGGTACCTATTTATCTACTTGCACTTTGATGTGCTTTCGAACTGCTAGGTGGGCAGGAGCAGGGACCGAGCAACGGGAGCTCACCCCATCGCGGGGATTCAAACCGCCAACCTTCTGATCAGCAAGCCCTAGACTCAGTGGTTTAGGCCACAGCGCCACCCGCGTCCCGGTTCAGATGAATACACAAAGATTATTGGACCCTTGATGTTAATCCTGGGGATATAACATTTCAAGATTCATAGGAAGGTTTCATTACATTACTTAGCTGTGACTGCATGCATACTATACATTTAAAGCACATGACTTCCCCCAAAGAATCCTGGGAACTGTAGTTTGTTAAGAGTGCTGGGGTCAACTACTGTTTCCAGCATTCTTTAGGGGACCTCGTGGTCTTTAAATGCACGGTGTGTACACAGAGTCTGGAACTGCAATAGGTAACCCTAAAAAAAAATAGATTCAGGAAAAATTGAGTACCACACTATTCTGCCATCGAATTCTGCATTAATGAAAGCTACTAAGGGGGAAATATTCTAAATTCTAAATTACCAGCTCCAGTACAGAACAGGCCAACAGTGACTGCTTTCCAAATATTTCTGGGCCTTGCTTTATCTGAAGACTCCCAGGTGATGCATATTGGTCCAGGAACCAATTTCTGAAAGGAAGATGAAGGGCAGGTTAGATGAGCACAGGTGCGGGGATATGCATTCAATTCAGTTGCCCTTCCGGCTTAAACAACAAAGAGCATTGTAGCACCTTAAAAACTAGCAAATACAGTCCACTTCATATAATTCACTGAGCATTATATCTACATGGCTGGGTGGAGAGATTGTACAAAGTGAGGTCAGAGAGAGATGAAACAGAGAAAAGTACAGACAGTGACAATTATGCACTTAGCTGTGGTAATTCACAAAACAGTTTTTGATGCCGCAGACATCCTGGTATTGGTAAACCAATTAACACATATAGCATGCATATGTGTGTGTGTGTGTCTCAATCCACAAGTGATAGATTAATCTTCAAGGTGCTGAAACACTGTTGTTTTTCCTTGCAGAAGAATGACATGGCTACTGCCCTGGAAATTGATACTTTACATCTATTATCAGGTCAGTGACACTAAGGCATTGGAAGTAAACACAACACCAATCAGATGCAAACAATGCTCAGACAAGATAAGAAGACCGCTGGAAAAACAACATCCTGACAAATACCGGGTAGATAAGCACACCATGTCTCATTTTGAGAAGGGGCTAGTAGTCCAGGAAGCAGATTCCCATCCATTGGCTAAATAGCCTTTTGCCACCTTAAAGACTAATAAACGTACCGGTATTTATTGTCCTCTCTGGAAGTTCATTGTTTACAAAGCTAGAGAGGGCTCTTCTGGACTTGTTTGCCTAGATGTTCTGTGGGGAACACTATTTCCCCCCTCTGGCATGGCGTCCTAGTGTGTTTGTGACAGAAGGAAGGTTTGAACGAGGGACTGCCCTACACAGCCTTAAGCCTAGAGAAGTGCCGCTCAAAGGGCATGAATGTAAGGCACGGGTGGGGAACCATTTTTAGCCCAAGGGCCACATTGTCTCCTAGGCTAGCTTCTGAGGGCCAGTAGAGAGCAGGATCAGAAGTAAAAGTGTGCAGAGCCATGAATGCAAGATTTTACCTTTTCACAGCAGGCTACATAGCCTTGCACGTCCCTTTCTATCCTCCATCCTGCCGAGCAATAGGCATTTTCAGAGTTCCAGGACACACTCCAGCCAGGCAAAAGAGCCCATAGGCGTGTGGCCTAGGGAGAGATGGTGTGGTGTAGGAAGAGTCCTGAGGGCCAACTAGAGAAGTCTGAGGGCTGCATCCGGCCCCTGGGCCTGAGGTTCCCCAACCCCTGGTGTAAGGTCACATTCCTGATCCCTCTAACCCCTGGCAGCTCCCCCTCCTAAAAATATATCCTTCGGATCAAAAGGCTCTCCAGAATAAAATGGCCTAAGTGCATCGGCTGAGAGGGGAGAGGCGAATTACAGAAATCCAGGCAGAGGCACATTTAAGACGTTATAGGAGATTTGCGGGGGGGGGGGGGATTTGCAGTCAAACAGTGCTAGTTAGTATGTGAAGAGGTTAAGGACCACAGAGTTCTAAATTTCTAGAGTAGACTCTGTGATGTCACATCCCCTCTTCTCCAAGGAGAGAGGAAGTAAGGTTTGTTTCCTGTCCCTCCTCGCCCACCCCACTTTCTCTTGAACCATGTAACTGAAGATATCTGAGGCTGGGTCTCCAGACTTAGATCATGTCTTTGATTCCAACTTCTGTATTTTGTAACCAAGAATACCTAAGCTGTGTTCATTTCTGATGTGGCATTGAACGATGCGCGAGTGAGACCTCTGATTACTGTAAGTAAAGCTTTTAAACTTACTTGACATTGTAGTCTATTCACTCCGAAATGGCTAGAGGCAAGGGGACCACATTGACAGCGCTTAATACTGAGATTAGGTCTACCGGTAACAGCCTTTATTTGCCACACTTTGCAAACATTGTGCCTATTTCTTTTTTGGCTAGAGAGTCAAGCCCCACATACTTTTTGAATTCAGGCAGTCAACCGTTTTTCTTTTGCATTCTCCACATACATGTGGTACTTCAGGATTAACCGGCATTCTCCGGTTATTTCCCAACTTTGTGTGGGGAGGGGATTACTTTACACTTACTTTGACAAAAGTTTTTCTTGCTGCTCCCTTAGTTTGGAGTATGTCTAGCTGACCTTGTTTCTTTGTATTTGTTTCTCCAGTGTGCATAATGAGGTGAATGCATTTCTGCACACAGGTGAACCTTTGAATGAGACATCAGCATCCATAAGCGACTATCAGGTGGTCTGGTAGATATGGTATTTAGGATGCTTCAAAGGCTTTTATGGACAATTTAAAGCCCTATTTCTATTGTTTCCAGTGTGAGTGAAGGACGCACTTTGCTTGAGGACATGTCACAGACAAATGGGGGCCGTGGACCAGCTGTGAACACACTGGGGCTTGTAGAGGAATTCAAGATCAATCAAGCAGCCTTTAAAAAACAAAACAAGCAGAAGATCCAGAAGTCTGTTTAAAAAATAGCAATAATACATTGAAGCTCAGAAATTCAAAGGCCTAGAAGAATTAAAAAAAATTTTTTTTTACTGAGAACTAGAAACTGCAAATAAGAAAGTGGGATTTGGGAACAAACTTCAGTCTATACATAAAGCAACTCCCAGTGATTTCTGTGCAATTGTTCAGGGCAAACATCCTCAGCAAGGGACAAGCTTCCCCTTTCTCCCTCCCTTTCCCCTTTGTGCCATATATTTCAGATTGCATACGAGGAGGGACTGTCTTTATATGGGAATGTTTACAGCGAGAGGGGGTGGGAATGCTTTAAATCCATGACACACCAAGTGCAGATTACTTCCGTCCTAGTTGTGCAAGAGCTGCTGTCTCCAGTTTAGAAAGTTTGGGGTGGGGAGAGAGAATATATGCAAAACTGCACAGATCAAAGCATTGGTTTAGCAAACTTTGCACTCGGCCAGGAGCGATACAGGTTGCCATAATACCAGGTGGGAGTTTGCTTCAGCGAATTCAAAGCGGGCTTACTCCAGAGTAAGCAGAGAGCCCTGCGTTGTTTTGCAATTCCAATGGAAAAAGCCACCCAAATACCGTGAACGCATTACTGTATTATCGCTCGCTCTACAAGGAGGTAGCCAGGAAGGAATGCAACCCCTTCCAGGCGGGGACAGGCGGCGGAAACAACCCAAGCGCGCTCCCGCGGCGGCGCGCAATGGGGCGGGGGGCGCGAGGTAGAAGAAACTCAAACTCCCACCCAAGTTAAACGCGGAACTCGCCCGGACGAGGAGAGTGCGGGCGCGCACGCGCAGTTCGCGGCGGCCTTCCGGGGAGGAGAGAGAGAGAGAGAGAGAGAGAGGGAGGGGCGTAGAACCGCATCCTAACAGGCCCGCATCAGTCACGCGGGCAGCGCGCGCCCTGATTGGCCCTCCTCCGCCCGTCCAATCAGCGTCGAGCTGGCGGATTCAAATCGAGTCCGGGCGGGTGGGCTGGCTTTAAGGGCGAGTTAGTTTAGCGCCGTCGTCGCTTGAGGAGAGAGAGAGAGGGAGAGGGAGAGAGGAAGGGGGCGTTTTCCGTGAGGCGCCCGTGGTCGCCGCCATCATCATCGTCTTCGTCATGGCCCACAAGCAGATCTACTACTCGGACAAGTACTTCGACGAAAACTACGAGTACCGGTGCGAGAGGCCGGGGGGGTCCCGGGGCGGGTGGGGGGGCCTCTTCCTGCACCTGGCGAGGGCCCGCCGCTCTTTCATGGCGTCCCTCCCGCCCAGACTTCCTTCCCAGTCCCTCAGGAGAGGGGGAGAAAGCAAAAACAAATGGCTTTCCCGCCGGCTGTGCGCGGGGGTTGGGGGGGGGACGGCCTTGGGACAAAGGGCGGCGCGGGGCGAGGCCGGAGGAGGCCGTTGCGCCTGCCTGCCTCACAGGCACTTTGGAGAAGGGCTGGCGGCGCGCGCGTGTTTCGAACCCGGCTCCCTATCCCGCTTCCCCGCCCTCGCGGCGCTCCGTTTTTAGCCCCGTGGTAACTTGCTCGGCCAAAATCTGCCGCCGATGAGCTTAGGGGGGGGGGTTGGGTCGGGGTCTCTCCGGCCGGCCTCCATGGCCATTTCAATGGTCGGTTTCCGCATGTTAACTTCGGGCCTTTACAACGTTGACTTTGCGTTTTGCTAATGGGCAGTCTTGCTAGTGGTTTAGCCTCCCAGCATTTCTCCGACGAAAATGGGGACGTCCCATTCCACAATACAGTAATAATAATTTTATTATTTATATCCTACCCGGTTGCCCTAGCCACTCTGGGCGGTTTTCAACAGACTATATAACAACATAAGAGAATATTAAGCATTTTTAATAAACCAACCACTATACAGGGCTGCCTTCTGATGTCTTCTAAAGGTTGTCTAGTTCCTTATCTCCTTGGCTCCTACCCGCCAACATTTCTGCAATGAAAATAGGGACATCCTAAGAAAAAGCAGGGCATTCCGGGATCAAATCGGAAACTGGGACAGCTTCTGAAAATCTGGGAATGTCCCTGGAAAATAGGGACACTTGCAACACCATAAAAGTCACAGTTAGGATATTTATTGCCCAATAGTGGGAGAGCCGACTTTTGTTTCGGGTTTCCTGCATGGATGCAAATGGCAGTTTACAAGCCTGATGATCCTGAGTTTTCTTGTTGCATAGCAAGCTGCCGGGTTTCTCTAAAATGAGTTAAAATCTAAAGTAGATACGAAAGAACACCTACAGTGCTGTTCTTTCAACTTAGGCTATTATGTACAAATAATCAAAAATCACAGGCAGAGGTCCAGCCTGAAACTTAAATGTTCAAGCAGTTCCAAATGCTATGGAGTCTGACATAAAACTTCTTTACAAGTTGTACAGAACTAATTGTGGCTGTATAAATGTGACGATGTGTTTTCTGTCCCTGGCAGGCATGTGATGTTGCCAAGAGAGCTGTCAAAGCAAGTACCAAAAACTCATCTAATGACTGAAGAAGAATGGAGAAGACTTGGTGTTCAGCAAAGCCTTGGCTGGGTCCACTACATGATTCATGAACCAGGTAAAAAGGGACATCTCTACCTAACAAGCTATTCCAGAAATATTTTCAGCTTTTAGGATGTGTTGACGTGGGAGAGGGACAAAGTCACTTCATACATTAAGTAGCAAGGGCTAGAGTCAGAAAGTGTTTACTGAAAACCCTATATTATCAGCCATTACGTGGGATGTCTGGCCACAGACTTATAAACAAACCTCCATTTTTTTCTCTTTACAGAACCACACATCCTTCTATTTAGAAGACCACTTCCAAAAGGCCAGCAGAAATGAACAGCCTCTCTAAACTTCTGGAACATTATGTATAAATGTATATATGTTGGTAGTATTCAGTGAATACTTAAGAAAAATATGCAAACAAGTCATTACCTGTGCATGAGCTGTATTATTCACAGCAACAGAGCTCAGTAAAATGCAAAGTAGGCTGCTATGGTCTTGAATTCTCACATAACAAGTTAACAAGTGCCTATTTGATTTTTTCAGTTTTGTTCAATAAAGTTCACAACTTTCATGTAATGTGTTGATTATAAAAATCTTCAAAGATCTGTGCCTTTTTATTCTTAGTAATGAAGCTTCTTCTAACTGTCGAAGCAATTCATCCTGTGGCTTTTCAGCTGCTGAAATAAACATATTTTTAATGCTAAATCTATGCATTTCATGATTTTAGTTTACTACTGTCCACATTATAAAAGCCATCTATTGTTACGCTCTGTATAAAATGCAATACAATTGATGACAATAATAGGTTTTTTTTGGTAGTATTTATATCACTTACCTAGAGTTTGTTTGCTAGAATCATTTTACAAGAGAAGGGAAAAACAGGCTTAATGGCTCATGGCAAGCCCTAGGCTTTGGTTTAGACCACAGCGCCAGCCGCGTTCCAGTTAAAGGAATTTTTAATCCGATGCTAAAACATGGCAGTTAACTGGAGCATCTTCCCCTTCAATTACTTGTTGCTCATGTACAGCATTTTTTTGGGAAAAATTAATACCGTAATCTGTAAATCAATATATTCTGTGTATGAAAAATTCCGATTCCATTTTTTCCTATAAATTATGGCAATATAGCAGATTTGCAATTCTGGTTTTGCTAGTTATTGGAAGATGGAAATCTTGTTGAATCACTTTGACTTCAACGAGTTGAGCGTGTTTTGCACAGACACAAATGCGTATCTTCAACCACAAGAGCTACAACAAATTAAAGCAAGAGATTCTTAGAAAGCTTAATTCTGCACCAAAGCATTCTGTAATCGCCAAAATTAATATACTAATAAGATATTTTGAATACAATTGAATTGTATTTTCAGTTGTACAAGCATATATTTTTAATTAAATGCTAGATCACATACCTTTCCTAATGTAATTTTCAAAATGGCAGTGCTATAAAATCCAACTTCATTGTTGCCTATGTCACTGTTGTATTGCAACCTGCACGCCCTGCCCCATACAGATGCAGTGGGAATTCAACTGCTGATTTAGGCCACAGTTGTAACCAGGTCTATTCAGAAGCAAGCCTTATTCAATTCAATAGGACTTACTCCTAGGTAAGTATGTTTAGTATTGCACCCTTAGACATCTCTGGTGTGGCATGACAGGACTAAAGCAGGCAGCTGTACAGTTTACTATTATTTTATTTATATTGCACCCTTCCAAATGAGCCCAGGGCAGTGAACAAATCAATTTTTTAAAAAAGCATTATATAAATAGACATCCGACAAGTGATTTCAGGGGTTCCAGGAACAGCAATCATGCCTGGGTAAACAGGAATGTTTTTAAATTCCTACTGAAAGCCAAATAATGAAGGAGGCATGCTTTGCCACAGATGAGAAGCTACCCCTGAGAAGGCAGTCATGGGTCAATTCCAGCCCCTAGTGACACCACCAAACCCTCACATAATGTAGGGTCCAAGGTGGTTGACATTGGGCTAGGTGCTCTAGTTAGGACGCCCAAAGCCATTTTGAGCTTTATATGCCAGTATTAAGACCTTGAATTGAGCCTGGTAGCTTACCAGTAATTCCCCAGATATTGGCTCAAATGGAAATCAATGCCCTGAGCAATAAAAGGCTGTACTGCAAAGTACACTTGTTTGGCTATGTACTTCTGCAGTCTTAACAGGTTTTTATAAATTATTTTTAGGCTGTTTCATACTTTATCTTGGTGAACAATTTTGAAAGGATAGCTCTGTTTTGTTTAAAACTGCCCTAATAATATTAATACAGCTGCTATCATTCAGTGCCTCTTCCATGATCACTGCAGATGGTGACAGCAGTCACAAAATTAAAAGATGCCTGCTTCTTGGGAGAAAAGCAATGACAAACCTAGACAACATCTTAAAAAGCAGATCACCAGGTCCATATAAAGTTAAAGCTATGGTCTTCCCAGTAGTGATGTATGGAAGTGAGAGCTAGACCAGAAATAAGGCTGATCGCCGAAGAATTGATGCTTTTGAATTATGGTGCTGGAGGAGTTATGGACTGCAAGAAGATCAAACCTATCCATTCTGAAGGAAATCAGCCCTGAGTGCTCACTGGAAGGACAGATCCTGAAGCTGAAGCTCCAATACTTTGGCCACCTCATGAGAAGACCCTGATGTTGGGAAAGATTGAGGGCACAAGGAGAAGGGGGTGACAGAACGAGATGGTTGGACAGTGTTCTCGAAGCTACCAACATGAGTGACCAAACTGCGGGAGGCAGTGGAAGACAAGAGTGCCTGGTGTGCTCTGTTCCATGGGGTCATTAAGAGTCGGACTCGATTAAACAACAAAATCAATTATTTTGTTGTAAGACATTTTGGGTGGGCTACATCCAAAAATGTAGAATATAAATGATTTTATAAAAAGTAGGGATGTATGTGTATGTTTTTACCCATAAAAATTATTTAGATATAATTCTATGGGTAAAAACAATTCTTAAGAAAAACAATTTCTATTAAAAGTTACAAAAATGTTTACCATTAGCAATGCATCTATAAAGATTGCTCATTTTTGTAGGTAGCAAGAGATTGAAGCTGCAAAATTTCTGTTGTACACACTGCCTATGCAGTGAAGCTAAAATTGATTTAACACATTTTTTATAGTATATATAATGTTGGATAAGAAACAGGAAAGTGGTGTCTGTGTATTCATAGTAGTGGTTACATGCGGAGAGAAGTAAGTCACGACTGTCCTTTAGACAACTGATTAAATTATGAGACAAATATATTCGAAATTTCCTATTATTGCAGCTGTTTCGTTATTGTTCCAACTATTTTCTTCATGGGAGCAATCATATGGTAATGGGTCAATATTATTGATAAGATGTATTGATACAACCCAGATCATACCATGTGCTGAAATCATCTCACTTCCGTGCTCTCCGTTATTCGTATATAAACAATAAAACCATGCCAAGCAGCGTGAAAAACTGGCTATATTATTATGAACACAGCCCATCACCCGCATTAGGAGACGCTAAAAGCGACGGTTTCGGTAGAGGCAAACCGGCCTTTCCCTTTTTGCCCCTGGTGTCATGGCGACGGTCACGCGAGCCGGGGCGCGGCTGCTGATTGGCCGCGGCCTCTCGGGTTAACCCTCGAGTCGCGCGCCCGCCGCGTCTTTTGTGCGCGCCGCCGGGCCGGTGGTAGAAGGGCAGGGTGGAAGCCGCCGTTGGTGGGGCGTTGACCTTTTGCCGCCCCCACCCGCGCCATGTCTTCAGAGAGGGAAGCGGGCAGCGAGGTAAGGCGGGGAAGCGGCGGCGGCGAGGCCGGGTCTGTGGAGAAGGCGAAAGAGCAGCTCCCCCCTCCAGCCTCTGCTGCTGGTTGTTATGTAAACGGCGGCCGGAGAGGTCCTGGAAGGGGAAAGGCAAAGGCGCTCTCCATTCTGATGGCTCCGCTGAACCTGCCCTTGCTTAACGTGTGTGTCTATGGCTCAGGTCCTGGCAGGAGACCTGAACAAAAAAAAAGGGGGGGTGCGCTTTTTTTATTTATTTCCCAATCACCCCGAAAGAAGTATTGTTTCTCTCTGCAGAAAGGAAAATGAGGCACAGCAACACCAGAGAGTCAGAAACAAGCCTCCCCTCCCAAGTGGTGCTCAGGAAATAATAATAGTAATAGTAATAGTAATAATAATAGTAAGTTTGATATAGCATGTCTTCTGCTGCTGTCATCAGGACAAGGCACTGCAAACTTTTCCCACTTTTTTGCCGTGGAAGAAGTGCAATGTTGAGTATATTAGGCAGATTTTTTTTAAGGGTTTTAAGCCTTGCCTCTCTGCCCCCACTTCTCTTCTGCTTGCCACCACCATTCTCTTTTCAGGACACCACTGCTTTGTTTTCAGTGGTTGTGCGATAGGGAAAGGAGCACCTGTTGAATTTTATTTTTTTTACCAAACGCGCAAAATGCAAGTTTCACCTCCTGAACTGTTGTCATCTTCGCAGGCAAGACCTCTGACACGGGAGGGGAATGGCAGCAGCTTGTTTCAAGAATACTGGCTGCGTCGTGTGTCCTGGTCATCAACTTACTATTTGTATACCACCCTTCTTCAGAGGAATACAATATAAAATATTGTAGCACTTTGTGCACATAAAATACGTATATAAAAACAGATCACCTTTCTTGATACGGTAGCAGAAACCCAACATTACTGTTTGGCCAAATAGATTTGAACTAAACCAGCTTGTTCAAGACTGTCAGTCATAAGGCTCTGGTTTGGGAAGCAGCTTTTGCTTCCTTCAGAAATTGCCTCTTCCCCAGGAATAAAATTCCAGAAGTATGACAGTTTTGGGTGCTGGTGCTTTCCTTTCAGTGCAGATATATTTTACAAACACCGAAATAGGATAAATGCTGTGGAGCAGAAAAATGGTAGCAAGAGAAGCACCTCCCTCAGCTGCTCCTCTTTTCACTCACTCCTCCCCACCAGCATAGGCTTTGCAAGCTAAGCAAAAATAGTTGTTTGGTTGTTTGGTTACTATTACCGGTACTTGTTTGCATGTAATGTGTAATTTTGTCCACATGCTTGCTGCTTTATTGTAGCATGGCCTAAGTTTTTAGAACCATGTGCGCTTTGCAGAATAGCTTCAAATATTTCCCTTTTCTGAATGCAGTTAATCAAAGTTTTTCACTCAGGCTGGAGTAGAAGTGTCCTGTTTTTACCTACGTATTTAAATGATATGCTAGAAACAAAAAACCCGAACAGTTTGCAGTTTTGTTTTGAAATCAAGCGTGAAAGCTTAATCTTGACTTAATTTAGTTTCACTTTGCTGAGGAACAGAGAATTCCATATCTCTGATCGTAGTAAGGAAGGCGAGTAGTAGAGCCACTTGTATTGCATGCAGAAAATCCCTGATTCAATAGCTGTTATCTCCAGGTAAGGCTCGGAACTATTTCTGCCTGAAACAGCTGCCTCCTGGCAGCGTATAGACAATATTGATCTGGATGGACCAATAATCTTGACTCGGTATGAAGTAGCTTTCCATATTTTAGTCATTATATAAACCTAAATTCTGTATAATTAAAACCATAGCATTACTCTAATGGTAGTAGTGGGAAACCTGTGGCTGCCAGAGATTGTTGGACATTAGGCTCCAGCAGCCCCAGCCACCATACCCAGTGTTTGGGGATGATGCCAGTTGGAGTCTAGCAACGTTGGGAAGCCACAAGTTCACCCTGTATATGGGTGGTTGGGTGGTATAGATATTGGGTGTGGTGGGCAGGTGCTGCTTTACCATAGTTAAACCTTAAAGTTTTTAAAATCTGTGATTCTAACATATTTTTTGGCTGTAGAATCTGAACACTCGTTCCTGATGTAATAATGCAAATAGGTCAGGCAAATATAATAAGGTTTCCAGTAAACCCAGCATTTGTGCAACAATATGTACTTGGTTTCTATTTCTCTTCTATTATATTAGGGTACGTTTGCCAAAATTCTGGTCAACCATCTTTTTAATGAGCTGCAGAACACAACTATTCATATTATGGACTAAACCTTTAAGCTTGTATTCAACTAAGTCCTACTCAAAGTAGACCCATTGAAATTCAAGAGCCCAAGTTAGTAATGGTCATTGGTTTCAACAGGCCCACTCTTGAGTAGGTCTAGCATTTAATACTACCCTTAGTGTCCAGTTTTCCCTCTGTTTCAAGTGCAAGTGCAACCACCAGAGGGTGTTCAGTGAACAGACTTTTGACTGTCAGCTGAATGCTTTGTTTTCTCTTAGATTCTTGTAGGGCCGGTGCAGATGTAATGCTAGTTGGTCATTAATTAGGGTTATGGTATTGGGAGTGGGAAGCAGGCTCCTCTTCTTCTTTTTCATACTTCTCTCTACTTCCCTTTTCCCAACTTTAGCATTATGTCACACTGAGTGAACCCTAGCCTTTAGAACCAAGGAGCTGAACCTGGGTAAAGGCATGTGTGTGTCTAAGAGAGAAATTCTTGCATGAGAGGGGAGAAGTTGGGGCCAAGAGGGTGCACATGAGCCTGAAGCCTGCTTCTAGTCTCCTAATCATTCTTAATAGCTAAACTAGCATTGCGTCTGTATTGCCTGCCTATAGTGTATTTTCTGCAGCTGTCATCAATGGAAATTAGTCCCTCCCCCCCCTTATAAATGCAAAGTTGAGATGTTGCATGTGCAACAATTTGCTTAAGCACTCAAATTCTTGGTGCATTTTTCAGTGTTCTGTTACAGATTTAATTTTTTCCTACTCGTTTTGGTTGAGCAGAAGAACAAGGCACCAGCTTTTCCTTCTTGTGTGACAGTTTGGTTCACCTAGATGGGGCTTTTCACTTATTTTGGTTAATCTCCAAGTGCATGTAGCCAAAACCAATTTTGTTTCTCAGGGCATCAAGTTATCAGCAGAGGTCAAACCGTTTGTCCCCAAATATGCGGCAGTAACAGTGGCATGGTCAGAACCCTCAGAAGCATGTGTCTTTCCTAGATACTATGGTACATGCTACCCATATGTTCAAGAGCCACCAGTGGATAAGTATGTACCCTTCTACATCTCATTTCTTGGGGGACTGTTAACGTACCTAAGTCTTTAATTTAGATTCCTTAGCTGTTTGGCAAGTTAAGTGCATTTTGGTAATTAATTGGGTAAGCTCATTCAATGTTTTAGGCCACAACACTGAACCCACCTCTCACGGGACACATTTCAAAGATGATGGTGATTTTGGGCTTTTGATCCCTAAACATCTGCTTTATCACATGTGATAAATTACTGTAAGTAATTCCACATGTGGAATTACTGTAAGTGGTATTTTGCTCTCAAAGCCATCTCTTTGCTGCTTTGTGGGAAGGTGGTACCTGCACAGTTCTAAACTGTCATCATTGTTTGGGGTATACATATTGGGGGTTTGTTCTAGCATCTTTTTTCAATCTAAAATCCGCATATTAGCAATCATATATTTAAAGAACTACAACTGGGCAGCAAGTGGGGTTTTTTTCTCCTGTAAGAAAGAAGAATTTTATGTCTAAAGCAGGCTTCCTCAACCTCGGCCCTCCAATTGTTTTGAGACTACAATTCCCATCATCCCTGACCACTGGAGGGCATCTGGAGGGCCAAGGTTGAGGAAGCCTGGTCTAATGGCTACTAAGGATGAGTAGACTTATTTGAACAAATTAAATCAATTGCAGTACTTTCCCCAAGAACAGACCCCAAAACACAGTGTATTGGGTAGTAATAATACAATGCTCTTTGGTGGGGTGTAGAATCATGTTACCTTATAAATGGGTTTATTTGTCTGTGATAGAAGTCCCAGCCCACTACAGCCCCTAAGGCTTGCATACCTAGTACGTAATAAGTTCTACAGTGGTCATATGGCTACCATGCTTTTTTATGACATTTACCTAAAGCTCTAAAGCAGGCATCCCCAAACTTTGGCCCTCCAGATGTTTTGGGCTACAATTCCCAACATCCCTGACCACTGGTCCTATTAGCTAGGGATCATGGGAGTTGTAGGCCAAAACATCTGGAGGGCTGCAGTTTGGGGATGCCTGCTCTAAAGGCTCGGAATGCAGTGTGCTCTTTTGCAACATGGTGCTCTAAATTGTGTGTGATTAAGATACAGCTTCAAGTAGCTGGGATGGTGGGGAGCTAATTGACTTTCATTGAGAGCAATGGAGCTTCTTGGGGATTTCTAAATCTTTTTCCATTAAAAAAATATAGTCTACTAATCACCATAGGCAAAATCATGCTCTTTTAAAAGCTAATTATTGTGAAAGGGGAACAGTTCCCCGACCCACTCCCAGGCCATATTTTTGAAGGGCACTGGGGACTTCTTGGGAGAAGGAGAATCTGCAAAAAAAAAAATCTTTCCTCCGCTTCTGTAATTAGTTGCCTCTACTGGCACAACATCACTAAGATCAGCAATAGGATATCACCTTTTGAATATAATGTACACCTATTTGAATTGCATCTCTCCCCCCCCCCCTTTTTCGTTGTATTATTGCTTGCAGCTTAGGGAAGAAGTTCCATACCCCAAATTTGATGCATGCCTCTCTGATTTTAACAGATCAGCCTTACACCACATATTTTGAACACTACCATTTTATGCTTACTGTTTCTCAAAGGATGCTTGGGCTGCAATCCAAACGCCTGGTTGGCTGTGACTGGAGTAGCACCAGTCAGTGCAGAAAGTGGGAAAGGAAATATTGCCCCTTCCCTGTACCAGCTCCCAGGCTGGCACAGTGAAGAAACCTGGAGCACACCTATTGCCATCATGTGATGGGCAGCAGGGCTGGCCCCCGGCACCACTCTCCTCACCCTCCCCGTCCCCATTTTGTGGGTTTCTGCTGATCGCCGCCAGCTTCTACCCAGCTTTCGGGTGACTGCATGAAGTTCCTTGATGGCAGGAGTTCCTTCCCCCGCCTCCAGGGGTGGCGGGGAAGCTGTCAGAACTGAGCAGAGGAAGATTTTCACCCCCTCCAAGGAAGATTTGGTGTTCCTGTGTTAGTAAAATTAATTGGTTATTTTATTAGTGGGTGTATGCTTATGGCTTAAATATAATTTGTTTTGTAATTATATGATAAATTCTGTTATAGCCCAAGCATTCATTTTCATTATATTTTTCCTTGTAAACCTTGTCATGTTTGTCATGTGTCCAACTAAAAAAATAATAATATGTTTATTTAATTTAGACATCAGATACATACTCAAGATGCACCCTGGGATACTGCCACCTCTCATTCTCAATATCGATCTCAGAGCCTTATGGGATGTAGTTCGCTTGGGGAGTATACCAGTTCTCCTTATTCAATTAATGCTGCACCAAATGTATATGCAGTTGCCAACTTTCAGTGTCCGAACAGCAGCCCTAAGCTTTACAGCGCCTCGAAACAGGACAGAGACTCTGCCAAACAGACTCCTCTTATCCGGAAAGATGCTGCAGCTTTTTGCCAGGTAAGTGAAGACAGCCTAGTAGATAACTTTCTGTCTTGCTACAGCTTGCATCAGTAACTGGATTGCAGTAGTAGCAGGCTTGTTTAGCGCTCCATTTTCAAAGAGTTGGAGTACTCCCCCCCCCAGCATTTCCCCCCCCACACACACATTCTAGTGGGTCTTTCAGCTTTCATTGGTCCCTGCCAGCACCTATGGTTACTAGGGATCTGTGCGGGACCTTCAGTGACTGTGCACTGATCATAGCTAGCTTCTGATTCTCTTTGTATGGGGAGTGGGTGGGTTGACTCTACCAAACAGCGGCCGCAGTCTCTACAGGATAAATAAACTGGCTAGTATTATAAAGCTGAAACAAATTGTTAGCTATTAAAATTCAGTGAAATATTCATAGCCCAGGTTTGTGTGCAGCATTTGCAGCTTTGCAGATTCTAGTGGAACAGTCTGCTTGGGCACAAATGAAATCTTATCCAAGGCAGGGAGCAGCCTGGCTACTTTGCATTAGTCTAGGAAATACCCTGCCGCAGAAACATAGCCCTGTTGAAGTAGCAGACCCGAGTTTTCCCTCTGCTACTCAACAGTTCATGAGAAACATGAGCTTTATAAAATGCTCAGCAGCTGAAGCAAGAATTGGCTGTCATAATCAGCCAACATTCCTAGTGTGCGTTTTGGAGGAAACTGCACTGGAAATGAAAAGTGGACCAGCAATTTGTGAGGACGCCCTTCCTGCTTTGAATGATCTGCACTTCTCCATGGCACAACAGATTGATTGGGAGTGGGTTTTTTAGGGGGTTCTGAAAGAGATACGTAAGCTAGGACCACATGCCTAGAGGAACTAGACAAAGTTAGCTGAAACCCTGACTTTATCAGGAAATTCAATATTGGATAATAGCTAAGAGAAGCTCCTAGCAATGCTTCCATGGATGTTTAACGCATCTCCAGAGACAACTTTAACATTATTTGTATCTGGACTTTGAAAAGTGCAAAAAACAAATTGTACAGATAAAAAAATATTCCTTTTGCATTGACTCTTGAGCAACAGATACCATTATGTACTACTTTTTAGTGTTTGTGTACTGAAATTCTGATCTGATATAATTTGGAATATAGATATGGAGATGAAAAATTAAGCCCTTTTAAAAAAAGATTGAAAGGTGGTGTTGTTATTTTGTACAGAGGCGATCAAAAGATCATGAATCCAAATGGGAGAGTAAGAGACCTGATGGATCCACAGAGAGTTCATCTTACACGGTTCTGCCTGGAAGAAATCCTATTAAATCAGGTACTACGATAACAATTGCAGTATTTTGCACATTGGTGTGTGTAGAAGTTCTGCAATGGCAGAAAAAGCCAGTGTATGATTTAAGGCAGTGATGACAAATCTTTTAGAGACCGAGTGCCCAAACTGCAACCCAAAACCCACTTATTTATCGCAAAGTGCCAACATGGCAATTTAGCCTGAATACTGAGGTTTTAGTTTAGAAAAAACAACCCATACATTAACATCTTGTGTTTTAAAAGAAAAACACAATAACAGAGCTTTCAGTGATACAAACATTTTTTTTTATTGAAAGGCAAAAGTTTGCCTTTGGCATGCATTTGAACAATTAATGTGATTTTTGCTGTTGTACATGTGCTGATAATTTGTCTAACCTTGCTGAACTCAAGGCAGCTTGCTCCCGAGTAGGAACAACAGACTGGCGGGAGGCCCTGGCGCATCAAGTCGATACCTGCTCAGCCCCTCGCTTGCCCGGGTTACCACGGCTCTAAGGGAAGGTCCTTGAGCTATGCAACAGTAAAAAGTTCATTGAAATATTTCTTGAATGTTTTAAGGCAAAGGCCTTTTGTAAAAGAAAGGTCTTCGTAGGAGAGTGGGCAAGAGAAAACACTCACAGGAGGCCAAATTCAGAGCGAAAGTGGCATATTTATTAAACTTGTACTGGATTAAGGTGTAACACTTTTGATAGTTTGTAGCTATCCCCCCCCCCCAGGTGTATCATTTTTACCCAGCTTGTTTTTATTGATCAGCACTTACTGATTATCTTTATATGTGGTTAAGATGTTGTTAACAGTGTGATGTAGTGGTTAAGAGCAGTGGACTCGTAATCTGGTGAACCGGGTTCGATTCCCTGCTCCTCCACATGCAGCTGCTGGGTGACCTTGGGCCAGTCACACTTCTCTGAAGTCTCTCAGCCTCACTCACCTCACAGAGTGTTTGTTGTGGGGGAGGAAGGGAAAGGAGAATGTTAGCTGCTTTGAGACTCCTTAGTGAGTGATAAAGCGGGGTATCAAATCCAAACTTCTTCTTCTTCTTCTTAACTTCCTTATTTTATACTTGTGCAATATTGTTAGCTGTTCTGTGCTCTCATTGGGATGTGAAGCTGGATCCAAGTATGAATGAGAGAGTAAATAAATATTTGTTTTGCTAAAAAGCATTGTGTGATGTGTAATGATTACTAAAAGCAATAAACTATTTACATATCGTGGAGAAATACGTTACTATGCATATAAACTCTCTGTTTTTTATTAGACAGGCCCATTAAAGCAGCAAATGGGAAGTTCAAGCAAATTCCAGCTGCTGAGTGTCTTCCGGAACCTGCATTTGAAATTACCCTCTCAGATTTCCCAAAATTGCAAGGCTTGGGAAGTAGTGATCTGTTGGATATTAAAAAATGTGCATGGGGACCATTGGGCTCGGCTGAAGGAGATAAGCTGCCTCCGAAACCTCCAGGAAAACCAACTGTTTCAGCTCTGATAACCAAAGAGGTTAGCTATTTCATAGGCTTAGATGCTGAATGATAATGTGTTAACATGAAGCTACCTGCTTGATCAATATTTGTATGTTTAAAAATTGTGGGAAATGTGCAAGAGTAAATAGACACTTTTTCTTTTCAGTAGTATCACGTCCTGTTACATGTTAGACTAGCTTTAGAACTGAATTCTTCACCGGTCAGTCACCTTTTCCCAAAGGCTACTTGTCCTATTAGTTTTGTAAGTCCTTGTTCTCCTTTTCTTAAAAAGGCAATCCTATATCATCCTGAAGATCATTTCTCCCCTGTAGCATTAACAGATAATCTTCCAAAAGGTCATCAAGAATATTATTGTTTTGGTGACTTGTATTTTATAACCAAGGAAGGAACAATAGAACTCAATAGGAAATCATTTTGGGCTACTGAGAGAGGTAGGCAAGGTTAGACCTCCTAGGGTATAAAGTTAGTTCATTTTCTTTCTTTCTTTAATCTTTAGATTTTGTACCTGTTTCTATAATAATTCCTGCAAGTGGTGACTCATGGTACTATTTCTCCCCGCAGTAATTTCTGTAGTTCTCTCATGGTGAGATCAGTACATCTTGTACATGAATCCAGTGTGGTTTATATTCCCTCTGCCAGGATGCACTTAGCAGATGTAAAAAAATCATCCTTGTTGAGTACATGTTGTTTGGGAAGCCCAGAACCTATTGATCAAGCATGAATTCTAGGGTGTATAAGTGCAAGATGATGGCCATGTGAATCAGCCCCTTGTAAAACAAAAGTTCAGCAACATATGGATAAAGCCAGGCTACGTCTTTCCTTCAAGGCAATTTTTATTGACTTGGTGGAATATAATAACCAATAAACAAATAAGGTAGTTCCTTTTCTGAAGATGAAATATGTCACAATTTTAAAGATGAGTTTCAGCTTCGGTAAATTACTTGGAGAAAACGAAGGTTTTCGCACCTCCACTGGAAGAATTTTTTATATCTTTTATTGATACTTGTAAGTTTAGGAGCCACAAGGTAAGGAATTGAAACGTGAGCATGGATTGGATAGAGAGACAGAGCAGGTTGCTGCCTTGCTTTTGTACTAAAGACTGCAATATTCACTGTAGGGAGAAACAACTCCGAAAAAGCATTTCCCAGCAAGACTGCTAAGTTCTTCATCTGATCCTGGAGGTAAGGGCTACCTGCAGTAATAAATATTTCTTTACTGTTGATATAGCATTCTGTTCATTTAAAGTCCACACTTCAGCTAAGCATGCTTAGAAAGGGTAGAGAAAAGGTATTGGCATGTATCCAGCTAAGTTCTAACAAGACCTACTAAAGTTAATGCACCTATATTATTATTCCCTGTTTAGGGAAGTTTTTAATCTGTAACATGTTAATGTATTGTTTTTTAATATTTGCAGGAAGCCGCCCAGAGTGGCTGGGGAGACCCAGCCAGATGCGCGGGGTACAAATAATAAATTATTATATTATTATTATATTAGTCACACCCATGAATTTCAGTGGGTCTACTCTGAGTAGGACTTAGTTGGCAACAACCCTATTATTCTAGCTGAAGAAAATCCTTTGGCGGTTAGAGAGTCTGGACTGTTTTGAAGTCATTGTTTAAACATTTGTTTGAAGTATGTCTCATACAAATCTTGGACCTAAGTAATTTTTTTAAGATTTCAGCACATAATACATCAAAGCAAAAAGGCCAATATTTTATCATTCAAAAAAGCTACATTTGAAAGATCAATATAGAATGTTGCTGTTTATTGTATATCTCTCAAAATTGCACCTTTTGCAATGGAAAAAAATCCCTGTGAACATTTGGCACACTAAAGATTTATCTTAGTCTCATTCAGCGAATAAATAGTTTGTTCTGTCTAACATCAGTTCCTCAGGTGTCCCCTTGGCCTGCTGTGTCTTGGGCCACCGTGCTGTCGCAAACTCCCAAGAGAGTTGTTTCAACTCCAGCTACAGTTCCTGCCGGTAATAATTCTGGCAGTAAAGGAGAAGATGATGTTCCCAAAAATCGTAAGGTAGGATGATGGTTTTTCCAAACCACTGTTCTGTTACTGTCTTTCGGAACAGCAGCTAACCAGAGTCTCAGACTCAACTCCCTAGTGGATTTATTTGAAAAAGTAATATATTGAGAGAAAAGGATCTTATGGGGCAGAAAGAACAAACATCGATTCTCCCTTTCTCTTTTAAACCCTTAATTCGCTGCAGCACCCTTCATGTCCATTGGACTTCACTTTTTCTCTTGAGTCAGTCTAAAGTTTCTTATACAGTGGGACCTCGACTTACGAAGATAATGCGTTCCGACACGATTTTTGTAAGTCGAAAACATTCGTAAGTCGAATCCCCATAGGGAATGCATTGAGCGAAAAAAATTCGTAAGTCGAAAAAATCCTATTCAAAAATTCGTAAGTCGAAAAAATCCTATTAAAGCAGCCGCGACTTCCTTTTGGAAGTCGAAAAATTCGGGTGCGGCGGCCATTTTTTTTTCTTCCGGAAGTCATTCGTAACTCGAAAAATACGTAAGTCGAGTTGCTCGTAAGTCGAGGTACCACTGTATATATATACTGTACCTGTGTTTCTCTTTTTCCTCATTGCTCTGTGCCTAGCTGCTTTCCTGATCATTTCCAATGGACTTCTACTTTGTATCTCAGTTCATGATCTTGCTCTGTTGTCTTCCAGCCTTTTAGTTAAAATCTCTTGCTCCGACTGTTCTTCCTTTTTAGCTCCTATTTTAAACTCTTCACATTCTTCTTGCATTTACCCTTCTTACTATAATGTTCCCCCACTTTGGGGTGGAAAACAAGCTTCTTTTGACTTTTTCTAGCTTGTCTTATTTTTGTGTGTTTTGTTTCCTTTGAATGTTCTTGAACATGTTATTTGATGCCTTGATTTGCTTTCTGTTTAGATAATTTTTAATCTGGATTTCATTCTTGTCACTTCACTGAACCTGCTCTGACACCTGTTGTTAATAATCTCTTGCTTCTCAAATCACGTGGCAGTTTTCTGTTCTTTTAGTTTATTTCTCTTCAGATTTTCTATTACTCTTAACAATGTTGAGTTGAGTTTCGTTTGCAGTAAATATGGCGTGTAAATATATATGTATGACATATTTTTATATACAATTTCAGTGTTCACTATACTTTATACGTTAGTTTGTGGTATGAATGGATATGAGATTTGGAAAAGCCTTTGGCTATCTGCACTAAAGTTTATTACTCCCCTCTCCAGAAAGTCCCCTCGCCCTCTAGAGATACTTTTGATTGATTGATTGATTGTATATTCCATTTTTTTTCCTCCAAGGAGGAAAAAGAATCTCCCCTTTTTCATTTAATCCCCACAACAACCCTGTGGTGTAGGTTAGGCTAAGAGGCAGTGACTGGGCCAAGGTCACCCAGTGAGCTTCATGGCTGAGTGGAGATTTGAACAGCCTGAAACAGACAGTAACAAAACAGACATTAGGGGGCAGACAAGGATTTTGTGGGCAGATATTAGGGGGTGTTTTCATACCCTATAATTCCAGAACAGGGGCTTATGAGAAAAAGATAGAGTTTGTATTCCGTCAGTTTAGTGTCTTAACTTTAGCTTTCATTGCTATGCGAGCTTGAGTGTAACTTTTCAAAATCCTGTATTGTTTTACTCATTTTGCAATAGTCAGAAACAAGAGAGAACGCTAATGACCATGAAGCTGAAGAAATGGCTGATAAGAAGAAGAAAAAGAAGAAAAAGAAAAAGAAAGAGAAAGAGAAACTAAAGAGCGAAGTGGAGAAAGTTCAAGAACCTCCAAGAATTGAGGTACCGAAGTTGGTTTTCTGGTTGCATCAAAGCTTTGTGTATGGGCCATTAAGCAAACTGCGTATCAACTTGAAGTTGCAGATATTAAGGAGTACCTATGCTTGGTGCTCACAGTGTCTCTTTTTATCAAATAGGACGGTGAATCATTTGGAAAGATGATCATAATGTCTAACAAGTCTACCTTGGCTGTACTGCATTTAACAATCCATGTGGCATAATGGCACTTCCAGACCACATTTTTTAAAAACCTATATTGCAAGTGAGGATTAGTGATGTGACCCCCCCCCCAAGGCTTCTCTCATGTCCCACTAACCCTTACCTACCAATGGTCATGATGGGTGGGGGGAGTTGGGTCCAACAACATCAGGAAAGCACCACCCCTACACTAGTAGATCTGACTTAAGAGTTGAAAGTTGCTGTTTTCCTGTCTCCTCTGCTGTTAGATTGTAAGCTTCACAGGGCAGGGATCTTTCGTCATCTTTCTGATTACTGTCTGCAGTGCTGTGTATAGTGATAACCTTGTATAAATTACAGGCATTCGTAATTGTAATCTGAGTGTCATGATACAAGGACTCTCACAAGTCTGATGGTCTTGAATGATATACCTTAAGTATATTTTAACTTCTCTGGATCAGTACAATCCCCATCACAGACTTTAAATAAACAAATAAATTTGTCTACATAAGGATTTGTTTTTTCAATCTGAATGTGTGAATTCAGATTTTATGGGTTTTTTTTCAAAAATAGTACGTATCTTCCTCTGTGGCATTTTTGCACAAGTCAGTTAGATTAGCAAGCTGTAGAAGCATTTCGTATAGTATCCTAAACTGAAATGATTTGTGTTAGCACTGATCAGAAGCCCCAGCCAGAGATGATCACATTTTCACTTCCAGTGGGATAGGGAGTACACATTTTGAATTGTTCAGTTGACATAATGGGACTTGAAAGTGCTTCACATTGGCTGGGTCATGCTCGTTGTTAATAAAAAACAATATTGTTATTGTAATTAAAAATACTCAGCATATATATTCTACTCTATAACATTAAAAGCATTTCACATACATTATCATATTGCACTCCTTACCATAACCCAGTACGGTAAGATTCAGAGTTTGGGAGTTCCTTATTTTTAGAGCCTGGGGATATCGGCTCCAATCCTAACTTCATTAAATGGAACTAAGCCCCACTGGCATGACAAGGACTTACTTCTGAGTAGACACGGTTAGGATTGGGCTATTACAGGGGTCGGCAAGGTCAAATCCAAACCCTTCTTCTTCTTCTAAAAAGGTTCGCCATCACTGATCTAGAATATGAATGATGTACAGAAATGCTAGCACATCAAATAGTGCTGTGGTGCTGAAGTGGGGAAGGCCACTTTTAAGCTAAATTGTGTGTATATAGCATGGTGTAATGTTGCCTAAGTTAACACTTTATTTCCATTTCTTCAGGACGTTGAAGAATTTCCAAACCTAGCAGCTGCTTCTGACAAAAAATGCAGGCCCGCTCAAAAGCAGTGTTCAACGCCACTTATCAGGGCACAAATTGAAGTAAGGCACCTTCAGTTACTTTGGTCTTCTATTCAGCCTTCCCCATTTGTTTTCCCTTACTCTTCAGCCATTTCAGAACTCAGCAACTCTATCAAATTTTAGATTATGGCGTGGCAAAAAAGCATAGTGTCACTCGCAAGGGGACGCGGAACGTTTTGAGGGTGGCAAAAAAAAGTTTCCACATTTTAATGTTGCAAATGTTTTGGATTTTGTGTTTGATGCTGCAGCTATGCTAGAGCGCATTGTGATCTGAAATGTGAGGTCCTTACTGCTGGAGCGTGTTTTCTGCTGTAAAACCTGGCTACTGTCGAAGTGGTGGGTCCGTGCAGAAAAGAAAGTCCAAAAATCTTTCCCTTAAGATGCTTATCTGAGTGTAGCTTGCGCACATCTCTTTGTTCGTTCATAGCATTTGTCTTGTATTTCTGTACTTCAAAGGGAAGAACAAGGGAATTTATGTTTGAGTCTCCTCAAAATGAATTGGTGGCTCCCAATTCAGACATGTCATTGGCAAGAAAAGCTCACAAGCAAGTGCCGTGTACTCCAACAGAAAAAAGGAAAATGCAGGTAAAATTGTTCTTTCCGCGTTGCGTTCGCTTCCTTCAAAAGAAAAATATTATTTCTGAATGAATTATGTGCACACAAATTTTACTTACTAGATAAAATGCAAGACCAAGGGGGGAGAAACGTGTTTCCCTTTCTTCTCCTGCAGCAGTCACCCAAGAGCAGTGGAAAGAAGAGTCAGGTTCCTGTGCGGCTCGATTTGGGAGGGATGCTGGCTGCTTTGGAACAAAAACAATATTCGGAAAAATCAAAACCGTCCAAGCCTGTGGTGCTTTCAGGTAGAGGTTTTGAGAGTGCTTTCATTATATGATGCTATTTCAGAGTCCTTTTTTTAAATGGCCATCTCCTGAGGTAAGCTAAACGTTGCAAGAATTCACTACAAATTGTGTGGGAAAGTTCCGGAGGAATGAAAGAGAAGCCAGCTTTGTGAAATAAAATAGAAAAGATGAACTGCAATTTCCTGAACATGCTGAAGTCTAGGAGAGATTAGTGGAAGTGTAACGATTTCTCTTCTACTTTTTCTCAGGTGGCGGTTTTTATTTATGAAGATTAAGGGTGGTCAGTTTTCTACAGGTTTTTTTTTTAATTTTTGTTTTGTAATTCAATAGCTGGGAGAGTGTCTTATCAAAATGACTGGCTATAAATAGGTAACATTGTCAGATTTTATGTGCTATACTTTGAAAACCTTAGTCTGGAGTCAAGTCCACATTTCAAAGTAATAGCCTATCTTTTGAAGGAAGGTTTTACTCATCCGGCATCTAAGAAAGTCCAGCTACAATACAAAGTACACTGCAGAAGCTCCCATTGCTAATCACAGTCTGTATAATAGTATATAAAGTTATGGCGATGGAAATTCTTTACTGTTGCTTTACAAAAGTGGTGGGGAAATAGTGCTTAAAGTGTTATGGATTTTCCAGTATTCACAGAATTCGATTGCTGTCAGTATAGAAATTGTCAAAAGATGGCACGCTTCCATAAAACAGCTGTTAAACCAGCAAAGAGTTTGTGTAACCACTTCTAATGTACCATGCAAGTTGTCCACAATAAATCATGTCAAACTTTGTTCACAGATCTGAAGTGCACTTTGGGAAATAATAAATGCAGCACATGTCTCCACTGAGATAAAGTGCTAATGTTTAATGATTCCTCTAAGTATTATGTCCATGCAATGCAACTACAGAACTGCTTTGCTTGCAATAAATGATATCAAGGATTGGGCTTAAGCACATTCTTCTGGAAGGAGAGCAACGCATGGGTGAAAGAAATTCCAAGAGAATTTAGTAGTTTTTGTCCAGAAAGAATTCTAAACCAGACTGTTTACTACTGAATACTTTCAGTAACATCAAAAGCTGTTTTATACAGAGTCAGACCATTGATCTAGCTAGCTCACACTGACTGGCAGCGATTCTCCAGAGTTTCAGACAGTTGCTGCCCTATTTTGGACCTTTTGCATGCAAAATAGATGATCTGCCACTGACCTTTCCCCGAGTATTTGCCATATTGTACTGTATTTTTCAGATACATAAATAAGAACTGCTTGTTTTATTTAAAGATTATAGTAGATTTAAGTAATGAGGTATTTTACAAAAATGCAGCACCCACAATACAGAGCTGATGAAATCGAAAGCCACACTGACGTAACTAAGCATACTTTGTAATGTGCTGAATCAGGAAAGGAATGCATTCTTTGTATACCTGGGTGTCTGTGTAGCTTGTGTGCTAAAACCGAGTTATGCTCCAATCCTAAACATATTTGTTTAGAAGAGTCCCAATTGATAGTGATTGTGCTTGCTTCCAGTTAAGTATGGATTTCAGACTTGGCCATTGTCACCTGATATCAGGTTTGCTTTTGTTTTAGTTGGTGGCGCAGTAACATTGCATTCCAAGGAACCCACGACAGTAACAAAAAGTCAGCAATTAAACCAAGGGAAGACCCCGCATAACCCGTTGGACTCGAGTGCACCCTTGGTTAAGAAGGGAAAGCAGAGAGAAGTCCCTAAAGCGAAGAAGCCAACGTCGCTCAAAAAGGTACAAAAATCTACCGACAGCATACAAATCAATATGGCTGGCCTGATCAAAAACACTCACCCACCCCACTCACTCAGGAAACCAAAGACCACCACAGCCAACCACAAATGGAACAATCACACCCTACGCCAACCCCGATCTCTCTCACCACCAAAGGAGCACAAGCAAACAACAGAGAACCTGCACAAACGACGCTGACACCGAACCCTACAAATATTAAGTAGAAACACCCCCTCCCCATCCCACCTACCTCTCTCCCCCTTTTCTTCCTAATGTCTCAACAAACGAAACTGATATGTAAAAATGTTACATGGAAAAAAACACGAAAGAGACATTGCATATACCTTTGTAAATCAAGAAAATCCTTAATAAAAAATATTATATATATATAAAAGGTACAACAAGCAATAATCCTTTATCAAAGCTTAGTGCAGCTGTTGCCTTTTAGAATTTAGTCACACTGGTATTTCTTACTTTGGTTTGTGCTGGGCTATAACTTTGTCTTTTTTAGTATTTAAAAAAAATTGAGAAAAAGTGTGAAGTTCTTTCAGATTGTTGCTGTGGGAAAGGACTAATTAAACTATATAATCTTATCTAATCCCAGAGGTGGGAGGGAAGTGAGCAGATCTACCGGTAATTTGGGGTTAATCCATTCCTTATAAGACTAGAACAGCCCAAAGGTGATTTGAAAGGGTATCTTGTAGTGATTATATTAATGTTTTCTACAATAGCACTCTCATGTGATCAACCTTTTAGTTTGCCAGTAGAACGGTCATATCGATGACATGAACTAGAACAAAATTTAAAAGTGAGAATATTTTAAGAGTGTTTGCATCAATTTAATTTTTGAAAGGGGTCTCTCCCTAAATGGCTGTAAGTGGAGATGCAGTTAGCAACTTGCCTGCTTTATCAGTGGCATAAAGCAATTGCCGCAGATAAGCAAACTGAATGATAACTCAAAATTGCCACGCTTTTAAAATTAAATCAAGCCTTCTCCCACCTCCCGCAGAAACGTATACTTTAAAGGCTGTAAAGTACATACATATGTGCCAAAAAAAGTATTTCAGAAATAAAGAACTTTGTCTGGGAACTATATTGCAATGAAGTGTTTCCTTTTCAGATTATTTTGAAAGAGAGAGAACAGCGGAAACAGCAGCACCTTTTAGAACAGACGGCGATACCAAATGAGAGTGATGCTGTCAAGGAGGGCGCAACTTCTGAGATGACTGAAAATCAGACATTTTCTGAGGACACCAAAGCAGGTAACCTCTTGAATCAGGGGTGCTGCTCGTTTTCATTTCTGACCAGGGGGTGTCTAAGCGGGGAAATGCTGCTAGAGTTGGGTGTGTTATTTTAGGCGGAGAAGGTTAATTTTTGCAAATTTCTTCAGTGAGGGGGGGTCTTAAAAATTGATTTTGGGGTGTGAGGAATTCAAATCTGCTATTATTTTTTGTGACTGGACAACATTTAGTTTGGTAAATCTATGATTAAAAAGTGCATAAACTGCTCTCAGAAAACCAAAGAATTTTATCTTATGAAAATGTCAGGTAATGCTATAAAAGAAGCTTCTGCACATAAAACATACCCTACTAAGCATACAATGTTATCTTGTAATCATAAAACGACAGTAAGAGCTGTTCGACAGTGGAATTTGCTGCCAAGGAGTGTGGTGGAGTCTTCTTCTTTGGAGGTCTTTAAGCAGAGGCTTGACAGCCACCTGTCAGGAATGCTTTGATGGTGTTTCCTGCTTGGCAGGGGGTTGGACTGGATGGCCCTTGTGGTCTCTTCCAACTCTATGATTCTATGATTCTATGATATTAGAAAGTAATGACATCATTTAATAATAAATTTAATCAACTTGTTTCATCAAGTATTGCTTTTATTAGTTTTTGGACATCAGCCACCAACTTACTTCTTGGCCTCTGATGTAGCCGTTACGTTTCTCATGTGTATACATCCTGTCTGTATAATTTAGCAAAGCTATATTATATTAATTTAACCAAAACATCTTTTTAGCACCCCTCATTTTTGGAATTTGAAAGTTGAAAAGTGCAACGCTCCCTATTGCTGGATAGCTGTTGCAGCAGTGTTTCCTGAGATGCAGCTGCAACAGTAATGTAAAATAAAGGTGAAAATGAGTTGTTTTGCACTACATGTGGACTCCTGGAGAGGAGTTCACACCCACTGTTCTCCTGCCCTGTCCTTTTTACTGCTGCACTAAGCCTAGGTTTGACTTAGCTTGTGGTTTGAACCCCAGATTTGTGGTAAAGCTTTCCCTCTAACTACAAACTGTAACCAAGACCAAACCTGGGATTGTTCTCTTCCAGTTTTATTCTTTAAACCTCCAAAAAGGGTAACTGAGTATTCTTGTTTGGGACTGGGATTGAATTTCCTCCTGAACAAATGCCTTTTCAGAAGAAGTGGAAGTTTGCAATGGAAAGGTCTGCCAAATCACAGGACACCTCTTCCTACAGAGTTTGCCTTGCATGTGTAGGGCACCCAGCCACTCCCACCAATAAACTCACACTGGAGACATAAATTTTGGTTTGGGTTTTTGGGCATATTTTGGCCACAACTTTATTGAATACAAATCACGTGAGTGGTTGCGTAGGCATTGGTTCACGCTGTCCAACAGGACAGAGCTGACCCTAGTCAGCAGCAAGACTAGCTGTCACAGCGGGACAGAGCTGACCACTTGTCAGTGAAGGGAAACCATTAGCTGGGGAGAGTTAACGGGGTCGGATCACACAGAGCCTCCCCCTCCCCAGGGGTCCACAGGGACTCCTGCATGGCCCTGCACCCACCGGGTTTGGACAGCAATGTGAGTCCCTGGATTCCTTTGTGGAATTCCCATTACCAACATCACATCTTGGGGGGCACCGCCCACCCATACCACAGAACCAATGCCTAACCGCCAACCTTACAAGTTGTGACTATTTGCTATGTAGTAGGCAAAAACCAAATGGCTCGGCCAATCTGCCAAATGGACAAAATTCCTACCAGGCCCCTCCTAAGCAGAGGCGACCCCTAACCAGCACAGCAAGGTCAACGCCAACCTATACCAGGGAAGGGGGGGTGGGAGATCCGAAGCTCTGAAAAGAGTGACCCCAGATCCACGTGGGAATCTATTTAAGGACGCTGGGACGTCCTCCCAAATTGCTACAATCAAAACTGCCTAACAACAAGCAGGTCCTGGAAGCTGTAGCCTCAAGCCCTATCCCCAAACCATGAGGAGTGGCTTCATGCCCACCCCGCAACGGCAGCTCTCTGCGAGAACTCACTTTGTCTAGTTTATTTGCTGCAACATCCTACGGGAGATTTTGCCTCCCATCGGCAGAAATAGCAGTCGAGAGATTTCTCTACGCAATTGGCTTCAATCCCTTTATTTCATGTATTGCTCTAGTGTAATGATTTGCTTGTATGTTTTTAATATGCATTTTTAAGCCCTGTGATCAAAACAGTGCATGCGACCCTGTTTATCATTGGAGTAGCTCTCCAGTAGTCTTGAATAGTTTGTGTGGTCATTACAACTTTTTACTGCTAAAACTGACATTCTGACATTCTGCCTACTTTAAACTGCAAATCATAAATATGGAAAGCATGTCATGCTCTTTTGTTGTCTAGTTGTTTTTTCCCCCTAAATCTAAAAGTTGCTTAAACTGTAAATGGATATCTGTAAAAACAGGCAAACTGCCCTAGGCCAGCGCCTTGTCTGTATTTTTTGCAGTTGTCCCTTCATATATGTTCGGCGCTCCTTTTTCTGCAGGGCTCTTAAGCACACATTTATTTCATGCCATTTTCATCTTGACCCTGGGCTGAAACTGAAACAAGCTCCTAAGGTTTCTAATAGTGATCTGAAGTTCCTGTTCAACAAAAACAATCCCGTTTGTATTCAACTTTCCTTTGTAATTAGAAAGCGGAGATGAAGCCCCTGCAGATCCTGCAATTGCAGCCCAAGATAGTTCAGATGTGTCCCTGGAATGTACAGCGTCGAGTGGATCCACGAATAATTCCCCTGTCCCAACACAGCTGAATTTCAAGCTTCCCAAAATCCACAGCCGAAGATTTAGAGAGTAAGTATTCTGGTGTTGGTCATGCCAATCCTGTCCATGTATTTTTGTTGTTGAGCTTAGTGGGGTGCCTCTCAGTTTGAACGCGATATCCTAATGCAGGGGTCAGCAAACTTTTCTGCTGTCCCTCAGACCTTGTGGTGGGCCGGACTATATTTTGGGGGAAAGAATGATGCAAGAGCACCACGAGCCCTGGTGGCTGCTTACCTGTGTCTTGCGAGCGGCAGGGGCTGGCGGTGGCACGGGAAAGGGCTCCGGAGAAGGGGCTGCTTAAAATGGCGGCCGCTCAAGCGCTGCTGCTGCTGCTGGCACCAACAAAGCCCAGCCCCCTTCCTGCTCTAGGCAGGGTGGGGAGAAGCCAAGAGGAGGTGCCGCCATGGGAGGGAGAGGGAAAGAATGTGGATTGATGCCAGGATCTGTCCACATCTTGTGCCCCTTTGTGCCCCGACTGGGCCAGGCAGGAAGACTGGAACACCTTCTGCTCAACCCGGATACCTGGACTCACAACAGTGTGTTATGAGCACCAACTCCAGAGGTTCAATAAACAGATGTGGCTGCAATAGCTTTGAAGCCGTTCTTCTTTATTCCTATAAGCTACAGTATATTTACAGATTGTACAGACTGTGTGGCATAGCTTCTTACACACACACCTTATCTGCAGCAGAGATGGAAACACACTCCCTCAAACCATGAGGCTCAGAGTCAGGAAAAGGAAGTTCAAAGACTCAGCTCCCTCCCCCTTCTCTCTGATCACCAGGTCATACGATTCTCACAAAGGGAGGGGTGAAATGCTAACAAAGAACGCACACGCTGGCGTTCCATGCAGCGATTCCCAGACCGTCCGCAGGCCGGATCCAGGAGGCAATTGGGCCTAATCCGGCCCCCGGGCCTAAGTTTGCCGACCCATGTACTAATGCGTTTACATGAAGGCTTTTGACCCTTAGTCACACATGGATTTCTCGACCTTCAAATATCAAACATGCTAATTACTTCTGGATATAGTTTGCTAATTTTGTTTGTGTGTGTCTTTGGATAGAGTGGATGAGAAAGAAAGGAAAGTGGGGGAGAATCAGACACTTGCCATAATACTGAAACAATTGGTTCTTTCTTTAGTTACTGCACCCAAGTACTCAGCAAAGAGGTTGACAGCTGCGTAACAGATCTCTTGAAAGAGTTGGTGCGCTTCCAAGACCGCCTCTATCAGAAAGACCCAGTCAAGGCCAAGACGAAGCGCAGGCTTGTTATGGGGCTCAGAGAAGTGCTGAAACACTTGAAGCTGAAAAAGTTGAAATGTGTCATCATTTCCCCCAACTGTGAAAGAATCCAGTCAAAGGGTGAGCCTTTCTATTAAAAGTATGGCGAACTGAAGCAAACGCAGATCAGATTTCCGGTGGAGGGGTGTAGTTGAAGGAACAAGCAATGCTGGCTTTCTCCTGAGATGTATCTGGGCGAATGAAGCCCTTTTGCCAGCAATGCTAATGAAATTGACCAGTTCTGATGCCTCGTCCTCCTTTTAATCCTCTCTTTGTTTTGCCCCAGGTGGGTTGGATGAGACTCTGCATCTCATCATTGACTCCGCTTGTGAACAGAACATCCCATTTGTGTTTGCTCTCAATCGCAAAGCTCTAGGGCGTTGCGTGAACAAAGCAGTGCCAGTCAGCGTGGTGGGGGTTTTCAGTTACGATGGCGCTCAGGTGAGTGGTGGGAAAGCTGCCGTTGTACCCTGTTCTGCGATATGCATTTCAGTTTAAATACAGTGGTACCTTGGTTCTCAAACTTAATCCGTTCCGGAAGTCCGTTCCAAAACCAGAGCGTTCCAAAAACAAGGCGCACTTTCCCATAGAAAGTAATGCAAAATGGATTAATCCATTCCAGACTTTTAAAAACAACCCCTAAAACAGCAATTTAACATGAGTTTTACTATCTAACGAGACCATTGATCCATAAAATGAAAGCAATAAACAGTGTCCTGCTGTCACACAATCAATCAATCAGTAGCTGAACACACAGTCACAGAAACAAAACAAAAAGAGCCACAAAAACGCAAAATAAATAATAAATACAGACAGACCTCAGCGTAATACTCAAATCGGAAGTGTGGCACTCAAAACGGAGCATGTTCGGCTTCCAAAAACAGTTTGCAAACTGGAACACTTACTTCCGGGTTTGCAGTGTTTGGGTTCCAAGTTGTTTGAGTACCAAGGCGTTTGAGAACCAAGGTACCACTGTAGAAGCTTTTAAAGTCTTTGGCAGCTAATGCTGAAATGTTTAAAAATATTAACCATCCTTAATTGTCTGGGAGTGCTGTGTCCTTAAATCACCTTAGCCCTCTATTTACTTGCATGCTAGCGCCCTTCCCATCACCCTCCGCAAGTTGGAGGGCAGTTACCTGAACAGATAGAGCTTAGGGGGAATCAACAAATAAATCCTCAACAACATTCTGCTGCTGGGACCACTGAACAACAATATTGGGATCTTTGATTTTCTCCTCTTTCAACATTAGTGTGAAATAAAATTGTGGAGCACGTTATCTTCTTCTTGTGCTTGTGGCGAAAATGCTGAAAGCTTGGCGAAGCACTAACCCCAAACCCTATCTTAGTTTCTCGCTGCCATTATACCCTAGGACTATTTTCACAAAATGGTGGAACTGACAATGGAAGCGAGGGTGGCCTATAAGGAAATGATTGCGGCGTTGCAGAAAGAGGCGGCTGAAGAAGAAAAGGAAAGTGACTCTGCACACTTGGAAACCCTTTGTAGAGAGCCCAGTCCACCAGATGCTGGCGAAGCACCCCTTCCAGAGTCTGATGAGGATGTCCCAAATTACAGTGAGTTTTGTGTGTGCGTGATTTAATGTGGGCAGTCTTCTCTCTGGTATTAATCGGCCCTCTTGACTGTTTGGGACATGAATGGTCTGCAGCAACTCTTTAATTTCTGGTCTTTCTTGATTTGTCAGATATGCTGGTGCTAACTTTGCTTACTTCGGGGGAAAAAGAACAATCTCACGTCCATATGTGTCGCCTTTTGTGCTGCCGAGTTCAGTGACTTTGGCCACATAAATATGAGTGACTGCCCCCAGCCAGTCTCTTCTGGCTATGAAATTGCTGCTATAGAAATTGGAGTTCTTGGTGATGTACAGCAGACAAAATTGTAGAATGCAAGAACTCTGGCCAGGCAGTAGATCAGTTTTTGAATCTTCAAACAGTTTTAATATTATAGTATTGCAACAAATTCCAGTTGAAATAAATTCCTGTTCCAGGACAAGGCCCTGTTTCGCTAATTCTTCGTCAGCTAAATTTTCATGGTCAAAGTGTACCAATGTGTCTTCTGTGTGTGCCTGAAGAAGACACATTGGTACACTTTTACCATGAAAATTTAGCTGACAAAGAATTAGAGAAACAGGGCCTTGTCCTGGAACAGGAATTTATTTCAACTGGAATTTGTTGCAATATTAAAACTATTTGAAGATTCAAAAGCTGATCTACTGCCTGGCCAGAGTTCTTGCATTCTACAATTTTGTCTGCTGTGAAATTGCTGCAGCAAGGCCTCTTGGGGTGGGTGACTAGCACAGTGTGCAGAGAGCTCTATGATACCCATATGCAAAGGAGCGTGTGTGAGAGGGAAATAGAAAATGGTGTTGGCCTGTCTGGGGAAACCAAACCTGACAAGCAAAACAAGTGTTGCTTTGCCCATCTCACTTGTTGTATTGAAGGCTGGCATTATGGGAGACACTCTCAGGCCTGCCGACCTTCTTGTCCATCATCTTTGGGTACCAAACTTAATCAACATTGTAGGATCCCCCTGCAGAAATCTACCTCCGTTCCAAGCTACCTCCAGCTGAGAACGTGATTTCTTTGCACCTGTTGTCAGTGATTCTTCTGGTTTACAGACTCTTCCCTGAACGGTATTTTTATCGTTTTGCTGCATTTGACCAGTCAGGGGAAATAATGAGGCGAGGCAGGATAGCAACCACCATGTTTATTTTGCGGATGCCAAACATCACTTTGTGAGAGCATCACACTTCCTCTACAACAGGATAAATCCTTTACTGATCTTTCCTGGGGCTCAGAGTGCTGAGCCACTGAGCTACCGTGTGATTGTTTTCAGATGGAGGGCCTGCCGTTCTGACTGTTGCCTGTCTGTGTCTCGGAGAGACAGTGAAAGCGAGCTGTTCCTTTCTCTTGTCTCATGGAACATATGGGGCTGTTCATCTCGCTTTGCTGCCCTCTACAGCTTCCAGTGTTAGCTGCATGCTCTTTTCTAATTTCAGCTGATAAACTTTGCTTCAAACGATAGATTTGACTGGGCGTTATAAAAGTCCGTTTGACCTAGAGCTCTCTAGCTTATGCTTTCTTTCATAGAAGAGCGTAACTAAAAGCAACACAAAATAGATAACTGACAGTTGAAAACAAATTAAGCAAAGCTCTTATCGCATGGAGCCTCTTTCCTTCCCCTGCTTTAAACCCGGCCCAGTTCCGCTGCCTAGATTAGCTTCAGTTTCCTGCATAAGGAGGCTATCCTTGTGTCCTTGAATTATCAAGCGTTTGGGGATCTCGGTGCCTGATAAAGCAATTCGAAGGTTTAAAGTGTGTGAAAGCATTTCCAAATGCAGTTTTCTCAAGGCTGTGGCGCAAACAAAGCATTGCACCCCCATCTTTTGTAGCTATCTGAAAAAAAATGTAACGCTAACCTTCATACATTTTTTTTTTCTAGTTAAAATCTGGAAGCGGAAGCTTGAAGAGGAGTATAACCCATACACACTGGAGCTGGAAAAATAGTCAACTTCTGAAATGTTGACCTTGGGTTTTGAAGAACCTCAGTAAATCAAGACTACCTTATTTGGCCTTATTTGACTTTTTTTTTAATTAAAAAAATTAAGTGTATGTGTATATATAGATAATGTAAATAACTAAATTATCTATGATTAATTATCCAAACAATATGGCTTATAATGTTAAAAAATTGTCTTATGATTGTATCTGGCAAATAATCACAATGGAACACGCCGTTCTGGAAACGTGGTTTGTTAAACCTTAAAAAGCCAGCCCATTGCTGACTTGGTTGTTTAAAGGTACCTTAGTGGGTTTTCTGAGATTGTTCATGGGCTCTTTGATGCCGGCGAACTCCTGCACTGAAGTTGGTGGCCTGTGGTAGTGGAATGAAGGAAGCGGACCTATTTAGATTACCCTGCAGCCATAGAAAAGTCCTTTAAGCCCAAGTACATGATGCCGGCCTCTGCTCTGTGTAAAGGCAGGGCGGCCCATCTGACAGATCTCACCAGTTACACTAGTGAACTTGGCTCTAGGCAATGAGCTGCATCATCCTCTATGGGAGCAGCTCACTTTGCGACCATGTGACTGGGTGAAGGAGAGGGTGGCGAGAGGAAACAATGACCGCCTTTGTCCTTTCTCCATCTGCTGTGTCAGCAGATATACCATACTTTTCAGTGTATAAGATGATGGTTTTTTACTGCAAAAGAATGTTAAAAATGGGGGGGGGTCGTCTCATACACGGATAGTGCAGGGGGGGCAGGCGTTTGGTTGCTTTCGCGAACAGGAGCTTTTAAGCGGCGATTGGGTGGTTGAATGGTGTCTGTTGCAATAGCTGCTTTGGATTGGCAGCGGCTGCTGCGGCAATTGTGCGTGCGATTTGTGGCTGCTTGCGGCGAGCTGGCAGACGCTCGGTGGGTTACGTTGCGCGTGCGATTGGTAGCGTCTGTCGGTTGAGTGCTTTTCGGCATTTCCCGTCCCCCCAAAAAAGCTTTAGATTGTAGTCCCCCAAAATAGGGGGGGCGTCTTATACATGGGGGCATGTTATACACGGAAAAATACAGTAGTGGTTGCTGTTTCAATGTGGTGCAGCCCCGCCACTTACCTGAAGGTTCAGTTCTGGGGGTCCATAGGGAACAGCAACATCGGGCAAAGGCAGAGAACCCAGGAACAACCCACCAGCGAGGTGGATGCTTGCTTGCCGGGCTCTGGGAACGTTGCAGGAGGGACTCAGGGGTGCTCCCAGAGCCAGCTAAGCAAGGAAAACCTACTGGGTGTGCAGGTGGTGGTGGTGGGGATAAATAGAGTGAGAAATGGCAGGTTTTCCCTGCTCTCCATTTATTTATTTCCCCCCACCTGCGATCGGAGGTTGTTTGCCCAGTGTACACCTTCCTCAGCCCCTAGCTCACACTTCTCAATATAATCCTGTGTAATTGCAGGTCAAAGCGCTCATGTATGAGGTTGCTTTCCAAATAAGATGTGGTTTTTCGTTTTAATGTTAACTTTCTCTCTACTGATAAGAGTGAGGTGCTGTAGAGCCTCTTTACAAAATTTGCAATGCCCCACACTTCAATGCTTACAGATACCATAGAGCAGTGGTGGCTAACCTTGGCACTCCAGATGTTTTGGAACTACAACTCCCATCATCCCTAGCTAACAGGACCAGTGGTCAGGGATGATGGGAGTTGTAGTCCCAAAATATCTGGAGTGCCAAGGTTAGCCACCACTGCCATAGAGGTATCTGAGATCTCCAGGTAAAGGGCAGTATATAAATTCAATAAATAATAATAATGATGATAATAATAGGGCAACTTTTAGTGTAGATCAACTATTATGGACAAGCCTATTACCAAAAAAAAACTAGGCTTATTTCAAATATAATCCCACCTAAAGAGCATTCAGCTGCTTATTAAACACTGATAAGTGGTATTCGGAAGTATGGAAGACTTTCAAAACTAATTTCTTCCAAGTCCCTAAAAAGATGCCAGGAAGAAAATGGTTAACAAAAAAAAGAACTGTGATGACATGCGATGGCATTTAAGAAGACTGATGATAAACTGAATTGTCTTTTACAACAATATAGCAGAGAGAAGTACTGAGAAATTACTGTTCCTCAGGTTCCACTTTGGCATGGCAACAGTTTTGACCCCATGTGAACTGGAAGGTGAGAGGCATGGGGCGAAGCTTATCATCAGGCCTCCTACAGTGACAAAAGGCTTTTGATTTCAGCCGGGAGCACCAACTGCTGTGGAGGAGTTTGGCACTCGCCTCCCAAAAATGTTCAGCTGCTCATATTCCAGCCAGAGAGACTGGACTGGACTTCTGTCCTTCGCTGACCGTTTTGTACTGTGCCTTCCCGAACTTTTCTATGTCTTCAGCCAGCTTGGGTTATTTGGTAACTGTAAACCAAAGCTATTTGCAGTAAATGGCTTACAACATAACATTTGTGCTTAAGTAATAGATCCTCTTCACTGGTACTGTGGCCAGACTTTTATTGCAGGGACCAAAAGGCTGTTTTTGCTTTTGCTGTATCTTGTGTGTCTTCTTTTTATTTTTTAAGATGGGACACTTTTCTTGTCCATTCTTGTAATTCAGTAACATCGGGCTTCCCCCCCCCCATTGTCCTGAACTTAGCAGGTGCTGTTTGCCCTTTTCATAGTGTTGCTTTTACGTAAGACTTAAAGCAAGAGACTTGATGTTCATTCAAAAAGCACATCCTGCAAGGTTACAATTCAAGGACAGGACTGAGGAGCACTGATTTCTCCTGGCCTATACCTGTGGCCAGTTGCCAGGCAATGCCTTAGTGCCAGGTAACTGATAGGCGGTGCTGGAAGCTGTGAGATAGCTCAGTCAGTAGAGCATGAGGCTCTTAATCTCAGGGCCGTGGGTTTGAGCCCCACATTGGGCAAAAGATTCCTGCATTGCAGGGGATTGAACTAGATGATCCTAGCAGTCCCTTCTAACTCTACAACTTGGTGGTTATACTATGGAGGGTCAGTAGCAAGGGCATTTGGCTAACTATTTGTAGGACCCACTTTAATTCCCTAAAACTCAAAGCCTAGATACTTCATTTAACAAAACTTGCTACCATAAAATGTGCCAGCTGGCTTAATATCTATCCTGTGGCCCAACTGTTGACAAACATATGGTGGAATACTTAAAAGCAGCAGATTATTAATACTTGAAACAATAGTGGAAACTCATTTTGAGGGTTGGTGATAGTGTTACACAATTTGTTGTTGTTTAGTCGTTTAGACGTGTCCGACTCTTTGTGACCCCATGGACCAGAGCACGCCGGGCACTCCTGTCTTCCACTGCCTCCCGCAGTTTGGTCAGACTCATGTTGGTAGCTTCGAGAACACTGTCCAACCATCTCATCCTCTGTCGTCCCCTTCTCCTTGTGCCCTCCATCTTTCCCAACATCAGGGTCTTTTCCAGGGAGTCTTCTCTTCTCATGAGGTGGCCAAAGTATTGGAGCCTCAGCTTCAGCATCTGTCCTTCCAGTGAGCACTCAGGGCTGATTTCCTTCAGAATGGATAGGTTTGATCTTCTTGCAGTCCATGGGACTCTCAAGAGTCTCCTCCAGCACCATAATTCAAAAGCATCAATTCTTCGGTGATCAGCCTTCTTTATGGTCCAGCTACTGGGAAAACCATAGCTTTAACTATACGGACCTTTGTCGGCAAGGTGATGTCTCTGCTTTTTAAGATGCTGTCTAGGTTTGTCATTGCTTTTCTCCCAAGAAGCAGGCGTCTTCTAATTTCGTGACTGCTGTCACCATCTGCAGTGATCATGGAACCCAAGAAAGTGAAATCTCTCACTGCCTCCATTTCTTCCCCTTCTATTTGCCAGAAGGTGATGGGACCAGTGGCCATGGTCTTAGTTTTTTTTTGATGTTGAGCTTCAGACCATATTTTGCGTTCTCTTTCACCCTCATTAAAAGGTTCTTTAATTCCTCCTCACTTTCTGCCATCAAAGTTGTGTCATCAGCATATCTGAGGTTGTTGATATTTCTTCCGGCAATCTTAATTCCGGTTTGGGATTCATCCAGTCCAGCCTTTCGCATGATGAATTCTGCATATAAGTTAAATAAGCAGGGAGACAATATACAGCCTTGTCGTACTCCTTTCCCAATTTTGAACCAGTCAGTTATTCCATGTCCAGTTCTTAACTAGCTTCTTGTCCCACATAGAGATTTCTCAGGAGACGGATGAGGTGGTCAGGCACTCCCATTTCTTTAAGAACTTGCCATAGTTTGCTATGGTCGACACAGTCAAAAGCTTTTGCGTAGTCAATGAAGCAGAAGTAAATGTTTTTCTAGAACTCTCTAGCTTTCTCCATAATCCAGCGCATGTTTGCAATTTGGTCTCTGATTCCTCTGCCCCTTCGAAATCCAGCTTGCACAATACACAATAGCAGTGGGCAAAGATGTCCAGCAAGCCTGGTTAACGGAAATGGCAATTTATCCCATTTATCTGGGAGTAAGCTCTATTAAAGTTCTTGAGACTTCCTTCCAATTAGATATGTACAGGAGTGTGATGTGAAGAACCTTCTGTTTGGTCAGCAACAGCGCGGCCATTGCCTTTCACTGACCATGAAAGCTATTGTTTCCATCCCAGTTTCATTTATGAACACGAGAAGTGGATAACTGCAAGCGTTTACCACAAACGTGTGTGGATTATTGCTAGTACAACAAAAGGCACAATTTAAAACTAGATGTGGGAGGACACTTCTCAGGGAGGGCTCCAGGCTTGGCATGTGTGTCCAGCTGCCTTGGCATGTTCATTCATAACAGGAACGATAATCACTGGCATTATCCTGCAAAAGTAGGCGGCACCGTTGGGAGTATACAAGCTGCCATCTGCCCTGTAACAATTCTGTCAAAATGCTGACCCCATTTCAGCTAATGAAACATTAAATCGCAATCAAACAGAAAACCTTTCTCGCTTTCACCAAGTGATTCGTCGATGTATTTATAGCATAGTGATCCAAACCAGATCGTATGCTCGGCAAAAATGCTCGTGCCCAATAAATTTTTTTCCTGTTTCTCCTTTTTGACATCTGTTTAAGAAGGAGTTTGAGTGGGTAGGGATGCTTGTGAAAGGGAAATGTAAACAATGTTGAGCAGTCAGATCTGGTATGCACGTATCTCTGCCATATGATGCAAGAGTTTAACTTGATGAGTCTTTGCGTCTAAAGGTGAAAGTAGGTGGGTTGTTTTTTTTTAAAGGAATTTTGTGGCGGTGGAAGACTTCTTAGGCTTTGGTTTTGGTTGCTATATATTTTAGCTCAGAGATGGAAAACCTGTAGCAGCCTCCTAGGCATTGGACCACAGCTCCCATCTTGCAGTTACCAGTGGCTATTGGATGAACTTGATGGAAGTTGCAGTTCAATACAGTCAGGTGGTCCCTATTTTACCATTAGTTTCACAGGAAAGTGAGATGACCAGTAGCACTGGGCGATATATCGATACATCGTCCAAAACCGCTTTGAGGCCACATCAGTTTCGCAGTTTTTGACCTGGCAATATATCGCGAATCATGATGCATGTTTGTGTGTGTGCTGTGCAAATCACAATGTGAGGAAAGCCGCGAAGCCAGTACGTTGTGATGTTTGGCTAGTGGTGCATCACAGTGTTGAAAGCCAGATAGCGCCCAGCCCTACTGACCAGCCAATGTAAGGTGTTAGAATTGCCACAGTGTGGGTATGAAACTATTTGCACAAGTGAATTTTCTGGGAAAGTCACAACTATTTGTTTCTACAGCGCTCCTTCAGGGAAATCGATCCTGTGTCCAAACATCGAGGGCTGAAAGCTTTCAGCCACCTGCTTTGCAGTAGGCATTCTTAACAATATTTTAATCGATGCTATGCAGTGGTAAAATTTAATTTACTATAGCCCATCGTCAAAGCACAGGAGACCCAGTATTCATGGTCTGTCTAACCGGCTGAGACAAAAGTCAGGGCTGAGGAGTTTATAAACAACACAATACCAAACCTCATCTATTCATTCTTCTTTTCCTTTTGATGGTGGATATAGATGAGTCTAATAGCAACACACTGTTATATATATTGTTCAAGTCAGTCGCAAAACAACAGATAGGAAGCAGTGTTCTTCAAAGCAGCGAAGAGACTGTTGTGCTGCCAAATGTCAAAGGGCTCTTCCATCGTAAGCTGTTTCCAGTTCTCAGCCACCACTTCCTGCTTCTCATACTGCGCCTTTCCTATTGCAGCTTTCCTGAATAAGAATGAATCAGGAGAGAGAGAAAAATCATGTTAATTCTCCCGTGCCACTAGTCTACATCAAACGTCGCTTTCCATGAACTTAGTGGTTAAATTACGAATCTCATTTTCCACTGATAATCAAGAGCCACGCTCTCGATTGTATAATCAAGACTTTGCACGTTCTCCATAATTTGCACTGCACTGTAATACCTTAGTCAGCCTCATCACTGTGTTTTCCAGTGAATTTCAGCCCAGCCCAGCTGATGGAAACTGACAGTTCTGTTAATTCCGCTCAGAAAAGAGAGGAGTGGCGGGAAGAACGGCTGAAGATTGGTATCTCACTGCTGTGTGCAAAGCAGTTTGGCAATAAAGCACAGCTTAGGAAATCTAAAATTCATTTTAAAAGGACGTCCGTGAGAAAGTACAGGTCCTCAGTAAACTTTCCTGGGAAAGGTCTATCTTCCATAAAGCAGGGAAATTTGGACTGCCTGCAGGCTTCGGTGCTTGCCGTCTCATAAGCCTGGGGCATGGGGCCTTCCTGTTCAAACACGGAGCAAGTCTCTAGCTGTGTTCTGAACTATATGCCTTGAAGGGGCTGATGCAGACGCCAGCTTCCTTTCTTGGGACTGCCTTGGTGGGTGGGTGGGTGATGCTTTTGGTCAAGAACGCCAGAGGCATGTAAGATCAGGCAGCAAGACTAGTGGGGAGCATTGCTTTAGCAGCTGTATGTGTCACTGATGGGTCTCGCATCTCAGCATGGCTATGTAAACAACACTCCCATCATCTTTGATGTGGAATGGGCATATGACTCTAGCTATCGGAATCAAATGTGGCGATAAGAGGAAAGGGGGAGATTGGTCTGCCAGGAATGCAACATTAACAAACCAGTACCAAGAGATACGCTGGGTTTGATAGTCACTGCGATCTCCAAACCATTGTGGAGCGCATGTGCGTGCATATTAACACTATAGTCAGAGTGCAAAAATGCCAAGGGTCTCTTTTCTCTTGGCCAGGTAACAGAGCTCAAATTCAAAGTGCCAAATTTCTCCAAACTGGGCAGCAGAATGTGGGTACGTGTTTGCCTGTTTCATACCACCTACCCAAGTTTTCTTCCAGCTCTCCAGCATTCTGTCATGCTCGCTGACGACGCTTCTCCAGTTAGCAAATTCTTTTGACCAGGTATCCTGATAGCTGCTGCCTGCAAACAGTAAGCAATTAAATGACAAAGCTGGCACCTGTTAAGTAAGAATTCAAGCACTGGTTTCTTTAAAAACATCATTTCAAAGTGCCATAACTGGGACTTCCCTCCTAAACATTTGTCCCTTTCCGATACTTAGCATACCCGAGTAGCAGTCGTGAAAACCAAAACATTCGTTCAGCACGGCAACATTTCAGGGAACGCACACACAAGCACACACCCAGCCCCTGCAAATTCAATCAACTCTTGTGCAGTTTGCAAAACCTAAGAAGATGAATATGAGTTTCACATACAGAATAGATTGGTACTAAGAGCTCATATGTGTGGACCAGTGTGTTTGCTTCTATTAAACTGCCCAGGATTCCAGCTTTCCCCCCAGTTCACAACCTCTGCGGCCTTCTGTTGTGACCAAAACTGATGACTTGCATAGATACGGATATGCTTGTGGCAAAATGAGTGTGTTTTTAAGTGCCACTAACCTGCGTTCTGGTTCGCCAGAAGCGGCTTAGTCATGCTGGCCACATGACCTGGAAGCTGTACACCGGCTCCCTCAGCCAATAATGCGAGATGAGCGCACAACCCCAGGGTCGGTCACGACTGGACCTAATGGTCAGGGGTCCCTTTACCTAACCTGTATCTCACAAAAGGGAGTGAAGCGAAATAGAGGGATTCTTGCACCTCTCTGGGTTTACGCCGCCTTTATAGGTGACACCAGATCTGAACTTCTGCCTTCGTAAAGGTAAAGGTACCCCTGACCATTAGGTCCAGTCGCAGACGACTCTGGGGTTGTGGCGCTCATCTCGCTCTATAGGCCGAGGGAGCCAGCGTTTGTCCGCAGACAGCTTCCGGGTCATGTGGCCAACATGACTAAGCCGCTTCTGGCGAACCAGAGCAGCGCACGGAAACACCGTTTACCTTCCCGCCAGAATGGTACCTATCTACTTGCACTTTGACGTGCTTTCGAACTGCTAGGTGGGCAGGAGCTGGGACTGAACAACGGGAGCTCACCCCGTTGCGGGAATTCGAACCGCCGACCTTCTGATCGGCAAGCCCTAGGCTCTGTGGTTTAACCCACAGCGCCACCCGCGTCCCCTTCTTAAATTTCCCAAAGCATGTCACTCCTCGACGTTGCACCATTACCTTCAACAGTGATGTAGGATGTGGAGGTTTTGGTTCCAGCTTTGGAGATCACACGGCAGCAGTATTCCGAATCTTGCACTACAGCATCTTTCACCCAGCTTAGAAGATGTTGTCTTCCATCAGCCAGAGCCTGGGTCTGCTGGCTCACACACACTTCCATTTTCTGTCCATTTTTTCCCCAAACAAAGTATGCATCTCTGGGCCCTGTGGAAAATTGCAGTTGGCTAATTACTATGACAGATGGTACATGAAGTCCCTTTAAAGCAGACATTGGGAACTGCAGGTGATGATGCCTCACCTGGACTCCTCGTTTGGTCAATATACTACTACTACTACTACTAATAAAATTTATATACCTCCCTATACCCAGGGGTCGCAGGGCAATTGCTGAATAAAATCAAGATATAAAACAACAAAATACATAATAAAAATAGAAACAACAACCCAATAGTCCCCCCCAAAACACATTTTAAAGGGTATAGGATGTCAACCAAAGGCTTGGTTAAAAATGAACGTTCCCTGGGGAGAGCGTTCCACAGATGGGGAGCCACTGCAGAGAAGGCCCTTTTTCATGTTGCCACCCTCCGGATCTTTCATGGAGGAGGCACACAAAAGAGGGCCTCAGAAGATGATCTCAGGGTCCGGGTAGGTTCATATGGAAAGAGGTGGTCCTTGAGGTATTGCGGTCCTGAGTCGTTTAAGGCTTTATAGGTCAAAACCAGCACTTTGAATTGGGCCCGAAAACTAATTGGCAGCCAGTGCAGTCAGACCAGGATCGGTATAATATGCTCAAACTGTCTTGCTCCAGTGAGCAACCTGGCCACTGAATTCTGCACTTGCTGAAGTGTACGAACTACGTATCTTCAGAGGCAGCCCTTTGCAGTAATGTGACCTTGAGGTTACCAGAGCATAGCCAACAGTAGTTAGGCTATCCCTGTCCAGATAGGGGGGGGGTAGTTGGGCCACCAGCCGAAGCTGATGGAAAGCACTCTGGGCTAATAATAATAATATAACAACAACTACTTTATTATTTGTGGCCCACCCATCTGACTGGGTTGCTCCAGCCACTCTGGGCAGCTTCCAGCACATACAAAAACATATTAAAACATTGAACATTAAAAACTTCCCAATACAGGGCTGCCTCCAGATGTTTTCTAAAAGCTGTATAGTTCTTTATCTATACATCTGATGGGAGGGCGTTCCACAGGACGGGCGCCACCACCGAGAAGGCCCTCTGCCTGGTTCCCTGTAACCTCACTTCTCACAGTGAGGGAACCGGCAGAAGGCCCCCAGTGCTCCATCTCAGTGTTTGGGCTGAACGATGGGGGTGGCGATGCTCCTTCAGAGGTATATTTGGGTTCAAAGGAACAATGCCGACCCTTGGAGCACACTCTTGTTCGTTCCTTTGCAAGTGTAGCTTATGTTCACTGTCCTTTTCAAATGTGGAAACAGCTGTGGAACTTTTCCAACTCTCCCTGGGAAATGGAAATGGAAGCGTTTTGCACTTTAGCAAAAACACCCTTTTTTGAACCTGGAAACTCATCTCTTTCTTCCTTTATCATGAGATGCAACACTTCTCCCTTCAAAGCACTGGTCTCTTTTCATGCACTCCTCTTTCATGTGATGCCTTTGGTCCTGCTTGTAAACATACTATCACTTTGCTATGGCTAGCTATCCTTTTATTTGAGCCCTTTAATTGAGACCATGGCAAGACCCATTCCGCAGGATGTGACCATGCTCCTTGGCAGGGCCAGCTGACAGCTGTACCAGGTTTTATTGGGTCGACGGTATTTTAGGGGCATCAATAATAATAATAATAATAATAATAATAATAATAATAATAATAATAATAATAATAATAATTTATTATTTGTACCCCGCCCATCTGGCTGGGTCTCCCCAGCCACTCTGACGGCTTCCAGCAAACATTAAAATACATTAACACATCACAGATTAAAAACTTCCCTGAACGCCTTCAGGTGTTTTCTAAATGCAGGATAGTTGTTGATCCCTTTAACCTCTGCTGGAAGGGCGTTCCACAGGGCGGGCGCCACTACCGAGAAGGCCCTCTGTCTGGTTCCCTGTAACCTCACTTCTCGCAATGAGGAAACCGCCAGAAGGCCCTCGGCGCTGGATTTCAGTGTCCGGGATGAACGATGGGGGTGGAGACGCTCCTTCAGGTATACAGGATCAAGGCCGTTTAGGGCTTTAAAGGTCAGCACCAACACTTTGAAGCACACTGCACAGATCCATTGCAAAATGCTCTTACATTATGCAGAAAATACCGGGGTGCAACCTGGGAGCCATATGACTGTGTGTGATTCAAGTGTTGTTCTCCAACACAATCTATGGCATTTGCAAGGGATCATGGGGTGAACTTCTCAGGTCACGTGACATGGAGCAGCAAAGTGCTTTGAACACATAGGCCAAAGTACTCTGCAAACTCCAGCCTAATTTCCCATTTATAGCAGGTGGAACAGGAAGCTATTGGGGAGATGTGTGTACATACAAGCAGAGGGTTAATACAATCTGCACATGGGGGTGGGAAGGGGGAAGAATATGAAGGAGCTGCTGGATCAAATCCATCGCTCTGCAATTCTAAAGACACTATTGTCTCAATATTATTTTCAAAACGTCAGTCCTCTTGGAAGCCGGTCAAAACATATAATTCACACAACTCATTTTCCAAGCAGGCTACCCAAAAGAAACAATCTGTTCCGATATAGCCTGCAGATAACTTCAGCAACCTGCAATCTTTTTGGTGGCTTCCCAATCGTTGACAGGCAATCTGGGGTGTGAGAGAATAAGTGCTAGCTGCGCTGCTTGGCTCCTTTTCCCATGACTGTCTCAGGAAGCAGGGCTTGTCTCTCTCCTCCACTTCCTCGAGCACAAACTCGGGATGTGTATTCATTTATTTTATGCAAAACGAAAATCTCGGTTGCAAGACGCAAGCCCTTTGCTGAACCCTCTTGGTTGCACTTTGTGGAAGGAAATTAATCTTTCTTGGGGCTGTGCATGTACAAAGAATCCAATTCACAGCATCCCATAAAAACCTTTCTGTTTGTAGGAATGGAATGCTACAAAGCGTGTTCTCCTTCTTGGAGAGCACGTGTTGCGGTGGGGGCCAACCAGTCTCCCCTCTGTTGCTGGGCGGGTTAGTTTGGATGGCCACTACATTGATTTGGCCTCTGGCTGTTACTGGGGAGATTTATATGTTGCAATTTGGTTGATGGACAGCCAGAGCCGATATATTGCCCTGCACGCGGTTCTGGAGCCTTCTTGGCTGCGTGCTTTGGATCACCCACTCTCCCTCCCTGTTTTTAGGCCTCTGCATTGACCTTGCTATGCCTGTCATGGAGTAGTCTGCTTTTGGAGCAGGGGCCTGGTAGGAATTTTTCCATTTGGCTGATTGGCTGGTGCCATTTGGTTTTTGCCTACTGCGTAGCAATTCGTCACAACTTGTAAGGTTGGCGGTTAGGCATTGGTTTTAAATTGGTTGATGGAGGGGCAGGTTGGCTGTGGTTGCCCCTCCAAATGCTGAAGGGGCAGGATTGGCTGTGTTTGCCCCTTTAATGCTGCTGCTGCGCAGGGAATTCCGTTAAAGGAACTCAGGGGCTCACCTTTGCTTGTCCGTATCCCCTGTAGGGGACCAGGCCCCACGCAAGAGCCCCTTGGAACATTAGGGGAGAATGGGCGCTCAGATCTCTCCCCGAAGTGTTTTCCCTTGTACTGACTCCATAGGCGAATGGAGGTCAGTTCTGTCCCCATCGGGACAGATAGTCTTAACCAATGCCTAAGCAACCACTCACATAATTTGTATTTTAATAAAGTTGTGGCCAAAAATAATGCCAAAAACCTTAAACAAAATTCCTGTGTGTATAGTGTTTTTCTTTGAGGGGTGGTCTGGGGGACCTTGACACGCAAAACATCTTTATCTTCCTGACACCTTCAACTGTTTTCTTTCTTTCTGATGGGCAAGGGAGCGCTTCAGGGAACGGATATCATTTGCTCCCTCTCCGTGCAGCGGTCTCCCCATTCATTCCAAGGGAAGAGGCAATTCAGCAAGGCTCCTTCACGGGCATGAATGGGGCACCAGAGATCCACAAGCACCACTGAGTGCAAGCAACATCTCTCAACCTTTGCGAAGAAATCAAAGATCTCTGAAATGTGCACATTTTTTCCGTATCAGTGGGCTAAAAAGCAACTTCAAGTGCACTGCCATTTTACGAAAGTGTTGTTCTACTTTAAAAATAAGATCGGCACTTGTGGATGTACGAAAGGTGCAACTAATTCAGCATTTTGTTCCACAAAGAAGCCAATAATAATAATAATAATAATAATAATAATAATAATAATAATAAATGCCAACCACATGGCTCTAGGAAACTGACATGCAAGGCATGAAGGAAATAGTCCTCTCTTGCTGCTACTCCCTAGCCCATTTCAGTTCCTTGTATGCTTGCTCTATACTTGCTCTATAGCAGGCATGTCCAACAGGTAGATCGTGATCTACCGGTAGATCACTGGACGTCTGCAGTAGATCACTGGCTCCCCCCCCCAAAGAAGCTGAACAACTGTGGCTCCCCTTAAAAAAGCTCAACATTTTACCTCCTGAAAAGGGTTAGGGTTCGTCGCAAAATTTTGTTTTATTGCGACAAGAGTAAGATGAATAATGACGGAGACTGAGATTTGAGCTTTAATCTTAATATTTAATAATATTTAATAATCTTTAATGTTAATAGGTGGTAAAGATCTATTAGTGTAAAATTTTAAAATCTTGAGTTTTAAATTTTAATTTTAAATGTAAGTATCAGTTCTATGAGATGGGTTCTAATTCTGTAATATAACTCAATCTCCAATACTATATCTGGTTATGGATTGTCATTATCTGTTCTCTGGTCTTTGACCGTAATCAAGATATTTGTATTTTTGTATTTGTGCCTCCTGAAAAAACTCAACAACACCCCCCCCCCAAAATGGGCCTTCCTCCTTCCTAAAAAAAGCTCAACAACTTTGACCTGAACCCCCCAAAAGGCGGTAGATCACTGCCAATCTGTGAGTAGATTGCAGCCTCTTGGGAGTTGGCCACCCCTGCTCTATAATGTATTACAAAATGCTATTTGTATTTATTTTTTAAGTGGGTGCAACATGAAATATGATGGGGGGATAGCAGCATCTGGAGCCGCTCCTGTGCTTTTAACAGGTGCTCACTCTGACCTAAAGATACACAAGGTTGGTGAGATATAGGTTTTTTTTAAAAAAAAAAGCTGTGGGCAGTTTCAGTGTAGCAACACTGCATCTGAAGCCAAGAATTAACAACATCCCACACAATGCTATTATGAGGAGTCATTTCAACCACAGTTATGACCTCAGCAATTGTAATCCACAATTAAACCAGCAGCCCCAGTTTGGATCGCAAGGGTCCCTACAGTCCGTCAAGGAAACATTTTGAATACTTACGTTCCACTTTATCTCCTCCTCCTGGATGCTTGAAGGATCAAAGAAGTCAAAAGTTATAGGGTGCGTCAATTAAAAGGCACACAAAATAATTAGTACATTGGGATCGATAAGAAGGTATTCAGAAGAGCATACGCTGCCAGCATTTTATTTTTTGAAAGTACAGGAATGCACAAGGGAAGGAAGGAATAAAAGGGAAGGAAGAAGGGAAGGAAGAAATAACCTATCTGGAACTTGGAGACTTTGTAAGTGTGTGTTTTCCAGAGTTTTGCAGGACACGCACCTTCTCTATGAAAAAGGCCGGCCTGTAGCTATTTCCACATGGAATCAGTATCTGACCTGGGAGACAGCTGCCTCAATGTAAAATTCTATGCACCTCCGGTGAACACAAAGAATTCAAGTGAGTTCAGCCACTTGGTGAGCCATTACTAAGAGCTTTCTATCAGGGTTCTGAGTCCATCTTCCACAATATTGTCTACACTGACTGATGGTGGCTCTCTGGGATTTCAGACGTGTTGCCTCTCTCTGCCAAGGACTGAACTTGGGAGCTTTTGCATGCAAAGAAGATGCTCTACCACGGAACAACAACCCTTCCCCAGCCCCCATAAGGAACCCCCATACAGATGCAATTTGGATTTGCAAATCTATGCACAAGAATAATACAAGAGTAAATCCTACTGGACACAATGGGACATACTGCTGAGTATATTTGTATAGGATTATGTTACATTTCTTCCATTCGCTCAAGGCTCTTAATGCAATTATATTTTGCAAGTACACAGCTCCCTACTTATCAGATTTATCATCCTGTTTGCTATTATTCACACAGCGCCATCAAGGTAATTGGCATTTCACAAAGCCTCCTAAGCAGGGAAAGGAGGTAGCTGACATGATTCACTCCCTGCCTCCCTTGGTTGAACACTACTTGAGTGTCTGTGCTGTTAAGGCACGTTGGGGAAAGGTTCCTGCTCCCTAGGGGTTAACCTAGGGATGCAGGAGGCACTGCGGTCTAAACCACTGAGCCTCTTGGACTTGCTGATCAGAAGGTTGTTGGTTGGAATCTGCACAATGGGGTGAGCTCCTATTGCTCTGTCCCGGCTCCTGCCAACCTAGCAGTTCGAAAGCACGCCAGTGCAAGTAGATAAATAGGTACCGCTGTGGCAGGAAGGTAAACGGCGTTTCCGTGTGCTCTGATTTCCATCACGGTGTCCCATTGTGCCAGAAGCTACTGTTAGGTCCATCATGAGACGTCCAGCAGCTTCCAACCACAGATACCAGCAGCCTCCAAGCAAGCAAACTATTATCACTCCCCAGCATCCCACTGCCAGAGGATTGCCTCCTTCCATTCACCAGTTTGCCTCCTCCAAGTGGAATAAACCTAGGCAGTGCTGAATGTCACATCCATTGCCAGGTGTGTCCTGCTGGAAATAAAATGGGCTTTCCCCTTGGCCTGCCTTTATATCCACTCAGTGCTTTTGTGACATCACAAGAAACCCACAGCCAATGGCAACAGCTGAGGAAGCATCATCTTCATTGTTTTGAGCCTCACAATGGTGGGTGGACCTATCAGTGATTGTGTGCTTGTTTATTCAAGACACGGGTGGAGCTGTGGTCTGAACCACTGAGCCTCTTGGGCTTGCTGATCGGAAGGTCAGCAGTTTGAATCCCCGCAATGGGGTGAGCTGCCATTGCTCTGTCCCAGCTCCTGACAACCTAGCAGTTCAAAAGCACACCACTACAAGTAGATAAATACGTACTGCTGTGGTAGGAAGGTAAACAGTGTTTCTGTGCGCTCTGGCTTCTGTCACGGTGTCCCTTTGTGCCAGAAGCAGTTTAGTCATGCTGGCCACATGACCCGGAAAGCTGTCTGTGGACAAACATCAGCTCCCTTGGCCTGAAGGCGAGATGAGCACCGCAACCCCAGTCACCTTTGACCGGACTTAACCGTCCAGGGGTCCTTTACCTTTTACCTTAACCATCTGAACTGAGGACTTGGGAGCGCACCTTTCTGCCATTACAGGACAGGCGTTCCTTTCTCTGCAAGAGTAACAACCCTGGAAAAACAAGACTTCTAAAACACATGTGTGTTCACCCTCCAACCACTGGAGGGGTCAGGTAAGAGCACTCCTCTCCTCTCCCTCCTCCACTTGATGCCAATTTTATGGTGAAAGCAGCAGAAAAAACAGCCTCTCCATGGCAAACGCTGTCTGTTGGACCTGTAATGTTTGAAAGTATTCGCCATGTGACTCACCCACCCCGTACGCAATTCCAGGCTCATTTCGTATTGTAACATGATGCAGGTGAGCACTTTGGGAGGCTCCAGGCCAGGTCAGAATGCCAGTTCCCGGAAAAGACGACTTTAGTGGCATCTCTGTTGTACCTATTTTCTTCCTCCACCCCACCCCACCCCACCCCTTTAAAGGAACACTATTAAAACCAGCTGTATAGTTAAACTATGGTTTTCCCAGTAGTAATGTACGGAAGTGAGAGCTGGACCATAAAGAAGGCTGATCACCGAAGAATTGATGCTTTTGAATTATGGTGCTGGAGGAGACTCTTGAGAGTCCCATGGACTGCAAGAAGATCAAACCAATCAGTTCTTAAGGAAATCAGCCCGGAGTGCTCACTGGAAGGACAGATCCTGAAGCTGAGGCTCCAATACTTAAGCCACCGTATGAGAAGAGAAGACTCCCTGGAAAAGACCCTGATGCTGGGAAAGATTGAGGGCACAAGGAGAAGGGGACGGCAGAGGACAAGATGGTTGGACAGTGTTCTCGAAGACAGGCAGTGGAAGACAGGAGTGCCTGGCGTGCTCTGGTCCATGGGGTCACGAAGAGTCGGACACGACTAAACGACTAAACAACAACAACAACAAATTAAAACCAGCCCCATTGTTACAGGGCATGACACTTTCTCTAGGTGAAGCTCTGGCAATATGGTTGAGGGAGGGGAAAGAGACGCAGGCTATTCTGCATGAAAGGAGAATTATGTACAGTCGTACCTTGGAAGCCGAATGGAATCTGTTCTGGAAGTCTGTTCAACTTCCAAAACGTTCGGAAACCAAAGTGCGGCTTCTGATTGGCTGCAGGAAGCTCCTGCAGCCAATCGAAAGCAGCAGAAGCCCCGCCGGACGTTCGGCTTTCAAAAATAGTTCGCAAACTGGAACAGTCGCTTCTGGATTTGCGGCGTTCGGGAGCCAAAACGTTCTAGAACTAAGCTGTTCGAAAACCAAAGTACAACTGTAGTTGTGGCTGTTGCTGCTCCCTATGGGAGAATCCTTTGTGGGTCACAGCTCACTAACTAGATAAGAGACCTGCCAAGTAGATTCTCTCCCCCACACTCATTCGGCGCCTTCATGCGTCTGCAAAACATTCCTTTGGAGGTGCTGAGGAAAGCACATGCTAGCAAGGTAACCTTACATACTTTTATGACCACTACTCCACAGTAGGATTTATATTTTCATGATATGGCTAGTACGCGTTCTCTTCAAACCTATTTGTTGTGCTGAAGAAGACACCTGCGAAACAGTTTTGATTATCCAGGATCGCTGTGCACATTACTACTGAAACTGCTTGGACGTTATTGCTACAGTACATTGACTGACTACGTCTTCTCATGAACATTGTTATCTCATTTCATCTAGAGACTTATATTTTATGTTTTCAATGACTTTGTTTATTTCTTGATATATATTGAGTTTGTTTATTGAAGTGCCTGATATATTCATTGGTCATTACGTGTTGCCCTTATTGCTGTTGTTTACTGTTTGCGACACAGGGGTTATTCATTGTGTAACCTACATGGTGAAGCAGTGGACATTAATTTCTTGGGAGTCGCCACCAAAGCCCAGTAGACTCTGCCACTGCACAGCGTGAAGAAGAAGAAGAGGAGGAGTAGTAGTTTGGATTTGATATCCCGCTTGATCACTACCCGAAGGAGTCTCAAAGCGGCTAACATTCTCCTTCCCCTTCCTCCCCCCACAACAAACACTCTGTGAGGTGAGTGGGGCTGAGAGACTTCAAAGAAGTGTGACTAGCCCAAGGTCACCCAGCAGCTGCATGTGGAGGAGCGGAGACGCGAACCCGGTTCACCAGATTACGAGTCTACCACTCTTAACCACTACACCACACTGGCTCTTAGAAGAGAGGACCAATTCACACAACCAAGTTCCCTCCCAGGTGGTGAATTTCCTCCCACCTGCTGCTCCTACTAGGCTTACTTGGATCTTGAAAGCTTCAGAAATGTGTATCGTCAAGATTCATGGAGAACCTTGAATTCCATGTGGATCCAAGTCTAGGGAGACTGAAAAATAAATTAATAAATGACTGTGTGTTGGGGAAACTGGTTAAACCTGTGTATTGTTCCAGGAATCCAAGAAGACTTGCAGAATACTGAATGCTTGAAGATTATCTACTTCCTGCTACTATTGGGCAATACCTAGGTCAGTTGTACCCACAGCAGACCTGTTGAAAATAATCCCCTTAACTGTTGAAATATACATTTATAAAGAAACCGGAAGCATTTTTGCTGGGAATTGTAGGAAATGATATTAAGAGACAAGATAAAAAATTATTTTTATATGCAACAACGACAGCAAGAATGTTAATGGCACAAAGATGGAAATAAGAAGAATTACCAACAATAGAAGAATGGCAGATGAAGTTAATGGACTATGCAGAATTGGACAAGATGACAGGAAGAATTCGAAACCGACGGGACCAGGAATTTCTAAAGGATTGGACTAAATTTGAGATATATTTGAAAGACAACTGTAAACAACAAATCACGCTAATAGGTTTGCAAGAAGTTTTGTGAGGTTAATTTTAAGAAATATTACATAAATAATTTTGGAAAACAATATCTAATTTTGGTTATTAAAAGTAATAGTGAAATATGAAATACAAGAGGAAGTTAAGAAAAGTGAAAATCTCCAGAAGTGGTTGGTGGAAGTCAGAAAATTTGTATAACGTATGAATGTTAAATGCTGTTTAAAAGAATGTATGCAAAAAATCTTTAATAAAAAATTATTGATAAAAAAAGAAAATACTGTATTTTCTGGCGTATAAGACTACTTTTTAATCCAGGAAAATCTTCTCAAAAGTTGGGGGTCGTCTTAAACGCCGGGTGTCGTCTTATAGGGCGGGTGCTGAAAAGCCACGGGCTCGGAGGAGACGCCGCCATTGTCCCCATCCCGGCCCCGCCTCCTCCTCAGCCCCTCGCAGGGAGCCAGCGAGCGAGAGACGGGTGGGGGGCGGTGCACAGACGCCTCTCGCACAGTCCTGGCCCGCCTGCTCCTGGTGCGCACGCCCCGCCCCAGAGACACAGGCAGGCAGGCAAGAGACGCGCTCCCCTCCCCTCATGGCCGCTCTTGCCTTCACCGCCTCAGCCACTAGACGAGACGGGCACTCATGGTGAAAAAGGCTGCCTCCAGTGTGTGTTGGTTTGCGTTGGAAGAGGGGTAGTCTTATACGGCAAGTATATCCCAAACTCTATATTTTAACTGGAAAAGTTGGGAGTCGTCTTATACGCCCAGTCGTCTTATACGCCGGAAAATACGGTAATCCCCTTAAATCCATTAATTTGAGATGGTCTACTCTGAGTTTAACTAACAGGATATTTATTATTATGATTCATATAAAAAGCTTCCTTGGGTTGGTAATAACACTGGACTGAGCAGGAGTGCAGGTGAATGAGCCTTCTGCTGTAAAACTCCTGTTTCCAGAAAGTAATCCTTCTTGCCAAAACAAACCCAGCATAGGTAATATCAAATCACCGAACGAAAGCTTTGCAAGTCAGAATAAACCGAGAGGCGGCCAAACAGCATGCTTCAAATTAATTTACTGCCTGTCCTATTTCTGGAGCTAATCTTAGATGAGGTCTCCCTGAAGGTCGCTGAAAATGAGATTATCAAGGATGGAAATCAAGTAGAGAGATGTGAGTAGCGGCGAAGTACAAGTGGCAGGTAAGCTGCCAGGAAGAATAGAGCTTAGAGAATTGCTGTTGGGCTGCGGAAATCCTCAGTTGGGTAACAATTCAGTGACATTAGCTGTGATGACCATCCGGGTGGCACACAAAGGAGGATAGGAGCCAGACCAATGGTCCACAGAGCCCAGCACTGTCTAAAATGACTGGCAGTGGCTATCCAAGGTTTCTCCTGGTCCTACCTGGAGATTCTGGGGATTGAATGTGGGGTCTTCTGTAAGCGCCATCCCCCAGAGCTATAGCCCCTCCACATGTCAAAACGGAAGACATATGGGTCAACCTAATAAAAAAGGGACCCAGGTGGCGCTGTGGGCTAAACCACAGAGCCTAGGGCTTGCTGATCAGAAGGTCAGGGGTTCGAATCCCTGCGATGGGGTGAGCTCCCGTTGCTAGGTCCCAGCTCCTGCCCACCTAGCAGTTCGAAAGCACGTCAAAGTGCAAGTAGATCAATAGGAACCGCTCTGGCGGGAAGGTAAACGGCGTTTCCATGCGCTGCTCTGGTTCGCCAGAAGCGGCTTAGTCATACTGGCCACATGACCCGGAAGCTGTACACCGGCTCTCGGCCAATAAAGCGAGATGAGCGCTGCAACCCCAGAGTCGGTCATGACTGGACCTAATGGTCAGGGGTCCCTTTACCTTTACCTTTAATAAAAACGCCTCAGGTTCCACCGTTGCTTATCACAGTCCATCAGGGGAAATAATTGAACCAAGACTACCCTATCGCCAATTCCTAGTAAAGTTGTAAACAGCAAGAGATTCTAATAACTACTATCTGCACGTCTGTCGATGCATTGTTTTTTTCAGTCACAAAGAAAATCTGCTAGACAAAGGCTCCAGAAGCACGAAAAGTGCATATGTGACCACAGTAAAATTTAATCTCGGAAATGAATGCAACATCTGGCACAATTCCCCCATGTTGAGTTCTGCAGCTTTGCTGCGAGCTGAACGCGTAAGGATTTGCAATGCTGTAACTTTGAAGATCCTTTCATGCAAAACAAGCATTTGCTACAGCTTCTTGTAGCCCGGGCAGGAGGGAGGGCTGGCAAGCCACGGCAGATCCCCTAAGTGGTGGGCAGGAAGTGTTTTCCCTGTGATCCTGCAAAGGCACGCCCATATCCAGTTGATGCTTGGGATAAGCTGTGGAATTGCAGGATAGGCTGCAAGTTGTTGTTCAGAAACCTAGGCCAAGAACTAGAAGAAACCAATGTTTTTTTTAAAGAGAGACTGCAATACAAAGGGAAACATTTAAAACTCTCATTCGGCACACCCTGTGACTCCGTGGGGAAGACAAGCACAAGCAAACATCAATGACTTGGATGATGGGCTTGAGGGCATCCTGATCAAGTTTGCAGATGACACCAAATTGGGAGGGGTGGCTAATACCCCAGAGGACAGGATCACACTTCAAAATGACCTTAACAGATTAGAGAATTGGGCCAAAGCAAACAAGATGGATTTTAACAGGGAGAAATGTAAAATACTACACTTGGGCAAAAAAAATATGAAATGCACAAATACAGGATGGGTGACACCTGGCTTGAGAGCAGTACAAGTGAAAAGGATCTAGGAGTCTTGGTAGACCACAAACTTGACATGAATCAACAGTGTGATGCAGCAGCTAATAAAGCCAATGCAATTCTGGGCTGCATCAATAGGAGTATAGCATCTAGATCAAGGGAAGTAATAGTACCACTGGTCAGACCTCACCTGGAATACTGTGTCCAGTTCTGGGCACCACAGTTCAAGAAGGATACTGACAAGCTGGAACGTGTCCAGGGGAGGGCAACCAAAATGGTCAAAGGCCTGGAAACGATGCCTTATGAGGAACGGCTTAGGGAGTTGGGTATGTTTAGCCTGGAGAAGAGAAGGTTAAGGGGTGATATGATAGCCATGTTCAAATATATAAAAGGATGTCATATAGAGGAGGGAGAAAGGTTGTTTTCTGCTGCTCCAGAGAAGCGGACACGGAGCAATGGATTCAAACTACAAGAAAGAAGATTCCACCTAAACATTAGGAAGAACTTCCTGACAGTAAGAGCTGTTCGACAGTGGAATTTGCTGCCAAGGAATGTGGTGGAGTCTCCTTCTTTGGAGGTCTTTAAGCAGAGGCTTGACAGCCACCTGTCAGGAATGCTTTGATGGTGTTTCCTGCTTGGCAGGGGGTTGGACTGGATGGCCCTTGTGGTCTCTTCCAACTCTATGATTCTATGAAATATCATAATGAACTGGAGCAGGAGGCTCTGTGCCTGGCCGTGGCTTGAGATAACTGAGGAGCATTAAGGGGCTTCTGTAGTGTCAGCTCCTGCCAAACCCGGCACGAGGGGGAGATGGCCTGCGGTCTGCGCTGGATTTCTAATGAGAGATTCTTGGACTCGAGCTTCCCTGGCTCCCCACCTCCAGATGTGCGGTGACAAGTCTCGGATTGCTGAGTGGGGAGGAAAACACTTTGCACAGCAGATGCTTGCTGGCCCTCTCGTTTATTGCACAGGAAATAATGAATGAGCCCAGGCATTAAAAATAGGTCCTGGCCTTGGTCTGTGTGAAATCAGGCACCGGAAGAGATTGTATCTCTTTGAGGTGGAACATGGCCAGTATTTCCAGTACTCAAAGTGTCCCTGACATGCTCAAGCCAGGTGTAGGGGGCTGTGCTGCCTGAGGTGGGTTGCAACTCCCCCTCTCCTTACCCATTGCTGCACCCCATTATTTGAAGCGGTAGCACCATCCTCCCCTCCATGCTGCCCCCCATGTCTCTTACTGTTGTGTATTGATTCAGAGTGTTATCATATCTGTATTACTATTGTCTGTAATCACATTAGGGTAGAGTAACTGCCTTCCTGTCCCAGAAGGAACAGTTACTATTGGTGCATTCAAGTTGCTGCATTTGGATCCTCTGTCTTATTGGTTCCCACCAAAAAGCAGCTGTGTGATTGCTTGAGATTGTTCCCTCCAAAATGTATCTTTTCCTAGTCAGTCCTCTGTCCCTATAAATGTAGCTTCCCTACCCTCAGTTCCTCAGTCTTGTTTGCCTGAATAAAGAGTTGTTACATGAAGAAGCTGTCTCCTGCCTGCTATGTCAGAGAGCTGAAATCACTTGCTGAAATCATTAACCCACGCTACAATACTTACTAACTTGCTTGTTTTTTTTGCTGCTGCAGTTCCTCTGCTGCTGCCCACCCTCCTGATGAACAGCAAGCAGGTCCTTCCTCAGAGTGAGGAATGGTGGGTACCGCATCTCCGAGACTGCCTTGTGAATGCTACCGTGAGCTGCCACGGTGGAGAAACACGCTCTCTTCCAGATCCTGCACTCGGAATTCCTCACTCTGTGGAAGGACCACCTTGGTCCCTCCTCATTGAGGTGGGGGTGAGGGTGTGTGTGGGAGAGACCCTTGCCTTGCTGGATAGCTGAAGGCACCAGGAAAAGGTAGGCTAACAATGAGGCGAGCAAAGGGGTCAAACTTGCTGCCCATGGCCAAAGACAATGGTATCATTCTGTGTACCCAGGCTCCCTTGTGCCCTTGGCGAGGAGCTGTATTGGCACCTCCAAAGCCGGGAGACACCATGTACCAGAGACCATGTTTCCTTTTGTGCTCCACCAGTGACTTCCTCTACAGCCACTGGGGTTGGGTCTGCTCTGGCCCTCCTCCCTATCTCCTTTGTCAGTCCACCTGTCTGTCTGCTTAACTCCCTCCCTCTGCTGGCTGCTTTCCCTTCTGCCTCCATCCTCCATCCTCCATCCCTTTTTCCTCTTCCTGCTACTCTTGCCGGCTCTTTCCTCCCTCCAAGCCAAATGCTGGGTGCTCCACCCACACTTCTAATAGTGCCCCTGGCCCCCTTGGGAGGGGGCCACACAAGGCTGCTGCGATGGCCCTCACCAGCAACTAGATTCCTCCACCAAGATATCCAGAGGAGCCTCGGTGCTTTGCCCAGCCTCCCAGAGCAGCAGAGTTGCCTGGGAAGCATGTGGATGGGCTCCTAGCCACTCTGAGCCAGAGTGGAGAGACAATATTTCTCCACCATTGGCAGGGCCCAACCTACCCAGCCCCTAGGTATGCCCTTGATTGAATATGCATCCCGACTGGGCCAGTCCTAGTCACCTTGTTCCAAATGGTTATTTATACTCCATGTCAGAAGGTTCCTTCTCTCCAGGGAGTCTATATTTAGAGAAAGAAAAAGAACCAGATAACATGGAATTGGAGGTATGCAAGGCCCACACCAGACCTACGGTCTTGATTTTTACAAGAAATGCCACAAGTCCGCTATTTTGTCCATCTCACATTCCTAAGAGCAAGAGTTGCAAGATCAGATTCTTACTCCAGTTCAATGAATCCAGAATTCACAATCCTAGACAGGGATTGAAATAATGACTCCACACAAAGAAGCAAGGGAAAGATTGAGCAGAGAAGTGCATTTAGGGGCTAAATTCTCTTTTGGGGCATCTGCCTTACGAGCTGCAACTGATAATTAAAACAGTACAGAAGAGCTTTCTTGAAAACCAGGCAAAGTCGAGTTTTTTTAAAGGTGCATTTCACAAGATGAGAAAAACTTATGGCTACATTTCTGCAAGGAGGAAGACGGCCACATCAGCAAGTTTCAGACTATGCAGAAGTTCCATTTTAACACTGCCTCTTGCTATCCTTTTCAGAATTTTGGCTGAGAAGCCTAGCTGATAACAGTGTTCTGACTTACACCCTATGCTAAAAGAAACAAACCGAAAAGTAACCTGATTTTGCACAGTAAGCTGCTTTGTTCAACTGCTTGCTATTTTGCAAAAACTAAAGCAGGAATCAGATCTCTCTCGGCGATAAGCTGCTTTGTGAAGGTTATAAACCACAAGCAAGCCCGGGAAGAGTTGCCACAGCCTCGTTCAGGAATGTAAAACTCCACAGATAAATCAGGATAAGAAAACACAAGACTTGAGAAGCAAAGAACTCTGCTGGATCAGATGAAACATCCACCCACAGCCAGCTGCTGCTTCTGGAAGCGTGGAGAGATGGAGGCTACAAGCTTCTTCCATTTCTTCCCCAGCAACTGATATTTAAGGGCGTGCTGTACCCTTAGCGGACGCCACTGCTTATTTCCTTCCACTGTGAAGACTCTAACTCTTCCTTTGTGTTTCCAGTTCTTTGATCACTTACTGACTTATAACAGGCGCCTGACGTCTTATCCAAGGTCTGCCAGGCTTACTCAGGAGCCTCTAGTGAGGGACTTTATCAAAAGCTCGTTTGAAGTCTGTGGGTATAGCTGGAAATGTAAGGAAGTAGAAGGAACTTTTTTCCATATGTGGTGGACATGCCCTAAGGTGAAAGACTTCTGGGAAAGGATTTATAATGAATTGGAAAAAGTGTTGAAAAACACATTTAGTAAGATACCAGAAGCCTTTTTACTTGGTATTGTAAATCAGGAAATCCCAAAATGTGATAGGACTTTCTTTATGTATGCCACAACAGCAGCTAGAATTTTGATAGCTAAAAGCTGGAAGTCAGAGGAATTACCAACGATAGAAGATTGGCAGATGAAAATGATGGACTATATGGAACTTGCTGAGCTGACCGGAAAACTTCGTGACCAGAGGGAGGAAGCGGTGGATGAAGATTGGAAGAAATTTAAATTATATTTTAAAAAGTATTGTAAGATTAAAGAGTAGAAGCAAGCTGAAAGATAAGTGAGGCTGTAGAGTTAGAAAATAGATCTATGTTTTATAATAGTTTGAATAAATCTTATGGATAATAAAAAAGTAGAGATGTTAAGGTAAATTAATAAAAAATGTTTTTAATGATGTAAAGAAATTACTAAAGATGATTTACAAGGTACGCAGGAAGAGAGGACGGGAGGAAGTAAACCCACGATGATATGAAATAATAATAGGTTAAAAGGATTTATGTATGTTTTTATTTGTTTTATTGTATGTTGTGTTTTTTCTGTTTTATTGTTGTTTGTGTGTTTTATGGTACTAATAAAACCAAAAAAAATTTATTGGGGGAAAAATGAAGTCTGTGGGTATGGTATCTACTGAATTACCTTGCATCTACATGCTTTATGCTCTATAGAAATCCAATGGTTGAAGAGGCAGAACTTCCTCATGCAGAAGCTACGCCAGTTCTTTTTCAGAAGTCTGCTGTCCCAACTCTTCATCCTGACTTACCCCCAAGAACCTGAAAAAGTAGTCTTAAATTGCATACCTTCCAATTTCTGGCAGAGACTGATTTTACTGTGCAACTGAATTATTATTAGAATCTACAGTGGAACCTCGACTTACGAAGTACTCGACTTACGTATTTTTCGACTTACGAAAGGGAAAAAGCGGCCGTGCGCCTACGAATTTTTCGACTTCTGAAAGGAAATCCGCTTGGATTTTAGATGCGGTTTACTCGACTTACGAAGTTTTAGATTGGGTTTACTCGACTTACGAAGGTTTACAAAGAGTTTTCTTACGATTTTTTCGACTTACATTTCCAATGCATTCCTATGGGAATGCCGTTTTTCGACTTACGAAATTTTCGACTTACAAGTGTGCATTCGGAACGCATTAAATTCGCAAGTCGAGGTTCCACTGTAATTCTCTAAGGACTCTTTGCTATCTGGGTCCATAGATTAGTTTTTTAGCCAGTCCACTAAACCAGTGTGAGGTCCAGGTTTTGGGGGCCCCTCAGACAGGTCTAGGTGGCCTTTCCCCCTTCAGTTTGCCATTGCTAATGTCTGCTCACTCGCCCAGACAACTAGCCGGCAGACAAGGCTTTTTTTACGTTGACGTTAAGTCTCCTTGCAAATCATTTTGGAAAGAAAGGCAGGATGCAAACACTTCAAATAAAATTTTAAACCCCCCCCCCGTTGTTTTTATGCATGGGTTTATAAATAAAATGTGTTATAATGCTCTTTGACCCCAAGGTTCAATAACAGTTGGACTTGCTGACATCTTTTTGTATTGTATGTTAAGAGCAAGAATGCTGCAACAGCTGGTGGCAGAAAATGTGCCCGTTTAGATTTATCTAATCCTTCATTAAACAAATTCACTTAAATGTAGTTTTGAACAGAGTCTGCTTGTGTTTATGCCTGCATTGTGCATAAACAAAAGGAAGCCCTGCTCTTATTCTCCGGCTTCTGTAATCACAGCAGCTGAAGAAAGCACTCAGAAAAGTCTGAAATTGCCGTAGTATCTTAACACGTCCTTGGCATACTTCTGAAGTTGTGCTGCTTCTGAACAAGACTGGATGTGTATCCTAGGCTACATTTTGCAATTCTCAGTTGTGAAATCCAGCTGATGATGCAAGGGTTTTTGTTCTTCTTCTAAATGAGACCTTGTAGAAATAGTTAACTAGATCTCTGGGAAGATCGGGGCGGTGGGGGAGGGAATACTTTTATTATCAGAAGAGGGAGGGAGGGAAGTACCAACCAAGGAAAGAAAGCTGTATCAAACTAAAGGTAAAGGGACCCCTGACCATTAGGTCCAGTCGTGTCCGACTCTGGGGTTGCGGCGCTCATCTCGCTTTATTGGCCGAGAGCCGGCATACAGCTTCCGGGTCATGTGGCCAGCATGACAAAGCCGCTTCTGGCAAACCAGAGCAGCGCACGGAAACGCCGTTTACCTTCCCGCTGGAGCGGTACCTATTTATCTACTTGCACTTTGATGTGCTTTTGAACTGCTAGGTTGGCAGGAGCTGGGACCGAGCAACGGGAGCTCACCCCGTCACAGGGATTCGAACCGCCGACCTTCTGATCAGCAAGCCCTAGGCTCTGTGGTTTAACCCACAGCACCACCTGGGTCCCTGTATCAAACTAAACATAGTACGAATGCACATCTGATATCTGACTATGTTGACGGGCCAACTTCAATATTGTACCTACAAATTGAATCACAAGAAGGAGAATAGCATAGGTAAGATGTTTCTTGCTGTGCAGATGCAGGGAAGAGTGTGATCCACACAATACTCTACATTCCCATTGCCCATCACACAACCTACTTCCTTTGGTGTGATAGAATCTACAGGTGTTAAAAATATATATTTTTAGTAGAGTATATTATTTTAACTTCCCTTGTGCAACGTCTCAACCCTTGCACAGTCAAGAGTTTGCTAGACCCTTAAAAATGTAGTATAAACACTAACAATTAGGAAACACTTGCCTGCGAGTGCTCCAATTGGAGAACAGCCTTTACCAAAGGTGCCATGGGCTTTGAATACACTCAAACTCAGCATGCAAGGGAGAAACATGCTAAGAGGAAGGCACACTTGGCAAATCCACACCGTGATCAACTCCTGCCCGGAAACCAATGTCCCCACTGTGGAAGGACGTGTGGATCCAGAATTGGCATCCACAGTCACTTACAGACTCATTGTTAAAACCGTGTTTATGGAAGACAATTTTACTCGGCTATGAGTGATTGCCAAAGAAGAAGAGACCCTGGAAGATCCCGGAAAAGGTGAACCAGGCCGTGGAGAGTCCCGACTTGGGGAAACGTCTAACGATTCTAACCATTCTGCAATATCAGTTCCACGCACCATTATCCAATGAAAGCGTCAAGCAGAACTTCAGGAGTCGTGTCCATATGCTTATATTGTAGCAGGAAGTGGTAATACGATGGAATCACCATGATCAAGCAAACAACTGCAAATAGAACCTGGGACGAAGCAGGAAGCAGCATTACGTTTGTAATCTGATCAGCTGGATAACTAGCAGGACTAAGTCATGGCGGCACCTGATGATCTATAATAAATCACATTAAGTAGCCCAAGGGCAGTTCTTACCAATGTTCTTACGGTGCTAAGCCCTTTGGCCTAATTAGAAGACACACAACAGCTACAGGGATGCAACATTATTTATTTCATCAGCTTGGCATATTAAGAGTGAGCCGAATTGCGGGGTAAATCTTCAACACAGATTCCAAGGTCACAAACAAGGTGCATCTAGAAATGGCAGAAAATTAAACTATATTGCTAAGCTACATTGCCTATAAACATATAATTGGAGTTTGAAAGGACAAGAGGTCATGTTGTTCAGCAATGGAATTGTACATTCTATTCAGTTAAAGAATTCAGTTTTATAACTTTGTTTGGATTGCCAGGTTCCAAAATTCTGATTTTTATTCAAAGCAAAGAAAGGAAAATCGCCGAAACCAGTGTTTCCCAAATTTGGGTCTCCAGCTGTTTTCAGACTACAATTCCCATCATTCCTGACCACTGGTCTTGCTAGCTAGAGATGATGGGAGTTGGTAGTGAAAGAATAGCTGGAGAGCCAAGTTTCGGAAACACTGGCCTAAGATTTAGAAAGTGGCACTGTGTTACTAAGATAAACTCGCATATGCATTATTTGCTACCAAGTCTGTCTTTTCTGATGGTCAAACAATGAAATGTTTTATGTTATTAAAGCATTAACAAATATGTATCCCTAACCGTGTACTTCGTATTCTGCAAGATTATTATAATCTGCTGGTGAGATGTCTTTTTTGGAAATTGCATGCCTATCCTGAAAAGTGTAGATCTGAATAACTGTAAATAAAAAGCTGGGTTATTTAAAGAACCAAAACTAAAGATAACGTCCCACCAATCCATGATTTTTTTAAACACAGATCGGGAGACATACATCAACACAGCATTGATTTCTAGATGGAAAAACAGTGCTTTAGCCTTAATATGGTTAGATCCCGGAGATGAAATTTGAAATAAGCCAGTTTATTAAAATTGTGAGTACAGTGGACCCTCTGGATATGAACTTAATTTGTTCCGGGGGTCCGTTCGCACCCCGAAAATTACGTAAATAGAGGCGTGCTTCTGCGCATGCACGTGCGGCGAAACCCGGAAGTACACACTTCCGGGTTTGCCGTGGCCGTAACCCGAAGATTCCGTACCAGAGGGATACGTAAGTAGAGGTAAGACTGTACTTGTAAATACAAAATTCCTGAAAAATAAACACTCAAATATACAGCACAAATAAACCAATATATTTTGGCAATATATTTTGATCTGGAAAATGTTTCCAAAATGCCATTAAAGTTGCAGTAATGCTCATATTACCTGTAGTCACATACCAAGGAAAATACATTGGAGACTGATTCTAATGACTGACGTAAGAGAAGTTGTTAGAAGGGCTACTTTTAAACCCTGTGTGCACAATTTGCAGGATGCGTATGGCTCTTGCAGGCGTCCAAGCCAACGCCACTGATTTCTGCTGCCTGGGGAGACCCTGCGCCCCCCTTTCCCCCCCACCAAACAATGCTGCCTGTGATGGGAGGAAGGCGCAGAGTTTCCCATCCTCAACACAAACCTTTTTGGCGCCGTGACCTCTCTTGCCATTCCACTCCTTGGGCTCATGCACAAAATATAGAAATAGAAATACTTTATTGTCACTGTACCACATGTTTACAGTGAGATTAAACGAGCCCCCCCCCCAATCTCTCAGTCCTTGTCACACTCTGTGTGCTGTCGTACTACCACCAACCCCTAACGTCAGCTGCAATGTTGCTGTCTTTCATTCAGCAGCCTCACGGCCCACGGGTAGAAACTGTTCTTTAACCTGTTGGTGCGGCTTATCATGTTTCTATTTAAAGAAGTTAAAGCAAATGCAATTTGGTGAATGCAACCTGCAGGAACGGATAAGAGCATCCTCCGACTTACCCGTAGCTTGGCAGAAGAGGAAGAAGGTGGTCTGGGCACCCACGCGCCGGATCTGGTCACTTAGGAACGGTGGCATCAAGGTGACCTCGGCAAAATCTGCGCTAGACCAAACATCAGGCTGGGGACTGATGGATGGAGGACGCGAGTCACTTTCCATACAGGACAAAGAAGAGGAACCAGTAGGAGGGAAAGTTATGGGAGATGAGGCTGCGGCCGAAGAGGACAGAACAGGAAAAAGAAGAAGAAAAGGGCACTAAGGAAAAAAGTTCTAAGAACATGCCAAAGAAATAATTTGCGAAGGAGGGGGGTAAATGAGCAGCGAACATTTAATCAAAAGAAAGTTCCTTATTTCTGTTTTGAGACTATAAAGCAGGAAATCACACCTGTTCAAATCTTACAGCGAGAAAACCCGCTAAGGCTTCTGTTTTTGCTGTTTTTTAAAAAAAGACAAGTTATTATTGCTCAAGGATGAAATACAATGAACTTCAATATTTATTTCCTTATTTTTTTCATATATACAGAATCAAAAATAGAAAAATAAAAGCAAAAATGAACCATACAAAATCTAGAACAGTTTACACTAAGACCATCTAAGGTGTGTGCTGGGGAAATATTTCAACAGGAACAAAGGGGGGAGAAAATGAGTTTTGGACATGTTGCCTACTCAGTCGTCTCTATTTCTAACCATATTTACATGAGACACAAAGACAGTGAGAGACAAGGATTTTTAAAAACTGTACAGCACAAAGGAGTTTTACAGACAAATAGTGCCGTTGTTGAGTCCCAGGAGAGATAAAGTGGTCGACCCTTTGGGCAGTTTTCTGCTCTTCTCTGGTTTCTTTTCTCCAGTTGCCTTTTTGGAAAACATTTGTGGAAGTTGTGAAGAAACAGTGGAAATATTTGGCAAAGTTGATTATGGGGGTGAGAGAGGCTGGAGCCCTATTGCTTCCCAACTGTGGGGAAAAAGTTACAAAATGCATGGCATCCTCAACAGTCTCTTTTGAGAGGTCCATCGCATGTTTGCCAAGGTCTGCACTGTATCTCTGAAACAGAAGCCTCTCACACTGCTGCGGTTCAGTGACTACTGTTTGTCCACAATAATCCACTTTTTAAAACCTTAAAACAAATCCATAAAATCAGTTAATGTGGCAGTGTCCAACTACATCTTTTAAAAATCTTTTTTTCTAAAGCTAAACTCCCCACAACCCAAAAATGAACATTAAGCTCTCAAAATGATTACCATATCAACGCCTCTCTAACAAAAAAAAGTGGGGGGGGGGAGACATTTAACCAAAGCTTATCCCTGAGAACCTTATGCAACTCTAGAATACATCATATTCTAAAAAGGTACACAAACAGTTTTGGAAAGATCCAACATTTCTTTCACCAGCTAAAACTACCAGACAAATGCATTAAAATCACTAGATGCAAAGAAATGTCCCAATCTGGACAAAAAGGCTATTATTTACCAATCTGATAAACTAAACATCATTTCCAATTTGGAATTAAACTGAAATTAGATTTTTAATGGCAGTTAAATACGTGCAGGCAGGAGCTACTGAAATCCTTTTTTGGTATGGCTCTGCAACAAGAGTTAATTTTACCTTCTATGAAAAAGAGGGATTAATCAAAATAGTCAGTATGTGGAAGTGTTAAATTATCCTTGGGCGGGGAGGGAAGCTTAGAAGCTCGCCGTGTGAAACCGTAACTGGCCATTTAAAATAAAAAAAGAGAACACGTAAGAAATAAGTGTGTAACAACAGAACCGTTTTCAGAAAATGCGAGATCTCTCTCTGCTCTACCCAGGTGTGAAATGACAATGTGTCACTTAAAAAGAAAACTGAGAACACGTAGCCCTTTCTGGCCCAGTTATCACATCTAAAATGTTTTGTGTTTGAAAACAAAACGATTCAGAATGACAGTACTTTCATTGGGGAAGGTGGGGGTCTTCCTTCTTTAGTCGCCCTCAGCATCCGAGTCAGCAAATTTCAGTTCACACTTCACATCAAAAGGTTTGTCCTTGACTTCCTTGTAAGACTGCGAATGATCCTCGTCGTGTTGAACATGACCGTTTCCATAGTCGGCTTCCGTCTCGTACCCCGTGTCATGTGCCGGTTTCGGATGCTCCCCGCTTTGGGTCAGGAGGCTGCCCGGCTCCACCAGGGTCTCCTTCACGCTTTGCTCGCAGTCAGAGAAATCAGCCTTGGGCTTCTTCTTCCCAAGCAACATAGCAGAACGGAACTTCAAACACTGGTCCGGCAGAAACCCTTTGTAACAGTTGTAGGCAAACAGGCACAGGAAGAGCACGAAGAAGAAGAGGAAGAGAAACATCAAGAGGGAGTTGTCGTTGGACTTCAGAAACATGGTCTTTGCGGAGACCTCGGGAGGCGGGTTCAAGAGTTCGATGTCAGGTGCAGTGCTCATTAGGGTGGGGAAAATGGGATTGGTCACTATCCTGGACGTTGTGACTGGTACAACCGGGGTGGTGGAAGTGTAAGCGGCTGAGTCTTGGATAGCGACAGTCGGCATTCTGGCTGCTTCCCCGTTGCGTTCCATCGGTGTGGCTGGCTGGGTCGGGCTCAGAGTGGTGTGCTGGACTTTCCTCAGTTCCAAAACATGCTTAGCCAACACCTGCGAGAACTTCTGGTTCTTCACTTTCTCTTCCGACAGGCACTGATAAACGCCGCTGTCGCCCTCGGACAGATTGAAGATCAGCAGCGCTTTCTCCAGCAGGCGGTACTTGGGACTTTCCACCTTTAGCACATCGTCCTTGAATTTCCAAACCACCTGGGCCAGGTTGGACTTCTGAGAGCATTTTAGCTCTGCAGTGCTGCCATGCTTGAAAGTGTGCTGCAGAGAATGCTCTCTTACTTTATCTGGAACAGCAAAATAAATGTAAACGAGAACAGAAATGAGTTTTTCTTTTCGGTGTGGGGAGCAGGCCAATTCAGCCATATACTGAAAAAACAAACAAACTACCAGCTCACAACAAGTGTCACGCTAGCCTGAAACAACAACACTTATATACGCATCACAGGGTACAACTTACAATGGATGTGGCAAGCTATTTGTCTAGGAGAAAAGTGGTGGCATTCCTAAGTATCTATGGAACTGCTTGCTGAGTTGCTGTATTCCAAAGATGGAGTTGGGGAAAGAAACGTGTGCAATTAGCGTATGTTTTGTGTACTGGGGTGAGGGGAGTAACACATGAATGCTGCTCTAAGCCTTAAGTGTTAAAAGATGATGTTCAGCCATCACAGGAACAAAGACTGCGTACACAGGCTCATCCTAATAATAATAATAATAATAATAATAATAATAATAATAATAATAATAATAATTTATTATTTATACCCCGCCCATCTGGCTGGGTTTCCCCAGCCACTCTGGGTGGCTTCCAACAGAATGTTAAATTACAATAATCTAAATGAGCACACATGAAATTGCCAGGGAGTAAAAACCAAGCCAATCCAAAAAGTGCGAAACCTCAAAAAATGAATGATCCGAAGAGTCATAAACACTGCAGAAATATTTAAGTGCAACTACCTTTTATCTGAAATACTGCTTTGCGTTTAAATTCTTTTGCAAGAACATACAACCGCCTGGTTCACACAACACAGTAAGCCGAACTATGGCTTTCTGAGACCATAGTATCTTCCGAGTCTGGCAGGGTTCCATGGGTGCAATAGGGATTGCCGAAGAGAGCTTTCCGTAACTCACACGTGATGGACAAAGTCAGAAAATCCTTGACCATAAGAAGCTCTGAGTCTATGAAGCTTTGGATCATGTGCCCATTGCAAAGAAAATATTTGGGAGTTCTACTACACCAGGCCTTTTTGGTGGTGGCTCCCCGCCTATGGAATGTTCTCCCCAGGGAAGCATGCCTGGCACGATCACTGGCTACTTTTAGGCACCAGGAAAAAAAACCTTTACAGTCAGGCTTTTGGTCTTTAGATAGTGTGGTCTCTTTTAGTAAACGACAATGCCTTTTTATGTATATCACTGCTTTTAGCTTTTATTTGGTTTAACTCTGTACTGGTTTTAATTTTCGTATTCTAAGTTGCTTTTCAGCTTTCTCTTTCGTTAAAAAAACTGACCAAAAGCCCAATAAATAAATAAAAAAGACCAGGATCTCTATTCAATGTATACACACCATATTTTTTTCCATTAATATGGCAGCAATAGCAACAGCAACTCTGCAGAAAATGTGCTGTTATGGCAAGAAATCCCGCATGTTGCAGCCAAACTGCTGACTGAGGTTGGTTACAGGGAACACTGTTACTCCCTCGTTTAAAACAACTTCACTGGATACTGGTCTGTTTCCAGGCACAATTCAAATTGCTGGTTATGATACACAAAGCCATATGTGGCTTGGGCACAGGCCACCTGAAAGATCGCGTCTCCCTGTGTGAACGCCTGGGTGCTAAGACCCTTGGGTGAGCGCCTTCTCTCGGTCCCATCAGCACCACACCTAGTGGTGACACAAGAGATAGACTTTTCTGTGTCTCAAGAGAGGTTGGACTGGCTCTTTCTGCCCATTTTCTTTCTGTCCTATTCAGACAGGCCTTTGGAAAGCAAGGAGCAAGTGATACTGATCAGTGGCGTGCTGTCAGCACAAACTGTTTTAACTGCCGATTCTAATTGTGCCCTGATGTGTTTAAATTAACGTTTCTATTCTATAACGTTTTTAAATGTAAGCCACCTTGAACCCCAACTTGGGAGAAAGGGTGGAATATCAATATGTTGTTGTTGATGATGATGGTGATATTCGATGGTTTGAGGCATCATCTTTGGGCATGCAAAACTTGTCCTTTTGGAAGGCACACCCAAAAGTATTTTCAGTCAGAAACATTACATTAGACATTACTATAGTGGTACCTCGGTTTTTGAACGTAATCCATTACAGAAGACCATTCGAGTTCTGAAACGTTCAAATACGGAAAACTCAATATGGAAGCAGTGTGGCATGTTTGACTTCTTAGGCGTTTTTGAAAACCGAAGTATTTACTTCTGGGTTTACAGCGTTCGAAAACCGAAATGTTTGTCAACGGAGACGTTCAAAAACCAAGGTACCACTGTACTGATTTTATAAACCCCATGACAATTCAAGGGTATAAAGAGTCTTTTAAAAGGCAATTTCCTCAAGTAATTACATTAACAGCTACCAGAGGGGTCACCAACATGTGCCCTCAGAGGCCTTCTCTGAGTTCTGGCCCCCTGCCCCTCCGTCCTTCTCCTGAGAGAAGCCACATTGAGCCAACAGAGGCCTTCTTTGAAGCCTAATTGTGGCATGGAGGAAAGGTTACAGCTAGGGAAGAGTTGTGGCACATGTGAGGTGGCCATAGACTGCGGATTGGCCCTATTTTTGGGTGGGGGTGGGAAGGAAAGGAAAAACAAGCCAAAAATAAAACGTGTTTTTTTTTATTGTAACAAAAAGCTACACATTAAATAGAAGTGCTAGATATCGCACCAAGCAATTGTGTTGGGAGTTGTTCAGCCCAAATGCTTATTACACTTATTATTTCCCCACCTCTTTTGGAAAGAAAGAAAAGCTTACCAGCAGTACAAGACGAAGCATCACCACTAATATTCTGAATCCAGTCCCTACAAAAGTAAACAGACAGTCAGAGAGTCAATACATTTATCATCGTCCTCCCACCCTACCCTCTGTGTGCGCATCTCTTCCCACCTGCAAATCCGTTATCTGCCTCCCTCCAAATGCCTGGAAAGGCAGCACTGGCAGGATTTGATAATATCCAAACAAGTGACGCAGGAGAGGGGGAGAGGAAGGAGCTCAGAAGCGGCTGGATCGCCTTTTTGCTGAAGGGCAGCATTCCACAAAGTGACAAACAGACCCTTTATTTAAATAAACAAGTTGTGCGTGTTTGCAACAGTTTGGAACACAGTTTGGGAAAGCCGCTGTTCAGGAACCCTTTTGCAGAAACACTTCTCAGACATCGCCATGGTTTTGAGCCTGTTGACTCCAAATTTGTGCCGAAGCCAGGTAGCTTTCTTTAAAAGGTAAAGGGACCCCTGACCATTAGGTCCAGTCGTGTCCGACTCTGGGGTTGCGGCGCTCATCTCGCTTTATTGGCCGAGAGCCGGCGTACAGCTTCCAGGTCATGTGGCCAGCATGACAAAGCCGCTTCTGGCGAACCAGAGCAGCGCACGGAAACGCCGTTTACCTTCCCGCCAGAGTGGTTCCTATTTATCTACTTGCACTTTGACGTGCTTTCGAACTGCTAGGTGGGCAGGAGCTGGGACCGAGCAACGGGAGCTCACCCTGTCGCAGGGATTCGAACCACCGACCTTCTGATCAGCAAGCCCTAGGCTCTGTGGTTTAACCCACAGCGCCACCTGGGTCCCTTTTATTTACAGCTTTCTTTACAGGCCTTTAAATGGGAAAAATCTTTTAAAAATACCTGCAATCTTCTAACACCTTTCTCCTATAGTGTGTGTGCTTAGGATATCTGGTTTTAATTGTGCCCATGGAGGCGAAAGAAAGATCTAGATAACGAACAGCCCACAACTTTTTCAGGCTAACAGCTGCCGTGGATTTGGCATAAAGTATGAAGCATCGGCGTGCAGTGAAATGTTTCACAGGGGAAGTTAGGGCCAGAGGTTCCAGCCTGCAAGGGCAAATGGCAGGGGGAGGCCACGCGTGTTATGTCTTGACGTCCCAATATCACATCCGTGAGCATCGTGTTTCCCTTCCCTAAGCCGGGCAGAAGCTTCCTAGGCCTTGAGGAGGAACCAGGCTTTAATACTTCAATACTCCAATTTACCAGGAACATTCAGGGGACTAGCCTAGTCCCCTAGTAGTAGTGATAGTAGTAGTAGTAGTAGTAGTAGTAGTTTATTTATACCCTGCCCATCTGGCTGGGTTTCCCCAGCCACTCTGGGCGGCTCCCAACAGAATACTAAAAACATGATAAAACATCAAACATTAAAAACTTCCCTAAACAGGGCTGCCTTCAGAGGTCTTCTAAAAGTCAGATAGTTGTTTATTTCCCTGACATCTGATGGGAGGGCGTTCCACAGGGAGGGCGCCACCACCGAGAAGGCCCTCTGCCTGGTTCCCTGTAACCTCACTTCTCGCAGGGAGGGAACCGCCAGAAGGCCCTCGGAGCTGAACCTCAGTGTCCGGGCTGAACGATGGGGGTGGAGACGATCCATCAGGTATACTGTGCCGAGGCCGTTTAGGGCTTTAAAGGTCAGCACCAACACTTTGAACTGTGCTTGGAAACGTACTGGGAGCCAATGAAGTTCTTTCAGGACCGGTGTTACATGGTCTCGGCGGCCACTTCCAGTCCACTGACTGCACATGACTGGGGAGGAAGGGATAATGTAGTGCTGCTGACAGCCTGCCTGCTGTAATGGGAAACTGACACGTCCCACCTAATTGGTAAGCCAGAGAGAAGGAGTGGTGCAAAGTAGGCGATGATCTGACTTGCGAATACGGTGTACTGCAGCTGTCAGCCTAGGGTGCTATTGGTGGGCAGCTCCTGTAGTGGCCTGGTCTTTGTGCCCAGTTTCCTGAGGATGCTTAAGGAGGTTCTCTCAAGGGGATTTGTAGGGAGCCCTGGAATAACATTATGAACAGCAGAATTGGGCCCTGAGATCATCAGTTTGGGTGCTTCCCCAAATTCCTACTCAAACAGGGATACTTTTGTTCTTTGAACCGCCTTGAGACCTCCAGGTATAGGGCGCTAAAGGTACCCCTGACCATTAGGTCCAGTCGTGACTCTGGGGTTGCAGCACTCATCTCGCATTATTGGCCGAGGGAGCTGGCATACAGCTTCCAGGTCATGTGGCCAGCATGACTAAGCTGCTTCTGGCAAACCAGAGCAACGCACGGAACCGCTGTTTACCTTCCTGCCGGAGCAGTACCTATTGATCTACTTGCACTTTGACATGCTTTCGAACTGCTAGGTTGGCAGGAGCAGGGACCGAACAATGGGAGCTCACCCCTTCGGGGGATTCGAACCGCTGACCTTCTGATCGGCAAGCCCTAGGCTCTGTGGTTTAACCCACAGCGCCACCTGCATCCCTATATACGGTAAATTCAATACAAAATAATAATAAATAAAATACAGGCGGTGGTGGTGAGGAACAGGCCTTCCAGCAGTGGGCTGTGCTCCTCAGAGAGGCTCACCTAGTGCCTACTTCAATGTCCTTTGGGTGCCAGGTACCTTTTTCATTTCCCGTGACTTTGAAAAAGTGAAGCCATTGCTCCTAACAGCTATGGGCGTCCCTTTTAAAACCCGGCTGCAAACTGGAGCAAAATGGCCGCCATGCTGGTCCACGCTCCCAGTAAACCGTCACTCAGCTGCCTGGCTAGAGAGTAGGGTGGCCCTGTGGACTATGTGACCGGTCGACAAGTCTGCCTTCCCGCCATTTTCATCATCAGCCTCTTCCCGCCGTTTCCCCTGGGGCCAGACAAAATGGGCGCTCCCATCTGGGAGAAGCCGTCATTATCTTTGTTTTGGCTTTATGTATGCCACCCGGAGTGTTTTAGCAAGTACAGCTTAAAAACTATGAAATAAATATATAAAAGCAATACGAAGATGCGGTAAACAATGATTATGAAGATAGTTATCTATTGCAATACCGGTATGCTCTGCAGTGACAAAATATCTGTAACTATGGAGCTTCTGGTTGTTTTTTTGATAACAGTAAGGCAGGTTTGCATGGTTGGAAGATGAACAGCTGGATATGCGTCTAGCCAGGGGTGTTCTGACTTGGGCAATTTGTTCTTTCAGAGCCTATGTTTGCGAACTTGTTTTCTCACACTTACATTCCACCAGTCTTCCAGGCCTGCTAGATTTCTTACATTTATATTCTAGGCCTGCTTAGCTTCAGCAAGGAGCCCTTCATGGGACCATGTGTTTATCATACGTAAAGTAAAAAAAATGTGTAGATTCTGCTGAGTGCCGAGGCCATTTTCTTAAATCTAAGTCCCCCCAAATAGGGAGCGTCTTATACATGGGGGGCGTCTTATAGGTGGAAAAATACGGTATGTTGATTTCAAGTACAGTGGTACCTCTGGATGCGAACAGGATCCGTTCTGGAGCCCCGTTTGCATCATGAGCATTCCGTATCATGAAGCGCCGCATCTGCGCGATGCGATTTGGCGCTTCTGCGTGTGACGGCATTTGACGCGTCTGCACATGCTCGAACCGCCGAACCCGGAAGTAACCCGTTCCGGTTCTTCTGGGTTCGGCGGGTTCGTAACCCGTGTCGAACGCAACCTGCAGCATTCGTAACACGAGGTACGACTATAGCAGCATTTAATTTGGGCTGTGCATTCTCTGTGCTGCTTTTTAAGTAAAAGCCTATGCCCCCAAAAGCCAGAACTTTGCACAAATCTATTTTGCATTATTTACTCTGCCCCTATTGATTATGCCAAGTGACAAAGAACTCTGCACTCCATGATTCAGTAGGAACTTTTTCAGAAATCACTTCTCCTTCTCCCTACAGATTTTTGAGATTTCACCAAAGATTGTCCACACACTAGAAATGTCTTGCGGTACCTGTTTAGATCAAGAAAGATGACTTGTGAAAATCCTATGCGTGTTTACTTCAATGCAAGTTCCACTGAGTTCAAAGGATCTTATTCCCAAGTAAACATGCATAGGATTGCAAGAGGAACAAGGAAAGCTGCAGAGGATTCTTCTCAGGGTGCGACATTTTCTACCAATTTCTGCTGACAGTGTGCTCTTGCAATTATAGAAAACACACACACACACACACACACAGTTTTGCATTCCTTAGTTGACCCATGTAAATATATGCATTTCCTCTACTTTGCAATACATCGGTGATAATTAGCAAACATCTCAGTGCTTTTACCTTTCAGTCTCCCTCTCTTTGAAGATATCAACACAGAGAGAGGCACGGGGATTCCAAGCACAGTACGGATCTCTTGCCAGGACGCAGTCCACACAGCTGGTGTATTTGTCACAAAATGCAACAGAAGATTGGACTACTCCAGTGTTGGACCCAGCATAGAGATATTGCCTGCCCTGCAGAAACGACAAAGTTACAACTTTCTTCAGCATCTCGCAGGAACAGTGACTGGGACAGTCCAGGACAGGCTATAAAGCTCCCAGCAGAAATGACTGAATTCAACAGCTGCTTTCCCTCCACCCCACCGGCAGGGTTGGGTATTCTTGCTGTTCTGGTATCTCCCCCCCCCCCCCCGCCCAAATTCTTACTCAGTCCTACCTTTTTCGAAGAAAGTAACAGAGTCTGAATGGGCTCAAAGTTTGGGAAGAGCTGCGTTTCTTCAATGATATGCATTCCATTTTCGTAGCCAATGGCTTTGTGAAGCGCTCCTCGGTCTGAAACAAAAGGGCCACGATTTGGTAAATGTAAAAATCAAAAGGAAAAACCAACACACAAAGACTATAATCTGATGTTTTCACCCTAAGGCTCCTGATTCCTTCCCCTCGTGCCTTTCATTGTGTGTTTCGCTACACAGCTACCCAAACCTTGAGCATTTGCATTCTCTATCCAACTTTCATTTCATCCTTTAATTCCATTTCCTCTCCTAAATTGCAGTCGTCTCACCCCTTCTGAGCAGTCTGCTACCAGGACTGAGCTGGATTCTTATACTTTGGCTGTTAACTTTTTTATTGTTGTTGTTAAGTACCAACCTTTTTTAGACCAACCTTGGAATCCAGCAACATTTAGGGTACAAGCTCCCTCAGCCCCAGAGAGCATGGCAAACAGGAAACCTAGGAGCTGCGGTCCACAAATATATGGGGACCCAAGGCTTGGGAACATTATGGACTACTCAAAGTGTAGACAAGCTAAGAGTGATGCATAAATGCTCGCCTGAGAGATGTCATACTTGGGCGAGGAAATTATTCTTCAACTGGTTCTTAAATCAACATAATGTTAAATGATTTCATTACAATGCTGGTCTGATAGAGTCATTTGTTTATTTTAAAAAGTACAATCCACCTTTCCTTGGAAAGAAATATTAAGCCAACTAACAACTGGCAATTAAACAATTGCTTTACAAAAAGAAAGTCGGGGGTGGGTTTGGAATCACAGAAACAATTACAGTGGTACCTTGGGTTAAGTACGCTTCAGGTTAAGTACGCTTCAGGTTAAGAAGTCTGCTAAGAACAGAAATCGTGCTCGGGCGGCGCAGTGGCAGCAGGAGGTCCTATTAGCTAAAGTGGTGCTTCAGGTTAAGTACGCTTCAGGTTAAGAACGGACCTCCGGAACGAATTAAGTACTTAACCCGAGGTACCACTGTACTACACAATTAAACAAAACCACATACAAACAAAACTATGGTAGCGACACTAAGCAGCCATAACCAAAATCTTTACCGTATGATAAATGGTGAGCAGTTGGGAGGGAATTTCACAACTATGGTGCCGTGACTGAAGAGGCCTTTTTTCTGGGTGTAGAGGAGGGTTTGTATGGGAGGAGGCAGTCATAAACGTATCGAAGTCCTGGGCGATTTCGGAGCCCCAAAGGTTTAAAATGCAGGACTCTGATTTGCAAATATATGTGTTAGCAAACTAGTTGGCTAGAGTTAAGCCCTGATCTCACAGGCAATTTTTGCCAGTCTTAGAACCCGGGGTGCTCTGAATTGCAACAAATATGTAGCTCACAAGACTGGCTCAGTGAGCTGAAAAGCCACCTTATCATAGTGCAATGTTGTCCAGTTCTCAGACTGCAGAAAACTCACCTGTGCTGATGAACATGACATCATACGACGTGCCGTTCAGGGCCTGGACTCGGTCTACCACAATCTGTGTATACTTCACATCTCTCTTCACCAGTCGGGGCTGGTCTCCAATTGGGTTCACAGAGTCATCCATCAGAGGATGGTCTTTGACAAACTGCAGGGTTTTGTCGGGTAAGTTGAGCGTAGTCGAGATATTGTCTGCTCTAGCCTCCTTGTTTATACACTGTCCCAAGAAGAATGTATGTCACATGATCAATGAGAGCTTTAAAAAGGAAGAGCAACAGATTACAGTATTTTCCTGCGTATAAGACTACTTTTTAACCCAGGAAAATCTTCTCAAAAGTCGGGGGTCGTCTTATACGCCAGGTCGTATTTCTTATACGGCGAGTATATCCCAAACTCTATATTTTAACTGGAAAAGTTGGGGGTCGTCTTATACGCCCAGTCGTCTTATATGCCGGAAAATACGGTACTAATAAGCGAGATAGGGAAGCAGTTCTAAAACAGTTAAAGCATTGTTTAAAATAAAAACATTACAGCTGCTACCTTTTAAAATGAGTATTTTTTCACCGTGGGATAAGCCAGATTCTTATCTTTCTTTTAAGTAGAGGTGTACTCATTCCATTGACAATCAAGAAATAAGCAAAGTGTCTGCGAAATTTGTGCAGTCTCCTTCCATGGAGGCCTCTGTTACTTGTCTCAAACATTATCTGACTGTATGAAGCAACAGCCACTATGGCAAAAACATAACAAGGAGGTTCCCACAAGTGGATAAAATTGTCCTAAACTCTTTTGCCCAAGCTTTCACTTTATCTTGAAGTGGAAGAACACCTCTGTTCTCAGTGGCTGAAATATATTTTGAAGGTGGAATGCAAATACCTTTATAGGTAAATCACATGTACAGTGGTACCTCGGTTTATGAATTTAATCCATTCCGGAAGTCCGCTCTTAAACCAAAACCGTTCTTAAACAGAGGCGCGCTTTCCCTAATGAGGCCTCCCGCCGCCGGTGCCCTTCCACTGTTCGGATTCCATTCTTAGACAGAGGTAAAGTTCTCAAACCAAGACACTATTTCCAGTTTTGTAGAGTTTGTAAACCAAATCGTTCTTAAACCGGACTGTTCTTCAACCGAGGTACCACTGTATTTTGGTCTTCTTGCATAGTGCAGTTGTTTTGTGTACAATGGTTTTGTGTACAGTGGTACCTTGGTACTCGAACGGCTTGGCTCCCGAACAAATCAGCTCCTGAACACCACAAACCCGGAAGTAAGTGTTCTGGTTTGCGAACCTTTTTCGGAAGCCAAACATCCGACGCGGCTTCCGCTTGAGTGCCGGAAGCTTCTGCAGCCAATCAGAAGCCGCGCCTTGTCTTGGTTTTCGAACGGTTTCAGGAGTCGAACGGACTCCCAGAACGGATTAAGTTCAAGAACCAAGATACCACTGTAGATTGCATTCAGATTTTACAATTCAGCACATTTTCTTGCTGGATTCTGAATTGCGTAAGGAGCTTGCAGCCAACTGTTAAATGTGAAGACCTCACATGGTTCAGGTCATGCCTAACCATGCCTGGGACTCCCACCCCAAGGAACAATTTGCCTTGTGTGAATAGGGTTGGTTCAAAACATATGGGCTACCATTTGCACTGATAGCTTTGTGCCATGCCATGCAGGTTGAGGTCCCAGAAGCATCCCCACCGCACAGGAACATGTGAATGGGGCCAATGGCAAGCACCCCAACACCTGCCGCTAGGGGATAGAGGAAGCTGCAAATCTAATCACAACCGACTAAACTAGTCAGCCCATATTCTCTATGGGTGTGTTTGCAAGGAGCTTCCTGTGGCAAACTGTAAAAGAGGAGTATGTCATGGGAGAAACCATTACAGACATTGGGTTGTGCAAGCATCATATCTCTACTGTGCTGGTCCTTTCCATCTGCTAGGAAGGGATTAGCACAGCTGGGGGGCCCAGCGGCTCTGAATGAGTGCACATGGCAGCTGAATAGCTGCTTATTATGAACAGGATCGTAACCAGCCCTCCGTTTATTCAGACTTACTGCTCCAGGCCGGGGTTTAGGAATCTCTCCGTTGTATCGCAACCATTTTGTGTGGGACTGCTCAACGGTCGCGATTTGCATGTACTTCCCTTTGGCAAAAACATCCTCCACTGTAGAGATGTTGTAGGCACAAACAGCTGATAGCCCAATGTTGTTCCTTAAAAAACGCACCAAGGAAACCAAAATTAGCAGCTTGTTTCACACTTCCTCAGAAAGAAGTACTTCCAAATGTTCAAGCATTACTTACAATTGTGGGGAGAAAACCCCGTAGATGACTGGCTCCTTCGAACTTGGAGTCTTCAGGATGAAGACATCATTGACAACGTTGAAAAATAAATTTTTCTCTGCTACAGAGCAAAGCAACCTGGCCTTGAGATAGGATGTCCATTTTTTCTGTAAAGTCCTGTGTCCACCTTGATCCCCCTTTAAAAGAAAAATGCATTCAAAAGTAAGCACGTTCCTCTTCCGAAGTATACAGAATACTGCAATTCTGCTACATTAAACTGAATAATTGCAACCAATATTTAAAGTATAGTTTGTATGGACAAATTCACCAAAAAAGGTGGATTAAGATTAAGATTAGCATTAAGAGGTTACTATTAGCACATATAACCTGTGAAAGATAGGCCATCACCACCTCTTGCAGGACCAAATCCCACCCTTTAACCATGCACTGTGTGGAGAAGTCTCCACTCCCAGACATGAACTGCAGACACTTAGGGCCTATACTCATGTGTCAGCTGGTTCAGCTGCAAATCAGCACAGAGACTCCGAGACGAACAGTAAAGTTGATTCTTTTTTTCAAGGAAACAGAATACAAACAGAGAAACCTATGGCGAGACCCCTGGTAAAGCAGTTGCCAGAACTGATGATCTGGGCCTCCCACTTCCCCCTAAGTCTCTTCCCCATCCAGCTGTTTCCCCGGCAGTCTTAAATTCCGTTGGGGGATGGGACCCTTTGCACTATTTGTTCTGCTACATGCAGAAGTCTCTGAGCCCTTGGAGACAAGGAGCTGAATACAGTAGGACTGGCAACCCCACACCTCTTCCTCCGCTGCCTTGTCCTACATCTGCAGTGCTTTCTGGCTCCCCTTCCTCTCTCTCACTCAAGCCTGTTGCTTGCTCAGCATCCAACCATTCTGCCCTCCACTCTATCCTCTGACCTGTCTTCCATGTCCCACCACCACTCCTGTGGCTCTGAACCTTCCTCCTCTGAGGTTCCCCAGGGGGTTCTCTGGCTGCAGCCTCCCACAACTCCTCATTGTCTGACCAGTCCCTGACAACATGTTACATTCATGGTGTCACCGTTCTGGGTTATGGATAAAGGTAAAGGGACCCCTGACCGTTAAGTCCATTCACGGATGACTCTGGGGTTGCAGCGCTCATCTCGCTTTAATGGCCGAGGGAGCTGGCGTTTGTCCGCAGACAGCTTCCGGGTCATGTGGCCAGCATGACTAAGCTGCTTCTGGCAAACCAGAGCAGTGCACAGAAACACTGTTTACCTTCCCACCAGAGCGGTACCTATTTATCTACTTGCACTGGAGTGCTTTTGAACTGCTAGATTGGCAGGAGTAGGGACCGAGCAACGGGAGCTCACCCCGTCGCGGGGATTCGATCTGCCGACCTTCTGATTGGCAAGTCCTAGGCTCTGTGGTTTAGACGACAGCACCACCCGTGTTATGGCAGGAACGCCCAAATCTGCCCAATGTCAGCATTACCCCTCCCCAAAATAGAGCAAACGCCAGTTTGGAGACCAGCTAATGAGTGGGCTCCCTTCCACCACAGTGGAAAGAGCCATGCTTACCAATCTAAAAATGTAACCTTCATCCAGCAAATGATGAATTTTAAGCGTGAGCCTCTTATGGATGAAATATACGGAACATCAAGCATTAAAATATCAACTGTGCAGGCTACTGCAGGGAGTTTTTAAAATACCCCTGCTCTCCCAACTTTTGCCATGTTTGCACTTTTCGAAAAAAGCAAATGTCTTAATATGAAATGCATTCGAGGTAAGCAAGAATTTTATTTTTCATCGAAGCAGTTTCAAAATAATGGTAGGCAATTTATTTTCCTAAGTAACCAGAAAATGCACATATTTTCCTCCTCCAATCTATATATAGCCCCACACAAATCGTTAAGAATGAGAATCCAGTCACTTGACTGCAATGCTGCCGCTTAAAAGCAATGACAGACAGTCAGCAGACAAGAGAACCATCGCAACCATGCCAAAGCAGATTTGCTTCAAACTACTGAGATCTCATAAATCTTGCAGAGTGTATCAGGTTCTGTTGCTTAATTACATCCAATAAGATTTTAAGCATCTGGTTTTAAAATGCAACCTCACTGCCCCTGGAGATATCTATCTGTCTGTGTCTGTCTGTCTATGACAGACAGCATGCTCAGTAAATGTTTCTGGAAATTTTGCAAACGTTTTGAAAATTTAACCTTGTTTCACATCGAGAGGTTTTCCCCAAAGCCAGGCAGCTACTATTAGGTTTAAAAGGCATGAGAACGACAGAATCAGGGCTGGTTGCAATAGTTTTCTTCCAGGCTATGGCAGCTAGCCACCTGTCACATCACAGTCAAGCAAGAAATTTTCTTGGTGTGAGAAAAATGTTGGCTTTGTCTGGTACCCTTTAGAAATGCGTCTGGCATAGCACAGGCATCCGGCTTCCCTTGAAATTACGATGGCTAGAATTCAATCGACAGCTTATGAGTGATGCGTGAAGCAAATGGAGCAGGAGAGCATAAAGAGTTCTTAGTCTCTCTCTTTTTTAAGCTAAGGAAATTAATTTCCACCATCATTTAATAATGGGAGCAACTTGGTTTTCCTTACTGACACAGAATCAACCAGTTTTTTTTAATGCAGAATGAAATCTTGAATACTTTTTCTTCTTCTGAAGTCTCGCTAAAGCTATGCCCACATAGAAGCATCCAAGAGTCAAGGGTTGGAGCTACAGTGCTCCATTGGGGAGCACAGCCAAAATCTTGGAGGAAAGGAAAGACTCTCCTCCAAGGAAAAAGCTTTGGACGCACAAAGGAGACACCGAACCATGCAGACTGCACTGTTCATGCTAGTTGCGGGACATGAGCAGTGAACCCAGACCACCAGGGCAAGGAGCGGGGAAGCAATATACACAACATGACAACATCTTGGGATCAAAAGGGCCACAACTTTATTCATTATGTCAGACGACTTTGGCATAGGCACTGGGGATGTGTCCTGAACCAGCCAACCCAATTGCTGGCTGATTACTTCATCAGGGTCAATCCTGGGTTAAGGATCCCTCCCATGACACACATCAAATGGGGGTGATCTCTCCAGGATGCCATTTGAAGAGTTCTATGACATCCTGGAGAGTGAAGTCAAATGGGCCTTAGAAAGCCTTGCTAACAACAAGGCCAGTGGAAGTGATGATATTCCAGCTGAACTATTAAAAATTTTAAAAGATGATGCTGTTAAGGTGCTACACTCAATATGCCAGCAAGTTTGGACTGCAAAAAGATCAAACCTATCCATTCTTAAAGAAATCAGCCCTGCGTGCTCACTAGAAGGACAGATCCTGAAGTTGAGGCTCCAGTACTTTGGCCACCTCATGAGAAGAGAAGACTCCCTAGAAAAGACCCTGATGTTGGGAAAGGTTGAGGGCACAAAGAGAAGGGGACGGCAGAGGATGAGATGGTTGGACAGTGTTCTCGAAGCTACTAACATGAGTTTGGCCAAACTGTGAGAGGCAGTGAAGGATAGGCGTGCCTGGCGTGCTCTGGTCCATGGGGTCACGAAGAGTCGGACACAACTGAACGACTGAACAACAAATGGCCCATTTGCCCCCGTCAGGGCATTCGGACAGAGTCCTTCTCCCTGGAGCCCTTTAACTTCTGGATAAGGAAGGAGGGAGTTGGGCTCCTTGCCACCCGTTCTGTTTAGACCAAGGATCCATGCCAATGACTTTATCTGCCAGCAAGCTGTGACAATTGCTGTGAGGTAGGCAACACCTTCAAATGTGGCCCACTTTGTCCCAAGGCAAATTCCTTCCTGGCACCAAATACATCGACAAAAGGAAAAAAGGTAAAAGCAGTGCTTTTTCTGGGGAGACACAGACGTACGCATACCCCTAAACATTTTGTGAATCTAAGTTTGGCCTCATTGAGGGGCAGTATTTCAATATGAGTAGGAAAATGAGAGTACCCCTAAATATTTTTTTTAGAAAAAAAGCACTGGGTAAAACGTAAAGGACCCCTGGATGGGAAAGTCCAGTCAAAGGCGACCATGGGGTTGCGGCACTCATCTCGCTTTTCACGCCGAGGGAGCCAATGGTTGTCCACAGCTTTCCGGGTCGTGGCCAGCAGGACTAAACTGCTTATGGCACAACAGGACATTGTGACGGAAGCCAGAGCGCATGGGAACACCATTTACCTTCCCGTCGCAGCAGTACCTATTTATCTACTTGCACAGGTGTGCTTTCAAACTGCTAGGTTGCCAGGAGCTGAGACAGAGCAACGGGAGCTCACTCCATCGTGGGGATTCAAACTGCCAACCTTCCGATCGGCAAGCCCAAGAGGCTCAGTGGTTTAGACCACAGCTCCACCCGTGTCCCGAATAAACAAGCACACAATCACTGATAGGTCCACCTGCCATTGTGAGGCTCAAAGCAATGAAGATGATGCCTCCCCAGCTGCTGCCATTGGCTGTGGGTTTCTTGTGATGTCACAAAAGCACTTGGCAACTGAGTGGATATAAAGGCAGGCCAAGGGGAAAGCCCTTTTTTATTTCCAGCAGGACACACCTGGCAATGGATGTGACATTCAGCACTGCCCAGGTTTCTTCCACGTGGAGGAGGCAAACTGGTGAATGGAAGGAGGCAATCCTCTGGCAGTGGGATGCTAGGGAGCAATAATAAGGCAAGTTTGCTTGCTTGAAGGCTGCTGGTATCGGTGATTAGAAACTGGCGGAAGTCTCATGATGGACCTAACAGTAGCTTCTGGCACAATGGGACACCGTGACGGAAACTCCGTTTCCCTTCCTGCCACAGCGGTACCTATTTAGCTACTTGCTCTGGCGTGCTTTAGAACTGCTAAGTTGGCAGAAGCTGGGACAGAGCAATAGGAGCTCATCCCATTGTGCAGATTCCAACCGCCAACCTTCTGATCAGCAAGCCCAAGAGGCTCAGTGGTTTAGACCACAGCACCACCTGCATCCCTAGGTTAACCCCTAGGGAGCAGGAACCTTTCCCCAACATGCCTTAACAGCACAGACACCCAAGCAACGGGAGCTCACTCCGTCACAGGGATTCGAACTGCTGACCTTCCGATCAGCAAGCCCAAGAGGCCCAGTGGTTTAGACCACAGAGCCACCCGCATCCCGAGTGACAGAGTAACTCCACATCAAGGCCATGCACTGCCTGCTTACCTTTGGCAGGGCCGTAACATGTAAGGTGAGTGAGTGGGATGTCCATTGCCAATTGTGCTGCTGGAAGCAGTCTGTTAAAATACACTGGAGACAGACAAGAGTGATAGCTGTGCTTCAGCCAGGTACAGCTCAAAAGTACCACCCCTTAACTTGGCTGCGACTGGCCAGTTCGAATTTAATTGGCAGAGGATCCCGCTGCCAAATCAGCAAGCCTGGACATCTGGAAATATAGACTGCACATCTGGACTACAGTGATTGGGGGGAAACGGCTAGCACACAAAACAGTGACAACGTTGTTTCCTCTCACCCCAAAATTATAAGGAAACAAGGGGAAAATGATTCAGCTCATTCTCACCTTACAAACTCTGGCTATCCTTGGAATCATCAGCTTGCCAAGAAATTCATATTCCACAGAAACCTCCGTGAAAAAGAAATAGACTTTGTCGTCATCCTCATCGGCACTGTTTGGATCAGCTCTTATCACATCGGCAAAAATGAAATTTGGTTCTAGAGAAGTGAAATACAAAACTGCTTAATTGTAATGATTCCCCCACCTCTCAATATTTCCTGTTAATTACTCATTGTGGACACTTTATATATGCACACGGTAGCTGCTCCTTGGTCCTAATAGTATATAACCAAGATCTTTACTGTAGCAAATATTACAATTTCTATATTTCACAAACCCTTCAAGGAAATTTGTATTAAAAAAGAGCTGTTTTCACAAATTAAACATAGTGAGATCAAGATCCAAACACACTTTTAAACTGAGAAATCTGCTCTACAGTTCCTTGAATTTTTGGTGCAAGTATTTACACAGCCACAAAAATAACACTGCTCTTATGGAATAATTCTTGAAGGAATCCTGTTATTACAATTCAGCACTGACTTACAGGAAGGGGTTGTTCGTCCATATTGCATTGTCATTTGCCCCATCCCTCATCCCCTTTTGAGAGCATCTCAAAAGTCGTCTGATAATCCAAAATCAAATAAAGGATAAACCAAACCACAACACAGTTTCCTCAAGCTGCTTTAATGGATTTCATGAACTAAACCAAAGCTGTTTACAATTTTTGCTATTTCAAGATGCGTATCGTCTCCAACTCAGACAGAAGACTGAAACAATTGTGCATTTTGGGGGGAATGGCAGCAGAAAGAGATATTTTTGGCTTTGGAAACATACAAAAGGGGTACTATTTCGGTAAAGAGATTACTAGACAGTACATTTTAGGCACATTCCAACAAATGTTTATTTCCCCCTCCAAATCTTACCGTTAAGCCAAGGAATTGCATATTCTGTCCGTAAAGGATTTTGCACCGAGTTCCTTGAAATAATTGGTTCACTTCCCAGGAAGTTGTAAGACGTTCCAGAGTAAAGATCCCCATCTTTGCAGCAACGAAGGATTACATGGATTAAAAATATAGTAGTATTTAGCAGTATTTTTTCGAACTGAATGATGCCATACGCTCCTCCTATTACATCTTCCATCCCCTCCCAACCTCTCCCTCCTGCCTGACACCCGCTTGCAGAAGCCCTGCACTATATTGCTATATTCCCAGCTGCCAGGCTCCAACACACCTCTCCTCCCTCTCTACGTTCAATGAGCCAAGTCAAATTACCTGTTGTGTATGGTCCCCATTGTACCATTATTATGATTTAATTCAAAAATTACTCCACTGGATAGGCATAACATTTGGAGCTGGCCCAAATGACATAGGTTCAAACGGCTTTTAACCAAATTTGATAGTTTAAGAAGCAGAGGACACGATGGCTGACATCCAAAAGATTACCGTATTTTTTGCTCCGTAAGACGCACTTTTTCCCTCCTAAAAAGTAAGGGGGAATGTCTGTGCGTCTTATGGAGCGAATGTGTGGTCGATTGCTGGCTCCCGGCCCCTTGCCCAGGCCTCCATTGTTGAATGTTCTGCAGACGGAGGCTGTTTTTTCCCCCAGCGACATGTGACTGGCTGATTAGATTATCTGTCTGGAAACTGTAGAAACGGCTCCCTTTCCTTTCCTATAGAAGCTGCAGAACTGTGAGTTGAACCCCATAAAAACAGGATTTTTTCCCTTTGCAAAGTAAGCTCAACAACTTTGAGCTGATCCTCAAAAAGGGGGCTTTTCCCCTTTGCAAAAGAAGCTGCACAACTTCAAGCTGATCCTTAAAAAATGGGGCTTTTCTCCTTTGCAAAAGAAGCTGCACAACTGTGAGCTGATCCTCAAAATACCGGGGCTTTTCCCTTTTGCAAAAGAAGGTGCACAACTTTGAGCTGATCCTCAAAAAACAGGGGATTTTCTCCTTTGCAAAAGAAGCTGCACAACTGTGAGTTGACCCCCCCCCCCCCCAAAATGGAGCTTTCCCCCTTTACTCTAAAAACTAGGTACGTAAAATACGGTATGTGGTCTGGTCATAATGGGAGGAAGAGCTTTTAACAAAATACTGGGGTAATAGGAGCAGCTCAAGAAAAAGGAACTCAAGATATTAGTATTAAACATAGGATCCTCTTTGGATCCCAGTTCTTCCTATAACAAGATACAGAAACAGCAGGAAGTTTGTACTTACCAACCATAACTGATGTATAACTTTGTGCCGGATCAAATGGACACCTTCCTTTGCCATCATCGTTTCTACCCACAAGTTTAAATGATGTCAGGTTCTACAAAACAAATTAAAACCTCTTCTTTACTTTCCACGTGGAATGCAAACAACCACAACTCAGCTATATAGCTCTGAACGCTTCAAACCAACCCTTTCAGTACAATTAGGAGATACAAACTCATGCAACCACTTTCAGCTCTCTCTCTCTCTCTCTCTCTCTCTCTCTCTCTCTTTACATTATAAAACCTGGTGGAATAACTGCAATTGTTACATGACGTTTCCAGATTTCAGCTTATTGCATTCAGGCCCATGACTTAAGCAGCAGGTGGGTGAAATTCAACCTTTAGATATGCTGAGGCAATTTATGAGCCTGGTTCAGCACACAATGATTTCTACACATCAAAACAAAGCTGAAAATAGTTGTGAGAATCAGCCCTCTGTCCCTTTGTTACGCATAAGAAGTATGCACTTATGAAAGAAATGTGCAAAATATAATGCTTGCGATCCGGGGGCGGGGGGAGAGATTTAAGTCTTTAAAGTCTATGGCAGTTCCAATGAGATGAAATTAAGGGTGTGCTTACATATTTTATTAAGGGGCGCGGGTGGCGATGTGGTCTAAACCACAGAGCCTAGGGCTTGCCGATCAGAAGGTCAGCGGTTTGAATCCCCGCGACGGGGTGAGCTCCCGTTGTTCGGTCCCAGCTCCTGCCAACCTAGCAGTTCGAAAGCACGTCAAAGTGCAAGTAGATAAATAGGTACCGCTCCGGTGGGAAGGTAAATGGCGTTTCCATGCACTGCTCTGGTTCGCCAGAAGCGACTTAGTCATGCAGGCCACATGACAAACTGCGGACAAACGCTGGCTCCCTCAGCCTATAGAGCGAGATGAGCTCCGCAACCCCAGAGTCATCCGCGATGGGATCTAATGGTCAGGGGTACCTTTACCTTACATATTTTTAAACAAAATATTTATTTATCAGCGGCATGATATTGCTATATGAATGAATTAATAAAACCATAAAGTGCAAAGTGCCAAAGATTATGTTTTGGTGAAATAGGAAAAGTTTGTGTCTCTGTAACACAAAGTGTTTGCCTTTAAAAAAAATTATAACCTGGTGCTGTTAATTCTCCCATAGCACATACAGGCACATATGCATGGAAGTTGTCCCCTGAAACATATGTGAGGATACCATGGGATTGTGGGGAATGACAAATGAGGACAAATGAGGAATGAAACAAATGAGGACTTCGGTGTGTTATCCTGGTGTGCTAATACATACAGAGAAGCTGTCAGCAGGGAAAGAAAATATGGAGGTAGGAAGACAACACAGTTTAGATAGCCTAGGAAAAGAACAGAGAGGTCAAGCAAGCAGCAGAAATAAAGTAGATTGTGTCATGAAGAGTGACTGCACTTGGGACAATCTTCTCTTGGCTGATTAAGCAGTTTTATGCATGACCCTTTCACCTGCAAATGCCTTTGTGCCTTCTATTGAGGTGTGCACCACTGAAACCAGGAAGTCACTAATTGGCCTAATTGTTTTCTGAAACTGTATATTTAAATGTCAAAAGCTGCCCCAGTGGTACATTTGCACAGGATGGGGAGAAGCAAAATAAATAAAATAACCATATATCAGAATTTGTACAAATTGGTAAACTACGGTTACCAGCTTTGATCTATTAAATCACAGTTTGAAGTTTAATATTGTTCTGAAGGTGGTGCCAGTGTCCGAATTTGGATAAATGGGAAAGTTCCGGGTTTAATCATGAACAGATACGTGAAAACATGGGGGACCACGCTTGAGCCGAGATATAGGCCAGTTGAGTTGGATGGATATACCTATGAAGAATTCTTGAGTGCCAGAAATGTCTCCAGGAAAATGAAAATGAGAAAAAGCCAGTGGCAGCTGAGATTAGAATAACCTTTCTCTTGCCAGAAAGTGCCAGTATAACTACCCAAAACAGTAAAGAACTATTCTGATGGAAGATAAGATTTTTAAAAGGATGAAATTGCATTAATGGAACTGGAAAGTGATTAATATGTAAATAAGGAAGCCGGCTGTGGCAAGGATATGGCCAGGAAAGGACAAATTCTGGCAACGTTGCGGAAAAGATGATAGACAGACTTACAGATAAGGGAGACAAGAAAGGTCACAGTCTAACATCAAAAATCCTGTTCTTGGGAACAAAGTAAGGTCCGAGTGAAAGGAGAACGATGGTAGAGTCAAGAGACATGGAAGGTAGACAGAGGTGGATTTTTAAACACAAGGAGGACTTCATTCTGAAGTATTCAGGACTATGAGGCTATGGCCTAGCCAGGAGCTGACAGAGACAAGACAGGCAGAGAAGGGAATCAGAGTATTTAGGGAGAAACACAAAAGGGATGTCAGTCACACAGGAAAGTTTGAAAACTTATGTACATGTCTGTGTCCTTTCATTACCCAGCTCAGGAAAACTGCTTCTGCAGTTGCCCCTAAAAGAAAATGTGTTCTTCCCGCTTACCAGATGATCACAGATGGGCTGAAACGCGTTAGTTCCACATACATAGAGTGAAGTATCATCCAGCTGTTGTAAGACACGGACGTAGTTAAGGCACTCTTTCTGTAAAAGAGAAAAGGAGGAGGAAAATACAGAGATTTTCAGAAAGTGCAATGAGAATAAGAAACCCTGTTAGCGACTTGCGTGGCTTCAGACCTATATACACGAACAAGGTCAAACCTTGGTTTAATTAGAAGAGATATGAACGATCCTCACGGCTGTGCATGCAACTGCTTTGCTCTTCTCCTGCACAAGTGAGTAAACCCAGGAAATATCCCATTAACTACAGTTTCCTGTTTCGTCTTGAATAGGAAACCGTGGTTGATGGCTTCAGAACAAGCCATTATAGTAAACCATGGTTTCAAGTTTCCTTAACATCCTGGCAAGTTCAGAAGCTGTTAACCATAGTTTCAGAGCTTCGGCAAAACGGAAAACCACGGTTAATGGAACACTTCTGTTTTTGTTTGCTAAAGGGGCTGTATGCAACAGGTTATTCATATTTTGGCTATGGACGTCTGAGCATGGCCGAAAGTTCACTCAAACCCTGCTTGTTTTTCTCTAAAGCAGGGGTTCCCAAACTGGTCCACGGACCACCAGTGGGCCATGAACTTCATACAGGTGTTTAGCAGAGTGTTTGTAAAAATACAATTTAAAATCATATAGTATCTAGCACAGGACATTAGAATTCCTACGATAGGCAGAAAAATAAGTAAGTGGTCCGTCAAAACCCTCAGCCTTGGTCAAGTGGTTGGGGGTGGGGCAGAGTTTGGGAACGAATGCTCTAAAGCAGGGATGTCCAACACAGGTCGATCGCGATCTACTGGTAGATCCCTGAGAGGTTTTGGTAGATCGCGGTTGATCTCTGGCTCCCTTTCCTTAGCATCGCTAAAACTGACTCCTGCCCTGCCCCCTCGCCCTGCCCTCCATTGTTATTTGATCTCTGGAAGGGAAGACAGATCTTCCTCTGTGCTGCTGCTTTCATCCATAGCGATCTTTTTGTGAGTGACTTTACCCCTTTGTCCCTTGCCTTTAACCCCCCCAAAAAGATTTTATTTTAACCCCTAAAAAGGGGGCTTCTCTCCTCCATAAAAAAAAAGCTCAACAACTTTGAGCTGCCTCCCCCCAAACGGAGCTTTTCTCCTCCCCCCAAAAAGCTGAACAACTTTGAGCTGAAACCCCCCAAAACGGGGGTAGATCACTGCCAGTTTTTAACTCTGAAAGTAGATCGCAGTCTCTAGAGAGTTGGCCAACCCTGCTCTAAAGCATACATGTTCAACCAGTGGACCGTGATCGACAGGTAGATCGCCGGGGTGCTCCAGGTCGACCTTGGGATTTAAAAATGGGATTTCCTGTGTTCTCCTGATTGAGCGTGCCTTGCCCCGGCCCCAGCACTCTAAAAGCTTGCCTTCCGTTATGCGGCTGCTTTGTGGATGAAGGAGTGATAACTGTGGGTTGTTGTGTGATCAACTCTTGCCAATCCTCCCCCCAAAAAAGCTCGACAACTCTTGGCAATGACAATGGGTAGATCACTGTTAGTTTTATTTTACTGGGAGTAGATCGCAGTCTCTAGAGAGCTGGAGGTGCCTGATCTAAAGCAATAGCAACAAGGATAAAAGCTATATAAGCTAATCCATCAATTAACTGCTGCTCCCCATCATCCATAACTTCAAATATGTTGCAGCACAAAGCCAAGGCTGCTTGCAGTTATGGGAGAGGTTAGCTCTTTTTCATACTTGGTCCTGCTGCATTTGAAGAAGGAGGGAAGAAAGCAGCACTACCATGCGGCAAACTACCAGCTCTACATTTTTTATCACACACATACACAACCGTTCAGCATCATGGCTTACAGGAACTAACACAGCAAAAGAGGTGCATTAACTCTGCTGAAGGTTTAATTAAAGGGGCATGGAAAATTAATTACTTCTGCAATACTACTAAAGGGGGGAAAACTTTCTTGAAAGTCAAGCTGATAAAGAGACAAGCGACAAATTCTTTTCACCTGTTTGGATTTGCCCTTTTCTGCACATTTCGTCTTCTTGTCTTCTGTGACCTTCCAAAACACCTGGAGGAAAACAGAACCAGGGTAAGAACAAATCAAAGGACCTTCTTAGTGCTCCCACAAAGACAAATTAATATTACGGCGTCCAAAGCCATCCTGGGGCAACTGCAAGCAGCTATACACCTCTTTAAAAAAAAATCTGCTCTCTTGGAAACGGGACTTTTCCAAACACACCTGCAGTACTGGAGTTGGTGAACCTTAAGTACATGTGTAAGATTGAAGTAGATTACTTCAAATTATTAATTATGCTTCCTATGAATTAGATTTGCGTAGGAACTGTTTACAATTCATAGGGCAAATGACAACCGCTCCCCTTCCATCCAGCCATTTCCCAAACTGAGAAAACAATATAAGCAACAGGAAAGCAACAATATAAAATGACCTTGCATATTAAAGACTATGCAGCTAGAAAATGGCTGACTGGTTTCACCTGGTAAAAGCAACTCTCTAGCTTTAAGCATGAAAGCAGCAAGGGGATTGCGTTTTGAACTCCTACAACAATGCATATTCAGATGCACTCCTATAGTTAACAAGAGGAATAAATCATATTACTTTGAGCATGCATGTTCAAATTAATTAATTAATGTTATTATTTCTACCCCACCCATCTGGCTGGGTTTCCCCAGCCTCTCTCAGCGCCTTCAGCACATATAAAAACACAGTATGTTTGAGCTCGGGCTGCTGATCATGAATACTTGGTATACAGAACTGCATACTTACCTCTTGCTTTTTTTCAGTAATGTTCAAGGCATTTAGCGCAAAGATCACTTCTCTAGCTCCTACGTACAAAACATCCTTATCTTCACTTAGCAACAAAGTTGAGTAGTTAAATGTTTCGGGCTCTTGAAAATATACTAGATGAACTTCTGTTAAAATACAATTAAATTTCAAGGCAAGCATTAATTCAAAACACATTCATTTCAAGGCAAACTTTATTTACCATTGACTGGAATAGTTGCTTGACTTCAAATCCTGGCCTAGGTCATTGATTCTGAGATCGTTAACTAAAGTAGCACAACCTAATGACTGGACATTAGTGGAACTGAAGGGAGAGAAAGCAATCCAAAAGCTTGAGCACATGTAAATTAGCTGCCCTGGAGGCCAGGATTGTACAGTCATTGGAATGTTTGAAATGGGGTTCTTCCTGAATGGGAAACAATGAAAAAATCGAGGGGGCCCTACAGTCAAGTGATATGCAGAAGCCACAGAATGATAATGGCTTCTATCAGGACCAACCCAAATGTCAAAATCTATGTAAGCTTTCCTTTTCTGTTCACCAGGCTGGAAGTTGATCAAAACTCTGGGAAGAGGAGGGGAAGAAACACCCACTGACCATGTTGTGACCCAAATTTCTACAATCTGAAGATGGAGGCAGGGGGAGCTATGCCGGTGTAATTAATGAGCTATATAAGGTGCCTAAGGGATTTCAGGATGTATTGTGAGATGCTGGGGAGCTAAAAACGGCGGCCTTTTCCTTTTTTTGAAAATGTAATGTTGAGTAGACAGAAATAATTGGCACGATGGAATGGTGCTGTGGCCCCACTCTCCCAACAGCCATCGATCTACCTGGACTCTGAGGTCCAGCGCCAAGGGCCTTCTGGCAGTTCCCTCACTGCGAGAAGTGAGGTTACAGGGAACCAGGCAGAGGGCCTTCTTGGTAGTGGCACCCGCCCTGTGGAACGCCCTCCCTCCAGATGTCAAAGAGAACAACAACTACCAGACTTTTAGAAGACATCTGAAGGCAGCCCTGTTTAGGGAAGCTTTTAATGTTTAATGGATTATTGTATTTTGTTGGAAGCCGCCCAGAGTGGCTGGGGAAGCCCAGCCAGATGGGTGGGGTATAAATAATAAATTTATTATTATTATTATTATTATTATTATTATTATTATTATTATTATATTTGCTGCTGCTGACCAGGGTGGGACAACAGCAAGGGCAGGGTTGTGTGGGTGCACAGGCTCGCGAGTGATGTATTGATACGTCGCTCAGGACCAGTATGAGGAGCAGACCGCGATGGCGGCTTCACTCAATGGTGTATCGCAGGTGAAGCTGCCGCCGCTCGACTCCCTCCAGCAGGGGCTGGTAGCAGAGGGACTCAGAAGCAGCGGCCGTTTCACCAGCGATATACCATTGAGTGAAGCCGCCATCCCACTCTGCGCTCATGCCGGCGCAGAGGTAGAAACAAGTTGCACCAGCAAGGCGCCAATACAGCTTGTTCCTCCCTCTGCTTCTTTAAACTGTTTGGCTGAGGAGCGCATGGCTGCCCTTGCCTCAGCCAAGCAGTTTTACGGAGCCCCCAACCCACCGCCAGCTCGCGTGAGCCAGCGGCAGGACGGGGGCTCCAAGTGTATCCATCCCCCCAGCTGAGGGAGCCCCGATACTTCTCCAGCTCACTTCCAAGCCGGAGAAGCATGGAGCTCCCTCACTTGGGGGGCAGGAGGCTTTGCGCCCCCCAGCTGAGTAGCCCTACTCCTTCTCCTGCTCAGCTGGGGAGCGGGAGGGCGCTTCCTCACTGGCGCAGAGATGAAGCTGCCTTAGCAATTTCCCCAATGCCTTGCAGCGCTGTGGTAGGAAGCAGGGTTTTGAACATTGCGATGTAGTAGTAGTAGTAGTAATAGTAGTAGTAGTAATATAATAATAGTAATTTATTATTTATACCCCGCCCATCTGGCTGGGTTTCCCCAGCCACTCTGGGTGGCTCCCAACAGAATATTAAGAACACAATAACACATCAAACATTAAAAACTTCCCTAAACAGAGCTGCCTTCAGATGTCTTCTAAAAGTCAGATAATTGTTTATTTCCTTGACATCTGATGGGAGGACCTTCCACTGGGTGGGTGCCACTACTGAGAAGGCCCTCTGCCTGGTTCCCTGTAACCTCACTTCTCTCAGTGAGGGAACCGCCAGAAGGCCCTCGGAACTACACCTCAGTGTCCGGGCTGAACGATGGGGGTGGAGACGCTCCTTCAGGCATACTGGTATCGCCAGATCGCGAAGTTTGCCAGGCAATACATTGCAATGATGAAAACTTGACATTGACCAGCCCTACTACACAGGTGGGAGCTCAGGATTTGGCTTGGCCTGTGCGGTTGAGCACTTGACCTCCCCCTCCCCAACCATCCTATATGTGGCAGTGATGCTGCTGCCAAGGGGCAGGGAAGCAGCAGCCCACTGTGCCAACTGCTTCTGAAAGTAGTTACTCAGTCAATCCAAAAAATAATGGTTCCTTGTGAGGCACAGAGAAACATAGGAAAACAATGATTGGTAACTAACAATGAGGTAGTTGTTCTTCAAGGTCTCATTATATGCCAAGGAGTAACCAAAGGTGTAAATGCAAGGGTAGGGGGGGAAAGTTGTTTACTATACAATACCAGACTTCCAACTCTTGCTAGAAAGTTCTGAGTAGGTCTTCCATTATTTCACTGAGTTCCTGTGCCAATTCTGTAGATATCAGCACTATTTTGCATTGGCTATACCAGGGCTTTCCGAACGTGGGTCTCCAGTTGTTTTTTGGACTGCAATTCCTATCATCCCTGACCATTGATCCTACTAGCTAGGGATGATGGGAGTTGTAGTCCAAAAACAGTGAGAAACCCAAGTTTGGGAAACCCTTTATGGTGACGTAAAACAAGCCTTTGGCCTACTGCTATGTAGGATTTTGTATCAGCAAAGTACAGAACCACTACTCATTTATTTTATTAATCACTATCCTTACCGTAAGCTATGCTCTTACCTTTGTGTTCCCAGGTAATCCGGGGCACCGGACCAAACGCTGTTGCCATTCCAAGAAATAAACTCACAGCCCCATATAGAACAAGAGCCATGTTAAGTGTCCTTGGTCTATGAATGCAGATGAGCAACCACAGCAGCAAAAGTTCATTTGGCAGAAGAAACGCCTTTGGAGTTCAGAGGGTCTGAGAAGATATGGACATCTTCATACTAAACGCATGAGCCGTTGGTTCCTCGCGAGGGTGCTTCCGAATTTCCTGCTATCTGACAGATCACTTCCCCCAACAGGCATGCATCTGCCACAGCAGAGAACGGAAAGGATTTCTAGAAGGAGCCTCGGCAAAACCTCTACTTCTTAAGCACATGCTTCTGATCCGTTGGGTTGGGGTATAAAGCTGCAGAAATAAAAGGCAGAAGGAAGGAAGTTGTCAGAGGTTTTCAGTGGCTAATGATTTCCAAGTTACACTCTTTCCTTTGTTAAGAAACGTCCCTACAGCAAAGACTCTGGTTTTATAAAAGGAAACAGTGGCTCATTTTCAGAAATAGCCACAGGAAGCTATTAACAACCATAATTTTCCATGAGCTCTCATTATTTATATCTGTCATATCAATACTTGTAGACAAGCGTTTTTGGGATATGGAAAGGAGATGTGGCATTTTCGAAGTTCAAGGTGTATTTTAAATATTTCAACAAAGGACTAAAATGGAACTATATATTGCCATGCAGAGGTTTCAGCTGCAGGCAGCTCGAGACATTTCTGTGCAACCCATGGGCTTTCTGTAGGAGTTGTATGAATCCAAGGCTTTTGCTTCAAAACTATGAAGCATTCAGAGTCTTAGATTCCCAATTTCAGATACCATCTGGGCGGGAATCTTGAAGTGAGCTTTGTGGCTAAGTGAGAATTTGAACTGTGGCTCCCTCATACTCTTCCCCCAACCCCATCTTTTCTAAAAAGGCAACTCCGAAGATTAATTGTCAAATGCGCCATAATCGACTGAATTCATTTTTTTGGAATTGCAATATTTCACCGAATTAGCAAATTCAGTATATGACTCTAGACAGCGCTATGCGTTTAGCAGCTGAATGTTTTGCACGCCCATTCTGTGCAGAAAATGGTACGGAACAGGCTTATGTTTGAATACATGCAAATCTGTCCCTATTTTCTAATTATTTCAACCAAGTACCTTTCAGTGCAACTCTAGGCATCAGACCAACAAGAAGTCAGCACAGGTGCATAAATATATAGGATGGCAACTTTAATGAGTCAGCTAGATTTATTGTGTCTGGCCAAATTATGTAACTTCTTTGTTCTAGCTATTCCAGTTCAATTTCTCATTTTCTGTCTACATAAAAGGTGAGCCAGCGGAAGAATGTAACCATGGCAACTAATAAGCACCGAGGGATCCCGACATCAAGATAGATGCTTACCAATACCTTTCCTGGGCCTTTCCTAATATATATACGGTAGGAGATTTACAGTTTCACTCTGAAGATTCCCTCCACTGTGGTTCACTGGGGGTGAATCCAGACCAGATGAACCTGGGACAGAGTTTGTTTTGGATTTTTTCTCTTAAAAACCCTACCATTTTCTCTTCTGTGTTCTCTTCTTTTGTCATGACCTGTGGCAGTCTTCTATGCATGGACGCTATACCTATTCTGGACTGCACTGAGCTCTGTATTTGCAATTCGGAGCTTATGGATCAAGGTTGACAAGTCATCATAGCTACTGAAAGCCACCCCTGGCTCTATCTAATATTCCACCAGGATAATCCTACTGAGTCCATCTGGGTGACCCATTTTAATAATACTTGATAACTACTTAAGCTTCGCTATTTGCTTAGTTCTCAATTTATGAATATTTAGAACTGTAATTCCCAATCGTAACAACCGTACTTCCCATTATTTAGGGAACATTCTTCTGCTTAGTAACTGCTAACCCTCATTTCTTTAAAATTCTGATCACTTGGAATTCTAGTAAATTGTCTTGCTCATTTATCTTTTATACTCGGTGTTTCTGAGCAAATATTAAGTTATTCAATGCACTATTTTCTAAAATAAAAGATGTGTGTGTGTGTGTGTGTGTGTGTGTGTGTGTGTGTGTGTTCCTTAAATAGTATACTGGAATAGCCATTTACGGTTATTTGAAGCCAAAGTGCTTATTTTATACAGCATATCATTTCACAGACTACAGTCCTACTTCTTTAGATGCCAGAGGTGGTGCCAGAACTGTGCCTGTATACTTCTAAGAAGTATAAAGTCAATTTATTTTAATGACTATTCCAACTAATTAGTTTGCACCTTTGTTCAGAAAATAAGTGGCGTACTGATGGGATAAGGCACTGCACAGAGGCCAATTTCTCATACAGCAGCAACTCAGAAAAGTTCATATACAGTCGTATCTTGGAAGTCGAACGGAATCCGTTCCGGAAGTCCGTTCAACTTCCAAAACGTTCGGAAACCAAAGTGCAACTTCTGATTGGTTGCAGGAAGCCCCGTCAGATTTTCGGCTTCCAAAAATAGCTCGCGAATCGAAACAGTCACTTCTGAGTTTGCGGCGTTCGAGAGCCAAAACGTTTGAGAACTAAGCTGTTCGAAAACCAAGGTACGACTAATCCCTCTTTCCAAAATCATGACTAGAGTGAAAGGAGAGAAGTCGCTCCTACTGTCACTTGCAGAGACATGAAACGGTTGAATCTAGCTAAATGAAGGACAAACAAACAAGCAAACCCAATGGCTAACCCTTCAACAATAATCATCTTTTTGCTTAGCTCAGCCTGGTTCCCTGTGAAGGCATTTTCCCAACTTACTTTGCTTTCTGTTTTCTCTCTAGAGTCTACACTTGGGATTGATATCTGAGGATGGGAGGGTGACGAGGGACACATAGAGTTAATCCTACCTTCCAACCCACCCACCCTGGAAGCAATCCCCCTAGCATTATTTTGTTGTATCTGTTGACTTCATATGAATAAGTTTGGGTAGTATTTATGGACTGACTGCATGTACCGGTACCTTCTCTAGAGGTGGGCTGGGTAACTTTTTCAGCCAAAGGGCTGCAACTCCACTTCTGGTGGCAGCGTGGCAGTTTCACAGAGAGAACAATTGACCCAGCTCTGCTTTAGGCTGCAAAGCAGCACCAGCAAATGAGACGGAAAAGTGCTGATGAACAAAAAGATCTTCATTGGCTCTCAGCACATTTCCGAGCACAATTTAAAGTGTTGGTGCTGACCTTGAAAGTCCTAAACAGCCTCAGCCCAGTATACCTGAAGGAGCATCTCCACCCCCCATCATTCAGCCTGGACACTGAGGTCCAACTCCGAGGGCCTTCTGGCAGTTCCCTCCCTGTGAGAAATGAGGTTACAGGGAACCAGGCAGAGGGCCTTCTCGGTGGTGGCGCCCTCCCTGTGGAACGCCCTCCTACTAGTTGTCAAGGAAAGGCAAACCTGGTTAGGGAAGTTTTTAATGTTTGATGTTTTAACATTTTTTAAATATTCTGTTGGGAGCAGCCAGATGGGTGGGGTATAAATAATAAAATTGTTGTTGCTGTTGCTGCTGTTAAGATGCATGTTGTGTGTTGGGCAGACAAAATACATGCACAGGTAGACTGAACGTGATAGTCCTTGATGCTATTTCCACTTCTGCCCCAGACCAAGGGAGATAAACTTATTTATTTTCCTCACCCAAACTCTTTCTGAGGAAAGGACTGGTGGCCTCGAACCCTCAAGTTGGGGTTTTATAGGTGGCATCAGCCTCAATGAGGAGGATCTTTGTAATGGGTATAATGAGCACTTGATGCAGACAGGAGGGGCTGTTGCCATCAACAAGGAGATAAGAGGAGATTCTGGACAGATGTCTAGTCTAGTGTCCTAATCTGCGAAACCACTCCATTCTGGTGGAAATTGATAGTACTACACAATTAAACAAAAGATTACATGTGTGAGGTTGGATGCACAGACTTGCAGTGAACATGAGGAAAGAAACCAGAAAGAATAAGCGTTACTCGAAGTTCTATTTGCAACAAGCAGAGACATTTAGACGATCACTTAGAAAGACACCCAACAGAAGGATAATTTTATGACAGGAATTCTGTTACACTATATAATCACCTGCCTCACATAATTAGAAATCAGACAGATGGATGGGGACTGTGTATATTTCTCTCTCAAAAATACGCTTATATTTATTCTTGCACACTGGTTCAATGGCAGCACTAATAATCTTTGTGCCGAGAGAAATTAGTAGGTGTCACCAGAACATACAGCTGGTGCAGCATGATATAACAGCTTCCAAAGTCGGGGGGGGGGGGGACGGGGACAATCACAAAAGCCAGGCCTTCTTATTTTTAAAGGCACTTGCTAAAGTCAATTTATGACATAATGTTATGTTTAAAAATACCGTCCTGTGGCTTGAACAAAATACTAATGGATGGCAGATATGAAATGGCCACCATTAGGGAAACTTACATTGGTTGCATGCTGGAGTAGCTAAAGAGCTCAACTGAAAGAGAAGCAAGATAAGCCCATCTGTTTCAGGGATGGGTGTCCCTGTTATTGCACTCCAACTCCCACCAGCCCCAGCTACCATGGCCAGTGGTCAGGAATGATGGGAGTTGTAGTTCAACAACATCTGGAGGGTTAAAGGTTCTCCATTCTTGGTCTGTCTATTCAAGGTTCCTGTTTTCTACAATGGTCAAGAAAATGCCTTTGGAAAGTCCACAAGCCAAGGTAGGGCTCTCCTCAGCAGCTGGAATTTCAAACTTCTGAACCGAAGTTCCATTTAGCCATCATAGCTACTTAGCCACCAGCAGACCTACCCTCCATGAGTTGGTCTAATCCAGGGGTAGGCAACCTAAGGCCCATGGGGGTCGTTTAACCTGCCCACGAGCTGTCCCCGATCCGAGCCGCCTGCTTGGCGAGTCCCCGCCCGCTGCGCTAAACCGGCGCAGCGCGACACAGGGACTCGCTTCTGTGGCGCTGGAAAGCGCGTCTGCGCATGCAGGGCAGGGCACAGCTGGCGAGCGTGCAGGGAAAGGGGAGGCCGCCGGTAAAGCCGCGCAGCTCCCCCACTCGCTGGGGTGCAAGTAAACCCAATAGGAAAGACAGCTCTGCAAACCCCTATCATCCTTAGCTCTATCACACATGCTATACAGCTTACAACTGAGATCTTGACACCACCAAAAAAGCACGCAGGCCTCACCATTCTGCACTGGAAGCCGATTCTACCCAATCCCTGGAAGAAGCAGAAGCAGATATTGGCTTTTCTACATGTTAGCATTCTGCGTGCAAGGAATTTTTGATGGGGTGGGGGTATTAAAAAACGCAACACTCCTCCCGCCTGCATTCTCAATTGGCCCCAGTCCGAGGAACCTTGCAGGGCCTATGCTTGGCCTGCAGGTGTGCTCTGGCTTCGAGAAACATGGCCGTGCACGATTTGTGACTAGCCAATCGACGAACAGAACCCGATTCCAACAGATTTACCCTTTGCCTGTAAAGAATACTGCATATCTGCAGCGTAAGTAAACAATACGATTTAAGCATTCAATCCGACAGTTGGCTGCTGCTTAATAAAATCCACCCGACAAACCATTTCTCTGCCAAGAGCTCGCTTAATGTGCCCCTTGGGGATGCGGAAGTACCATTTCTCAGGTATGCGCACCAAGCCCTACTGATGTGATCTGGGGCAGGAAGCCAAGAATATGCGCTTCACATCCAGTTCCACTTGGCTGCTAAGGAAAAGTCTTTTGCCTGCTACAGTTATGCGAATACAGATAATAAGAGAACCTGGAATGCTTCCATCACGCCTTAAACGCATGGTTATTTTACTGAAAGGGTCTTTTGTGAAAATGGGTGTGTCTCAATATGCATCCCATTTCCAATTAAGTAGCAACATTCGCTTGCAAACAAAGCATGCTGAATTGGGCGAGTATGAAACAAATGTAAATGAAGATTAAGGTTCTATGTGACTGCATCGCAGCATTTAAAGCTTCTGTTTAGACACAAGCCCCATATAAAAATCTATCTACATACCGGTAAGCATCATTCCAAGTGCAGCAAATAGTTTAAAACTTATTATTATTATTCATTTCATTTCTATATTTTTAAGGGGGGAAATCTCAAGGCAGTTTACAACCTACATTAAAACATGCACGTGTTTGAAAAAATGTTGCTGATTCATAACTGCTACAACTACGAATTTCCATGTATTTTCAAGCCCTTTCGGCCAAGATACTTTATATACCACCTTTCAAGTCCAGTTCTCAGGGAAACTTATAGATATAAAACAGTATCACATGTACAAACAACCTATAACAGAACTTGCCAATCATCATAATCATTCTTTTATTCGACCGTCAGTCAGAAGAATACATTTGTACAGAATTAAAAGCATCTGAGAGAACTTTGAAAAAAAGGAAACATAATCCACAAATAGAATGGAACTAAACAAATAGCCCCATATCGATACAATCAATTAAAATCTTGCGACGCTTAGAAGCTAAAAAAAAGAAATTTAGCCACCAGGAAGGCTATATTTCTAGTAATATTATTCAGTAAATATAAAACCTGTCTTTCTCTGGGTAGAAAGCTAGATTGACGTAAAAGTGGAGTTATAAGATTTTGCCTAAGTTCTACATAGAGATGGGACCCAGGTGGCGCTGTGGGTTAAACCACAGAGCCTAGGGCTTGCTGATCAGAAGGTCGGCGGTTCGAATCCCTGTGACGGGGTGAGCTCCTGTTGCTCGGTCCCAGCTCCTGCCCACCTAGCAGTTCAAAAGCACGCCAAAGTGCAAGTAGATAAATAGGTACCGCTCCGGCGGGAAGGTAAACGGCGTTTCCGTGCGCTGCTCTGGTTCGCCAGAAGCGGCTTAGTCATGCTGGCCACATGACCTGGAAGCTGTACGCCGGCTCTTGGCCAATAAAGCGAGATGAGCGCCGCAACCCCAGAGTCGGACACAACTGGAGCTAATGGTCAGGGGTCCCTTTACCTTTACCTACATACCAGTAGAGAGGACAAGACAGAAGGTTATGTTCGGTAGACTCAACCACGCCCATAGTACAGTGGCAGGTTCTCTGGGTGTATGGAACTCCCTTGTACCTTCCCCACAATACCGCGGAATCAAGGGCGTTTAGTCTAGCCGCTGTAAGAAGTCTGCGGTATTCCACATAGTGGATTTCCGTGAGATAGGGGGCTGGTGTCATTTGATATATCTGGTCCCCTAGGAACATCCCTGGTTTCACTTGAGCTAGAATTTGCCAATAGTAGCCGGAGCTGTAACAGAAGCTAATTTATCAACCACTGAGAGCCTGTGTGAACATCATTTTAATCTGGTGGTTTTGAAGTTATCAGATTATGTGCCGGTTCATATGGATTTATACGGCAGAGACTTCAAACAGGGCACCAGTACAGAGTACTGGTAACCAACTATCTTACTTTTGAAGGCTTCTAAAGAATACTTTAACAGCCAGATAGGTTCATATGGGCACATTTGGTCTAATACACTTTTAAGGGATTTATGGATCAAAATCAGTGAGTTTCAACATTAGCCATATTTAGGGCAGGTTCGCCCCAAGAAAAAAAGCTCAACAATTTTTGGCTGATCCTCCCCCCAAAAATCTCAAAAACTCTGGTCAATCCAATGGGTAGATCACTTCCTGTTTGTTTTTTTTTTTAGTGGGAGTAGATCACAGTCTCTTGGAAGTTGGGACATGCCTGCGCTAGAGTATGCCCTAATTCTGAGATGGTAGCCCTCTGTCTATGCTGTATGGCCACAGGTAGCCCACTGAGGTTTTAAAGACTTGACTCGTTTTTGTATGGAAAAACATTCAGTCATACACATGTGCCTGGAGGGTAAGTGACTGGTGAAGGCTGCCCAATGTATGAACAATGAAAAAGTATTGTTTAGCTTTAAGGAGATGTGCAGGGATATAGACTCTGAAAATAGCACTACAACCATTTCTGCCCGGAAGTCGTTCTGCATGCTACTTCAAAACCATCCAAACTATCTTTTTCTATCAAGCCAAGGGAAATAGCAGTGGACAACTGTTGCAATTAGCCAGTAATAATTTAGAGGCAGTGGCAGACAACTGCCATTGTGGATTCAATATTTGCGAAACAAGACCACTGGCCTTTAGCCATTCACAAAAACAAAGCCTTAGCCTTCCTAAGAGTTAACAGAGTGTTTCAACAATCATTCCTTAAGCAGCAGGGTTCAACATGCTGTGAGGGCAATGGAAGAAGCTAGATAATAGAGGAGAAAAACAACATGCACTCATACCTATTTACAGAGTGGAAAGTCCTGCAACAAGGGCCTCAGAGTTCTTGGGGAGATGCCTGTCAAGATGGGTTAAGAGGTCTCAAGTTAAGCATCTCCTCCTGACAGACATTAGTTGCCGAGAAATATTCTTTAAGTCATTCATTACTGTGCAAGTACTACAGCCTTTCCAGACAAGTGACTATGCGGGCTATTTTACCAAATGAAACTCCGGCTCTATAATTGTTTAATTATATGGTTGTCAAAGCCACAAATAGCTTGTTTGAGGAGTACAAAGTTCAATACACACAGACAGAGAAGTTTTCATGATGTTTAGCTGAACGGCTTCCGTTGGCAGAAAGAGAAGCAGTGATTTTTCATCTGTCACATGAAATTACTGTTCATTTTCTTAGGAAGTTCCCCTACTCCTCCTTTACCTGGTTCATTCCAGACATTCACACTGTACTAGTTCACTTTCCTGCAACTTTAAGACACTGATTCCCAAAAGTAAAAAAACACAAAAAACACAAAAATGTGTTTGTTTGTTTTAAAAAACACCACTTTTGTCAAGCCCTGGGTACACACACATGTGAACTGAGGCACCTAAGAATATTTTGTTTTGCCAGACAACTGGCTGGTCAGGATGCACAAGCGGAACATGCCCTGATCTTGGAGCGGGGGGTCCTTAAGTGACCTACCTAAACAATTTATTTTTATTGCTGGGTTTTAAAAAAAACCACAACTAAATGTTGTAATAGAAAACATCAAGGAAGGTAGGTTCTATTAGGTAGTTATAATAAGCAATTGTATTAGAAGTAATATACTGGTAAATTCTATTCGTATTAGAAATAATATGTGACTTCAACATGAAAGGAAACAAGTTTTTCATTGCTAGAGAAAAACGGTCAGAAATTAGAATCCATATAATGCCAGTGACACTAGTTTACTGATCATTCTGAAAGAGAAAGGGGTCCCCCCAACCCCAACCCCATTTCCCTCCCTTCCAAATCAGACTTTGTACTATGGCAATGGATTGTCTTCTGCCCAAATTTTTCAACCCAACTGCACAAAAAGCCATTCCATGATAAACCAAAAATACAAGCACATAAGAAGATTTCTGAAGTGAAGAAAGATACCCAGTTTATCAGAAAATTCAGCTAACCAGGCCATTCTACTTTGAGACTATGGTCGGGTCTAATGCTGTTTGTTTATTTCATAAAATCTATATACCACTTCATTACAGAAAAAAACCCTCAAAGAGGTTCACACAAAAAACCCCTGTTACCTTCTCTAACCAGTATTATATTATTGCTCGGTTGTTTTAATGTAAACTGATATGCATTAGTTATGTAAATGCATGCAACCTTTATGATCTATGTAAATAATTTGTTATCTGTAGTTAAATCGTAAAAGCCAAGTAAAACAATTTCAGAAAAGAAAAGACAAATCAGTTGACAATGTCAATGGCAGATCATTTTCTGCACTATGGACTACTTGGATTTTTTTTGGGGGGGTGTATATAAAGCAGAAGAATCCATAAAGTGCTTGTCCCATAAAATTAACATCACAGAGCCCAACTGATGTTCATTATTGTATCGCTACCACAGCAACAAAAACATTTCTAGCACAAAGATTTCCTTATTTTTAAAGAGAGAAGCAAAGGACTATTATGATTCTTGAAATAATAAAAAGGGGTTTTTGAGTCATACATTTCACAGCGCTATCCATGCGCCAATGAACACTTTTAAAGATATGCAAACAAAAACGGGGGAAAGGGGAAATGTAGAATAGTAGAGCCACCAGGGAGGAAAATGAACAGAATAAGAAGCTGGCTGGAATCCACTCTGTAAATCAGTAAACTTAACAGCAAATTAAGCTGCAAGATTCACTGTGCTAAGGGTCAAGTTGTTGGAAGAATCTGGATCTAAGTTTCTTTCTACCGGGCAAAGATCACTACATATGTCAGAAGACACAGCATTGGTAGCATTGTCAGATGTTGAGCCACAGCAACTGAATTTGGGGTGGGGTAAAAATGATATAATCAGAATAAGCCGCACAAAATGAGCTCTGTTTGTACATGATTTGTATTCAGAGAAGGGTGAAAGGTAAGAATGAAAAAGGAGGAGCGACTGGAGATCATGAGGGATGAACACAAAGTCAACGTGGGACCCAGACGCTTTTTCTACAAAATACTGGAATATCTGGAACATTGCCTGTATGATTTGAAGCATATTTCTGCACCAGGAAGGCCAAGACTCAAAACTCAATTGCCATGAAAAGTTCACTGAATGCCGAATTGGACTAAGATACAATTTTTATTGTATCCTTTGTTGTAGTATGCACACACCTTCAATGTGGTGAAATCTGGTGTTTATTTGCTTGAGCTATATATAACCTGTCTTTTTTTCCCCTATCACAAAACTCAAGATGGGGTTTCCAGGAGATCTCTGAATTCAGGCACCAACTAGTCCCAGACCTGTTTAGCATCAGCAAAGCAGGTACCTCATGTTCCCTCAGAATAAAGATTGCTGTTTATCCATACAGGATAAATACCATCTCCCTTACTGTGTGAGGGCCCATGCAAATGAACAATGAAATCTGTGAAACAGACATAGGGGAAGCCTTGTGGGGATTTAAAAGGTAAAGGGACCCCTGACTGTTAAGTCCAGTCAAAGGAAACTATGGGGTTGCGGCGCTCATCTCGCTTTACTGGCCGAGGAAGCCGGCGTTGTCCGCAGACAGCTTTCCGGGTCATGTGGCCAGCATGACTAAGCCACTTCTGGAGAACCAGAGCAGCACACGGAAATGCCGTTTACCTTCTCGCCGGAGCGGTATCTATTTATTTACTTGCACTTTGACGTGCTTTCGAACTGCTAGGTTGGCAGGAGCTGGGACCGAGCAACGGGAGCTCACCCCGTCGCGGGAATTCGAACTGCCGACGTTCTGATCAGAAAGCCCTAGGCTCTGTGGTTTAGACCACAGCGCCACCTGCGGATTTAGCCCATGTTAAAATCAGATCTAAGGCTTTTGAGAAAATACATACTTTATGTCAGGGTTGGGTACCTGTTGCCTGCAGGTCAAATTAGGCCCAGCAAAGGTCCCAATTTGGCCCGTGAAGGCGTTTCCCACAAATCCAAACTGCACTGGGAAGAGGACTGACCAGCTGATTGGAAGTTACACCAAATGTCTTGGAAGTTTTCACCTGGCGCCATATTGATACCAGATGACTGACAGGTGAGGGTCCCTGCCCATATGTCATAGGTCTACATCTCCATCCCTGCTTTATATGTAAAACATCAAGAATAAGGATAAGAGTTCAAAAAAGAATCCCCATTGAAAGCTCCTAACCATCAATTAACTTACTCTGACAGATCTGTGTGTAGTATTAACACACACAAGGGGGGGGGGTGTGGAAGTGAAATTGAAAATATGGTATAATACAGTACCTGTCACCATTTGGATGTGTCTGTTTTTTCTATTTTCCTTCCCAGGAATTAACTCTTTAAAGTATCTGTTTTCTTTATGGCATAGTAAATGAGGTCCAGCAAGGTAGCCCAGAAATCTTCAATACTGTTAAAGAAAACAAAAAATTATTATTATTTAATAACTTTTATTAGTCACTTTTGTGCCACAGCAACTCAAAGCAAGTTACAATATTTAAAACAAACACGTATGCACATTAAAACCAGCATTATAGAAACAACCTAAAATACAATTCTATTTTGTTGTTGTTGAAAAACTAGATTAAAACACCAACATACAAAAATTGTAGGTTATGAAAAGGGAAACAATCCCCCTGTCTCTCTCCCAAAAGAGGTAATAATAATAATAATAATAATAATAATAATAATAATAATAATAATAATATATTTATACCCTGCCCATCTGGTAATCATTGTAGAGCAACCTAAGAAGTTTCTGTGCCAATACTAGGCCTAAAAACCGATTGAATTTGATCTAGAAAATTCATGCAAGACAGCCTAGTACGACAACATCCGGAGCGCCTCAGGTTCCCCACCTAGCTATGCAGAAACTGGAAATGTAAGTGATACACAAATAAAATGCAGCCTGTATTGGCTCTGCCAGAGTCCCAGTCTACATGCAGATCATCAGGATCATCATCCACGTAGATCATGCGCTCTACGTGGGGCTACCTTTGAAGGTGACCCGGAAACTGCAATTAATCCAGAATGCGGCAGCTAGACTGGTGACTGGGAGTGGCCGCTGGGACCACATAACACCGGTCCTGAGAGAACTACATTGGCTCCCAGTACATTTCCGAGCACAATTCAAAGTGTTGGTGCTGACCTTTAAAGCCCTAAACGGCCTCGGTCCTGTATACCTGAAGGAGCGTCTCCACCCCCATCGTTCAGCCCGGACACTGAGAACCAGCGCCGGGGGCCTTCTGGCGGTTCCCTCATTGCGAGAAGTGAGGTTACAGGGAACCAGGCAGAGGGCCTTCTCGGTAGTGGCGCCCTCCCTGTGGAACGCCCTTCCAGCGGATGTCAAGGAAATAAGCAGCTATCCTATTTTTAAAAGACATCTGAAGGCAGCCCTGTTTAGGGAAGTTTTTAATATTTAATGCTGTATTGTTTTAATATTTGACTGGAAGCCGCCCAGAGTGGCGGGGGAAACTCGGCCAGATGGGCGGGGTAAAAATAATAAAATTATTATTATTATTATTATTATTATTATTATTATTATCAGGAGGCACGATGGGTTCAATTCATAACGTGCAAGGATGTGAACCGCCCTGAGACATATGGGTATAGGGCAATGATGGCCAAACTTGGCCCTCCAGCTGTTTTGGGACTACAGTTCCCATCATCCCTGACCACTGGTCCTGTTGGCTAGGCATGATGGGAGTTGTAGTCCCAAAACAGCTGGAGGGCCAAGTTTGCCCATCACTGATATAGGGTTATATACAAATTTAATAAATAAACAAATAATAAATATTCTGCACAGGTGAATAACGCTCTACCCTCATTAAAGCCCCACACTGGTGCAACTTGACAATCTTATTTAATACAGGGTTTTTGATATTCAAATTCTGAGATTAGAAACGTCTTCCGAAATAATTTTTAGGACTCCAAAATGGCAGTATTTATATGCAGCCGATCAGTAATTTGTCATTGGTAATAATAATAATAATAATAATAATAATAATAATAATTTTATTTATACCCCGCCCTTCCCGATTTAAAAACCGGGCTCGGGGCAGCTAACAACAAATATAAAGATTGATTAAAAAAGACTTTTAAAAAAGCTTAAAAACAGCATAAAGTACAACATAAATGTAGCATTGCCAGGGCTAGCTGGTCACGTTAGTCCTGCTAGGGCCAGCAAGGAGACCAGGGAAAAATTTAAATGTGGGGTCCCAGAAGGGTTTCTTTATAGAAAAATGGAAAGGGAAAAAGGAATGGAGGATCCGACTAAATTGAAGGCCAGGCGGAATAGCTCTGTCTAGGCCCTGCGGCCCACACACAAACCATTTCTGGTATAAAAGCTGAAGCAAGACACAGCCGAGGGGGTAGGCCATAGGCCTACCATTTGATATTTACATTCAAAGTTAGTAGCCTCATAAATCTGACAGGTCTACAACCGTGACAAGATATAGCTGCCAAATGTTTAGTACTCAAGAAATGAGAGGCGGGCAAGAAAGCAGTATGATGAAAGCCTGCACCCAATAAGAGGAATAGAAGTTCCTCTACCAACTCAAATTAATTCCAGTTAGAAGTCCATTTCAAGTGGGAGGAATCCCAGGCAACCCAAGAAATGGGTGAGCAAAGTGGAACCGTCAGCCACCACCACTGTGATGATCTAATGTAGCAAAAGCCATATTAAGTGCAGGATGCTTTTTCTGCCAAGCTGCTTTTAGGGAAAGCAAATGCTTAATTCACACTTTAACATCCCCCCCCCAAGCCTTGGTGGCTTTTAAACAGCTTTAAAAGGGGGTGAGTGGAATCAAAGCACTTTTGCAGCTATTGCACAGGTATCTCAGCTTTTGAAATAATCACACTGTTAAGTATTTCAAGGCTTTCTGGATCGTCAACAATAGTATCGAGTTGCATTAATTCAATGACAGGGTTGATTATAAATGGCATGAAACAGCTGTTGCCCAGAGGATTTAACTCTGTAGTGTTATAGAGAACTCAAAGAACAAAGACGACAAAAAAGAAGCAGGAGAAGGAATGTAGGAAAGCTTTTCAGAAGGGAAATGTCTTGCTAAGAAACCTTGCCCTGGTTACTCTTTTGGGTCCCATCAAATGCAACCAGTAATTTAGAAACCGAGAGAGAAGGTGGTTCCTATCTAAGGCTGCAATTTTATACCCGCTTTCCTGTGAACACAATAAAACTTACTCCAAGTAGACATGCATATTGCACTGTAAATTATGAACAAAATTTGAAGTATCTATGTGTGTGTGTGTGTGTGCGCGCGCGCACACACACACACACACACACACACACAAACAGAGAGGGGGGGTGCTAGCATTTTTGAAAATGTTAAATGTTATGCTGCTTCTGTCCTGTTTGAGATATAATCAGCAGTTTATACCTTCCAACATCTGATTTGCAAGACAAACCTCTACTTAACAATGGAAGTTTACAGTCTGTAGATTACTGAATGATTACTCTTGCTTCTGAGACTCGTGCTCAGCAACGCTACTGAAAAGTTACTAGCACAAAAGACAATTTTAAAGAAAGTATTGACAAGCAAAGAACTCAAACTGGTTTCACCAAAATACAAGATCTTTTTGCATTCTGCAATACATTTGCTCTTCAGTGGTAGTTTTACAAACACTCGTTCACCCTTGCCACAAAACTTCACTATATATATATAGGCACAGGTGTTTATACACTGTTAGCCACATCAAATGTACTTTCACAATAAATTTCAGTCACATCTTCCTCTGGGCCTACAACCCCACAAAGCAACATATAGAGTCTTGTATCAAGGTGTTCCTGACCACAGCTGTGCTGCCTTAAAAAAATAGTTTGGCAACCTTGAAAACTGCACACACTTCAAATTCCATGTTTGAAGCAATCTACAACTAAGTGAAAAACATTTGCTGAAGAACCAAATGAGATACTCCCACAGCCCTAGATAGGCTTCGTATTTTCATCTCAAATCCTCCCAACTGACGCAGTATTGCATGTTTATTGCAGCTGATTTTACAAGAGCTTTTTTTTAAAAAAAAACAACCTACATAGACAATTTGAGTCTACACACCCTGGGCTAATCTAACAACAGTAATAGTTTATGATAAAAGGCAAACAGCAGCACCCACCAATATCTATGCCATTTTTGTGTATTCTGTTGTTCTTACAGGGTTGGGTACCCTTGCAATCAACAAGTCGTGCACTAGACCAGTGAAGAGTGCTTCATTGATATGCAGTAGACCAGCAAGGCTATTTCCATCTATTACCCCTGGATGGACTATCTCAGATGGTTACTAAAAAGTCATTTGTGGGATTACTATATGTTAACTTTAATGTGCCTGTGGCAGCAATCGTTCCCCCAATGCCAAGCCTATGAATTGAGAACGCTGCCCTCAGTTCAAATGAGTGCAAGGGAGGATAGACTCTATTATTACACGCAGCGTTGGCCTTCCAGCACTTAATATCAGCCATTGGCTTCCTGCCTGCCCAGAAATCAAAACTGTAGAAATAAATTGCTATTCACAGCGTGCCAGTAACTCTGACACAGTTACACATATAAGCACACTGGGAAATGAATCTCAGGCCGTCAAGACGACATGTTGCAAATAAACTCCAAATAAAACCCTTCATTTATCCCTTTTTAAGCCACGTCCGCCTGGAGGGAGAGGTGTGTGCTTGGGAATAGTCAACCACTCTGAGGTAGTGATGGATGAAGCACTCGTTCTTTATGATTTGCATAAATGTTTGTTCATAAGTCCGCATGCCTCGTTTCCACATTTCTCTACAGGCTCTTTTCGCAAAAGTCCATACTAAAGAAGCGGTGCCCAGCGCCAATGGTTACTGGCTAAAGCTGTGTCAGGGCATTCAACCCTGCTGACAGCGGCAACACTCGAAAAATGTATGAAGGCATGAAGACAGGCTTTGGACCAACTGTCAGGAAAACGGCATCAGTTTTCCTTCAGACATTGTCTGGAGACATTGTCTGGAGAGCTCATCTCAGACTTCAGCAAGCAGGTGAAGGGCAGGTAAAGGGTAGGTAAAGTTAAAGGACCCCTGGGCAGTTACATCCAGTCAAAGGTGATTATGGGGTTGCAGCGCTCATCTCGCTTTTAGACCGAGGGAACCAGCGTTTGTCCACAGACAGCTTTCTGGCTCATGTGGTTGGCATGACTAAACCGCTTCTGGCGCAACAGAACATCGTGATGGAAGCCAGAGCGCACAGAAATGCCGTTTACCTTCCTGTCACAGTGGTACTATTTATCTACTTCAGGGGTCAGCAACCTTTTCCAGCCGTGGGCCGGTCCACCATCCCTCAGACCATGTGGTGGGCCGGACTACATTTTGAAAAAAAAATATGAACGAATTCCTATGCCCCACAAATAACCCAGAGATGCATTTTAAATAAAAGCACACATTCTACTCATGTAAAGGTTAGCGGAGTCTGTAACTTGAAGTGTTTGTAACCCGAAGTACCAGGTAAAGGTAAAGGTAAAGGGACCCCTGATCATTAGGTCCAGTCATGACTGACTCTGGGGTTGTGGCGCTCATCTTGCTTTACTGGCCGAGGGAGCCGATGTACAGCTTCCGGGTCATGTAGCCAGCATGACAAAGCCGCTTCTGGCGAAACCAGAGCAGCGCATGGAAACACCGTTTACCTTCCCGCTGCAGCGGTACCTATTTATCTACTTGCACTTTGACGTGCTTTTGAACTGCTAGGTGGGCAGGAGCAGGAGGGACCGAGCAACGGGAGCTCACCCCGTCGCAGGGATTCGAACCGCCAACCTTCTGATCGGGAAGCCCTAGGCTCTCTGTGGTTTAACCCACAGCGCCACCCGCGTCCCTGGCAAAGTACCAGGTACAGGTGCACAAACCAGGTGTATGGGAAATTCTCATGCACACTTACCCCAAACTTTAAATCTCTTCAGAACTTATAAAGATTTAATTTGCTTTAAAAAGTATAAAATAAAAACTCTGAGATTTTTCACCACATGAGGGTTGTTCTTCTTTGTCCTTTTAGATTCACCTAATTATGGGCATTACTCTACTGTAGATCAGCTTTTACCTACATGATGCCCTGTTAGATATTTTGAGCAGCAATTCCCATCAGCCTTAGTCCATTTATGTGCAAAGCATATTTAAAAAATACAGCTGTGACTGAGAGTTGCACATGTGTGCAAAATTATAGAAGCTTCATGTATAAAACCAACTCATAATAGCACATACAACCAGCTGTCAGAGAGCACTCACAGAAACTGATTTAATCAGCCATTTACATACCAGCAAAATCCTGGGTAACCACCATTTTAATCAGGTGGCAGTTTGTGTGGATATTCATTTTACTAGCAGGGGCTGTTGGGAGTTGTAGTTCAAAAAACAACTGCAGGATACCAGATTGGCAAAGGCTACTGTAGATATTGAGGTCATGTGATCAATCACACAGCTTATTATAACTGAAGAAAAACAAACCGCTAATTATTTTGGCAACTGGGAAAGGGGGAAATCCATTTGAATATGAATGACTGAAAGCCTGGAACAACTTAAATAGAACAGCATAATAGTGATCTTCAAAGGAAACTTAAGTTTTCTTGAGGCTCTGTTATATGAATTACAACAACGCTCGAGATTCATTATAAAAGCTGGAATTATTACACCTTTGCAATGCAATGTTCAAAGTGTCCTAATATATAAAAGTAAAAGAAACTCCAAGATGCAATTAAAGCATTTATAAACATCTCTCTTTTTTGCTTCCTGTTTATGCCTCCTTACTAGGAGACACAGGCAAATATCCAACCGCTAAATCTAAGTGCTTGTTAATTTCAAAACCCTGCCAAAATAAAAGTTCTGGGGGAAATTAGGCATTGGGGAAAGAACAGCCTCTACCCCCCCCCCCAACACTGGAAACCTAAAAGTGAATACATACTCTAGAATGCCCCCCCCCCAAATTGCATAAATTTATTTATTGTTTTGCAATAATCTCGTGGCGGCTTCCTAGGGGAACCAGTATCTGTGTCACATTCATTCACTTTTAGTGAAGACAGATCAAAAAGTTACATTTCTCCTAACTTGACGAAGGACAGTGAGTGCAAGTTTGCAATGCACTTAATTGTCGAAGGTGGAAAAAATATTCCAGTATCAGGCATTTTGCTGTGCCCCAGAGATTCCATAGCTCATGAGCCATGGGATGGTTCCAGAAACTTAATTCCCAAAGGGGGCAATGGCAGAGTAAGTTGGACAGGAATCCACACCTCCAACAGTTATAGTTAGGCGACCACATCCTTACAACAGAGGCCTCTGCAGTATCTATTAGGTCTGAAACGACAGGGTTTCGTTGAGGCAAACTTATTTTAAGGTTCACAGAGGATGCAACAATAAAACCTGCGTACACTTAAAATGACCTCGTAAGGCTTGCAGCCCCAAACCTCACTAACTATAAATATGCACATATGTGTTGGCTACTACTACAAGTACCGCTCTAAAAATGGTAGCCACAGAACTGTCCTGCGCACGCTGTGCTTAACCATGAAAGTAAAGCAAGAACATCTGCGAAAAGAAACTTCTGCCAGGGAATGAAATGCTAAACCACAAATCTTGCATTTCGGTCTGCTGTGAGTCATAAGCTCCTTGACACTTAAACCTATTAACTTGACACTTCCATTTTTTTTTTTGGTTATTTTTACAATAAGTTTAGCTGTGAAAATAACCACAGGGTTATACTATGTGGTGAGGCTACTATTTCTTTTTCTTATCGCACCGGACCCTGGGACCCAAAATGGCCATCAAGTGGTTTTCTGTCTCCTGCCTGAGAGGCCTTCATAGCGACTTGCTCAACTGCTGTTCTGTCATGGGATGTCAATGCAGTCCAACTATATGGGCAAACCACAGCAAGAGAATACTAACGAACACCACAACTTTTCTGTGGTAAGTGAAAGGCAATTCTGTTAAAAACCTTGCAGCAGACTGAGGCACCCACCTTGGGCGCCAGAACACCAAGAGGTGGTGTACCTGAAGGCAGCTTCCCACGAGATCTCGTGAACCCCGTGAGATCTTGCTGGTGTCATGGGAGTTCTACTCAGTATTGATCCACTTTTCAAAATAAACCAACAAGGAAAATATGGAATAAAAGCCCCCTGCGTGCTAATTGGATCTAAAGATCTGTTAAAATAAGATGTTGAGTCTGACAGACTGATAAGATGAAGATGGGCAATTAGAATTATGAAATTGCAACCAACAAGCAAGAAAGCAGAATATAAACAAAAGATATTGCCTCTAGAAACCAGGACATGGGGAGTCCCCCGAAATTATTTGAATTTGGAATATACAATTGGTGATAATGTATTTGATTTGATGTGATTTAATAATTGGAAGATTTTTATTGGAAAATGAATTAAAAAATTTATATATATATATATATATATATATATATATATATATATATCCATCCCCAGAGCAGATTCCAGCATATAGTTAGCAGAGTAAAAACTTAAACACGTTGCAGGATTCCCAAAAAATAGACCAGAGGCAATTGTGTTTCACCCAGCAGAGCTTTACTGCTACTGAAGGCAAATAAGCATATTGGTCACAAATCCAATACATTCAGGATTGGCACTGTCCATAAGAAATCCAGTTGCAGCAGACTTAACTTAAACTTACCAAGTTATAAGAAGTCTAAACCTTAACACTCAACATACTATGTACAGAACACCAAAAGAGAAAGTGAAACCCAGGCTCCTTCTGGCCTTACTATTATAGTCAGTAAGACCTTGAAGAAGAAATAACAGGACCAGGTTAAACCAGCTGTACTCAGCTTCTCTGAAGGAATAACCCAAACATCATGAACCTTCTGCTTGCTTCTTTCACACAGAGAAGCATCCCGAACCCTCTTGAATTAGTAAGAATAGGAAAGATCTCTACACATCAGATAAATACTTTCTGTACTAAGAAATGCAAACTGACAGCTGAAACCTGCCACACAACCCAGGTGTGGAAGGCTTCAGTGGGGATGGGACAGTGGCACGTGCTGCCCCTGGTCTGGGGACAAATTGAGGTATTTCCCGTTGGCAGAAAAGTAGGGCAGATTCAGACAGAGTCTCTGGGCGGGCAGGATTTCGCCCCCATATGTCTCCTCTTTTCGCCGCCACCCGCCACATTCCATAAAAACATACTCAATGGTATGTGACAGTCATACACAGGGCAGACCCGTTAAAATCCATGTGCTTAAATGAACCTTATTCTTTCTGTAAATGACTTCCTTGACTCACCCATGATCAGCACGTCCCGCCCACCGGTATGCAGCCCAAGAACATCATCAGATGGGGAGATTGCCCACCTGATGTGTCCACCTTACATAAAGGCAATAGACAGACAGACAAGGATGTTTTGCATTCTTTTCTTGTGCCAATCTTCCATGATAAGACTGCTTAGCAAGAACATTCTTCTTTATATTAAAAAGTCCGCATGGCATCGTGGCAATCACGAAAAGAAAACAAAGGTAGTTTTGAAGATCTGCCTCCTTGTTTGTTTTTCATCCTCCCTTCCACACAAAAAAGCTCTGTATATTTTTCTGAAGGCAAAAGCAAAGAACAGGAAGAAAACTCAAAGGAAAAGCACCCCAAGGAGGCTTCGCTCTCCTTATAAAAACAAACAACAGCGGGGAAAAGAATACTACTAAACAGAATACAGGGGGAACGTTCTGGAAGGGCTGCAAACCTGTTGTCTTTCTAATAACTCCAAAGAATGAATACACATTATATAAGAATCAAATTTAATGCTACCAATGAAGTAAGAATGAACAGTTCCCTTGAGGCCAAATCCTTCTGGAAACATTAATTCAGCCACATTGGTTGAACTCAACATATCAGCGCTCAGAAGCAAAAAGTTTGATTTTGGGGAATTTACGTAACAGCCTGTGCTTTGAAAGAGAGCCCAGATCAGGAACAGGAATGGGTTATGTCTGCCCTGACCCAGCCCTGTGTCCTTCACCATATGTCTTGTTTGTTTCCAGACGGGGGGAAAGGAAAACACATCAAGTCATTTTCACCTGAGTGGCCAAACCATTTTAATGCATTTTACCTGTCTTCCGAATCAATCCGATGGCCACTGAACAAATAATTAGGAAGACTGGACACGCTGGCACAAATTCTCCATCTGTGGTACCGCAAACAGATCTGAGACATCGTGCAAGGCAAACATTGTGGTTTGGTTATGGGAAGTGTCAGATTCAGAGTCGTGCAAAACTGTTATGTGGTGCAGAAATCCTTACTGCCATAGCTTTGACTACTTGACCTATGTTCATCACATTTCTTAGTAAGGTCCAAGGACAGGACGGCAACTAGCAGGCAACACAACAGTTAAGAGCTTCCCCTCTTCCTCATACATAAATGAGTGTGCCTGACAAGCTGGAACGTGCCCAGAAGAGGGCAACCAAAATGGTCAAAGGCCTGGAAACGATGCCTTATGGGGAACGGCTTAGGGAGCTGGGTATGTTTAGCCTGGAGAAGAGAAAGTTAAGGGGTGATATGATAGCCATGTTCAAATATATAAAAGGATGTCATATAGAGGAAGGAGAAAAGTTGTTTTCTGCTGCTCCTAAGAAGAGGACACGGAGCAATGGATTCAAACTACAAGAAAGAAGATTCCACCTAAACATTAGAACTTCCTGACAGTAAGAGCTGTTCGACAGTGGAATTTGCTGCCAAGGAGTGTGGTGGAGTCTCCTTCTTTGGAGGCCTTTAAGCAGAGGCTTGACAGCCACCTGTCAGGAGTGCTTTGATGGTGTTTCCTGCTTGGCAGGGGGTTGGACTGGATGGCCCTTGTGGTCTCTTCCAACTCTATGATTCTTTTGTCAAACTGTGCTGTCATGGCCACAACCAGGGTGAAGTTGTGATCCTGAGAGTGCTAACTTTGCTTCATTTTTTAAAATTATTGTTATGGGCCCCAGTCTAGCAAAAAATGGTGGTGAATAAGTCCTACTGAAAGTAAAAGCATGTATATTCAATCACAGCTTAACTTGTTCCATTGGTTTCCAATGGGACTCTTGGTATAACTACATTAAGGCAGCCTAAAGAATGTTTAAGGGACGTGGGCGGCTTCCAGAACAGATTAAGTTTGAGAACCAAGGTGCCACTGTAACTGCGCCTAGATTAGGGCATTCAGCCATACATTTGCTCTGCAGCGTTTTAAACACCGCAGAGTAACACATGAGTTAAACAGTGATGTGAGTTTGCTGGAAATTTTCGAATTGCAAAATTTGCCAAAAAGCCTTCCTGTGCAAATTTAGGGTAATTTACATTTATTTATTTATTTCAGCCTGCATCAGAAGAGTGATATAATTTAGCATGTTTACTGCATTTGTGTTTAGTGAACAAAGCTAAAAACAACAACAGTGAAACGGTCAAACTTGTCTAATATTTATTTACAATTGGCATCCATTGGTTGTTACTATTGAACTTATAGAAGCGGGAGATTTCCCTAAAGAAATAAAAGTTCTGGGAAATTTTAGGCCCCGGGTCACGGGAGCAAGGTCCCTGGCTCCAAGCAGCTTACAGTCCAAAGGAGCATAGGACTGGAGCTAATTGGATCTGCAAAAAGAAAGGAATGATTTACAACAGCAATTGGGTGTGTGTGTGTGTGTGTGTGTGTGTGTGTGTAGGGAGTGGAAAGGAAATCTGTATAAACTGTAGGGATTCGTTATGCAATTCAACACCATTATTTTTTAGCAGCAGGCACAGAGCAGAACAGAATCGCAGAGAGCAAATTGTGAAACAAACCTGTACTGCCATGTCTTATAAATACTTTTTGGGTCATGTTTTAAATGCATCAGTTCAATTAAGCAGCAATGTAAAAATCACAACACTTTTTAGACAGCACTGTTTGTTCCTTCACACAAAGCTTTGGGTTGGCATGAAGTATAGGTCACTTTGACCTTTATGCTAATAACTGGGTATCAGAGATCTACAGCATTTTTGTACCAAATAACTTGCCTCTCTCCTCTGTTCACAAACCCAGGTGCAGATCTTTCAATACAAGCACTTCAAATTTCATATCAAGTTGTGCAAGAGCATGCCTGCGTGGGGATTAATGGAAGCTCTACTTGCACAACAGTCTCATTGGTGTTACATGGATTTTAACTCCTGCCCAGACTAATAAGAGCTTTCCCCCACCCAATCAAAATGAAATACAGTGTGAAGAGCCATTATGACAAGCTGATGATAAAAAGAGGCACATATGAAAAGTAGATAAAAAGAATTTTCATATCCCAAGACTCTGCTGCCGTAACTATTAAGAGTCATGCTTACAAATGTGTGTTTCATGCATAAAGTGATATGGCAAGACAGGGAGGGGGAAAGAAAACTGAGAACTGATCACAGATGCATCATAGAAGGGTGTTGATAGCCTTGATCCCAGGTTCTGCTAGGAGGGACAGGTACTGAGTCTATTCTTTCACACTCACAAACACAAACTCAGAAGGTCCTGCAGATCTGGTTACTAGAGCTTCAAGTTTCAAGGTGCACAGTCCAGTTTTGCTTGAGAAACGAAACGGCACAGCAAAAACACCCAGGGGCCCAGGTCACACGTAAACTGCAAATATGTGGCCTACCAGAACGGAGGCCATGGCTGCTTTGCTCCTCCTTTAGCTCTTCTGCTGCTGTGCTGACCTAACCCAATAACCCATGGTTTGGCTTTGGCTGCTGTCCAAACCTAGGCTAGCTCTCCCAGTCAAATCATGAGCAGTAAAAACACAGGACAACATTTGGTTGCAGCTTGTGGTTTGTGATGGCTGAGCCCAGCTCAGCAGCAGAATGACTTGAGGAAGAGCAAAGTAATCATTATCTCTTCTCCAAGAGAGCCTGCATGTTTCCTCATTTGTGCTATGCCATGAACTGGTTTAGCTTTATGTGCAAACGAATTCTCACTCACCTATATAATTCACATTGCCGTTCTACTATATACAGTGGTACCTTGGGTAACAGACACTTCAGGTTACAGACGCTTCAGGTTACAGACTCCGCTAACCCAGAAATAGTACCTCGGGTTAAGAACTTAGCTTCAGGATGAGAACAGAAATCGTGCGGCGGCAGCGGGAGGCCCCATTAGCTAAAGTGGTGCTTCAAGTTAAGAACAGTTTCAGATTAATAATGGACCTCCAGAACGATTTAAGTTCTTAACCCAAGGTACCACTGTACAGTGGTACCTTGGTACTCAAACGCCTTGGTTCTCAAATGCCGAAAACCCGGAAGTGTTCCAGTTTTTGAAAGCCAAACATCCAATGCGGCGGTCAGCTATTATTTCTGGGGCACCTGCACTAATCAGAAACTGCACCTTGGTTTTCGAACATTTTGGAAGTCAGACGGACTTCCAGAATGGATTAAGTTTGGCTCTTTTGTTTTTGCTATTTATTTTGCGTTTTTGTTTTTGAGGCTTTTTCGGTTAATTTGTTTTTGTGACTGTGTGGAACCCAGTTCAGCTAGTGATTGATTGATTGATTGTGTGACTGCAGAAATGGATAAAAGCCCCCCATCCAAACAATGACTATCATCAGTGCAGGTAAGGAAAAAAATTAATGTTAATTTTTATCACCTACAATACTGTCTTATTTATTTTATAGTACAGTACATGACCTGGAAGCTGTACACCGGCTCCCTCGGCCAATAATGCGAGATGAGCGCCGCAACCCCAGAGTCGGTCACGACTGGACCTAATGGTCAAGGGTCCCTTTACCTTTACATTGATTATTGTTTTCATTTTATGGATCAATGGTCTCGTTAGATAGTAAAACTCATGTTAAATTGCTGTTTTAGGGGTTGTTTTTAAAAGTCTGGAACGGATTAATCCCTTTTGCATTACTTTATATGGGAAAGCGCACCTTGGTTTTGGAACGCTTTGGTTTTGGAACGGACTTCCGGAACGGATTAAGTTTGAGAACCACGGTACCACTGTACATATGACAGAAACTTGAATTCCAACTTGTCCATAATCAAACACATGCAACCAGAGCTTGCCTTGGTGCAAGTTGGGCTCTTTACCTTGTAGGCTTTTCTTTGCGAACAGCAGGACCTTGATAGAAGACAAAACAGCTGCATTATGCATGGCCATTCAGTGCACTGTAGTTGGCAAAGTGCTTATCAATTACCTGGGTTTTGCAGCCACAAATAAGGAGGTTATCAAATAAGGAGGTTATCAAATAAGGAACGCCTCACAGCTATGATGTCACAAATGACAGATAGTCTGACAGTCCTGGGAGTCAGAAAGTACAGACCGCAGTTCATGGAGCTCCCTGAGCTTTTGCTCATTATTATTTATTAAAGCTTTCAAACAGAGAGGCTGGATTCAGCATTCAAGAAGAAACAACTAAGAAGAGATTCACCAAAAGAGTCTGAGCAACAGCAGTGCCACAGGGAACAATTACACACACAGAGAGACACTCATTGAATGCAAATATTCTCAGGGTGCCTTATACAATATATGTATCACAAGATACAAAATTAAAAAGCATAAAAGAGTGAATAAAAACCTTGTGGTAATAAAATCATCCGTGGTGTAACAATTAAGCTGAGAAAAAAGAAATGTTTTCACCTGTTGCCAAAAAAGGTAGCAAAGTAGGCACCAGGTGAGCTTCCCCGGGGATAGAATTTCATGAACAGGGGGTCACCATTGATAACGCTTTCTCCCACTGCCACCCATCTCACTTCTAATGGTGGTGGCGCCTGGAGGACAACGTCAGATGATGATCTAGTGCGGTCTTCCCCAACCCTGGATGCCCAGATGTTGTCTGAGCACAATTCCCATCATCCCTGACCATACTGGTTTGGGCTGATAGGAGTTACAGTCCAACAACACCTGGGACTCAAGGTTGGGAAACGATGATCTGAGGTGTGGACAGGCTGATATGGAGCACATGTTCCTTCAGGAGGCAGGTGTTTCTTCAGGTACCCGAGCCACATAGGGCTTTAAAAAGGTAAGCACTGGTACTCAAATTGTGCTCAAAATGAACAAGTAACCAACGTGCTTTTGGCCGGGCTGGCCTTCAGTACCGACTAACAATAAATAAAATATATACAGTCAATCATGGGACGCAGGTGGCACTGTGGGTTAAACCACAGAGCCTAGGGCTTGCCGATCAGAAGGTCGGCAGTTCGAATTCCCGCGACGGGGTGAGCTCCCGTTGCTCGGTCACTGCTCCTGCCAACCTAGCAGTTCGAAAGCACGTCAAAGTGCAAGTAGATAAATAGGTAAGCCTACCGCTGCAGCGGGAAGGTAAACGGCGTTTCCGTGCACTGCTCTGGTTCGCCAGAAGTGGCTTAGTCATGCTGGCCACATGACCTGGAATCTGTATGCTGGTGCCCTCGGCCAATAAAGCGAGATGAGCGCCACAACCCCAGAGTCGGTCACAACTGGACCTAATGGTCAGGGGTCCCTTTACCTTTACCTATACAGTCAATAGGCTGGCAGGACGACGTGGCTGGGGCTGCATTGTTCTCCTGCCTTCCCAACAATACCCATCACTGCTGCTAACCAAAAGGTCAAGGAAGGTAGTGGGAGCTCAGTGTAGGCGCCTTGGAGGACTGGTTCTGTTGCTGAGTCTACACCATGAAAAGCTCCTGCTACCTTGACCTTCTCCATCTCAGTAAGAGGCAGAGACATGTGGAGAACAGAGCAGCCTTGGCTGCCACTGTGCACAGTGCCATCCTTTACCAGTCCAATTTGCGTAGTGTAGGAGAGAAACAGAAGACTCCTTGATTCGTATCTTGCTAACACTTCCCCCCCCTCAAATCCCTCTTCTCGGAATATGAATCCAGATGATGTCATATAGAAGCTGCTATCTGCGAACACCTGCTTCTGCGGCAAGGTCAAGACATATCTAAAGAGTCAGGAAATGGAGGATTTGTGTTTTGAATTGCACCACGCTTAAATTTCGTAATCATGTTTTTTGCATGAGAAACCAGGCTGCGCACTTCGTCTTTTGAATAGGTGTAAGGTTTTTTTTTACAAATGCAAGTAGCGAAATTAATAATGAACTAGCTTCTAACCACCACATAAAATTTATGAGAAGTTTTTTAATTTGTGCCTTCCAACTTTTGAAGTCTTCTCCACCCCCAAAACTCAGGTCACTACTTTTCCTAGTATCAGAAAGCAGATGCAAGGAGCCTTTGGGATAAAAAAGCACCACACCAGCACTTCTTAGCATATTAGAAAGACTTATATTTCCCTTTTACATTAATTAGCTGGCCTAATTATAGTAATCACATGAAATGTCACATTTAAAAAAAAACCAAAACCATTGGCATGCCTTATTACCACATGCAACAAGCCGTGTTTTTCTTCACACTAGTTGCAAACAAACCAGCTTCTCACATGAACAGGGGTATGACACCAACCCGGCCTAGCAAAACAAAGACCAGCTAAATCCAGACTGCCATTTCTCCCAGCACTTGTTGCTAGGATACCTTTCATCCACTGGCTCATTTGTCGATTATCATTTATTAGGCAGAAGTTTAAATCATTTTAAAACACAGGCTTCATTTTAGCTTTGTTCACAAAGAGAGAGCGAGAGAGAGCACACAAACCTTTAACAGTTTATTACCCATCAGTTGCAGGTTCACCCTGAGGGCAGATTTTGAAATAAATGTTTGTATTGTAGCTTCTGTAGGAACCAAAAGAACCCTTTTGGTGAGCTGCTTGTTCTGAACACCTCACAGCATGTGTAAGGTATTTGTCATAATAAACCATTTCTTCCATGACTGAACTAAGCTAATGTTCTATATATTGCTCAAGAAAGGAAAGGGGGGGAACCTTAAGTATTTATGGCATTCTGCTATTAAGCTTTTTAGCTTGAACTCATTTTTAAAAATTAAAATAAAACCAGTTATTTTTAGCTCCGATATTGCTTAAAAGATTAGCAGCCTGCCCTCAGCATCACGGCAAATTGACTGCTAACCATTACGCTGCTGCACTTACAATGACCCCCATTTTCAAGATTTCCAGCATGCCCTTGACAGGATTGGAGGCCATTTGTTAATGTGGCTTGACACCGCATTTTTAAAAGCAAAAGGTGGCGATGCCAAGCTAAGCTTAGCCAGGGGGATCCAGCTACTCACACTTTAAAAGCTATCTGCTTAAACTAAATGCAAGCTATCAATCCAGTGCCCTAATATTTTGTTCCATTCATTCAAGTTCCTGTGCAGAGATCATCCAGAGGAAGCTAAGTTCAGCACGGAAGTCCGTTCCAAAACCAAAGCGTTCCAAAACCAAGGCGCGCTTTCCCATAGAAAGCAATGCAAAATGGATTAATCCATTCCAAACTTTTAAAAACAACCCCTAAAACAGCAATTTAACATGAATTTTACTATCTAACGAGACCATTGATCCATAAAATGAAAGCAATAAACCTGGGGTCAGCAAGGTTTATCTTGCCTGGGCTGGATCGGTCCCACAGAGATCCCTCCATGGGCCAGATCGCCTGCCCACCCGTGATTTTCGGCATCTGTTTCTGAGCAGAAGCGATTTTCGGCGCCACAGAAGTGAGTCCCCGCGCCACACTGCGCCAGTTTAGCGCAGCGCACGAGCAGGCGGCTCGGGGGCCGGTCAAACGACCTCCACGGGCCGCTTCCGGCCCATGGGCCTTAGGTTGCTGACCCCTGCAATAAACAATGTACTGCAGTCACACAATCAGTCAGTCAGTCGCTGAACTGGGTTCCACACAGTCACAAAAACAAAACAAAAAAGCCACAAAAACGCAAAATCAATAGCAAAAACAGACAGACCTCAGCGTAACACTCAAATCGGAAGCGTAACACTCAAAACGGAGCACGTTCGACTTCTGGAAAAAGTTCACTCACTTCCGGGATTGCAGTGTTTGGGTTCCAAGTTGTTTGAGTACCAAGGCGTTTGAGAACCAAGGTACCACTGTACTGCCCAAGGTTGCCAGACAGAGGCGTCACGTGGCGGATGCCGTGGCCCCGGGTGCAATTTTGAGAGGTGGCACAAACAGGCACCCCCACAGCTGGCACCTTCCTCGAAACCTGGCTCCGCGTCAGAAGTGGCTGTGGCGCTTGTGCCTGCCGCAGCTCTGCCCCCTGGTCAGGCTTGACCCAGGGGAGGAGAGCAGGCGAGTGGGTGGCAGCACTGCCGCCCACCCTCCTTTGCTGCGCCACACCTCGCGCCCGGCAGCTCCGCCTCCACTGCTGGGTCAGGCCTGTCCCAGAGGCAGAGAGTGGGCAGCAGCTTCCTCGCCCCTCTCCTAACCCTGAGCTGTGGCATGTGCAGGGTGCCCTCTGCACCCCATACCCCTCGGGGGCGAGCCCCACACGCCCGCTCCGGGCAGCGCAGGCATACGATCTGCTGCTATTGCCAGAGACCAAAATAGCACCTTCTGTACCTTCTAGCCCTGAACAGCAGCCCTTCAAGTATACCCAGGCAATTATAGCCACTTAGCCAGCAAAGAAACTCCCATTGTATCAGTAAGAGAATTTTCTTTTCTTTTTTTTCTCTTTTTTTAAGAAAAATAATTCTTCAGGGGACTCGGAAAAAGTATCTCACAACAAGAAGACAGAATGATTCCTGCTGCTAAGCTCCTGGCTTCATTCACACTTGCTTCAAGCTAACAGAAGCTTGTCTCACTTTTACACAGGAGAAAGTGATTCATTTCTAAGTGGGGAGTTCACCTCAAGGAATAAATCCATCCCCACATGCCCACTGCTACTATTGTTATCAGGGATGTGTGGGAAGTTTTGCAGTGGAAAACTAGGGTGATTTGCATCAGAAAAAAATCTGATACCCAGAAAGTGATCTAATTTAGCCTTCTTTTGGGGGGGGGGGAGAGGGGGTTTACTTGCATTGAGTAGACAAAGCTAGAAACTTCGAAACTGCCAAGCTTTGACTAACACTGTATTTGCAATTGGCAAGAAATCATTGTTACTAAAATGATATTTTAATGTGGATAAATAAGGCACCTGAAATGTTTCCATTGTACATCACTGTTTGTTATTATTTGTATAGCACTTGCAATAGAGGCTAACTGCTGGCAAATGAAGTAATGAGGAGACACAAAGAGGGAAGTTTGGACAGAGAAGAAAGGCAGGAAGATTGGACTCTGCAAAGGTAATCTGTAATTAATGAAACACAGCACCTTTATTAAAACAAACAATTGCCATTCCAAATTGGCAAGAATATCATTTTTTGTTGCTTTTTTTAAAACACACACACACAGAGAGAGGAGGTGGGAATCCTATAAAGAAGAATCAGAAGTGAAAACATCAAGTCACAGGAAGTTTTTAAATGAGAGAAATAAAGAACTGTATGAAGCCTACAGCAGAAAAGAAAGAATCTAAGACACAAGGAGAAGTGAAATAACAGCAGAAGATGACCAAGGAAGTGTCAAAACGAAAGCCAAGCAGCAGAAGAACAATAGGAACAAAAGTGCAAGAGATCGCTTTACTTGCAACACGGACATTTGAATTTAATAATTGTATTATAAAAATACCAGATTGTTGCATCAAGCACTTAATATTTTCCCTAGTGAGAAACTAGTTTTGCTCGACAGTCACTTTTTTTCCTTTCCTTTTTTTGTAAAGGGCTCGCTGCCGTGGCAAACGAACTAGGCCGCAAGTACCAACTCTAGCCAACTCTGGCATCTGGACTGGCAGAACTCCTTTGAAGACCACATTTGACCCAGAGGCTGCCAGTCGCTAACTGCTAACTTAAATGCAGAGTTAATAATGTGCAGGCACACTGCATTCTATGTGCAATTTATCCAACTGTATGGGATAACCATATTAGCCTGATGATCTCCTTTATTTACTTCCACTGAGAGCCAAAGTTATGCAAGTACAAAAGAATCTTCGCTACATAATTCTTAGGAAGTTTAGTAAACCTCTGGATTCATTCAGTCTGTCTGCCGCACCTCTTCGTTTCAATTTGTTCTGCTAGGTAACCAGCTACTTCCTTCTTGATACAAAATATTATGCTTCCAACACTTCTAGAGCAGGGGTGCCCAAACTTTTTTCTAAGAGGGCCAGATTTGATGAAGTGAACATGTGTGAAGGCCAGCCAAAGTTGTTGAGCTTTTTTTTACAATTTTACCCCAGGACATATACTGCCATGGGGGCCAGATTATATCGACCGGCGGGCAGGATTAGGCCCCCGAAACGGACTTTGGACATGCCTGTTCTAGAGAGTGACAGACTGTGTTTTGCCTGAAATAGCCACTACTGTCCAGTCATTAGTAGTAGTTTATAACACTGATATCTTTGCACAAAGGTACCTAAAATTCAGGTGAAAAAAGGTCATTTTGCTGCCTAAATACTGCATCAACTGACATGGTTGTGTGAGCGCTTGTGTATATCCAGAAGTTGAAATCAATTCCAGAAGCATGGGGTCAGGGCCAGCAACATAAAATCCCCATTGTCTTCCAATTATTGTCACACAGAGCCAAAAACAGAGCCAAATAAATTGATTATAATTACATACTTTAGCAGGGAATAAACAGCAAAAACCAAACAAAGGCATATTGAATCACCAAGTGTGGTATTCCTGAAAAAGTATCTTATGTCAACGGTTTATCAAATTAGTTGTTTGTTCATGGATTTGAAACAGGTTGTATGATCAAGAAAACTCTTCTGCTAATGCTCATCAGGAATGTAAGAACATGATGAACCAAGTTTATTTATAAAATATTTAACAGCTTACAATGCAACAATCATTTTCAGGGAAACAACATATTCAGTGCAGCCTGAAAATTTTAAAAGATTCCTAGGTATCTGGTATGCAAGGACTTAAAGCAAATATTTTGAAAAGTTGCCATAAGTTTTTAGGTTACCTGTGCCACTGAACTCTTCGCAAATTAGAATATAATACTAAACTATAATGAAATTTTATTAGTATGTATATCAAAAAGAATGGATATCAAGGGACCCAGGTGGCGCTGTGGGTTAAACCACAGAGCCTAGGGTTTGCTGATCAGAAGGTCGGCGGTTCGAATCCCTGCGACGGGGTGAGCTCCCGTTGCTCGGTCCCAGCTCCTGCCCACCTAGCAGTTCGAAAGCACATCAAAGTGCAAGTAGATAAATAGGAACCGCTCTGGCGGGAAGGTAAACGGCGTTTCCGTGCACTGCTCTGGTTCGCCAGAAGCGGCTTTGTCATGCTGGCCACATGACCCGGAAGCTGTACGCCAGCTCTTGGCCAATAAAGTGAGATGAGTGCCGCAACCCCAGAGTCGGACACGACTGGACCTAATGGTCAGGGGTCCCTTTACCTTTACCTATATCAAAAAGAATAGCTCAGTGGTTGATACTTAAGCATATAAAGTACAGCCTGCATTTCCAGTGGAAACAAAAAGATGCTTTCTTTCACCACTGCCCAAACAGACTCGAATGCAGAACACAAATTACTTCCAGAATTATAAACAACCAAACACGAGCCTACATAATGGCAATTCTCTCTGCATTTGTGGGCAGATGCCAAAAGTTAGAATAAGCAGAGTGAATTTGTTTAATCATAACCACTGTAAGCTGCTCATCTTTGTAGGAGAATGCCACTGATTTGTAGCTGGAATTCCACTGCGTGAACTGGTGGAAACATTTGCTCAGATAAGCTGGTTAGATGTAATTCACCCCAGATGTCTAACGAGTCTACCAGTCTTTATTAGATGAGATTTCCAAAACACAAAAAGCGAGAAGGACGAGGACGATCATGCTATGTACATATTAAATTCAGATTATATACGAGCATTTGCCTCCAAACTGCTCAGAGACACAATGTTCCCCAATTCTAAGTATTTATCTATCATCCTAAGTCACTATTTTGCAACCATCTTCAGTCGGTGCATCTTCGGATTCTAGTAAAGATAAATGAATTCCACAAGTTCTGCCTACCCTGGGTTTATGAAACAAATCAACTTCAAGCTGTGGTTTATGAAGCTGGCTTGTTTCAATATACAGTCGTACCTTGGAAGTCGAACAGCCTATTTCTCGAACGTTTTCGCTCCCGAACGATCGAAACCCGGAAGTGACTGTTCCGGTTTTCGAACGTTCTTTTGGAAGCCTCCGACAGGTCTTCCGCGGCTTCCGATTGGCTGCAGGAGCTTCCTGCAACCAAATCAGAAGCCACACATTGGTTTCCGAACATTTTGGAAGTCCGGAACGGACTTCCGGAATGGATTTCGTTTGACTTTCAAGGTACGACTGTACCACAGTTAAAACTGACTATAGGAACTGGGCATGATGCTATCTGCAGTTAATTGAAATCAGACGTGAAAGCTTTCAATGCTGTCCTCACAGCTGCACCAGAGGATTGTACAGAAGTCTGAGGCTTAGTCATTTAATTAATCAGTTTGTGGCTGCATCTGTAACCCAATTTGCAGGCAGCAATGTGGGCGGATGCTTGAAAAGCCACTAGCAGCAGCTCTGCGCAACAAACTGTGTGTCTGTGAAGTACCTCTCCCCAAACATCACACACAGATCCAAATGTTGAAACTAGCGGCGGCTTTGGCAAGTTTAAAAAGCATATAACCCACTTGGAAAGCAGCTTTACAGAAACAGCTGTCCATGAGGTTCTGCCCCGATGCAGTCCATCTGCAAATATAAAATGGACCTGAGCCAGGTTCATTGAAATTAATGGAGAGATGTTTTGCTGACCTCCCAGCATTGTTCTCAGCTCAAGGGAATAAATCTGTGCGCCGCAGTCCACTGATTATATATTAGCACTGATTACATTTATTCAATGCCTTGGAAAAGGAATACACCAAAATAGATATCAAAGTGAACATAAACACTTTAAAACATTTTATCTTTTTTAAAAAATTGTAGTTTTAAAAGACCTAACGCTAGAAAAGATGACAGACGCCAGCAGCCTAGGCGTCCAAAGATATCTGGGTGATGATGGGGTCATTTTGCAATAATGGGGTCAGTGGTATAGCCATCCAACACAAGGTCATTTTCCTTTCTCCGAACGTAGAGTTTATTGATTGTAATTAAGCACAGCCTCCTGCAGCAAGAGTAGCTCATGTGGCGTCTGGGTCAAAGAGTTTATGGAATTCGTTGCATATGCACAGTCCAATTCTACCCTTTAAATAGCAGGCACCAAAATATTGCTTTCTATACTGCTCCCACCACAACCCACCCCCTCTCCAGTTGCAAGAGCATATAAATTGTGTGTTTCTCGACTGAGGTTAAAATAAATATTCTTATTACAGAAAGGTTACGCACTAATGTAGGCACTTAACTAATTTTAGGGCTGAACAAGACATAGCATAAGCAGTGGTGGCAGGTGAAACAGTTTTGGTGCGCCACAATTAGCACCATCTATTGCACACAGTTGCTGAGTGGGCACTTAGCCCTGCGCAGGCTGCTGATATCAGCAGGGCAGCTATCCATTCAGCAACCATGAACTGCTATGTTGTCGGCTGCTGTGCTTTGCACATCCACGGCCACCTACTGATGCCGAAAGCTAAGAGCGGGAATACACTCTCCCCACTCGAGTGCCACACATCAGCTACTGGTGAGCCACTGAACAGGCTACTTCTGTGAGCAGGATCTCAGCTTGCTTTGTTGCCGTTTTTACTAGTTATTATCCCCAGGCAGCCACTTTGAAGAATGGGGAGGTGCCACTCTGGCAATCCTTTCCCCAGTTGAAATTGCCCCAAGCTTTTTACGAGCTCCGCAAGGGGGGAAAGACAGGTTTCTCCCTCTGTAACTAACCACCTCTGCAAAGGGAAACAGTAAAAGCCACTCTAACTAACTTTGGGGAGGGATTCTGGAATGGGAAAAGGACAAAGAACAAAAGACTAATTATGCTCTTCCCAAGCACAAACTTTCTCTATCTCAATGGAATCACTAATTAGTTTAATCCACATAGAAAATCCTGAATGTACATCTCCTGTGTCCCATATGTGTCTTAATCCTGTCATATTTACTTGGAAGAAATTCCCATTTGCCACATTTCCATCGAAATAGTTACCCAGGGCAGGCTTGGGCATTCAAACTATGGCTTGCTTTTCTGCAACAAACCACAATTTGAAACAGTGCTTGGTTGTTGACTTACATATTTGCTTTAACTATGGTTTGTCATTACATCAAAACTGAGAATCCCGGCTTAATTTTGGTTTGCTCTGGTACATGAGGTAAATGTGACTAGAAATCTTCTCCTCAGGCTTTCTTCCCCAGCTTTTGCTGGTGCTTTTCCACAAGCAGTCCTCTCTTCTCTTTCTGCCTACCGATAAACTACTTTCCCCACTTCTTCCTGACCAGCTCACATCACGCCAACCCATCTAAGCTTTGTGGCTGCTTTGTGGAAGAAAATTTTAAAGGGACATCTTTTTAATGAGCCAGTGTGGTGTAGTGGTTAAGAGCGGTAGACTCGTAATTTGGTGAACCAGGTTCGTGTCTCCGCTCCTCCACATGCAGCTGCTGGGTGACTTTGGGCTAGTCACACTTCTTTGAAGTCTCTCAGCTCCACTCACCTCACAGAGTGTTTGTTGTGGGGAAGGAAGGGAAAGGAGAATGTGAGCCGCTTTGAGACTCCTTTGGGTAGTGATAAAGCGGGATATCAAATCCAAACTCTTCTTCTTCTTCTTCTTAATTAACTAACATCTATTCAGTACTGCATGTTGAAAGCGCAGAATGCATTTAACATGGGTTAGCACTCCAGAGTAGTGTGCTGCATAGCAAAACAATGGGAATTTTATGTGGGGTGTTAAATAGGTCATTGACCCGTTCTTGCTTACTAGGCGGTCTCTGGGAAATAATTTGGTAAAACTGGTTTTTCTGGAGGCTTGGAGCTAATTGGTGGTGAATATCCCTCAAGGCTGGTGAGGGATGTTTTGAGAGTCCATGGGGGAAAGTATGATTATTAGGCCTGGGCAATATATCGATATATCACACAGGACTGGTATGAGAAGCAGACTTCAATGTCATTTTCACTCTGCAGTAAGGTAAAAGGTAAAGGAACCCTGGTTAGTTAAGTCCAGTCAAAGACTACTATGGGGTGTGGCGCTCATCTCACTTTTCAGGCCAAGGGAGCCAGTGTTTGTCCACAGACAGATTTCCGGGTCACGTGGCCAGCATAACTAAACCGCTTCTGGTGCAAGGAACATCGTGACGGAAGCCAGAGTGCACGGAAATGGCATTTACCTTCCCACCACGGAGGTACCTATTTATCTAGTTGCCCTGGTGTGCTTTTGAACTGCTAGGTTGGTAGGAGCTGGGACAGAGCAACGGGAGCTCACTCCGTCACGGGTATTCGAACTGCCAATCTTCTGACTGGGAAGCCCAAGAGGCTTGGTGGTTACTTTAGACCACAGCTGCCTCCACCCATGCCCCGAATAAACAAGCACACAATCACTGATAGGTCCACTCGCCATTGTGAGGCTCAGAGCAATGAAGATGATGCCTCCCCAGCTGTTGCCATTGGCTGTGGGTTTCTTGTGATGTCACAAAAGCACTTGGCAACTGAGTGGATATAAAGGCAGGCCAAGGGGAAAGCCCTTTTCTGTTTCCAGCAGGACACACCTGGCAATGGATGTGACATTCAGCACTGCCCAGGTTTCTTCCACTTGGAGGAGGCAAACTGGTGAATGGAAGGAGGCAATCCTCTGGCAGTGGGATGCTAAGGAGTGATAATAAGGCAAGTTTGCTTGCTCAAAGGCTGCTGGTATCCATGGTTGGAAGCTGGCAGACGTCTCGTGATGGACCTAAGAGAAGCTGGCAGATGTTGGTGAAAACATTATCTGGAGAGCTCACCTCAGACTGCAGCAAGCAGATGAAGGGTAAAGGTAAAGGTAAAGGACCCCTGGGCGGTAAAGTCCAGTCAAAGGCGACTGTGGGGTTGCAATGCTCATCTTGCTTCAGGCTGAGGAAGCCGGGGTTAGTCCACAGACAGCTTTCTGAGTCATGTGGCCAGCATGACTAAACCACTTTTGGCGCAATGGGACACCGTGATGGAAACCAGAGCACATGGAAATGCTGTTTACCTTCCCACTACAGCAGTACCTATTTATCTACATGCACTGGCATACTTTTGAACTGCTAGGTTGGCAGGAGCTGGGACAGATCAACAGGAGCTCACCCTGTTGCGGGGATTCGAACCGCCAACCTTCTGATCGGCAAGCCCAAGAAACTCAGTGGTTTAGACCACAGCGCCCCCTGTGCATTTAAGTGGTCCCTGTTCTTCCTTGCAGATTTGGCATCATGGCTTTGCCTGCCTTGCACCTGAAGCAGAGTTTGAAATTAGCCAGGCACCAGGCGCATTTTGCACCTGGCTTTTAACCACTTGTGACCAAGTGAGGATGCCTGGGCACCAGGATGGCACCTGACATCTCCACCATCTGGGGATCAGTGGATCTGGACAGTTTTCACACACTAACAAACCATCTTGTAGAATTCTATCTGTTATATTTCATTTGCACAATTGTAATGAATTTCTGGAACCATAATGCTTTTTCTGTGTAGCCTCAGCAGGAGCAGTCACCATTAAGCAAAAGAGGTAGGAATAGGCCAATATAGATGTGGACTTTCCCTGAATCAAGTGACCGTTCTTCTTTAAGTTCTCAAAGTTCTTAACCTAGCTCACTGATGTCATCTGAACTAGCCAGATGTTTAACTGTTGTAGTAGTAAACTTTAATACGGTCAAAGACCAGCAATAAATAATACAATTCAGTTCATAAGTAGGATTTCTATCTCTTATAATAATATTAAATATTTCACAGTTTTAAAATTGACTGTTAAAAACATGGTTATTAAAAATTAAGTCTCTGTCGCCTCTCCATCTGCTATGGATTGACTGGCATCATTATCTTTGGTGGTTGCTTTCATCCTAGCTTGTCTTATTCTTGTCGCCAAGTAGCAATACTTAGCTACAGCCCTAGTAGTCTCTATGTTTGTGTCAGCTAGCAGATAGTTGGTATAAGCTTCTTCTGATCGACCGGGTTGTATAACTAGGAGCGGTTGAATTAGCTCTTTTCTCGCCTCTCAGTATAATGCGGATGTTTAACTGAGAATCAATCACAGTCAGTCCATCATTTGAAAAATAAGACTTTAGAGCCATCTTACCCCAAAAATGGCAACTAGACATTCCATTTTGGTGACTACAACCTTGGTTTAAGGAGCCATTTGGCTCCTTATATATCTGCATTTCTTATATACCTGCATTTCTTTTCTTTTTTCAAAATGTTTATTGATTTTTACAATTTTTTAAGCACATAACATAAGTTAAATTTTCCATACTTCCCCCCTCTCACGGTGGGAAGCAACATTCATCCCCCTCTCTCACAAGGGTAGGCATAATCATTGTACATTTAACCTTACTAACAGTATTTAATATCATTGCTTGGGCCTGGCCCAGTTCTGTGGGCCAGGCATTCCTTCATTCCTCAATTTCATATTTCAGTTGACTTCCTATACCTGCATTTCTAACACTGAAAAGGACAGGGCATGGTTTGGACTTTTCCATGCAAAGAGCGAAACTGGGAGGTCTAAGTAGCCCCATGGCCCAAAGGTTCCCCACCAACAATAAACTCAGTAGCCACCAACCTTTTCAGAATTGGGATCCTGTCTTTAACTCGAACATGCACTTTAGGACCCACTCCTGAATGATTTGTTACCATACATTTGTATGGCAGCAGCAGCACTGCCAAACAGTGAAACCCATCTCACAGCTGAAAACCGATGATCTAATTTGCCATCAACTCTTGCTTCCTTGGAGGTGGAGAAGACAATACAAGTCACTTCCTCCCAATAATTCCATCCTCTCCACGGATGGACTATTCCTGAGTGAATCGTTTGTGGCACATCAAACACCGCCAGATCAGAAATTGAAGTTTAAAGGCAATGCACATAATAGAAGGAAAATGAGTAAGTAGATTCACTGTGCTCTTGTTGGCACTTGCAATCAGCAAATGCACAAAACTGCAAGTAGTACATTCCAACACACACCACACAGCTCCCAGGCTTTTCAGCAGAAATTCAAAACAATTGGGAAAACAGAGAAGCTGTTCCCTGGCAAATTATCCAGGGATAAGCAGCCAAAAATAAATCTGTCAGAATGCATTATCTCCTTTCACACTGTACAACCCATGTGCATCGGTGCAATGGAAGAAAGAGGCTCCACTCGTCCCAATTTTGTATTCTAAGCCACAAGTCACTCATGGTCGTCACTCTGCATGCGGTCCTTGTTCTCTTCCTCCCAATACACCTTTTTTATTTTATTTTTATTTTTTATGACTGTTCTATGGGCAGACACACATGCACAAATATGCTTTGCACTGGTCAGTTTTCACCACAGAGCCAAAACAAAACTGGAGTGGCGCACAGCCCATAGCTTCTGGGTTTATTTATTTGGCACATTTCACAAAGGTTCCTGAGCGACCTACAGCATAATTAAAAGCATAAGCAGGTAAAAAATACATTATAATATCAGCACATTCACACAAGCACACATGCAATTGATAAATAACAGCCATAGGAAAAGCCAGCTGTTTGTAAAGCGTGGAACGGGGTACTCTGCTATATTTGGCTAGAGTTGCTCACCCATTGCACAGTGGCGCTCAATCTATGACCAGCCTACAACACTGGAATCCCACTAAAGTTGTGCATCTTTCGCATTTGTCTGTGGATAGGAGCTAGAGTCACATTTCAAGTTTCAGAAATGAAAGTCGTGAAATGTTTCTGCTGGGCATGCCTCGCTTTCTATTCCTGTTTTCCAGCAGCCTTCCAAAGAAACGAGAGAATGAAGACGAGCAAAACATAGCGTTGCTTAGCTAAAGAAGCTACAAAGATAGCTTTCGGTTTTCCTTCTCCGGACACATGAACTAATGCTATAAATAAATAAATACGGAGGAGGAAGATGGCAGAGGTTCTTAAGGTCAGGTTGTCCGAAGAGCCCGCTTCCTGTAAGCAGCAAAACATTAAGGATATTGATTTTGTTTAATTAAAGCAAATTAACAGTTAAGTGATAGTGAAAGTTAATTGCTCCTTAAAAGCCATTCATATTTCCCTCGATTTAAATGAAAGCAGCCTTTGTAAGAACAAGGAAGATTAATTTTCCACCCTTGACAAAAGCATTACCAGAATAAGAGAAAGGCAGAACAGAAATTCAATTCATTCCGTCTTTTTTTGGTACATTAATAATTTCCTTTGACATTTCCTGCTGCTCCTTTTCCACATATACTTGCATTTTCAGAATTATATAGACGTCTCCCCCCCATTAAAAAAGCACTCATGCAGCTCTATTATCCGAATACAGCAGCGCTTTCAAGAAGATATGCCTCCCCTACACACACCTTGAAAGGTAAGAGGAATCTGCTTCAGAAAAGGAACCTTAAATTCTTCCTATTTTTCTTGAGGGGAAGCATGCAAGCTGATTCCTAAAGGGAGTCAGCCATCTTGCTCTTCCTAAGCATACTTGAAGCCCAGTGGTACACTATTTGAAGGAGCACAAACAAATTCAGGAGGAACTGTAGTGCTGTGCAGTTTGAATTCCAGTTCTATACACAGCGGTTGGCGCTGTGGTGTAAACCACAAAGCCTAGGGCTTGCCGATCAGAAGGTCGGCGGTTCGAATTCCCGCGACGGGGTGAGCTCCCGTTGCTCGGTCCCAGCTCCTGCCCACCTAGCAGTTTGAAAGCACGTCAAAATGCAAATAAATAAATATGTACCGCTGCAGCGGGAAGGTAAACGGCGTTTCCGTGCATTGCTCTGGTTTGCCAGAAGCGGGTTAGTCATGTTGGCCAGTAAAGCGAGATGAGCGCTGCAACCCCAGAGTTGTCTGCGACTGGATCTAATGGTCAGGGGCACCTTTACCTTTACATTGTATAGAAGAGGAGGAGCATCAGCAAAACATGCCCTATTTAGATGTTTGAATGCTAAATGCTTCAATCCTAAACTCACTTAACCAGGGAAAAAACAATACAAAACACGATTGCTTCTATACAAGGGAATGGTTAATATCTGGGGTCTATAATGATCCCTTAAGTTCTTTTTTTAATGTAAATTCAAAACCTCCTGGAAGTACAGAAGTGAAAGTTGGGGGGGGGGAGACAACATTTTACTCCCCCCCCCCCATTTTTAAGTGGGAAAGACTCTGGAATTTTTTAATTAAAGTAATGTATGCCGTATTTTTCTTCTTCGGAATGGTGAGTTGAAGTACAGTTGTAAAATATACTGCCGCAGACAAATTACACTGCTGCAGAACTCCCAGCTAAAAACATTCGGAGGCACTAATGTCAATATTGATAATACCGAGGCCGCAGTTATCTGGATTACTGAACAGGCAACACCAGTGGGATCCAATTAGGAGCCTGCTAAGCACATCGCTCCCACAGAATAGGGGCAAGGAGCTTGTACAATAGAAGCTCAGGGCCTCTTTCCTTCTCATTTGCTTCCTATCCATACATGTGCTCAAATTGAATGCTTCAAAATACACACAGCTACGGAACACAATTTAAGAGCTGAGCATCTTCTTTTTATTCATGGAAACCTTCCATTTCCATTTATGATCAAACCATGTTGTTGTTTAGTCATTTAGTCGTGCCCGACTCTTCGTGACCCCATGGACCAGAGCAAGGGTAGGCAACCTAAGGCCAGTGGGCCGGATGCGGCCCATGGGCCTTCTCAATCTGGCCCGTGGACGGTCCAGGAATCGGTGTGTTTTTACATGAGTAGAATGTGTCATTTTATTTAAAATGCATCTCTGGGTTATTTGTGGGGCATAGGAATTCGTTCATTTTTTTCCCCAAAATATAGTCCGGCACACGGCTGAAAAAGGTTGCTGACCCCTGGACCACAGCACACCAGGCACTCCTGTCTTCCACTGCCTCCCGCAGTTTGGTCAAGCTCAGGCTAGTAGCTTTGAGAACACTGTCCAACCATCTCGTCCTCTGTCGTCCCCTTCTCCTTGTGCCCTCCATCTTTCCCAACATCAGGGTCTTTTGCAGGGAGTCTTCTCTTCTCATGAGGTGGCCAAAGTATTGTAAACTGGGTTTAATCTCTATCTACAAAGCAGGGTTGTCTGCCGGTTCCATATCCTGGCTTCTACTTCAGAAATCAAACCACAGTTTCTGTCCAGATGTCAAGAGGAAACTGCTTGAAGAAAGCCTGGAAATTTCCTTAAAACCCCCAGAGCATGTCTGTTCCTATTTTGCAATACAGTGGTACCTCGGTTTACGAACTTAATCTGTTCCGGAAGTCCGTTCTTAAACCGAAACCGTTCTTAAACCGAGGCGCGTTTTCCCTAATGAGTCCTCCCTCCGCCGGTGCCCTTCCACCATTCAGCTTCCGTTCTTAGACCGAGGTAAAGTTTGCAAACCGGGACACTACTTCTGGTTTTGTGGAGTTTGTAAACCAAATAGTTTGTAAACAGGGCTGTTCTTAAACTGAGGTACCAATGTATGTCCAAATATAAAATTGGGTCTTAGTGTGTATATCTGAGAATCTGAATACAGGGTAGGTAAATGAAGGTAAGAACCACAGCGTTCCTTGCTTGTCACTGTTGCATAGATGTATGGCTGCGGTGGGAGAGGTAAGACGTTTTGCACATTGGAGAGAGACTCAAACCTGCAATCGCCCAGGTGTGTTTGTCATTGCATTAACAGAGCGTATCACAGGGCTCCTCTGGCTGCGTCTATGTTAGGAATACTTCCTTACAAGTCATCATCATTGGTCCATCTAGCTCAGTATTGTCTACTCTGACTGGCAGCAGCTCTCCAGGGTTTCAGGCAACATGCTCTCTTGAGTGTTTGGGGGCATGGCAATGTAACCAACACAAAAATCCCTCAGCCTGTGCAGGTTGCCTCCCTTTGTGGTAGCAGGGCATGAAGATGTCATTTTCTGCACATCTTCATATCATAATTATATAGTTCATCATACTGATTTATGATACATTTATTTCTGTGGGCCTACTCCGAAGAGCTGGATGCACACCATGTCTTACCTTCTTGTAAGAATACTTGAGCAAAATCAAGAATGAACATGCAAGTCTACACTGTCAGGTTTGGTGGTGGTTAGTTATTTGTTTAGGACTGGGGTGGGAAACCTTTCTGGTCTGGGTGGGGCATAATGTTAGCTCCCCCACCCCTCGCAGGAGAAATGTGACAGGCAAGTGGGCCTTTTTTGCCCTCAGGTGTCTTCAGAAACCTCTTTCAAAGCACTATCTTGCCCAGTGCTTTGAAAGGGGATGGGAAGACCCAACCATCAGCTGGTCATCGTATGGTCTCAATCACTGGGTATGTGGGGCGTGGTTTGGGCAAAATGAGGAGGCCTGGCAGCCCATGGACCAGAGGTTCCCCACCCTGGTTTAGGGTATTATTCCTGAGGCTCAAAACTACCAACAAATTTCCTTTTTGTCCCTCTCCAGATGCTAGCTCTGAGAAGTTCATAGTGGTTCTGTAGGGGGTGGATTTCATTCCAAAGGGGGGGGGGGAATCTGCTTGGCACAGAATCAAATACAAATTATCGGCCTCTGATGAGCCGCCACAAAACTGCAGGTTTGAACACTTTGAGCTTGCAATCTGATTTCTGCAAGTCTCAACATTATTCGTCTCTCAGACCTGGTTTTACCACACAGGTCACACACAACACTTCAAAGTTCAAAATGTTGCACCGTCACATATTCAGCCTTAAGAGCGTTAATTTTTTCACCTCCAGGCATTTCTCACTGCATATAGTCAAGCCTCATCATGTCCAAAAACAGCCTCTCCCCACAAAATAAGAGAATGGTGTTCTAGCAATGCCCTTTGCACAACACTGCAATTCAGAGCGTTTAACCCACTGATGCTTGTCTGATCTTATGTACGTCAGAAATCCAAATCAAAAATAACTATTTGAGGGTTACCCCACTTATTTTCCAAGTGACCAGAACATGATAGCAAGGCACATCCAAAGATTCTTTGAATCTACTATCATACCTCTTAAGCAAAAATATAGCCAAAGAGTTAGACTACTCAGATGGTTGTACAATAAGAAAAGAATGAGAGTGTTGTTGTTGTTGTTTAGTTGTGTCCGACTCTTTGTGGCCCCATGGACCAGAGCACACCAGGCACTCCTGTCTTCCACTGCCTCCCGCAGTTTGGTCAGACTTGGTAGCTTCAAAAACACTGTCCAACCATCTCGTCCTGTGTCGTCCCCTTCTCCTTGTGCCCTCAATCTTTCCCAGCATCAGAGTCTTTTCCAGGGAGTCTTCTCATGAGGTGGTCAAAGTATAGGAGCCTCAGCTTCAGGATCTTTTTTTTTTTTTTAAATAATTTTTATTGATTTTTCAATATTGTCTGGCCCCGATTCAGGCCAGCTCACTTGTATTACAATCATTGTCAGGCTTCCTCTCGCCCACTCCATTATTTTTCATCTGATAGCATTTAACAATTTTTAACAGGTTTCTAATTTCATAATCAAATAGTTATTTTCCTAAAATCAATCTTCAATCTTTAAACATCCCATATCTTAAATCACTTATATATCTTCATCTACATCCCTCTTGCCTCCCCCGGTCCCCGGGTAAGCAGCTATTATTTGCATTATTCACTACTTGTCATACTTATCATCTTAAACATAAAAATACTTATCATTCACTTATATATCATAATCTTTAAACAGTCCCTGGCGTGTCCATAAGTCAAAAACCATAAATCCACAAGTCAGGCCCTACTTTGACAGTTCTTATCCTATTCCTGCTGGTGGAGAGGCCCAAAACCAACATGAGTCCTGCATTGCATCCTCCAAACAGGCCTTTTCCAAAAACTGTGTCCTGCCTTCCCAATTCATGTTCAGTTCGTCTCGGCTTCCCTTCGGCTGCTTGTCAGTAGGTGTCAATGTGCTGTTTTTTCTTATGATTCTTCTCTTGCTTCTTGGGGTGGCAGCACATTTTCTCTTCCGGTTGTAAAATCTTTTCCTGCAGCTGATGTTTGGCAAAATAATCTTTCGTTGTCTAGCCTTGACGGATCCTGTCACTTCCTTAGTTATTTGTTCATCTGGTTCAGCAGGCACAGTGTTTGGGTTTGGCCTTATCTCATCCGCAGTCTTTCCCATCGCATTCCTCTCTCTCAGTTCCGCAATGTATTCCTGCATCTTCTCCAGCACAGTTTGCCAAGTAATATCCGGTTTCATCGCCATTTTCTTTGATCACAGTTTTTATACTTTTAAAACTTTAAAAACTTTTTCCAACTTTTTGTTCTTATAACACTTCACAAACTTTTCAGCTTAAAAAAAATCCACAGATCTATCACAGTTCCTTCTGCTTCCCTCAGGACCAGGGGAGGCTCAAGGGTTAATTTAAAGCCATATAACAAAAAAGTCAATTCATTCCTTTTCAATGCAACTGTATCTATTTCCTGCTTCACTGTAACAATGGAAAGGAACGGACCTCCGTGTTTTCGTTCCAATCCAGTCCAAATCCAGTCCAAATTCAATCCAACTGCATTTTACTCACGATTCCAAATTGCAGGTCTTGGAGAAATCGGCGCGCTCGGAAGAGTCGGTCTCGCAGCTTCGCCCGACGGGGAGTTTGCGGACCCTGAGGCTCCGCCGCCCGCTCACGCTCGGGAGCCCTTGCTGCGGTCTCCCGGGGAGCAGGTTCGGCGTCCGAGCCGGTGCGGGTCCATTAGACCCCGGGACGCCCTTCCCGGGGGTTTTGGGGGTCGCGGCGCTGGCGCGATGCCCCCTTTTCCCAGTCGGACGGGGGAATGTCATAGAGCGACATGTCCCCCCGACCTTCTCCTCCGGCACGTCGACCGGAAGCCCCTCAGCTTCAGGATCTGTCCTTCCAGTGAGCACTCAGGGCTGATTTCCTTCAGAATGGATAGGTTTGATCTTCTTGCAGTCCATGGGACTCTCAAGAGTCTCCTCCCGCACCAGAATTCAAAAGTATCCATTCTTCGGCGATCAGCCTTCTTTATGGTCCAGCTCTCACTTCCCTACATCACTACTGAGAAAACCATAGCTTTAACTATACAGACCTTTGTCGGCAAGGTGATGTCTCTGCCTTTTAAGATGCTGTCTAGGTTTGTCATGTAACACAACCAAAGATTCCTGTGGCATGTTAAAGGCTAACACATTTATTATGGCACAACCCTTGCAAGCAACTGTCTGGGAGTGGCTTTCAATTTGACAAAGATGCTTGTACGTGACAAGAGTTCACACCACAACAGACACGTTACTGCCACCTTAAATACATTCTTCTACTGCGACACAACCACTGGAATCTGGTGTGTAAAATGGGAGGTTGTGTCATCAGAAGTCATGGGAGGGATTCGCCTAACGAGTCCTGTCGGCCAAAGCTCTCAACAAGGTCTTCTGTGTGTACAACGGGGCTTTCTCCCCTCCTCTCCCCACGATGCCCCTGAAATTGGGGGCAGGCGGTCTGTGAGAACCCTCAGAACAGGAGAGAGGGACCGTTTCATCTGGCAAACCAAAATGCTTGTGCCAATTTAACCATCAACTTAGCATGGCATTGAATTCCTCCCACATCTTTTCAGGTGTGTCCCAGGCAGGCAATGAGTGGACACGGGAAATGGCATTACACTGAGACAATGGTCCATCTGGCTCTCCACTGACAATACTGAATGGCAGTGACTCCGAGATTTCAGGCAGGATTCTCTCCCAGCCCTACCTAGATGCCAGGAATTGAACCTTGTGATTCAACACTCAAGCATCATTGCCCCAATGAAACAGTTCTTAAGCACGACCATGCCAAGACCCCATTCTGATGCAGTGCCTGTTCGACCCTTTACCAGTTTAAATTTGCAAAGTTCAGTTGATTCATCGTCTCAGTCAGGAAACTTGACAGGCAGAAACAGCACATAGTTTCTTACTGGCATGTCGGGTGGACCGACTAACTCCAGGTGTTAGCTCAGATGAGCTGTCAGAATAGCAAAATGTGACTCATTCAGAAATAGTGTTTACTAATCACCTAAATCACCGCAGACGTCTGCACTGATATGACCTTATCTGAAAATGGTTAGACTCCTAGATAAATTAGGTGTGTACAGTGGTGCCTCGGAAGTCGAACAGAATCCGTTCCGCAAGTCCGTTCGACTCCCAAAACGTTCGGGAACCAAGATGTGGCTTCCTATTGGCTGCAGGAAGCTCCTACAGCCAATCAGAAGCCATGGAAGCTGCGTCGGACGTTCGGGTTCCAAAGAACGTTCGAAAACCAGAACAATCACTTCCGGTTTTCGATCGTTTGGGAGCCAAAACGTTTGACTCCCAAGGCGTTTGAAAACCAAGGTACGACTGTACTGCTAATAAAGACTGAGGAATTTCCAAAAGGTTGTGAAATATTAAAGCAACCCACTTGGAACGACTGCATTTGGAAGCCCACAATGGAGACGAATGATTATTTTTCAAAATGCCTTAAGACCTGCTTGCATATTAACGTATTATATATTTCCCAGCACCATTTGTGCAATTATAGACTTTTAAAGAAACTGAGTCGTAACCCTTTGGGGTTATAGCTGAGGAATTTATTTTCTATCTATTCTTAGGGGAGAAAGGTGAGGGGAATCCCCCCCCAAAACCTTTCATTTCAACATTATTTCCCACAAGACAAGGCTAATGCATAACAAAATGTATCAGGACTCCCCCCCCCCCAACTCTGACAACACTTGCATGTTCCTCTGACAGAAAAGGGGGGCTGGAATCCGAATAAGCAATTTGACCTGAGCAATTAAGCTCGTTTCTTTTGTGAAACTTATAATGAAATGGATGGAATTTCCTTTTCAATACAGCTGCCTGTTCTAGTAATTGTCAAGGTAAATTGCACAGAAATACCTAATTTATTCACAAAAAGCCGCTGTGAAAGGGGATACTTTAGAGTATAAATGTCTCCTGGGGTTCACCACTTAAGATTTAAAGTGCCGAGGTATTTCTTGTTCATGAGATGTAACACCACAGGGCATTTTTATGGTAACTGGAAAAGGAAACATCCCAACTCTGTAATTTATCAGCAATAGTTTTGCCTGTACATAGGAATTTGTGGCCATCTCACTTATGAAGTGAGGTTTGTAGCATCTAATTATTAGTTATAAATATTAATAAGGTTGTTTTTTTTTAAAGGAATTTCCATTTCTGAAAGCAAGTCTTCTTTATAAAATATCCTTTGGTCTCTTTGCATGGCTGGAAATTTGACTAAAAATTATGCTACCGGTAAAGTAAACTGCTCCAATCTCAATGTTTTAACTGTTTAAACTTTAAACAGTTAAAACATTGAGATTGGAGCAGTTTACTTTAAACTTTAAAGATTGGTTAAGCAAAAGGAGAAAAAAAGAATTTAAAAAATGGGTCGAGTGAGGGCTTTCTGAATCCAAAGGCTTTATTTCCCGACAATTTTAGATTGTGAATCAAATCCATTTTACACATACCTTGCGAATATTGTACCACAATGTCCAAAGTGGCAATGACAAGCTTTGCACATATTAGGGATGTTTTGTGCAAAAGATTCCACGGGACTAATTTATTTCTCAAGGCAGAAAGTGGTTTGTCACGAGCAAGTAATAGCATACAGGAGAGCTCTCGGGGTCTCAGAAAAGGAAGCGACTGCTAGGAAGAAGCAAGCTAAATAATGCAAAAACCTTTAGCGAGAGAGAGAACAAGCTCAAAGATGACGCACAACTGGAAGTCCAGTTCTAGTACCAAGTCGCAAACGGGCATGAGGCAGGTGACGTTCTTCGAAGGCAGGCAGGTGAGGTGGTCAAGGGCTGGAGAAAATAAAAGGAACTCTGGAAGCTGCCTTATCAGACCAATGGCGCATCTTGCTCTGTGCTGTCTACAATGCCTGGAAGCAGCTCTCTGGCATTCAGACAGGGGTCCTTCCCAGTCCTACACGGAGATGCCAGGAACTGACTCTGGGAGCACCTGCATACTCTACCACTGAACTACAGAAGGCAAGATCACCTGCTGCACGGTGAGGCCAGGTCTGTGTGGCTACGGTTTGAGACAAGGTGCTCTGCAGTGTTGTGTAGTGATTAAGAACGGTAGACTCGTAATCTGGTGAACCGGGTTCACGTCTCCGCTCCTCCACATGCACCTTGGGCTAGTCACACTTCTTTGATGTCTCTCAGCCCCACTCACCTCACAGAGTGTTTGTTGTGGGGGAGGAAGGGAAAGAAGAATGTTAGCCGCTTTGAGGCTCCTTCGGGTAGTGATAAAGCGGGGTATCAAATCCAAACTCTTCTTCTTCTTCTTCTTCTCTTCTTCTGCACGACGAACGGACTTGGATGTTAACCGCCATGTAAGCTCTGGTCTGTCTCAACCAACTTCTGTTATCAATATTCAGGTTGTGGTGTGTGTTGACTATATTCAGATTGCTGTGCCTGCCTAGAAGATGCCCTTGCTCTATAGAGGTGTAATTTGCAATGTTTGTGGAGCAAGCAATAGCATCAATTGTCACAGAAAATAAGGGAATAAAGCAGGCTTCCTCAACCTCAGCCCTCCAGATGTTTTTGGCCTACAACTCCCATGATCCCTAGCGAGCAGGACCAGTGGTCAGGGATGATGGGAATTGTAGTCTCAAAACATCTGGAGGACCAAGGTTGAGGAAGCCTGGTATACAGGAAGCGTCCTCATACCAAGTCAGAACAATGGTCCATCTACCTCAGTATTTTCTACAATGATTGGCAGCAGGTCTCCAGGGTTTCAGGCAGGGTTTCTCAAAGTCCTACCTGGAGGCACCCAGGAATTGATCCTGACACCTTCTGCATGCAAAGCAGATGTTCTACTATTGACCTACAGCCCTTCCTCATTGGAGACTCTCTGCTTGATGCCGTGGTACAGGACCTCCTTCCAGCACCATACAGTATTGTTCCATCACAAAACTCTAAAACATTTCATTAGAAGAGTGGGAGAGGGAAAATGTAGCTGGTCAACTGATATAACTAAGCAATGATAGTGCAAACAAGAGACATCCACTGTAGACATCTAGGCAAGTCCTAGATCTTCCTGCAAGAACTATCATTCTCTAAAGTCTTCTCCCAAAATGGAGACCACGGTAGGCTTGGCTACGTAAAAGCTGTGGATCTGGAAGGCCTTTAAAGGTGATGAAGAAGAAGAGTTTGGATTTGATATCCCGCTTTATCACTACCCGAAGGAGTCTCAAAGCGGCTAACATTCTCCTTTCCCTTCCTCCCCCCACAACAAACACTCTGTGAGGTGAGTGAGGCTGAGAGACTTCACAGAAGTATGACTAGCCCAAGGTCACCCAGCAGCTGCATGTGGAGGAGCGGAGACACGAACCCGGTTCACCAGATTACGAGTCTACCGCTCTTAACCGCTACACCACACTGGCTCTGATCTGCACTATCCCCTCGGCCAGGGCTGCCAGAAGAAGTCTCACATGCAACACAATGGTATGCAGCATTTCGCCAGCACTGCGACTCAACCCAGTGTGTTGCAAAAGCAGAGCATCGCCACATGTTTAAATCTTAGGCCAGTAACTGTCCCTTAGCCCAACCTATCTCACAGGGTTGTTTTCAGGATAAATGGGGAGGGGGAAACTAGGTTTCTTGGAGGAAAGGCAGGATATAAATGTATATGTGTGTGTGTGTGTGTGTGTGTGTGTGTGTGTGTGTGTGTGTGTATCCTTCAAGAATGCATTATTAGGGTTCTAAACATTTGACCATTTTAGCTTTGCAAAAGAGGATTGTTGTTTTTAAGTATTTCTTCTCCCTAGTTCAAATATACAGTCCAACCTATTGCAAATTCAAACTGATTAAGGGACACAAAACACATTTCTTGGCGTAAAGAGGATTCGCTTTAACCGGTATTTTCCCACCTTCTGACGTAAACGACAAGCTTAAGTTCATTCTGGCATTGTTTTCCTTTTTGATTAGCCAGGCTAATTATGTCTCTGGCTTTCTTTCTTTTTTGCCAGAATCATGAAACAATGGCATAAGTTTTAGAGGGTAAGAAGCATTGTCTCAGCCTTGCATGCGCCAACAGAAAAAGTTGCGTGGCCCTGTAATTACTTTCAGAGATTTCCTATGCAAAACCCTCACTATGCACATCCAACAATACTCACATGAAGTGAGTGGAAAAGGATCAAATCACACAAATATCAGCCAAGTACATTTCAAAAGGGCTGGTCAGATGTTTCCATTCTGAAGATGAATTTAATGGCTGAGACCAGCAGTTTAAGTGTCAGCAAGACCATCCTTGCCCTTAACCACACATATCATTCAACTTCGGAGCAACATATGAGTGTGAATGGACTCCCCTGACCCCTGCAATGTGTTCCCAAACTGAAAGGAAAGGCAGCTCATTGTGTAAGGGACCGGTTGAATCTTACAGTGTAAATGTGGCAAATGCGATGAGGCCATGACTTGCCACCAACTAGCCCCTTGCTCCCTGAAAACAATGGGTATACAAACCTTCACCGTTCTTTGCAGGAAATAACCAAGCAGTTCCTACCTCTGAGAACGCCGTGAAACACAAGAGCTGTTATATAACTGAAAGCTCACTCAAATCCAATTCCTGTGGCCCGCAGGGCACAGCAAGACGTTCAACGCTATTGGATGTTACCAGCGGTGACAAGTAGCTTAGTTCTGCCCCATTTACAACCTGCGCCACACATGGGGTGCAATGTGATAATTCGCTCAAAGGTGAATGTGGAAAGCCTCTAGCCCAGACAGCACGTAGACACCAAATGACAAAAGCCATGCCACACTATCTGTGCTGGTCCCATGGGTTACCCGAAAGGTGAGGTCCAAGTCCGGTCCGTGGTCAGAGGTGCAACGTAAAGGCAGTCCGTAATAACTGAAGCTGGGTGCAGGGCAGGGAGTCAGGCGAAGTCAGAAACAGGTAGGCAAGCAGGGAACCAGGGCAGGTCAGGAGCTCAGGCAGGAAAGCAGGACAGGTTTCAAGTAGGAACACTGGCAGGAACTGGTAACCAACAATGTTGCTCCTGCAACTTGGGGCTGGGGCTGGCCGGCTTTTATCTGCCCTGAGCCTCTGCAGCTCAGGAGAGACTGGAGGGTTACCGGACCCAGAGGCAACCTCAGCTTCCCCTGACGGGGCTGGTAGTGGAGCACCTGCAGGCAATGGGTCCTCCACCCCATCAGGAGCCAGAGCAGCTCAGCAGATGCCTGCACCTGAGGATCCAGCACAGGTGAGGACCCTTCGGATTCAGGCCCTAGCCCTGGCTCTGTTGGTTCTGGAGGCAGGGAATCCTGTGCAGGCTGGGATCCCTCAGGTTCAGCATCTGAGTCTGAATCCCAGGCCATCACACCATCTCATCCAGAATCGGAAACGGCTGCAAACCCCGCACTGAACTAGCAACCCCTGAAAATCAAGCAAGGGAGGAAGAACAAGAAACCAATACAGTGGTACCTTAGTTCTCAAACTTGAAAGACCTACATTGGCTCCCAGTACGTTTCCGAGAACAATTCAAAGTGTTGGTGCTGACCTTTAAAGCCCTAAACGGCCTTGGCCCAGTATACCTGAAGGAGCGTCTCCACCCCCATCGTTCTGCCTGGGCACTGAGGTCCAGCGCCGAGGGCCTTCTGGCGGTTCCCTCGCTGTGAGAAGCCAAGTTACAGGGAACCAGGCAAAGGGCCTTCTCAGTGGCGCCCGCCCTGTGGAACGCCCTCCCAGCAGAGGTCAAAGAGATAAACAACTACCTGACATTCAGAAAATACCTCAAGGCAGCCCTGTTTAGGGAAGCTTTTAATGTTTAATAGACTATTGTATTTTAATATTTTGTTGGAAGCTGCCCAGAGTGGCTGGGGAAACCCAGCCAGATAGGCGGGGTATAAATAATAATAAATTGTTGTTGTTGTTGTTGTTATCTGTTCTGGAAGTCCATTCCAAAACCAAAGCGTTCCAAAACCAGGGCACACTTTCCCATAGAAAGTAATGCATTAACCCGTTCCAGACTTTTAAAAACAACCCCAACAACAGCAATTTGACATGAATTTTACTATCTAACGAGACCACTGATCCATAAAATGAAAGCAATAAACAATGTACGGCAGTCACACAATTAATCAATCAGTAGCTGAACTGGGTTCCACACAGTCACAAAAACAAAAAGAAAGAGCCACAAAAACACAAAGTAAATAGCAAAAACAGACAGACCTCAGCATAACACTCAAAACGGAAGTGTGGCACTCAAATCAGAAGCGTAACACTCAAAACGGAGCGTGTTCAGCTTCCGAAAAAATTTCGCAAACTGAAGAACTTCTGGGTTTGCAGTGTTTGGGCTCCAAGTCGTTTGAGTACCAAGATGTTTGAGAACCAAGGTACCACTGTAGAAGGTATAGGGACCCCTGACCATTAGGTCTAGTCGCGAACAACTCTGGGGTTGTGGCTCTCATCTTGCTTTATTGGCCGAGGGAGCCGGCGTACAGCTTCTGGGTCATGTGGCCAGCATGACTAAGCCGCTTCTGGCGAACCAGAGCAGTGCACGGAAACGCCGTTTACCTTCCCGCTGTAGCGGTACCTATTTATCTACTTGCACTTTGATGTGCTTTCAAGCTGCTAGGTGGGCAGGAGCAGGGATCGAGCAACGGGAGCTCACCCCGTCGCAGGGATTCGAACTGCCGACCTTCTGATCGGCAAGCCCTAGGCTCTGTGGTTTAACCCACAGCGCCACCCGTGTCCCCTGCTAGTTTAAGAGAAGCCATCTGCAGGCACTTACACAGGTCTGAGCTTCTCATGTGCAATCCTAAACAGAGTTGCACCTATCTGCTAAACCAGGGATGGGGAACCTGAGACATTCCGTATGCTATTGAGAGGGAAAGTCCAATGGTCAGGAATGATGAGAGTCTAGTAGCATCTGGAGAGCCATCTGTTCCCCATTCCAGCACTAAACCCTTTTCCTTGGAAATAATCACAATTAATGTGCACAGGACTGTAGTGCCAATCAGTGTTATTTAAGAATGCACATAGGGGACTTTCAGGATCACATTTTAACTGCATTGCAATACATTTCTATATCTACTAACTTAATTTAAGGTTTTCTGGAGAGTGCCAGCTTTACATGAGATTAACCCCAAAGCTCTACCATAAAGAATAATCATTTCGCAAGTAAGATGAATAATATAAGCTTTTCAGCAACAAAACTGCTGAGTATTAATTCCTATTGTTCAACAACAGCAGTAAATGGGAATATGACTAAACAAAGAAATGCCACTAGGATCTTGGAAATCCACTCTATATGAAATTAAGAACGCTGATCATGACCTTTTAAAATCCGTACGGGGAGAGGACAGCTGATGCCAGCAGGCTGACAGATAATTAGATTAAAAGGTTGCAAATTAAAAACAGACAAGTTCAACCTAGAGGGAAATTATACATTTTTAAAAACTGTTGAAAACCACTCTCCATTAAAACAGCAGGTCAGAGCTGCATGAGTTGAAGCATTAAAGTGCTGGCTTCAGAAATTACTGACTGGAAAATTATAAAGGCTCTGTTACAACAGAATGTCAGTTAAAAAGGGATGTCAGCCTCAGATAAATATTATAGCACCCTTTGTCTTCCATCTTGTACAAGTTATTGTACAGTTTAACTCCCCTCCCTCTCTGCCAGTAAAAATCCACATTTCCTTCAGATACTGGAAGGGATCAGGGCAAGGGTTTTTGCTTCCCCCCCCCTTTTTATGGTTTAGGTGTTAAATGACCAAGCGCCTCTGCCTCCCACACTCCCTCTGTCCCCGCCCAGCACACAGATTCGCTCACCAAATTCCAGTTTATCACAAACCAACATTTGTTCAGTTACAGGTACGTAGCCGTGTTGGTCTGCCGTAGTCGAAACAAAATAAAAAAATTCCATCCAGTAGCACCTTAGGTAAAGGGACCCCTGACCATTAGGTCCAGTCGTGACCAGCTCTGGGGTTGCGACGCTCATCTTGCATTATTGGCCGAGGGAGCCGGTGTACAGCTTCCAGGTCATGTGGCCAGCATGACTAAGCAGCTTCTGGCGAACCAGAGCAGCGCACGGAAACGCTGTTTACCTTCCCGTCGGAGCGGTACCTATTTATCTACTTGCACTTTGACGTGCTTTTGAACTGCTAGGTTGGCAGGAGCTGGGACCGAGCAATGGGAGCTCACCCCGTTGCGGGGAATCGAACCGCCGACCTTCTGATCGGCAAGCCCTAGGCTCTGCGGTTTAACCCTGCTCCAAAGGCCACTCAATGAACTTCAAGGTCCAGATGGCGTCTGAAACCAGGTTTCCCTGGTAGAAGCCTGAAAACCTTTGTGTGAAATCAGCCAGAGACTATTTGCAGCATATAGTTTGTACCTGTTTTGCAAATTAAAAAAAAAAAAAAACTGGAGGAAGAAGGCAGAGACATTATTTTACTCCGTATAAAAAACCTCTTAGCGGCAAAGCAATAGCTGAACGTTTTTGCTTTAGAAGCAAATCAATTTGACTCACGCCATATATTCTTTCTCTTTCAGTGCCAATGTTCTAACAGGAAGGCTGAAAGTCTAACAGGAAAAGCATGCAGGCAATAGGAAGAAAAATGTTTGTATTTTTCACACCAATTTACATCCTGCCTTTCCACAAAAACAGCACTCAGGGCAGAGTTTCTCCCTATGAATGGCCCAACTCAGAGAGCATTCCCGTCCTATTTGCATTGATGGCACTTAAAAGCAACTTCCTTTTAAGTGAGCTACACTGTTCAGACCCTCTTTATTTCCAAGGAAAGCAGGCAACAGCAGCCCCACACCAGACATTTATTGCCCCAACATCAAGTCTTCTCATATTTTAATTCCAAGAACAACTCAAGAACCACTCATGCAAGCTTCCTCAAAACAGCCCCCCAGGAAGAGGTGGGGAACTGTATTTCTCTTTGAGGTCACCTACTTCAAGGGTAACCTGCCATTATGGTAGTGCATGGGCCAGAATCACAAACAAGTTTTTTCCGCCGTCTCCTTGCCCTGCTCTTGCCCTCCGCCTCCACTTTCTGCCCTTGCAGAAAGCTTCCCTCCGCCTCCTAGAGTCCTTCTGTTTCGGCTCTCCTTGAAGCCACTTCCCTTCCTCAGTTTCCCCCCAGACACATGAGATTCGGCTGATGGCCACGTGCAACTCTTAGTCCACAGATTGCCCAACTCTGCTCTGAATACAAGCTTCTCAAGTTTCCCAGGCCTAAGAGGAAAGACTTGATTGCCAGTCAAAACTACTTGCAGTCCGAACAGAGAGATGTCAGCAGGAGAAGTGATGAAGTCTTAAAAGGTAAAGGGACCCCTGACCATTAGGTCCAATCATAGACGACTCTGGGGTTGCGGCGCTCATCTCACTTTATTGGCCGAGGGAGCCGGCGTACAGCTTCCGGGTCATGTGGCCAGCATGACTAAGCCGCTTCTGGTGAACCAGAGCAGTGCACAGAAACGCCGTTTACCTTCCCGCTGGAACGGTACCTATTTATCTACTTGCACTTTGACTTGCTTTCGAACTGCTAGGTGGGCAGGAGCTGGGACCAAGCAACGGGAGCTCACCCCGTCACGGGGATTCAAACCGCCGACCTTCTGATCGGCAAGCCCTAGACTCTGTGGTTTAACCCACAGCGCCACCCGCAACATTAAATATGGTACTTTCATCCATGTGCCCTGCACAAATTCATTGCACTGATGCTAGATTTCAGGACGCAGTGCAAGTAGCTGTGGAAAACGGATCATGGCACCAGATACTGTACATAACACCTGTGATGACTTCCAGTGGTGCCCCTGGGCAGGTGTTCTAGATTCTGAGCTTTATTTCTTTTTTAAATATATAGCCTTCTAAAAAAATATATGAAAATATGCAGGTACCTTCTAAGCAATTTCAGAGAGTGGTGTGGCTACCTTCCCTGTTTTTCCAGGTACTGAGGAATACTCCCTTTTGTTCTTAGACAGCAACAGCATCGGTCAGTGTGTATGTGTGATCTTCTCAATAGGACCAGAAGGAGGGACACGGGGTACACTGTGGTCTAAACCACTGAGCCTCTTGGGTCGGTGATTCGAATCCTCGCGACGGAGTGAGCTCCTGTTGCTCTGTCCCAGCTCCTGCCAACCTAGCAGTTCGATAGCACGCCAGTACAAGTAGATAAATAGGTACCGCTGAGGCGGGAAGGTAAATGGAGTTTCCGTGTGCTCTGGTTTCCGTCATGGTGTCCCGTTGTGCCAGAAGCTACTGTTAGGTCCATCATGAGACGTCCACCAGCTTCCAACCACGGATACCAGCAGCCTTCAAGCAAGCAAACTTGCCTTATTATCGCTCCCTAGCATCCCACTGCCAGAGGATTGCCTCCTCCCATTCAACAGTTTGCCTCCTCCAAGTGGAAGAAACCTGGGCAGTGCTGAATGTCACCTCCATTGCCAGGTGTGTCCTGCTGGAAACAGAAAAGGGCTTTCCCCTTGGCCTGCCTTTATATCCACTCAGTTGCCAAGTGCTTTTGTGACATCACAAGAAACCCACAGCTAATGGCAACAGCTGGGGAGGCATCATCTTCATTGCTTTGAGCCTCACAATGGTGGGTGGACCTATCAGTGATTGTGTGCTTGTTTATTCAGGACGCGGGTGGTGCTATGGCCTAAACCACTGAGCCTCTTGGGCTTGCCGATCGGAAGGTCAGCGGTTTGAATCCCCATGACAAGGTGATCTCCCATTGCTCTGTCCCAGCTCCTGTCAACCTAGCAGTTTGAAAGCACGCCAGTGCAAGTAGATAAATAGGTACCGTAGCAGCGGGGAGGTAAACGGTGTTTCCGTGCGCTTTGGTTTCCGTCACGGTGTCCCATTGCACCAGAAGTGGTTTAATCATGCTTTCCACATGACCCGGAAAGCTGTCTGTGGACAAACGCCAGCTCCCTTAGCCTGAAAGCAAGATGATCACCGCAACCCCATATTCACCTTTGAGTGGACTTAACCATCCAGGGGTCCTTCACCTTTTTTCACCTAGGACCAGCAGGACACAGCTGACTTCCCATGGTAAGCATAAGGTTGTTGGGGTGGTTGCCTCTGCAATTTTGTGTTACTCCACGCCCCTTCCATGGCAGCCATTTTTTGACTGGTGTCTCCAGAACTCTTATTGAAATTCAAAATGTGCCCACTAGTCCAAAAGGGTAGGGGAACCCCTGATGTCTGGCCTCAGCGCAATGCCTGCTAGAATCAAGTCATTAAAACCGATTTTTAACATCCTGATTTCCAGCATAAAGTCTACCTACAAGTCAATGGTGGGGGTTTTTTTGGGGGGGGGGGAGTGACAGCTACGTTACTGGAAAGCAGAACCAGCAAAATCAAATGGGATTTTGCTTCCAAATAAACCCATTGGGTTGAGTTCCTTGTTCCTGGCTTGGAAAAATATCTCAGGAGGCCAGAGTTAATTTAGACAGTACTGATTTTTTAAAAATTCTCTTGGCTTTCTAAGGAGAAGCTAAACAAAATGCAATCCAGATCTTAGCTGCTTCATCGCTTGCACTTATGGAAGCTAACGTGACCGGACGACAATGTGTGCAGTATTTTACAAGCCATTTTCATAATCAAAGCCAGCATGTACTATTGGATCTCGCTCTGGCATGCTGTGCTTTACAAGCCCATCTGGTCCTGTTTAAACCAAATGATAGAATAATCCCCCAACGTTTGGGGATTCTTTCAAAGGGGAATCACTACTTTCACAACGCTTCTTGGGAGCATTATTTGATATAGACTGAAGCAACACAGGCATCGTGGGAAGAACAATGGCTACTCTGTCTACATAATAAAATGCCCAGTGCACAAGCTGTCTGGCCCATTTAGACTGCTGAAAATATTATTTTTTCCCCTGGGTGGAAGAATTAAATTTACATTTTTCTCCCTGACTTACAGGACGCTTAGAAAATCCAACAAGTGAAAAATACTTAAGAGCCACCACTGCTAGTAACTGTCACAGTTTATTGCTGTTTCTACCATCATGGTCATATCAAGCACAGAAAAAATATATATACACTAATCCAATATTCAAGAACAGAATCAACCCAAGTACATCTTTACATTAAAACCTTTGGGCAGCCAATGCAAATTTTACAGGATACATACCGGTAGCTTGTTTTATCTGCTGTTCGATTCCCCCCCCCCCCAATATTTGTATATTTTTGTTGTTTTCACGAACTATATAAGCCAAAAGTAAGTCAGAGAGACTTAAGGGGCTATCCCTTTGCTCACACTGCAATGACTCACTCGGCCAGCTCGCAGGTAAGGGCAGTTTATCCCATTTTTAGCATAAGGAGGTGGATTAAAAATCATGGCTCGCTTTCAGAGCTGGATCTGAACCTAGGACACTTAACTCATCCTCCAACTCTACTACTCTACTGGACTCATTGTATGATTTTGGGTGTTTGCTTCTAACATGGAATTAATCTCTATACTGGGGGTAAATATCCACACTATTCTCTGTGCAGGTGAAATTTACACAGAAGTGTCTATATTGCTGTTGATGAACATGCCAGGAAGCCACCAGCACCCTAACTTCCCTACAAAGCCACATGTAGCAACTTAAACATTCTTCTGAAACGATGTACATCATGGGTAGGCAACCTAAGGCCCAGGGGCCAGATCCGGCCCAACAGCCTTCTCAATCCAGCCCGCCGACGGTCCAGGAATCAGCGTGTTTTTACATGAGTAGAATTGTGTCCTTTTATTTAAAATGCATCTCTGGGTTATTTGAGGGGCCTGCCTGGTGTTTTTACATGAGTAGAATGTGTGCTTTTATTTAAAATGCATCTCTGGGTTATTTGTGGGGCCTGCCTGGTGTTTTTTACGTGAGTAGAACGTGTGCTTTTATTTAAAATGCATCTCTGGGTTATTTGTGGGGCATAGGAATTCATTCTTCTTTTTTCAAAATATAGTCCGGCCCCCCAATGTCCCCCAAAAGGTCTGAGGGACAGTGGACCGGCCCCCTGCTGAAAAAGTTTGCTGGCCCCTGATGTACATGCTCGATATTTTCCTGAAGAGATTAATCCTGTCTTTGCACCCCATTTGTTAAAGAAAAAAGTATTGCAATGGGAAAGGTAACAAGGTGTTACGTTCGTTTTCTCTAACAAAGTGCTTCCATATCTATAAATCATCACCCTAGCACCAATGCTGTAACTCAAATTCTAAAGACTTTCAAGGGGATTATAAAATGTCTGCGACTCCAAAGGATTAGGTCACATGCTGAAGCCTGCAGTTTTCAACTATATTCATGGCTTTCAGGCAGAAAGATGGAACAGCTGCATGAGACATTCATCAGAGAGACAGGGATTCTTTTAAAATTACGTGGGGGCAGGGTGTTGGGGTGAAAATCAACTTCTCTCTATTCACAAAAGCTATGAGCTATCAAGTAGACTGCATGCCCACAGGCACTACCAACCCTCAGGATACCAGCCTCTTAAATCAAAACAATTCATCCCTTTGGACAGGTGATATTGTGTGACTAAGCAATACAATAAAGGACAGAGACATTTGCTTTCACGGAGAAGCAGACAGGAAAATGACTTATTTCCTGTTAGTCCCCCTTACTCATATCCCCCCTTGTAATGCTACTGTTGAAAGGCACCTGAGCAAAAAAACAAAACACCCCCAAAAAATAAAACACACATTCTGAACTAAGGGATGTACCTTGCTCACCTTCTGCACAGATGGTGCATAATTCACAAATGCATTGCTTCCATGTTTTGCCCTATTTTACCCCTCCACCCAAGATTCTTTTCGTAGCCTCGGTTAGAATATGTGTACATTAAACAAGGGGACGCGGGTGGCGCTGTGGTCTAAACCACTGAGCCTCTTGGGCTTGCCGATCACTCTGTGGTGGGGTGAGCTCCCGTTGCTCTGTCCCAGCTCCTGCCAACCTAGCAGTTCAAAAGCACTCCAGTAAGTACCATATTTTTCGCTCCATAAGACGCACTTTTTTCCTCCTAAAAAGTAAGGGGAAATGTCTGTGCGTCTTATGGAGCAAATGTGTGGTCCCTGGAGTTGAACTGCCCAGGGGCAAAAGCAGATCGTGCTTTTTTTAAAAAAAAGAGAGAGAAGGGGGTGTTGAAAGGAAGCCCGCTGAGCAGCTGCTCAGCAAACCATCGAGGAGAGAGATAAGGGAGAGAGATTCCAGCCCTGCCCCCCTTGCAGAGGGAAGCTGTTTCTCCAGCGACATGTGACTGGATGATTAGATTATCTGTCTGGAAACTGTAGAAATGGCTCCCTTTTCCTGAAGCTGCAGAACTGTGAGTTAAACCCCATAAAACAGGGTCTTTTCCCTTTGCAAAGTAAGCTCAACATCTTTGAGCTGATCCTCAAAAAATGGGGCTTTTCTCCTTTGCAAAAGAAGCTGCAGAAATTTGAGCTGATCCTCCAAAAAATGGGGCTTTTCCCCTCTAAAAACTAGGTGCGTCCTATGGTCAGGTGCGCCTTATAGAGCGAAAAATACGGAAGATAAATAGGTACTGCTGTGGCGGGGAGGTAAACGGCGTTTCCGTGTGCTCTGGCTTCCATCACGGTGTCCTGTTGCACCAAAAGCAGTTTAGTCATGCTGGCCACATGACCCAGAAAGCTGTTTGCGTGTCGAGGACCCCCAAGACACCCCCAATAAAGACACAGTCCACGCAAAATTTTAGTTTTCGGTTTGGGGCATAATTTTGGCCACAACTTTATTGATTACAGCATGTGAGTGGTTGCTTAGGCATTGCTCCGCGACTATCTGTTCCCGCCTAGAGGTAGGAACAGAACTGACATCCGCAAGCCTGCGAAAGTCAGCAAGGGAAAACATTTTGGGGAGAGCATAGAGCTGGGCGCCAGGCTCTCAACTCTCCCCAAATGCTCCCAGGGGTTCTTGCGTGGCCCCAGCCCCTTGCCAGAGGTTTGGACAAGAGCATGGCGAGCCCCTGCATTCCTTTAATGGAATACCGTTGCAGCAGCAGCATTGGAGGGGCCGGCACAGCCAACCATACCCCCTCCACCAACCAAAATTAACCAATGCCTAACCGCAAGCTTACAAATTGTGACGATTTGCTATGCACTATGCAAAAACCAAATGGCACCAGCCAATCAGCCAAATGGTAAAATTCCTACCAGGCCCCTGCCCCAAAGCAGATGACACCCATGACAGGCATAGCAAGGTCAAGCGAACAAACCTAAATATATAGGGAGGGTGGGTGGGTGATCCGATGTGCGCAGCAAAAAGAGGAAACTCAATGCTGCGCACAGGGAATAATAGCCCCTCGGCCTGTCAGTCATAATTGCAACATCAAATTCTCCCCAACGACCAAGAGGCCCCCAATGAGCTTCGTGGCCATCCAAACAAACCCACCCAGAAACAGAGGGATGTCCTGGCTGCCCCACTGCAACACATGCTCTCCATGAAGGAGAACCCACTTTTTGGACAAACGCAGGCTCCCTCAGCCTGAAAAGCGAGATGAGCGCCGCAACCCCATCGTCACGTTTGACGGGACTTAACCGTCCAGGGGTCCTTATTATTAAACAAGTTAATACGTAGAGGCAGAAGTAGGATCACAACCTTTCCACATTTGCAGCAGAAGGCTTAAAATCAATTATAGGAGCGTGTGCTCTCAGTACGCCTGAGCATGCAGATTCCAAACCATGCAGAAGAACCTCTGCCCAAATAACTGTATGTCCACAGAGCCCTCTCACACCTTCTACTGAACAAGTGGTTCTCAGGACCAGCAGGCAAGAACTCACTCCCCTGCCCACAAGCTTTCAATACATGTGCGAAGTGAACAGGGTTTGCATTGCCTACAGCCTAATGAGCACACAAATATTAGGTAAAGGTAAAGGGACCCCTGACCATTTGGTCCAGTCGTGTCCAACTCTGGGGTTGCGGCGCTCATCTCGCTTTATTGGCCGAGAGCCGGCGTACAGCTTCCGGGTCATGTGGCCAGCATGACTAAGCCGCTTCTGGCGAACCAGAGCAGCACACGGAAACGCCGTTTACCTTCCCGCCGGAGCGGTTCCTATTTATCTACTTGCACTTTGACATGCTTTCGAACTGCTAGGTTGGCAGGAGCAGGGACCGAGCAACGGGAGCTCACCCCGTCGCAGGGATTCGAACTGCCAACCTTCTGATCAGCAAGCCCTAGGGCTCTGTGGTTTAACCCACAGCGCCACCTGGGTCCCCTTACACAAATATTAGTGAGCCACAGTTGAGCCCGAATACCTTGCCCTTAATCAAATATAGTCCCATCGAAGAGCTAAGTATTCCAGTTTTTAACTGGCATACAGATGAAATCTAGATTCTGCACAAGGGCTGGGGATTGCATGTGTCACAAACGGCAGCCCTTCTTTTGTCATTTGCACTAACAGCAAATGTCACATACCCAAAGAAGAGCCCAAATGTCTTAACTGAATTATAGTCAGGTTGGATTGATTTAAAATCAAGCTGAGGGCTGCTAGGGCTTCCTAAGGAAATCTGCAAGAGTAGGGGAAGTCACACATACAAATGCCATTGATTAAGACAGAATTTAAGTTAATGAAGATTTCTTCATCACGGCATCTCCGAATAAAGTTCTGCCTGCCATGCAGTTGTTAAACGTACAGAGCTTTATTTTCTTTAAAGGACACCACGCTTAGATAATAGTAAGTCACAGTGTTCCCAGAAACAAAATTATGCAGAACGGTGGATTATATTTCTGGAAATGGTTTTTGTTAGAATACTCTATTCCCCTCATCCCCAAAAGGATGACGTTTTGTTCTTATAAGTAGTTCTACCTGTAGTTAGTTTCATCGCTGCGCAGGCTTAGCCCCGCTGCTACCGGTAGAGATACATTTCAACAACCCACATATATACTAAGGTGTGCTAAAATTAACACGCTTAAAAATAGAAAGGCTCACACTGGTTACTCAGTATTTATCTGCAAGCTCTGCATGAGCTGCCACATAAACCAGTAGAAACACTTCCCGCAGAGCCACAGGATAGAAGACTTGCTACTCAAAGCTTGCTACACAGGCTGGGGGGGGGGGGGACTGGACGGATTAACAGTCATTAATAACAATAATTGCCTAATACAGGGATAGAACCTAAAAAGCTTTCACATGTTCCTATAAACCTTTCTCTATTAAAAAAACAACCACCCATTTATGTCCTGATACATGGAAAAAGTGATTTATGATTAAGATTTCATTATGATTTTCACATCTTTTTTCCGTTTTGGATTGGAGACATCATCTGACGATTTGTTTATTTTTTTAATGCCATTGCATTTTTGGGAGAAGTCCTATTCTCAAGTTCTGCCAGCTGAAGGGCTTTTTTTTTTTTTAAAGAGCTGAAGGGCTCTTAAGTCCTACAGCAGGGATGGGGAAACCTCTGGCTTGCAGAACAAACATGGCCCTTCAGGAATCCCAATTTTGTGTGTGAGGCTGCTGGTTGCTTCTATGTTCCAACAAGATGAGCTCCTGTCCCCCCACCAACTGATGGTTGGGTGGGCGCACATGTTCAAATGCCCCTGCACATCTCCTCCAGCTCCCTGCTTCTCCTTTACACCTCCATGCTTGGAAGGATAGAATCATAGAGTTGGCAGGGACCCCCAAGGGTCATCAAGTCCAACCCCCTGCAATGCAGGGAGGAGAAACATTGGGGGGAGGCTTCTGAAGGTGTACCTTCTCAAGGCTTTCAAAACTCCCCCCATGCCTCCTCTTAAACCCACTGCTGATGGGTGGGAGCATGCCTTCAACTCCAACACACACACACACACACACACACCATTTTTGAAGGCAAAATACAGGCCTGAAAGCCCTGCTGTTCCAGGATGTCTGGAAAGGATAAAAACACTAGGAAGGAAACACCTTATTTTTAAAAATGTATGCTGACCAAGTAACAAACACATCTTAACCTGGTTCTGAAGAATCTTTGTAATTGAAAATGCATTCCATCTAAACCCAGCTGTTTTGTAAGACTTTTGGTTTTTTGGGCCGTATCCATTTAGTAGGCACGTTTTTCATGCTTGAGCAGACCGTGAAAACCTGTGCATGTTTACTTATAAGTAAGCCCCACTGTGTTCAATGAGGCTCCTCCCAGGTAAGTGGGTATGGGATTACAAGTTTGTTAAAACTAATGCTTTTTTTTTTGTTTTGTTTACTGTAGTTCAAGAGTGCAAAGAAAGTCACACCAGGATCTTAAATGTGCTGGAATGCATTGAACCTTGTATCCTTGATTTGCATAAGGCTGCCTGCTTCCAAAGCCTCATTCGGTTCTTCAGAAAAAGGAACAGATTCTTGCAATCGCTCTGCTCAAGCAGAATTACACAAATAACCAATGCCTTCAGTTTCTCAGTACAGTAAGAAACTGCAGGGTCTCACACTATTGTTTACACAGTCTGAAGCAAAAAAACGCCTTCCATGGTTCTAGGCAACGGCGAAAGATTTGCTGTCGAGTGGAAAGTCCTTTGAGAGAAGAATGACAGCATTCTAAAGCCAGCCGCATTTTTAAATCCCATGCAGCCTAAACTGGATTTGAGATCAATATTACTTTCTTTAAAACAAAACAAAGCCAACACTGGGAAAGGAAGGGGGAAACACACAGTGAATCTGTAAGGGCAACAGCACTTTGCTTCCGCTTTTCGTATTATTATGCAAGATCTGGCGAGCCATCAATAATTTTAAAAGTAAATACAATAACTGTACGCTCGTTGGGTCTTGCCAATCCAAAGTACATTTTTACCTGGCGGCAGGCCTGTTGGGAGTTCAAGGGGCATTTCTTACAAGGGACCGTATCTAGGGTCACAGGCCGATGGCATAATCCTATGCTCTCTCTTTTTTTAACTCGGAAGTAAGTCTCATTGAGTCCAGCGCAGAAGTGTACCTAAGATTGCAGGCTACATCTTACATAGGGAAGTAACCATAAAACTACTCACCGTGAAGATCAGAGGGTGGTTTATTATGGGACTCACTGTATTCCTGTAGGGAAGGGAATAAAGAGTTTAATTGGTCTTCATTCTGTCAGCTTGTCGTCGTCCCCCCTCCCAGGATCTGTATCACAATTACACTCTTTCTGGCTGAAAATGATTCCTTGGGACTCCCACTGGAAGTAGTCAATGTCAGTCCCTAATCATTGGCAGGGGAGGTGAGTGATGGGAAGCACTTTCACCTTTTCCCTTGGGGAAGGATCCCAGCTCCATGACATGGAAGCACCGTGTCTAGAATTCAAATGAACCCTTAACATTGTATTCACCTCCAGGAAGGGAAATCAACAATGCAACAAGCCAAGAGAGAAAAGCCTACCGGGCATTCGTAAGACTGCTCACCATTTTAAGCTAGTTATCAAGGATTGCCAGAAATCCATGCTAATATATGCAAGTTCATCATACTCGATTACAGAGAAAGAAATGTGATGCAACCAACTGCAGCTCTGCTCCCCACCTGGGTGAATATATTGCCATGTATGCAGGATTTGTGTATGGAGGACATGTAAACATTATTAAAATACAGGAAAATGTTTAATGTACATGCACACAGAATTTAATAAATATACAGAACAAAAATTAGTTTGTAAGTACTTGGAAAGCTGCACAGAAAACGCATTTCAAATTGTTAAGTCCCAGTACCAATTTTAAGCTGTGACCTATATGCTGAACTGAATATTTCAGATGAGTAGGAGCAGTGCTGGATTTATGGGCAATCGGTTAATTAGAGCAGTGTTCCTCAACCTTGGGCCTCCAGCTGTTTTTGGACTACAACTCCCATCATCCCTCGCTAGCAAGACCAGTGGTCAGGGATGATGGGAATTGTAGTCCGCAAACAGCTGGAGGCCCAAGGTTGGGGAACACTGAATTAGAGCACCTGGCAAGTTAGATTCTAAACAGCAAATACTCTTCAATTAATACAGTATTTGTGAACTGATGTCCAGTTAGGGCAAACTACTGCAAACTGAATGCACTTTAAGAAGAAGAGAAATGATGTGGGAACTCCAGCAAGAATTGATAACATCAGCATCAGTGTTACGTAACAACATCAGTGTTCTGTCTACAATGAGTCTAATTTCTCCCCAAATCTTCCTCTGATGATTTAGATTTCAGATATAACTGTTCAATTACTTGTGAAGCTGATCTGATGTGCCAAAAATAATTTACTTAATTCTTGGAAATACTTAAGAGCACCCATGAGTATTAGACTGGAATTGCTTATTAAAATACATGCAAATTATTTTTTCCATAACTAAATGATGAGGAAATTGAAAAACAACCCAGTTTTACTCAATAATTCCAGGTATATGAATTGCAAAGAACCGCCATAATCAGAAAAACGGGGATTGAGTAGAAAAAGATGCCTTGCTCCTCCAGCACAACAGCATTGTTCTTAAGCTGTCCCATGAGAAACCTTATCTAAACTTTTCCTCCTATTATCCTGTTAAAGTAGCAAAATCTGGATGATACAGACACTTGTTTCACTGGCAAACATCCATTAATAGTAAAATGTGCAGAACAAGGAAACACCTCATAAAAAAAAATCAATGACCACAAATGAGAAATGGAAAACACAAACTAAGATGAGAAAATATACTTCCAGTATGGCATGGCTGGGCTTGAGAGAAGACATATGACTGGGTCAAATCTGTGCAAGCGACTAGAAACAATTTCTCCTAAATTTGACAACAGACTAGAAAGGGCTGTCATTGTACAGTCGTACCTTGGTTCTCAAACTTAATCCGTTCCGGAAGTCCATTCCAAAACCAAAGTGTTCCAAAACCAAGGCACGCTTTCCCATGGAAAGTAATGCAAAATGGATTAATCCGTACCAGACTTTTGAAAACAACCCCTAAAACAGCAATTTAACATGAATTTTACTATCTAATCAGACCATTGATCCATAAAATGAAAGCAATAATCAATGTGCTGTACTATAAAATAAATAAGACAGTACTGTAGATGATAAAAATTAAAAAAAAAATTTTCTTACTTGCACTGGTGATAGTAATTGTTTGGATGGGGGGGTTTTATCCATTTACGCAGTCACACAATCAGTAGCTGAACTGGGTTCCACACAAGTCACAAAAACAAATTAACCGAAAAAGCCTCAAAAACAAAAACGCCAAATAAATAGCAAAAACCAAAGTGCCAAATACAGTGGTACCTTGGTTCTCAAACTTAATCTGTTCCAGAAGTCCGTTTGACTTCCAAAATGTTCGAAAACCAAGGCGCGGCTTCTAACTGGTGCAGGTGCCCCGGAAACAATAGCCGACAGTCGCATCGGACGTTTGGGCTTCTGAAAAACGTTCGAAAACAGCACCACTTAATTCCGGGTTTTCGGTGTTGGGGAACCAAGGCGTTTGAGAACCAAGGTACCATTGTACTATAAAAATGAGTCTGCTTTCATCTTGCAAATAAATGAGTACACAGTGGTCTTATGCAGACCTAAGCAGAGGTGCTGGGGACTGAACACATGGCCTTCTGCTTGCGCTAACCACCCAGCCACGGCCCTTCCCAAAAAGTACAGAAAAGCTTCTCTCAATGGTTACATTCTATAACTGCAGGCACCTCCAAACATAAGCATTTATACAGGGCAGGGGTCGGCAACATAAGGCCTGTGGGCCACAAGCGGCCCACGGGGGTCGTTTAACTGGCCCACCAGCCGCACCCGAACCGAGCCGCCCGCTCGGTGAGTCCCCATATGCTGCGCTAAACCGGTGCAGTGCGTTGTGGGGACTCGCTTTTGCGGCACCAGAAATCGCGTCAACGCAGACGCAGACACCGGAAACCACGTGCGCGATCCGACCCACAGAGGGATCTGTGCTGGAGCGAACCGGCCCAGGCAAGGTAAACTTTGCTGACCCGATACAGGGGAAAGGACACAGCCTAGAATGTAAGACTAGTACCAAGAATACAAAGGTTCAAGACGTCATTCAACCACAAAGCTGATCAGGCAATGTTGGGACAATCATCCTCTCCGCCTAATTGATCTCAGAGCCGTTCGGAAGGTAACATGGGAAAGAGTTAAATATGGTGCCCAGTTTCTTGGGGATAATAAAGATGGAGACAATTCATTATTGCTGTTGGTGCCATTATTGCTGTTGTTAATATTATTATTATTATTATTATTATTATTATTATTATTATTTAAAGTTAGTGACACGGTCTTATTCAAATAATACCTTTCTAATCTGTTGGGTTTTGTTTTTTGTAATTAGTTGATGTATCAAACCTGTTCGCAATTATTTTCTTTCCTCTTCCCGTAATGTTCATGCTTTAAGAATATTTGTCTCAGCAACGGACCCAATCTTTTTTGACTGGTCAAATGCTGCGCGGAAAATTTAGACCATAAATACAAGGGTGTTGCGGGTTCGGTTCCATCGCAATAAAGCGAGTCGCACAAGTTTGTCGGTTTCCCAGTGCATATGAAAGTTATGTTTTCACTAGGCTGTAGTCCAGTGGTTTGCAACCGGGGTGCCTTGAATGATGGTCAGAGGTGCCGCGGGCAACACTGGCCTCTGTCCCTCTTTCCTTCCCCACCTCCTCTGATGCCCTCTCGTGTCTCTGCCTCCCAAAGGCTTGCAGCAGCCCTGGCTACAAGCTCCCCAGGCAAATGGTGTCCCCTAAGTGTTTTCCCTTTGCTGATGGTCGTCAGTTCTGTCCTCAGTGGGACAGATAGTCTAAACCAGTGGTGGCTAACCTTGGCACTCCAAATGTTTTGGGACTACAACTCCCATCATCCCTGACCACTGGTCCTGTTAGCTAGGGATGATGGGAGTTGTAGTTCCAAAACATCTGGAGTGCCAAGGTTAGCCACCACTGGTCTAAACCAATGCCTATGCAACCACTCACATATCATGTATTTCAATAAAGTTGTGGCCAAAATTATGCCAAAACCCAAATTACTGTCTGAGGTGTGATTTATTTGAGGGGTGGTTTGGGGACCTAGACACGCAAGAGTAATTTATAATTCTAGCAAGCCAAAAATGGTTCTGGCATCACGGAGACTTAGAAGGATTCATGCTATGTTAATAAGAATATGAAGGGAGGTCATTTGCACACCTGGAGGGAACTGAATGGGCTTCCCTTAATGCAGGCACCCCCAAACTTCGGCCCTCCAGATGTTTTGGACTACAATTCCCATCATCCCTGACCACTGGTTCTGTTAGCTAGGGATCATGGGAGTTGTAGGCCAAAACATCTGGAGGGCCGCAGTTTGGGGATGCCTGGCTTAAAGCAACCTAGCCTGGCAACAATGCTACCAGCTTGTTCCACATGCTGTCTTGAACAGCCTCCTGACTCATGGCAGCAATGTCTTGGATATAGCAAAACTCCTCAAGAGATTAAGAGCTGCTCTTTACATGGGATCTTTTCATTCACCACCAAGCGAGGCTTCTGCAATGAGCTTGGCTTACAGTAGGCTACATGGTGCAGCAGAGAGCAAATGGTGCTGAAATCTCTGTGCAAAAATACAACAGAAGAGGCAAAAAGTAGTCTTGAAGGCCTGAGCACCCCCACTTTGACCCTATGTTTGTTTTGATACGGTGGTTATATACACACACCTGTGAACCAGCTCCTAAGTCCCAAACAAAATACTTTGCATTTCTTTGTGGATTGCTCGGGGCTGCCTTGAGCTTATGTTTTTTAAAATAATAATAATAAATAAATAAAAAACCAAATCGCTTTGCGCAAAACAACGTGCTCATGGCAATAACTTGTTTCATAGTTTTCTGGAAAACTTTTAAAAAATAAATAAATAAGTAAAACAATTAAAATGAATGGCGTTCTATTGGACAGAGCCGCTTTGCCAGAGGGATGTGAAAAGCTCATAAAGAGAGCAATTAAACAACAGAAGGCAGAACTCACTGCCCTTTGAAGGTTGCTTCCACCCCACACCCACTTCCTGTAGAAAGTTCGATAGCGGAGGAAGTGTTAGAAAAAGTCTCAGAGGAGCGCTTAAAACGCCTATTTACTGAAGTGTTAAGAAAGAAGCTTGTTTAAAAAAAATAAGCGAGGGAAAGTGTAAGGCAAACCAATCTTTTCCTTTATAAACCACACACAGGAAAAAAGTAAGGTAGAGCTTAGAGGTGCCAACTTAAAAAACCCCAGACAATACAACTCTGCTCTTTTGTCTTTAATAGGTTATCTAAGCTACAGGGACCCAGGTGGCGCTGTGGGTTAAACCACAGAGCCTAGGGCTTGCTAATCAGAAGGTCGGCGGTTCGAATCCCTGCGACGGGGTGAGCTCCCGTTGTTTGGTCTCAGCTCCTGCCCACCTAGCAGTTCGAAAGCACATCAAAGTGCAAGTAGATAAATAGGTACCGCTCCGGCAGGAAGGTAAATGGGATTTTCGTGCGCTGTTCTGGTTCGCCAGAAGCGGCTTAGTCATGCTGGCCACATGACCTGGAAGCTGTACGCCGGCTCTCGGCCAATAAAGCGAGATGAGCGCCGCAACCCCCGAGTCGGACACGACTGGACATAATTGTCAGGGGTACCTTTACCTTTTAAGCTATAGCTTGATTTGCATGATTCTAATCTGTATGATTGATTATATGCAAGTCTATCACATCCAGGCCATCAGGGTGCTTGTAGCTATAAGGTGCTTATAAACACAGTGTGCTTGTGTGTGTGTGTGTGTGTGTGTGTGTGTGTGTGTTCTGTAGTTATAGTTATGTAGGTACAAGTTGTGACGATTTGCTACACAGCAGGCAAAACCCAAATAGCCCCAGCCAATCAGCCACGTGGGAAAATTCCTGCCGTGCCCCTGTCCCAACGACAGACGACACACGGCGGCATAGCAAGGTCAATCGCAAAAGACCCTAAATATAGGGAGAGGTGTGTGGGTGTTCCGCTGCACGAGCCGAAAAAGGAAGCTCTGGGTCACACGCATGGGTATATATATCTAGGCCCCTCAATCCATTTGCACTGCAACCCATTGGCCGGATCGAACCCAGCATCGAGGGACCTCCAATCGGGCGTTGTGGCTATCCAAACTACCCCACCCACAACCAAGAGGTCAGTCTCATAGATCTCACCGCAACACGTGCCCTCTTTGAGGGATGACACAGTTTGTAGCCCCAGCAGGATGTGGTAGAACAGTAACCTGCTCAAAATAGCTATGCTGCCAACCTTAGGACAAATTAGATCAACCTATGCACAATTCATGGTATGCATATCCTTAAAGCTACTTAAAAATACTTAACTGAAGTTCTTAAAAATTAAATATGCTAGCCTATATGCTAACATCTCTTTCCATTTATAAAAAAATGCAATTCTGTAGTTAGATATTTATCTGTTTGCAAGGGTACTGCCAATGGCTCGAAGTTTGGACTCACTTCCATGTACAGTGGTATCTCAGATTAAGAACTTAATTCGTTCTGGAGGTCCGTTCTTAACCTGAAACTGTTCTTAACCTGAGGCACCACTTTAGCTAATGGGGCCTCCCGCTGCCACTGCACCGCTGCTGCGCAATATCTGTTCTCATCCTGAAGCAAAGTTCTTAACCCGAGGTACTATTTCTGGGTTAGCGGAGTCTGTAACCTGAAGCGTCTGTAACCCGAGGCACCACTGTATCTCATTTCCTTTCCTTCTGCAAGGCAGGAACACTTGAGAAAGCCTTTAACACAATTGTTTGGGCACTTTAGCCACTACAAACATTAAGGACCTTCCACATGGAAAGAACTTCCTTCCATATGGCTGGTGCGGGCGGTATAAAATCTGAGTGCACCAGAACGGCCACATGCAGCCATCTATCGGGATACTCCAGCATTTCCTGCATTGAAAAAGTTGTGCTAGATCAGGGGTAGGCAAACTAAGGCCCGGGGGCCCAATCGCCACCTCAATCCGGCCCACGGACGGTCCGGGAATCAGCGGGTAAAATGCATCTCTGGGTTATTTGTGGGGCATAGGAATTTGTTCATTCCCCCCCAAAAAAATATATAGTCCAGCCCCCCACAAGGTCTGAGGGACAGTGGACCGGCCCCCTGATGAAAAAGTTTGCTGACCCCTGGACTAGATGACCCTCAGGGTCCCCTTCCAACTCTGTAATTCTATATGTATTTTAGGGTTGCAATTCTATATGTATTTTACACTTCCAGGTTTCGCCGCATGTGCAGAAGTGCTCTATCGTATACACTTCCAGGTTTGCAGCATTCGCAACCTGAAAGTTACGTTACCCGAGGGTCCACTGTATCCTCATTCTTCATATGATCTAGCCCGCCCATCCCCAATAATCTGAAATCTTAGGCGCCGTACTGCACCCAGAGCTCAGAAACTGGTGGCGCTAATGAAATTCCCTGTCGCAAAACGCGCCTGGAACAATGGGACTTTTGAATGCTGGGTCCAGCACAGGAAAGCATGTGACGCCTGTGCTTGATCTATAATGAAGTTAAGAGCAAGGCAGACGAAGTGTATCAGACTTCACATAACTGTGGATCAGGCTGCAGATGCTTAAATAATTCAGGTTTGTAAAGGGGTTGTGTAAACATGTGGGATACTATTGAGCTCCAACACTCAATTCCCTTTACATCACCACAAATGGCTATTTTCTCTTATGATCACCCACCCAACTCTATTGCCTGGGTTATGAAGGTGCCCCAAAGACTTTAAAGCAAAGACTCTGGGATATTACACACAATGACTTGCAACATCGATCACACGCAGTCTGCAGTCCGCTGGCAGTAGGAGTACAATATGGGCATGCCTTTAAGTTAACATCTTATATTAAAAATCTGACAGTTCCAAATTACCGAAGGGTATTTACAAAAGCCAGACTTAACGTCTTTCCTTCTGCAGTGTTGGATGGCAGATTGAGAGGAGTTCCATACCAGGACAGACTATGCTCATGTGCCCAAGACATTGACTCTATAAAACATATTTTGCTGCACTGTGTGAAATTCGAGCAAGCCAGGGCTGAACTGATATTACCCTTGCTAGTACCTTTCCCGGGAAAATCAGAGGCTTACTATGTCAGGTTCCTACTGGAAGACCGGACAAATGACAGAACATCAGCAGTGGCGAAGTTTCTATCGGTGGTTGCAAGAACCAATTATCCCTATTCCTAAGTCTGAACAAAATGCTTGTGTAAACTGAAGGCGGGCTGTCGAAATTGTGTATTGTTTTGTAATGAATTGTTGGGTCTCTGGACCGTAATAAAGATTTGATTTGATTTCTCTTATGAAATGTTCTTTTCTCACCCTCTAAACTCTTTTCTCATGCAAAGCAGGAAAAATAGGTTCTGGGCTAAACATGAGGTGTTATGAATTTCAGAAGTATTTGGTTTAGCCACTTTGACAATGATCACCTATGTTCATAGTTTTTCTGCTCTCCCAGCCATTCCGATAGAAGGAGAATTGACCCTAAGAGCTGCATAACTAAAAAGAGCAATTTTTCCCTGAATAAAGAGGGCAGCCACCCAAACACCTCATGGCAATTCACATCTCATCATGGTTGAGGACTCTCCAATTCTTGGAACGTGGAGTTGTGGAAGACTGTCAGTGGCAGCGTTCGAAATTAGCCAGGTGCCCGGCACATTTTGCACCTGGCTTTTGACTACTTGTGACCAAGTGAAGATGCCTGGGCACCCACCATCTGAAGCAGTGTTCGAAACTCCCATTGTTCTAGGCCAGGGGTTGGCAAAGTTTTTGTGGCTTGGGCCGGTTCACGGTCCCACAGACGTCGCGGTGGGCCAGTGTGTGTGTGTGCGCGCACACATGCGCAAACGCTATTTGCGGTGCTCCTTCTGGCGCGGAGGAGGCGTATGCAGCTTCCCATTGGCTGCAGGAGCTTCCTGCAGCCAATGGGAAGCCGGCCAGCATCGCAGAAGGCGGTCCCCGCTCTGCTCCACACCGGTTTAGCGCAGCGCACGGGAGCCAACCGAGCGGGCGGCAGGGGTCCATGGGCCGGTTAAACGACCCCCATGGGCCGCTTGTGGCCTATGGGCCTTAGGTTGCCGACCCCTGTTCTAGGCGCATTTTGCAACAGAGAATTTCATTAGCGAGAGCAGTTTCTGAGCTCTGGATGCAGTACTGCGCCTAAGATTTCAGATTAAAACTGCAGAGTGGAAAGAAAAGAGGGTCTTTTTCTGCCTCCCCACTTCCAGCTACTCTCTGAAGACTGGAGAAGAGACCCTCTGAAGAATATTAGAGGGGTGGGCAGCAGAAGAACTAGACCATGTGAAAAATGAAGATAATATTGCCTGGGTTATGAAGCTCATTCATTTTCAGCTTTGTATTCTTGTTATAAAAAAGCGTGCCTAGACATTCCGTTGTTGTACCCATAACCTGGGTTTAAGGTGCCATTTAGCTCCTAGCTTTCGTATCTCAGTTTCTAACACTGATCTGGAGGTACATGCCTGCGGATCCTTGAATCAGGACACTAATACCACATCCTGTAGAATTTGATGAATGAATTTCTGGAACCAAAATGCTTTTTCTGTGCAGCAGGAGCAGTCATCATTAAGAAAAAGAGGAATAGGCCAATATATATGGGAACTGTCCCTGAATCAAGTGGCCTTTCTTCTTTAAGGTTATCAAAACCCTTAACCTCGCTCGAGGTTGTCATCTGAACTAGCCAGATGTTTAACTGAGAATCAATCACAGTCAGTCCATCATATGAAAAATAAAGACTTTAGAGCAGTCTTGCACCAAAATGGCAACCAGACATTCTGTTTTGGCGACTGTTACCTTTGTTAACGGGTGGCGCTGTGGGTTAAACCACAGAGCCTAGGGCTTGCAGATCAGAAGGTCAGCGGTTTGAATCCCCGCAACGGGGTGAGCTCCCGTTGTTCGGTCCCTACTCCTGCCCACCTAGCAATTCGAAAGCACGTCAAAGTGCAAGTAGATAAATAGGTACCGCTCTGGTGGGAAGGTAAACGGCGTTTCCGTGCGCTGCTCTGGTTCGCCAGAAGCGGCTTAGTCATGCTGGCCACATGACCCGGAAGCTGTACGCTGGCTCCCTCGGCCAATAAAGTGAGATGAGCGCCGCAACCCCAGAGTCGTCCGCGACTGGACCTAATGGTCAGGGGTCCCTTTACCTTTACCTTGGTTAAAGGAGCCATTTGGCAACTAGCTTATATATCTGAGTCAGGGCTGGTGGGGTGCATTTGACACCTACCGATGCTAGCAGATGTATTTACACCAGAACAGTCCTTACAACTGCACTTCACTTTTGTTTGGGTAGTCAGTCCAAACCGTAAATCAGCCTGGAATTTACTTGGAGGTAAATTCCAAGGTCCGTGCGGCTCGCTTCCTAATAAGCATACTTAAGATTTCAGTTATGCAGTACAATCTGAAACATGTGACTCAAAATAAAGGCCTTCTGATTCTAACTAGTCTGACTCCCACCTAAGTGTGCATTAGGACTGCAACCGTAGCCATCTTAATAAAGTAGTTGCTTTTGCTTTGGGTATCATTCTTCTATAGAAAAGCAGTTGGCTGGAACATCTATTAAATCTTCTTGAAGTCATATAGGGTGGTACCTTGGTTCTCAAACGTCTTGGTACTCAAACAACTTGGAACCCAAACACTGCAAACCTGGAAGTAAGTGTACCAGTTTGCAAACATTTTTGGAAGCCGAATGTGCTCCGTTTTGAGTGTTATGCTTCCGCTTTGAGTGTTACGCGGAGGTTTGTCTGTTTTTGCTATTTATTTTGCGTTTTTTTGGCTCTTTTTTGTTTGTTTTTGTGACTGTGTGGATCCCAGTTCAGCTACTGGTGGATTGTGTGACTGCAGTACATTGTTTATTGCTTTCATTTTATGAATCAATGATCTCGTTAGATAGAAAAAATCATGTTAAATTGCTGTTTTAGGGGTTGTTTTCAAAAATCTGGAATGGATTAATCCATTTTGCTTTACTTTCTATGGGAAAGCACGCCTTGGTTTTGGAACGCTTTGGTTCCAAAAGGCCTGAGGCTCACAGGATGCGCCATAGTGCGTTAAACAACTAGAAACATAGCAAGGGCTCTGAAAAACAACCTTTCTGCACCAACATCAGGAAGATTGCAAAATAAGCAGCCTCTGTACAATCACCCTATGGGAACCAGAGCTTGATGCGAAGCCACCAGTGTTTTTTAGCTGCCGTGCATGAGCAGCATATATCCTATCGCCAAACCATGCAATCAGTCTCTAGCTCACAATCCATGTGCGTTAGGTGCCTGTTAATAAAAACATGAAACTTTCATAAACTGCATCTTTGCTGTGCTGCACAGCTGCAGACTTAGTCAACAGGTAAATCAACAGGTGGGTGATTTGTTGCCCAACTTTCAGAAGTCCCTGGATTTGGCTCTGATGAAACTCATGCTAATGATTTAAGACGTCCACTCTGCTGGATGCCTACTGAATAACAATTAAGTTCGCTACCATACATACACAAGGGGAAGGGAGGACAGAGAGAGAATTACCGGTAGATATTGCATCTTGAAAATAGATCTGCAAACAAAGGATGGGTATTTTGTTCTTCATCTATGAGCATTTGTAATAGGAGATTTATTTAATCTCCTGTTCAGAAAATCACAAAGCTCACTTTACCTATGGGCCTGGTGCTATTTGAAGCATGATGGGGGAGGGTAATTTTACTATTGAGCGCTACTGTCAAACATACATTGCTAGAAACACCACAGAGAAACTTGATTAAGGAATGGAATGCAAAGTTCTAGGGCAACAAGTTAAAGAAGCTTCAATATTGCAATACCTTTTTGTGTTCCAGAGAATATTATCGGGGAATAAGGCATGGTCTGTGACTAAACAGCAGAATAATAGCATCTTTCTTTCAATGTCCAGGGCAAGCTTTGTTTCTCAATCAAAAAATGTTTCATTGTCTTACATTTTTGGAACGCAGCACGACATGTGCCTTTCTGGATTTCCCCCTTATAGTGGAAAACTATCCTTCTTATCAAATCAGTCAGGAAATCAGCTCTGCAACAACAGAGCCACTTGCATGCTGGCCCTTCTCACAGGACCAAGCTCCAAACTGACAGCAACTGCAAAAATTACAGTTTCAATCCATTGCAAAAAATGTTCTTCATTCATAAGGGCACTATTGCTATTAAAGGTAAAGGTAAAGGGACCCCTGACCATTAGGTCCAGTCGTGTCCGACTCTGGGGTTGCGGCGCTCATCTCGCTTTATTGGCCGAGAGCCGGCGTACAGCTTCCGGGTCATGTGGCCAGCATGACTAAGCCGCTTCTGGCGAACCAGAGCAGCACATGGAAACGCCGTTTACCTTCCCGCCAGAGCGGTTCCTATTTATCTACTTGCACTTTGACATGCTTTCGAACTGCTAGGTTGACAGGAGCAGGGACTGAGCAACGGGAGCTCACCCCGTCGCGGGGATTCGAACCGCCGACCTGCTGATCAGCAAGCCCTAGGCTCTGTGGTTTAACCCACAGCGCCACCTGGGTCCCCTACTATTGCTATTACCTAGAATCAAAGCCTTCTAAAATGAAAAACCACTGCCTTTCAGATAAAGCAGGAAGCTTAGTACTGTTAAGGCTATGTGACTTCTTAATTAAAAAAATGCACCCCATTAAAATTCAGCAGAAGTGCCGTTTTGACTTGTTCCTTCACTGCACAGAAGAACTTTATACGCCCAAGATAAATGCAAAACGAGTCCAAATAGAAATCTGAGGAAAATGTGAACAGGGATAAGAAAAGAACAGGGATGGAAAGAAAAGCAGCAATGGATAATTGCATGGGGTAATCTACAATTTCTTAAGTAGTTTGCAATTGGATTACATAGGCAAGGGAGATATTTACTGATCCACTATCAGGCCCACCTGAACAGACCATCGGGTGATAAGACTGCAGGGATTTGAAGTGCTGGGTGAACTAGTCTAATCCTTCGGGAAAATAATGTGTACATGCATCTCTAGAAGTGTAGGAGACAGACAGCCTTTAGATTTTTTACTGAAAAGGGTGGAGGCCACGTTTAGCCCAGGCAAGGAGAGCCTTTGGTTCCTCCTCTACCTAGGTAAAGGTAAAGGTACCCCTGACCATTAGGTCCAGTCGCGGACGACTCTGGGGTTGCGGCGCTCATCTCGCTCTATAGGCCAAGGGAGCCTGCATGTGGCCAGCATGACTAAGCCGCTTCTGGCGAACCAGAGCAGCGCACGAAAATGCCGTTTACGTTCCCGCCAGAGCAGTACCTATTTATCTACTTGCACTTGACGTGCTTTCGAACTGCTAGGTTGGCAGAAGCTGGGACTGAACAACGGGAGCTCACCCTGTCGCGGGGATTCGAACCGCCGACCTTCTGATCGGCAAGCCCTAGGCTCAGTGGTTTAGAACACAGCGCCACCCGCGTCCCTCCTCCTCTACCTACTTAACTTTTAAAAACCATTTTTTGTTGCATTTGCAGCCCATTTCACAGTTCTGGTCCACAGTTTTCCTGGGCATTTATCCCCATTAATATAATAATTTTGCATGCATGAACCTGACATGCACATCACGTGAATGCACAGTGACCTTGCAAAATTTGCACACATAAAAACCAAGCTAGTCAGGTCCGTGTCGCCAGTCTGCCAGTGAATGGTTTGCACCATGGGTCTCAGCTGTCGAGAAGAATGGTGAGAACGCAGCCCCGTGCATCTCCCCACAAACAAAGCACCCTAGCTCGGGTCTCCTATCCCTAAACCTGGCTAAGATGGAAGGTGTACTATCCCCAAAACTCATGTTCATAGGAAAAAGGGCTCCAAGGAGGAACTCTCCGCCCAATGTTATTCTTGTCACTCAGTAGTATCATTACGGAGTCAGTGAATTTTGGGTGTCCTCTGAAGCTGCTGTCAGGATGGTTCTCTCACCATCAGCCCATCCCATGGCACAACAGCATATAATAGTGCCAACCACTTGTTAAAACCCTTTTATCATGCATCCCTTTTATTGTGGTATTTAAAAAAAAAAATTGTGTAATATTACTCTGCTGTGGGCACACCCATTCGTGAAGCACAAAACCCCAACATGAAAGCTACCCATGAAAGCTGCATGGTATCTTCAGACCACAGTCCAAAATAACATAAAGGCAGGAGAGAAGCATCCCACTTCTAACCAGTTTGGAGGGAATGATGGACTGCCAAAGGGCACCTGATGTCATCTCAGCTCATGCCTTAAAAACAACACAGCGTCACTGAAAAGGGTTTGTCTTAAAACCCAGTAAGGTCAAAAGATAATGTTTTGAAAAACCTATGTATACACAGAATTAAGTTCTGAATGACTTAATGCTAAGAAAATACACATGCACAGTTTTTAAGCTCAGAAATAGCCCCCCAGGGAGCTCTTTGCAGGGTTAAGGTAAAGGTAAAGGGACCCCTGACCATTAGGTCCAGTCGTGTCCAACTCTAGGGTTGCGGCGCTCATCTCGCTTTATTGGCCGAGAGCCGGCGTACAGCTTCCGGGTCATGTGGCCAGCATGGCAAAGCCGCTTCTGGCGAACCAGAGCAGCACACAGAAACACCGTTTACCTTCCCGCCGGAGCGGTACCTATTTATCTACTTGCACTTTGACGTGCTTTCAAACTCCTAGGTTGGCAGGAGCCGGGACCGAGCAACGGGAGCTCACCCCGTCGCAGGGATTCGAACCGCTGACCTTCTGATCAGCAAGCCCCAGGCTCTGAGCAGGGTTAGGTTTATCGAAAAGCAGGGGGGAGCCAGCTCCTGTATCTTTTCCATGTTTACACTGGCAATCATAGAGAGCCCAACTGAGGACAGGCACATGGAGACAACAGGTGCACTACCATCCCACCCTACATCCCCTTCTCCAAAGCACTCTGTGCATGACCTGAAGACACACAGACTCAGATTCCTTGCCCTAACCCCCCCCCCCGTTTCCGGAGGATATTACTACTACCCCTATTCCATTGACCAAGATGTACAGCTCTCTATATTGCCGCAGGGAAGTAGCATTCTGAGGCAGGACTTGTCAACAGATTAGGAGAGGAGATTTATCAACCTGTCAAACCGCACTGGGTTCTTGTTTTGTTTTTTAATACTATCCAGAGCATCACTGGTTATTTTCCACTGGGTCAGTCCAGGCCCATAAGTACCGGCTATTTTTAATTCCCTTAGCTAGTGGCAATATAGTTCCCCATAAATATAAACATTCACATTAATGATAGGGGCAAGACAAGCAGCCACTCAACCCGGATTAAAATGGAAAGCTAATGATATTGCATCCGTTTCCAGGGAAAAGTTTAGCAGATTAATTCTTCTCTTCCCCCGCGCCCTCCTTCCTTCATTTCTTTCCACAGCAACTCCATTACTGCAAAAGGCCCCTTTCCCTTCAGCCTTATGTAAAATCTCACCGGGGAGGCAGGAGAAAAAAGACCTTTTAAACGTCCTCACCAACCACCACCACCAGGCGGAAGAAACACAGACACAGCCCCCTAAATCATGACAGGGCAATAGTGGAAGCCCACCTCTTCCCTTGAAGCCTGCACACAAAGAGAGGCTGCGTTGCCCCCATTGATAAAAAATAAATAAAAGGGCGTCGGGAAGACGAGGCGGATTCACCGGAGCGTCTGCGCAGGCAGGTGAACATGTTAGACACCGGTTGCAGAGGATGCAAGCATGCATGCATGCACCCCGGCTGCAAAGCGCCCAAGCGGGGAGCCGCTGGGTGGAAGCGATAGCGAAATAACGCTGAAATGCAAAACGTCCAAAGCGAGCAGTCTCTTTTTCGCCGCGCCAAACCCAAGTTACCTTTGGACGGCGAAACGGTTCGGGGTCGTTGTTTTGTTTTTGTTTTTTTAAAAGCATGTAGCATATGGGAGGGGGGGGTCTGGAGATGGGCAGCCGTCGCCACGCCAGTTTCCCCTGTATCCCTCCCCCAGCCCGCGATGGCAAGGCGACCACCACTCCCTGCGCGCCCACCGGAGTGGCGAGCGGCGTCGATCGGCCAAGTCCTCCCGGGGCCCGCCAGCCCTGAGCAGGGTTTGGGGCAGCCCCGGTCCTTTCCTCCACCACCACCACCACCCCGCCTCCCGATCGGAAGAATTATGACTGCAGCGATTACGATGGTGATGGGCTTGCCGCTCGCCCTATCCCCAAACCCACGCATGCACACACAGAGAGTGCCTTTCCTCCAGCAACCACCGGCGTCCATAGCTCGCCCTTGCGCTCCCACCAGCAAAGCCCCGCAAATCGCATTCCAGCGCCGCCCTCCTCCCCGCGCAAAACCACCAGCGAAGCCCCGTCTTTGCAAACCTGCAAAGGGAGAAGAAGCGCTTCTTCCTCCGAGCCCGAGATCCTCCAGCGGATCCGTAGGGGTTTGCAGAAGACGGAGGCTGCTCCTCCCGCACGCCGCCTTCTCCTTCCCCTCCTCCTCCTCCTCCCTCCCCGCCTCCCGCGATCCGCTGCAGCATGCAAAAAAAAAAAAAAAAAAAAAAGCAAGCGCCCTTTACCTGCTGTTGCTCTCCAACTTCTTTATCCTGTTATTTTGTTGCATTGATCCCCAGGAGCAGGTTCGCGGGCCCTTCGCTGCGCGCTCAGCGGCAGCAGCAACTGATGGGAATGGCAACGGGGGCGGCCAGCAAAGGAGGAGGAGTTGGTGCCAGTGTGTAACAAGTTTGGGTTGCCCCGCAGTATGGCGGCGGAGGGAGGAGAAGGAGCAGCGGCAGCGCAGCGGCGAGGCGCGCTCCTGCCCTGCAGCCAGCCAAGCCAGCCAGGGGAAGGGGCTGGGGGGTGCCCCGGCCGGCGTCGAGGGGCGGGGAGATTCAAAAGCTTGGAGCTCGTCGGGGAAAGGAAGAAAGGAAAGGCGCACGGCGGCGCTGCCTGCGTTTTGTTGCTCTGCTGGTCGCGGCAAGGAGGCGCTTCGCTTTCCCCACGTGCGCCTTCCCCAACCTCTCCACATGCGCCCTCCTCTCGGAAGCGAGAGGCCAACCTGGACGTCCGAGAAGAGCCGACGAGGCATAAAACACACAAACACACGTAGCCCTCCAGCCGAGATTGGGACACACACCTATTTGCACATTTTCTGTCCACGTGCTACTGGCCTTTCTGGGAACAGGTTGCATCAACGCTGCTGGGCAACATCAGGATGTAAACCCCTGGTTCCCAAAGCGGGACACAGGCCCCACACAGGGGGTCACTTTGATTTTTAAGAGGGTGTGCAATTTGAGAATGAGTTATTTAACAGTGAATGGCCTTTTAGGCTTCCTCCACGTGAATAGGACTTCACTTTTTGAATACCATATTTCTCCGTCTATAAGATGCCCCTATGTACACATAAGATGCCCCTATAACCCAAGGCACGCTTTCACCATGGGGCCTCCCAAACAAAAATGGGTTGTAATCCAAAAAAAGGGACACACACTTCCAGTGTTTGATGTGGTTGTAATCCAAAACGGTTGCAAACCAAGGTACCACTGTACAGGATTGCCTTCAGACAACTCGAGGGCTGCATAACTCCATAACCTCAAACATTTCCCCAATGAAAAAAGGGACGTCTTAAGGACGTGGGTGGCGCTGTGGTCTAAACCACAGAGCCTAGGGCTTGCCGATCAGAAGGTTGGCGGTTCGAATCCCCGCGATGGGGTGAGCTCCCGTTGTTCGGTCCCTGCTCCTGCCCACCTAGCAGTTCGAAAGCACGTCAAAGTGCAAGTAGATAAATAAGTACTGATCCGGTGGGAAGGTAAACGGCATTTCCGTGCGCTGCTCTGGTTCGCCAGAAGCGGCTTAGTCATGCTGGCCACATGACCTGGAAGCTGTACGCCGGCTCCCTCGGCCAATAATGCGAGATGAGCGCCGCAACCCCAGAGTCGGTCACGACTGGACCTAATGGTCAGGGGTCCCTTTACCTTTACCTTTATGTACAGTATAAGACGCCCCCTATTTTTTGGAGACTAAGATTTAAGGAAATGGGGGGTGTATCTGTGTATAAGACGCCACATAATTTTTGACATTTTTTATGGGGGATATAACCTAGTCTTATACACAGAAAAATACGGTAATAAGAATTATATGTCACAGGGCCCAGTGTCAGATTTACGTATAAGCTAAACAAGCTATAGCTTAGGGCCCCACTCTTGGGGGGCCCCAAAATTTAAAGGGGGAAAAACTGGATGTACATTTCCAAAATATAAGTTAAAAAACAAATAAAATAAAGCCTACATACAGCAACAGTGTTTTGTGTTGTGTAGGCTCCTACCAGTATGATGTAAGTCATGGGCCCCGCCTGCTAGCCTGCTCCCTAAAATCCATTAATTTTGGTGGGTCAATGCCAATGCGTTCAGCAACTTTATCCCCTTATATTCAAATAATACCTTTTAGTTTGGAAAGCTCATGAAATGGGCGAAACTGTTTGAAATACCACTGGTCTCTGCCCTTGGCATTAGTTTCATATTGCAGTATTGGAAACCAGAAGACAGAAAAATCTGGACACTGTTGTTTTGCCGTCTCTCAAGCAATTTCTTAGAATTTTACCTAAAAACCACTTTGAGGTTGTTGCTCTTTATAATCAAGCAATGTATACATGTTATTAAATAAAGTAAATAAATTATTATTTACCTTTCTTCCAAGGAGCTCAGTTGGGTACCGTTGTCCCTTCCTTTTATCCTCACAACCCGCCTGTGAGGTGTATTAAGCTGAAAAGAAATGACAGAGGCAAGGTAAGCTTTTGTGACTGAGTGGGAATTTGACCCAAGGCTCCCCAGCCAGTCCTAACCACTGTACCACACTGCCTTGCTTTCTGCGCATGCGCTTTCCCCTCAGTCCCTCATGTAGAATAAAAGAATACATCGGTTTGTCACGCCTAACTCTCTTCCAGCTTTCAGGAAAGGAAACAGTTAAACGATGATACAGCTAGCCTCTCTTATATGCAGCTGCTGCTAATTGTGTTTATCAGTCAATGAATGATTATATGACTGTGTCAGCTCAGGATAGCTGAGCATTTATTAGTATAAAGAAGAACAGGGGCTGGTAGTATCTTCAGGAATCATTGCACTATGCTGATGATTGCTATCATAAATAAAGCTCATCTTTTGTGGGGGTTTGCTGTGAATCGCGTTCTTAATTTTGTATGTCATTGATGGCGTTTTGTCTTGTTCTCTAAACTATTGGACCACTTGTGCTGAATCTTGTAAATAAGTGGCCTGTGAGTGTTTAGCACAGAAATTAGATGAGAGGAAAAGAAATCAGTGCACCGTATTTTTCGCTCTATAAGGCGCACCTGACCATAGGACGCACCTAGTTTTTAGAGGGGGAAAGCCCCATTTTTTTGAGGATCAGCTCAAATTTCTGCAGCTTCTTTTGCAAAGGAGAAAAAGGCCCATTTTTTGAGGATCAGCTCAAAGTTGTTGAGCTTACTTTGCAAAGGGAAAAAATCCTGTTTTATTGGGTTTAACTCACAGTTCTGCAGCTTCAGGAAGCCATTTCTACAGTTTCCAGACAGATAATCTAATCAGCCAGTCACATGTCGCTGGGGAAACAGCCTCCCTCTGCAAGGGGGCGGGGCTGGAATCTCTCTCCCTTATCTCTCTCCCCAATCGTTTGCTGAGCAGCTGCTCAGTGGGCTTCCTTTCAACACCCCCTTCTCTCTCTCTCTCTCTTTTTAAAAAAAGCACGATCTGCTTTTGCCCCTGGGCAGTTCAGCTCCAGGGACCACACATTTGCTCCATAAGACGCACAGACATTTCCCCTTACTTTTTAGGAGGAAAAAAGTGCGTCTTATGGAGCAAAAAATATGGTAATTTCACAGCATGTATCCATGTAAATTTGTCCATGTGAAAAATGGGGAAACCAGTTTATCACCTCTTCCTTCCCCAGACTGCAGATACGTCAGCGCAAGCCAACTACAATCTGTGTCATTTTGTAATGGAAGCCCTATTCACAGAACCTGAATTACATCCTTCAGACGGGCAGACATGGCGTGGGTAGGAAACAGCAGCGTGAGATGCTACAATTATGACCAAAGATGCTTTTGCTGATCTGCTGATGAGCTATCGATCGCCATCATGCTCATTTTGCAGGACTGCAATGGCCACTTGGTTTGCATTATAGATTACTTAACTGCTGATATATGTGTCTACTTTTTTTCCCCTCCTCCACAATACGAGAAAATACTAGCATCAGTGATGCCTAGTTTGGCTGTAAAGCTTGAAGTTGGCGTGTTTGAAAAACAGTGGACATTTCCATTTTTGATTAAAAAGCATTATAGTAATTAAAAGCAGCTGAATTTTAAAAGTGGGTCACAAACTAGGAGGCAATAATAAATGTCTTTCGCCCGGTTGGTCTCTTGCTCTCTTCCTGAATGCCAGAAATTTACTTCAAGTCAGCATTAGAAACAGAGATATGAAAGCTAGGAGCTAAAAGGCACCTTAAACCGAGGTTATGGGCACAACAATGGAATGTCTGCTTCTTATAACAAGAATACAAAGCTGAAAATGAATGAACTGCAGCTAAAATATTATCTTCATTTTTCACATGGTCTAGTCCTTCTGCTGCCCACCCCTCTAATAAGTTTTTTTGCAGCACCAGCCTAACCATGTCTATTAGTAGGTAAGTCCTATGGAATTCAGTAGAGCTTACTCGCAGGTAAGTGGGGTTAGAATTGCAGTCTTACACAACATTATTTTGGAAGCAATATGTTAAATGAGGGGGGAAGGAAGGCAATGTGCTATATAACTATTCACCACGTAGATTTCTTACTAAGAACCACTAAGATGTATTGTTTTATGTGTGCGTTCATTCATTAAAAAGACTTCTGTACTGCTTTTCAGGGAAGACTGCCTCTCAAAGAGGATCAGCCATTTAAAACACTTGCAATGCCCAGTTACATCCGCTCAACAACTTTTGTGTCCAGATTTTCATTTTTTGAAATACGGCAACCCTACTTAAACCAAGGTTACAGTCGCCGAAACACAATGTCTAGTTGCCATTTGGGGGCAATATGGCTCTAAAGTCTTATTTGTCAAATGATGGACTGGCTGTGATTGATTGGGCAAAAAAAATGAAAACACTTGGGCAAAAAAAATGAAAGGCACAAATACAGGATGGGTGACACCTGGCTTGAGAGCAGTACAAGTGAAAAGGATCTAAGAGTCTTGGTAGACCACAAACTTGACATGAGTCAACAGTGTGATGCAGCAGCTAAAAAAGCCAATGCAATTCTGGGCTGCATCAATAGGAGTATAGCATCTAGATCAAGGGAAGGAATAGTACCACTGTATTCCGCTCTGGTCAGACCTCACCTGGAATACTGTGTCCAGTTCTGGGCACCACAGTTCAAGAAGGATATTGACAAGCTGGAACGTGTCCAGAGGAGGGCAACCAAAATGGTCAAAGGCCTGGAAACGATGCCTTATGAGGAACGGCTTAGGGAGCTGGGTATGTTTAGCCTGGAGAAGAGAAGGTTAAGGGGTGATATGATAGCCATGTTCAAATATATAAAAGGATGTCATATAGAGGAGGGAGAAAGGTTGTTTTCTGCTGCTCCAGAGAAGCGGACACGGAGCAATGGATTCAAACTACAAGAAAGAAGATTCCACCTAAACATTAGGAAGAATTTCTTGACAGTAAGAGCTGTTCGACAGTGGAATTTGCTGCCAAGGAGTGTGGTGGAGTCTCCTTCTTTGGAGGTCTTTAAGCAGAGGCTTGACAGCCACCTGTCAAGAATGCTTTGATGGTGTTTCCTGCTTGGCAGGGGGTTGGACTGGATGGCCCTTGTGGTCTCTTCCAACTCTATGATTCTATGATTCTATGATTCTAGGTTGAACACCTGGCTAGTTCTGATAGAATACAACAGATAGAATTCTACAGAATGGGGTGTTAGTGTGTGAAAAGCATCCAACATCCAAGGATCCTCAGGGATGCAACTCCATCCTGGTGCCTAGGCATCTTCACTTGGTTGAAAGTGGTCAAAAGCTAGGTGCAAAATGCGCCTGGCGCCTGGCTAATTGCAAACCCTGCAAATGCCTAATGATCGGGCATGAGAGGTGGATGCAAAACAGGCCTGGACAGCATGTTACCTGCCTGCCAAACTGAAGGTACAAAACCAGCTACATTTTTGTGGCAGCGTCTATCTTTTCCAGCCCTATGTTGTTGTTTAGTCGTTTAGTCGTGTCCGACTCTTCGTGACCCCATGGACCAGAGCACGCCAGGCACTCCTGTCTTCCACTGCCTCCCACAGTTTGGTCAGACTCATGTTGGTGGCTTCGAGAAATGAAATGAGTGCAATTGTGTGGTAGTTGGAGCATTCTTTGGCACTGCCCTTCTTTGGGATTGGGATGTAGACTGATCTTCTCCAATCCTCTGGCCACTGCTGAGTTTTCTAAACTTGCTGGCATATTGAGTGTAGCACCTTAACAGCATCATCTTTTAAAATTTTAAATAGTTCAGCTGGAATATCATCACTTCCACTGGCCTTGTTATTAGCAGTGCTTTCTAAGGCCCATTTGACTTCACTCTCCAGGATGTCTGGCTCAAGGTCAGCAACCACACTACCTGGGATGTACGAGACTTCCATATCTTTCTGGTATAATTCCTCTGTGTATTCTTGCCACCTCTTCTTGATGTCTTCTGCTTCTGTTAGGTCCTTTCCACTTTTGTCCTTAATTGTGGTCACCTTTGTACGAAATGTTCCTTTCATATCTCCAATTTTCTTGAACAGATCTCTGGTTTTCCCCATTCTGTTGTTTTCCTCTTGTTTCTTTGCATTGCTCATTTAAGAAGGCCCTCTTGTCTCTCCTTGCTATTTTTTGGAAATCTGCATTCAATTTCCTGTATCTTTTGCAGGGGTCAAACACAAAGTTTAGCAGATGTAGCTGATGGCCTGTGCTCAGCTTTGTAGGTCACATGCCGTGCGGCCCTTCCTACGGTAGAAAAACAAATTAACATCACCTGTGTCATAAGGATTACTGTTAGTGTTTTCATAGCAAGAATGAGAGTTTGCAGAAGATGCCAGGGTGCACTTAGTGAGGTGTGCTGCTGTTGCAACATCTGCAAACGGTGTCTGTCAATGTGTGCCCTGAGGCTGTGTTGCTGTAAGCTTTTCCTTGCGAGGGTCTCTGCTGCCACAGCCTAACCAATTCAGAATCTTGTCTGTTCGTACAGTCGGGAGATGCACCTTAAAAGAAAACTGTGAGAGCTGCGATCCTGCACATCAAATCCAAACATGCCTCTCTGGCCCTTCTGTTCTGTGACTCAGCCAGCCTCTGTCCTGTGGGTAGTGACAAGATCGCTCATAATGTGTGACGTGGAACTGACTACCAAATATTTATCTGCAAACCACAAAACGTGTGGGAAGATTAATCATGGCTAGAGTCTAGAGCAGACCAGTCAGGCTGAAGACCAGTTATTCATTGCTCTTTTTTTGCAGAGTCATCCAGACGCATGGTCTTGAAGTTAGCTTGGTTAATTTAGGTTACAGTAGGAGCTGTTACAGAGTGGTTTTGAGTCCAAAACATACAAGACGTAATTAAACACCATTATAAGCCAAGCATACCCTTTTAAGTAGACATGAATAAGTACCTCAAACAAATATTCAACTCTGGTTCAGTTTGAACATATCTGCTAATCTGCTGTTGCGTTCAGAGGAGTCCTTTGCCCCAAGGCATGACCCCCCCCCCAATATATATTTTTTAATTAAACGCTGTGTTTCTACAACATCAGAAGGAAAATAAATTAAGAACAGAAAATCGAATTAAAGTGAAATGTAAAGACTGTTTCTACTCGCACACAATAATCATTTTACTCTCACTGTGTGAGCCATGAATTAAAAAAATTAAACAAAGAGCAGCACAAGGAAACATGTAAGTTAACTTTAGTCAGCATCAGGGCCGTCTTGAGCATATCTGGCGCCATGGTGCAAAAGAACCCTCCAGCACACACACCCCTTTCCCAGAGTTGTCAACCTTTTTTTAGGGCTGGAGGAGGCGGGCAGCGGCTGGAGGGCAGCTCCTCTGGTGGGGAAGAGGCGGAGGCTGGACGCGGCGCCTCCCGGCTCAGCTGGTTGCTTCGTGCCGCGGTGGCCATGGCAGGCAGCACACCGAGCAAGTGGGCTGCGCCGAGCAAGCAAGGGTGCGTGCGCCGCTCCTGCCGAGCATTGGCTCGGTTTTTTCCCTTTTAGTCTTCTGGCGCCCCACAGAATTCAGCGCCTGCAGGCTAAAAGGGAAAAGAACCGAGCTGACACTCTGCGGGAGCGCATGCACACACCCTCGCTCACTCAGCGCGCTCGTTCGGTGTTCCCCGGACTCTCACCTGCCGCCCTCCAGAACCTGGCGCCCAGCGCCACTAGCCTCTATGGGTAAGACGGGCCTGGTCAGCACTGAGGGTAGAAAGCTATTTGCAGGAAGGACTGCATATACTGCTTACAGTCGTACCTCAGAAGTCGAATGGAATCTGTTCCGGAAGTCCTGCAGCCAATCGGAAGCCATGGAAGCAGCGGTGGACGTTCGGGTTCCAAAGACCACCCACAAACCGGAACCATCACTTCCGTGTTTGCGGCGTCTGGGAGCCAAAACGTTCGTCTCGCAAGGCGTTTGACTTCTGAGGTAGGACTGTATTTGCAAAAGGGAAGAGCAATGCAGGTCCCCACGAGATGTCCTTTATATTGTGCATTTATTCTGACTTGTTTATTTCTTGCATTTATATAGTACCTTTGATGTACATGATTTTCCATTTGCTCCTTTAATCCCCAAAGGAACCTGTGAGGTAGGTTAGGCTAAGAGGCAGTGACTGGCCCAAGCTCACCCAGTGAGCTTCATGGCCCAGTGGGGATTTGAACCCTGGTCTCCCAGGTTCTAGTCTGACACCCTAACCACTACACCACACTGGCTCTCTCATTTCTGCTCAGATGGTATTGGGACAGTCATACACCTTCCCACTTTCAATACTATTGGCACCTGCATGTGTTTTGGGGTAGACATATTGCTTCATTTCCTGTCAGTTCATGGCTTGTAGCTTCCTTCTGAAATCCAGAGACATTTTCTGCTGCAAATGTTGCGGTGGGGTTTTTTTTGTTCTCCTTTTGGTTGCGTTAGATTTCAGGGGTGCCCCTCCAGATGGCGAAAATGTGGTGGACATTGCAACATCACCACAAAACAACAGATAAACTGGAATAAACTATTATTGCATCAATAGCATGTCGCCAAATACACCTGCAAAAATAGGGGGGAGGGGCCCCTAAATGTGTTAAAACATTGCTGACAAAAAATATTAAAAGCATATAGATCAATAGGATAATAGTTGGATGGACAGCAAGATGATGATGCGAAAGAACCAGGTACTTTGCATGACCAGCAAAAGTAATAAAAAGCTTAGCATATATGTTTCTGACAAGAGTAAAATTTCAAATTTTTAAATTCCTTGACAAATGCCATGCTGGTAAATTAGGCCATAAGTGACACATTCGCTCAGTTTCCTAAGTGAATGAAGAAGCAACGTTGCCACTTTTAGCAGAGGGCATAATTAATTGCACAAACCTAAAGTTCAGTTCTGCGCTTGAACTGCAAAATGCTGACAGTCTGGAGACACTGCGATTTCGCTCTTATTCTCATGTTAACTGTACCATTTATGGTCTTCCACTTCCCTCCTCTAGTTAGTGGCTCCTTCACATGAGCAGCGAGTACAAAATGTAAACTGTCAATTGACAGAATGGAGCCACAGTCACTTTATCCTTGAAGCACACCTGGAGCTGCCTTGATCGCAAGGTAGCTCTTGCTGTATTGTGCGAATGGGCAGAGGAGGAGCTAGCTGCCCCGGCACCTGGAGCAGCGCACATGCTGTGCACATGGGGCGGGGCCACGGAGGCGGGGCGAGCCGCCCATGGCGGGCTGCTTCCTGGGCAGGGGGGGAGGGAACCACGCTGCTTTGCCAGCAGCCTTCCCTCTTCCTCTTGACAGTTCAGGGGAGGCTCCCCGCCCCCCGGAAGCAGCCCGGGAGTGGGGGGCAATGGCACACCGCCCACCTGTGACTCCCAAGCCTCCCCCGAGCTGTCAAAACGAAGGGGGAAGGGGGGAAGGCCACCGGCAAGGTGGCGCAGCTCCACCCCTTCCCCCAACGACTCAGGGTAGGCTTGGGAGTCGCTGGCGGGTGACACGACGAATGTCACCCCCCTCAGTGATGACACCTGAGGCAGGCCGCCCCCACCGCTCCCTTCCTCCGCCCCTGCAAATGGGCAGCTCATCTCACACTGCTTGCATGAGTAGATCACTGCACTCCCAACCATGAGGGCTGCCCCAGTTACTGCAACAGAAGCAGTCAGACCACCTGCGCACGCATTGGCTGCCTTCACTGCAATGAATGGGACAACCTGGAATAGCAAGGACTCACTGTACAACCTGGAAAAGCAAGGATGGAGAAAGGGGGGGCAGAAGGGCCATTTGGCCTGGGGCCTCAAGCTCAAAGTGGGCCTCAGATTCAGCCACATTAATTTTTTGCCAGTTGAAACGCTTCACTACTTGTTTTTATGAGCATCGGACCACATTGTGACATGCTCTCTCAGCTTAGAGCTGCAAATTGAAGTAAGTAAGAGGTGCGTTTTGGTAAGAGGTTTTTATGACTGTTGTTGCTAAATCGTGTCCTCCCTAAAAGAGGCCACGTGTTGCAGTGAGACCTGGAGACTGATCTCCTGTGTTGTGGGTGGGTAAGATTGGTCAGCCACAACACCTGATTGTTGTGGACGCAGTCCAAACGGATCGAGGGACCTATATATATCCATGCACGTGACCCAGAGCTTCCTCTTTCGGTGTGTGCATTCGGAACACCTGCCCACCTCTCCCTACTTTTAGGGCTTTTGCGCTTGACCTTGCTATGCCATCGTGTGTCGCCTGTCATTGGGACAGAAGAAAGGCAGGAATTTTCCCCACTTGGCTGATTGGCTGTTGCCATTTGGATTTCGCCTGCCGCGTAGCAAATCGTCACAACTTGTAAGGTTGTGGATAGGCTCTGGTTCATGTGATAGGGATGGGGGAACATTCTCGCCATCCCTATGTGAAGGGTATTCCGTTAAAGGAATCCAGGGACTCAAATGGTTTGGTCAACCCCCAAAAGGGGGTTGTGCCTGTGCCTGAGTCCAGGGGAGCATCTGGGGAGTGAACAGAGTCTGTTCCCGGCTTTCCGCTTATCCAGGTGTTCACCCTTGACTGACCTATGTTAGTGCCCTGGGTCAGCGCTACCTGCAAGGGTGCAGGGAGCTAGTCAAACCAGAGCCTATGCAACCACTCACTTTCTGTAATCAATAAAGTTGTGGCCTAAATTCTGCCAAAAACCAAACTAAAATTTGAGTCAAGTGTGAATTTATTTTGGGGGGGGGGGGCTCTGGGTCTGAACACGCAACTGACACAGATTTCTTGTCATATGCTTTATTATCAACTGCAACATTGCATAAAACTGAGGTTTTCCCTCAATAATTAGTGCATTTGCACAAAAAAGCCCAGGGGTGTATTTTCTAAAAAGAAAATGCAATGTTTCTCACTTTGTTTCATTTTCGTATTTTATCATTTTTTGTTTTTATTGTGGTGGGGGCCGTCTGAGAGGGCCTGACACCAACTCCCGTGATGGCCGAGGCCCAAGAACAGGACAATTGTGGAAGATAAGAAATGCCAGAACTGATGGGGTGAGGTGCACCATGGGAGATGGTACAAAAAGGCAAATTTAACCGAAAGCCAGCAGTCCCTCTGTGGTTTCTGCTTCCCCTAAAGTGTGTGTGATCAAGACATCCTGAGGCTGTCATTTAGCAGGAGCAACATTAATTAGGAATCTTGCTGCTGTCATGGCAACATTAAGCACTGTTGTTACGTAAGAGTCCATTGCCTCAATATATATGCCTACTCCTTTCTGTACTACCACTTACAGACCCTCCATGTGTTCCTATTTTCCAGGGACGTCCCTGATTTAGAGAAGGCATCCCAGTTTCTGTTTTGATCTCAGAATGTCCCACTTTTCCTTAGGCTGTCCCTATTTTCATTGGAGAAATATTAGAGGGTATGGAGTTACCCGACCTCCGAGCCGTCTGAAGGCAATCCTGTAAAGGGAAGATTTTTGTTAACGTTTGATGTTTTCTTATGTTTCCATATTATGTTGGAAGCTGCCCAGAGTGGCTGGGGCGATGCAGTAAGATGTGTGAGGTATAAATAGTAAAATTATCATTATGGAATGGGGCTTCCCTATTTTCATGGGAGAAATGTCGGAGGGTATGTACTTATGTTCTGTTACTTCATAATTACCAGTAATGAATTCCATGCTTTCAGACTGTTAAGAAGAAGAGTTTGGATTTGATATCCTGCTTTACCACTACCCGAAGGAGTCTAAAAGCGGCTAACATTCTCCTTTCCCTTCCTCCCCCACAACAAACACTCTGTGAGGTGAGTGGGGCTGAGAGACTTCAGAGAAGTGTGACTAGCCCAAGGTCACCCAGCAGCTGCATGTGGAGGAGCCGAGACGCGAACCCGGTTCCCCAGATTACGAGTCTACCGCTCTCAACCACTACACCACACTGGCTCCCCAAGCCGTTCCTGCATTGCAAGGCATTGAAACGGTGCCATGCATCAAGATGGATTGATTCCGAAGGCGTTAGTAACTAACACTAAGAATGTTTGTGAGTGCCCTGAAATAGCAGACAATTCTTTATTGGTGCTGCAGTCCTTAGGAATGGAACAGGGAGAGAAATAAAAGTGTGGTGTGTAATTCCGTTCTTGCAGCTGCTTCTCTAATTTCCCTAGAGTCAATTGAGGGTGAACAAGGCACTGTTCCACCAACCTCAGGCTGCCCTCAGCCAGTTCCAACCTCCCTGCCTCTATACTTGCAACCAGCCTTGGGATGGGGGAGGCTGTGGCTGTCAGCATCTTTCCACCTTAATCTCAGTATTGCTCTTGTAGGGAGGAGGGTGGGGACAAAACCAGAATGAGTTAGCCTTGCCCACCATTTTCTCTGGCTCTGCTTGTCGTTGGCTCTCGCGCTGCCTTAGTGTTGCTGTATTTCAAAAAGTAAAAACCAGGACTTTGTAAAAGAAAGACCCCAAGATTGTTGAGCTTTTTTTTTTGAGCCTTTTAGAGGAAAACCCAAAAGTTGTTGAGAGGAAGAGTTTGGATTTGATATGCCGCCTTATCACTACCTGAAGGAGTCTCAAAGCGGTTAACATTCTCCTTTCCCTTCCTCCCCCACAACAAACACTCTGTGAGGTGAGTGGGGCTGAGAGACTTCAGAGAAGTGTGACTAGCCCAAGGTCACCCAGCAGCTGCACGTGGAGGAGCGGAGACGCGGACCCTGTTCACCAGATTACGAGTCCACCGCTCTTAACCACTACACCACACTGGCTCTTATTGAGCTTATTTTAGACAAACTGTGATTTTCCATTACATGATTTTCCGTATGTGAAGATCCAGGACAACCCGCTGCCTTCCGGAAATTCCCCCCCCCCCAATGTCCCTTCCGTCTTTGAAATCCCAGTAATGTCCAGGAAAATCCGGACATATGGCAGCCCTACTTCCATGCTTCCTCTCCCAGTTCCATGGGGCACCAGCCACCACTGACTAGGGCTTGAACTGTTGCAAAAGCCGAGTTCCTGTAATGAATCTGTCCAGCCAACCGCTGAACCACAAAAGAAGAAGTCATCGTCTAAAATAATCCCGTGAATGAAATGAGAAACGAGACACTTCCTTTTCATCTGTTCCTTTCTCTTAACTTGCCTTTGTTTTACTGGCAGGATTTCACTTGCCTATGATCTTTGTCCTTCTCAGTTTATAAAGGCATGCGAAGACCTGATGTAACTTGCTGCCCCGTTAACTGAATCCCCTTTACCTAAGCAAAACCAGGTCATCCTTCCCCCAAAGGATAGAGTTTCGCAGGCTTTTTGGTTGTTTCTTAAATTATTATTACCCGCTGTGCAGGGAGACTTAGCGTTCCCTCCACTTGCACCTATTGGATTTCTGTTATTTCAAAAGGGCAAACAATCGTGGATGATCTGATTACCTCTCAAGCATCAATTGAACAAAAGGCTACCAGGCAGTTTGGTGAAGGGTGCATTATTATTATTTTGAATAAACATTTTCAACAAACACCTCTGCTGGGAACTCTGCTCTGTCTTCCGAAGAATGAGACACAGACTCATAAAGAATAGACTGGAAGGATAAAGATCAGGGATGTCCTTTGATAACGGGCTATTTAAAAGTATAAAAGAGCATTTTACTGTGGCATAAAATGCAGAGTGGTTTTCAGTCATGCATAGGAAATGAAGAGAAAAAGGCCTTGGAAATTCATACAGAATTTATGGGTCAGCCATTAGAAATGTGGCTTGCTCAACAAGTTCAGTTGCACAAGCAGCGTTTACCTTCCTCTGTGCGCTTTGTTAGACTTAGTAGTTGTCACATGCTAGGCCCAAATACTGATCGCAACCCTTCTAATCATGGAGAGGAACATCACCCAGATGATCCAAATTCCCTGACCGTAAAAGGGCAACACCACTGAATGCTTATTCAGGAGTTAATTTCTTTATTTGTTGTGCTTCGCTGTTTGCTCCTGTTTTCACCTGTAAAAATGTTGCAAGGCTTGTGCTGGAGTTTCTAAGAAAAGCTCCAACCTTCACATAATTTAAATCACCAGGCTATTTAACTAAAGCTTTAGGTGATTCATTGTTCATGGTCAGCTGTAACTGGTGTGACTGTGAGTCAAAATACCTCCCCAAAGACTCCTGATTGAGCTTAGCAGTCATGGAATAAGAGGCGAGGTCCTCTTGTGAATTAGGAATTGGTTAAGTAACAAACTGGAAGCAGACAGTAGGAAAATGGATAGTTCTCATAACATAAACCGGACCCGTGCTTATTAACCAGCTCCATCTGGTACGCCGACTGAGACCCTCCCTGCCTGTAGACTGTCTCGCCAGAGTGGTGCATGCTCTGGTTATCTCCCGCTTGGACTACTGCAATGTGCTCTATGTGGGGCTACCTTTGAAGGTGACCTGGACTACAACTAATCCAGACTGCTGCTGCCAGACTGGTGACTGGGAGTAGCCACGGAGACCATATAACACCGGTCCTGAAAGACCTACATTGGCTCCCAGTACGTTTCCGAGCACAATTCAAAGTGTTGGACCTTTAAAACTCTAACGGCCTCAGCCCAGTATACCTGAAGGAGCATCTCTACCCCCATCATTCAGCCTGGACACTGAGGTCCAGCTCTGAGGGCCTTCTGGCGGTTCCCTCCCTGCGAGAAGTGAGGTTACAGGGAACCAGGCAGAGGGCCTTCTCGGTAGTGGCGCCCGCCCTGTGGAATGCCTTCCCATCAGATGTCAAGGAAATAAATCTGACTTTTAGAAGACATCTGAATGCAGCCCTGTTTAGGGAAGCTTTTAATGTTTGATGTTTTATTGTGTTTTTAATATTCTGTTAGGAGCCACCCAGAGTGGCTGGGGAAACCCAGCCAGATGGGTGGGGTTTAAATAATAAATTATTTATTATTATTATTATTATTATTATTATTATTATTATTATTATGTTCATACATGATATAGACTTAGGGATAAGCAAGGTGGTAGCCAAGTTGGCTGATGATACCCAATTGTTTAGGATGGCTAAAATGAAAATGGACTCTCCAAACTGAGTGAATGTGAATGGACAGTAAAATGGCAAATGCAGTTCCATGCCGGACTAGATAGGTGAGTGGCCTGATCCAGCAGGGCTCGTCTTCTGTCCTTATGAGTAATTCTATTTTCATACTGTTACGATTCTCGTAAGTAAATGAACGTTCCCTGGAGAACGCATCCTGAACAAACTGCTCTAGCTGCTTAGCTAGACGAAGACACGTCATTACAACATACCAAGGTACTTCCTGCTGAAGATTCTTGATCAAAATGTGTTGGGAAAATTCACATATTTTCTAGGTCCAGTTCTCCCCTACCCCCTTCTCTATTTAGCTATCCAGTGCTGCCTCGCCTTTTTATATGCTAGAAATGCAATTGGTGAAACCATCGTCAACGTGGAGATGGGAGTTATGCAGAATGTTTTACTACATTGAACCATGAAACCGAATTCCTGTGAGGATTCTCTCATAGGGCAGGATTATTATACGCCTAGCTCGAAAACAATGTTTGAATGGAGGGCTCCTGTCTTCTAGCTTGCCTTCCTGTAGTTCTTCCCATAGCTGAATCTTTACCTGGCATGGTAAGCAACTGCAATGTTCAGGGTTGTGCATGGCCAAGAATGCTTAGGAACGGGCAGGCAGTAAGTTCCTTGGAAAAGGGACACGGGTGGTGCTGTGGTCTAAACCACTGAGCCTCTTGGGCTTGCCAATCAGAAGGTCGGTGGTTTGAATCCCTGCGATGGGGTGAGCTCCCATTGCTCTGTCCCAGCTCCTACCAACCCAGCAGTTTGAAAGCACACCAGTGCAAATAGGTAAACAGGTACTGCTGCGGCAGGAAGGTAAATGGTGTTTTTGTGTGCTCTGGCTTCCATCACAGTGTCCCATTGTGCCAGAAGCTACTTTTAGGTCCATCATGAGATGTTCGTCAGCTTCCAATCAGATACCAGCAGCCTTCAAGCAAGCAAACGTGCTCCATAGAAAGTTAAGGTGCTACTGGAAGGAATTTTTTAAAAATTTTGCTCCATAGCATCCCACTGCCAGAGGATTGCCTCCTTCCATTCACCAGTTTGCCTCCTCCAAGTGGAAGAAACCTGGGCAGTGCTGAATGTCACATCCATTGCCAGGTGTGTCCTGCTGGAAATAAAAAAGGGCTTTCCCCTTGGCCTGCCTTCATATCCTCAGTTGCCAAGTGCTTTTGTGACATCACAAGAAACCCACAGCCAATGGCAACAGCTGGGGAGGCATCATCTTCATTGCTTTGAGCCTCACAATGGCGGGTGGACCTATCAGTGGGCTTGCCGATTGGAAGGTCAGCAGTTTGAATCCCCATGACAAGGTGAGCTCCCATTGCTCTGTTCCAGCTCCTGCCAACCTAGCAGTTCGAAAGCACACAACTGCAAGTAGATAAATAGGTGCCGCTGTGATGGGAAAGTAAATGGCATTTCTGTGCGCTCTGGTTTCCATCACGGTGTCCCATCGCGCCAGGAGCGGTTTAGTCATGCTGGCCACATGACCCGGAAAACTGTCTGTGGACAAATGCCAGCTCCCTCTGCCTGAAAAGCAAGATGAACGCCGCAACCCCATGGTCACCTTTGACTGGACTTAACTGTTCAGAGGTCCTTACCTGCCTTGGAGCAGGAAGAGCAAATCTTAGAGCCACAGATGAGATATGTGGAAAGAAATCACATTATCCCAATTGCAAGGAACTCCCATCAGTTCCCAGCCCTTATTTTTCAGAGCTGTTGTTTGAGAGAACCCTTACTTTTTCAAGAGTCCCTCCAGAACAGACAATTGTCTAAATTCCCACCTTTCTTCCTTCAGGGAACTCAAAGTGTCACACGTAGCTTGAGCAATTGATGCAGCAGACAGCCAGGTTCCGTTTCTTGCAGAGACCATGTGTATTTTGCAGACTTTAAAAAAGAAAAAGTGAGGCAAAATATTTTTTTTGAAAAAAAATTGTGTAATACATAAACAAAGATAAAGAAGAAATCAGTTAATAAAAATAAACTAACCAGGTTTGAAAATCACCCAACATTTAATTTTACAAAATAAAATAAAATGCCACAACTTTCATAAGGATTTTTTTAAAATTGCCAATGCCCCAACCCTGGGATTGTCATCTGTAATAAGGGTGTTTTGTATAACCCAGCTGCACTGTAACAAGCAAGCAATGTTTGCCAATGATATAATAGCTGCCAGCAACCATTTTTTCCTTTATATAAGTGAACAATTGCTGGGCTTTGTTTTTCCAGCTATTTGCACTGTTTGTTTTTTCCTCCCTGTTTCCAAATTTCATTGATTTTCAAAATGGCAATACAATAAAACAGCGATTCGAAGCCCTTATTTGTGGCCTTCCCTGTCTCCTGCTGTTTCTGAATATTCTGAATATTCTTCCATTGCTTCCGTCCACCCACCCTTTCCCTCTCGTGTCAGAATTACATTATAGCCTCTGAAAATACGCTGACTAGACACCCAAGCCCAGCGGATATTTTACATGCCACAACTTCCTGACCTTTGGTATGCTACTGAAATTTCGCTCTCAAAGAATGATTTTTTTGTCTAAAGCACAGGCGATCGTTAAATGCTGCACATTGCATCATACTCCATATAAAAGTGTGTGAATCAGCTGACCGACATGTTGTTTCCTTGTCAAACAGGCGCTACATTTCATGGGGCCAGTTACGTGCGCTATCAAAAGTCCCGTTGACCATTTTGTGAGGCATCAAAGGACCATACAGTCATTAAACTGATCACTCCATGCCCCGAGGTGGTCTATGGTATAACGTCACGATAGCATATCATGCACAATTACGGCCTGAACCATGTCTAACATTGCTGAATGAGAGAGAGAGACTGCGCTGGTCCCATGGGTTACCCAAAAGGCGAGGTCCAAGTCCGGTCCGTGGTCAAGAGGTGCAACGTAAAGGCAGTCCGTAGTCACTGAAGCTGGGTGCAGGGCAGGGAGTCAGGCAAAGTCAGGAACAGGTAGGCAAGCAGGGAACCAGGGCGGGTCAGGAGCTCAGGCAGGAAATCAGGACAGGTTTCAAGCAGGAATTGCTAACCAACAATGTTGCTCCTGCAACTTGGGGCTGGGGCTGGCTGGCTTTTATCTGCCCCAAGGCATAGGGCAGCCCCGATCCTCTGGTGACTCGCCTCTCCTGGCTTGGAGGCGAGCACTCCTCCTGCGGGAACTCAGTTCCCTTCCCCTCTCTGCCCTGAGCCTCTGCAGCTCAGGAGAGGCTGGAGGGTTACCGGACCCAGAGGCAACCTCAGCTTCCCCTGACGGGGCTGGGAGTGGAGCACCTGCAGGCAATGGGTCCTCCATCCCAGCAGGAGCCAGAGCAGACTCATCAGATGCCTGCACCTGAGGATCCAGCACAGGTGAGGACCCTTCAGACTCAGGCCCTAGCCCTGGCTCTGCTGGTTCTGGAGGCGGGGAATCCTGTGCAGGCTGGGATCCCTCAGGTTCAGCATCTGAGTCTGAATCCCAGGCCATCACAGAGTGTGGTGTAGTGGTTAAGAGCGGTAGACTCGTAATCTGGGGAACCGGGTTCGCGTCTCCGCTCCTCCACAAACAGCTGCTGGGTGATCTTGGGCTAGTCACACTTCTCTGAAGTCTCTCAGCCCCACTCACCTCACAGAGTGTTTGTTGTGGGGGAGGAAGGGAAAGGAGAATGTTAGCCGCTTTGAGACTCCTTCAGGATATCAAATCCAAACTCCTCCTCTTCCTCCTCCTCTTCTTCTTCTTCTTCTTCTTCTTCTTCTTCTTCTTCTTCTTCTTCTTCTTGTTTATCCCTTCCTCACCACAGCAGAAGCTAAGCAGACTGGTGGGGGGGCAGGGGGAGTTTGTATCAAAATGCCTAATTCACCAAGAATTTTGCCTCCTGATCAAAGGACGATGGCGGTAAACAGAAGATGTAGCTGTTCCACCTGAGAAGCGTTTTGCATCTCAGAGCTTAATCCCAATATTTTCCCCCATTTGCTTTGGGTTTAGACTAACTCATCCGGAAAGAGCTTTTTAACTGCTGGTGTTGGTTTGAGGATTGCCTGCTCCCTTAAAAGTGCTCTGGATTTTGTTCTCAAAATTAAACACGTTACTTCACAGCAGATCCAGAAGAGCAGCTGTTTCTGTGGGTTGGCATCTTTGTCTCCAGCCAATCCCTGAGTTCATCTGCAGTTCCTTATGTCTCCTCCCTCTGGAGAAAAGAACCTGGGCTGTGTATCATCCCAGGATAGAAAAGACTGACTCACGGCTTATACACATATACAGCAACATATCCCTGATTATATTTGTGCAGGTACACTGTGGATCATTTTGGGAGCAAATGTGGCTGGAAAAAAATTGGGTATATATAATAACTTTTGTTCAACAAAATAAGGCACCAAAGAGAGAGAGAGAGGGTACAACTTTTCTGTGCAAGTGTACTAATTGTTGAGGAAGAAAACATCACTTTTGTGCAGGGCCACAGCTCATGTGACAAATCTGTAATTGGTTAACGAAAGATAAATGCCTTTCACCATATCATAAGTCTTCTTTGTTTGAATTTGCAGCTCTAAGCCGACAGAGTGTGTCACAATTGGGTCTGATGTTCATGAAAGCAAGTTGTGAAACATTTAAAACACCAAAACATTACCAAGTCTCCAAAACGGAGGGACCTCTTTGGGCTTGATGCCCTGGGCCAAATGACTTTCCTGGTTGCCTCCTGTAGCGGACCCACCACTAACCACCAGTTAATAATGAGCTGGACTCACCCCGCTTTCTGCTCCCAATTAAATAGCATATCACATCTCAGAAATGGAAACAAGAAGAATTACCGACGATAGAAGAGTGGCAGATGAAATCAATGGACTACGCAGAATTGGACAAGATGACGGAGAATTCGAAACTGACGGGATCAGAGGTTCTTGGAAGATTTGGAATAAATTTGAGAACTATTTGAAAAACAATGGTAAACAACAAATTACGCTAGTAGGTCTGCAAGAAGTTTTGTAAGGAGGACCATATGAAATATCACAGAGAAAATTTAAGGAAATGATAATTGGTTATAGATTATTAAAAGTAGTAGTGAAATTATGGAAATACAAGAAGATTGGAAATCTTTAGACGTGGTTGATGGAAGTCCAAAAATATTGTATAAGGTATGAAGGAATGTTAAATGATGTTTGGAAAATAGTTGTAAAAACTTAATATAAATAAATAAATAAGACATCACATCTCACGGCATCCTCTTCCCAGGCTCCTGTGGGGCAGTGTGAGGATGCATTTCTCTTTGGGGCAGGGGGTGGTGGCTCAGAGACCAGCCTGGCGGACTCCCAAGGAAAAGGGAGAGGAGAGGAGGCTGAGGGAACCCACCACAAGGGAGGGTGTTTGAAAAAGGGTGAGGAGCCCCCAGCTCTGCAGGCAAGGGGTGACCCAACGGGGGAGCCGCAGAAAGAATGTAGTTGGTCATGGGAGCCGTGGACTCAAGAAAGGTTGAAAACTTCTGATACAGGGTGTGGTGTGTGTTCTTCTCCCCAGTGCAACCCCTATCTCACTTCAACCCATCGGCTGCCATAACTGTCATGCTGGTTGCGTATCTCAAGTTCTGCTGATGTAGAACAGTTCCATCAGATCCTATGGCCCTTGGGATTGCACCTCAAGATCCATCTCCCCGCCCCTCAATCTCTTTATGATCATCTTTGTCCTTGGAATTCATTTCTTTAACACGACTTGTCTTTCCTGCTTCACAGCAGGTATTTCACAAGTGTGTACGTGTGTGGCATCCGATTTGCCCAAAGTACAGGTGATATTGCCAATAAACCATCTTTGGCCTTTGGGTGTGGTGACATCTGAAACAGCTTCTCCTCCGAACAAGAACTGTTTAATCTTTTTTGAAGACTGATTTGAAGCTTATGTAAAAATAACAGCCTACATTTGGTCTCCCTCTAAGGCCTAGATCTTTCCTCACAGCAAAACAACATACAAAATAGTTATGCTCAACATGGCTGAAATCTGTGCCAGCCAGCAATCTGCCTTCACATGGGCACACAAGATACATGCATATGTGCACAGGGGGTATTTTGTCTGAACTATAAATCTGCAGTGATGTTACTGAGTGTTTGTGATCCAAATATCAAATGTTGAAAGAACAAAGAGGGAGGGTGAGGCTGGTGATGAAATAAAAACCATTTCAACACCCTGAAACAGACAGTTGTTGTTGTAATGGGAAGATGATAATAATCTTATATAGGGCCATTGTATTAAATTTGCATTAATTAGTGAAATTGTTCTACATTTAGCAGAGAATTAGCCGCTTTCTCATCCTGCCCAAAGCAGTCTATGTCACTTGAAAGTTTGAGTAATCATATATAAGATATATATAAACATATATATTGTGTAATCATATGTAAGATATATAATACAAAAACAGATGGCTACAGTTTGAACAGGGAGAACATTATTACCATTTATTCTATTGAATAAAAGTGTTTTGGTTTAATCCTGTCAGAATGTCATTGCTGTCTAATCCTTCATTCAGAAGCCATTAAAAACCACAACACACAAATGTCTGGGAACCAGGGATGTTGGAGAATTCTGACAGAAACAGAAGTGGAAATTCCCCGTGTTAGCTTATTTGTCCTGGGTCTGGAGCAGAAATCAATGCAACAAATATGATCCATATTCACTCTTGTTGTTGCTTTTATTCCACAAAAGATATGTACCATACTTTTCCATATATAAGACGAGGTTTTTTGAGCCCAAATTGATGTTTAAAAACTGGCCTCGTCTTATACATGGGTAGTTCCGAGTGGGGCAATCCTCCCCACAAAAAGCTTAACAACTCTGGGCAATCTCCGTCCATTTTCTAAATTTCTAGTCCCCTTATACAAGGGGGCGTGTTATACACGGAAAAATACGGTAATTGATTACTCCCACCCATTTGAATGATGTTTATTTTGCATTGAAATGAACAGGGTAGAGTAACATAATGACAATGTGACTGCTGTAATTCACACAATTAATGACTGTACGTGTGTTATGTAAGTTACATAATTTTGCCACAGCAAACAGTACGACAAACTGTTGGCAGAAGACGAATTGCAGCAGAATGGAAACAACGTTGCGAACAACAAATGGAGGGCAGAATGGAAATGGATGCCTTCTTATATCCCAATTGGGAACTGACTAGTGATTCATTTCAGGTACCGGTATTAGGAAATACGCTTATTTTACAATGGTGGAATTGCTTCGGAGTTCCCAGTTCCTCATTTGCATGAAAGTTCAAAACCCAGCTCAGTCAGAAAACTGGCACAGGTTAACTGACAAGATCATACAAAAGTCTTGCTGGATCAGCCCAAAGGCCTGCTCTCACAGTGGCCAAACATCTGAAGAAGTGTGCATGCACACGAAAGCTCATACCAAGAACAAACTTAGTTGGTCTCTAAGGTGCTACTGGAAGGAATTTTTTTATTTTGTTTTGACTATGACAGACCAACACGGCTATCTACCTGTAAGTGGCCAAACAGACATTTGCGAAAACACCACAAGCAAGACCTAACAGCACTCTTCCCACTTGTGATAGCAACTAATATTCAGAGGTATCTGCAGTGGAGATACCTCTGAATCATACCCTCCAACATTTATCCAATGAAAATTGGGACGTCTCATTCCCTAACGATAATTTTACTATTTGTACCCCACTCATCGAACTGGGTTGCCCCAGCCACTCTGGGCAGCTCGCAACATATATAAAAACATAATAAAACATTTAAGAAGACCCCTATACAGTTTACAACCATAATCTGTTCCGGAGGTCCGGTTGTAAACCAAAACAGGTTGTAACCCAAGGCACGCTTTCGCCAATGGGGCCTCCCAAACAAAAATGGGTTGTAATCCAAAAAAAGGGACACACACTTCCAGTGTTTTATGTGGTTGTAATCCAAAACGGTTGCAAACCAAGGTACCACTGTACAGGATTGCCTTCAGACAACTTGAGGGCTGCATAACTCCATACCCTCAAACATTTCCCCAATGAAAATAGGGGCATCTTAAGGACGTGGGTGGTGCTGTGGTCTAAACCACAGAGCCTAGGGCTTTCCGATCTGAAGCTCGGCGGTTCGAATCCCCACGGCGGGGTGAGCTCCTGTTGTTCAGTCCCTGCTCCTGCCAACCTAGCTGTTCGAAAGCACACCAGTGCAAGTAGATAAATAGGTACCGCTCCGGCGGGAAGGTAAACGGCGTTTCTGTGTGCTGCTCTGGTTCGCCAGAAGTGGCTTAGTCATGCTGGCCACATGACCCGGAAGCTGTCTGCGGACAAACGCCAGCTCCCTCGGCCAGTAAAGCGAGATGAGTGCTGCAACCCCAGAGTTGTCCGCGACTGGACCTAACGGTCAGGGGTACCTTTACCTTTACCTTTAAGGAAAAGCAAGACATTCCAGGATCAAATCAGAAACCGGGACGGCTTCTCTAAATCAGGGACACCCCTGGAAAATAGGGACACTTGGAGTGTCTGGAATATGCACATAATGGCTTGGAGGCATCAATCTCCTCCTTTTATAACACAAATGCATTTTTATCCCTTTATTTTGATCTAGCAGGCACCCTCAGTCAAATTATGCCCTTTTTATTTGAAAGAAAGTAAGAAAAAAGTAAGGGCCTTTTTAAACGAGCAATGCAAAGAAATAGAGGAAAACAACAGAATGGGAAAAACCAGAGATCTGTTCAAGAAAATTGGAGATATGAAAGGAACATTTCGTACAAAGATTACCACAATTAAGAACAAAAGTGGAAAGGACCTAACAGAAGCAGAAGACATCAAGAAGAGGTGGCAAGAATACACAGAGGAATTATACCAGAAAGATATGGAGGTCTCATACACCCCAGGTAGTGTGGTTGCTGACCTTGAGCCAGACATCCTAGAGAGTGAAGTCAAATGGGCCTTAGAAAGCCTTGCTAACAACAAGGCCAGTGGAAGTGATGATATTCCAGCTGAACTATTTAAAATTTTAAAAGATGATGCTGTTAAGGTGCTACACTCAATATGCCAGCAAGTTTGGAAAACTCAGCAGTGGCCAGAGGATTGGAGAAGATCAGTCTATATCCCAATCCCAAAGAAGGGCAGTGCCAAAGAATGCTCCAACTACCGCACAATTGCACTCATTTCACACGCTAGCAAGGTTCTGCTAAAAATTCTACAAGGCAGGCTTAAGCAGTATGTGGACCGAGAACTCCCAGAAGTGCAAGCTGGATTTCGAAGGGGCAGAGGAACCAGAGACCAAATTGCAAACATGCGCTGGATTATGGAGAAAGCTAGAGAGTTCCAGAAAAACATTTACTTCTGCTTCATTGACTACGCAAAAGCTTTTGACTGTGTTGACCACAGCAAACTATGGCAAGTTCTTAAAGAAATGGGAGTGCCTGATCACCTCATCCATCTCCTGAGAAACCTCTATGTGGGACAAGAAGCTACAGTTAGAACTGGATATGGAATAACTGATTGGTTCAAAATTGGGAAAGGAGTACGACAAGGCTGTATATTGTCTCCCTGCTTATTTAACTTATATGCAGAATTCATCATGCGAAAGGCTGGACTGGATGAAGCCCAAACCGGAATTAAGATTGCCGGAAGAAATATCAACAACCTCAGATATGCTGATGATACAACCTTGATGGCAGAAAGTGAGGAGGAATTAAAGAACCTTTTAATGAGGGTGAAAGAGGAGAGCGCAAAATATGGTCTGAAGCTCAACATCAAAAAAACTAAGATCTTGGCCACTGGTCCCATCACCTCCTGGCAAATAGAAGGGGAAGAAATGGAGGCAGTGAGAGATTTCACTTTCTTGGGTTCCATGATCACTGCAGATGGTGACAGCAGTCACGAAATTAAAAGACGCCTGCTTCTTGGGAGAAAAGCAATGACAAACCTAGACAGCATCTTAAAAAGCAAAGACATCACCTTGCCAACAAAGGTCCGTATAGTTAAAGCTATGGTTTTCCCAGTAGTAATGTACGGAAGTGAGAGCTGGACCATAAAGAAGGCTGATCGCCGAAGAATTGATGCTTTTGAATTATGGTGCTGGAGGAGACTCTTGAGAGTCCCATGGACTGCAAGAAGATCAAACCTATCCATTCTTAAAGAAATCAGCCCTGAGTGCTCACTAGAAGGACAGATCCTGAAGTTGAGGCTCCAGTACTTTGGCCACCTCATGAGAAGAGAAGACTCCCTAGAAAAGACCCTGATGCTGGGAAAGATTGAGGGCACAAGGAGAAGGGGACGACAGAAGATGAGATGGTTGGACAGTGTTCTCGAAGCTACTAACATGAGTTTGGCCAAACTGCGAGAGGCAGTGAAGGATAGGCGTGCCTGGCGTGCTCTGGTCCATGGGGTCACGAAGAGTCGGACACGACTGAACGACTGAACAACAACAACAACAAGAAAAAAACCACACCTTTTTATTCTAGTTTCCTGGCCCTGCTATGGCTCCTCACCCATCACTCTTTGTTAGACAGAATCCTAAATCTTCAGTGTTGCAGGATTTTTTCGTATCCTTAACAGTTTCACCCACATTCTGATTTGAACATAATCCTCAGCGGACCACACACAATCTACATACAGAAAGCGCAGCACTCTGAGACCCACTCTGTGCCAGAAAAGAAAAACGTAGAATTGAAAATGCATGTGGCAGTGTGAGAGGGCAGCAATGCCACAACAGCAGCAAAACAACACAGAACAATTAAATATCATTTATGGGGAAACTCCCATGAATTCCATTATGGAAACAGACCTCTTGTTTTGAGAGCTGTGCGCTCTCTTGTTTTCTTAATCGCTGGGAGATATTATCACAGTTGCCGGTGCAAATTGGGAATTTCCATAAGCAGGTGGCTGGCTGTGAATCAAAGTGACATGTGAAACTGTTCTGTTTGTGTGTGTATCTATAGTAAATGATCTCTGCAAACTCCTCGTGTCTTTTTTCACTAGGATGGTTCTGTTGCACAGAGAGGCAGATTACTTAACACAGAGATCTGCTGCTACCTGCCTGTTTTGAGAACCACGGCTGCTTAAGAGGCCTCAAATCACTCAAGTGGTTATCCCGAAAATCAGGGAGTCTGCGCCCAAGCTGCACAATAGTCCCCAACGCCCTATTTGCTTTTGAAAAATGCATCTGCTGTGCAGACTGTGGGCAGGCATTGCTGCTCAACCCATTTTAATCACTAGAATAAAATAAATTTAAAAGCAAGCAAACACAAAGCAAAAAGTTCATGGAAGAATGAGATGTTGCAGAGGTTATGAAATGCTTATTCATTTTTTCCCCCTAATTTTTTTTTATTGATTTTAACACTTTTAAGCACTTTACATTACCGTTAAATTTTCATCCTCCCCCCCCCTCACTGGGGGAAGCAAGTTTCCATTCCCCTCTCTCACCGGGAAAGACAATAGACATTTCACATTTAACGTAATTAACATACTTCATATCATTGCTCTAGGCCAGTCTTTCTTCCTCAATTTCATTTTTCGGTTGACTTCCTCAAGTCCCCCCTGTTGAATTCATCATCTATCCTCTTTATCAGTTTTCCAAATTTTTCCACACAGTCATAAAATACCAAAAACATTTTACTAACTTTAACAATCCTAATTCTGCACCTCGGCTCCTAGCTATTTCTGATACTTTCCTAGACCCTTAACAGTTTCCCTTACTCAAACCTAATTTTAATCTCCTAAATTTCCTCTTTTTACACCCTTTCCTCCCTCTGGTCTCAGAAGCTTTAGCTAATTTTTCCACCTTTTACCATATTTTCCTTAACGCCAGTATCCAAATCCAATCCTTTAAGCCAGTTGTACAGGAAAAACCAAAACAACATATATCCACTTTAACCCACTCCAGCCCTCGCACATTTCCACACCCAAGAGTCAAACTGCACTGCTTGCCATTCACTTCTCTTCTTATGCAGTGTGCTAATCTTCATCTGATCATTTTTACTAAGTTCAATCCCTGCTGTTGACAGTTCTCTTGTCATCTTTTGCAACATAATGCTCTTCACCTCCTCATCATTAAAAAAACCCATCCTCTTTAACTTCTTCTTTGCAGAGCTGAACTTTAAAATTGGAATCCACACTGCTCCTTTCTGCTTTTTGTGATGTAAAGTCTGTGGCTGGCTTTATTTTTTCCAAACATTTATTCAAAACATTTATGTGCACTGCTTCAGCTTAGCAAACCCCTGGCTGATAGTGCATTAAAAAAAGAAAGTATTGGCAGTCATTATTACATCCAGGCAGGAGTAGTCCAGCACAATCTGGTACTCTCTAGATAATACTGCTGGACAATAGTTCCCATTATTCCTGGCCATGCTAGCTGGGACTGATGGGAGTGGAACAACTTCCAAAGAGCATCAGTTGGCTACCCCTGCAATACAATGGGGAAGAGTTTTGCCTCTAAAGGCTTAATAATAATAATAATAATAATAATAATAACAACAACTAGCTGACTGGGCCACACCTTGCTGTGGCTGATTTGGTGAAATGCAAAAGTAAGATACAGTATGAAAGAGAAAGTGTGTGTTGTGCTGTGCTGTTTAACGTCCACTGGAGGGCGCTATTTTTTGCACAAAATCGCATTTTTACCTGGGAAAGGTGTGGTATTTGTGCAATGCAATGCATATCATCACTCCCATATGGGCATGGAACGTTGTGTCCAAATTTGAACAGAATCGATCAAGGGGTTACGGAGAAAGGCGATTGTTAACAAACATCCAACTTGAACGATTATATATATATATATATATATATATATATATATATATATATATATATATATATATCTCAAATGGCACAAGCATGGAATTGGTAGGGAGTATTTGCATTGCTTGTCTCCATTTACAAGTTTCCCAAACTTGGGTCTCCAACAGTTTTTGGACTACAACGCCCACCATCCCTAGCTAGGAGGACCAGTGGTCAGGGATGATGGGAATTGTAGTCCCAAAGCAGCTGGAGACCCAAGTTTGGGAAACCCTGATTTACATCATAGCAAATAGTTACCCATGACCGTTGTGCGACCACTTGCATTCCACACAGCGATAATAATAATAATAATAATAATAATAATAATAATAATAATAATATTATTATTATTGGCCCAGGAAGAGAGGGGAAAATAGGAGAAGTGAACAACTGGCTTCGCAAATGGTGCCGGCAGGAACGGTTTGGATTCTTAGATCACGGCCTGCAGTTTCTTGAAGATGGACTTCTGGCAAGTGATGGGCTGCACCTCACAAGGGTTGGGAGGAATGTTTTTGCCAACAATCTCAAAAACCTCATCAGGAGGGCTTTAAACTGACTTATGTGGGGGAGGGAGACAGTGGTCCTGAAGGTAGGAGTCTATCAAATGCTGAAGATGATCATCCAAAAGTCAAGGACCAAATGGAGCAAACAGCACACAGACCTAGTGGTGGGAGGAAAAAATCCTTAAGTAGGAGACTAGGGGGAATGATCAATGGTTTTCAATGTCTGTATACAAATGCACAGAGCATGGGAAATAAACAAGATGAACTTGAGCTCTTGATACAGCAAACTAAATACGACATAATAGGCATCACTGAAACCTGGTGGGATGAGTCTCATGATTGGAATGTAGTAATAGAGGGATACAATCTATTTCAGAGAAATAGACCAAACAGGAAAGGAGGAGGAGTGGCATTATATGTCAGGGATGTGTATACCTGTGAAGAGATCCATGATTTAAAACTTCAAAGCCAAATTGAGAGTATCTGGGTCAAAATTAAGGGAGAGAAAAATAACAGTGATCTCATTGTGGGAGTTTACTATAGATCCCCGAGCCAAACTGAGGACATAGATGATGCCTTCCTGGAACAGATGACCAAGCATTCAAAAGGAAATGAGATAGTAGTAATGGGGGATTTCAACTATCCTGATATTTGTTGGATGTCAAACTCAGCCAAGAGCATAAGGTCGAACAGATTCCTCACTGGCCTTGCAGACAACTTCATTGTCCAGAAAGTGGTAGAAGCAACAAGAGGATCAGCCATTTTAGATCTGGTCCTAACCAATAGTGATGACCTGGTTAGTGGGGTAGAAGTGGCAGGATCATTAGGTGGGAGTGATCATGCTCTTCTGGAGTTTATTATACATCAGAAAGGAGCAACCAAGCATACTAAGACTCAAATTCTAGACTTTAAGAAAGCCGACTTCAGAAAACTTAGGGAAATGCTGGATGTGATCCCATGGTCAGTAATACTAAAAGGGATGGGAGTTCATGATGGATGGGAGTTTGTTAAAAGGGAGATATTAAAAGCACAACTTCAAGCAGTACCAATGCGACGAAAACATGGAAGGTGCCTAAAGAAGCCAGGGTGGCTATCTAAAGAACTTTTAACTGAGTTAAGATTTAAAAGGGATATGTACAAGAAATGGAAAAAGGGGGAAACCACCAGAGAGGAATTCAAACAAATAGCCAGCACATGTAGAGACAAAGTCAGAAAAGCTAAAGCACAGAATGAACTCAGGCTTGCTAGAGAGGTTAAAAGCAATAAAAAGAGTTTTTATGGGTATGTCCGTAGCAAAAGGAAGAACAAGGAAACAGTGGGGTCACTTAGAGGAGAAGATGGTGAAATGCGAACAGGGGACGCAGAAAGGGCAGAACTCCTCAATACCTTCTTTGCCTCAGTCTTCTCCAAAAAAGAAAACAATGCCCGACCTGAAGAATATGGAGCAGATGATTCAGCAGGGGAAACACAGCCCAGAATAAGTAAGGAGGTAGTACAAGAACACTTGGCTAGTTTAGATGTATTCAAGTCTCCAGGGCCAGATGAACTACATCCCAGAGTATTAAAAGAACTGGCAGAGGTGATTTCAGAACCACTGGCAGTAATCTTTGAGAATTCCTGGGAAACAGGTGAAGTCCCAGCAGACTGGAGGAGGGCAAATGTTGTCCCTATCTTCAAAAAGGGGAAAAGAGAGGACCCAAACAATTACCGCCCAGTCAGCCTGACATCAATACCAGGAAAGATTCTAGAGCAGATCATTAAGCAAACGGTCTGTGAGCACCTAGAAAGGAACGCTGTGATCACTAAAAGTCAGCATGGGTTTCTGAAAAATAAGTCATGTCAGACTAATCTGATCTCATTTTTTGACAGAATTACAAGCCTGGTAGACGAAGGGAACACTGTGGATGTAGCCTATCTTGATTTCAGCAAGGCCTTTGACAAGGTGCCCCATGATATTCTTGTAAAGAAGCTGGTAAAATGCGGGCTAGACAATGCTACCATTCAGTGGATTTGTAACTGGCTGACTGACCGAACCCAAAGGGTGCTCATCAATGGCTCCTCTTCATCCTGGAGAGAAGTGACTAGTGGGGTGCCACAGGGTTCTGTCTTGGGCCCAGTCTTATTCAACATCTTTATCAATGACTTGGATGATGGGCTTGAGGGCATCCTGATCAAGTTTGCAGATGACACCAAATTGGGAGGGGTGGCTAATACCCCAGAGGACAGGATCACACTTCAAAATGACCTTAACAGATTAGAGAACTGGGCCAAGGCAAACAGGATGAATTTTAACAGGGAGAAATGTAAAGTACTACACTTGGGCAAAAAAAATGAAAGGCACAAATACAGGATGGGTGATACCTGGCTTGAGAGCAGTACAAGTGAAAAGGATCTAGGAGTCTTGGTAGACCACAAACTTGACATGAGTCAACAGTGTGATGCAGCAGCTAAAAAAGCCAATGCAATTCTGGGCTGCATCAATAGGAGTATAGCATCTAGATCAAGGGAAGTAATAGTACCACTGTATTCCGCTCTGGTCAGACCCCACCTGGAATACTGTGTCCAGTTCTGGGCACCACAGTTCAAGAAGGATATTGACAAGCTGGAACGTGTCCAGAGGAGGGCAACCAAAATGGTCAAAGGCCTGGAAACGATGCCTTATGAGGAACGGCTTAGGGAGCTGGGTATGTTTAGCCTGGAGAAGAGAAGGTTAAGGGGTGATATGATAGCCATGTTCAAATATATAAAAGGATGTCATATAGAGGAGGGAGAAAGGTTGTTTTCTGCTGCTCCAGAGAAGCGGACACGGAGCAATGGATTCAAACAACAAGAAAGAAGATTCCACCTAAACATTAGGAAGAATTTCTTGACAGTAAGAGCTGTTCGACAATGGAATTTGCTGCCAAGGAGTGTGGTGGAGTCTCCTTCTTTGGAGGTCTTTAAGCAGAGGCTTGACAGCCACCTGTCAGGAATGCTTTGATGGTGTTTCCTGCTTGGCAGGGGGTTGGACTGGATGGCCCTTGTGGTCTCTTCCAACTCTATGATTCTGTGATTCTGTGATTCTGTAATAATAATAATAATAATAATAATAATTTATTATTTGTACCCCGCCCATCTGACCGGGTCCCCCCCAGCCACTCTTGGCTTCTCGTAGTGAGGGAACCGCCAGAAGGCCCTCGGTGCTGGATCTCAGTGTCCGGGCTGAACGGTGGGAGTGGAGATGCTCCTTCAGGTATACAGGACCGAGGCCGTTTAGGGCTTTAAAGGTCAGCACCAACACTTTGAATTGTGCTCGGAAACGTCAAGCCTGCCGCTCGTACAGTTTTGCCTCATACAAGTGCCTCTTTGAAGCATCTGTAGCTTGTAGGTTCTGCTGCATGTCTGGAAACTGATGCAGAGTTAGATCACATTCCTATGCTGACAAATACGCCCACAATCATATTTTGAGGAATGTCTTTCTGCTCTACTGCAGCGTTTCCCAACCGGTGTGTCGCGGCACACTAGTGTGCCACGAGACACCGGCTGATGTGCCGCGGGAAAAGGGACCTGCAGCCCAGGGCTGCACAGGACCGTGGCGGCGGCGCTGCTGGAGCCCGGCGGCGAAGCGGAAGCCAGGGCGGCGCTGCTCCCTTGGCTGCTGCAGCAGCAGCAACAGAAGCCTCGCGGGAGAATCCCGACCTGGTGCCCCAGCTGATGGGCGGGAGAAAGGACGCCGCGCTACAGCTGATCCCAGAGGTAACTCTGGGTCAGGAGACCCGGCACAGCCGGGTCGGGGAGGAGCGGTGTGCCGCGAGATTTTTTTAATGAAACAAGTGTGCCGTTGCCTAGATTAGGTTGGGAAACACTGCTCTACTGTATCTTCCTCTGTCAAACTCGTGGGGCAATGAAAAACCCATGGTGGATATTGGTGGGTGAAATCGTGTGTGTGCTGTCTCCACTGCACCGTGACCCTGCTCAAAAGGTGTCTTACATTTTCTTCTTCACTTTTACTCTGTGCTATTGGATTAACCACGATAGTCTCCGTAATGAGAGATCGGCAGAAAGCACGACGATGCTTATTGGCGAGTGTTGGGTTGCTAGCTCTGAAATAGCTTGCCAGACTTATTCACAGCCCATGGCCTCCCTGGTCTATGAGTTCCTTGTGGATTCAGGAAATCTAATGTGTATATACCAAAGTCGTCCGCTCAGAAAGGCTGCCTCATTCAATGATAAAGAATCATTCCGAACACAGAGCATGGTGGACATGTTGTGTTATAAGAATTTCGGGGGGGGGGGGGACTTCCTTTCAAAGCACTCCAGTACACTATTTGAGACATGAACAGAGAGGGGTGACTGAAATGACATGACCATTTTCTACCACCCAGAATGTCTGAAAACAGCACAGAAAGACAGGCCTCGCACCATTTTGACTCCTAGCTGACCAGGTACCAGATGGCCCATTTCCCTCACAAAGGACAGTCGTTAGCCCTGCATCTGCCCTGCTAGGGCAGGAAATCAGGAAACCTTTTGTTTTCCAGAAATGTGTGTCTGGGAGGGGTCGAGGAGGGGTGACCAGGTGTGGAAAATTCTCAAGTTACCTCCTCTGACCCTCCCAAGTTGTGATGTAGTTCTGATGGATCTGTGATGTAGGATGATGTATCTGGGGGTGGGCTGGACTCCAAGGGGGGAATTTCAAAAGTCTATATAGGAGCTGGCACACCATTGTTCTGGGTCCTTTCCTGCTCGTGTGTGTGTGTGTGTGTGTGTGTGTGTGTGTGTGTGGAAAGCACCCTGTTGCAACAGTGAAAATAAAGGCTTTGCTTCTCAATTTTTCTCTGGTTGGCCTCTGTTTTTTTACTCCTACCGATGGAGAACCTGCAGAGGACTTTGCAAGGGCTCTTGTGTACCCCATAAGGGAATAAGGGCAGATTTTTCTTATAACAGTTGGAAGCTGTCTTCCCATTGCCTTCCCCAGGGGTCGGCAAGGTTTACCGGCCATGGGCCAGATCACTCCCATGGAGATCATCCGTGGGCCGGATTGGCGCAGCACGACACTGGAAATCGTGTCTGCACATGTCCAGGCCCCGGAAATTGTTTCTGCGCATGCCCAGATGCCAAAAATCACGCTTGCACAAAAGCAATTTTCAGCGTCTGGACACGCACAGACGCGGTTTCCAGTATCTGCACATGCGCAGACGCAATTTCCGGCGCTGCTCGGCAAGTCCCCACACTGCGCTGTGCCGGTTTAGCGCAGTGTGCGGGGAACTCGCCGAGCGGGCGGCTCGGTTCAGGGGCGGCTCGTGGGCCAGTAAAACGGTCTTCGTGGGCCGCATCTGCCCCATGGGCTGCACGTTGCCGACCCCTGGCCTTTCCATTGAGGTGAAGGGAGAGGCACAAGAATTTTAGTACTTTTCAGAGTATACTATCAGAACTTTGGGCTCCCTAGTCGCATTGATTGGCAGTAGGCTTAGTGCAGGCATGTCCAAAGCCCGTTTCGGGGGCCTAATCCAGTTGGTTTATTTCCTGGGGTAAAATCCTGAAAAAACCCTCAACTTCAATCCTAAAAAAAGCTCAACAACTTTGGTCGGCCCCCATGGCCTTTCACTTCATCAAATCTGACCCTCTTTGAAAAAAGTTTGGACATCACTGGCAAGAATGTCACAAGAAATTACGAGCTGCTCCCAACGAAGTTTCCCATTTGCACAAGGACTTCCAATTGTGCAATGGAACTTCCCCTTCCTCTCCTCTTGCACACTCTCGGATGTGTTGCGGAGGTTTCCCCAACCATATGGAGCAGATTGGGGGGAGGTGGGGGGAGGAAGTCCCATTGCACAAGCAGAAGCCCTTGGCGCAAAGCGGATGTCTTCATTGGATACAGTCCTACCGGTACGTGATCGGGCAACATATAATTAGCTCACGGAATTCATCGTAATAAGATGCGGATATGGACACTAGCTTAGATGACTTTTAAAATGGATTAGATGGATTCATGGGTTATGTCTATCAAAAGGCATTCGCTTTGACAGCTACGGTAAGATGGAATCTCCGTATCTAGAGAGAGTACACCTATGAACATCTAGTTCAGGGGAGGACTTGGTTATTATCTTCGCCCTCTAGCTGTTTGCTGGATTCTGATCTAGTTAAAATTTCGGTGGAATCTAGATAGGTAAAGGTTACTATGGTTTTGGCATGGAGGACATGCTTTGACTTTGAATCCTACATCAACTTCAAAATTGGTTTCATACAAAACCAGTGTCCCATTGCATATACCAACAAAAAAGAAGGATGGCAGAGATAAGAATGCTTGAGGAATTTGATCTTTGCAAATTTAAATATGAAGTAACCCAACTAATGCACAGATTGGATGGTTGGTAGCCTTCAGATTTCATACTTCTCTGAATACTGTTCCTGGTCAATCAATCAATCAATCAATCAAAGTACCAAAACGCATACACAAATGCATATTTCAGCATTGAATACATTAGGAAATGAGTATTTTGAGATAAAATACTTTTTAAAAAATGCACACTTATTTTTTTTCGTGTTGATTAAATATATATATCACAGATTGATGCTGAAGTGGGAAGTAATGGACTGGTGAAGGAACATGTGCAAAGATAATGTGGAGATAACCTAATCCATCCATTCCGAGGCTGAAAGCACAATTACCAACCCATTTCAGGTAATATCTTTATATGTCAAAACAGACTAATTGGTTATCATTATTCCTAGGAAATAATGAATTTAAGCAGGAGATTGCCACATAAATTCTTCCAATTAACGCTTCCAATTGCAGCCTTCCAAATTATTCCCTCCCAACACTCTTAATTATAGGTCCTGTTAATTTGGGAGGGTTTAAAAAACTGAGAAGGTTTGAGCAAATTGGTAAGTTTGTTGTCTTAAAAGTCATTACCAAAAATGAAGGTTTTTACTATGCCTCAAGGTCAAATCCCAACAGTGAAATCTGAAATGGCTTTAAAAGTAAATTTAAAGTTTAAAAAACCAAACCTTCCTCCAGCCTGCTCCTCGCCTGAAGCCCTTCCCCAATCCAGATGCACAGTTTAAGTCTCAAATATTGGAAGTGAGCCTGGCTAGCATTAAAACTCCAACAGGAGGGGCTTTGTGAGAGGGAAATTATGGGTGTTGGATGTTGGGTGAACTCAGGAGAACAACAACAATTCAGACCCCTAACCACAAAAAGAGCTGAGGAAATTTTTGGCAAAAGCACCCCATTTACCATGCCTAACATGTTCTGAGTATGATAAATCATTACCTGAGGTAACAGTCGCTGCTACCCTGCTAAATTTCCTTTGTCAGTTGCTCTCGTGAAAGAAAATCCTTATTCTGGAGACATGAAGGGATTACTGCCTGTGATGAAGACAAGTAGTTATATTCCAAATGTGTTGGGTGTTACACTAAAGAAAACACAGGTGCTTTTTAAAAAATAAATTACATCTTCATCTAAGTGAGCTTCCCTGCTTTCCTTTCCCCTCCCCCTTTGAGGCTCCCTTCTCATTTAAAGATACAAGTCTGCAGCCCTCACAAGTTGCTCGCATCTCGTCTAAAACGTCTTGAAATTCCCGGCAGTAAATTAAGCTTAGCTTCACATTAAATTAAACCAAATATCCTGAGGCTAGGGAAGAAACTGTAGAAGGGTGAAGTAGACAAGCAAATGCTGGCTTGGCTTTTATAATGAATAAAACAGAGGTGAAAAATATTGCCTCTGAGGAAGAGGCAAATATAGAATGTAGAAAAACACCACCTTTGGGGGGACATTAATGATCAGCTGTGGAACGTGTTCAGAGGAGTCTCAAAAAGACATAATAATAATTTTTAAAAACCCTCACCACCAGAGGAATGCTGCACATTTTTGCAACTTCTCCCCAAATCCATAGGCACCGAGTTGCGGGTAATTTGTTTGTCATTACTTTTCAAGTGCTCTGGGTTTTATGGAGTACTCAATTTCCTCTCACTGCCATCTGGAGCCTGCAAAGAAATGGATGCAGCTGCGACATCAAGGCATGGAGAGAGTAACAGTATCGCTTTGAGGATGTTTAGCAAGTACATGCTATACATTTAAACTCATGCGCGCACATGCACACACACACAAACACACACTTGCCCAAGGCAAGCTGAAACCACATACCATTTTTCTAACTCTAATATTGGCAAGCCTTGGAAAATTATACCAAAGCAGAGCGACTTGGACCCTCAATTCCTCTGTGCAAATGGAAAGCTAATAATTATTAAAAAAAAAAAAATTCCTTCCAGTAGCACCTTAGAGACCAACTAAGTTTGTCATTGGTATGAGCTTTCGTGTGCATGCACACTTCTTCAGATGCACATGAAAGCTCATACCAATGACAAACTTAGTTGGTTTCTAAGGTGCTACTGGAAGGAATTTCAGTGATTCCTCGACTTACGAATGCCCCGACTTCCGTATTTTTCGAGTTACGAGGGATCAAAGTGGCCGCCGCTTCCGAATTTTTTCGACTTCCGATCGGAAGCCGCAACCGTTTTAGATAGGGTTTTTTCGACTTGCGAAGATTTTTTCGACCTACGAATGCGTTCTCCAACGCATTCCTATGGGGACTCGACTTACGATTTTTTCAAGTTCCGGCGCTCCCATCGGAACGGATTACATTCGTAAGTCAAGGGTCCACTGTTTTTTATTTTGTTTCGACTATGACAGACCAACACGGCTACCTACCTGTAAATAATAATAATAATAATAATAATAATAATAATAATAATAATAATAATTTATACCCCACCCATCTGGCTGGGTTTCCCCAGTCACTCGAGGCGGCTTCCAACAAAATATTAAAATTACATTAAAACATCAGTCATTAAAAACTTCCCTAAACAGAGCTGCCTTCAGATGTCTTCTAAAAGTCAGATAGTTCTTTATTTCCTGATGGGAGGGAGTTCTACAGAGCAGGCGCCACCACCGAGAAGGCCTCTGCCTGGTTCTTGCTCATGCAAAGAGGAAGGGGTAGTTTATTTCTCTCTGGCTGCAGCCCCCCAAAAGAAAGACTCCACGTGAATGGAAATAACCTTTGGAGTAGCTTGTGAATGCAGTGGAAGGGGCTGCAGCTGGGAGATGGAAATCTTCTCCTCATCCTTGCCAGATCAAATGGAAGTGCCTTTTTCTTCCACAGGGAGAGCTTGGGATTCTAGCCAACTGAAAATGTGCAAAGAGAAACCCAATTGAAACGAATGATGAAACAAACCCATTTTTATTAAAATGTACGGGGAGGAAAAAAGAAAGAAAAACAGGGACAATGGACAGGTAACTTTCCCTAGCTGAAAGAAAAGATTCTCCTTCCTTCTGATGAGGGTCCGTGCAGGACAAATTAGGACAGGATTCTTCCACCAAAAAGACATCCCCCCCTTAGTTTGAAGTGGAGTCTCTCACACAAGAGGAAAGGTTAAGAAGAACTTCAAAAGCAATTGACAAATCGTTACTGAAGAACTCACTTCCTGCTCAGGCCTAGGGAGTTATAAAACTGTTTTCTTCAGAGCAAATGGAAGGGCACCTCCATAGCAATATAGGGAAAGTGGGTGCTTACACTCAGGTGCCAGACTAAAAGGTGGGCGTGTTTGTGTGTGTAATTGTCCTTTTAACTTGAATAAATCTGAATTTCCTCAACTGCTCCTCATGGCTTTGTTATTTGCTTTGCCTTTCAGTAACCTGAGTGTAGTCCTCCACTGTTAGTTTGTAAAACAAAACAAGCTAAGCCTATGCATATTTACTTGGTAATAAGTCCCACTGAGTCCTGTGGGCTTTAGTCTCCAGCAATTATGCATGGTATTTTGCCCTTGGTAGCTTATGTAAAACAACAACAACAACAACAACAACAACAACAACACCTCAAGCATTAAATCCATCCTTTGGAAAATGTTTTTGTACCTATTCCTTCATTTGTAAGAAATATATTCTAGCAGTCCTCAGAGTTTTATTAATAACCTCCAGTCACATTCTATGCATATTCTGACTGCCGGTTTCTTCTCCAACCTGTTCTTAAAAGCTTTCTGGATCAGACCAAGAGAATCCTGTTCTCACAGCGGCCCGTCAGATACCTATGGGGAGGACCTGAGCACAATATCCCTGAATCTCATAATTAACAGAATACAACATATGTATTATATAGTTGCATAATAGTTTCTAGTCTGCAGTCCTATATATGATTATCTCATAGAACTCAGTGGCACTTAAAGGGTAAAGGGACCCCCGACCGTTAGGTCCAGTCGCGGGCGACTCTGGGGTTGCGGCGCTCCTCTCGCTCTATAGGCCGAGGAGCCAGCGTTTGTCCGCAGACAGCTTCGGGGTCATGTGGCCAGCATGACTAAGCCGCTTCTGGTGAAACCAGAGCACCGCACGGAAACGGAAACAGTATGCATGTACAGGTTTGCACAGCTAGCTTCAAAGTCTGTTAAATCCCGTGATGCACTTATTAACTTATTTAAAAAAATCACAAAATGGCATAAGGAAAATACAGAATATACCCCGCCTATATCATTATGGCGCCTCGTGTCAATGGTGGCTCACATTAAAAAGTGAGATTAAAATCCTGCTAATGTTTTCACCTGCTTACAGTGGTCTCCTAAATAAATTATAAATTTTCCCCATTCTTTCTTGAAGTTTTTGTCTTCTGGATCCCTGAGTTTCCCGGTCAGTTTTGCCATTTCAGCGTAGTCTAACAGCTTGATTTGCCATTCCTCTCTGGTAGGGACTCTTTCTTCTTTCCATCTCTGATCTAATAGCATCCGTGCTGCTATTGTCGGGTACGTGAAAAGTCTTTTCTGTTCCTTTGGGAATGGGTTATTTCAGGGGTCAGCAACCTTTTTCAGCCATGGGCCAGTCCACCGTCCCTCAGACCATGTGGTGGGCTGGACTATATTCTGAAAAAAAATATGAACGAATTCCTATGGCCCATAAATAACTCAGAGATGCATTTAAAATAAAAGTACACATTCTACTCATGTAAAAACACCAGGCAGGCCCCACAAATCACCCTGAAATATACTCGGAGTTGAGTGTGGATTTCATGCTCTTTATTCAGCTCATAGTAGCGAGGAATGAAAGTTCCCCCAGAACGTCTGCTTTATATACATTATTTACACAATGGGCCCCACGTGATTGGCTAATTCCAGGATATTCCTGTAGGCCAATCAGGTTGCGGATTCACTTCCCCCTGGAGCTGGATTGGGTGGCTCCTGTGGACCAATCAGACTGCTGCATTCTGAATCCTATTGTTCTAGGACAATTCAGACTGCTGTATTCTGAATCCTATTGTTCTAGGGCCAATCAGAATGCTGCATTCTGAATCCTATTGTTCTAGGACCAGTACATAACACACCCAGAGATGCATTTTAAATAAAAGGACACATTCTACTCATGTAAAAACACACGGATTCCCGGACCGTCCGCGGGCCGGATTGAGAAGGCGATTGGGCCGCATCCGGCCCACGGGCCTTAGGTTGCCTACCCCTGGGTTATTTTCTTCCACCCACCATCAACCTCCCCCGGCCCAGAGCATGGCTCTTAACCATTAAAATAGCAATTCCACACCTCTGAGGGAATGTGTGCGTAACTATCCCGTTCTTGCTGTGGCATGTAAGGCAATGCAATTGGCCTTGGTTGTTAACTTGGTCTCTGCAGATGGTACCAGATGGCACCAGGCACAGATCAGAGGCAGGGATGGGAGTGCCAGTTGTCTTTGCTAACATGATTATAACCTGCGTGCGGGACCAAAATATATGCTAGGAGAGAGTTAGAACCCTGCAATGTTAAACAACCACGCTGCAAAGGCAGTCGGTTCAAGGCTGTCATCTGGTGGGTAATAACCACTTCCCTTCCCCCTGGGGAGGGTGCTGCCGTCAGGACTCCAGCCTGGGGAGGAGAGGAGGTTTCTGATACAAAGATTGCTCAGTCTGCAAATTCAATGAATGGGGGGGGGGGTTAGCCTCTGCATCCTTTAAATATAGCAAGCATGAATTATTCACTCAAAATCAAAGGCTAGGAGGAAAAGCGGATCAGAACTAGGATGCCTGCAATTGCTGGTGGCTGGCTGCACAATGCAAGTCAGGCTTCGGTCCCTTGGGGATGGGCATGATGACCTAAGTGTCTATTAGCGTTCCTCTGATTCTATTAGGCTAATTGCAAGAAGGCAGATAGATCTTTTGCTAATGGAAATCCATGTGACTCCATGCCGGCAAATCTCCATTTATACCAGCCGAGGGTCTGACCTTTCAATCGCACCTATTTAAAAAGGGGGGAAAGGAAGATAGGCAGTTTCCCAGAGAACATGGGAATTGTAGCGGATCCACCCTCCTTTCCTGCAACATGCGAGGACAGATGGAAGCAGCAAATGTTGGAAGAGCAAAAAGGGGAAACGGCCAACCGCAAGATTTTGCTAAAATAACCAAGGGATCCAGCACTCTATAATATAAAAGTTGTCGTTGGCTACAAAGGAAAAACCTCTCTAGGCATTATGCTGCCCGAAACATGGTCTTTAACTTTGCAGAAAGAGGAAATGGAGCAAAAAAAGCCTGAATATGAGTAGTTGGTCAGGGGGATTAAGAAACCAGAGAGGAATGTGTGTTGTCTGGTGGAATGTATCAGTACGCCTCTCCTGGATAGACCTTCAGTCTGAATATATACAAAAAGGAACATCAACAAAGATGAGAAATTGGCTACAGTGGTACCTTGGTTCTCAAACTTAATCCGTTCCGGAGATCTTGTTAGTAAAATTCTTATTAAATTGCTGTTTTAGGGGTTGTTTTTTAAAGTCTGGAACGAATTAATCCGTTTTGCATTACTTTCTATGGGAAAGCGCGCCTTGGTTTTGGAACGCTTTGGTTTTGGAACGGACTTCCGGAATGGATTAAGTTTGAGAACAAAGGTACCACTGTATTTGAAGGTGTTTCCTATTTGAAGGGCTGCCTATTCCAAGTCCATTTCCGAAGACTGTTCAAGTTCTGAAACATTTGAAAACCGAAAACTCAATACGGAAGCCACATGGCATGTTCAAATTCCGAGGTGTGTTTGAAAACCGAAGCATTTACTTCTGGGTTTACAGCGTTCGAAAACCGAAATGTTTGTCTACGGAGACGTTCGAAAACCGAGGTACCACTGTATAAACCTTTTTGGTTTTCGAGATTATTTTAAGTAACATCACAAATAAAACATCACAGTTAAGCGAATGCTTGATTTAGGGGTTCCATAATGGGAAGCAGAACATCTACAAAATAGTTTGTAAACAGAATTTTTGCACTTTATATAATCACAATGTAAAATCCACTTCTGGAGACGTCCCTTCATTGCTGAAGCCTTGTTCTTCTCCTCCTTAAACAAAACAAAACAGCAAAACATATATCAAATTCAAATATTGGCCTAAAATAATTTTTAGGTATTTTTTAAAGCATTCATATGTGCTGACACACATACATTTTACATACATTGTTTTCCAAGGTTCTCCCCACCCCTCCTAATGGACTGTAACAATAAAACACAGAGTCACCAAAAAGGAGAGATGGAAAATGCCCATTAAAGAATTTTCTTGATCCTGTGCCATTATAGGATTATTTTTACAGCATAATGTTGAGAGCTTTGTCTAGACTAGATTTACAGAACCCTGTTAAAACAGCGAGGGCTTGCTTTTTTGCCCATGATAAATTCTCATGTGCTTTGTCCCAGTTTTTCACTCTAACTCAGGGGTCAGCAAACTTTTTCAGCAGGGGGCCGGTCACTGTCCCTCAGACCATGTGGGAGGCCGGATTAGATTTTGGGAAAAGAAAAAAAAGAATTAATTCCTATGCCCCCCAAATAACCCAGAGATGCATTTTAAATTCATGTAAATTTAACACATTCTATTCATGTAAAAACACACTGATTCCTGGACCGTCCGCGGGCCGGATTTAGAAGGCGATTGGGCTGGATCCAGCCCCTGCGCCTTAGTTTGCCTACCCCTGCTCTAACTGCACTCACCTTTACCTCTCTGCTTAATTCTCATCCTCCTCTGCCCCCTCTTCCTTTTCTTTTGTTTTAACTAGCCTTTGTTATCATTGCTAATGTTAAAACTACCGTTGCTGGTTCTAATTGTTTTATGGTTTTGTGAGTTGCCTTGGATGAGCTGTGCTCCAAAAGGTGGCACAGAATTAGTTTTATAAATACAGAGAGCTGTCACTTAAGTTATTTGTGAGCAGTCATTATAACACCTCTTTCGTTGCCATCAAACTGCACCTGCGATGACAGATGAGAAACCTCCTTTTATTTCTCTCTGTGTGTGTCTCTGTAAGAGAGATATGTATATATATCTCATGCTGTCAACTACAGCAAGATCAGTTTCTTTCCCAATATTATCTTTCCTCTTCTGTTAGCCCTACTGGGTTTCTAGCAACTGGTATGGGGAAGCAGACCTTGCAGAAACACACACACACACACACACACACACACACACACACACACAAAAACACTTCTGGTTGACTTAGCCAAAGTGTGGCCGACACCTCAGGCAATAAATACTTTAATTGCATTTTGTCTGGCTCTAACAGGATGGACACCCAATGGGTGGGGTAGGAAATGATTTTAATGATAGAACCTGGTACCTAGCTGTCTTGGAACTATAATATTTTGCTGCTTCCAAGAAATAGTGTGTTTGCCTCGGGCAAGTTTATACTTGCTGGCTCCTATTCTAGTTTCTGCATTATGCTTATGGTAGGACCTGCATCAACTACCCCAAGATTTAAGACTGAAGTCTACAAGAAAGCTTTGCTCGGGCATTGTGCCTGAGCAGGAAGCCTCATTGTGGGGCTGCACACACTGCTCCTGCCCCCCAATGCCTCCACCCCACCACCTTGATTCCTGTTTATCCCACGTGGTGAGGGAAAACTTTGAAGGGAGTTTTCATCCACCTTTGCTTGCAAAAAAAGTAACAGCAGAGGAAACTGCCTTCTACCAAGTCAGACGATTGGTCCAGCACATAGTGCTGTCCACTCTGACTGGCAGCAGCAGTCCAGGGTTTTGGCAAGGCTCTGGGCAGCTCCCAACAGAATATTAAAAGCACAATAAAACATCAAACATTAAAAACTTCCCTAAACAGGGCTGCCTTCGTATGTCTTATAAAGGTCAGGTAGTTGCTTATTTCCTTGACATCTGATGGGAGGGCGCCACCACCGAGAAGGCCCTCTGCCTGGTTCCCTGTAACCTCACTTCTCGCAGTGAGGGAACCGCCAGAAGGCCCTTGGAGTTGGACATCAGTGTCCAGGCTGAACGATGGGGGTGGAGATGCTCCTTCAGGTCTACTGGGCTGAGGCCGTTTGGGGCCTTAAAGTCAGCATCAACACTTTGAATTGTGCTCGGAAATACATGCTGTGGCTATGAGTGTTCTCCCTACCTGGGGATGGAGAAGCTGATTTGGAGTTCCAGTCTAAAACAGGGGCTCCTGTGTCTCCCTTGGTTGTGTGTGTGTGGTTCTTGCATCCTCAGCTGCAGCTCTGGGGTTAGAACTGGGTGCTGTAGATCTGTAGTCCTGGGGCAGGGTGCCAACCCTGAGATATGACAACTGCTAGATCCTGAGTTGAGGGAGCAGGGGTGCCCAACAGAGGGTCCGCCACTCTCCGCCGACTCTGGTGTCTCCATGGGTCTCCTTGGAGGAGGCACCATGCAGAAAGCCCTACAGAGGCAGGGTGGGTGGGCAGGCGCTGGCTGCTTCCCCTGAGGGGGCAGGGTAGGGATGGGTGAAGGGTGGGTGGCAGGGGTGGGTGCAGGGTGGGCGGTGCAGCAGCATCTGAGGTTGCAGAGAAGGGCCATGCAATTGACCAGAAACAAACCTGAATTGAGGGAGCAGGGGCGCCCAGCAGCAGGTCCGCCGCTCTCTGTCGACTCTGGTGTCTCCTCGGAGGCGCCACGCTGCTCTGTGACAGCACGATCCCATGACACATGGCATGTCATGATTTCGTGAGAACGTGATATCATGATTGCGGAATCGTGATTTCATGATTGCGGTTTCGTGATTTCATGATTGCGGTGCCGTGATTTCATGATAGTGCAGCAGCATGATTACATGACGCATGACATGTCATGATTTCGTGAGAACGGGATATCATGATTTCATGATTGTGTGGTATCATGATTTGTATAATCATAATTCCATGGTATCGTGTGTGAAATCATGCAAACGTGATATAGAAGGGGTGGGTGGTATGTGGTGTTATGGGAAAGGTACCGTATTGGCCGAAATATAAGATGCATCCGTAAATAAGGTCCACCGCTCTCCGCCAACTCTGGTGTCTCCTCGGGTCTCCTCGGAGGAGGTGCCACGCTGCTCTGCAACAGCATGATCCCATGACTCATGGCATGTCATGATTTCGTGAGAATGTGATATCATGATTTCATGATTGTGGCATTGTGATTTCATGATTGTGGTATCGTGATTTCATTATTTTGGTATCATGATTTCATGATTGTGGTATCGTGATTTCGGTATCGTGATTTCATGATTGCGGTGTCATGATTTCATGATCGTGGTATCAGTTGTTACATGTATTCTTATGCAAAGTTTTGCGCTCATGGCTAAAGAAATGTTTTTTTCTGGAAATTTACTTGTGGAAGGTTACAAAAACACATCACTGCATCCTTGTTGCATAGCATAGAACAGCGTTTTTCAACCGGTGTGCCGCGGCACAGTAGGGTGCCGAAAGACACCGGCTGCTGTGCCGCCCTGGGCTGCTTCCGTTTCCGGGTCGGTCCGGGCTGGCGTCGCCTCGGCTCCGCTTCCCGCTCGCCGACCGCCGCCTTCGCCGGGGCTGCCGGGCGCTTCGCCCGCTGCCTCTGCCGCCCCGGTCGCGGTCGGGGATGGGCGGGAGGTGCCGGTGCCACCGGGCTCGCTCGGGGCCGGGTGGAGGTGCTGCCGGGGGGCTGGGCGTGGGAGGCGGAGGGGGGGCGGGCGCCTGGCCCGCCGCGGTCGCCGATCTCCCGCTCCGTTTTCGCCCGCCTGGGTCCTTCCCCTCCCTCCCGCCAGGGCGCGCGGACACCCCGCCCCCCGGGTCGGGGGGGTCGGGGTGCATGTGGTGGTGGTGTGCCGCGAGATTTTTTCCATGGGACAGGTGTGCCGTCGCCCCGAGGAGGTTGAGAAACACTGGCATAGAAGCACTCTTCTGTGGATGACTCACTCGCATAACAAAAACCTGTTGTTATTGCTGCAGTTGAATAATTAACATGCTGAGAATGGGCCAAATACACCTTCAAATATCTATAGCAGGGGTGGCCAACCCCCAAGAGACTGCTATCTACTCACAGTTAAAAACTGGCAGTGATCTACCCCCTTTTGGGGAGTTCAGGTCAAAGTTGTTGAGCTTTTTTCAGGGAGGAGGTAAAATGTTGAGCTTTTTTTAGGGGAGCCACAGTTGTTCAGCTTCTTGGGGGGGGGGGGGAAGCCAATGATCTACCAGTGATCTACCATAGACGTCCAGTGATCTACCAGTAGATCATGATCTACCTGTTGGACATGCCTGTCCTATGGAATCTGTGACTGTCCCTGGAAAATAGGGACACTGGGAGGGTCTGCCATCATTCAATTCCCCCCAGGGTGCTACTGCACACCAGTTGAAAACCACTGTTCTATGGAGTGATGTAGATCCATGCTGTGTGAAGGTTCATAAAGGTAAAGGGACCCCTGACTGGTAGGTCCAGTTGCGAACGACTCTGGGGTTGCGGCGCTCATCTCACTTTACTGGCCAAGGGAGCCAACATTTGTCTGCAGACAGTTTTTCCGGGTCATGTGGCCAGCATGACTAAGCCGCTTCTGGCGAACCAGAGCAGCGCATGGAAATGCCATTTACCTTCCCGCTGGAGTGGTACCTATTTATCTACTTGCACTTTGATGTGCTTTCGAACTGCTAGGTTGGCAGGAGCAGGGACCGAGCAACGGGAGCTCACCCCGTTGCGGGGATTCGAACCTCCGACCTTCTGATCGGCAAGCCCTAGGCTCTGTGGTTTAGACCACAGCGCCACCTGCGTCCCGTGAAGGTCCATATTATGTGCTAAAAATGACACTAAGCTACTGCAGATTCTGTATGCTACAGTGCCTATGGTTCCTACCTGCACAGGAGCATGTAGAAGCAGTCTGCCGACTGGGCCTAAGTCAATGCTTGGATTGCTTAGTTTTCCATGATAAAGACTGTTTGTGGTTTGCTGTGCAGAGCAGGATACAGAACTTGTGGCCCTCCAGATATTGTTGGATTACAACTCCCAGTATCCCTGAACGTTGACTGTGCTGGTTCGGCAAAAACAAAAACAAATTCAATGAAGAATGGAGGAATATTACCGTATCTAAAACGAATGTCATCTAAAATGAAGGTGTTACACCTACATGGAACATTGGTTGGACTAACTCTTGTAAAATAAGAATATATAGGGTTCTTACCGGTAGAAGTGTCAATGTCTATAACTTATCTTTCTTTGGTTATAATTATGTACATTGCTAGTGGAGAGTGGTAATAGGGAAGTCAGCTACATATATATAATGTTTGTAACTTAGTTTCTTTCTCCGAAAGGAAAATTTGGTAATATTAGGATATATATTAATAATAATAATCTTAATTTGTCTATGAAATTCTAAGTTTATGTGTGAAGATTATATTGTGAAAATTATACGAATGACGTGTTTTATTCTCAGTCTGTAGGTGTGTGTATTAGTTTGTATGTTTGTTTGTGTGTTTATCTTTTTTTCCCTTCATGTGTGCAAAATATAAAAAAAAAATTCAAAAAAACAACCGTTGACTGTGCTGGCTGGGGCTTCTGGAAGCTGAAGTCCAGAAACATCTGGAAGCCCCAGGGTTCTCACTCCTGCTGTAGGGGACAGAAATTGGTAAATGGGGAGCATTGGACTAACTGGATACTCAGGTGAAAGCGATGGTTGGGGAAATGGCTGCTCCACTATAAACATGGATGTCTCATGGATACATGGATAGAAGGGCATTGGGAATATTTACAGCAAAAAAACGAGAAGCCTTAAAAAATGAGCCAAATGTTACGCATCTTGTCAGCTGTTAGGCATTTCTTAATTTTTTTAAAAATGGAAACTGTACAATATAATGATAGCTGTTTATCAGCCTACTTTTACCCCCAGACAATGGGCTTTGTTTTAAAACATGCAATTCTTAAAAAAAAAAAGCAGCTTTAAAACAAGTTCTTGAAATACATTAAAACATTTTCCTGTTCATTTATAATCTTATAACATGACATAATTTTCAGCTGGGCTTGTAAGAACAAAAGAATGAAATCATAGAATCCTTAAGACATTTTTATGAACATAAAACCTGTTGATTACATCTAATTGTAGGGATCTGAGACTTTCTGACTGCTCTTGGGATGTGAATAGCCTGCTAATGGCTTTCGGGATGTGTCAGAAAACTGCTCAAAGATTCCTTTGGGGTGGAAAAAAAACCTAATTCTGGCAAGAAAATTTCTATCCTGGCTATTTTGCCTGATTTAATGTCATTTGCTTAAATTATGTAGGTAAACATCTGTAACACATACAAAACATATCAATTTTTTGTGCATCTGAAGAACAGCAATGCTTTACAAAATAGATTAACCTCTTCCATAACTTTTAAACAACTGCAATATGTTTACAAAAGTGATGACAAAATGAATGACCTGTTATTGTACGGAAAAGGGGTGGGGATCCTTTGTTGGGAAGGGAAAAGGTTATCAAGTCTTCATTTGGAACGACATTGCTTTAGGGCTGCAACAATGCACAATGGGTGGCCATTTGAGTTTTTGCAAGAGAAAAATCCTGGGACTCCTCCGCCATCTAATGGCGAAAAGTATACCGACGGCATTTTAATTTTGCTCAGAATGCCTTGCTGCAACTCGGATCTATTTGCAGCAGGCGAGGAATACGTCTGACATTCATTCATTTATGTATAAAAGTGCTTGTATCTTGTCAGTTCATACAATATAACTAGATGTGATACAGAATACACAGGTAGTGCTGTGGTCTAAACCAATGAGCCTCTTGGACTTGCCAATCAGAAGGTCGGCGGTTTGAATCCCCGCAATGGAGTGAACTCGTGTTGCTCTGCCCCAGCTCCTACAAAACTAGCAGTTCGAAAGCACAGCAGTACAAGTAGATAAATAGGTACCTCTGCAGCAGGAAGGTAAACGGCGGTTCCGTGTGCTGTGGCTTCCGTCACAGTGTCCCGTTGTGCCAGAAGCTACTTGATAGGTCCATCATGAGACGTCCGCCAGCTTCCAACCATGGATACCAGCAGCCTTCAAGCAAGCAAACTGGCCTTATTATCACTCCCTAGCACCCCACTGCCAGAGGATTGCCTCCTTCCATTCACCACTTTGCCTCCTCCGAGTGGAAGAAACCTGGGCAGTGCTGAATATCACATTCATTGCCAGGTGTGTCCTGCTGGAAATAAAAAAGGACTTTCCCTTTGGCCTGTCTTTATATCCTCAGTTGCCAAGTGTTTTTGTGACATCACAAGAAACCCACAGCCAATGGCAACAGCTGGGGAGGCATCATCTTCATTGCTTTGAGCCTCACAATGGCAGGTGGACCTATCAGTGATTGTGTGCTTGTTTATTTGGGACGCAGGTGCCGCTGTGGTCTAAACCAGTGAGCCTCTTGGGCCTGCCAATCAGAAGGTCAGGGGTAGAGAGAGCGCATCTCAGGGCAGCCAAGGGGGAATGGTGCAACCTGTTGACTGAGAGCAGCCCCAAAGAAGGGCCTCCTTTTCCTCTCTGCTGCTGCCTCAACCTCCTGCTTTTCACAGCCCCCCTTTTAGCTACGGCTGCTTGCTTGCTTTCCCCACCTTCCATTTACTTTATCACAAGGTATTTTTTTCTGCTGGGGGGAGGTGCCGGTACTCCGTACCTCTGAGTACCTCCAGAAAAGAAAGGCCTAGATCAGGGCAATCAAGGCTGATCCATCACACACACACACACACACACACATTTATTTTGTTGTCGTTCAGTCGTGTCCGACTCTTCGTGACCCCATGGACCAGAGCACGCCAGGCACGCCTATCCTTTACTGCCTCTCACAGTTTGGCCAAACTCATGTTAGTAGCTTCGAGAACACTGTCCAACCATCTCATCCTCTGCCGTCCCCTTCTCCTTGTGCCCTCAATCTTTCCCAACATCAGGGTCTTTTCTAGGGAGTCTTCTCTTCTCATGAGGTGGCCAAAGTACTGGAGCCTCAACTTCAGGATCTGTCCTTCTAGTGAGCATTCAGGGCTGATTTCTTTAAGAAATTAGGTTTGATATTCTTGCAGTCCATGGGACTCTCAAGAGTCTCCTCCAGCACCATAATTCAAAAGCATCAATTCTTTGGCGATCAGCCTTCTTTATGGTCCAGCTCTCACTTCCGTACATTACTACTGGGAAAACCATAGCTTTAACTATACAGACCTTTGTCGGCAAGGTGATGTCTCTGCTTTTTAAGATGCTGTCTAGGTTTGTCATTGCTTTTCTCCCAAGAAGCAGGCGTCTTCTAATTTCGTGACTGCTGTCACCATCTGCAGTGATCATGGAACCCAAGAAAGTGAAATCTCTCACTTATTTAGTTTTTCAAATTAAAGTTTTACAGTCACATATCCAACATACATCACACACAAAAAAAGATTCCAGAGAATCTCCTGGACTTTCCTCTTCCCCTTTGTGGGTCCTATTGTTAGTCGTTTCCTCCTGCATCTTTTATAATATTCCAAATCTTTTACATCTCCGTTATATCCAACATTCACCATTAAATTACAAGTGTTATTCCAACCCTACTAACGATTTTAACTGTTTACAATGGTTTTTAAGATAAATTATAAATTTCCCCCATTCCTTATTAAAATTTTGGTCTTCCTGATTTCTGATTCTTCTGGTCATTTTAGCCATTTCGGCATAGTCCATCAACTTAATCGGCCATTCTTCGAGACTTTATCTTCTTTCCGTTTCTGGGCCAATAACATCTGCTCAGTCGCATACATAAAAAGTCTTTTCTGCTCCATTGGGATTTCGGCACCTAAAATTCCTAAAAGAAAGGCTTTGGGGTTTTTTTTTGTTGGTTTTTTTTGGAAAAAGTTATTTTAAATATTCCCCCCCACCCCCAATTCTTTAGAGGCTAATCTGTCTCCAGACAGGCCCCAGCTAGCCTGGAGAAGTGATCTAGTGAACTTGAACGCTTAATCACTACCTTGTAACATTATAGGCACTCTTTATAAAGGTAGAAACTCTGTTGCTGTAATTATAGTCTTCACTCATAATTAGATTTTCTGTGTGGCTGTGGAGGCAGCGAAGAAAGTCTTGCTTTGCCAGCCAGCATTGCGTTCTCTATTAGGTGTCCAGAGATCCTTTTTAGGGTGACGAGTGCTGTAATGAAAGGTCCAGGCCTGAGAACATCACTGCCATGAAGCCTGCCATGATGCATGTTAGGACGCCAACAAGTTGGCGCGCTGAAGAGCAGCAGTCAGTCTGATAAAGCCGAGGTTAAACAGTCCGGGTCAGAAGCCAGCCAAAGTCAGTTCAAGCCAGAAGTCAGGAAGCCGAGGTCAGGATTAAGCCAGGAGTCAGAAGCCGAAGTCACAAAGCCGAGGTCAGGAGGAAGCCAGGAGTCAGGAAGCCAAAGTCAGGAAAACAGGAACCAGATGAGCAGGCACAACCACGTGCTTCAGCACAGCAGTTGCAGGTGCTGGTGAGGGAAGCAGCCGGCCTTCTTTAAGTAGCCAGCTCATCACCACGCCTTTTACGAGCTGCAACTGCCTCCAATTGCTCCCTCCGTTTCTCAGCTCTACAGCTGAGATGGGAGGAGGGGAGGGGGCCCTCCGGCTCCTCTCCTCACAAGGGCCTGATTCTGGCTCAACTTCTTCCTCCTCCTGTTCTGGCCTTCCCTCTTCCCCATCTGCTTCTTCCTCTTCTGAGGAGTGTCACCACCAGTCTTCTTCAGGTAAGAATCCCTCCATTTCTCTGGACTCTTCCGTGGTTGCCGCTTCGCCTAGGGGGGCTTGCCACCACTCCTGCTCATCTGGTGCAACCCTGACATCGTGTTTGAGGGACGAGTCCACAACAGATTCCACACTAAAAATGCTTATGTCCCTGTGGAGATGGCAGTACCGAATCGGTGGTGCATGCCCTTCTGGCTTGCACTCTTTATAAAGACTTGAGGAATGAGATTATCCCCCCTCTTTTATTGTCCATTCCGGGCCGCCCAGACACTGCCACAGTGTCCTTTCTCTTGGCAGATCAAGATGAGCAGGCGACAGCAAAGGCTGCAAGGTCTTTAGCTGGGGCAATCAGAATAAGATCCACTATTTGACTATTGATTCAAAACCCCAAAATGTGTTTTATATAATTGACTTTTTATTTCTATTCTTTGTATATTGTATTGTTGTTTTATTGCTAGGGCCGATGGCTGACACAAATAAAGATTCATTCATGCATGCATGCCTTTGGATTTGAAGAAGAGTTTGGATTTGATATCCCGCTTTATCACTACCCGAAGGAGTCTCAAAGCAACTAACATTCTCCTTTCCCTTCCTCCCCCACAACAAACACTCTGTGAGGTGAGTGGGGCTGAGAGACTTCAAAGAAGTGTGACTAGCCCAAGGTCAACCAGCAGCTGCATGTGGAGGAGTGGGGACGTGAACCCGGTTCATCAGATTACGAGTCTACCGCTCTTAACCGCTCCACCACACTGGTGTAACACTTTGAGGGCAACACTTTGAGGGCAAAGTCATGTGCATTCAGTCTGATCTTGACACCAGGCCTGGAGAAGTTGTCCAGAGTTCCATTGTCAGGGACTGGCCATGGCTATTTAGAGCAGTATCCTAGCACTTCATGGTGTGAATGTGGCCTTAGGCAACTGAGCAGCAGGGATCAGGTCGGTCTTTCCCTCCTGATCTTCCTCCTCCTCTTCTCCTTCCCTCCAGGGGCTGTAGGTTTGCCCATCTGTAGGGTTGCCATACGTCTGGAATTCCCCGGACACACACGGAATACTGCAGTCGGAAGCAGCGTCTGGGCGGAAACAATAAAAATGTCCGGGAAAATCCGGACGTATGGCAATCCATGTCGGCAGTGTCGTTTTGGCCGATTTCCCTTAAAACCAGCTCCAAAATGTCTTCTTCTTTTTTTGCGATTTTGCCAAAAAAGCTGAACAACTCCCCCCCCCCTCCAAAAAAGCTGAAGGAGAGAGGAGAGCAGCAGCAACAACAACGGTGCTGCTCTGCTCGATGATTTAGAGCGACGGCTGCAAGCAATAACCGAAAAAACAGGAGGGCATTCATTGCAGCAGGGCACCATAGTGTGACTTAATTTGCACTGTTAAGGGGGGGAAGTGGGGAGGGCAGACTGCGTGGATGGAAGCAATGGCCTGGGAGGAGTCAAAGGGGGTCAATTATGTGATGATGATGATGATGAAGAAGAAGAGTTTGGATTTGATATCCCGCTTTATCACTTCCCGAAGGAGTCTCAAAGCGGCTAACATTCTCCTTTCCCTTCCTCCCCCACAACAAACACTCTGTGAGGTGAGTGGGGCTGGGAGACTTCAAAGAAGTGTGACTTGCCCAAGGTCACCCAGCAGCTGCATGTGGAGGAGCGGGGAATCGAACCTGGTTCCCCAGATTACGAGTCTACCGCTCCTAACCACTACACCACACTGGCTCTCAGTGGGAGTATGGAAGAACATTTACCGTATTTTTCTGTGTAAAAGACGGTATTTTTTCCCTTAGAAATAAGGCAAAAATTGTGGGTTGCCTTATACATGGATAGAAGAAGGGGAACAGGCGATTGGTGACAGCAGCCAGCAGGAGATTGGCAGTGGCGATAGGGCCTGTGATTTGTTGCTGCGGCAAGGCCTGATGATGATTGGCTTTTGCTGAGGCAATTGGGCAGCCGATTTAAGACAGCTTGTGTGCAATTGTCTGTGTTTGCGTCGAGTGGGCAGGTGGGCTTTTTGCGGCGAGCGGGCAGACGATTGGCGTCCGAGGCAATGCATGCTATTTCCAGAGGAGGGAACTCCCAAAAAGCTCAATAACTTTAATCCCCCCCCCAATAGGGGTCATCTTATACATGGGGGCATCTTATACACGGAAAAATACGGTATATCCAGAACCGCCCTGAGACCTCCAAGTATAGGGCGGTATATGAATTCAATAAATAATAAATAATAATAATAAATAATATAGGGGGACGAGGAGCAGGCGGTCCAGTTCACATCCTCGCTGAATATCCAGTGCACATCCACACTGATGGTTCAGTACAAATCCACAAATTCGGTTTAAATCCACACTGACAGCATAAAATGCTTCTTACTGCATATACTTGCAACAGAACCCCCATCTGGAAGTGCCTTGATTCCTGATAGGACATCTGATAAATGTTAAAAAATGGTTTCTTTCCTGCTTTATAAAATGCTTTCTTCCCCACTTTATGGACTAAAAGGATGGGAGTGGAGAGTTTTATGTTGCATCTGATGAGCAGTCCAATAATACTCTGAATACTCTGGGTGAAAAGTTCAAACAGGTAAGAAGAGGCACAGTAATTCCCAGGAAATTCCCAGTGCGACCAGAAGGTGTCGCTTTTGTATGGCTTTCCCTTTTCACAAAGCCCTGAAAGCAGGATGACCGGCATACAACTTTTGTATTAAACTCTGCTTCAAGAATGGGGAAGCTGTGGTCTCCCAGATACTTTTGGAATCCAGTTCCTATGATGGCAAGTAGTCAGAGATTACGTAAACCAAAGTCCAACAACACTTACTTACTTACTGTAACAGGAGTTTAAACATCTGCATGCTTTTTATTCTAGAATCAATGGCAACTGGGAACTCGCCCCCCATGTAGTCCACAGCATAGCTGTCAACCCTCCCTTTTTTTGCAGGAAACTCCCTTATTCCAATGCCATTTCCCGCTGCTATCCCAGATTGTTGATATCCCTTAAATTTCCCGGATTTCAAAGGAAGCAGCTCCTCTCCCTCCCTGCCGGCCAGGGAGGCTCCTCAGCTGCGTTGCTCGGCTGCCAATAAGGAGTCTGAGGCCGACTGGGGGCGGAGCTTGCATGCCTTGTGCAGCCAGACCCTCACGCCCAACCAGACAGCCCGCCTGCCTGCCGTCTACGCGCTCGCTATTTCGCTCACCCGTTCGCACGCAGCCTCTGGAGCACAGGGTGGCGAGGCTACTTGGTGCCATTGCACCGCCCTCGCGGCTTCCCTTATTTTCAAATCCGAAAGTTTGGAAAAATCCCTTATTTTCACATCCGAAAGTTGACAGCTATGGTCCACAGACACAATTTAGATCTATAGCATTATTATTATTATTGCCCCTAAAAAGTGCTTCTTGAGAACCTGGCATCATTCAAAAAAATAAAAGCTCATTGCAGATTGATTTGGCATTACGCCGCAGCGCGTCTGTCTGAAAATAGATGCAGGCAATGCAGAATGTAGCCACACCCACCCAGTGATGTTGTGCGGCAGCATACAGCAAGATTGCAATTACGGTAGCACTTTCTTCTTCATTCACCTGAATAAAAGGCATGAATATCAAAGGGAGTTTTTTGAAACATTCATTAAGTAGCTTGTGGACGGCAGGATCTGGACTCTAGATTGAAAACAGCATGTTGAGGATGAGCGCAAATGATTCTGGATTGAGACAAACGACATTTCTGTGCTATCAATGGATTGGTGTGAACGCAGCCTTAAAGGAGATGCACTGAAATCAATGGGAATTTTTTTTTAAAAAGGTAAACGACCCCTGGATGGTTAAGTTCAGTCAAAGGTGACTATGGGGTTGCAGCGCTCATCTCGCTTTCAGGCCAAGGGTGCCGGCGTTTGTCCACAGCTTTCCGGCTCATGTGGCCAGCACGACTAAAACGCTTCTGGCGCAATGGAACACCGTGATGGAAACCAGAGCGCATGGAAACGCCATTTACCTTCCTGCCATAGTGGTACCTAATTATCTACTTGCACTGGCATGCTTTCGAACTGCTAGGCTGGCAGGAGCTGGGACAGAGCAACGGGAGCTTACCCAGTCGTTGGGGTTCGAACTGTTGACCTTCTGATCAGCAAGCCCAAGAGGCACACAGCGCCACCAGCATCCCATGGGACTTAGGGTAGTCATGACCCATGAAAATCAATGGGTTAGTCACAACTAACCTAAGTTCCACGTATTTGAGGAAGTGTGCATGCACACGAAAGCTCATACCAAGAACAAACTCTCTAAGGTGCTACTCGAAGGAATTTTTTTATTTTGTTCTGACTAAGTTCCACTGATTTCTGCTGTAAGAATGACCAAGTGTAGATCTAGCCCAGCGTACGAATCAAGAGTTCTTGAATTTATTCTTCATCGTGTAATGCTTGGATTAGAACCAGGGAGACCTATGTCCAAATGCCCACTTGGCCATGAAGCTCAATGGGTCTTGGTCCAGTTGCTATCTCTCAGCCTAAAATACCTAAAGAGTTGTCATAAAGAGACAATGGAGCAGTGGATGGTGGAGAGAACTATATTTGCTGAATCTTTGGAGGAAAAGCAGGATACAAAAGGAGTATGTAGAAATAAATAAATAAATGTTATGATCTGCCTTCAAAGTCATCAACACATAAATCCAATTTTTTGGATTCATGATTTGCACCTGAAGAGATGATGAATTAGATACAGTCCCTGAGATAGAGAAAAACAATGAATGATGATGATTTTCTTTTTGTGTGTGTGTATATAATTTTTATTGTTTTCTATTTTACAATTTAAAATATTCCTTAAACAACCTTAAAATATCAATGACTTCCCTTCTTCTCCTTCCATGGTTCAATTTGCATATCATAAATCCATGCATATTTTACTAAAGCATCCAGTATTCCATTAATACATCCATCAAAACTTGTTTACATTGTTGAATTTATCTTAATGCTGCCAACGTTTTCAGGTGTACACAACTTTCCCCATATATTCAATAAACATTTTCCAATCATCTTTAAACGTATGTTCTTCTTGTTCTCTTATTCTATATGCTACGTCCGCAAGCTGCCCATATTCCATCAGTTTAAACAGAACGATGATTATTTTCCACCAGCTTTTAAACTTAGAAAAGGATAGAAATCAATGAAGAATTAAAATTTTAATGCAATGTTTCGCTGCGTTTTTCTGAAGCATTGCCATGGCTGTTCTTTCAGTGTTTCCTTGACCTGATTATCCCCTCTGTCCTCATTCCGGGAAGATCTCCTTGAACTCTTGACAAACAAATGTTTTTTTAGCAGTCACCACATTCCATGAAACGGAGTGCTTCTGTGATAGGAAAGCAGGAAAGATCCCCCTCCTCACTCCCAAGAGCAACATCTGCGACCTCACCTTCAGATGAGTTTTCTGCAAGCCAGCAAACACACCAGCTGAAGCTGGTTCAAGGAGCAACAGACCCTGGTAATATTGCCAGAGAGCGGCCAGGGATAGGAGCAATCATCAGGTCCCTCCAGGAAGGCAATTCCCTCTCCATAATGCTCAAGCACCTCTGCCTAAATCTTCCGAAAGGCAAATGACTTTTAAATGTTTTCCCCACACATCATGTTGACCTGATGTTCCATGCTAGACATTATTAGGAAAGAAAGAAAACCTGTCTGCATTGCAGTGTTCCTTATTCCAATAAAGGGGTACCTCGGTTTTCGAGTGTCTCGGAAGCCAAGAAGAAGAAGAAGAAGAAGAAGAAGAAGAAGAAGAAGAAGAGTTTGGATTTGATATCCCGCTTTATCACTACCCGAAGGAGTCTCAAAGCGGCTAACATTCTCCTTTCCCTTCCTCCCCCACAACAAACACTCTGTGAGGTGAGTGGGGCTGAGAGACTTCAGAGAAGTGTGACTAGTCCAAGGTCACCCAGCAGCTGCATGTGGAGGAGCGGAGACGCGAACCCGGTTCCCCAGATTACGAGTCTACCGCTCTTAACCACTACACCACACTGGCTCTCTTAATATTATATCCCTACTGACGAAGAGGAGGAGTGGCATGTGTAGGATTTTGGGTGCCAAAGCAATCTGCTCTTGATTCTATGTATGTATTGCAGTGGAATCTCAGAGCAGTTGAATGACCCTTCTGATAATCAGACAGCCTTCCGTGGTCACTAGGCATGCTCAGGCCCCAGTGGGCATGTCCCATATGCCTTGGCAAACCATATTCTTGGCAAACCATATCCTTGTGGATGATTGATTGATTGATTGATTGATTACGAGTCTACCGCTCTTAACCACTACATCACACGTTTTGGTTTTCGAATGCCAAAAACCCAGAAGTAAATGCTTCCGTTTTTGAATGCGCCTCGGAAGTTGAACGGCTTCCACTGAGCCCCCCCCCCCGCATTTATCTTCATTGAATTTACAGACCACCCTTTGTGCCTCGGTTTTTGAATGTTTTGGAAGTTGAGCAGTCTTCCGGAACAGATTACGTTTGAAAACCGAGGTACTACTGTACAGTATATGGTGAAGCCAAACTTGGAACGCTGCACACAGTTCCATTCTCGGTGGCTGTGCACACACGATGCATTTCAAGCACACGACGTCTCCCAAAGAATCCTGGGAACTGTAGTTTGTGAAGGGTGCTGAGAATTGTGGGGGGTAAACTAGAGTTCCCATGATTCTTTGGGGGGGGGGACGTCATGTGCTTTAAATATATTGTGCGTACACAGGCCATCTTTCAAAAAAGATATTGCTGGAAAAGGTCCAGAAATGAACAAGCAAAATGGCCCAGCAAAGGCTGCAATATTTAGATTATATAATTTTTAGGTTTATAAAATGATGCCTGGTGTGAATAGCTCTTCTCTCTCTCTCTCTCTCTCTCTCTGAGATCGTCCAGTGAAGCGGAAGAATGGGAGATTCAGGACAGATGAAACGATACACTGCCTGGCTCGGGGGTCGCATAACTCCAACATTTCTCCAATGAAAATAATAATAATAATAATAATAATAATAATAATAATAATAATAATAATAATAAAAAATTTTATTTATACCCCGCCCTTCCCAGCCGAACCGGGCTCAGGGCGGCTAACACCAATAAAAAGTACAATAAAATATAAAAGAAAGAAAAACCGTTAATTAAAATACAGATTAAAATACAATTTAAAATTTAAATGCAGCTTCATTTATCGCCCAGTCAAAACCATAAGGGGAGGGGGAAAAAACATCAGACTAAGTCCAACCCGAAGGCCAGGCGGAACAGCTCTGTCTTGCAGGCCCTGCGGAAAGATGTCAAATCCCGCAGGGCCCTGGTCTCTTGTGACAGAGTGTTCCACCAAGTTGGGGCCAGTACTGAAAAGGCCCTGGACCTAGTTGAGACCAGTCTGACAACCTTGTGGCTCAGGACCTCCAAAATGTTGTTGTTTGTGGACCTTAAGGTCCTCTGCGGCGCATACCAGGAGAGGCGGTCCCGTAGGTACGAGGGTCCTAGGCCGCATAGGGCTTTAAAGGTCACGTCCTTTAAATAGGGACGTCCTAAGGAAAAGCAGGACATTCCAGGATCAAATCAGAAACTGGGATGGCTTCTGTAAATCCAGGTCTGTCCCTGGAAAATAGGGACACTTAGAGTGTCTGGTTCTGAGCTCCAGTTTACTCTTTGTCCAGCATAGGCAGCTGTTAAGGGTTGGCTTAAAATGGGTACCATGACATGTGTGTCGGCCCCCGGGCTTCTGGTGCTTTCTAATGTTTAGTTATGAGCTCCAAAGCAGTCAAAGCACTGAGGTTAACAGACAGTGAATTATGCCACATCCAGTAGTTCAGCTAAAGAGAGCACTCCGCCTTAGCTACAACTGCTAAACGAGGCAATGTGCTGGACTTCTTCCTCCCTCGACAGTTGGGAAATAAATAAAAATAAGGGTGGCGGCTCTGATTTGAAAGGCACACTTCGATTTTAGGCTGAGCAGCTGGCAGATTGCTCAGAGAGCGTGCGCTTTGTCTGACCTAAAACAGATGACACAAAAGTGAGCTCGCAAAGGTCACCAAATTATGTTTGCTCAGTTGGGCACATCTCTCGCCATAAAAGTTCCATTAGTGAGTGTCTTCTGGAGATATGAGAGAGAGAGGCCATTTATAATCAGGCAGGGCCACACATCCCGCCGGCATCTGGGTTAAAAAAACACACAGGAAGAGTTCTTGTTTCATTATGACAGAATGCATATTGAAAAACCAAAGGCCCAGACCATGACCCATTCAAAAGACTGAGAAACATCCCAGCAGGAAAAAAGTGATAATAACGCTGGATTACATCCCTAACCTATTAATCTGCAGATCACTTAACTTTCAGGGGGTTTCCCCCAACTGAAATAGGAAGTGCACATTTAAAACTATGTTCATGTAACATAGTTGAATTCATGCAAAAGTGACCATCTGTTGAAAACAATTTGGATGGCTGCAGAAGTCCTAGAAATCATCTATACCAGTACAGCCGTACCTTGGTTTGCGAACGCCTTGCGAGTTGAACATTTTGGCTCCCGGATGCTGCAAACCCGGAAGTGATTGTTCCGGTTTGCAAACGTTCTTTGGAACCTGACGGGGCTTCCGTGGCTTCCAATTGGCTGCAGGAGTTTCCTTTCTGCAAGGTTAGTGCTGCAAGTTCCACCCCACCAGGTGAGCAGATCCTGCCTAGAACCCTAACAGTGCCCCTCTCTCAGAGCGTCAGACACAAACACCCAACAGGAACCCCCATGTGGGAATGCCAGGGCAGGGCACCCCTGAAAGGGGAGGGAGGGAGGATATCACCAAAAACAACGAGATGAGGGTTAATATTTTTTCTAATTTTTTTATTGATTTTAACAATTTTAAGCACATAACAACACCGTTAAATTTTCATCCTTCCCCCCTCTCACTGAGGGAAGCAAACCTCCATCCCCCTCTCTCACTGGGAAAACAGTAAACATTATACATTTAACGTAGCTAACATATTGAATACCCTATATACTCGAGTATAAGCCTAGTTTTTCAGCACATTTTTTGTGCTGAAAAAGCCGCCCTCGGCTTATACTCGAGTGAGGCAGGCAGTGGCTCCTATGAAACTTTCCCAGGTTTTTTGTGGTAAAATTGGGTGCCTCGGCTTATATTCGGGTCAACTTATACTCGAGTATATACGGTATCATTGCTTAGGCCTGGCCCATTTCTGTGGGCCGGGTATTCCTCCTTTCCTCAATTTCATATTTCGGTTGACTTCCTCAAGTCCCCCTCTGTTGAATTCATTATCTATCCTCTTTATCAGTTTTCCAAATTCATAAACTTCATAATAACATAAAATACCAGAATCATTTTAGTTAAATTAACTCATTTTTTCCCTACATCAGCACCTCATTACTTCTGATCCTTTCCTCAAGCCTTATCAAATTCCCTTACTCCAACCTAATTTAAAACTCCTAATTTTCTTCTTTTTACACCCTTACCTTCCTCTGGTCTCGAAATTTTTAGCTATATTTCCCACCACTAACCTCCTAATTTTTAACATATAATCTTTCACGCCAGTATCCAGATCCAAACATCTTAACCACTTAGACAGGAAAAAACAAATCCAAGTACCGGTATAACCTCTTGAGATGAGGGTTAATTATCATTCCGTCCTCAAGAGGGCATCCTTCAGTTGTAAATATTACTTGTTCAAAGATCAGTAACAGTTCCTCCATCCCCCCCCCCTTAAAAATAAATAAATAAAAGATTTTTTTTTAGTTCTGACAGGTTTAAAATTAGGAGAGGATGCTTTTAAGGAGGGCAAATGGGTCTAAATTGCTAACGGTTCAAAACACATTCTGTCGCCCTTAAAAATCGCTAGCACACAGCTTGCATCTGCAGATGTGCCTTTCACAAAAGAGGAACGAGCAAAGGACAGAGGAGATGCGACTCACAAGAGCAGCTGGAAATCTGCTTTACGAGGAGCCATAAAAAAGAAACTTGGAGGAACAGACCCTGGCCATGTCCGCACAATAACTTTATTGCTGACCAATGCTGAATTGAAGTGGAATCCACCACCAGCTAATCTGCAGCATCGATGCGGAAGAAAGAGCCGGCCCTACCATTAGGCAGCTGTCACGAGGGGGCAGCGAATAGTGATCACATGTATTAATACTATATCCTTACTGACGAAGAGGGGGAGTGGCATGTGTAGGGTTTTGGGTGCCAAAGCAATCTGCTCTTGATTCTATGCATGCACAGCATTTGCAGTGGAATCTCAGAGCAGCGGAATGACCCTTCTGATAGCCAGACAGCCTTCCGTGGTCACTAGGCATGCTCAAGGTCACTATGCCTTGGTAAACCAGTTACTGGGAATAACAGGTGGGCTTTCTGAGAGGGTGGCGTGGTGCTGGTGCACCAGCGGGCGCAATCCAGCACTGCCACCAGTGTACTCACAACCACGCTGCCCTCCCCACCACCTTGCCCCTCCCAGAAAGCAAGAGCAACACACCTGCCAGGAAGCAGGAAGAGAGAGTGATGCTCTCACCCCATGAGAACAGGATGCTGGACTAGAAGGGCCGTTGGGCTCTTATTAAGTTCTCTTTTTTGAGGGGGGAGTTCTTCCTCTGAGGACATCTTCTCACAGTTTTTGTTTCGTCTTGTATTTTTACAAAAGTACAAAACGTCCCCCCCCCAAAAGTCCTGCTGACCATAGAATCATAGAGTTGGAAGGGATCATCTAGTCCAGGGGTCAGCAACTTTTTTCAGCAGTGGGCCAGTCCACCGTCCCTCAGACCATGTGGTGGGCCAGACTATATTTTGGAAAAAAGAAGAAGAATGAATTCCTATGCCCCACAAATAACCCAGAGATGCATTTTATATAAAAGCACACATTCTACTCATGTAAAAACACCAGGAAGGCCCCACAAATAACCCAGAGACGCATTTGAAATAGAAGGACACATTCTACTCGTGTAAAAACACGCCGATTCCCAGACCGTCCGTGGGCCGGATTGAGAAGGCGATTGGGCCGCATCCGGCCCCCGGGCCTTAGGTTGCTTACCCCTGATCTAGTCCAGGGGTCAGCAAACTTTTTCAGCAGGGGGCCGGTCCACTGTCCCTCAGACCTTGTAGGAGGCCGGACTATATTTTTTGGGGGGGAAATTGAACGAATTCCTATGCCCCACAAATAACCCAGAGATGCATTTTAAATAAAAGGACACATTCTACTCAGGTAAAAATACGCTGATTCCCATCTGCGGGCCGGATTGAGAAGGCGATTGGGCCGCATCTGGCCCCCGGGCCTTAGGTTGCCTACCCGTGATCTAGTCCAACCCCCTGCAATGCAGGAATATACAGCTGTCCCATACAGGGATCGAACCTGCAAGCTTGGCATTATCAGCACCACGCTCTAACCAGCTGAGCTATCCAGGCTTCCTGCTTGGCATACGCGTTGGCTGCCTAGGCACAAACACACAGATTGCCGAGATCATTCCGATATTTTTACTTAACACCCTTCTCCAAAATGTCTGAGGGCAATGTACAAAAAGGCCAAGATGAAGATGAATTTGTGCAAAGCAGAAATGCAAGCTGGTTCTTGGCTAGATGTGCCAAAGATGTCAGAAGTAGCCGATTCCATATCAACAGTTTTCTACAATAAACCCTGAAAGAATTCCTGAACTGCTCCAATCTGTTCGAATCACGTCGGGGCCACCAGCTCTAATATTGAACAAGATCTTCCCCCCGCAACTGAGTTTACACGTCCTTATCTTACTCCTACATGAAAATGGGAGAAATGTGTTTTTTTTACTTCCGAGGGAAAGTTCCAAAGTCGACTGATATGAACCTGCTAATGACGAAGCCTTGCACATGGATGTTTGCCTACATCCTACAAGCTCCTTGAAAATGTATTGCATTTCCTTTTGTGGCACAGTGCCACTGGTTGCTGTGAGCTTTCTATTCTGTGAAGAGTTAAGGGATGGAAGATTTGCAGAGTTCCATGCCTACGTCATTGTCAGATTTATCTCAGCCGTTGTGCATACCACATGATTCAGGTGGATGATTAAATCTTCCAGCATGAAGCTCCAATGTGATTGGGTTAGCTAGCTTCCATTTCAACATGTGGTTCAATCGTGTGTAGTAAAGTGCTTCTGGGTCTGTTTGCTTTTTGATGCCGTAGGGTTAAATAATGTAAACAAGGCATCCAGGTATTGCAGGTGTGTTCTTGGCAGCATGATATTTCTGCAGAAAGTGGGGGATAGAGGGCGGCATTATTGATGCCAACAAAGTGGTGTGGACATTGCAAAAGAAAGGGGAAAGCTCATATGCATGTGGAAGCAGCTGACTCACAACAAAACTGGAACATACTCTCCAACATTTCTCCAATGAAAATAGGGACGTCCCATTCCATAACGATAATTGTACTATTTGTACCCCATACATCTGACTGGGTTGCCCCAGCCACTCTGGGCAGCTTCCAACGTATATTAAAACATAGGTAAAGGTAAAGGGACCCCTGACCATTAGGTCCAGTTGTGTCTGACTCTGGGGTTGCAGCCTCATCTCGCTTTATTGGCCGAGAGTCAGCGTACAACTTCTGGGTCATGTGGCCAGCATGACAAAGCCGCTTCTGGCGAACCAGAGCAGCGCACGGAAACGCCGTTTACCTTCCCGCCAGAGCGGTTCCTATTTATCTACTTGCACTTTGACGTGTTTTCGAACTGCTAGGTTGGCAGGAGCTGGGACTGAGCAATCGGAGCTCACCCCGTCGCAGGGATTCGAACCGCCGACCTTCTGATCGGTAAGCCCTAGGCTCTGTGGTTTAACCCACAGTGCCACCTGGGTCCATATAAAAACATAATAAAACATTAAACATTTTTTTAAAAACACATCCCTATATGGGGCTGCCTTCAGATGGCTCAGGGGTTGGATAACTCCATACCCTCCAACATTTCTCCAGTGAAAATAGGGACGTCCTAAGGCAGTGATGGCTAACCTTGACACTCCAGATGTTTTGGAACTACAACTCCCATCATCCCTAGCTAACAGGACCAGTGGTCAGGGACGATGGGAGTTGTAGTTCCAAAACATCTGGAGTGTCAAGGTTAGCCATCACTGTTAAGGAAAAGCGGGACATTCCGGGATCACATCAGAAACATGGACTTTTCTAAATCAGGGTACGTCCTTGGAAAATAGGGACACTTTGGAGGTCTGCTGATAGCACCAAGAAGCCACAAGGTGGCGCACACGCAAGTACCATCGCGCTCCTTTCAAAGAGTAAAATATGCAAGAAGCAGCTGCCTCTGTATGCCAGGACAAACCGGCTTCAGGCTTCCAGAGAGAGAGAGAGAGAGAGAGAGAGCGGAGAGAATTTGCAAAGGGATTAGTGTGCAACACATGCCCTTTCTTTGGCTTGCAAGCATGTTCTGCAAGGCCCCACCGCTCCCCACTTAGAAATCTTGGCTCTTCCCGCACGGGAGTTTATACCCGTAAAGATGCTCGTCAGCATCCAGTAGGTAGCGCTCCTCGTCCAGAATTACGCATCCAAGGTGGGGGGGGGGGAAGGAGAGAGAAAGAGAGAGACACCACGAGGATTCTAGGATGCCCGAATTTTAAAGCAGATCGTGATACGCGCGGTTGACTGGAAAGCGGAATTATGAGCAATGCAATGCACAGTCTGCATGCCCAAGGAGGGAAAGTGGCGCAAAGTCAGAAGGAGCTGGGCGCTCCTGGTCATTTGCTGCACCTCCCAGGCACGAACAAACAGGAACTTGATGACTCCGGATTGGCCTGGCCAAGCTGGCCACATGCCTAGGCCGCCGGGGCCGTGTCCCGCAATGTAGCGAAGCGTCGCTGAAGGGTTAAAACAAAGGAAGAATGGGGGCCCCTTTGGAGAAAAGGAGACGATCGCGTGCTTCGAAAGCCTCCAAATTCAATTGCACACTGGAAGCGTGCGCCAGTGGAGACATTCATCACCAAGAACAGATTGGGCGACACAAGAGAGCCAGGCCATTGTGTGTCCCACCCACCCCCACCCCCACCTGCCCCCCTCTTCGCCGCCGCCTTCGGCCAAAAGCAAATCCGCGCCCCAGTGGCAGGTGGACAGTGCAGCAATGGGGAGAAAGCGCCGATTGTGTGCGCTCCAAACTGCCACACGCCAGACCTCGCCTATTGTGCGCCTCTCCATAGAAATGCAAACGAGCAGCGTGTGCCATCCACAATCTGCTCCGCGCAGCAGCTGATGAGGCAGGCTCAGGACGGGTCCCCCCCCTTGCCCGGGTGAACTTTGCAGGACCCCTGCTTTGTTCGCTGGCAGCCAGGCACGCTTTGCGGGGGGTGGGGGGGGCGCGCTCTGCAGAAATGAAATGAAAATAATAAGGCCAAAGTCGTTTCAAGCAGATAGCAGTCATGAGCTGCAAAAAGTAGACACTCAGGGGGAGCAATTCCTAGAAACCACATTGGGGATGCATTTTCAGTAAAATGATTTTGCTGAGGCCTTTTTCTGCACAAGTGGAGTTGCTGCGTTGCTTAAACCCTCCTTGTTTCAACAGTTTGCAAAAAGCTTTATATATATATACATATACACACCCCTCCAAAAAAAGATGCACATCTGAAGCAACACCCCCAACCCTTTGATTCCCCCACTCCCCCACTCTAAAAGATCAAGCATGCCGGCTCTGCAGTCTGCCTAGTAACACCACAACAAAAGCAGCAGTGGCAGATTTGAGGCATTGTAATCCCCCTCACGACCCCTCGCCCCGTCCCCCTCCACCCCACGACTACGGTCTCTCTCTTTCTCTCTCTCCCCCATCCCCCCCCCCGGTCTCCCACGTGGCCTCCTGGCACGAGCCGGCTTCTCCCCAGCGCCTGCTTAGCATAACAATACACCCCTGGCCTGGCCAATCAGCGCCGCCGAGATTCCAGCAGCTGCCGGCACAGAAGCTCCGCAGCCTATAAATAGGGCGAGCGGCGCTCTTGGCAGCTCACACTTCGCTGGGGACTTTAAGAGTGAGCAGAGAACCGGAGAGCTTCGGTGCATAGCTATCTATATTTCCCGATCGCTTTTCCCCCGGAGAGATCTTTCAGCTCGCGGACCAGAACATTTTCCTTTGTGTGGATAATTTTGGGTGCCTGATTTTTTGTTGTTGAAACATTTCTTGTTTGGGACTTGCCGCTTCTTGCCTGTCTCGGACCATTATGACTTTGGAGGAAATTCACGGTCAGGAGACGATGCCGGAAACTAGCGACAGGTAACTATCCGCCGGGCAGAGGCTCAGCCCGGGTATGGGGAAGATGGGGAGGTGGTGGTGCTTGGGGTCGGGGCGGCTTACGGTGGAAGGGGTCTCGCGCGGAGGGAGGGAGGGAGGGAGGCAGGCGCGCGGGTTGGGTACCGCCGGATGGATGGAGGGGCTGGGAACGCAAGCCCGGGAAAGGTTTCCCCGCGACTGACGGCACTTGCCCTCTTCTTGTCGTTTGCAGTAGCTCTAGCAGCGCCGCCACCGGCAACCGGATGCAGAAGGCCGGCAAAGCTTTGCAGGAGCTGCTGGTCTCGTCGCAGCGCCGCGGCTGCCTCACCGCGGGCGTCTACGAATCAGCAAAACTGATGAATGTGTAAGTATCTGGGCATTTGCACCGCGCCTGTTGTTTTGCATGCCTTGCGCAACGCCAGGAAAAGGGAGGGAGGGAGGGCCGGGAAGAAGAGAGTGCAGAAAGCGCACAGCTCTTGGCTTTCTTCATTTTTTTTGCAAGAAACTCCGCTTTTTAAAGGGGCTAATCGCAAGCTCTCCTTCCCCTCCATCTCTCTGCAGTGATCCTGACACGGTCGCTTTCTGCGTGCTGGCCGCTGATGAGGAGGACGAGGGCGACATAGCCCTGCAGATCCACTTCACCCTTATCCAAGCCTTTTGCTGCGAGAACGACATTGACATTGTGCGCGTGAACGACATCCAGAAGCTGGCCGCGATTGTGGGCGCCAGCGAGGAGGCCGGGGAGCCCAGAGACCTGCACTGCATCCTCATCACGGTAAGTTTTCAGCGCCATGTAAGGGGGCAAGCCCCACTTTTATTCTGTGCAATGCCATAGTCTGTCTTTAACCAGGGTTTTCTCCTGGGAATCTCTTTGAGGCAGCACATTTGATAGCAAAATAGTGACAGAGCAACCTTAGGCCAGCAAATAACTGCCACTGACATGATTTAAGTGCTTCTGCCGGTGGCCCGTTCCCAAGGAAGCACATCTCATAAAGTGTGTTTCATTGGTACCTCAGGAATTAGTAGCTGTGTTGTGGCAATTTGGGGTGTGTGTGTGTGTGTGTATATATATATATATATATATATATATATATATATATATATGGTGCCTTATTGTCCATAGCAGTGAGCAAATTTAGTTTCCTGCTGTATTGTGTTTTGGACTGTGATTTTCACTCATGTCTCTCTGTTCTCTTAATTGCAGAATCCCAATGAGGATGCCTGGAAAGACCCAGCCTTAGACAAGCTGAACTTGTTTTGCGAAGAGAGTCGAAATGTCAACGACTGGGTGCCCAATATCACCCTGCCAGAGTGATGGTGACAGTGTTGACGAAGCCGGTGCACAGGAGAGGTTGAAACCTTTTTGTTGCATTATCACCTTGGAGCTGCACATCTGGGCAACCCAGCAAGTGGCTGATTCTGGAGATTAGCCCGGTCAACCGCTTGGATTAAGTCGCTCAGACACAGCACGTGGTGGATTCTTGAGGAGAGAGAAAAAAAAGAGAAGCAAAGGAAGAAGGCGAGTGGATTGTACCAGCAGTGAATCTCTCCACTATGCTGCAGCGCTGGAGAAGCTGGCATATCTGTGGAGCTGAAGAAGTACTGCAGGTTTTTATTTTAGGAGCAGAAGAAAAGAGAGAGCGGAGAAAAAAAAACTGTGGCAAGTTTCCAGGTCAGGTGGAATGTTCATGTTAGAAAGCCAGAGTGAAAGTTGAAAACTGGACATAGATGAAAGGGCAGGAATGGACACAGTATTGTAACAAGAAACTGCTGGCGGGGGGGGGGATCCAACCCCCTTCCCCAAGAGACTGGAAGCTTAAAAGACATTGGTACTATTGTATTTCTGCAAAGATTTTGATGCAGATCGAGCTACCGGAGGAGGTCTTTTGGACTATATTCTGCATTGATAACCAATCTTGCAATAATTCTTTTAAACTGAAATTGATGCTGCTATTGAAATTCTTAACACGTTTATAATAAAATTTTTTGATACCCAACTTTTGTGTGGTGGTGGTCTTGCTTGCCAGCTGGTGGGGGAAGAATCCAAAACAACAGTCGATGGGGTCAAACATATAAATGGGCTGTAAACAGAATGCGGAGAGGGCTGTTTAAGTCATCTTAAAGGTATTGCAGGGAGGCAGTGCTTGAGTCGCAATCCTAACACACAGCTACGTGCACTTCAAGTGGACTTAAGCACCGTTGCCTGGGTTTTACGGTTGCGTGTGGCTTTATCTACAACATGTGCTGGCAAAGGCACTTAACGGTTGAGGTGTATACCATAGAAATCATCACACTTCCCTGGGCTGCCTTTCTGCGGTTTTCGCATGTTTGTCATTAAAAGGATGCATATGGTTTAGCTCGAGCAGGTAATAATAAAAATTTACTGGTGGAAACTACAATGTGAGTGGCCCACCGATCTCTTATCAGCTGAAAATATCTGAGCCACTGATGCTGGCTGGACAAAAGGGTGTATGACTTCTATTTGAAATGACTTGACCTCTCACCCGGCCCATGGCAACAGCTGTTTATCGCAACAGCTTGCAAGATTGAAGAGCTGCATGTTTAATAAGCTCTGTTCTGGGCAATGATCTTTTGTCATGCACTTAAAAAGACACAGCACATGTTCCTAGGCAGATGATCATTTAAAAGCTGAAATAATAAAAACCACAAAAATAGTTGTACCAGTTTCAGATGCTAACATTGGTATTAAGGCTACTTGCCTCTAACATTCAGTTGCTACGATTAAAAGTTTTTGGAGAAACTATGTATTTCACAAGCCACTGTTACATTTTGTTCAGTCAATTTCTACCCTGGATATGTCTAGGTTTATTTTTTTTTAAGATCCAGACTTTTCAGCCTCAAACCCCAGACACAATTGCATTGGAAATATGCAGATGGGTTGCCAATAGCTTGCATCTGCCTCAAGCTGTCGGCTTCTTGTCTGCCTGCCATATGCTGGAACAAAAGAAGCTGTCATTTCAGTTTCCCAATTGTCTACACGCACTATTTCAATGAATAAAACAGTGGGGGGTTTCCCCCCCTCTCTAAAGGAAGGGGGGAAAATGTTGCTAAAAGTAGTCTGTGTGGTCACTTGGATTTCTGGCAAAAAAGTAGCTTGCATTTTACCTTGGTTTTGAATCGGATAGCCACATTTGTCTGCAGTAATTCATTTGTTTTAAAGTCCTGCTGCAGAAGCAAAAGAACAGCCAAGTGGCAGCATTAAGAATATTGTCAAAGGCATAAGTGGCATTAGATGCCTGTAAGGGAATGGGTGGCACAGGTTGCCTTTTCAGTTCCACACCCAGTCCAGCCCGAGAACACTGTGATACAGACATCTGAGACATTATGATATCACTTGCTGCTCATGCCTTTGTTTAGTGCTCAGAGCTGAAAGGCTGGATGCATTTGGGAACAAGGATAATTTGCTACCCAGCCAATGGAATTTGAAACATTCTGTTTCTAAGCGTGGTCATGTGAATGACATTCCATAGTGCCTCTTGGTATTTGTTTTAACTGTATAAGGTATGGCAGAGGCAGGAGGCACCGGCCATGCAAAACCTTTCAGTGTTGCTGTTGACATAACAAGAGTTGGCTACGGCCTCATCACACACACAACAACTTACAGGCAAAAGTTGGTTGTGTAAACGCATTCTGCTGTACTTGCTACTGAAGCTATGCCATACGAACAATGTGTGATGGCAACAGAAGTTATTTACATCAGTGAAATAACTTCGCTGTAATGATATCTCTGTCGATTATTGACACAAGTGCTCAAGCTACGTCGTAATCAACTATTACTGAATCAAGTTTTCTGTGCAGAGCTTCCATACCCTCCAACATTCCTCCGGTGAAAATAGGGACGTCTCATTCCATAATGATAATTTTACTATTTATACCCCACACATCTTACTGGGTTGCCCCAGCCGCTCTGGGCAGCTTCCAGCATACAGTATATAAAAACATAAGAAAACATTAAACATTTAAAAAAACTTCCCTATACAGGATTGCCTTCAGAAGGCTCGGGGGTCGGATGACTCCATACCCCCCCAACATTTCTCCAATGAAAATAGGGACATCCTAAGGAAAAGTGGGACATTCCAGGATCAAATCAGAAACCGGGACAGCTTCTCTAAATCTGGGACGTCCCTGGAAAATAGGGACCCTTGGAGGGTCTGAGCTTTGTCCCAGTGGCCATACAGTGGTACCTCAGGTTACAGATGCTTCAGGTTGTGGGATGTGTCAGTCAACTCCACAACATTCCACAAAGGACCAACTGCCATCTCTGTGTCCGTTTTGTTTGGACCGTTGAACAGTTAAGCTGCTGCTGCTGATAGATGCTATGAAGGAGTTCTTAAGACTCACTAATATGTAACATATAGTTTATTTTGTAACCTAAGTATGAATCTGACAGTAAACTAGTTTGTTTTATTATAACACAGATTCATGTGTATTGTTTTTAAGAGGGATAAAAGGGATTCACAACTGAGAAAGACTTTAACGAGTCAGCAGGCCGTTTGCTGCTGTGCAGACATCAATAAGGAAATGTTTGACTCTGCTACTCTACTAAAGTATATTATAAATGTTCCTACACAGGTTACAGACACTTCAGGTTACAGACTCCGCTAATCCAGAAATAGTACCTTGGGTTAAGAACTTTGCTTCAGGATGAGAACAGAAATCGTGCGGCGGCGGTGCGGCATTTAAATTTAGCTAATTTACCATTAGCTAAAGTGGTACCTCAGGTTAAGAACGGTTTCAGGTTAAGAATGGACCTCCAGAACGAATTAAGTTCTTAACCCGAGGTACCACTGTATTCGAAAATGACAGAAGTTGAGGCTTGAAATCATTTGGAAGCCTTTTCTGCTATTACCAGGTATTTCCTGGGCTTATGGTTCATTTTGGAATAAACATGCACTCGATTCATTAGTTTAGGCCGTGCATTAGGTGTTAGATTTTTAATCTAAAGAAATGGAGAGTATTCTGTGCAAAGAAGTCCTCTTTGCATTTTCAAGGAATGTGCAGAGCTCTCTTTCTCAGGAACCTTGCACATTTCACCTGATCAGTGCTTCAGCCAAGGACCATACGAAAACAAGGCAGTATTCTGGACTATCCTAGAATAACTTTTCTGCAAAGCATGGGCTAAAAGCTATGACCTCGAATAACTTAATAAACGGTTGAGCCGATAAGATGGAAGCAAGTCTTTAAAACAAAGCACACATATTGTATTATAATCAGAGAACTACCCGGTAACTTGCCCAGTTTGTCCAAATTGTTGTGTACACAAGTTATAGTTGTCAAGAGAAAAGTTACACTTCATTCTTCTAAGCAGGAAAGCAAAACAACATTCCAGGCGCTATTTGCCCCGAAGTGACATTGTTTCAACCACATTACAAGATGCCCTGTAAAATAGGTCAGAGAATGAAGCAAGTGATCAGATCAATGTTTTATTTTATTTTTTACAGGCAGTTCACTCCAAATTTTACTCATACCCTAATCCTACGACACACTTGCTTGTTCAGAATTCCAGATAATGGTATGAAGGTGCGTTCTGTAGTGCTGTCTCTGAAGCTCATCAGATCTCTTAACCTGGATCCTCTCTAGAAAAAATGCCCCAAACTGCATGTGTCAGTTGTAATAGTGACACTCTCTGCAGATGATCTGTGTTGGGGTATCAGCTTGATTTGGGAAAGGTGGCTATTGCTTTTGTAACCTTTAAAGCCCTAAATGGCCTCGGCCCAGTTGACCTGAAGGAGTATCTCCACCCCCCATCGTTCAGCCCCAGACACTGAGGTCCAGCTCCGAGGGCCTTCTGGCGGTTCCCTCACTGTGAGAAGCGAAGTTACAGGGAACCAGGCAGAGGGCCTTCTCGGTGGTGGCGCCTGCCCCGTGGAACGCCCTTCCATCGGATGTCAAGGAGATAAAGAACTATCTGACTTTTAGAAGACATCTGAAGGCAGCCCTATTTAGGGAAGTTTTTAACATTTGATGTTTTATTGTGTTCTTAATATTCTGTTGAGAGCTTCCCAGAGTGGCTGGGGAGGCCCGGTCAGATGAGTGGGGTATAAGGAATAAATTATTATTATTATTATTATTATTATTATTATTATTATTATTATTATTATTATTATGTCAACTGAATGTCTATGCCATGCTGGCTTTCACACTCACATACTATAGCAGGCTTCCTCAACCTTGGCCCTCCAGATGTTTTGAGACTACAATTCCCATCATCCCTGACCACTGGTCCTGCTAGCTAGGGATCATGGGAGTTGTAGGCCAAAAATATCTGGAGGGCCGAGGTTGAGGGAGCCTGTACTATAGCCTACCTTTGAATGTATTTGTGGCTCTTGCAGGAATCCACTCTAACACTTGCAGATGACCTTTTCATATTAGCATTTAGTAGTTGGGGTAATATGGCTTGCTATCCAACTGGGAAAGTACGTCACATGACAAACCCACCCCCACTGCCCAAATAATGATGGCAATGTAGCTTGAGTTTCACAGGACAGGGTGCAAGACTAACTGCATTCCTCTAGCTTAAGCAGATCCATAGGAGAGGGATTTAATTTTTTAGTTAGCCTATGCATGCTACAGGCTGGGCTCATATGGTCTTCAGTTGTACATATTTGGGAAATATTCTAGGAGGCAGGCACAATTCCAATAACAGGTTCGGAATGGTGATGGTATGGCAAAGTTATGTAGGCACCCTTTTTGGCTCATGGCAACTGGTCCTTCAGATGCACTGGTATCTGTTGGAACTGAAGCACCACACCCAGGTGCCACCTGTGTTTACTATGTCCTCCCTTCCAACTAGGCTGAGATGAGCCATTCTTTCTGCATATGACAGAACATTAACAACGTGAACGATGCACCCCAAATGTTAGGACATGGTTCCTTCACCATGCTATTGCAAAGTTGTTCTGAAGGAGACTAATTTTAAATGGGGGGGTGGATTTAGCACCTAAACCCTGTTAAAAGACATGGGGCCAAACGCTGAATTGTGACTCTTGGGGCCCGTTTTCAGCCATACAACACTACTGAGCAGATATATGTAAAAGCTGCTTGCATTTCATATATATTCTGTTTTACAATTTAGAATATTCATTTAAACAACCTTAAAGTATCAATGACTTCCCTTCCTCTCTTTCCATGGTTCATTTTGCACAACATAAATCTCTGCATATTTTACATAGACTAAACCAATCAGTATTCCATTAGTACATTCATCAAAACTTATTTACACTGTTGAATTTATCTTAATGCTGCCAATGTTTTCAAGTGTACACCCCCCCCATATATTCAATAAATGTTTTCCAATCTTCTCTAAACATATGTTCTTCTTGTTCTCTTATTCTATAAGTTAAGTTTGCAAGCTGCGCATATTCCATCAGTTGAAGTTGACATTCTTCTTTAGTTGGGACTTCGCTCGTTTTCCATTTTTGGGCTAACAAAACACGGGCTGCAGTAGTGGTATACATAAGTAGCCTTTTTTGACACATGGGAATTTCCATCTGAATTATCCCCAACAATATGGATTTCTTATCCACTTGAATGATGGCCAATGCTTCCCTGTGATAGGATGCTGGAAGTTCTACCATGTTCTGAACTGTGCTTGGTTTCCAAGGAGACCATTGCAGGGAATAGACTTCTTCTGTGCCTACTGCCTAGGAATTTGCAGGCATTCCAACTCCAGTGCAGCTCTAGTTGTGTGCAAACAAAAGGGCAGCGCCTGAATGTATATGCAGAGGCACCTTGGAATGTACACAGACTGCAAATTCACCCTGGTCTGCATTTGAATGCATATGTGAATGGGCATTTGGTTTGGGTGTGCTGTTCCCATTCCAGCATCTGATATAATCAAGTAATCCTGTTTACTCATATGCATATCCTAATCTTGATAAGGGCAACTTTCTGCATAGCAGGAGTCCTGATTTTGCTGGAGCTAGATGCCATAGTGAGCAGGGGTCAGCAAACTTTTTCAGCAGGGGTTTGGTCCACTGGCCCTCAGACCTTGTGGGGGGCCGGACTATATTTTGAAAATAATAATAATGAACGAATTCTTATGCCCCACAAATAACCCAGAGATGCATTTTAAATAAAAGGACACATTCTACTCATGTAAAAACACGCGGATTCCCGGACCATCTGCAGGCCAGATTTAGAAGGCGATTAGGCCGCATCTGGCCCCTGGGTCTTGGGTTGCCTACCCATGCCATAGTCTGTTTAGGAGCATTCAGTCTTTGCACCAGTGTGCAAGTCTACACATGGTGGGTTAGAGACTCACGGTTGCACCTCTGCAGGTAGCTGTCACAAATATGATCTTGGCCAGGTGCACATCCATATGATAGACAACATGGAATAAAATAGGGCATATGTGCCCATAGACACATGGAATAAAATAGGGCATGTGCACATGGAATAAAATAGGGATAGACAACATGGAATAAAGTAGGGCATATGTGCCCATAGCTGCAAGCCCCCTGCTCTCATTTGGCATGTAGGTAAAGGTAAAAGGTAAAGGACCCCTGGATGGTTAAGTTCAGTCAAAGGCGACTATGGGGTTGTGGTGTTCATCTTGCTTTCAGGCCGAGGGAGCCAGCATTTGTCCACAGACAGCTTTCCGGGTCATGTGGCCGGCAGGACAAAACTGCTTCTGGCACAGCGGGACACTGTAATGGAAACCAGAGTGCACAGAAATACCCTTTACTTTCCTGCCATAGTGGTACCTATTTATTTACTTGTATTGGCGTACTTTCGAACTGCTAGGTTGGCAGGACTGGGATAGAGCAACGGGAGCTCACTCCACCGCGGGGAATTGAACCGCCGACCTTCTGATCGGCAAGCCTAAGGCTCAGTGGTTTAGACCACAGCGCCACCCACGTCCCATTTGGCATGTATATATACATATAAGCACATGCGCAGAAGTTCATGTTTGATCCTAAGGTGTGCATGTTCAGGCAAAGTCCCCTTTTGTAATGCTTTGTTCCACTTGGATGTATGCTAGAGGGCTGTGGTCAGGCAGATGAAAGAAACCAGGCTAGGTTCACTAAGTTCATGGCTTCCCAGCTCTCAAATCCCCTGGTCATCAAATGTCAGCAGCAGAAGTGCAGTCAGATTACATACTGTCTCAGGTTCAGAATATATAATATTACTGGGAGCCTGTCTAATGACCTATATAATCAGGAATGAGATGGGGCTGGATAGTATCTATGCATTGTACTCTGCATGGATGCATTCATACAAAGGTCAACAGCCTGGGTACAAATGGGGTCCTAAATCCAGTGAAAGTAGCTGTGACAAAACCCCATAAGAACCAGTCTAAAGGAGGCTTGTGCAATAAATTCACTTTATTCTTTGAGGTGTAATCAAATGTGCCAGTGATTCATTTCACTTTTCATATTTTCAAGATCAAGGCCTCGGGCATCTGTTGATAGAAAGATGGGATATAAATAATTGTGTTATGTAATATAAATAAATACATGGAAATAATTTATGGACAGAAGCATTAATGGGTTGATAACCCCTAACACACACCAATCTGAAAAGGGGCTCATTTCATTTATCTTCAGTACAATCCAGGAAGGTATGGTAGATCAAAGGCTACTCAGTGCGCCTCATAGCTAAATTAAGCTCCGAGTCTCTTTCCTAAATACAACGCTGACCAAAGTGACATACTCACTTTCTCTCTGGGAATATGTTGTTTCAACTTTGCGGTTATCCAGTATTGGTGAACTGATTCATTTGGCACTGAAGATACCATTGGCTCTGAAAGCCAAACACAAGGCTTCTGTTGCTGGACAATATCAGATAGCTCAGCTGGTTAGAGCATGGTGCTGGTAACGCCATGGTTGCAGGTTCGATCCCCATATGGGACAGCTGCATATTCCTGCATTGCAGGGGGGTTGGACTAGATGATCCTCAGGGTCCCTTCCAACTCTACAATTCTTTGATTCCATTATCATATTAATCTGCAGGGACAAGAAGGATCTATTTTCTGATTACTCCCAGAATATACTGAACTAGCGTGTCAAGGATGCTAATATGCTGGTTTTCTATGAGCAGAGTTAAAATGACTATTTATTATTATTATTATTATTATTATTATTAAAAATGGGACCATGCAAGGATTTGAACATTCACCTGCTGTCAAATGGCACAAATGCATCACTTGAGGCTGCTGTATCATGTGGTTCGTCTTTCATTGTTGAGTTTCCATAGCAGGTTTATTGGTGGTGGTTCAATCCGGTAAACAGCAAAGGTATGCTGTGGCGAGGAGCAATCACAAGCTCCTCCTACAGGCATGTGCTTTTTCTTTATCCACCCACATACCTTGCATGCTTTTGGATTGTAAAAGAATGACACACTCACCAGAGAATAATGTCTCTTTGAAAAACTGCTTTCATGTGTGTGCAATACACTCCCACTGTCCCACAAAGGAGATCGGGTGTGCACAGCAGGCAAGAACTCTAATAAAAACCATTGCTTATACTATTCACTTTCTCCCCACAATTTTAAAAGACAATCGGCTTAAGTACGAATTCTTTGTCCCCTGCAGATTATTCTGGTATTTAGCATAACAACACCTGCCCTTCCAGACAGGTGCTGCTAGCCTTAAGAGGTATGTTGAGCCCACATTTTGGGCTCCAAAAGCCATGTGCTTGCCATACTAAGGCAGTAGGATGGTAGGTCTTTACCAGCAAAATGCATTTGTTAACCCTTAAGATACTAGCCTGGCCAGTTCTATGTACAATTCTCCTTGATGGGCATGGCAATTCTCCATCTTAGGCTCCACCCTTTGCATCAGCATCATCCATATTTAAGTCATGTTCCTGTCCCGTGCAATTGTCCCTGCTGCCAGTGAGCCTTGTACCCCTGATCTTGCATTCCGGCTCCCTTGGCCTGTAGACCTGACGTTGGTCTAAACTTAGCGTGTGCATGTGCGCACGCTTGCTATCTAGGTCTGAATCCTGACCTGGTTGTTGTTTTTTATGCTGGCTATCTCTGATGACGCTCTCATCCGTTCTCGCAAGCTGCTCTTCCGTGGTTCACCAGGACCGTCTGAATGGCGAAGTTTGTCTCCTCCAGCCTTCAGGCAGCATGACCAATGGATGATAGAAGCTATTGGCCAAAACAGGTTGGGGAAGGCTGGTTGAGGCATGCCCCCTATATAAAAAAAATGGTGGGTGTTACAGGCTTCTAAGGGATGCGGGTGGCATGTGGTCTAAACCACAGAGCCTAGGGCTTGCTGATCAGAAGGTCGGCGGTTCGAATCCTCGCAACGGGGTGAGCTCCCGTTGTTCGGTCCCAGCTTCTGCCCACCTAGCAGTTCGAAAGCACATCACAGTGCGAGAAGGTAAACGCGTTTCCGTGCGCTGCTCTGGTTTGCCAGAAGCGGCTTAGTCATGCTGGCCACATGACCTGGAAGCTGTATGCCGGCTCCCTCGGCCAGTAAAGCGAGATGAGTGCCGCAACCCCAGAGTCGGTTACGACTGGACCTAATGGTCAGGGGTCCCTTTACCTTTATGCCTTTGGCAGTGAGGAAAATGGGATTCCCAATGGAAACACAACCTCGGTTGCCCTCATACAGGGAGTTAGTTCCATATGTTCTCTGTCCTTCACATTGTCTTTTGCAAAGTTGCACATTATTTCAAACTTCTAAAAACAACAACCCAATAGCAGCACCCTCCCCCCCACAAAACACATTTTAAAAGGGCATAGGATATAAATCAGATCAACCAAAGGCCTGGTTAAAAAGGAACGTTTTTGCCTAAAGGCGCCTAATTAAATTCTCCAAAACTTGTCAGATTTAGACCTCTCCCTAATGCAGCAAATAATAACAACCAAGTCTGCATGACTTGTACTAAACAATTAAATTATAGGTGCATGTTATAGGGTAGTACACAGGTTGTTCTCTTCGGAATTAAAAATCAGTCTCCTAAATTCACTCCATAGTTTTTTAACCATATAAAACCCCCAGGTTGGCTTGCTTGGCTTTAAAACACATAGTGCCTTGTTTTATACGAAAGAGAGAGAAACTTTACCAGAGATTTTGATCCCCAAGGCATCCATGTATTATAGTGGCCGCACTTTCAGGGCTCACGTTATGTATCAAGACTCAGTGATACATAATGTAATCTCTCTTTGTTAGATTTTATGACATTTATGTGGGAATGTTTAGGAATGTGGGGGAGGATATATTGTTTAAGATATCCTATCCCAACTTGTGTTTACAAGTTCTACAATATCTGCAGAGTTAACATTCCCCTTTTAAACACACATGCAGCAGATAGCTTGCACAGACTCGCTAGAGTCTCTAGAAATATTGTCCTGGTGTCTTCCCCTTTTTAATCCCTCTCAAAATAAGACACTGCACAGTCTTCAGTAAAGTATAAAACGTTTACTCACAAGAAATGATCTGTTCACACAAAGGATCCCAGAGGCAGACTTACAAAAGTTACTAAACAGTATACATGACAATACTGTTGTTAAGATGGCATGGTGTGAGAGAGAAGACAGAAGAGAGCAAAATGGAGGCCCGGCCTGTGGTTCTTCTTCTCTAACAAGGAGAGGCCGCATCCATCTCAAGTTACATACAGGAAGTTTTGTCTCAGTCCAGGAAGGCAGGAAGTTCTGGCTGGAGGACTGAGACAACCTTCATGTCTACTCTAGCAAGTGTTGTGTTTGACTGCACCTGATTCTTACATCCCACAATTTACATATTATATTTATGCAAATGAAACTCAGGACAATGTAAATTGTTCTCCCTGCCCCCCCACAATCCACACACAACAACTCTATGAGGTAAAGTAGGCTGAGAGATAGTAACAGGCCCAGCGCTACCCTGCGAGCTTCATGACCATGTGGGGATTCGAACTGCACTCTCACTAGTTTGAATCCAACCCTCTTCACTAGGATTCCAGATGTTGGGACTCCAGCTCCCATCATCCCTGACCACTGGTCTTGGCAGCCATAGGCAGTGGCGTATTGTGGGTTGCCAGTGCTCAGGGCCATGCAGAGGAGTGGGTTGGAGAGAGGAGTATGCATGTGTGTCCAACTGCCTCACCCAGAAGACCAAAGCCACAGAGATAAGAAGAGTTGTTCCGTTGTCTGGAGAAGTCACTTTCTGGTTCGCATGGAGAAGCCGTTTTCAATGGAGCCCAGTGACGGAAGTGTGCAGCTGTATTGAGGCAGCACCAGGTATTGCAATTTTGTGCCCCCTAACAATTTTGCTATGCCACCGGCCACAGGTTTCCTATCCCTGGACTGCATCATGGTGGCTGTCACTCACTTGATGACTCCTCCTTGAACCTATTGACGGACTGCAACTTTGGATATTGTTACGAATTGGTGTGGGCAGGCTGTATGCCTGAGCCGCCTTCTAATTCCTGGATCCAGCATGGATTCAATTCATTGAATAGCCAGGCTAGCTTCCCGGTGAGGTGATGGTCCTGGGTCATTAAGGTATCAAAGGAAGTTTTTCAGTGCCAGATGCCAAATGGGTAGGCCCCTCTCCTTTGAGTTAGAAAGGCAAAGGCAAAGGCAGAGTGGAGAGTTGAGTTATGTGAGCAAGAAGCTAGAAGCTGCAGGCTGGGAAGCCACAGAGACAGAACCATGCCTGATTTCTGTTGGAAACCAAGGCAGTGGCTATGGGAGAAGCAGGGGCCGCTTGCGGTGTTGATTCTGTGAACTCCTCCATCATGGGTTCAGGATGTAATAAAGCAAATACCGGTATATGCTAAAGGTACCACTGTCTCCACAGTCCCTCATCCCAAAGGAAACATGAAACCTAGGAATCTCACACCGGGGTTAAATCTCACACTGGGGTGGTGTACAACAGTACGTTAACACTGTAGCAATGGTGGAAGAGATACTTACAGGGTCATAAATTAATAATAATAACAATAATTCAAAATTTTGCTTTCATATATGGAAACAAGTCTTCACATAAACAATTTGGACTGTTTGCCCAAGGGGTCTGTGTAAGGCAAGGCAAGCCACACGGAAAGATCCTCTTCTGTGTGTGTGGCTTTTGCTTAAGCTCTATGCAGGACCAGGCTATCTTTGAGAGACCCATTCTCCAAAATCTTCAGGAGCCCCACAAGGAAAGGCCCCAAGACAACATGGGTTAGTTCTTTCCATCAGAAACGAGCAATTGGCCCCATCTCATCCATGTCCCAGCAATTGCAGCAATGCTGAAATGAATGCAGGATAAGGCTATGAGCTGCCATAGCTACCTGGTATAAAGGTAAAGGGACCCCTGACCAGTAGCGGATGACTCTGGGGTTGCGGCGCTCATCTCGCTTTATTGGCCGAGGGAGCTGGCGTACAGCTTCTGGGTCATGTGGCCAGCATGACTAAGCTGCTTCTGGCAAACCAGAGCAGCACACGGAAACGCCGTTTACCTTCCCACTGGAACGGTACCTATTTATCTACTTGCACTTTGACGTGCTTTCGAACTGCTAGGTTGGCAGGAGCTGGGACCGAACAACGGGAGCTCACCCCGTCGCGGGGATTCGAACCGCCGACCTTTTGATCGGCAAGCTCTAGGCTCTGTGGTTTAACCCACAGCGCCACCCGGTATATTACTTCCTATATCAGAGGCAAGATATCTCTGAATATCAGTTGTTGGGAATCGCCGGAGAGGAGAGCATGGCTGTGCTCATGCCCAGTTTTGTTGGCCCCTATGACAACAGGAGTCTAGATTAGGTGAGGCTTTGGTGTGGCCCAGCGGTGACAAAAATGTTTTGTCATTTTAGCTGAATGGCAAGAGGTTTAAATCGGCCGTAGTCCCCTCGTCCATTGAAGTAGAAACAGATTGCAACCACAAATTCACATCTACCAAATGCACTTACATAAATCTTCCCCCTGCTCTTCACAGCAACTCCTAGAACGGATGGCAGAGATACGGCAATTTCTTTATTCCTCTTTTGGGGGCAATTATGCAACATAATTGCCTTTAAGAGTCCTCTTCTTTCCATGTGTGCTGCTGCCAGCAAGTCTATTTTTTTCCAGGAGCATTTCCCCTACCAGATATGGTTTCCGAATATAAAAATATATCAGGCCGATGGGGGGAAATATGCCAAAAACTCTAAGAGCATTTGACACCTTCCCACTTTTGCTACTATAATTATTTCAGCTAGCTGCTGGAAGGAGTGACAACGGCAGGGCAGTGATCAGCAAACACTTGGCTTCCAGAAAACCCCAGCCTGTTGCTGATTCATAGGATTGCGGCTTTCTACCAGCAACGCTTTTGTACCTTCGACAGCTGGAGAACAGGCTGCAATTCAACCAGTGAACTTTCCCTCAGTGTGGAGAAGGCAAAGGGATGTCTGACTGTTGTGCTACAGTTAGAGAAATAGGGGCCCTGCCAGAATAAACTGATGGTTAGGAATAGCAAAAGCTGCCTTATATGCCAGAGTCAGGCCATTCTAGTTCAGTATTACCTACACTGTCTGCAGCAGGTCCCCAGCGTTTCAGACACTCTTTCCCAGACCTAGGTGGAAATTCCAGGGATTGGACCTGCTATTGTTTGCAGGAACACCAAAGAAAACCCCCTATGTTGCAAAGCAGAACACTCTGAACAAGCAACACGTCAGCTAATAATAGACTGAAAATATTTTTATAACACCATACTGTTTCAAAATTCATAAACAGAAGACATATAATATGTGCTTGGAGTCACAAATTAATAAGAATCAAATAAATGTTTCATGAACAGGAATGGTAGGTGTTGTAAGTCACTGTCAAAGATCACGGAAATGGAGGCAGAATGCCTTTCCACAGTCAATATCCTATAAACATGAAATGATGGGTGCTCCAAATGACGCAATAGGGTGCTATGAGCACATTAGCGGACAGAACAGTTCTTCCAGGATAATGAACTGTTTCAATGATAATTCTTCATCAGCAAATTAATTGTCCCCAAAGGTACATCAAATGGCCATGGATCAGCGATCACTTAAAAGTATAGTAAGCTGTAGTAAGTAAGTGTTTGCAGGAACAGCATGTGCCCGGCCACTGAGCTATGGTCCATCTTAGATGGTTGTACAGGATTTCATTCATGTCTTCCTTTTTATCTCATTTTTCCTTCTTGGAGCGCAAGGCAATACACGTGGTTCTTCCCTTGCTCCTATTTTGTTTTCACAGCAATGCTCAGAAATGGATTAGGCCGAGAGCTGAAGACTGGTTCAGTGAAGTTCATGGCTATGTACAGATTTCAACCTAGATCTCCACATGCATCCTAGCCACTGCTCCTGTCTAATATGTGAACAGGGAAACATAAAGGCTATTTGAATGATTTGCAGCCTCTTTTGATGGTCTGCAGCATCACAAGACAACCCAATTGTAGCTTCTACCTCTCTACTCATCCTAACTGTCCCCACCTCTTGGGGGGGGGGGATAAGAAGTCCTTCTTCCTTGTATGGAGGGCAACCTCCCACAACTCCCCTCAGCCCCAGCAACCATAGCCAATGGTCAGGGATAATGGAAGTAAAATAGTAAAAAATAAATAAATGCAGGCTATCTAGTTGAGGAAGGTTGATGCAAGGAAATGAACAACATTACATTGAGTGAGTCATTTTCAGAAATCCCTAAGAGCTAGTTTAGAAACACAGTAGCTCCTTTAAACCAGTCCTTAAGATGGCTATGTGAGCCATTTGTAAGCAGCTGTTTCCCATGCAGAAAATGTGGCTTTCTCTATGCTGTGTGCACCTGTAACAATATGGGCATGGGGACAATCAGCTGCATACGACCCTCCTAGGGATTACCAGATTGCAACCCAGAGATTCACTTTTTATGTTTAAACCCATTCATCCAATGGAATAGGAAGCACCTGCAGCTTTTTCAGCTGCTCTTCCTCGGTTCCTGCATCACCTGCATTGCATTGTTCCTTTAATTCAAGGATGAGGAACTGGTAACCTTCCAGATGTTTTGAATCACAGCTCCCATCATCCCTGGTCGTGAACTGGAGCCCAAAAAATTGAGGTTCACAGGATCTTTGTCCCTGGTTCAACTCTTCCCAACTTTGCAGTTTGACTTCCTGCCTGACTGTCAGTTCAGCAGAGATTAAGCTTGTTGTGACTCTTGGCCTCCCGCGAGTTAATTTATGGCTATGCATATACATAGGGTTAGCTTCTCCTTCCTCTAATGTGTGGTATTTCTGGAGTTCTCACTACAGCAAGCCAGCGGGGTAAAGGACAGAACCAGTTTGGGGAACTAAGGTAAGAGGAATCACATCATCTCTTAATATAACGGGGATTTATTTTATTTTTAAAAGTATTTTTATTAAAGATTTTCTTGATTTACAAAAGTATGTGCGATGTCTCTCTCTAGTATTCCCCCCATGTAACATTTTTGCAAGTCAGTTTCATTTTTGAGACATTAGGAAGAAAAGGGGGAAAGAGGTGGAAGGGGAAGATGGGTGGGGTTGGGGTCAGGTGACGATGTTTCTATTTTGCTTAATATATGTAGGGTTTGATGTCAGCATTGCTTGTGCAGGTTCTCTGTTGTTCACTTTTGTTCCTTTAGTGGTGAGAGAGATTGGGGTTGGCCTAGGGTGTGGTTGTTCATTTGTGGTTGGCTGTGGTGGTCTTTGTTTTCATGTGTGAGTGGGGTGGGTGGGTGTTTTGGATCAGGTTAGCCATATTGATTTGTATGTTGTTGGTGGATTTTTGTCATTGTCTTGTCGGGCTGTGTGTGCGATAAAGGGGAGCCATACCGGGGTGAAGGCGTCTTCTTCTATTTGTCCCCGTGTCAGTTTCAGCTTATTGGTTAAATTTTTTAGTTGTTTCTGGCTGCTGAAAGTAGGTGGGTTCTTTGTGGTGTAAGTGGGCATTATTGTCTTTGGAAAATGTTTAGTAAGGCCAATTCTGGGGTGATTTCTACGGTAATACTTGCTTGGTAGTAGTAGTAGTAATGTTTATTACAGCCATTGGCCCATATCAAAAATACATTATATTACATTTGAAACAATACAGTTTGAACAATTCTAAGTTTAAACGATATTTACAAATTAGATAAAAACTATATACATAATAAACTCCATCCGTGTAACCCGAAATTCAAGTCCATCTAATTGCAGTTATGTTAATACATTTAACTTCATTGTTTGTTAGGAATATTTGAATTTGCTAAACTATCAGAGTCGTACAGTGATCCATTTCTTTTCTTTTGAAATAATACATTAATCAGGAATCTTGCGACCGTAAGGGATCTACTTGTATCTTCATCATTCATAAGATATATTAGTTGTGCTTCCTGAGTTTCATTAGCGATTCTTGAAAAAAATGAAGTTAAGAACTTGGACCGTGGCGCCGAATGTAATGGGCAGCTGAAGATTATATGATATAACGATTCTATAGATCCACTATTACAGTCGCAAAGCATACTTGCTTGGTTATTTTACATATTTCTCGTATGGTTGTTGTATATAATGGGGGATTTAAAGACGAAGACTTGCATCCTAATCCTCCTTCCTTGAATGGAATTGAGTTCCACAGAACAGGGTTTTTAATCCCTTCCGTCTCTCCCCCCCCCAATATGCTCCTACCGTAAGAGGTGCAGGTCCCTAAGGCATGAATGACATGATTTATGTGGATGGGAGATGGAGGAGCAGTACTAATGTACCCTTCCCCCTTTTGTGGATGAACAATTTAGGAGCCAAGGCAAAGATCACATGTCTGGATTATAACCTGCCTAAACCAAACATAACTTGTTTACTGTGTGGTAACAGTTGCCACATGGGGTAATTTGAAGCAGTCTCTATGTGGTGGTCATAAAAAGAGTTTAAATGTGCAAAAACCTAGCAAACATGCCACAGGAAACAATTATGCAGTGCAAACAGGTATTTCCTGCCTCAAAGTTTCATTTGATAGATGTACTCTGAGGGTTGTTATGAATGCAAGTGTGGCCCCAGTTGCATGCCAGTTCCTTCACAGACGTTTGGCAAGAACTGTGTTTTTATCCAGATAAAGGAGAGCATCACAACATATTGATTTGAAATTAACTCCAGGTGCAACCCAGTTGAGTTTATTGGGCTTATTTTCTTTTTTAAAGTGCTTTGAAATAGCATGATTCTTCTTGGGTATTTGAGGAACTGTAGCAATGGCTTAAAAAGAAAATAACCACTCTTTCGTTCATTTGCCTTTTGACTCATCTCTTAAATTCCTGCTTTGACACACCAAAGAAACCTTAAAAAAAAACACCCTGTAAATTTTACCCTTTAAAATATAATAACTCTTTAGAATTTATGTGACCAATAGTTACAGTGGTGGTATTCAGCTATGTTTTACTCATAGAAGACCTATTGAAATTAATGGACCTAACTTAGTCATGTTCCTTATCTTCGTTGAGCCTTGTTGTTGTTCAGTCGTTCAGTCGTGTCCGACTCTTCGTGACCCCATGGACCAGAGCATGCCAGGCACGCCTATCCTTCACTGCCTCTCGCAGTTTGGCCAAACTCATGTTAGTAGCTTCGAGAACACTGTCCAACCATCTCATCCTCTGCCGTCCCCTTCTCCTTGTGCCCTCAACCTTTCCCAATATCAGGGTCTTTTCTAGGGAGTCTTCTCTTCTCATGAGGTGGCCAAAGTACTGGAGCCTCAACTTCAGGATCTGTCCTTCTAGTGAGCACGCAGGGCTGATTTCTTTAAGAATGGATAGGTTTGATCTTCTTGCAGTCCATGGGACTCTCAAGAGTCTCCTCGGTGAGCCTATTCATAGTCAATTTATGTTACTTGTGTAGAGATTTCTATTCCATCCTTCTAGTGCCTATATGCAATACTGGAGATGGCTTACAACAATTTAGAATCATAATATAATATAAAACAATGTATCCCACACAAATCCTACACGTATGCAAATAGAAGTTTGCAGATTTACTCCAAAGTGCTTAGTGGGTACACGCATGACTTCAAAGCCTGGAGAGATGTCCCCAAATGATCCAGGAATCCACTGATAAACGTTTTGAGAATGCCAGCACAACACAAACTTCATCTCCAGAACAGGAGATGGAACTGAGAGGGCCAAAAGAAATGTAAAAATGCAAAATGGTGAGATTGTTTAGTTAAAAGGAAATCATTTCTTTGGACAGTAATTGTCTTTTGGTGCAACAAAGAGTATATTCCTACATATTTCAGGAATCGATTTGAAATATTTAGAATGATGCTTTTACCCTCCCTCATTAATACGCTTCATCAAAAAAGGTCAAAACCTTGACACATATCTGCATAACCACAGGGCAATAAGCAGTATTTTTATTTGTGCATTTGTTTACTCTGTAGCCTGGGGGCAAGCCTTTTGCTCTAAGCCTGTCCTACCCTCACAACAATGTTTTGCAGATACTGTAAAGGAGACTTGCCAAAGGGAATATTTTGGGCTTTGAGAAGGAGACAACAAAGTGAAGCCACATCAATGATGATTGTGGTTGCCATGCAAAGTGTAGGCATGCATCAATATTTCTGCATGGAATTTTTAAAGGGCAGATTGCCTCCATCACTCTGTCATTTTGTACTGAAGCGCGGAGCACATGGAAAGCAGCCGTACCGATTCTGTTCGATCCAGTGTTGGTAAACAAGCTCTCTAAAGGAGTCCTCCACTGGGGATTTGAACAGAAAGCAGCTGATAAGGCTACCACAACATCAGGTTTCCACTCTCTGAAAACACAGAAGGTTATCCAAGACCCTATCACTTTACTGAGCTCCACGAACAGCATTTGTCATCATCACATGCTTCTTCCCTCCAGGGCAACAAACAAAACTATACAGGATTGACTCCATGGGGGCTATTATTGAGGTCCTGGAGAAATACGTAACAGGCAAGACTTCCTCCGAGGAAGTGGTCTTGCAGACACCACTGAGAGTAGTTCTGTGCCTCATTCATTTCTCCACGTATATTGATCTTCATTCTAGAAGCAGAACATACTGAATTCTAGGGTGGCAAGAATGTCCAATAACTAGATTGCAAAAGCCACAGGGTATTTTCCTTTCTTTCTAGGTCATTTCCCCAAGCCTGCTAATTAAGAAACGCAAAGGATGGTGGTGAAGAAATATTAAGTTTTCAGGAGCTGAAAGAATCTTGGTGCCTTGGTTAGAAACTCCATCATGGTTGTATTTAACATGATGAGATACGGTTACTTAGGACAAAGAAAAAGGAGTCATTGAATGAAGATTTTCTGATTCTTGACTATTGAAGCTGCCAATTTTGCTTCTGGGGAAAAAAGAACGGAAAGACATTGTAGTAGAGCTGAACCTGCTGGCTGTAGGTAGTAGGTCAATCAATTCATATTCTGTTTGTCCTAGATAAGATATCAGAAGTTACACACACAAACACACACAAGTTGCATGACTTTGGAACAGTCTTTCTATCAATTTCTCCACTCTGTTTTGTACCCCACCTTTCCCACCTGTAGTACAACATGGCTAACGGATTCCATAAAATGACAAAGAACACTAGAACAAGGCAGTATATGTCCTTTAGTCAGACTTAGAACCCAGTCTTGATGCATGTAGTGAAATGTTCAACAGGCTTGAAGGATGGAGAACCCACAATTCCTCCTCCTGGGGCTCCCTGATATTGTTTATCTTGGTCCCAAGATAAGGTCCAGCCTTCATTGTCTGCCATATGCTGAAGTTGTACCTCTTGACCCTAGCCTTTTGACACCTGAGATGCATGTTCTTAGGACTCATCCTTTTCTTTTGATTTTAAATTGTTTAACTGTTTCCAAGAGCGTATCTTTTCTATTGTTGTAACCCTTCCCTCTCAACCTTTTGTTGAAGGGCTGGTAAGAAATCTAATAATAATGCAGGTGGAATGCTTTTATCTCGCACCTCAGGCTACCAGTAATGGTTTCTTTATACAGGTATCTATGTAGTGTGAGGTAACTCTCACACAGGAACAAGAGCCATACACCTTTAAAGATGTATCGTGTTTTACAAAAGCTCAAGCCATGATAAAGCTGTAGTCATTGGCACCACAAAGCTCTTTCTGTGTTCCCACTGTTCTAAAATGGCCACTTCTCTGGAATGTATATGAGATAATTATCAAAAGCTCAAAAAGAAGGGTAATGGTTGCAATGCTATGTTCTGCTCAACTTCAGCCCAATCCTCAAAAGCTCCTGGAAGAAAACACTATTATGATACTTGGCGGGGATTGTGAGGAACATGGGGCTCACTGCACAAGGCTGGCCAATATATGGTCATGGAGGCCTGAATGTGAGTGATAAACCCTTAAGCTTATCATATAGGTTGCAGCCTGGAAGGAGACATATTGGGAGTTCATTGCTGAGTCAGGAGACTATCCAACCGAGCTCACTTTCAGTTATATTTATTTGATGTTTTTCTACCCCACTCCATTGTTCCTTCGGAGAAGTGTTAGTCTCCCCGGCGCCTCAGGGGGACGTGGATTGCCAACGCGTAGCCCCCGGTCAGCGCGGAGCCACCGTGGCATGCCAACACGGTGCGGCGACACGTGTGTGTGTGTATGCGCACCTGCGTGTATAAATGCATGGGCTCATAGAATCGTCCCAACACAACCGTGTGCAGTAAAGCATAAAGGCATCAATTTACAACGCAATGCAACAGAGGCAACAATAGCCTATGGGATTGCTCTCCTAACATGGACCGTGCATGATCCAAATGCCTGGATGAACAACAATGTATTTAAAAGTATCAGTGATGGAGACAGACTGAATATCCTTCAGGAGGGAGTTCCATAAATGGAATGCTGCCTCTGAAAATGCCCTTCCTTGTGTCCCTGTCCTGGCTTCCACCAAGGGCAAGCTGAGAGATGTCTTCTGCCAATAATAGCAGCTTGGAGATGCTCCCTCAGGTACCTGAGTCCCAAGTCATTCTGGGCTTTATATCCCAGTGGCAAGGTCTCGACTCGGACTTGGCAGCTTACTGGCAGTCAGGACAGAGCTTTCTGGATCTGTGTGTCATGATGGCTACAAGGCGCACCTGCTCACAGTCTAATGGATATGCCGCAAAAGGAAGAAAGCAATGGGAAGCAAAGAACGCAGTCAGAAAGAGTGCTAGTTGCTCCTGTGTGCCCAACTGGGAGCCCCTGTGCACCTATGAGGGTATTAATGCTTAATGGTGACCTTGCAAGGCCTTTATAACAGGAGCTTGATAGGGCCAATGAAGTAAATAATTTGAGCTCTGTTGAGGGATATAGCCTTAACCCAGAAAAGAAGGTGCTTCCTGGGGGATGAGGCAGGGGTGGAGGAAGGGGTGTGTGGTGTGGGCGGTCCGCCCTTGGTGTCTCCACTGAGGGGAGGGGGTGACAAAAGGCCGGGTGGCACTCACCGCGGGGCCTGCAGTGTGCCCGAGCCACGCATCTCTCCTGGGAGTGACGCAGTGGCTTGGGCACACGCAGGCTCCGCGCTGCCTTAACTGTCTGCCCACTGCCTCCACCCAGCCATAGGGGGGCTGAGTGGGAGGAGGCAGGCAGACTCCAGAGGCCCCGTGGTGCGCCCCTCCACTATGGGTGGCTTGCCCCGCCCCTGGGTGCGCCACTCCAGGCGCCTGAAAGGCTTCCCCCGCCACTGGGATGAGGTGCAGGCATTGCCTCACAGCCTTTTTTCTGCAGCTCTTGGTCTCTCATCTTCAGCTGCATTCTGGTCCTGGGACATGAGGTCTTCATATTTACATTAAACCATAAATACAATTAGTTAACAGCAATAAAACAGGAAAAAATCCACTAACTCTTCCGAGGTTCTTGGCTGCTTCTTAGGTGTGATTTGAATGAGATCCACCAAGAGCTGTGGTTCTGCGGTTTTGTTATTTGGGACCAGCTCCCATGTTGCTCCTCCTTGTGTTACAAAAAAATGCAAAAAACCAGAGGGTGGCATCCAAAATGAACCCCCAAACAAAGGAGAGTGTATCTCAAGATGCTGATGAATTATGGATTATATTTTCAGTCCAAACCTTTGGCCAATTATTGTTTAAAAACAATCTTCAGGGCCTGTAAAAGCACAGCCAATACCTCTCATGACTCATACAGCACCATTAAAAAGCACTGTGAGGTAATGTGAAAATGTATGTGCATGTTGGGATACATGCACTGGCTTCTTAATATGTGGGAGAAAACAAAAACAAAGAAAGCACAGAAAAATGACTAGGTGGTCTGTATTATACCTCAGCTGGGACCCCCAGTAACAAAAAGTAACAGAAATGATATCTGAAAGGTCTCTATGGCTTTGTTGTAGTTTTAATTTTTTTTTGTCTGTATCCTAATCCCTTTTCTGGAGTTACGGCAAAATTCTAAAATGCAACATGCTTCCTTGTCGGGACAGCATGCAAAATAGCTACTGTATGTAGGATAACTATTACATGACCACACTTATTTATGCTCCCGGTATATCTTTTGCTTCTTGCCCTCCTTCCATATTTAACAAACACACAGGGGTTCAGCTAACTCCTGGTGCTGAGCAAATATTCTGGGAAACGTTTCTCGAAAAACAGAAAGTTCTGTCTGACCACAAGCACACAGAGCTGCAAATTCAAAAAGCAGCCGGCCTCATTATTTTTGTCTTGTGAGCAGAGGGATGTCTGAATGTGGCGAGGCCCTTCGTAGAGATCTGTTTACCAGTAGTTAACATAAGAAAACGAGGCATGCTATGCTGTGAGGTATGAAAGAAAGCCGTATTTATTTCCATCTCCATATTTCCAATGCCATTCTCATTCCAATGTGCAGCAAGTGATCTGAGCGTTTAGCAAGGGGGCATAACTTTAGAAATGTGGAGCACAGAGTTTGGATTCCCTCAGAAAAGCTGACAGCTCCTGTTTGTTTTGGAAAGCCGGAATATTGCTCCTGCATTGTATGTATATTCCCTGGGTGTACAGAGGAACCATCCGAGCAATGAGTGGCTAAAAATGAGCTTTTGTGAGAGGTCAAATGGACTTCAGAGGTTGCCTGAGGTTGTCTCACAAAAATACGTGCAGGCTAAATTATTTCAGGAGCACATGACTGACTTAGCAGCCGAGGCTTCAGTTCAAGAAGTGCTTTGGGATTCAGCCCTGAAGTACACTCATCTGGGGGAAAGCTGTGTCTCAAATGTCTGAACTTGGTCCCCCTGTCTAAATTTATGTTGCCTTTGGCCCCTCCCCCCTTAACCCTCCACCAATGGTCTGGTCCACAACTGAATGTACCAAGATATCTTTGTTGATCAATAAATCAACTCACACATTGCATTTTATGATTGGACAATATATGTACTTTTGCACACAAATTGTTGGGCTATGGGACACGGGTGGCGCTGTGGTCTAAACGACAGAGCCTAGGGCTTGCCGATCAGAAGGTCAGCAGTTCGAATCCCTGCGACGGGGTGAGCTTCCGTTGCTTGGTCCCTGCTCCTGCCAACCTAGCAGTTCGAAAGCACGTCAAAGTGCAAGTAGATAAAATAGGTACCGCTCCGGCAGGAAGGTAAACGGTGTTTCCGTGCACTGCTCTGGTTCGCCAGAAGCGGCTTAGTCATACCGGCCACATGACTCGGAAGCTGTCTGCAGACAAACGCCGGCTCCCTTGGCCTATAGAGCGAGATGAGTGCCGCAACCCCAGAGTCATCCACGACTGGACCTAACGGTCAGGGGTACCTTTACCTTTACCTTTTTAGTTGGGCTATACTTGTACAGTTATTTACAGGTAACGAGTGTACAGTCTGTGTACACAATAGCTGAGCTGTGCAAATCTGCAAGTATACACTCTTTTACAAAAATAACAACAACTTGTTTGTGTGTAGAGAGTGTTAAGTGCAACATGTAAACAAAGCTCTATGATCTATCTGTCTATCTATCTATCTATCTATCTATCTATCTATCTATCTATCTATATCATCCAAAATGGTCAAAGGCTTGGAAATGATGCCTTATGAGGAACGGCTTAGGGAGCTGGGTATGTTTAGCCTGGAGAAGAGAAGGTTAAGGGGTGATATGATAGCCATGTTCAAATATATAAAAGGATGTCATAGAGGAGGGAGAAAGGTTGTTTTCTGCTGCTCCAGAGAAGCGGACACGGAGCAATGGATTCAAACTACAAGAAAGAAGGTTCCACCTAAACATTAGGAAGAACTTCCTGACCGTAAGAGCTGTTCGACAATGGAATTTGCTGCCAAGGAGTGTGGTGGAGTCTCCTTCTTTGGAGGTCTTTAAGCAGAGGCTTGACAGCCACTTGTCAAGAATGCTTTGATGGTGTTCCTGCTTGGCAGGGGGTTGGACTGGATGGCCCTTGTGGTCTCTTCCAACTCTATGATTCTATGATCTATCTATCTATCTATCTATCTATCTATCTATCTATCTATCTATCTATCTATCTATCTATCTATCATCTATCATCTCTTTGAGTGCTCCTTAGCAAAGGGGAGAGACTCCAATGTGCCTTAATAAAAGATGCTTAGATTCAAGTTTTCAAAGTGCTGCATGACCTATTCCACAAGGAGGAATAAAATATTTGAACTGCTCCTTTAGTGATGTCACTTAATTTAAAACAGAGCCACAGCCAACAAGTAGCTGGGTACTAATCCTCGCTTGCTTTGTTTGCCTTATCTTCTCCCTGGGTCTCCGGTTCTCAACTGAAATTTATTTGCTGGACTGAGCAAAAAGATGACCTTCAGTTTGCTTCATCTGAGGTCATCATCAGCACCACTCACTACTATGACTTCAAAAAGGCCCTCAAATATCCACTTCTTGGATATTTCTTTTCCCAATCACGATGGATCTAAACGCTTTCTAAACCTTTAAGACACACCCAGTCTCTAGAATGAGAAAGCGCAATCTTAAGAAGTCAGCCTGGATGTGTTTGATGCTCTTAGTACTTCAGGGAAGGTTTAGTTTCGTCACATCTCCAAAAATCTACATTCAAGGTCAAAATGTTTTTATTCCCTGTGCGCAATGACAGTGTTTTGCCCCCCCCCTCTGTTTTTGGGTGCTTGGAGAGCATGGTAGGAAGTAAAATATCTTGGCAAAACTTGAGTACAATTCCCATCACTTGTATTTCCAGTGCTGTGTTTACTGACAAAGAATCCAGTGTTTTTATGCTTTTGAAAAAGACTGAAACACAGTGTATTTCTCAAGGTCTCCCAGGGAGACTTTAGTGATAATTCTACATGAAGCTTGTTGAGGGGGGGGGGAAACCCCCAAGGGCAAAAGAATCAATGAACTGAGAGCAAATGAGTAGCTTAGGTTGACTAGTTTTGAAAATCATCCTGGGTTATCGCAACCTTTTCTTTGTCATCCTTTCGGTAGGCCTAAAAACTTGGCAGTGGTCCCTCTTTCTCTAGACCAAACTAAAGGCAAAGTTAGGGTGACCTTTCCCAATACTTTGTATGCCAGCTGGGTGTTTGTGCCTGCCCCTCTCCCCCTGCCTGTGGAAGTGTCTTGTGGTTTCTTTGAGACGAACTTATAAAGCAGAGATGAGGGGCCTGTAGGGTCGGCGCGTCCATTTAGGCGAACTGGGCAATTGCCTAGGGCGCCAAAAATGGAGGGGGCGCTGGCCAGCCTGCCCCCGCCCCCCGCCGCCGCCCCAACCAGCGGCGGAGCAAGCAGGTTGGGGCGAAAACCGCGGCGGCGAGGGCGCCAAAATGGAGGGGGCGCTGGCCAGCCGGCCCCCCGCTGCCTGCCGCCGCCCCAACCAGCGGCGGAGCAAGCAAATCGCAGCGGCGGGGGGTGCCCGGCCGGGCAGGGGGCAGGGCACCGCTCCACAACGTGCGTCATACACAATGACGTCACGTGGCCCGCCCCCTCGCCTAGGGCGCCAAAATTGCTAGCATCGGTCCTGGGGGCCTGTACCATTCCAGATGTGGTTGGATTCCGACTCTAATCTGCCCCAGCTAGGACCGGATTTAGGTTTGATGAGGCCCTAAGCTACTGAAGGTAATGGGCCCTTTATATGTCCAGCTGTCCTTTGTCAACAACAAATTGTCACTTTTGTGTGTGTTGAATATATGTTATAGCAGGTTCTCCAATCATGGAGAGCACGGGTTGCGGAAGGGTTAACCGGACAACTCCCTTGTTGCTGGGCAGGTTAGTTTGGATGGCCACAATTGGGATTGGGCTCATCATGTTGCTGGGGAGTTGAGCTTGTTGCAAGTTAATGATTGACAGACATAGCTGTTTAAGTTCCTGCACGCGGCTTTTAGGTTTCACTTTTGCCGCATGCAACGGATTTCCCACCCGCCCTCCCTGTTTTCAGGGTTATTTCTTTGTGATTGACATTGCTATGCCTGTCATGGGATCATCTGCTTTGGAGCAGGGGCCTGGTAGGAATTTTGTCCATTTGGCAGATTGGCTGGTGACATTTGGTTTTTTGCCTACTGCGTAGCAAATCGTCACAACTTGTAACTTGTAAGGTTGCGGTTAGGCATTGGTTAAAATTGGTTGGTGTAGGGGTACAGGATTTGGCTGGGCCTACCCCTGCAAAATGCTGCTGGGGTATTCCATTAAAGGAATCCAGGGGCTCATCATGCTTTTGTCCATACCCCCCGTAACCTGTCCGTAACCTGTGCATATTTATTTAGACGTTTAATTGGACTCACCCTGTCGTTGCGACGGCACATTTCTATGCATGTTTCCTGAAAAGTAAGCCTGACCTTGTTTGATGAGGCTTACTTGCAGGTAAGTGCTAAGAGGAGTTCCTCAAATAGTGCCTGGTTTGGGGACATGCAGAATTCAGCTCAGCAAAACTCGGGAGAATGATTTACACACTAGACACGTGAGAAATGTCCGAAGAACATACCGTAGTATAATGAAAACAAAGAATCTCTTAACTACCTGGAAATGCTATTAAGAAGGGTGTATCTTCTGTGCACAGCTCGATCTGGGTCATCTCCACCTGACCTACTCGGATTAAAATTGTGGGTTTGGTACTGTTTCGCTAGGGATTACTTTCTTGGGTCTGGTCCAGGGAATTGCTACATACCTACAGTCCTATTGGACGGTTTCAAGAAAGGGGTGGGTGGGTGTGCCAGAGGAGGCAATATTTAATAGGCTTTCAATGAAAAGGAGTTGTTCCATTGTAGGGGATTGCTACTTTTCCAGTGATTGCAGAGGTTTTTAAGCAGAGGTTGGGCACCTTCTGTCATGGATGCTTTAGCTGAGATTCCTGCATTGCAGGGGGTTGGACTACATGACCCTTGGGCTCCCTTCCAACTCTACAATTCTATGATTCTACGAGAGCAGGCTTCCCAAAAAAACCCCACATGTGCATCTTCTCTTCAACTCCACTCACAAGCTTCACCATCAAATGGTGAATTATATTTTGCACATGCTGACTCGCGGGCGACCTGGACCATCTCAGAAACATCCCAGCTCATGGAAAGAGCATGTGGTTGTCCTTTTGTTTGGCAAAGGAACCTGCAATACTCCACTGCCCGGTGCATTCTGTTCTGTGCTTGGTCTAGTTATGTTTGTGAAAATCATTGACATGGAGCAGAGAACTGTCAGTTGCTTTGCCTGGGCTCCCCGATGATAAATGACTCAAGTGGAGTCCCTGGAGCCTGACATTCATTTGGCACACTTTTTGACCTCCCAGCCCCGTTTCTTTCCCTGTACTCTTTCAACGATTGTTACCGTTAGTAGATTCAGATTATAGTTTGTGGGCTGGGATCATGCCAGCATCCCGCCCAACTAGATGAAAGACTAAAGACTACCTTGCCAAGGCCTAAAACCGCCAAAGTTGTGACGAAATGCTGCGGGGAGGGCGAAACCTGCCAATGCAGGGAAATTCCATCCTGGTTCCGAATACGGCAACCATCATAAGACCACAGCAGCGCCCGCAGACCTGTAACGCAAAGTGTTAGGCTGTAAGAAAAGCATTGTTAGCTTGCTGACCACTGCCGTCAGACGAACTGTATGGAGAGAAGAAATAGTAATAATTTTAGGGAGGGTGGGTGGGTGAACCTAGAAAGGAAAAGAACCAAAGAGGGCTGGCTGTGGAGCTCAGTCCCTTTTCTAGCCCCTTGACCCCACCCCCAGCCGACTGTCCATTGTCCACCTGGCCGAGGGCGTGTCAAAGGGGTCAGCCTAAGCCAGGTGGGCAGCTCCCGCCCAGGGGACCCCTGCTCGGTGTCGCAAACCCGCCCACCTGAGAAGGGAGGGCGGAAATTGTGCAACATGCCATGATTGTGCTTCTGCAGAGAACCAGCTATTCATAGCCTTTTCCAAAATGCGTCTCACATTTTAAAGTCCAAACTCCGATTGCCGATTGGTTGCAGAGGTATGCCAATTTTTGTCTCCCTTCATGGCTGGGCAACTAGCTCTCTGCATGTGGTTGCAACCAAAATATAAGGAGTTTACAGCCTGCCAACATAGATTCATCTGGTTTCTCTTTAAACATGTTGTGCTTAGGAATCAAACATTAGTTGTTGGGAATAACTGAAATTGACACTTGTGATTTGTCAATCCTTTTTTCCATTTCTTGCAATCTTAACAGCTCATTTACACTCCAGATTCAACCCTGTTTTCAACTTCCTTTTCATGGTGTGCCTCTTAAGAAACCAGAGGGTGACAATGCCAAGTAATCATTTGTTCGAGATCTCCAGCAGTTCTGTTAACTGCTTAAGAACTCACAACTTCACAATGAAGTTGTCCAACACCAGAGACTAAGAATACTTCAAATTCTTTAAAAGGTAGGGTTTCTCCCCAGAAAACCCACAATATACACAGTTCTGTAAGGGGACTGGAGATCTGAAACAAATGATTACTTAGCATTGTCACCCTCGGGTTCCTTAAGAGGCACACCATGACAAGGAAGTTGAAAACAGGTTTGAATCTGGAGTGTACCGGTGAATGTGCTGTTAAGATTGCAGTGACATTCCACTAACTAACAGACAGCACAACTCCCCCACTCCACCCCAGAAAGTGGATTTGATGGCACCCTTGCTAGCTAGGTAGCAGAACAAGATGACCTCAGTGTAGGGTTAGGTATTAGCCAAGAGGCAATACCTAAAGGCAAGTTACTGGCAAAGAGACAAGCATGAGTCTTTGACATGCAAGACTTGCACAATAAATACAGCATATAAGTAGCCAAATGAGGGTGGGGAATGAGCAACTCCTGAATAGTTTTGTCCATGGAATATGTTATTCTCGTTTAGATTGCAATTCCCAGCGGCCCTTAATCGTATGGGAAGACTTATCTGTTGATTGCATTTGAAATCTATACACATCTTCCTGGTGGGCTTTGCAGGGGTTTAAGAGTATGGTCTGAAAACATGTGAGGTGGTCTTCTTGCTGAAGCTAAGGAGGTCTGGGTCCAGTTAGTGACTATATACTATAGTCATATATACTATAGGATGTACTGTAAATGCATTAAAAAAGGTCCTCTCTACCTATTCTGAAGATACAACTTTCCCCCTCATTCCCCCATCAACCAAAACCAACTCAAGTGGGAGAGTCCTGCTTGATCTATACTGGACCAGTACTATTTTACCAATCACAAATTACTAATATATCCCACGGAGGGAGGAAGTCCAATGGCAGGTGGAGCCAACTAATTCCAGACCCTTTCCTTCGCCCTGCTGAGTTTCTTGAGGGCAAAACTGAGAGTAAAGGAGGAGGACAACCAGGGCCACACCTGGACATTCACAGGGAAACCAAAATGCTTGTTTACAAAGCTATTGTACTACCAGTATCAACCTTACTGTATGTTTGTGAAACATGGACCACTTAGAAACGCCATTTCCAACTCCTCAAAAGATTCCATTAACGCTGTCTACGAAAATTTTTACACATCACTTGGGAAGACAGGCAAACTAATGCCAGTGTACTGGAAGAAGCAAAGATCACCAGTGTCAAAGCAACGATTCTTCAACATCAACTTCGTTGGACTGGTCATGTGCGGATGCCTGATTATCGTCTTCCAAATCAACTACTCTATTCCGAACTTAAAAATGGAAAGCATAATGCTGGTGGTCAACAAAAGAGGTTGAAAGACTCTTAAAAAATGTAGTATAAACACCGACAACTGGGAAACACTGCCCTGCGAGTGCTCCAACTGGAGAACAGCCTTTACCAAAGGTGTCATGGACTTTGAAGACGTTCAAACTCAGGACGAAAGGGAGAAACGTGCTAAGAGGAAGGCACTTTTGGCAAACCCTCACCATGATCAACTCCTGCCCAGAAACCTATGTCCCCACTGTGGAAGGACATGTGGATCCAGAATTGACCTCCACAGTCACTTACGGACTCACTGTTAAGACCGTGTTCATGGATGACAATCTTACTCGGCTACGAGTGATAGAGGAAGAAGAAAAAGGTGGTTGTAAGGAAGGAGGTAGACAAGTAGGGCTGGCTGAGGGCAGACTGTGGGTGGCGTGGCAGTGACCCATTTGCCCTAATGGATCAGCCTCCACTGACCGGTTCAGATCCTACCTTTATGTGCCAACCTGGGGGCTTTTGAGAAATATCTGACTGGTCATCACTGGAAACAGATGGGTGGAATAGATGGCGCTTTGGTCTGTTTTATGTACATATGTGCATGCTGGAATCAAAAGGAAATATGAACTGGATCTGATGCATCAGCCATCATTGGGACTTACTCCCAAGTAAGTGCATACCGTGTTTCCCCTATTTTAAGACACCGCCTTATATTTTTTTCCCCTCAAGAAAACGCACTATGGCTTATTTTGAGGGGATGTCTTGTTTTTATTACATAAGCACGTCTTGGCAAGGCCACGCTCGAGTTCTGGGGCTGCGAAGGGACGGGCACGGAGCTCTTTGTTTGCTTGCTGGCAGCGGGGGGAGAATCCAAGCTGAGCTTTGAGGAAACGGGCACCAGAGAGACCCACTTTCACTGGGCACTCTCTCCTGCTCCTCCACCGCCGCCTTCCCTCCTCGAAACTCGACAGAAGCCTTGTTTTCCTTGGGGCCTCTTGAGCAACGCGCGGGGCGGCTCGGGGGATTTCGTCGTGGTGGCGAGCAGGGAAAGCCCATGCCGCCTTCCCTCTCCGCCACGGCGGCCGCCCCATGCGCTCTGCGCCGAGCGGAGTTGGGCAAGCGCACGGGCGAAGACACCTTCGGAGTGCCTTTGTAGCACCTGCTGCCCCTTCTTGTGCGCCCTGCTCTGCAGAGTTCCTGAGCGCTGCTTCTGGGGCTGACTGGTTTTGGTGGCAGGACTGGGCGCCCAGCCCCGCCTTTTCCTTGGCGCCCTCCAGAACTGCGCCTATCACTATGGCTTATTTTCGGGGTACGGCTTATATTTCACAAATGCGAAAAAATCCTGCTATGGCTTATTTTATGACTACGTCTTAAAATAGGGGAAACAGGTATTATGCTGTCAAACTCCTACACGGTGAAAGTGAGGCTGTCAAGGCTTCACTATTCAGATGTTTGCTACATTTCCCTAAAACGCTTGAAAGGGGCCCTTGTGTTTTGATGGCCATCTGCTGTTTCACACCTGACATCTAATCATTATTTTTGACATTCATTTTAGGCCCTCCTCTTTAAAAAAAACAAAACATTATATCCAATCATAGGACCAAGGAAGCTCTCTCCTGGCTTAGATGGCTCATGTCAACAACCATAACAAAAAATAATGAGCAGCTGGAGTGAATGAAGCCCAGCACATCTCTAAGCTCATGTTTTGTTCACATGCGAGGCTATTGAGCAAAATAATGCTGGAAAGGCAAAGACCTTTGTGGAAAGCGAGATCAATTCATGAACGAGATAAAGAGCTAAATTTGCAACATATGTTATTTGCAGCAAGCCAATTGGCCTCTCTAATCAGAGGGTATTTGTGATGCAGAACAAATACATGGGACAATCAGTTTCCCCCTTCATAGTCCATTTTACTATTGACTATTCACAAGGTTCCCCCCCCCCCCAACCTTGTAGTACATGTTGTCATTTAATGCAAAAACAAATGCTATGATTAACTCCATAAAGAGTGCAGGCATGGCTGTTCTCTTTTGCGTGTTCAGACCTTTTAACCTCACCCCCAAATAAATTCAGACAAGACTCAATTTTGGTTTGGTTTTTGGCAGAATTTAGGCCACAACTTTATTGATTACAGAAAGTGAATGGTTGCATAGGCTCAGGTTCGACTAGCTCCCTGCACCATTGCAGGTAGCGCTGACCCAGGGTTCCAGCATAGGTCAGCCAAGTGTGAGCACCTGGATAAGCGGAAAGCCGGGAACATGCTCTATCCACCACCCAAATGTCCCCCTGGACTCAGGCACAGGCACAACCCCTCTCAAGGGTTGACCAAACCATCGAGTCCCTGGATTCCTTTAATGGAATACCCTTCACATAGGGATGGCGAGAGCGTTCTCCCATCTCTTATCACCTGAACCCAGAGCCTATCCGCAACCTTACAAGTTGTGACGATTTGCTACGCGGCAGGTGAAACCCAAATGGCAGCAGCCAATCAGCCAAGTGGGGGAAATTCCAGCCGTGCCCCTGTCCCAACGACAGACGACACACGACGGTATAGCAAGGTCAAGCGCACAAGCCCTAAAAGTAGGGAGAGGTGAGCGGGTGTTTTGATGCACGCGCTGAAAAGAGGAAGCTCTGGGTCACGTGCATGGGTATTTATAGGTCCCTCGATCCATTTAGCCTGCGCCCCATTGGCCAGATTGAACCCTGCATCGAGGGACCTACTGATTGGGTGTTGTGGCTGTGAATCAAACCCACCCACAACACAGGGTTTGGTTGCCAGGTCTCACTGCAATACGTGCCCGCTTTAAGGGAGGACCCGATTTATCGCACCCACAGGTAGTGTGACCTATTGTGCAGAATATTGTCCCCCATTTGAAGAGCCATGTGGTCCAAGTCCAGTTTAAAGATAAAAGAGCAGGGGTCTGGAAGTTGCTCGTAAGCAGTTAGCACTTACTGAGAAGGTATGCAGATCACCTTCTTCTCCACTGTGGTGTATTTCTCTTTAAAAAATTATGGTGATTTCCTCCTATATTTGCATTTATACATATAAATGAGAACATGTGCATTTTTTTTGCAAATTGACACCCACTTGTGGGGTGATGCAACAGTGGACATCTGTTCCACTGTGTTTTTTTTAAATGATTTTTATTTGATTTTACAAATCCATTCACATTCAAAATCACAAATAATAAAAATTACACAAGATTCTTCCAAATGTCGGGACTTCCCCCCCTCCCCTCCATGGGTTCTTTAGCTAACCTTTTCAACTGCATGCTATTAATCCTCCTAATTTTCAGTCCTCCATTGTATCCAAAGTCTATGTAACATTACAAGAGTTATTTAAGACCTGCAAAAGAGTGGTCTGTCAAATATAATGTGTATTTCTCCCATTCTTTGTTGAAGTTTTGATCCTCTTGATTTCATCTGTTCCTCTTTGGTCCTCGAAGGGATCTTCCAATACACTCTTGTAGGCAGCTTTGAAGTTCTGGCTTACTCTGTCTGTTCTACTGAGAAAGTTTCAGCATTTCGGCACCTCCTAAGAATTAAAGAGCATTGGGTAACACAGTGTTGATGAGGCCTTGATCCCAGGGCTAAGATGCATTGGGACTTGGGGAGTGGACATGATTTAGACCATGGGTAGGCAACCTAAGGCCCATGGGCCGGATGCGGCCCAATCGCCTTCTCAAGCTGGCCCGTGGACGGTCCAGGAATCAGCATGTTTTTACATGAGTAGAATGTGTCCTTTTATTTAAAATGCATCTCTGGGTTATTTGTGGGGCCTGCCTGGTGTTTTTACATGAGTAGAATGTGTCATTTTATTTAAAATGCATCTCTGGGTTATTTGTGGGACCTGCCTGGTGTTTTGACATGAGTAGAATGTGTGCTTTTATTGAAAATGCATCTCTGGGTTATTTGTGGGGCATAGGAATTCATTCATCCCCCCCCCCCCCAAATATAGTCTGGCCCACCACATGGTCTGAGGGACAGTGGACTGGCCCACGGCTGAAAAAGGTTGCTGACCCCCGATTTAGACTTCTGCAGCACTTAGCTCAAAATCCCTTCACTGGTTGTGGGGAAGGCTTGTTGCACATGCAAAAGGACCCAACATCTCTAGTGGACCCTTGTCTGAAACCCTGGAGAGATGCTGCTCATCACTGTAGACAGTACTGAGCTTTGTGGGCCGGTGTTCTGATTCACTACCAAGTAGCTTCCTATGTTCCTTTTCCAGCAGAAAGGTCCACATTTGACCTGACTCCTCACATTGCTTCTTGGGTGTCTTCACCTCTATTCCCATGGCCATGAAGTACACACTGTGCACGATGACTTTCCAAATTGCCTACCCTAATGCCAAGAAGAAGCAAGAGTCAGGGCGACGTCCAGAACAACCAATAACAACAAAACAACTTAGCAACTTGGGCTTGCTGTGAAGGTTGTGTGAAGGTTCAGTAACCAACACAACCTAACAAGTTCTGACTGGTTCAGAAAGAAAACTGCCCGCTCCCAGAGGGGAAGGAAAGCTTCTGTTACAATCCAGGCCTAATTCTTATAAAGAGTCAGGCCATACATGCTATATATAGAACTGGGATGTGTTCAGTGCCAGACTTATGAACAAAATAAATAAGCCACAGTTTAAGGCATTGGATGATGCGGAGCTTCTAAATACTCACTCCCACTAAACTTCAAATTTTACATAATTGGTTTAAAAAATAGAAAAAAAGTAATGTTAGGATGACTGTTAAACCTGGCATCGTTCAGGACCTCAGCATGTTTTAATCTGGTCCGGAATGTGCTATTACTGTAGCCCCTAATAATTGCTCAACCCATTCCTGTAAGTTCAGACATAACTTATAGTTTTAGACCTTGGCCTGCCAATGTAGTTTTGCCCCTTACCACACTATCTACTATTCCTTGTAGCACACAACTGGAGTCCTTCTTGCATTGGCAACCCTCTGCAGAATTCTTTCATATTTATTTATATTTCTACAATTATGTTCAGAGGATGCCTTTTTGAGCACAGCCCATGGATTGCAGGTTCACAATGGGCTGTATCCATGACGCTGTCCTAGTCGGTGCAAGGACGTCCGCCTATGCAACAGGATTCCCTCTCTTCCTAGATGTCCCCATGCCCTCCAAATCTGTTTTGGGAGCTCCCCTATCCCTCTGGAAGAGTTTTGGGGGCATATGAGGAGAGGAGAGGGAGAAGAATCAGGCAGAGAAGTCTTTGCACTAATGGGACAACTTTGTTGGATGCGGCCCAGGATCATAAAAGCTTAATGAATGCAATGATCTAAAATAATCAAAAGCATAATTTTTTTTAAAAAAATGGCCAGTGAAAATGGCTGGAAACACAAATAAAACTAAGACTCATGTTTTGTAGCAAAGCTCTGTAGAAAAGAAAAAGCCTTTAGGATGGGTTTTTAAAACCTGGTTGAAAATTTGCAGCATAATGACCATGTATGCCTCTGATGGGAGAGGGTGATGCATTGCTGTAGGTGTTTTATTAATTTATTTGGTGCACTTATAAAGCCACTCTTCAGTATAAAAAGAATTGACTGATAGGGTCAGTCAGCCTGCTTATTCACCCAGATTCATTAGCAAGGATGTTGTGTCTGGACTGGTTAGACTGGTGACTGGGAGCAGCCGCCGAGACCATATAACATCGGTCCTGAAAGACCCATATTTGCTCCCAGTATGTTTCTGAGCACAATTAAAAGTGTTGGTGCTGACCTTTCAAGCCCTAAACGGCCTCGGCCCAGTTGACCTGAAGGAGCGTCTCCTCCCCCATCCAGCCCGGACACTGATGTCCAGCTCCGAGGGCCTTCTGGGGGTTCCCTCACTGCGAGAAGTGAAGTTACAGGGAACCAGGCAGAGGGCCTTCTCGGTAGTGGCACCCACCCTGTGGAACACCCTCCCATCAGATGTCAAGGAAATAAACAACTATCTGACTTTTAGAGGACATCTGAAGGCAGTCCTATTTAGGGAAGTTTTTAACGTTTGATGTTTTATCGTGTTTTTAATGTTCTGTTGGAAGCCGCCCAGAGTAGCTGGGGAAACCCAGCCCGATGGGCGTGGTATATTATTATTTTATTTTTATTTTTATTACTATTATTATAATTATTATTATTAAAAAATTAAATCAGAATTCGCTCTGATTTGTTTGCGGGGAGCTGGAACAATTTTTCACCAAGCAAGTGCCATCCAAAACTTTCCAGTGCCACTTCCCATTGCTTTGCTTATTGCAACAAAGTCAGATCACTTGGGGGGAAAGCAGGATTTCCCCACAAGAGTGCCAGATCAACTTTAAGTGGAGCACCTGGATTTGCTGGGATGAGATGGAATCCTGCCTGAAAACAGCAACAGGCTGAAAGCATCCCATATGCAACTGATGTGCAACTGTCCATCTTATTGCCTGTCTTACTAAGTGAAACTAGATTCTGAAGCTGAGGGAAAATAGATCTTCTCGTGTGTGCATTCCAGAGGGTTGTATACTCCCAACAGAAAGAAGTCAAGATCTTGGGAGGGGACCCAGCCTTGAGGCATTTCTCTAAAAAACAAAAGTCTGAGCTGGAGCCTCTGCTTGGTGGATTTACCTGAAGAGAGTGATTCATGAATTCGGCCGCTGTCTTCCAATAATAGCAACAAAAGGGAGGGGGAAATGTGTTATGTGCTATTTCTGAGGCAGGACTGGGTTCTTGGCTTTCCCTCCTCCTCCTCCTCCTCCTCCTCCTCCTCCTTGTCTCATTATTAGTGACTGTGGTGTTCTGTGTAAGCAGAGCACATTCTTCACATTCCCATCATCAGCCATCAGGCCGAGTTCTCGGAGCAAGTGCTGAACTGAAACCAACATGGTGGACGGCAGCCAGTTTCTTCTGAGATTTGTTATTTTAGCTCAGGCTGCATTCCCTTCGCAGGAAGCCTCCTTCCGAGGAAAGCCTGCCATCGGCTCAGCCCACATTTATCCTGCTGTGTATTTAACCACTAAGATACATGCTGCTTCTTAGACGTTGGTGTCCATATGGGGCTTGTTAAAAGCGATACCATGCCAATATTTGCCAAAGTTATCACGAGCCTTTATTAAAACTGTGAGCGTGGAGATGTTCTCATTACGACATTCTCCTCAGAGGAGGGTAATCAACGCAGTGTCTCTGCTCTAGCTTTGTTTTTCTTCTAATCACCTCGGAGATGGCGAGAAACAAAGCCTTCTGTAGCTTCAGGTGGACATGCATGTCGATAAAACAGAGTGTGCCTTCCGTAACCCAATTCTGGAGGGGGAACAAAAGTGGTTAAGATAGATTCAAGGGGCCATTTGCCCGGTGGGATGCATCAATATGACTTCCCAGCAGATCTCAAAATTAGCCCAGGCCGAGACTTTACCAACATCGCATGCTGTAGGTGTAATAGCCTCTTTTGTTTCGGGACAGACTTGGAGGTATTCGCACCGAATTGGCACAAACCCTATGTTGCCGTTCCAGGAGCAATTCTCCAACGACATGGCCAGATGTGTAGAGCTGGTGTGCAGGTTAAGCTTGGGTTTCCATACGTCCGGAATTTCCCAGACATAGCTGGGATTCGGCCCTCAGAAGCAACGTCCGGGCAGAAATCCCTGAGATGTCCCAGGAAATCTGGACGCATGGCAACCATGTCGGAAGTGTAGATATTGGCAAATTTCTTTAAAAATAGCTCAAAAAATAGCTCGAAAACTTCAATTCTGTTTTTGAGATTTTGCAAATCTCTCTTTTTTATTTTCAGTTTTTTATATTAACATTATTTCCATGCACTCCAAAAAAATAAATTCATATATACAGTACTGGGATTATACAAACCGTCGGACTCCCTCCCCCATTTCCATATTTTACCCTCTTTTCTTGCATATACTGTAATTATACTTATCCATTCTATTTCATCTCCTCATTTACTACTTTAGTTCATTTTACTTCATAAATGTTATATCAATCCCGCTAATGTTTCTAAGTAACTACAGTGGTTTTTTATTCTACAATTTTTTTTGCCATTCTTGATTTATTTACGGTATTTTTTGTCATCTTAGTGTCCGATCTTCACCGTCATCTTTGCCATTTCGACATAGTCCATCCTTTTGGTAATCCACTCTTCTTTTGTTGGGGACTTCTCTTCCCGCCACATCTGGGCTAAAAAGATTTTGCAAATCTCAACAACTTTGGCTCAAAAAATAAAAATGCTGAACAGCTTTTGTTTTTCACTTTTTGAAATATGGCAACCCTAGTATAAACCTCATCCTTCTAAGGGCAGGAATGATTGAAAGGTTTTAGCTAGACTTGCAACTTGTGCCACCCAGTTGACCTTTAACCACGAACAAAAGCCCACCAAGGCCTTCATAACCCTACCACCTCTGCCCCCATCTTTGCTGCATGCTTGCGCCATAATATATAGCTAGCGGACTGCATTTGCTCACAACGAATGCAGGCCTGCTCTAATTCTCCAAATTGCTAAGGACTCCCAAAAAACGCTAACGAAGAAGCTGCTCTGCAGACATGCCTAAACTTGAATTGACATCAAACCTTGCATTTACGTGAAATACATTCAACAAACACACAATACGTAACCGGCCGTGTATTCACATAAACAATAAACAAACTCTTCTATATATTTTTATCACAATATCAAAAGTTTATCTTGCACCTAAAACAAAACATAAAGTGCAATAATATAGACAGAAGTCCCAATAGATCAGTTCATTCATGAAAACCAAATAACTGCTAGTTTCTATGCCACATGCGTTCATAAAGTTCAAATTGGAACCTACTCCTGTTCCACAGAGTTGACGACTAGGATTTCCGGAATAATACCTTGTTACGCTCTCATGGGCTTCATCAGTGGTGCATGTTCATATGTAGTATGTAAAAGTAATGGAACTTGCCATCCTGGGCTTCAACAGTTGCACATATTCATATATGAAGTATCATGATGCTAGAACTTATAGTGGTTTCTGCAAGGTATTATTCCAGAAATCCTTGTTGTCAACTCTATATTATTGCACTTTATGTTTTGTTTTATGTGCAAGATAAACTTTTGATATTGTGATAAAAATGTATAGAAGAGTTTGTTTATTGTTTACTAGTAAATTAAGCCCGTTAACAAAAACGGGCGCTAGAAAGCTCTCCGGGCCCGACGCCCCACCCGCTCTCCCCCTCCCTCAGCGGCCTCCTCCCCGCACGCACCGGCGGCAAACCGTGCGTGCCTGCCTCCGAATCCGGGCCTGTGGCAGCGGCCGGGGCGAGGAAGTTGCGGGGCGGCCTCTCGGCAGGCTCCAATTGGCGGGGAGGGAACCCCCTGTGTCGGCGTCTGCCCGAAGCTAAGCCGCTCGCCTAGGCGAAGCAAGTTCTCGAGCGGAGCCCGGGCACATGGTCGAGAAGAGGCGCCCAGGACTTCGCCGCTCCGGCGCCGGCCCGCTTGGATTAAAGGCTTCTGGCTGCGAAGCGAGAGAGGCGCGCGGGGAAGGAAGCAGCGGGGAAGAAGCAGGTAAGGCTGCATCGGGAGAGCAATTGCAGGGGAAGCAGCGGGTTAATTGCGGCAGCGGCGGCGTGCAGGAGGCTGCGGGAAGCGGCGCTTTGCGCCGCTGCCCCCGCTCTTTGCTTTGTCCGAGCGGGAGTCTTGGCAGGGCAGTTCCAGCTCCGTGCGAGGCGGCGGCAGTGACCGAAATGACGGCGCGCATGCGCCGCCGCTGCCTCTCGGGCACGCCCCCCTCTCCCGTCGTCCAATCCGTGTGTCAGTGGGGCGCATGTCCACTTGCGATTTCCTCTGACACACGGAAAGTAGTACGGACGGACACAGGCTCTTTATTATATAGGATGTGAATGCACAGCCGGTTATGTCTTGTGTGTTTGTTGAACTTGAATCGTGTCTCCTGAGAAAGAATAGCTTGAGAAATACCTGAGGCTGGTCCAGCAGCAGCTTCTGATAGCTTCAGTAGACATTTTGATCCAGCAGAAGGCTCTCCTCCTGCCTGTGTCTTTCTCCATCCATCTGATGATCTTGAGGTTTTTAAGAGATTCTCAATGCTGGTCTGGGCTGCTGAGCAATTGTGCCAAGAGCACCCATGGGCTCATGGCGTTTTGCAATTGGTAGGTTGAGAGCATTAGAAAGTTCCCTGCATTTTGGAATGATAAATATCTTCCCCCAACCTGTTGACAGTGCTATTTACAGGGAACCAGGCAGAGGGCCTTCTCGGTAGTGGCACCCGCCCTGTGGAACGCCCTCCCTTCAGATGTCAAAGAGAAAAACAACTACCAGACCTTTAGAAGACATCTGAAGGCAGCCCTGTTTAGGGAGGCTTTTAAGGTTTAATAGATTACTGTATTTTAAAGTTCTGTTGAAAGCCGCCCAGAGTGGCTGGGGAAACCCAGCCAGATGGACGGGGTATAAATAATAAATTATTATTATTATAATATTATTTTTCTAGAAAAAGAGGTGTCAGAACTCACCACGAACACCTCTCTCATTCTTTTAGAATAGCAATGGCGCCCACCTGAGAGGTGCCAGAACTGAGTTCCAGTGCGTTCCAGCTGAAAAAAAGCCCTGAAAACAAACAATATACAAAACAAGCATATATGTACATTTCTGAACTTATCTTAATGTGCTTTTATTGATGTTTTGTTTCTTGCTGCAGATGGTTGAGAGTCCATCTGTGTTGTGACTCTATGGGCCAAAGATTTTAGCCAAATATTTTCTTCTCCTACTGAGTTGGCAGAGCAATGGCATTGCCCCTTTTGTTATTGAGTTGTGCCAGAATGCCACAAACTTCTCTGGTTTGCTTTGCCCCTGTGATAGATGCAGTTTGTGTTAACATCTCTAAAAGGTAAAGGGACCCATTAGGTCCAGTCGTGACCAACTCTGGGGTTGCGGCACTCATCTCACATTATTGGCCGAGGGAGCCGGTGTACAGCTTCCAGGTCATGTGGCCAGCATGACAAAGTCACTTCTGGTGAACCAGAGCAGCGCACGAAAACGCTATTTACCTTCCCGCTGCAGCGGTACCTATTTATCTACTTGCACCTTGACGTGCTTTCAGACTGCTAGGTGGGCAGGAGCAGGGACCAAGCAACGGGAGCTCACCCCGTCGTGGGGATTCGACTGCCGACCTTCTGATCGGCAAGCCCTAGGCTCTGTGGTTTAACCCACAGCGCCGCCCGCGTCTCACTGTTAACATCTGTACAATGGCCAAATTTTGCCATCCCAGTAATCCACAGAAACTCCTTTAAGGTCCCACCAAAACCAGGCTATTGTAAGACGGACTGCTCTATCCAGCCAGAACAGCATTAGATTTAGCTCTCAGGATGCTCATAGGATGTGAGTGGGGAAAATATTCACCGAACTCTTTTCCCCAAGGGAGTGCTGCTTGGAAGGACCAATTATTTTTTTTAGCGAGTCATGAAACTGGCTGTGTTTTACTTGCTGTTCTCAGGGCCAAGGGCTGATGGGGAGACCTGCATGTGAGATTTACACTTTTCAACTAAATAGTACATGAGTCATACATTTGGCGTCCAAAATGGCTGTTCATTTTGTGGTCAGTGTGAAACCTAACTGCTCATTCTGCTTCTGAGAAATTTGTGTTGTGGGAATTTCAATGAAGTCCCAGTTTTGCTTGGAAATACAAACAATAAGCGAGTCACATGATTTTCAATGTGTGGGAAAGTGACTGCTTAGCACGTCAGAGATGATGTTACCAGTAGCATTCCCTAGTTTGTATTCTGGATGATTCTGATATTGCGAGAGACATTACTTAAATGACCTAACTCTAGTTGCAAAGGTGAATGGTTGTGCCACAGTTGTGGATGCGGACGCACGTTTCAAAACATACAACTAATTGAAAATAATGCAGTGCAGACAATGGATGTCTATATTTGTATGTACATTGAATCTACGGTTCCTGTTCTAGAAGCAGAAACTTCCCTTTGCATGCAGATTATCCCTATGTGGATTGCGGCAAGTGAATATAAACAGATGCAGGGAAAATAACATTTTATGAATTAGTTGCTTGCAGCAGAACATGGCATTCTAACTCCTGGCATATAGAGTTGTATCTAGCTAACTACCGGTACTTCGCATAGACTCACTGAAAACAATGGAGTTAAGTTAGTCTATTGATTTTTGGTGGGTCTACTCTGTGTAGGACTTAGCTACAACCCACAGCTTGTCTGCTAGCAGCATAGATGCCCAAATTTGAGAGTCACTGCCAGTTAGGGTAGTTGGATCAAGCCTGTTTTGTAGCAGAAATAATCCATCATTGTGAATTCCCACAACTCCTAAGAGTATTGATATACTTTTGGATGCATTCAGTTTCTACTGGCTCTTCGCTGTTCTCAGCAGGCACAAGAGCAATTCCTTCATAAACGTTCCCATGCCTTTTCAAGCCAAAATGTAGTTTCCTTTTCACTTGAAACCCAATTATATTCATTCCAGTTTTTTAAATAAAAAAGTTCTTCAGAATTGCAAGTCAACATTTCCACTCCCTGTGCAGTTTTCAAGCCTTTAACATTTTGTTCCTCCACCCTTTTGCATCTCCCAAAGGCAGCTTACGATACAAGATTAAAAACATACAACATACCAAACATGTTGTTGTGGTTAAAAAAAAAAATTGTAACAGGTAAAATAAAGCTGTACTGCCAATTAAAAATAAGATCCAGACAACATTGTGAAAAGCCTGGGAGAATATAAAGGTGTAAGAATGACTGTTTCTGAGATTTCATCGCTTAGGTTTGCTGCCCCCCCCCATTTTTCTTTTGCTGCACTTCAGAAAAACGTGGGGTTCCACAAAGCCTGCTCATAACCAGCTCCCTGTGAATGAATGTGGCATTTTGGCAACATAAGGATCAATACTATATATTATTATATATAGTATCATAGAAACTTAGAGTTGGAAGGGACCCAAGGGTCATCTAGTCCAACCCCCTGCAATGCAGGAATCTCAGCTAAAGCATCCATGATAGATAGCCATCCAACCTCTGCTTAAAACTCTCCAATGAAGGAGCGTCCATAACCTCCTGAGGGAGATTGTTCCACTGCCAAACAGCTCATACTGTCAGAAAGTTCTTCCTAATGTTTACTTGGAATCTCCTTTCTTGTAACTTGAAGCCATTGGTTTGAGTCCTACCCCCCAGAGCAGGAGAAAACAAGTTTGTTCTCTCTTCCATGTGACAGCCCTTGAGCTATTTGAAGATAGCTATCATATCTCCTCCCAGTCTCTTCTTTTCCAGGCTAAACGAACCTAGCTCCTTCAACCATTCCTCGTAAGCCTTGGTTTCCAGACCCTTGATCATCTTGGTCGCCCTCCACTGCACATCTTCCAGTTTGTCAGCATCCTTCTTAAACTGTGGTACCCAGAACTGGACACAATACTCCAGGTGTGGTCTGACCAAGGCAGAATAGAGCAGCACTATTACCTCCCTTGATCTGGACACTCGACTTCTGTTGAGGCAGCCTAGAATAGGATTAGCTTTTTTTTTGCTGCTGCATCACACTGTTGTTAAGCTTGTGAACCACTAGATCAGTGATGGTTAACCTTGACACTCCAGATGTTTTGGGACTACAACTCCCATCATCCCTGACAACTGATCCTGTTAGCTAGGGATGATGGGAGTTGTAGTTCCAAAACATCTGGGGTGTCAAGGTTAGCCATCACTGCACTAGATCATGGGTAGGCAAACTAAGGCCCGGGGGCTGGATCCGGCCCAATCGCCTTCTCAATCCGGCCTGCGGACGGTCCGGGAATCAGCGTGTTTTTACATGAGTAGAATGTGTCCTTTTATTTAAAATGCATCTCTGGGTTATTTGTGGGGCCTGCCTGGTGTTTTTACATGAGCAGAATGTGTGCTTTTATTTAAAATGCATCTCTGGGTTATTTGTGGGGCATAGGAATTCGTTCACTCCCCCCCCCAAAAAGTTCGGCCCCCCACAAGGTCTGAGGGACAGTGGACTGGCCCCCTGCTGAAAAAGTTTTGTGACCCCTGCCCTAGATCCTTTTCACATGTACTGTTAGTAAACCAGGTGTCCCCATCTTATATTTGTGCACCAGGGTCTTCCCTGGTGCACAAATATAAGATGGGGGCACCTGCAGAACCTTATATTTGTCCGTCCTGAAATTCAGACCCTGCTGTGATCCTGGCTCCTGGCTCTCCACATATTCAAGCCAGTTTACATAAGTCGTGTTCACAGCCATGTGGTGAAATGCAGTCATGTGAGCTGAACCTACGTCTTGGGCTGGCTCCACGAATCCCACTGCAGCCATTGGTCTTGTGAACTCTACCTGGCAGCACCCACGGGGCAGCAAACCCAGAGACTTCTAATCTACAGGAGCCCTTTGCTAGCCCAAAGGACAGGCAGTTCTTTGATCCCTTTTGTTTACTTTCAGCTGGATTGCGCAATCCAAACCAAGATACGGTCAGCTGCGTGTTTATACTCTTGTTTCTGCGTCGGTGCCTTGGATTCGCCTTCTAGGTCACATCCCAGCTAGGGAGGCGGATGCCGAAGGAGCCTGGCACATTGAGCCAAACGTTTTTGACTAGCGTAACATCTGACACTGATCCTGCTGTGCAGAAGTTGCATGTTGATCTGAAGCAAAGGAAGGAATACACACTGTACAGTACAGGCTGAAATTCACGAGGGAGCCTGATAAGTAATGGGGCCGTCGACAGCTTGTTCTCCCAAGGCAGGGAAGGCAAATCGCTGCTCAGCGACTATATGTTGCAATGCTTTCCCTGCACTTAGAATGTGGGTGAGTGCTGGTGGCACAGCCACTGTCCTCTTGCAAGGGGGGGGGGGGAGGGAAATGCATCTTTGGTAGGATTGCAATAATTCTGGAATTTCCCAGACATATCCGGAATACTGCCATCGAAAGCAGTGTCCGAGCGGAACTCGGCTAAATCCAGATGTTTGGCAACCGATGTAGTTTTTGCCGATTTCCCCCCAAAATATCTCAAAAATGTATATTTTCTTTGCGTTTTTACAAGAAAAAAAAGCTTAATAACTTTGGGTGTAAGTAAATAAAGCTCAACAACTTTGCCCCCCTCCCAGAGATTTGAGGTCAATGTTCGTTTTTCTTAGAGAAAAAATTTCCAGGCAACCACTTTGACGGTTTTCGGCATCAGCTGGACCTTTAGTATTCCATTTCTTAAGTACTGTTGCAGGGAGTGGAGTAATTTTTAATTATCTACTTCGAACTGTTCTAAGAACCTGTTCCAAGAACAGCTGTTCAACTAGCAGGCAGGTGTCCTCCGGTGACTTCACCTGTGGCATATTTTTCCTTGAAACACGGCTAATCTAAAGCTTGCTTTGCAAACAATGCAAGGAATTTCAGTGGAGATCTTTCTTCCCCAAACCTGCTGTTCTAGCTGGAATGATATAGTACATTTCTGTTTTTTTTTTTTTTAACACATACACAAAACGCCTGCAAAAAAAAAAGGGAACCACACTATTTTACCAATTCGATAACTACAAAGGAAAGGGACGCGGGTGGCGCTGTGGTCTAAACCAGCGTTTTTCAACCGGTGTGCCGCGGCACAGTAGTGTGCTGCAAGACACAGGCTGCTGTGCCGCGGGAAGACACCGGCTGCTGTGCCGCCCTGGGCCGCTTCCGCTTCCGGGTAGGTCCGGGCTGGCGTTGCCTCGGCTCCGCTTCCCGCTCGCCGACCGCCGCCTTCGCCGGGGCTGCCGGGCGCTTCGCCCGCTGCCTCTGCCGCCCCGGTCGCGGTCGGGGACAGGCGGGAGGTGCCGGTGCCACCGGGCTCGCTCGGGGCTGGGTGGAGGTGCTGCCGGGGGGCTGGGCGCGGGAGGCGGAGGGGGGGCGGGCGCCTGGCCCACCGCGGTCGCCGATCTCCCACTCCCGCTCCGAAACACAGTTTCTCAACCTCCTCGGGGCAACGGCACACCTGTCCCATGGAAAAAATCTCGCGGCACACCACCACCACATGCACCCCGCCCCCCGCCCCGGGGGGTGGGGTGTCCGCGCGCCCTGGCGGGAGGGAGAGGAAGGACCCAGGCGGGCGAAAACGGAGCGGGAGATCGGCGACCACGGCGGGCCAGGCGCCCGCCCCCCCTCCGCCTCCCGCGCCCAGCCCCCCGGCAGCACCTCCACCCGGCCCTGAGCGAGCCCGGTGGCACCGGCACCTCCCGCCCGTCCCCGACCGCGACCGGGGCGGCAGAGGCAGTGGGCGAAGCGCCCGGCAGCCTCGGCGAAGGCGGCGGTCGGCGAGCAGGAAGCGGAGCCGAGGCGACGCCAGCCCGGACCGACCCGGAAGCGGAAGCGGCCCAGGGCGGCACAGCAGCCGGTGTCTTGCGGCACACTACTGTGCCGCGGCACACCGGTTGAAAAACGCTGGTCTAAACCACAGAGCCTAGGGCTTGCCGATCAGAAGGTCAGCGGTTCGAATCCCCGTGACGGGGTGAGCTCCCGTTGCTCGGTCCCTGCTCCTGCCCACCTAGCAGTTCGAAAGCACGTCAAAGTGCAAGTAGATAAATAGGTACTGCTGCAGTGGGAAGGTAAATGGCGTTTCCGTGTGCTGCTCTGGTTCGCCAGGAGCGGCCTAGTCATGCTGGCCACATGACCTGGAAGCTGTACACCGGCTCCCTCGGCCAGTAAAGCGAGATGAGTGCCGCAACCCCAGAGTTGTCCACGACTGGACCTAATGGTCATGGGTCCCTTTACCTTTTTAACTACAAAGGAAACATTTGGGACTGAATATTGAAGGAAATGATGCATCATGCTAATCTTTCACAATTGGTCAGAAATAAATGTTGCATAGCAAACTCATGTACCCAACCAAATGAGAGTTATAATTTCCTAGAGCAATGCTTACCTTTGGAGAACACTAAATACTGCCATGGACGAATCATTGCTTTGACTGTGTGTAAGACTATCCTTTCAGTCTTGGGCACTTTCATTACAGGCCTAATGCCAGTGAGTGTATGAGATTAGATAACGCATGTCATTGAAAATATAGGTCACAAGTGGATGCAATTAGCGAGGATAAAATTCAGACATGTGAAAAGTCACCAGCTACTCAAAATTAAAGAGCAAAATCATGCCATCCGCCTTAAAGAGCAACAGGGTCAGGCTGCCTATCCATTTATGATACAAGTACGGTATGCATTTCTGCATCTGTTGAGATTTTTATGTAATGACTCTTTGCAAATCTTTTCTCTGCATACATAAGAGATGTTTTTATTAAATTGCACAACACTCCAGAGAAGTGTTGCGGTGTGCAGGGAATGCATAATCTTTACTACGTCGTTTCAAAAGATCCGAAAGCCGTTCTTGGAAACTGATGTGATAACAGTGAGAAACTGCCTTTTCCCACTTCTCTAACCACGTTGCGTTGCTTTCCATTGGTGTTTTGTATTTTGTGTGCCAATTTCAATAAGTTGCGGAAGAGACCCCTTGTATAATGGAGGATGGGGAGTGTTTTTATGTTATTACATATTGTTATAGATTTAAGAGGAGGAGATCCCCCCTGAACCCTAGAAATTAATAAATGCCAGGGTTTTTGATTAACTGGGATAGGAGTTAAAGTGCAAAACTGTGCCAGATAGGGAATTCAGATAGGGAATTCAGCCTGGAGAAGAGAAGTTGCTGAATTGCAACTCATTACCAAACTTAAAACCACCTGGTCTGAATAAAGACATTGGATTATTATCTCATTATAGCTATTATAGCTCATATAAGCTATTTTTAACCTTCTCGCCCCTTGCTTTTTCCTGTAAGACTAATTGCAGTCGTTAATAGTCGTCAGCAGGTTTACCACAGCTATCAGCCTATCACCCATTCCCACCACCCTTCTGAGTAATACCCCTCCCCACCCTCTCAATATATATAAGGGTCTGGTGACTTCTGTTTCAGTGTATCTGAAGAAGTGCGCATGCACACGAAAGCTCATACCAAGAACAAACTTAGTTGGTTTCTAAGGTGCTACTGGAAGGATTTTTTTTAGTTTTTATTTTGAGACTATGGCAGACCAACATGGCTACCTACCTGTAGCCTGGCTGGGTGGGTGAAAAGCAAACCAGTTAACATGACAAAAGGTGCTGATGGGCCATTGGGGAATGAGATGTTACCAAGGTGATGGGGTGTGTTTGAGAAGACAGGAAAAGGGAGTTTTTGAGCAAGGGTTGCTGGGAGGAAGAAGGAGGGGGAAGGGCTGAGGTCCATATTTTGGGGAGGCAGACTGAAAACTGCCTGCACTGCTGCCTCTTGAAATGACCATGCCGTGAGACAGAGCTTTCCAAACTTTTCATGTTGGTGACAAACTTTTAAGACCTGCATCATTTTGCGACGCAGTAATTCAGTTTTGCATCATTTTGCGACACAGTGATTCAGTTTTACTAGCAGACTGGAGGTTAAACCAACCCCTTTCCAGCCTGGAAGGAGCGTAGGGAACATTCATGCGACACACCTACACACTGCGGCCGACACACTAACATGTCACGACAAACAGTTTGGAAACCTCTGCCATAAGATCTGGACCATCTCCATGTAGACTGAAAGTTTTAATAGGTGAATAAACCATATTTCTTAAAGCCACAACAGTCTCAGTTGTGTCTTCCATTCTCCAAAGGGGCACATATCCTGCAGGTGCGCCTACCATAGGACCCCATGGGCCATGGGTAGGCAAATTAAGGCCCGTGGGCCGGATCTGGCCCAATCGCCTTCTAAATCCGGCCCGCGGAAGGTCCGTGAATCAGCATGTTTTTACATGAGTAGAATGCGTCCTTTTATTTAAAATGAATCTCTGGGTTATTTGTGGGGCATAGGAATTCGTTCATCCCCCCCCCCCAAATAGTCCAGCCCCCCACAAGGTCTGAGGGACAGTGGACCGGCCCCATGCTGAAAATGTTTGCTGACCCCTGCCATGGGCTCTTGCCAACGCTTGGCAGAGAAAGGGGCAGGCACCCAACTTTTATAACAATATGAACTTCAGGGTCTGTTGGTACCACTTTATCACTCCAATAAGACTAGCTATGTAGTGTACAACTTCTGGCAAAGATGGGGTATATATGTACTTTGTTTTCTTTTTGTGTGTTGCAAGCCTGCCAAGATCACTTTAAGTGAACAAAAACATGTTTATTTGCCTGCATGCTGAAAGAGAGAGAGAGAGAGAAATACTCTTCTATATTTACCGGTATGAACAAGAAAATATTTGCCCCTTCTTTCTTCTTAACAGTGCACAAAGGAGAAAAACAGCCTCCCAAAATAACTCTGTCATAGGGTACAATAATAAGGCCTTAAGTCTTTGATTAAAACTCGGCTGGTTTACAAAGTAAGCAGCTAGCAGTGACTGTGATTCAGCTGAGTCATGCAGTAAAATCATGACTCTGCAGATCTGCGGGGCAATTCCCCCTCTGCTCCCATTCTTCTGGCTGTTTAGTGCTGCTGCCAGTGTAGCTGATAAGTACCTCCACTCTCATATCATGGAACTTAAAAAAAGAGAGACTTCTCTTTGTGCATTGGGTCAAATATTTGACTTCTCGCAGATTTAGCAGTTGTGCGCGGGCACAGTTCTAAAGCTTTTCTCTGGCTTCTTTGCTTGCCTTTAATTCATGACATACATCCAAGTAACATCAAACGAAGATTCTCCAATGGTGCCGCTGCTGCAAAGCTCCCCAGCACATGGCAGGCTATCTGAATCTCCAAAAGTGAAAAAAAGTAAGACTGTGCTGATTCTTGCCCATGGTCTGTCTGCAGGAAGATCAAAGGACTGGGCTGCATAAAAAGGTGATGATGCAATTCTATACATGTCTACTTAGAGCCAGCACCATTGAGCCATAGCTGTCAACTTTCGGATTTGAAAATAAGGGATGCCGTGAGGGCGGTGCAATGGCACGAAGTAGCCTTGCCACCCTGCGCTCCAGAGGCTGCGCGCGAACGGGTGAGTGAAAGAGCGAGCGCGTAGACGGCAGGCAGGCTGTCTGTCTGCTTGGGCGTGAGGGTCTGGCTGCACAAGGCATGCAAGCTCCGCCCCCAGTCGGTCTCAGACTCCTTATTGGCAGCCAAGCAACGCAGCTGAGGAGCCTCCCTGGCCGGCAGGGAGGGAGAGGAGCTGCTTCCTTTGAAATCCGGGAAATTTAAGGGATATCAACAATCCGGGATAGCAGCGGGAAACGGCATTGAAATAAGGGAGTTTCCCGCAAAAAAGGGAGGGTTGACAGCTATGCATTGAGCTCGACAGGATATACTGCCAAGTAAGCGAGCGCAGGATTGCAGCCTGAATGACATACAACTCAAACACCAATCTGCCGCCATCAAAATGGAAAACCAGTTCCAGTCAACAAATCCCAAAATTTCCAAGATGTCTTTTAGAAATGCCATTCACTTCTGCAGCAACTCCTCTCCCTCTGCATCCTAAGAATTTATGAACAAATTCTATAAACCATGAATATGATTTAGTTGGCTGTCATCCACGATCTCCTCTCCCCCTTTTGATCCTTTCATACGTCAGGAAAATTCCCGACGCGTCCTGGTTTCCGGGTGTCAAAATGACGCCGGGGGGGGAGGGGGGAGATTTGGCGAATCGGCAAAATGTTAGGGAAAACCCAGATGTATGGCAACGTGATGGGAAAAAGCTCCAAAAGCTTAAAATCAGTATTTTGGGAGGAGGTTTTGTTCCCCCACAAAAGCTCAATTTTGGTGGTTTCCTAAAAAAGAAGCTCAGCAATTTTGGGGTCTTCCTAAAAAAAGTTCAACAACTTTGCAGGTGTCAGGAATTCTACTTTTTGAAATATGACAGCCCTAACCTTTATGGCTCAGTTGCTACTTTATACGTCCTTTGCTACGAGCTTTCTCCTCTGTCTGAGTGCACACAAACTGCACTTGCTGCTGCCTCTTGGCAGAACATCCTGTTATGACACCAGATCAAATGCAAACCTTTTGACACCGTCACCAGAGTTATTCAATCACATTACCTTCGCTGTTTGTTATCCCGGGAAGGGCCCTGGAAATCAGGCTTGCCCTTATTAAAGGTCTCCACTAATATAGAGGCGGGGAAAAAAGAAAAGATTGCTGAGCAGAAAAGACCTGTTTGCGTTTAAACAAGTAATGCCAGTCGGTTTGGCTCGTGTGCAAGATCTTAAATAGGTCCTGTTCCTTAGCCCTTTCCGTGCCCCTTCGCCGCTGCATGCCACTGCAAAAGAAGCTCTCAGCAAAAGTTTGCAAGCTATGGTGGCAGGGTGGGGGAATCTAAGTTAGGAAAGTCCCCCATGAACTGCATGACACCAAAGATTAGTTCAGCTGCTTCTTCCCCAGTCCAAAGTGAGAGTAAACAAGAAAATTATTTCTGCAGAGAGAAAACAATTCCCTACTCTTCACTCCCACCCTCTCTGTTAATTGACAATGAGAATGACAATTAGTGGTGACATTTATCCCTAAAGTTGCTCATCTTGAGCTATGCAGGGCTATCTACATAATATTAGTATGTGTTTGTGTGTGCAGATATCGCGTGTGTCTAAAATTTGTGAGTTACAGCAGGACAGATGGAAGGGATACTTTGCAAATGACACAATCTTTGTCCTTGCAGTTGGAATTCCTGGGAAAACAGCGTCTGCTGACGGTCACAAGAGAGGCTGAAAAATAAATGTAGGTTCGTTGAATCTCCACGGGCGGCTGCTGTTGAAACCAGGGCTTGTTTTGTAACTACCTGGCTTCAAAACAGCCCTCTGTAATTACTAACAGGACTGGACTCGGCCAGCGCTCAGCTCTCAGAACTTGGCTCCAGCCTCAACTGCTGTCGTGCGAGACTCTCCGCAATCACATGCACACATAATGCCTTGCAAGATCCGAGCAAGACACAGGATCAAAGAACTGCACCCTTGTTTTTCCTCGAGTTGCCATTTGCTGGCCGGCCACCCAATGTTGTTTACCTGGTGTGGACTGTATTATGTAAGGGGGGGGGCATGATTACCTCGTGCCTGGAAGTTATTTGTAAAGGGGAACTTTGCAGCTAATCCCCACAAGGCTCACTGCAACTCTCTGCTTGATAAGAGTTATGGGAGAGCATAGCTGTCAACTTTCGGATTTGAAAATAAGGGATCAGCACATAGCTGTCAACCTTTCACTTTTCTCGTGAGGAATCCTATTCGGAATAAGGAAATTTCCCACAAAAAAAGGAAAAAGTTGACAGCTATGGATCAGCAGCCTCACCTGTCCCAGGGACAGTCTACGGTTCTCGGGGACAGTCCACGCTGCGGTAATCCCCCCAGTGGCAAGCTAAGGCTGAACAAATTTACCTCCAAGGAAGCTAAGCCTCAGTGGCGTAGCGTGGGGGGTGCAGGGGGTGCCGTCTGCACCGGGCGCAACATCTGGGGGGGGGGCGTGCTCGTACTCGCAGCTCTCTGCCCCTGCCTGGCTCACTCACTCTCTCTGAACGCGGGAGAGAACCGCGGCAGCGGCAAAAAAAAACAGCTGAAAGGGGGGGGGAAACAAAGCAGGCACTTTAAAAGCGCCTGCTTTGTCTTCCTTTCACCCCCTTTCAGCTGTTTTTTTCGCCCCGGCATGGAGGAGAGGGGCGGGCCAGTAGCATGGAGGAGTGTCACCCCTTCTGGCTCTGGTCTGCCCCTCTCCTCCATGCCAACGCCGTAGCTCCGCCCGGGAGCGCAGCGGCGAAAAAAACCCCGCTGAAAGGGGGTTTTCCAGTGCCTTTTTTTGCCATGGCATGGGGCAGAGGAGTCGCTCCGTGCGCATGCGCGTTGTGACGTCATGCGCATGGAGCGACGCCCCGCCCCCAGGGGTGCCGCTTGGCTTGCCGCCCCGGGTACCCAAGCGGCACGCTACGCCCGTGCTAAGCCTCCACGTGTTTTGCTCAGAGGGCAAGCAAGCCCCCGAGTCCGGTGGGTGTTACTCCAAAGTAAGCCTGTCCACGGTGACGCGAGGAGGGGAAGCAGAGCGAGCTCGGGGCCCCTTCTCAAACAGGCAGACAGCTCAGGGATGCCGCGAGGGCGGTGCAATGGCACCAAGTAGCCTCTCCACCCTGCGCTCCAGAGGCTGCACGCGAACTGGTGAGCAAAAGAGCGAGCGCGTAGACGGCAGGCAGGCTGTCTGTCTGGTTGGGCGTGAGGGTCTGGCTGCACAAGGCATGCAAGCTTCGCCCCTAGTCGGTCTCAGACTCCTTATTGGCAGCCGAGCAACGCAGCTGAGGAGCCTCCCTGGCCGGCAGGGAGGGAGAGGAGCTGCTTCCTTTGAAATCCGGGAAATTTAAGGGATATCAACAATCCGGGATAGCAGCGGGAAACGGCATTGGAATAAGGGAGTTTCCCTCAAAAAAAGGGAGAGATTAGCAGGAGTGAAATATACTCAGAGTCCAGTGTGAATTTCATGCTCTTTATTCAGCTCATAGTAGCAAGGAATGAATCTTTCCCCAAAACATCTGCTATATATACATTATTTACACAATGGGCCCCACGTGATTGGCTAATTCCAGGCTACTCCTGTAGGCCAATCAGGTTGCGGATTCACTTCATCCAGGAGCCTGATTGGCTGCTCTTGCAGGCCAATCAGCTCGCTGATTCACTTCCTCCTGGAGCTGGATTGGGTGGCTCCTGCGGACCAATCAGACTGCTTGCATTTTGGATCCTATTGTTCTAGGACCAATCAGACTGCTGCATTTTGGATCCTATTGTTCTAGGATTCAGCTCAGTACATAACAAGGAGTTTTGCCACTGGGTCAAATGCAGAAACCCTCCTGGAGCCCAATAGCTCAAATTTCTTCTACAGAAGTCCACAGCACCTGGCGCTAACAGGCACATCACAGCCCCTCTCTGTGGGAGAAAATAAACTCAGGCACCAGAAAACAGCCTTTCCAGAAGTATAACCTGGCAAACTGTATAAAGCCGACATCCTTGAGAGCACTAGGTTTGGTGGGGCTTATTTCCTAATAGGTGTTTGTAGCCTTGGTGGCTTCTGTTAAGTGAGGGGGGGGGGAATGTGCCCTAATGTTTCACATGCTAATCTCCTCTGCGGATGCCTAAGTAAGTAGGCATGGCTCCTTGATGTTAATTTATTTGCTGCACCCTCCAGTGTCCATCTGCCACGAAGCATGTTCTTCAAGCTACACATGCAAATCTGCACATGTGCAATGAGTAAGGAGTGCAAGGATTTGCATTTCCGAGGTTTGGCAAAAGCTGCAACAGGGACCGAAAAGCTCCATTGTCGCCGCTCTAGCTGCACGGCAGGCCAACGCTCTGCTGTCAATGAGTTAAGCTGGTGTAAATTCAGCATCTATCCTTGGCAAGAATGGGATTCCTTTTCAACAACAGAGATATCTTAGCCAGGGATAGCGACTGTACATATTGTGTGTATTCCTCAGCATACCAGCCTCTTATTGCATATATCATACAAAGCTTTTCCATACTAATATATGTATGTATGTATGTATGTATGTATGTATGTATGTATGTATGCATATTTAAAAGAGTGCACATGTGATTCTGCTGCCTATAAATCTACTAGGTATATTCCTGAAACTGTGTCAGATTCATATAACCTTCCCGGCTACACATGATATTTCTCTCTAGGAAACTGGCTGTTGACTTCTAGGAAAATGAGTTGAGTGTTTATGACCTTTCAAATACTAATCTCCCTCCAGCTTGCCTAAATACAAAATAGGTAAGCACGGCTGTTTAGCATCCATTTATTTATAATATCCACCAATGGGCACCTGCTCATTGCTTTTCTCTCACAGTCTTGATTAAATATGCCATATTCTTCTCTTTCTCCTTTGGAAATCGGTAGCTTTTTGCCAAGTGTCTTATGGTCAAACCTAGAATGGTGTGTGTGTGTGTGTGTGTAAATATATAAATTTGTTTTATTTGATTTAAAAGCAGGTATGGGAATGGGCAGAAACAGTCAGATCTGCACTATACCAATTTAAAGCAGGAAACAGCTGAGTTTAAGCCCTGTGGTCCGTATCCAAATTGGGCCCAGCCCGCAGCTGCTTTAAAATGTAAAAAGTGGTACATGACAGATCTTATCCATGGATCTCCCAATCGCATCTAGTTTGGCCTGTAGGTCTGAACTACATGTAAAACAGAAGATCTGTGATCAGCCCTCCTGACTAACTTAAAAACAGCCTGACTTAACTTAAAAACAGCCTTCCTATCATGCTTTGGGGTAGGAAGAATGTATTTCACGTACCATCAAATGGTAGCAAGCTGAATGTAGCCCCTTAAAGTTCTGTAATAGTCACAGTTTGCATTTTATCCAACCATATAACATATAACAACTGTTGCTAGATGCACATTAAAAATCTGGTGGCACGGGAAAAGAAATCTGAACTAGCTGCATATTCCAGCATTGCAGGGGGGTTGGACTGGATGACCCTCAGTGACCCTTCCAACTCTACAATTCTGTGATTCTAATTCGCAGTAAAGGTAAAGGTACTGGGACCCTTGACCATTAGGTCCAGTCGTGACCGACTCTGGGGTTGCGGTGCTCATCTCGCATTATTGGCTGAGGGAGCCAGTGTACAGCTTCCAGGTCATGTGGCCAGCATGACTAAGCTGCTTCTGGCGAACCAGAGCAGTGCACGGAAACGCCGTTTACCTTCCTGCTGCAGCGGTTCCTATTTATCTACTTGCACTTTGATGTGTTTTCGAACTGCTAGGTTGGCAGGAGCTGGGACCGAGCAGCGGGAGCTCACCCCGTTGCGGGGATTCGAACCACCGACCTTCTGATCGGCAAGCCCTAGGCTCTGTGATTTAACTCACAGCGCCACCCACAGTAAGCCCTCCCAAATGACAACAGAGAATGGCAGGTCTAACCTCCCATTGGAGATAATTCATCGGCTGAAGTTGTCTTAGTGACAGAACAAGATTTCCAAAGGTGACCATAGTTGACAGGCAAGTTCATGAAGAGGTGGTCTTTCAAATATCCTGGTCCACAGCCACTGGGGTTTCATAACTAGCAACTAGCACTTTGACTTGAGCCTAGAAATGAATAGGATGCTATTACAGTTTAAACAAGACCAGTATAATATGGGCAAAACAGTATGCACCAGATATTATTCTGGCCGCAGTATTTTCTACCACCTGTTGTTTCCAAATCCCTTTGAACAGCAGTCCCATGAAGTCTGTACAGTGGTACCTTGGCTTACAACCATAATCCGTTCCGGAGGGCCGTTTGTAAACCAAAACAGGTTGTAACCCAAGGCGTGCTTTCGGCAATGGGGCCTCCAAAATATTTTTGTGCATAATCCCCCCAAAATGGGTTGTAATCCAAAAAAAAGGTTGCAAATCGGGACACGCAACTTCCGGGTTTGACGTGTTTGTAATCCAAAACGTATGAAAACCAAGGTACCACGGTATTGCTGTTATTTAATCTGGATGCTCTGGTGCTCTGGTCCATGGGGTCACGAAGAGTCGGACACGACTAAACGACTAAACAACAACAATCTGGATGCAACCGAGGCATCGGTAACTTGTGTCCAAATTTGCTTTTTCCAGGAAGGTGTGCAACTGGCAACACCAATCCAAAGTGGGCCACATCAGTCACCTTACCACCCAGAAAAAACACTAGGTCCAAGAGCGTCTCCAAAACTATGAACTTCATCCTTCAGAGGAACTGCAGTCCTGTTCGCCACAGGTTGTACTTTCAATCCGAGGTCGGAAAGTCAACAAAGGGATTGACTCAGTGAGTCAACAGTCACAGGATTTACCTCAAATTGTTTCTGTACTAGATTTGAAATGGTTGTTATATACGTACGGGATCCTTTTATGCATGCTTTTACCGCTGATGGTTTCTATTGTTAAACCACTTTGATATATTTCCTATGAAGCAATTCGTACAAAGAATGTAATAAATAAGTAGGATTTTGTTGCCAGTCCACATCCTCTGGCTCTTCAGGTGCAATTGCGGTCTGTCAAGCAGTCATTGTATAAGGGCGGCTGGTTACTACTATAGGGTGCCTGGGAGAGAGAAGAGAAATTCCTTGTTTTATTAGAAACTGTGTTGATAGAGTTACAGGTAGGTAGCCGTGTTGGTCTGCCGTAGTTGAAACAAAATAAAAAAAAAATCCTTCCAGTAGCACCTTAGAGACCAACTAAGTTTGTTCTTGGTATGAGCTTTTGTGTGCATGCACACTTCTTCAGATTCTTTGGCATCTGAAGAACACTTCTTTGGTATCTGAAGAAGTGTGCATGCATGCACACGAAAGCTCATACCAAGAACAAACTTAGTTGGTCTCTAAGGTGCTACTGGAAGGAATTTTTTTATTGTGTTGATGGAGGCAGGAATAGGGGTGGGAGGTGTCTCAGTCAACGCCATGCCAGAGAACTGTTTCACTGAATTCTGTTGCTCCACTGACCGAAGCTCTGATCCACGTGAACCTTGGAAACTGAGTGAGCACAGGCAGTTCCCAACAAGATGTCCTAAACAAATACCAGAAATGATCACCCAACCTGTCACACTTTAACTTAGGACTACCTTACGTTCCAGAAGGGTGGCACTGTGGGTTAAACCACAGAGCCTAGGGCTTGCCGATCAGAAGGTCGCCGGTTCAAATCCCTGCGACGGGGTGAGCTCCTGTTGCTCTGTCCCTGCTCCTGCCCACCTACCGGTAGCAGTTCGAAAGCATGTCAAAGTGCAAGTAGATAAATGGGTACTGTTCTGGTGGGAAGGTAAATGGTGTTTCCATGCGCTGCTCTGGTTCGCCAGAAGCGGCTTAGTCATGCTGGCCACATGACCCAGAAGCTGTCTGCGGACAAATGCTGGCTCCCTCGGCCTATAGAGCGAGATGAGCGCTGCAACCCCAGAGTCGTCTGGACCTAATGGTCAGGGGTACCTTTACCTTTACCTAGGTAGAGGAGGAACCAAAGACTCTCCTTGCCTGGGCTAAACGTGGACTCCATATGACCTGGAAGCTGTACGCCGGCTCCCTCGGTCAGTAATGCGAGATGAGCGCCGCAACCCCAGAGTCGGTCACGACTGGACCTAATGGTCAGGGCTCCCTTTACCTTACATTCCACCTCTTCCCCCCACCATCGATAAAGCCGACTGATCGAAGAGTGTCAGGAAGGCCTCCACTCGCGTGCTTCGACTTTGTTGCCTTCACCCTCTGTGTTCTTTGGCATATGTAGCAAATTCACACTGGTGGGTCAGAGAGCAACACATTCACGTCCCTGATGCACGAACTGGACCGGTAGGAAGTTTCCGAGAGTTCAACTCTGAGCATACAAACGCACCACCGTTAGATAGTTTGTCTGGATGATCCAAGTTCAGTAGCAAGCAAAGTCTTTCCAGGAAATCTGTGTTTACGAGATGTGTGTGTGTGTGTGTGTGTCCGTGGAGGGGGAGGGAATGGAAGTTTTGCCAGGTGCTCTGTTTTTTTAATTAAAAACAAAACAAAACAAAACTCTCTTGCTTAGCGTAGGTTGAATCTGGGGATTATCACAACTGGGAGGAAACTTGCTGGATTCTCTAAACAGTCTCTGTAGTGAATGGCATTGGAAACCAGCCAGTTGGCTGACTGCTGCTAAGATGACGCCAGGAAAGAGAGTGGAAAGGGTGCCATTTTTAAAATAAAGTTAATAGCCCAAAGTTATCCCAGCAGGTTTCTTCTTCATTAAGCAAACTGTAAGTACCATAGGTGTCCGTTAATCCTGATAGGGATTGTTGTTCTCAGATGAACATATTAAAAGAACAAACAAGCCTTAGGATAATGCAAGATCAGAGGATCTTGGTGACTGAGGGAGAAGGGAAGGAATTAGACGGTTCTCTTAAGATGCTGGGCTGTGTGCTAAGGAGGTCACTGTGAGTTCATTACCACTCTCTAAGTGTGGGCGGCATGTGGTCATCATTACGGGAACTGTTTTGGGGCATCAGTGACCAGAGGCGTAGGAAAGTCAGGTGGTACCTGGTGCGGAAAATTGTTGTCACCCGCCCCCCAGACACACATTGATTTATTTATTTTTTGCCTGCCAAAATGGTTTTACGTTATTTCATATTTTCTTACAAAGGAATAATAATAAGTAAAAATAAACTTTTATTTATATCCCACCCTCCCCAGCCGAAGTCGGGCTCAGGGCGGCTAGCATCAGATACATAACATGGATATAAAATCAAACAATAATTAAATTACCTCCTAAAAACATGTCAAAATCAAAGTCTAATTTGATGGCTTTCCGCAAGGAACAGTAAGTGCTCCACTGAATTGAAATTTCAGCCTTCACGATATAGGAAAATGGCCAAGTAAACAGCTATTTTCGTGGAGGAGGGTCAAGATACTAACTGATATGCATGGAATTTCATCTATAGCTATAGAATCCCTAGTGTAGTAAGATAAGACCTTTGGAGCAGGCATTTTCAAAAAAGAAAAAGTTTTTTATTAACCGCCCTAGTAGGGCAGTAATTGTTCCTTGATAATTTGTCACCCCCCTCCATAATGAAACCTGGGGCAGCCCCCCCGCCCCCTTCCTACGCCCCTGTCAGTGGCCTTTCCAGGGATGCCATGAGCACACCTGCCCTTTTTGCGATTTTGGTTTGGGATTTTGTGGTTGCGTGCTTCCCCCATGCCCTGAGAATCTGAGTATGCAAGGGGCCGGGCATGCAAAGTGTAGTGACCATTTTGCTGGTGCAGCAGTGGATTATCTCTCCTGCTGGCTTTTAATTTTGAGAACAAGCTTGTTTTGTCATAGGACGAATCATTGGCAGAGGTGAGAGTGTTAGCTGGACATTAATGCAACGCATCAACCACATGGGGGCACGGAGCAGGTCTGGCACCAGGTTGCCCTGCCTCTGACGTTGCATGTTCTACCTCTGACATCCGCACATCTGTGCAGAGTGTGCACATCTGTAGGGATGTAATAGGCATCTCCAGGCTCTGGAGCCCCAATCATTCAGGGTTACAGATCTGGGGGTGAATGCCTCCCCCACACCCTCCAACATTTCTCCACTGAAAATAGGGACACCCTACGCTGTGGTGTAAACCACTGAGCCTTGGGCTTGCCGATCGGAAGGTCGGCGGTTCGAATCCCCGTGACGGGGTGAGCTCCCGTTGCTTGGTCCCTGCTCCTGCTAACCTAGCAGTTCGAAAGCACGTCCAAGTGCAAGTAGATAAATAGGTACTGCTCCAGCGGGAAGGTAAACAGCGTTTCCGTGCGCTGCTCTGGTTTTGCCAGAAGCGGCTTAGTCATGCTGGCCACATGACCCAGAAGCTGTCTGTGGACAAACGCCGGCTCCCTCGGCCTGTAAAGTGAGATGAGCCGCCGCAACCCCAGAGTCGTCTGCGACTGGACTTACCGGTAACTGTCAGGGGTCCTTTACCTTTTTTAAAAAAAGGGAAAAGCAGGACATTCCAGGATCAAAGAGCTCAGTTGGTTAGAGTGTGGTGCTGATAATGCCATGGTTGCAGGTTTGATTCCCGTATGGGACAACTGCATTGCAGGGGGTTGGACTAGATGATCGCCAGGGTCCCTTCCAACACTACATTTCTATGATTCTATGAAATCTGAAACCAGGCTGGCTTCTGTAAATCCTGGACCATTCTTGGAAAATACGGACCCTTGGAGGGTCTGCTCCTGTGTAGTTCAACACGGAAACTCTTAATTCCCCAACAGAACAAATTCCAGTTCGCTCTCCAAATGGCATGTTGTTGTTGTTCAGTCGTTCAGTTGTGTCCGACTCTTCGTGACCCCATGGACCAGAGCACGCCAGGCATGCCTATCCTTCACTGCCTCTCGCAGTTTGGCCAAACTCATGTTAGTAGCTTCGAGAACACTGTCCAACCATCTCATCCTCTGTCGTCCCCTTCTCCTTGTGCCCTCCATCTTTCCCAACATCAGGGTCTTTTCTAGGGAGTCTTCTCTTCTCATGAGGTGGCCCTCAGGGCTGATTTCTTTAAGAATGGATAGGTTTGATCTTCTTGCAGTCCATGGGACTCTCAAGAGTCTCCTCCAGCACCATAATTCAGAAGCATAAATTCTTCAGCGATCAGCCTTCTTGATGGTCCAGCTCTCACTTCCATACATCACTACTGGGAAAACCATAGCTTTAACTATACGGACCTTTGTTGGCAAGGTGATGTCTTTGCTTTTTAAGATGCTGTCTAGGTTTGTCATTGCTTTTCTCCCAAGAAGCAGGCGTCTTCTAATTTCGTGACTGCTGTCACCATCTGCAGTGATCATGGAACCCAAGAAAGTGAAATCTCTCACTGCCTCCATTTCTTCCCCTTCTATTTGCCAGGAGGTGATGGGTTACCAAAATCCAAATGGGTTACCAAAATCCATTCAAGCGATGACAGGGTTTTGGAACTCAATTTGTTTCACCTGTACTTTCACTCTCCTTTCTTTCCCCTGAACCTTTCAGTTCAGCTTCATTTTTGTATGTGTGTGCCTGCGCAACATGGTATATGCATACAGCAAATTTGGGGTTGGGGGCAGCTATTGATATATAACCTAACAGAGTAAGAAAGCAAATTGCAACGTCTTTGGCAAAGTGTGAATGGATAAAACTGGGAGGGACCGCACCAAACAATGCACTGGATTATTATTATTATTATTTGCAAGTAATGGGAATTGTACCAATTAACTTGGTAATTTTCATTGCTGTCCTTGCTTAGCTAAAAGCATTTGAAAGGGTTCTGGACCACCTCCTCCTACCTCTAGGCCAGTGATGGCTAACCTTGACACTCCAGATGTTTTGGGACTACAACTCCCATCATCCCTGACCACTGATCCTGTTAGCTAGGGATGATGGGAGTTGTAGTTCCAAAACATCTGGAGTGTCAAGGTTAGCCATCACTGCTCTAGGCAGTGCCTGGTTTCTACTCTAGGAATGGCCGGAGCTTCAGCGGGCCTGCCCCATCCTGCCTCCTCTCCCCACGGCTCACCTTATTGTGGCCTTTATTTCTAATGTGTGCTGTAATACTTGAGAATGGAAATGCTTCTATGTCATGAACTTCTTGTTGTTGTTTAGTCGTGTCCGACTCTTTGTGACCCCATGGACCAGAGCACGCCAGGCACTCCTGTCTGCCACTGCCTCCCGCAGTTTGGTCAGACTCATGTTGGTAGCTTCGAGAACACTGTCCAACCATCTCGTCCTCTGTCGTCCCCTTCTCCTTTTGGTGTAGTGGTTAAGAGCGGTAGTCTCGTAATCTGGTGAACCAGGTTCGCGTCTCCACTCCTCCACATGCAGCTGCTGGGTGACCTTGGGCTAGTCACACTTCTTTGAAGTCTCTCAGCCCCACTCACCTCACAGAGTGTTTGTTGTGGGGGAGGAAGGGAAAGGAGAATGTTAGCCGCTTTGAGACTCCTTCGGGTAGTGATAAAGCGGGATATCAAATCCAAACTCTCCTTCTCCTTCTCCTCCTTCTCCTTCTCCTTCTCCTTCTCCTTCTCCTTCTCAATCTTTCCCAACATCAGGGTCTTTTCCAGGGAGTCTTCTCTTCTCATGAGGTGGCCAAACTCTTGGAGCCTCAGCTTCAGGATTTGTCCTTCCAGTGAGCACTCAGGGCTGATTTCCTTCAGAATGGATAGGTTTGATCTTCTTGCAGTCCATGGGACTCTCCTCCAGCACCATAATTCAAAAGCATCAATTCTTTGGCGACCAGCCCTCTTTATGGTCCAGCTCTCACTGCTTAATCTTTTCCTGTTTTATTTTTTTCTCAATTTTTTTTCCTTTTTCACTTTGTTATAGTTATTCGTATGGTTCTGCATTTCAGAATTAAAATATTTTTTGTAAAAAGAATAAAAAATAAATAAAAAATGCTGGGTCATTTTACTACCAGTGGCTCTTTTTCAGGAACACTATGCCCCCGCCCCAGTCTTGCTCCAGGACTCGAGAATTCTGCCCAGCAACCAAGCCACACTCCATCTGCTGCCTCCCATAATGAGCTAAGCCAGGATCTCTGGCACAAGCCAACTTTCATTCTTCTATTCACTCGGATTTACCCTTTCAGCTTCCCATTGTTCTTTGCTAATGGCCTCACAATGGCCCTCCCTGTTGCCTTTGCAAGGCAGAGCCCTGGCTAAATTGGGGGGGGGGAGAGAGAGAGAGCAGAAGAGGCATAATCTTCAAAATTTAAAGGGATTGCTCTGAATGAATAATGCAAAGGGAGCGGCTGCCAGGAATGTGTATAATAGGGCTGCCTGCAAGCAGAGGATGTATAGCACTTTTCAGCCATCAGCTGCTGTGATGTGTTGGGCCTCCGAGTGTCATGTCCCAATATTTCATTCCAAGCCTCCTTCTCCCCCCTCTCCTCCATCCCTTGCAGGGCCACATGGCCTGCCTTGCGTCATCTTTTCAAGCCTAGCATCAATCATGCGGCAAAGATGCCCCAGATAGTATGACAGATGGGGCTACCTTAGTTTAAGGCTAGATGGAGGCCTGAGGGCATGCCTTGATAGCTCAATTCTATGCTGAGGAGCAAGAGAAAGAGGGAGGGAGGCAGGCAGGCAGGCAGGCAAAGCTGCTCTAGTTTTAGGAAGCATCATTTCAACAGCAGAGGAGAAGAACCCACCTGTATCCATAGCTGTCAACTTTTGGATTTGAAAATAAGGGATGCCGCAAGGGCGGTGCAATGGCACCAAGTAGCCTCGCCACCCTGCGCACGAAGGGTGAGCGAAAGAGCGAGCGCATAGATGGCAGGCAGGCAGGCTGTCTGGTTGGGCATGAGGGTCTGGATGCACAAGGCATGCAAGCTCCACCCCCAGTCGGTCTCAGACTCCTTATTGGCAGCCGAGCAACGCAGCTGAGGAGCCTCCCTGGCTGGCAGGGAGGGAGAGGAGCTGCTTCCTTTGAAATCCGGGAAATTTAAGGGATATCAACAATCCGGGATAGCAGCAGGAAATGGCATTGGAATAAGGGAGTTTCCCACAAAAAAAGGGAGGGTTGACAGCCATGTGCCAGGCGCACTTGAACTGTACCAAAGCAGAGTGTTGTTGCAGCTTCATAATGCAGTGGAGGAGAACACACACACACTTCAACTCCCATCATCCCTGACCACTGGTCCTGTGAGCTAGGGATGATGGGAGTTGCGGTCCAGTAACATCTGGGGACCCAAGGTTGAGAAAGGCTGCATTAGACCCTAGTGGTCCCTTTGAACTCTATGATTCTATGATTGGTGTGTGTGTGTGTTCTCCTCCACTGCATTATGCAGCTCCAACAACACTCTGCTTTGGTACCCAAGGTGGAGAAAAGCTGGTCTAGTGCATGGGTAGGCAACCTAAGGCCCTGGGGCCGGATCTGGCTCAATTGCCTTCTAAATCTGGCCTGCGGATGGTCCGTGAATCAGCATGTTTTTAAATGAGTAGAATGTGTGCTTTTATTTAAAATGCATCTCTGGGTTATTTGTGGGGCATAGGAATTCATTCATTTTCTCCCCCAAAATATAGTCCGGCCCCCCACAAGGTCTGAGGGACAGTGGACCGGCCCCCTGCTGAAAATGTTTGCTGACCCCTGGCTTTAGTGCAACCCCCTGCAATACAGCGATCTTTTGCCCAATGTGGGGCTTGAATCCATGACTCTGGGTCATGCCCCATCAACTGAGATATCACGATGTCTCTCATACATATTGCACCACATGGGTATTGCTTGTGGAAAGGAGGAAAGAAAGCCGAGAGAAAACATGCTTCGAAAGAGCAGTCCGATGCGACTCAAGAAACGTCATGGAATTTGGAGAAAGGCTTTGAGAGACAGGGTCGTGTAGTGGTTACAGCATCAGACTAGTACTGGAGAGAGCCAGGATCAAATCCTTACTCAGACACTGAAGATTCTTGTGTGATCTTGGGCCAGTTACTATCTCATGTCATGTGGTTGTTGTGAACATAAAAATGAGGTGGGGTATAAATAATATATTATTATTATTATTATTATTATTATTATTATTATTATTATTATTCTCACAATGCCTCGAGCTCCTGGGAGAAAAGGCAGAATATAAATGTAATAAAATAAGGAAGCATTTTTATTATTATTATCATTTGGGTCACTTGTGCATGCCAGTGGCTATGTGCATTTGCATGATGGAGTCGTACACTGACAACATTGCTGTAAAGGCTTATTGAACAACAAATAGTAAACTGTGTGTTAACCTGTTGCATCAGATCACTTTGCAACATCACGTTCCCGCACTGCTTTCCTTGTGCAACCCAAACTTGAATCCTGCAAACACACCCTGCAAATCTATCAACATGAGATCTCCTCTGGGCAGTTTTGTCACGTGGATGTCTGTGCACGAGCATTTGCAAAAAAATAAAGCGCATAATACCTGGGATGCGGGTGGTGCTGTGGGTTAAACCACAGAGCCTAGGGCTTGCCGATCAAAAGGTCAGCAGTTTGAATCCCCGTGATGGGGTGAGCTCCTGTTGCTCGGTCCCTGCTCCTGCTGGCCACATGACCTGGAAGCTGTACGCTTCCTTTACCTAAAGCGCACAATAATTTCTCGATTCCCAGTGAAATATTGACATTTGGGCAAAAATCCTATCTACAGTTTAACAAAATGCAAAACATTTAGACCCCGACACACTGGTACAAGTCTTCAATGTATGTAAAAGAATAGCCAGAGTAAGCAGGAGCCCCAGACTTTCTGTATCCTGTTACGCTTGTTCTAACTCATTAGCTTCCATTAGCTTCCAAAGGGCAAAGCTTGCCTCTATGCAAATGTGAGCAAGAATCAGCACACATTCATAGCAGCTGGTTTGGAGCCTCTTCTCATGAGGTGGCCCAAGTATTGGAGCCTCAGCTTCAGGATCTGTCCTATCGATAAGGTGAAGGTAAAGGGACCCCTGACCATTAGGTCCAGTCGTGTCCGACTCTGGGGTTGCGGCGCTCATCTCGCGTTACTGGCCGAGGGAGCCGGCGTACAGCTTCCGGGTCATGTGGCCAGCATGACTAAGCCGTTTCTGGCGAACCAGAGCAGTGCACGGAAACGCTGTTTACCTTCCCATTGCAGCAGTACCTATTTATCTACTTGCACTTTGACGTGCTTTCGAACTGCTAGGTGGGCAGGAGCTGGGACCAAGCAACGGGAGCTCACCCCGTTGCGGGGATTGGAACCACCGACCTTCTGATCAGCAAGCCCTAGGCTCCGTGGTTTAACCCACAGCGCCACCCGCGTCCCTCTCATCCTATCGATAGCCAGGTTTAATTCCTGTTCTGTTTTCCACCTGATTTTTGCAAGGAGAAACCTCCCCGCAGAGCCTCTTTTCCTTCACCACCTGCGCACCACTGATATTTGGAGCCTCCTGAGCTATTAACCTTAATATTCCATGCCCAAAGCAAACTTATTATTTATGGGCATCTTGGCTTGCAAATGCTGGTTTAATAGAAGAGCTGCTTTCTCTGTGCATGTGCGTGTGGACGTGTGCCCTATCTGTACATTTATCTATGTGATGGATGGCCTCTCCCTGGTCAGCTGGGTCTCTCTCTCTCTCTCTCTCTCTCTCCAGATCTGCTCTTCTTTGACGTCTGTGTTGGAGCTGTTCACAGTCCAGGCGCATGGCTGTAGTCCGGCATGCAAATGAGCTGAAATGCTTTTGCCCTCTGGCCCTTGGAGCTGCCGGCTCCCGCAGAGCCATTCAGCAGGTGCTAAGCAGAGGGCAGCTGTACTGTTCACCATATGTTGCGCTCGGGAGGCGATTTCCTTAAAGTTCTTGAAATTACAAGCCAGGTGAAGAGGAAGCAAGTAAAAACGTGCTCTTTGCAGAGCACAGCAAGACACCTGCTTTATATAGACTGGCAAGGTTTGCTTGTTACAAGTCGTGATTAATATTGCTCCACACTGAAATGATTTCCTAAAGGGAAGAGATGTGGAAAGGAATTCTTTTTTTCATTTGCTCCTTTACCTGGCGTACGCATAAGCTACGGAGTTGTCATGCACACATATCTTGGGCCTGAGATTATGGAGGGCCTGTGCATCTACACAAGCACTGAAACATCCCGAACAGTAGCCCACGGTGGGATACCATGGCCCCATAACACTTTCCACAGTGGCACTTAAATGGTGTGCGGAGTTTTAAGAGAGCCACACTTACGCTATGTCTTGAAGCTGAAAAAGGGTCAGCCACGCTCAAAGTCCAAAAAGGAAACTGGTTGCTGAATGGCGTGCTTACGAGCTTTTCTGAACAGAACAAAACCGAGCCACCGAGGCAAATGTGTCGGGTTTTGCGTACTTTCCACACCCTGCAAGCTGAACTGTCCCGAAGGCTCAGGGGAGTCTCCTTTGATCTTTGCGCAGCTGCTCTTAGAGGCTGCCAACACAGAGCTTGACAGAGACAGATTGCAGAAAAGCCACATAGAGCTCTCTCTCTCTCTCTCTCTCTCTCTCTCTCTCTCTCTCTCTCTCTCTCTCTCACACACACACACACACACACACACACACTGAGAGAGAGAAAATGCATATTAAGGCTGAAATCCTGTATCTACTTACTTGGGAGAAAACCCTATTGAGCAAGTGGGATTACTTCTGCACTGCTAAAAGCATCCTTTGAATCATTAGCCTTTGCTTTCTTGCTTACTGCAGCTTTCAACAGATGAGGTTCCAGCCCTATACAAACTTTTACCAGGGAGTAAATCCCACTGAACTTAGTGGCACTTGTTTCTGAATAGGCATAGCTCTTCTTTCTTTTAGCTATAAGCTGCCTTGAGTCCCTGTCAGGGAAAAAGGTGGGTAATAATAATAATAATAATAATAATAATAATAATAATAATAATATTTGTGAGAATGATCAGGAACATACCATAGATTAAATCCTATTTAATTAAATCCTATTTAACTCAGTGGGACTTAGTTTGTTTTTAAAATATATATTTTTATTAAAGATTTATTAGTTTACAAAAATACGTGCATTGTCTCTTTTTTTCAAGTTGTGCTGTCTACAGATCAGTTTCATTTGTTGTGAGACATTAGCGTTGCATGCAGTATTGGGTTAGGAAGAAAAGAGGGGGGAAGAGGGGGAGGGGGCAGTGGCGAGTGGGGTAGGGTCAGGTGGCAATGCTTTTATTCTTCTACTTAGTGTATGTGTGGGGTTTTGTGTCAGCGTCACTTGTGTGGGTTCTCTTACTATTCGCTTGTTGTATTTTCTTGGTGAGAGAGGTTGGGGGTGGCCAAGGGTGTGGTTGGTTGTCTTTGGTTGGCTGTAGTGAGATTTGTTTATGTGTGTGAGTGGGGTGTGTGTGTGTGTGTGAGTGTGTGTGTGTGTGTGTGTGTGTGTGTGTGGATTTTTGGATCCACACACACAGATTGATTCGTATGCTGTCGGTGAATCCTTGTTGCTGTCTTGTTGGGCTTTGTATGTGATAAAGGGGAACAATACCGGGGTAAAGGCATCTTCTATTTGTCCCCATGTCAGTTTCAGTCCATTGGTTAGTTTTTCTATGTCCCTCCCCCCACCGTGGAAATAAAGACACAGGACACAAAATATAAGGTTAATGGGCATAGATAGGCCACAACTTTATTGGTTACGGATGATGAGCGGTATTGGCTTAGGCATTGGAACTAACCGACTATATCCGACTCCAGCCCATTGTGCTGGAAGTCCGGGAAGGGATAGCCACCCAAGGTGAGCCCTGCTGATGCACGTCAACTAGGCACTCACCCTGTGACCACTGGTATGGGGCGTGCCTTTGGCCCTGACCTTGGTAGGCTTAGGACGTGGCCACGCCCCCCGTATTCCTTTAACAAAATACCCTTCAGTATTTTGGGGAGGTGATGGCACTTCCTTCCCCCTTCCTTCACCCCTACAGAGATAATCCAATGCCTAACCGCCAACCCAAAGTTGCTACAAGTTGCTACGAGGTAGGCGAAAACCACCAGGCCAAGGTAGGCGAAAACCACCAGGCCATAGCCAATTTGCCAAATGGGAAAATTCCTACCAGGCCCCTTAACGGCGACCAACCATAGTCCATAGCAAAGTCAAGAGCTACCTGCCTAAAGGGTGGGTGGGTGGGAAAGAGTCAGCTGGGTGGTGCAGGAACAAGAGGGAGAGCTCCACCCGCACGCCCGTTTAAAAACAGTGGGCCCCGCCCCCAGAGCGACCTGATTGGTCGCTCAAGGGTGTGACGCGGCCGGAGTTCCCCCAATGGCTCTGGGGATGGACAGCCATCCCCTGAGCACATGAGGGGTCGTGACTCCCGCAACCCTTTTTCCTCTTAGGGCAGAAATGACTTTCCCATACTATTTGATACCATTGGTCCATACTTACTCCTGACAGGTCTCTCTAGTGTCTGGCTATGATGCTTCTGGCTGAGGAGAGTAGGTGAGTTATGAGCTCTTTATGATGTGAGTGGGCATTATGATATTGGAAGATGTTCAGTAGGGCCAGTTCTAGGGTGACTTCTAATACTTGTTTAGTTATTTTGCATATTTCTTGTATGACTGATGTCCAGAAGAATTGGATTTTGGGACATTCCCACCACATGTGGAGGTATGTGCCTGTGGAGGTGTATCCTCTCCAGCATTTTGGTGAGGCTCCGGAACATATCAGCGCTAGTTTCCATGGGTGGGACTTAGTTCTTGAGTAAATATGCTTAGGATTACAGTGCAAGGCTGCACAGTCTTTACCCAGTTATCTGGGAGTAAGCTCTACTGAATACAGTGGGACTTACTTCTCAGTAGACAGTGTAAGGCTCCATTTACAATAAAGGAATAAACACTCCACACATTTCCTTCCTTATAAAAGGGCTGCTTGCTGAAGCATTGCAAGCGGATTGGGGACATTTTCCTTCAAAATTTAGGAAGGGCTTCATATGCCAGATTCACCATTTCCTTCATTTGGCACAGGAATTTTATTTTCAGTATAAACAGGACTGTTTTTGCACCCACACCCACCCACACACCCACACACCACTTTTAATTGTTCTCTGAGACATGGAGGGGAGGAAAAAGGAAAACTGGGGCATTCTGGGATCAAACCAATTCTGTAATTTCGGGACTTTCTCTGGAAAATAGGGACACTGGAAGGGTATGAAGGAGCAAATAGGTTTTTCAAATGGCCCCGACTCTGCAGAATTAAAAATATAAATGACGTTATATCAGACACTGGGACTTGGTTGTTGTTGTCCTAGGCTGGATCTAGACACGTCAAAGAAGCGATTCAGTTAAACGCGTTGTAAACTCATACAGGGAAACCCGTTAGGGAAAGACGGGACTCCACAGCGCCACCTGGTGTCACAGTGTTATATCGCATATACAACACATATAAAATGCTTTTTCTTTTCCAATCTAGCTGAGTCCCTAGGAGCCTCACCACCCAGACAAGGAGAAAGTGCACACCTTGAGATGATATTTATGCCCAGCCTCTCTCACAGCACCTAATTCTGCCACTTGTAACTGGAGAGTGTGTTTGGAGGCACAGGAGAAAGGCAGAAGGAAGCACACCCCTCAATCTACTGGCTGCTTGTCTCCATCCTACCCTGTAATCTTTGCAGTTGATCATTTCGGTGGCCAAGGGATAATAGAGCCGAGCCAGGGTGCCCTGCCCTTTGAAGCCCAAAGTGTTATTTCTCCTGCTTCCCTTTCAGGGAAAGTTGAAGCGAACATGCCTGCGTGTGGCAAGGGGTGCAGGGGAACCGAGTGCCGTGGGGGTCGGATTGCTGGACAATGCGGCGTTGCAGAGCACGTGCTGCCAACTGTTGAAAATATACATAGATGTATATATCACGTCTCCTGTGCTTTGCTCCTTCCTTCCTTCCCTATTGTGCAGCCTTGAGTAGGCAGCAGGCCCCAGCTGACAGCTGTGCCCTGTGCGGTTCGCGAACAGCTGCTTTTTCCTGGGGTGAAATTAAAAGATTAGGGGGATGTGGGCACGTGCTGGCTTCTGGAGCCCTAGACAATGCTTGATTTAGGGTGGAACTTGTCTGCAGCGGCTGACAAAAGGGGTAGGTTTGCGCTAGCCGAGCGGTCAAAGGGGGAGCACGCTTTGACAGAGACAAAAGGCGAGGAGGGAGAGGGAGAGAGAAAGAAAGAGAGGGGGGGGAGAGAAGGGCCTCTGAAAAGGCCGCTTTAGCTCCAGCAACAGCTGCTACTGCACAAGAAATCTGAGACACCCCTTTCACAAAACACAAGAGGCTGGAGAGAGAGAGAGAGAGAGAGAGAGAGAAAAGGAGCGGAGGCCACACTTTGCTCAAATGCAATTGTCTGGAGTTGAAAAGCGGGGAGTTGAGAGCTTCTAGCAGCATGAAAAGTTTTCACCTTAGAGGGCTAAGAGGAGATCAGCAAATATAAGCCACACAACAGCGGGAAAGTGTGCCACAGACTACATGGGGGGTGGGGAGAAGTGATCCTCTTTCCTGCCGTGAAATGTGTTCACAGCAATGATTGTTCATTACCATAAATGTCTAACTATCTAATTTTATTTTGCCCGTATTTATCGATGATGCAGGGCTTGTAAGCTTGAAAACTGGTACCAGCATGCTAGTAGAAGAAGCTGGCCTGAGGAAATGTGCATTCTTAGTTATCCTGCTTATATTTCCTTACGGCAAATTAGATGTTTCAGGTTTGCAATTGGATACGTCCCTTATTTGTCATAAACACATATGACGTTATTTAAGCAGAGCGTTTAAGGGTCACTTCTGATACAGTGGTACCTCGGGTTAAGAATTTAATTCGTTCAGGAGGTCCGTTCTTAACCTGAGGTACCACTTTAGCTAATTGGGCCTCCTGCTGCTGCCGCACGATTTCTGTTCTCATCCCGAAGCAAAGTTCTTAACCCGAGGTACTATTTCTGGATTAGCGGAGTCTGTAACCTGAAGATTGTATCGATATGGGGCTATTTGTTTAGTTCCATTCGATTGTGGATTATGTTTCCTTTTTTTCAAAGTTCTCTCAGATGTTTTTAATTCTGTACAAATGTATTCTTCTGACTGACGGTCGAATAAAAGAATGATGATGATGATGTAACCTGAAGCGTCTGTAACCCGAGGTACCACTATATAAAATTTTGTGCTTGAATACCGTACACAGAGTGCTATGTGCATTATCTAAACAAGATACCTTTTCCACCTGCCTTTTCTCCACTACTTGAATGACTCTGACGACAGGTAGAATGCATGGCAAGGTTAAAGAACTTTAAAAATACACATTATATGCTATGTGTTTTGCAAGTTCATACAATCACATTTGCAGTGCCAAGAACTTGAAATCAGTCAAAATGCAGGGTCCGTTTCCAGTGCAGTTCTAATTAATTTCTTTGCCACTTCATTTATTGTACAGCAACTAGAATTCCCACAAAATGCCCATCTGTCTTTCTTTTGCCATGACATTTCAGCTTTACTCAGCAGCTATGATAACTGAGCAGCACCTTATGAAAAGCACAGCGTATGTGGATTGTAAAATCTTTCAACTGCATTCTCCTTATTTGTTCCCGTTTCCCATGTCATACCTTAAACATTGTTTTGTCTAAGCCAGAGCAGGGTTGGGGCACTCTTAGGGCAAGCTATGTTTTTTTTAAAAACCTCTTGGCCAAATTGAGTAAAATTGACCGGTTGTATGACTATCAACATTTTAGTGGTGACGATCATTCTGTGTATTGCCTAATGACACCCCTCTGTCGACTCTTTATCAGATAAGCATTGCTATGGGCAATATAAAGCCCCCAATGGATGGGAAAACGAAACAAAACACCAAACCCATTTACCGACAGCTAACTATACAAAGGAATACTGTAGTGGGCAATTGATGGGGTGTATCCTAGAAGTGGGGACCCAGGTGGCATTGTGGGTTAAACCACAGAGCCTAGGGCTTGCTGATCGGAAGGTCGGCGGTTCGAATCCCTGCGATGGGGTGAGCTCCCGTTGCTCAGTCCCTGCTTCTGCCAACCTAGCAGTTCGAAACCTAGTATTTTGTTCTTTCTCCACTTACAGAAAACTCACCTTGTTCAAAGGAACAGAACTGTAGCTGCAAACTTCAAATCATTTCTTTTGTGTCATTTCCATGGCATTTAGTGAGATCACAAATGTGAGATCACAAATTTAGTGAGATCACAAATGGCATCGAGGACAGCAGCCAGATATGAGGAATTTTATGAGGGCAGCTCAAAGGATGGCAACCATTAGGAATGTTTACAAGCTCCCAATGGACACAAATGGGATTCCTAAATGTGGATAAGCAAGGAGATTAGTTAATAAAGCGACTTCCTTTCCTTTTGCATGAATTTTACGACTCAAGCTGTTCCACCGTTAAAACTGTTCCTGGCACCAACAGCCATCTTGGTTATTTTCTAAAAGCCCAACCAAAACCAGACCCGTATTTTAAGTTTAGAGCACCCTATGCCATCTTTATTATCCTATATTTGTCACTGAAAGTACTGAAGGAGTCAAGAATTTCTCTTTACTCGAGAGGGATTAAAGCAGAGCTTTCTGACGGCATGCCTTAAATTTGATCTGAGATTTGCAGAAGACCCAATGATGATATTTTCCTGCAAGCCAGAGCTAAGCAAGGTGAACAGAACCGTGCATTTATGTGCCCCTTTCCTTTTTCACTCCTACCATCCTTGAATTATTCCCCCTGATACCGTGGCTTTGGCCCAAGGCTGGGAGACCAAGCCTACCTAAACAACCCTTTGCATGTCAACAGACTGTTGGTGGTCCCGTCTTCCTCTCTACACCCCCTCCCCACTTTCCTTTCTCCTTTCCTACCCCCAAGACTTGCGCAACAGAACTGAGCCGAGCCTGGAGGAAGCACAATAGCACCAGCTGCTGCTGTGTCTGCAAATAACAGTGTGTGACCCCCACTCTGCAGAAGTTGCTCAGTGCCTTTGCATGAGGCTTGTAAGGTTGGCTTGTTACCCTGATCTACCCGGAGCCATTTGCTCTACACCAACCTTTCTGCAGTCAGCGCAAGGCATAGTATCAGGGCCGGATTTAGGTTTGATGAGGCCCTAAGCTACTGAAGGTAATGGGGCCCTTTATATGTCCAGCTGGCCTTTGTCAACAACAAATTGTCACTGTTTTTGGTGTTGAATATATGCTAGATGGTAATTTATGGACCTAATGGGTATCTAAAGCCATTTGCACATAACAAAATATGTATTTTATCAAAGTAATTGTTGAACTGAAATACAATTAAGAAGAAGTATATTAATAGTGAAATACAGTTAAGAAGAAGTTTTGGAATGCTTTGGTTTTGGAACAGACTTCTGGAATGGATTAAGTTTGAGAACCAAGCTACCACTGTATATAGAAATGAGCAAACCAGTGATACTTTAGGAAGCAGGCTAGCATGCCATTACTTACATCATATTAGCCTACACAACACAAAACACTGTTGCTGTATGTAGGTTTTATTTTATTTGTTTTTTATCTTGTATTTTGGAAATGTATACCGAGTTTTTCCCCCTTTATATTTTTTGGGGCCCCCAAGAGAGTGGGGCCCTAAGCTATAGCTTGTTTAGCTTATACGTAAATCCGGCCCTGCATAGTATGAATTGGTCTGTGCAGGGCTGATCTTTTCATCCCAAAGCAGAGGTTTTCAACGTTTCTGAGTCCATGACTCCCTTGAACAACTACAGTCATACCTCATGTTACGATCGCTGCGGGTTGCATTCGTCAGGGGATACGAACGTGCCGAACCCGGAAGTACCAAAACGGGTTACTTCCGGGTTCGGTGCTTCACGCATGTGCAGAAGTGCAAATGACGTCATGTGCATGTGCAGAAGCGCTGAATCGCGCCACGCACATGCGCAGATGCGGCACTTCAGGTTGCGCTCTGCTCATGTTGCGAACGGGCCTCTAGAACGGATCCCGTTCGCAACCAGAGGTACCACCGTACATTCTTTCTGTGGCACCCCTGTGGGGCTCAGGAACCCAGTTATGTCACCCCTTGCCTGCGGAGCTGGCAGCCTCTAACCCTTTTTTGGACACCCTCCCTTGTGGAGTGTTCCCTCAGCCTCCTCTCCTCTCCCCGGAAGTTCTCCAGGCAGCCACTGCTGCCACCCCTGGTCTCTGAGCAAACCACCCCCTGCCCCAAAGAGAGATGCCTCCTCACACTGTCCATTCCCAACAGCAAGGGCTGGTGGACTGGCTGGCTGGGTTCCCTCGCCTGCTTGCTTGCTTACTCTGAGGCCGCCTCAGCTCCTGGCAACCAGCATCCCTTGGTCAGCCCCAGAGGCACCATTCGCCTGGGGACCTTGTAGCCAGGGTGGCTGCAACAAACAGCTGCGCAAGCCTTTGGGAGGCAGAGACACAAAAGGGCATCAGAGGAGGGAGTGAATGAAAGCGGGACAGAGGCCAATGTTGCCTGTGGCACCCCTGACCATCATTCAAGGCATAGAATCATAGAATCATAGAGTTGGAAGAGACCACAAGGGCCATCCAGTCCAACCGCCTGCCAAGCAGGAAACACCATCAAAGCATTCCTGACAGGTGGCTGTCAAGCCTCTGCTTAAAGACCTCCAAAGAAGGAGACTCCACCACACTCCTTAGCAGCAAATTCCACTGTCGAACAGCTCTTACTGTCAGGAAGTTCTTTCTAATGTTTAGGTGGAATCTTCTTTCTTGTAGTTTGAATCCATTGCTCCGTGTCCGCTTCTCAGGAGCAGCAGAAAACAACTTTTCTCCTTCCTCCATATGACATCCTTTTATATATTTGAACATGGCTATCATATCACCCCTTAACCTTCTCTTCTCCAGGCTAAACATACCCAGCTCCCTAAGCCGTTCCTCATAAGGCATTGTTTCCAGGCCTTTGACCATTTGGGTTGCCCTCCTCTGGACACGTTCCAGCTTGTCAGTATCCTTCTTGAACTGTGGTGCCCAGAACTGGACACAGTATTCCAGGTGGAGCGGAATACAGTGGTACTATTACTTCCCTTGATCTAGATGCTATACTCCTATTGATGCAGCCCAGAATTGCATTGGCTTTTTTAGCTGCTGCACCACACTGTTGACTCATGTCAAGTTTGTGGTCTACCAAGACTCCTAGATCCTTTTCACATGTACTGCTCTCAAGCCAGGTGTCACCCATCCTGTATTTGTGCCTTTCATTTTTTGGGGCCCCCAAGAGAGTGGGGCATGCCAGGGTGCCATAGCGCACTGGTTGAAAACCACTGTCCCAAAGGATTCTTTGATTTCCCTCTCCCTCTGATTTGATGGTGCAGCAGTTGATCAGCAGAAGCACATCTGTAGCATAGGACAACCCTAGAACGGTAGCATTATAGATTTAGGTCTGGTGCTGAATCAGAACTGGCATTTGCCTTTTACGCTGCAATTAACTGGAGGGCTAGGATGTGGGTGTTAAGCAGTAACATCACTTAATGTAGGAGCTGGACTGGCTGTTCCACCATTGTCAGTAATAATAGATGAGAAGCTGCACCCGTGAGCAGGCAGGCTTACGCTATGTACAAGCACCCTTTGATTGTTTCATTACCCCAGCGCACAGACTTTTGGCAATTGCTGGCACTTTTGCATGACTGCTTCAAGAAGCCAACTCCACGCCGGTAATTAAGAACGGGGAGTTCTTTGCAATGCGGCAGGAGGACGCAAGGAATCCGCCGCTGACAGTTGCAAATTGTGGCTTTCTCCCTTTCCAGCACAAAAGGCAGCTGCCTACATCAGTTCATCCATGTGGGAATCCCATTTGTTTCTGCCTGCCTCCGGAGTGTCTCACTGTGGAGCAGGTGACTACCAGCTGGCTAGAGCTGCTTGACCTTCATGGCTTGCCCCAAAGGGGTCTCTGTTGCCAAACGACACTCGTACCTCTTTTGCAATCAGGTGTGGGTGAATAAAATCTGGAAGGACTCCCATCTCCTCCTGCAGAGGGACCAGGCTATGTTCTTAAACACCTGGAGAGATAAAATGATTATTGCTTTGGACATCACAAGCTCACTAGCGCAATAAAGTACCCAAGAAGACAATTATTAGAGGCCTTACAACGCGTTGGGCTGATTTCTATGCCTCCAACGGTACAGAACCTGCTTTCGGACAGTAACGATCAAATTACACTGATAGTACCGGTAGCTGAATTTTTGAGTGCTGTCCATGTAGAAAGACTGGGTCATTACAAAGAGATTTAATGGTTTTTAACTGGATGGGGAAGTGATAGTGTTGTACTGCTGTATTATACACAAATTTATTTTTTAACAAATGGTCATTGTGAGAAATTCGGAGTTACTTTTATGGTTGAGTTGGGAATGCTGAAGTTAAGGATTTGATTGGCATAGGTTTTGTTCTGTCGAGCGCGTATTTTGCACAATTTGTATACAGTGTCTGATTGATAACATGTGGTCTGTTATGCCTAATAAAGGATATTTGAATAATAATAATAAAAAGTACCCAATGCAGTTCAGCTTGAACGCGGCGTGGGATTCCCATTTCTCTCCATTTGGTTTCAGAAGGAAAGTTGCTGATCTAGTTCTGCGAAGCCTCCCACAGTAGCATACTGTGCTCTCCAAATTCCCCACAAACAGGCAGCATTATTTTCCAGCGTAGCCCTCGTGGGGACGTGTCCCAAAGGCAGTTTATTATGGCTTCAAGTCTCCAGCACCTACTCACAAATAGTATTTTGGAGGCTTTTGACAGGCAGCTTGCCTCGAGGCCAAGGGAGACAGTGCCTAATTATAAAATGGAGGGCAAACTTTACATCTTTAGCAAAGTACCGGCTTCCTGGACAAGAAAAAAATTAAAGCAGAGTCCCGATCGGAACCATCTTCTGGGGTGGGGAACTCAACCAACTGTCTCTGATGTTGACATAACTTGAATGTGGATTTACACTTCCAGTGTTAATTGCACACAAATCCCAGGCCAGGTTAACTTGTTATGCCATCTGTATTTTCTCTTTAGCGGTCACTATCTTTTATATATCAGCCTAAACCAAAGGAGGAAAGTACTTCACTTGTTTTTTATACCCATCCTTTTTGTTTTCCTTTCATTGCTTTTGTCTCCACCTGCCAAAATATTCTGTTACCAAATAAGGCTCACAAACTCTTCGATCAGAGAAAGAGAGCCCTAAATCACAAAAAACATCCCAGATGGGAGGCATGCCACAAAATCTACACCCGCTCGTCTCTTCCCCTATTTAGATCGATGGCATTCTGTGGTTTCACTGCCTGCTTTGTTTCCCACTAGTTGCAATAATCAGCAAGTGCCCTAACACTTCATAGCTTTTCCTTTTCACTTCTTGCAAAGTCATAATCTCTGCAAGCGGACCAGGGGGAAAGAAAAGCCCAAGGCAATTTCTACTTGGAATGGTCAACCAAGAAATTCTTAAGGAAGATCACACCTTTTTTTATGTATGCCACAACAGCAGTGAGGATTTTGATTGTAAAATACTGGAAAACAAAGGACTTACCAACGACAGAAGAATGGCAGATGAAAATGATGGACTATATGGAACTCGCCAAACTGACAGGGAGACTCTGCGACCAGAGGGAGGAGGCGGTGGAAAAAGACTGGAAGAAGTTTAAAGTATATATTAGGGACTATTGTAAGATTCAAAGTTAGAAAAAAGCTGGAAGAAGTGATAGCTTACAGAGTAGACTAAGGATTAAATAGGCAAATGTATGATGTATGGTTAAGACATTTTAAGTTAACAATAAGAGTAAGGTAATAAAAGAATTAAGATAATATAGGACAATGATATTACCGTCTTTCCCCCTTTTTAAGACACCGTCTTATAATTTTTTTCCTCAAAAAAACACAGGGTGGCATTTTCGGGGGATGTCTTATTTTTAAATTACGTCAGTATGGTACGGTACAGCCTCCCCCTGTGCGCTGAGGAGGCGGGGTAGAACTCTGCAAGAGGCGCGTCCCCCACCCCCCCGCGCCTCTCGCTGGTTCGCTGGCTCCCTGCGCATGCAGGAGGGGCTGAGGAGGCGACGGGAACAATGGCGGCACCACGGCTTACTTTTGGGGTACGTCTTACTTCTCACAAAGGTAAAAAAACCTGCCATGGCTTACTTTATGACTACGTATTAAAAAAGGGGAAACAGGGTAGTAACAATTAATTAAAAATGAGAGGAAATTACTAAAGATGAAAGACAGTGAAACGCAGCAGGAGGGATTGGAGGAAGTCACTTCAAGATGATATGGGAAAAAGAAGGGGGAAATATGATGTTTGTTTTTATTGTTGCAATTTGTATGTGTATTGTGTATGTGTTGTATGTTATGTTAAGTTTATGTTCATAAGTTTGGAAAAACCCAATAAAAATTATTTTTTTAAAAAAAGAAAAAAGAAAAGCCCAAGGCTGCTTTGGAGAAGGATACAGACCCTACTTGTGAGTTACTGCAAGAAAACCCGCCAGTAATGCCTAAACTGTTCTATCAAGTGACTAAGCAGCCTTGACAGCAGCAGCATAGTGAACGGGGGGGGGGGGGGGGAAGAGCCATAATTCATCAGCAGTCCTTTAGAGCTGTGATGTTATCTCCTTCTCCCCGCACAAAAGCCACAGCTGTCTGGTGATAACATCAGAGAAAGAGGAGAGCCCCATCTGTTTCCACCTTCCTTGCTCGGGGAGCAGGTGACTGCCAGCTGCAGAATCGGCTCGACCCTCTGTGGCTAGCCCCTGGAGAGGCACAACTCAACAGCACCAAACAATGCATTGCTTGCCACCCAAATATGTCTGAATGGCCAGACGAACCCCAAATGTGGAGGCTGCAAACATTAACAGGGATTGTCTATATAATTCAGCAGAGCGCTTCTGTGCGTCCCCCTCCCCATACACGCCTGGTATGTGCCGGGTGACAGGCAGAAGCTCATCTGGTGATTTCGCTCAAAGTGCAGCAGTGATCACAAAAGCAACACCCAATATCCTCCAAGGAATTAGTATCCCTATGGGACTCTGAACAAGACTGTAATTGCATTTGCTTCTCTATAATCATAGGCCACATTCCCATAGGCCATACATTTAAAGCACTATGATGCCACTTTGTACAGTCATGGCTTCCCTCAAGGAATTCTGGGAGCTGTAGTTTGTTAAGGTTGCTGAGAGTTGTCAGGAGTCCCCTAGTCCCCTTCCAGAGCTTCAGTTGGTTTAGCTTGTTTCCGATGCAAAAGCCTCTATTCTATGAAAGATGAAGCAATAATGGCAGAAATGCTTGGGCCTTGCAAAACCACTGGCATTTTTTTTGAGCATTCGGTTCATCAAGTACATCTCGTGTACAGCAGACTCCAGACACACTGTTTTCTGTCTGTGACAGGAGGCAGAATGACCTCCTTTAGGGATAAATCATCAGGTGTGAGTCTGGAATACTAAAGTACCCTGGAGATAACTATGGGTAAATTGCTTCAATCCGCCTTGCCCTGATTGAGCAAAAAAGTATTTTCCAGCTGCGTTTTGAGTTGGAATTTTGTTCTTCTCGGCATGCTGATGGAGTGGAGTATAAATCTGGATTTTAAACCCAGTCAACCTGTTACATAAGGCATAGATGGAGACCTTGAGGAAACAACTGTTGCTCTGAAGCTTATTTATAGCCAGGGTAAAAATTTAATATGACTACAAGGAGAACAATTCTGAGGCAGGGCTTGAAAGCAGGGAGATGGAGTAAGGATGAAGATGGATGTTTTTTAGCATGGCGGAAGTGAGACATGCACACTTTAAACCCTTTCAGACATTTGAGAGATGTCCTGTCTTAGCGGAATAGAATCCACAGGCACGTTGAGAGGGTACAAATTGAGCAAGAAGTCTGGAGGCGAGATAAGGCAGGAAAGAAGCAGGCAGGTTGGGGTGCCTAAAGGGAAGGATCTTTCAGAACCTCAGACAGAGCTCAGGGAGCAGACAACTTGTTCGGAGCTGAGGCTTTTTATGATCTCTGAGGCTGCCTAGACTTCTCTGGCTCCACCCCATGGCTGGTGAGTGGGAAGCCTTGAAGGGACAGCTGTTTGCCTGGAGCAGCCATAGGCAAACGCCGGCCCTCCAGATGTTCGGGACTACAATTCCCATCACCCCTAGCTAGCAGGACCAGTGGTCAGGGATGATGGGAATTGTAGTCCCAAACATCTGGAGGGCCAGAGTTTGCCTATGCCTGGCCTGGAGCTTATTCCTATGCTTCGTTAACCTGCCTAACAATGGGACTTAATATTCTGTAGCACACTTTGTTTATTAACCTACACATGTGAGTCTGTAGAGGATTAAATATAATTAATATATCCTCTTACCAATTCCCATCAGTGTCTACCTGCTGAATAAATGCCCAATAGAGGCAGTGTTGTTCACCACCCAGGAAGATACAATTTGTCACAGCGATAGACACACAATGAAAAATGCTTCAATCGTCAAATGTGGACAAGAGGTCCTCCATACTAGCTCTGTCAACTGCTCTTCACCAGAGTAACCTGAAGGCTGGTTTTAGAAGGCTGCATATCATTTCCCAGAGAATAAAGAGCTGCGTTTACACCTGTTGCTATCTTCTGCTTAATATTTTTGGTATTTGGGCGTAGCGCCGGTTTGATGCCTTTCTAGAACCTTAGCATTGATTTTATGAGGGTGTTGAGCTGTTGCTGAGCACAGAAGCTAATCCACTTTTGAGAACTGAAATGTGTCAGTCTAAAACCACTGATTTTCATGACTTTCAGCAATTATCTTAATATGGGGAAAGTATGGGCGAGACGAGGTTGCTATCAGCCATGTTAGGCAACAATGGCCTGTTGTCCTCGGTAATAAATGTCTCCAACCCCAAAGGTTTGTCAAGACGTGCTGAAAATTATTTAAGAGCAGTTTTGCTGGAGAGTCCTGCTTGCGTCAAGGCATTTTTTTTCCTGAGGGAGGTTTAGCTGTCATTGTGAAGAGAAAGCCAATAAAAATCTTAATCTAATCCAGCCCAAGGGTGGTGTCTTAAGGAGACTAATAAATTTTTTTCTTTACTGTTAAATGGACCATTTCTGAATCAAAAGCAGGAAGAACCAATGAACATTTAATTAAAAAGCCTGCAACGACTGTGGCCTTTGAGAACCACAGTAGCTATTGGGTTGTGATCAACTGAATCCTGCTCAGAGTAGATCTGTGCAGCCGTGGTCGCATACAGAAATAGTCTTTTCTGCTCCCTTGGGATTTGAACCCTGGTCTCCCAGGTCATAGTCCAGCACTCTAACCATCACGCCACACTAGCTCTGCCCTCTTGGAAGTGAGGGGAGGTGACAGCAGGTGCTGTAGGTCAGGCATAGGCAAACTCGGCCCTCCAGATGTTTTGAGACTACAATTCCCACCATCCCTGACCACTGGTCCTGTTAGCTAGGGATGATGGGAGTTGTAGTCCCAAAACATCTGGAAGGTGGAGTTTGCCCATGCCTGCTGTAGGTGGATTCAGAGACAGGTTTATGGTTAAGAAGCTGGGAACCGCATGGGGGCGAGATTGCTCTTGCTCTCAGGTCCTGTTTGTGCATGACATCTGGTTTATTGGACCCACTGGATATTGGACTAGGGTATAGGGAATTATGAATTATGGTGCTGGAGGAGACTCTTGAGAGTCCCATGGACTGCAGGAAGATCAAACCTATCCATTCTTAAAGAAATCAGCCCTGAGTGGTTACTGGAAGGACAGATCCTGAAGCTGAGGCTCCAATATTTTGGCCACCTCATGAGAAGAGAAGACTCCCTGGAAAAGACCCGGATGTTGGGAAAGATGGAGGGCACAAGGAGAAGGGGACGACAGAGGATGAGAGGCTCCAGTAGGGATTTCCTGAAATTGGACTCTATCCAAATGCACTTTCTTAGGGTCATCCTTAGGATCCCCCCCTCGGTGGCGGGCGCGGTTATGAGACTTGAGGTCAGCTGGCAAGCCTTACGATGTGTGGCCTTGAAGACGAAGCTTTGGCTATGGCTCAAGCTTTGTTTTAAACCAGTGGGCATCGCCCCCTTGACATTGAGGGATCATGGGAAAGGGAGGTCATAAAAGAGGTGCAGTCCTGTGGATTGTCACACCTCTACCTGGAGTCCATGATGTATAATCAAGCTAGAACTGCAATCTCCCGGAGACTGAGCGATATTGCCAGACAAGAGGACATAGCTCAAGTGAAACCAGGGATGTTCCTAGGGGACCATATATATCAAATGACACCAGCCCCCTATCTCGCGGAAATCCACTATGTGGCTTCTTACAGCGACTAGACTAAACGCCCTTGATTCCGCGGTATTGTGCGGAAGGTACAAGGGAGTTCCATACGCCCAGAGAACCTGTCACTGTACTATGGGCGTGGTTGAGTCTACTGAACATATCCTTCTGTCTTCTCCTCTCTATGTAGAACTTAGGCAAAATCTTATAACTCCACTTTTACGTCAATCTAGCTTTCTACCCAGAGAAAGACAGGTTTTATATTTACTGAATAATATTACTAGAAATACAGCCTCCCTGGTGGCTAAATTTCTTTTTTTAGCTTCTAAGCTTCGCAAGATTTTAATTGATTGTATCGATATGGGGCTATTTGTTTAGTTCCATTCTATTGTGGATTATGTTTCCTTTTTTCAAAGTTCTCTCAGATGCTTTTAATTCTGTACAAATGTATTCTTCTGACTGATGGTCAAATAAAAGAATGATGATGATGATGACCCTGATGTTGGGCAAGATGGAGGGCACAAGGAGAAGGGGACGACAGAGGATGAGATGGTTGGACAGTGTTCTCTAAGCAACCAACATGAGTCTGACCAAACTGCGGGAGGCAGTGGAAGACAGGAGTGCCTGGCGTGCTCTGGTCCATGGGGTCATGAAGAGTCGGACACGACTAAACAACAAAATAGGGAACAGGATAGTGGACAAGATGAGCCTTTCACCTGATCCAGCAGCTGGTGCAGATTCTCCTACTGCAGAGCTATAGCCTGTTTGAAAGTAGGAACTGCTACAGCAAAAATGAAAGCAATGCTCTATCTGCACGCATCTCTCTCTCTCTTTCCTCCATGTGCATGTTGTTCATTCATTTGGATCCCAGCCTTTGCTTGGCTGTTTTAATCAAGCCAAACCATGTTTTATTTTCAAGTTAGCTTCTATCCATCTAAGGATACCTGGGATAACATTATGTAACAATCTAATCACATCACGGCTTAAAGTCCTTTCCAGATTGTTGACTCAATTGATAGATTTCCCCAGATGGCTATTATATAATTAACTCTCACTGGTATTATAATTAGCATTGTGAAAATGACAACCTGACTTTTCAGCAGATTTTCTATGGCTTTTTAAAAAGAGTATTCAAACACACAAACACAAAACCCCTTAGTGGCCTCAGTGGAAGTGCATTTAGAGTCCCCACATCCTATGTGATTTTTTTTATTTTATTTTATTTTGCTTTGGCTGAATACACACTATATTTTTGAAGCACATTCAAAGTCCATTTCCCCCCTCAAAGAATTCTGGGTGCTGCAGTTGTTTTAAGATTTTATGTGACAGGTGAACTACAAGAGCAATGGCTCTTGCATCTGAGTTCTGTTCAAGGCAACATTAGGAAATATCAGTCAAAATGAAAATTGTACCACATTGAATTGGAATATTAATGGGCAAAATGAATTAAAGCTAGTGGCATTGTTCTTCAGCTCACATAGGCAAAGTCAAGTGTGAATTATCATTTTGTTTGCGTGCAGAAAGAGAAAAGTAGTGTTTCTATTAAATTAAAAAAAATTGTGTCAACCCGCCCCCAAACTGGCACAATTTTGCATGCATAAGTGTCCTGAGAGATGTCAAAGCAGCTTGCATACAAATCATTGTGTTTCCTAGCTCTACAGTCTGAACGAACAGAATCATTTAATACTGAGAGAATATCTTTATTACGGCCATAGGCCCATATTTAAATAACAACACACAATACACAATAATATACCTCATACAGCAAAATAAGATGGGGCATGAGATAATAAAATAGATTAGATTAGTTCAGTCCATATAAATCCTAGCCATATAAAATTATAAAATTATAAATTCCATTTACAAAATAGGAACGACAAAACACTTAGCTCATCAGATCACCACTGTAAATCAACCATTTGGACGGAATATCAATAATCATATAGTAACCCATTTTTCCTCTTATAGGATAGAACTACAATCAAATATATTTAATAGGGAGTGGGGAGAAGCTACTTCCCAAATAGCTGAGAAAGACACAAATAAAATTGTCACAATCCTATCTATATGGCAGTATTGGAGAACACCCAGAACTTTGAAATAATAGTTGAACTGGCTGTCCGGCTGTGAAAGAGCCGTACACTTCTAATAATGAAATGAAAAGAGCACCGAGTGATCATTTAACCATGGGTGGCTTTAAATTTGGATGCCACAACCACAGAAGGAAATTCATAGCAGTTCATGTCAGGTCAGCAGCCTGCTAGAAATATATTGTTACAAAAGTTGGGTGCTTTTTCCGCTCTCTGCCAATAGGCAACAAAAGCCCATTGGGTTCCAGGCACTCACCAAGCGTTTGTGTTCCTTTGGAGAATTGAGACATGGTGGAGACTGTCGTAGCTTTCAGAAATACGGTTTATTGACCTATTCACACCTTCAGTCTGCCTGAAGGGAGTCCCGATCTTACAGCATGATCCTTTCAAGTGTGGCTTGCCCCCCACAGAAATGCAGCCCTGGAATCCAAGGCAGCTCTCCCATGCATGGACGCGGGTGGCGCTGTGGGTTAAACCACAGAGCCCTAAGGCTTGCAGATCAGAAGGTTGGCGGTTCGAATCCCCGCGACGGGGTGAGCTCCCGTTGTTCGGTCCCTGCTCCTGCCAACCTAGCAGTTCGAAAGCACGAAGTGCAAGTAGATAAATAGGTACCGCTCCGCCGGGAAGGTAAACGGCGTTTCCGTGTGCTGCTCTGGTTTGCCAGAAGCGGCTTAGTCATGCTGGCCACATAACCTGGAAGCTGTACGCCGGCTCCCTCAGCCAGTAAAGCAAGATGAGCGCTGCAACCCCAGAGTCGTCCACGACTGGACCTAATGGTCAGGGGTCCCTTTACCTATCATGCATGTTATACCGTATGGGAGCATCATATGATTTTTATGCACATATGTGGTTGTTTTCTTTTAAAAAATCTCCCCCTTCTATATTTAGTGAAAGCTGTAAATAAATTGTTTCACATGTTTTATCACTGATTCTTAACTACGAACCTGTTAGACAGGTTGTGCCTCTGTTACACACGAGATCCGAAGGCTAAGAGACAGAAGCTTATTCAAAGTCATTCCACCAGGTTGTGTCATTACTGAGATTTGAATGGCGCCCTGGCATGTTTTGTACCATTAGGCCATGCTGGGGCATGGGTGGCTGTGTTGTACATCAACGGCAATTCACACTAAATCGCTGAATTGTTTTCATGAGGGTTCTTTAAAAAAGTAAAGAAAAACCTGCAAATCTCAGCAGCAATGTGGAGAACTGAATTGAAGAAACTGAGAGAAGCAAATGGACAGATCCTTCCATCCCTTATAATAAAATGTAATATATCAAAAAGGAGAAAAAGAAAAGAAAAGAAAAGAATGCTCATGATCCTTACAAAACACAATTGTATAAAAAAAGAGAAAGAAAGCACGAACAGAAAATAACAGAAAAGAATAGGAAAATAGATAAAAAGAATAACCTATCTGACAATTATATGTAATAACAATTATTCAAAGTTTAACATATGCACTCCAGAATAATCCCCCCCCTCTGCAGGATGCAACTTTCCTCCAAATTTCCCTCCTAAATCCAGCCTTTAACTTTTAGTCACTCAGACAGCACAATATGACTATTCTAGTAATCCAAATCGATATCCCTTATCTTGGCAGAATGAGTGATTTTGCTTAGGATCAGCCTACGGCATCCATAAAATGGGATTTTTATTTATTTGTTTGTTTGTTTGTTTGTTTGGTCTCCTTCAGTCAGCAGTGGCCAAGTGTATAACTGAATAGGGCAATGCCAGGGATTTGGCTCATGGGAGCTGGATGGAAAAGGCACCCGGAAGGAGTGGGAAGGACGGGAAATGCAGAAATTACAGGGTTCAGGAGGAAGAGATACACAGCCAGCATCTGTCCAAGTCCCAGTTGATTAAAAGCAGTCTTCCTCTTGTTTTTATTTTGTGCAGGGATTCTCTTTCTCGTTCTCTCTCTCTCTCTCTCTCTCTCTCTCTCTCTCTCTCTCTCTCTCACACACACACACACACACACACAGACACAAACCCATTAACTAGTCATTAGGGAAATTGAATTTCCTAGTGCATTTGGAAACAAACTGCGGGCCAGCAATTAGCAGTTCTGAGTGAATCAGCGCAGGGTTTTTCTGCTCTGTCATTGCTCACTTGCATGTTACATATCCACTCATTGTCACAGTAACCTACTATCTGACAGAAGGCAGATGACGTTGCACAGGAAACGGAGATATGGAGAGGAAACGTTTTGCTGATAGGCCACCCAGGCATGCAGCCCCTACATGGACTGGCATGCTGGAAAGCTGCTGCCCAGAATGGAATGTTCCAACCGAGAGATTTTTCAGTATTGTGAGATTCTCCTGTGCAGAAGGGAAAGGTGCATTCTTCTTTTTTAAAAATTTTACTGAAAACATTTCTAGGCCACTTTCCCGTACTTGCTCAGCAAGGGGTTACACTGAATAACTGCACAGCTAAAATAACAATAAAAACACACACAATCCAGTTTAAGGCGTTTCAATTACCCCAGGCACTCTAATTTGTGTTATGCTTTAGCGTGTTCTCCTTCATGGAGAGCACGTGTTGCGGTGGGGGCCAGCAAGTCACTCTGGTGCTGGGCGGGATCATTTAGATGGCCACGACTTTGATTGGGTCCTGGGTTGTTGTTGGGGAGATTTAATTGTTGCATTGTGTGATGGACAGCCCTGCGGGTATATAACCCTTGGCACGCCCTGTGATGTTCCTCTTTGCTGCGTGCAACGGATCTCCCGCCCTTCCTCTCCCTTTTTATTAGGCCTCTGTGTTGACCTTGCTATGCCTGTCATGGGGTCGTCTGCTGTTGGGGCAGGGACCTGGTAGGAATTTTTCCAGTTGGCTGATTGGCTGGTGCCATCTGGTTTTCGCCTACTGCGTAGCAATTAGTCACAACTTGTAAGGTTGGCGGTTAGGCATTGGTTATTGTGTTCGTTGGTGGAGGGGTAAAGATTGGCTGTGTCTGCCCCTCCAATGCTGCTGCTGCACGGGGAATTCCATTAAAGGAATCCAGGGGCTCACCATGCTTTTGTCCGAATCCCCCGGTTGGGGGTCAGGGCCACGCAAGAGCCCCTGGGAGCATTTGGGGAGAGACGTTGGGTCTGACCCCCGGCCTCCTTTTCTCTCCCCTATGTGTTTTCCCTTTACTGATGGTCGTCAGTTCTGTCCTCAGTGGGACAGATAGTCTAAACCAATGCCTATGCAACCACTCACATATCATGTATTTCAATAAAGTTGTGGCCAAAATTATGCCAAAAACCAAAACCCAAATTACTGTCTAAGGTGTGAGTTATTTGAGGGGTGGTTTGGGGACCTCGACACGCAATTGCTGCTGCTTCACATATTATTGTTAATACAATTCTTCCGTTGCATATTTCAGTGCAAGGGTTAGGAACCTGCAGCCTTCTGAACGTCGTTGGGACTCCCATCAGTTGCAATCAGTGTGGTCAATGGTTAGGAATTATGGGAGCCTGGACTCCAACAACATCTTGAGGGCCACAGGTTCATCATTCCCAGTCATGGACTGGCTGGACACAGAAGAATGGTGGGGGGCACCAGATGGGGGAACCCCCAAGGGAAGAAGGCTCGGAGCCAGGAGATTGGGGGTGGGATGATGACGAGTCAGTGTGGGATGTAAAACTGCAGTCAAGTACAACATTCCTACAGTGGACATGTTAGGGGATGTATTGTACCATTCAGGAGAAGACTTCCTGTTTCCTCCTGAGCTGGGACAGACTTCCACTATATTTGACTTGAAGAGGGTGTGGTCTGTTGTACTTTGATGGAGGAGCACACTGGCTCCATCTTCTGATCAGTGTGTGTTCTCCATTTTGTACGTTGCCGTGTGTTTGGAGAAGTGACTGCTTAGTCGCAGTCACTTGGGACTAACTTCTTTATGGAATAGTTCTAGTTGTTATGTAACCTAAGCCTGCCTTCAAGGATATGTCTGTGAACCTTAATGAATCTGTGAGTAAACTACTTTTATATTAACGTTAATCAGATTCTGGTGTTTATTCTTTTTAAGAGGGATTAGAAGGGATTTTACCAGGAAGGAATCTTTAATGGTAAGACTCAGATGAGTCAGCAACAAGTTGATCGCTGCGTAATTTGAAAAGGGGGATGTTTGGAACTGTGCTAGAATATGGAACTTGCTAGCGCAAGTTAGGAAGGATATCGCTAAATAATATATCCTGCCTCCTTTATCATCCCCACAGTCAGAGGGAGAAGAGGGAGGTGGCAGAAGCTGAAGGAGTAATAGGGCTAGGAGAGTCTGTGGCAGAATCAGAGGCAGACGCTGAAGCAAGAGAGGAGGGAGACTAAGAGGCAGAGAGATGAGTCAGGCTGCTGCAACAAGCTCCCCTTCCCCCAGCCTCCCAGGACTCAAAGAGGGATGAAGAGGGAGGAGCAGAGACAGAGGCATTGGCATAGGCATAGCCTCAGATTGCTTGGAAAGGACCCAGGAGAGGAGGAGATTTAGGCATCTGTGAGAAGGCTTCAGAGCAGAAAGAATGGTGATGGTTCTTTTCATAACATCATAAAGAGAGTTGGAGAGTTTTAAGGTCACAATACATGGCTCCTTCTTGGCTCCTTTCTTGTCTTTCTGCTAGCAGGTGAAGACTTTTGGGAATGGACTGCTTTTAATTAATGGACTGGTGCCATGCTGTTTTTATTGCGATTACTGCTGTGGTTCTAATAGATTTTTTTATATGTACTGTACTGTATATCATTTCAATGTTTAATTTTTTAAAAATGATTTTTCCTATGTTTTTAGGCATTTTTTATTTTTATCTATAAGCTACCTTCAGTCCCATCAGGGAAAAATGCAGAGTATAAATACATTTATCCTCCTTCTCATAATCACCAGGTTTTCTCTTGAACTTCCGTATGCAATGGAAGAATAAACTGGCCCATCTGTAAAGGGTCTATAATGATGCTATAACAAATGTGATACTTAAACAAATTTATGCTGTAATGCACATTATGTTTTGCTCACTCAGGCTCTGCCTTTGCTGCTCACTAGTTAATCTGATCTCTCCTCTTCTCATACTAAATACATTTCATTACATACGTACCACACACAAGGGTGTCATTTGTAATATTTAGCAAACATCTTCACTGCATTCTTTGCTCATAGGCACCCCACAGTGCCAAACTGCAATTAAAAAGCCATAACACTCCATCACAGCATATTCAAAACCAATGGGAAAACAAACAAACAAACAAACAAACAAACAAACAAACAATGCTTTAACAGTGGTAGTAACAGTGCCTTTTTCTTAAACAATGTTTAGGGGTACTCTCATTTTGACTGAAGAAAAAATCACAATTTTGCAGTTCTAATCGGGAAAAATAAATACAGTAAATGGACAAAAGTACAAAGATTCACAACTAGGGACCCAGATGCTGCTGTGGGTTAAACCACAGATCCTAGGGCTTGCTGATCAGAAGGTCGGCGGTTCAAATCCCTGCGACGGGGTGAGCTCCCGTTGCTCGGTCCCAGCTCCTGCCCACCTAGCAGTTCGAAAGCACGTCAAAGTGCAAGTAGATAAATAGGGACCGCTCTGGCGGGAAGGTAAACGGCGTTTCTGTGCGCTGCTCTGGTTCGCCAGAAGCGGCTTTGTCATGCTGGCCACATGACCCGGAAGCTGTACGCCGGCTCTCGGCCAATAAAGCGAGATGAGCGCCGCAACCCCAGAGTCAGACACGACTGGACCTGATGGTCAGGGGTCCCTTTACCTTTACCTTTACAAAGATTCACAACACGTTTAGG